>OZ020555.1:31021302-32279135 GCA_963971465.1 Lepidochitona cinerea | reverse complement strand
TTCTACTAAGAGAGTTCTACCATAAAATACTAACTTTATGAGGACACATAGCTATCTGTGGCTTCCTCAACTAAAATATACTGTGCATTTGTTAAATTTTAAGATTTGTTGGATTACAAAATGGATAAATTTTACTCAAAGTCAGTCCTCTGTGGCCAAATTTATACAGCTTGAAAAAACAAGTGTTATTCTTGTATCCCAGGTTGATTTTAGGCTCAAAATTGTACTGGAAAGCTTAAAACCAGAGGAAGAAGTCCCCTGCCACACGGCTTATTGTTGGGATCCCCCAACACAAAACTCAGTTTAAAACTGCCCACAAGTACCCTTGTATATAAACTTAATTATTAGCCTAGCCCAGAGAACAAAACTGCGCCCCAAAACGTCAAACAAGGGTCTAAAAGGATTTTTGTGGGAAAATATGATTAGATTTAAGAAAAAATATGCAAAAAATAGAGGAGTGGGGTAAATGTAAGGTTGGTTTATTTTTGAAAACTATTGATTCCTGCATTCTTGCAAGTGAAAATTGTTTAAGACACATGCAGGTACTGAATAAAATCAGGAAAGCCCAGGTCATTATATTCTGGGCAGTTTTATATCAGCTTTGAGTGTCATTATGGATGCTATTTGAGGCGAATTTCTAATGTAATGAAGCTGTGAAGCCATGCCAATGGTAAAATTGCCTCTGGAAAAAGTAGAAAGACTCTCATTTCCATTCCTTTGATGTGTGAATCAGAAAAATTTACCCACAGGTTGATAAACAATTCCATTCATCTTATACAGGACCTGAAATTACCTGAAAGAGTACAAAAATATTTGACATAAAACAACACGGAAAAAGTTTTTTTTTTACAAGAAAAGGCATTTGGTAAGACTAAAAAAGGAGGTTATTATGTTTCTCACATGTTGACCATCAAATCAATGTAAGAACTATAGTTTTTTGTCAGAAAGCGAAATAAAATTTAATATCTACACAAAATCAAGTAATGCCCAAATTAAATTTAAATTTTGGAGGGGTAGGGGTAGTGTTCTGTGTCTTTTGGCAAGGATAATGAGAAAAGCAACCAGATTGTATGGCATATCATTGCAGAAATAGGTAAACTACCATATTGAAAAGTATCATTTACTTACAGGAGAAATTCAACTCACAATCATGTACATTACTTTGCCCCCCAAAAATATCAACAAATCAATTTTGTGCAAATATTTTGCTAGAAAAGACATGAAAGATACATTTTCAGCACATCAAGACAGTACTCTAGGTCTTATAATGTGTTTCTGGCAAGTCTCAAGTCACTAACACAGTGTTGTTGTTGTACAGTGATCTATTTCACAAAATATGTCTTCAACCCATACAGGCAGCAGGTCACAGTTTCATTTTCCTTCATTTCCCATTTGCAGTATTAAATGTTAATGTCTGCTCTCATAGCACCTTCCCTAACTTTTGTTGAACCAAATCCTTCGGTGGGGGCCTTGAACAGTCCTTTGGCAGTATTTTAAGCACAATTTTTTCATACGTTGAAGGTAGAAATTTTGAGGTACGAGTAGAATCAGCTGATAGGGGTCTCTTTGAACATATACCGCCGCATGTAAACAAACCAAAGCACCCCCAACTACCAGATCTCCATCAACCTGAACTGGTCCCATTCCACTTCTAAAATCATTTCCAGACAGTAACTCCCCTGTCCTTTCATAAAAACTACAAAAATGCCCAGAAAAATAATGCAGGGGGCCAGGAAAAAATAACAAAAAAACCACACAGAAATATCTGGAACTTCTTTCGTCCCTAGGAAAATCCGGAAGTGAGAAACTGTGACCTGTATCCATATGAAAACTCAAAACCATCTTTCTTCAAGGAGGCCGCACATTTACGCTACTTACCGGAGCTACATATATAATACATGTACATTGTATGCACACAGGCCAGTCAGTGATATCGCTTGTTTGAGTCCTGTACACAATTAAAATTCTCTACGATTGTACACATGTTACTAAGATGCATGTTTGTTTACAAATCAAAAGATAATGTATATCTGTCAAAAATAGCCTGTGAAAAGTGAAGAATGGGCGACGTATCACTCGTCTGATGTGTAAATACATGTATTTACATGTGTAAATACATGTATTTACACATGACGAAAGTCAGTTTAAAAATTAATGGCAAAAAATGTCCCGATTTGTTCAGAAATTAGTAAACTCTTATTAAAAATCTTCATGCACGATTTGATATAAATATATGATTGAATCAAAACATTTCAGTTACTTTATTGGTAAATAGCATTTACAATTGCGAAGTCAGTTGCTGTACATAGCTGCCTGAATGCAAATTCGATCGGCAAAATAGTGATTGTACGTTGCCGTGTATTTCATTTCATTTTGAAATATTCCTTCCTTTCACACTCCGAAAAATACAATATGGATCTTCTTAAGTGTCTTAGGGAACACTCTCCATTAAAAATATTTATTATTGTTACATTTTTGGAAAGAATTTAGACGTTTAAAATCCAAATTCTCGAAAGCCATTTTACCGGCTTCAAACAAGCTGTGGGGGCCGGGAACAGGCATAGATAAAACATTTCTTATACTTATAGTTATAGTCGCCCTTAGAAATCTGAAAGGAGTTGATTTTTATACGTTTTAAAATGACCCGAGGATTGCAATTTCACACTGGGGTTTATAAAAGCTCTGATAAATGTCTTGTTTTTCACTACTCTGGACTCACGTCCTCAGTGCCAAAAATAGCTTATCTGTCTTTAACTGGGTCGTGCTCTTAAAATGCCTGGTAGGGGCCCTGTGATCGACAGCGGGAACTCGCACTAGCAAACTAATTTCACCACCCGATTTTAGCACTTTTTAATTATAGATATTTAAATATCTCACTTCTTTACCGTATACGAAGACTGAAAAAACACAAAGCAACCAACAGATGCAACATGTGATTTTATTTGTTCATTTTCAAAATTAGTTGAAGTTGTAAGAAAAAATAACCATACGGCGTCAGTGGGGTTTTTAGCCGACTTTTCTGTCACCATACGATGTCTTCGCTAATGAAGCACTAACGCCATATGGCGACAGCGGTACCGAATGTGTTAAATGAAAACATCAACGACGGAAAAAATACATGTTGCATAACTTGACCATATGAGGAAGCAACACAAAAAAATTCATCAAGATCCCCCTGGTAGTTTTCTTGATTCCGCGATCACAAACTATGTAGATAGAAATCACATAAAAAGCTACCGGCCGCCATTTTTATTATGCAAATGAGCAGCGAGTGCATAGTGCGCAACAAGGCCATAGGGTTAACCTGCGTATAACATTTTACGAACATCTTTTCATTACTTTAGGAGAACAGTGATAATAAAAAAAATGGCCAGTGGCCACCACTTTGAATATGCAAATGAGCAAAAAAGTGCATTGTGCGCAACGAGACCATATGGCTAACATAAGTAAAATAGTTTACAAAAATCCTAGCCTTTCTTTACTTTAGGAGAAAAGTGACAAAAAGAGGAAAAACAAAATGGTCGCCAAGCGGCCATTTTAATATGCAAATAACCAAAAAAGTACATAGTACGCAACGAGGCCATAGGGTTAACCTGCGTACAAAGTTTTACGAAGATCCTCTCCTTACTTTAGGAGAAAAGTGATAAAAAGTAGAAAAACAAAAAAAAAAAACATTTTGATATGCAAATGAGCAAAAGAAATAAATGTTGCACAACTAGACCATAGGAGGAATGTGTGTGTGAAATTTAAAGAAGATCCGACTAGCACTTCCCTTGGAATCGCGATCAAGAGAGAGAAAAGTGATAAAAAATAGAAAAACAAAATGGTCGCCTAGCGGCCATTTTAATACGAAATGAGCTCAGAAAAATAGATGTTGCACAACTAGACCATATGGGGAACGAACACAAAAACATTTCATCAAGATCGGCCTGGTGGGTTTCTAGATTCCGCGATCACAAACTATGTAGGTAAAAATCACAAAATGACCGTCAGCGTCCATTTTAATATGCAAATGAGCAAACAAAATAGATGTTGCACTAGACCATAAGGAGAACATGTCTGTAAAATTTTATGAAGATTCGACCAGTAGTTCTCTTGGAATCGCGATCACAAGAAAAGTTTACAGACACCGGACAGACCACAGACAAAAAGCGATGAGATCATGGTGGTCTAAAATTAAAAAGTGAAGGACCCGAGTGTAACAGTTCCTAAAATATCCCGTTCACAGACAAACTCTAGAATTTGACCTTAATATAGGTTGACATCCCCGAAAATCAAACTTGACCAAGGTCTCTCTAATGTGTACATATATACCAGAAATGTAACATCTGCATCTAGCGGTTCTTAAGCTATCATGTTCACAAGAAAATTCCAGGCTTTGATATCAATCATTTCAATGGCCTCTGTGACCTACAAATATAGGTCGACATCCCCGGAAATCAATCTTGACCACGGTCTCTTTAATGTGTCTCTATATACCAAGCGGTTCTTAATTAAACTATATTAGGCCTATTCACAAGGAAATGGACAGACTATAGAATAGGTCCGTCAGTCTCAAACCGCTATCAAGCCCCCCCCCCCCCCCCCTGAAACCCCCCGTTGTATTCATTTCTTCTAGAACTTTAGCCACACTCGTGTGTCTCTATCCTGGTTTACTTACTTTGCCGATCAGGTAGAGCCACACATTAAACCGCCATCAGGGACTGATCCAGGAAAAATTTGGGGATACCGGTAGGCCGTCAATGACGTAATGTCCATAAGCGACTCCCATCTCAAACTTAAATAAAAACACATCGGCTGATCTGCATTTAGACTACATGTCGTACATGGGCAGCTGCTTTGAGAATTACCAAACTGAAGTCATTATATTGCTGTTTTGTTTTGTTATTTATTCAAAGGTGCCGATGGCACATGGTGTATGCTATGTCTGTCGGTTACGTCGAATCACCGCGTAACGGCGATGTCTGATCAGCACCACATGCGAAGCCAGCAACCATCTATTTGTGAGCTGAAGGTCTGGTGGCTGGAGCTACGCCAACACTGTGACCGGTGAAATTAATGAGTGTGTGAGGATTTCCTTGACAGCAACAGTGTCCCAAAAAATTAACTATTTTTTTTAAAAATAAGACACGATCCAACAAATCTCATTCAAAGGAAAACCATGGATATCTTTCATCTCGCATGCGCTGAATAACGTGCTTGTATCACGGTATAATTGATTGACGTCGTCAATCAACTATCACGTGTTTACTCTCTGATACCCAGTCAAGAGAGCCATACAACAACTTCCAAAATCGGGAAGTTATTCAACGCTTAAGCCCCGCCCACTATCTGTCCACTGGGTATCGGATTTGTCGAAGACTGCTCATCAAAAGAAAAACGCCGCAACCATGCTACAAGTGCGTGTAGTACTATATGAGCGATCTGGTTCCCAAAGCATAAATTGTCCTATTGGCGTAAAGATTACACCCCTTCGTTCACTAGTGAATAATAAGAAAACAAACAATCAAGCGACACAGGGAAACAGTAAAGCTCCTTTCGCATACGCTTGTTGTTACTGTTGGCAAATCTGACAATGGTAGACTGTTATGATGACATACAAAATATCTTGCAATAACATGGCTTGATGTACCATCCTGCAACAGTTCTCGTCCCTCTGATAATAATGTTGACATTGCAGAATAAATTTCACTTTGTAACTGAAAACGGTTTTGTGTCGGTCATTTGTAGGCTACCTCTTCATCACCATGTTTTTCGCGTGCAATTTGGGTGTCTTTTCATATTTACAGCATTATTTGTGGTCATCTGTTTTAAATCCATTATCATTCTTAAAGGAGGAGAAAACAAAATAAAATTGGCAAATACACTAAATGGACGGCGAATTTCCCTTTTCAATGGTTACCATAGACTTATTTTTACAATTTTTTCCCACCGTACAGTCCTAAGACACTTAAGAAGATCCATATTGTATTATTCGGAGTGTGAAAGGAAGGAATATTTCAAAATGAAGTGAAATACACGGCAACGTACAATCACTATTTTGCCGATCGAATTTGCATACATGCAGCTATGTACAGCAACTGACTTCGCAATTGTAAATGCTATTTACCAATAAAGTAACTGAAATGTTTTTATTCAATCATATATTTATGTCAAATCGTGCATGAAGATTTTTTTTATCAGAGTTTACTAATTTCTGAACGAATCGGGACATTTTTTGACATTAATTTTTAAACTGACTTTCGTCATGTGTAAATTTTTACTCATCAGACGAGTGATACGTCACCCATTCTTCACTTTTCACGGGCTAATTTTGACAGATATACATTATCTTTTGATTTGTAAACAAACACTAAATGCATCTTAGTAACATGTGTACAATCGTTTTGGATTTTGTAAATTTTTATTGCGTACAGGACTCAAACAAGCGATATCACTGACTGGCCTGTGTGCATGTACATGTAGGCTACTATGTAGCTCCGGTAAGTAGCGTTAATGTGCGGCCTCCTTGAAGAAAGATGGTTTTGAGTTTTCAGATAACGGCCACTATCTACCGAAGAAACGTTTTTCTTGTCCAGCCAGCCACCAACCGTAGAAATAAATTTCACATATCAAATTTTCGATCCGTTTACAAGCAGCCCCACTTTCTGATAGTGTTCTATGGTGGTCGCTATGAAAGCGTACATATAAGAGAAGTCAACGTTCGACTCCGAGTCGAGCCGTGGCTGAGTGACTCAAATCGTCCACGAAGACGTTTCCTAGAGGCTACAATAGTTCACTCTTCAATGTATATACAGGATAATAAGTTGATAGATATATAAAGATGTCGGTGACAAATGTGGATAAACGTCAATTAACTAATTAGTGGTCAAATATAGACTGTCTGCCAATGAGTTTTGTGAGGTCTAGCAGACGACTTTTAGTCAAGCCATGTGGTTCGCACAATGCAATAGAATTGAGCACAATACAGTTCCCCCTCTAGGAGGAAATGACGCATGACATGCGCCGTCAGTCTTAAACCCCCACGTGTCGTTGAACAGAGCGCTGGTTAGTTCTGTAGGGCAGGGTACCAAACACTGTTCAGTGGTAAACCCACTGACCTATCATTTATATAGGTCAGTGGGTAAACCAAAGAGAGTAGATTGAAGTATAGATGGTGTTCTTTCACGCGATTTCGTAACGACGTACCTCATTGTGACGTAGGGCCTACACTGTGACGAGGTAAAACAAAAATCATTTGTCTAAAACGTAACGTTTTTCAATATATTATAAACTGAACATTTGTTTTAACTTCAGGAATTTTTTCCGCCCAAATAATTTGAGAAAAAAAAAGTTTTTTTCGCCCAAATAATTGAATTTTTTTTTTTTTTCCTTGAGTTTGGGCGGATTTTTTTCCTCCGAGTTTGGGCGCCCAAACCGGTATACCGGTATCAAAATGGCCCTGGATCAGTCCCTGGGCCCATTATAAGGGTGGGATAACTCGTGTAAAGTCATTAGGCCAATTTTTATGCTATGCTTTACAAAGAGCGATTTAACAGTTTAACAACGGATTTCAAAGAAATTAACTGGTTCAGTGAAAAGAGGAATGTTTCAAAGATATAATAGGTGGCAATAGCTGACAGGGTTAGAATTTCGCTGGGTTTTGAGAGAGTCCAGATAGACTCCCATCACAGGAAGTCGCGAGAGTCTAAAGAGTCAAATTGGACTGAAATTTATAGGAAAAAAAGACCAGCTTGAAAGGTAGTTGAGATTAAAGATAGTTAAGACTTAGCTTAAATCTGAAATCCAAAGTCCTTCCAAATAATTCATTTAAAAGCCGTAACTACTAGAACTTATGACTAATTTAATATTACAACGCTTAAAACTAAACTATCCCTACTAAAAGCTAAAAGAAATAACATCTAAATGACGAATTTGAAGAGAAGTTAAAAACGACGGACCTATTCTATATTTGCACCGAAAAGTGGACGGACGGACGGGCAGAAGGACGGACGGGCGGAAGGACGGACAGAAGGACGAACGGGCAGCATTTCCAAGTCCCCCTTCCACTTACATGGTGGGAGACAAACATACCAGACCTTAAACTGAGAATATCGTGAAAACAATGGCTGTACAGGGTGGTAGAAAAAACAATCACGGCACTAGGTCGGCAGAGGGCTGCGGCACTGGTAGCCGCACACATGTGTCTCTATCCTGGTTTACTTACTTTGACGGTCAGGTAGAGCCACACATTAGACCACCATTATATCCGTTGGCTCGATCGACAGGCTGTTCAAAAGCAAGGAGTCACGGGATGCGAGGATTCATGTCGTGTGCAAAGGCCAGTTATTTTAAGATCTCGATGGGGAAGCCCCAATGAACTATATGCGGGGAATGGACACGTCTCATTGGCTGGTTTGATCTGACTTAGTAAAATGTGCCGCCATTGATAGTTGAAGCGCGCGTGCATAACAGACCTGTATAGAAGTCGCATCATTTCCTAGTAATGGCGGCATTCGATGCATATCAAATACCACGTGACCTCCATTCCACGCATACAATTCATTGGGAAGCCCTCCGAAAAAAGGTCACGTTACTTGGAAAAGTACCGGAAAAACCCGAATCATGTGATATGTTGTCGTTGTTCGATGAGAGTTTGAAATCTGAGGGACAAATTTTTTACACCGGTTTTTGAATCGAGGGATTTAACAGTTTAACAACGGAATTCGAAGAAATCAACGGGTTCGGCGAAAAGAGGAATGTTTCAAAGGTATAACAGGAGGTAATAAATGAAAGGTAAGTGAGATTAAGGATAGTTAAGACTTAGCTTCAATCTGTAACGCGAATACTTTCGACATATTTCATTTAAAAGCTGTAACTACGGCACTGGGTACTGTTGGTCCGGCAACATTGGTACCGGTAACACAAATTATATAAATTCGATCCATGGAAATCCAGTGAATGTGAACATTCCTGCTTTATCACCATCTTGGGGCACTATAGGCCTACGGCTTCTAACAGTAAGACAACTGCCGGTAATGCGGTATGCACTTTGAGTTTAAGTTTGAATATTAACATTGCCACTCGCGACACACATCAGTGATGTAACTTGTAAGCTTTATCCATAATACTTTAATCCATCTCCATGAAATTGAATGTATTCCAAGGTCATTTTTCTCTGGATCAGTCTTTGTCGGCTTTGTTAAACTTAAAATTGAATGTTAACTTGTATTTGTACTAATCCATTTGACATTTCCTCTTTGTCTTTATCATAAAACATTGCAAAAGTCACATCTTTTATCACACATGCAACTTGCAAGGCTTGGAATAAGTTGAACTCGTACGGTTAAACTTTAACCGCCTGTTTGACATTCGTCTGTTCAGTCTGTGGCAGGTTGGTTGAAAATGACTGGCCTACATCATTTAAAATCACATTATTGATACATGTTGCAATTTACGTTCTGCTCTAGTCTCGTATTGAATAAAACCGCTCGAAACTAAAAGATAACCCTTGGCGGACTGTTAATATAGTCCATCTTGCATGTTTTATACAAACAGTATGCAAGAAACACAAACAGTTAAAAAGATCGTTTTTCAATTAACAATTGCTTGTGTTATTAAAATGATAAAGACTTATGGCCGTACCTTATATATTTTTTTAATATTATGATGTATGTCAGGGGCGTGGTGTATCGTGCAGTGATCTGCAGTGTCACTCACATTCTATTATATAATTATAAGGGGGTGGGAATATGTAGACAAACGAACCTGTCCTTTCTGCCATGTGATATGAAATTGACGGCTTTCGAAGACTGGATATTTTGGGACTTTTTGCTTGTAGAAATATTTTAGGGAAAATATGGCATCTAAACGTAGGCCTACCCTTGCATGACACGGAATTTGCCTGAATCAAATGATCGGCTTCGTTAAACAAAATTGCAAATTACAACAGATATATATCTGATATATATGGCCTATAACAGCCCCAAATTTAACCCTGAGTTTGTGATCGTTACCTACATCAACCCATTATTATTAATTTAATGTACGTTCTCGAGTTTGTATTTACATCATCGCCAATCACTAAAAGTGAATATATAGAGGATATTAACTGGTCTTGATGTGTATAGGCCTACCATAAATATTTCATCGAGTGGGATGCGAAAAGTGATATTTTCACGAGTGGCAAAGCCACGAGTGAAAATGTACATTTTCGCATCACACGAGATGAAATATTTATGGTATACACATCGAGACCAGTTAATTTTCTTTTTATTATATATCTAACAAGATTCATCTTTTAAATTTTGATTCGAAAACCACTATACGTAACGAAAACAAAACTATTCCAAGGGTTTATACTCAGCCACTGACCTATGTACCGAGCTACATGTAGGTCAACGGTCCTAACTACCACGGTGCGCATGGCAAAGTAGTTTGACAAAGAAATTCATTCAGTTAACTTATTAAAGAAAACTATTCTTAACACCCGAATCAAATTACTTATACTATTTATTAAGATCAACAAGAAAAGAGATTTGCACCCTTTTCACCTTTCACGTGCAGTGGTAATGTCAAATTTGATCGAAGCGAGGAAAAATATGAAAATGCAAAACCAATTTTAAGATTTAAAAACAAATACAATTACAGTTCAACTGAAATAGTTCGCACAGCACTTTCGAATGTATAAAGAATATTCGATGACGTTAAGTTCTTGAGTGCAAAAAGAAAGTGTAGGGAAAAAATGTTTAATAGTGGAGCACGGTCGAGGAAGATTGCGCTGCCTGGGGCAGGGGAGCGTCAAGCGAGGCAGAGACACCAACGGGAAGGACGGCTTGGTAGGCCTGACTTGCAGTGGTCAAAGTAGTCCCGGCTATCAAAAGTGATATCATCACTGTGATGATATCACAAACATTGTTATCGTCACAGTGACGATATCAAGTGCTATTTTCCCTCTGATATGATTTATATCATGTTGATAGTTCTCTATATTTCATTGCCAGATATATAATAAATATAGCTAGCCCCAGGTGACTATCCTGCCATACAACAGAATGGCAGGATAGTCACCTGGGGCTAATATATAGGCAGGCAGTATAACCCCTATACTAGTAGGCCTACCAGGGCCCTGTTTTACAAAGAGGGTGTAAAGATACGCATAGGCCTACAACATGGGCCAGTTGCGACCAGAGTGTAAGTTCCTATAGCCTTAACACTGATTTACGTCAGGCGTAACTTACACCAGCTTTGTAAAACGGGCCCCAGAAGTCTATGAACAGGGAAGTGTGAAATGTCGCATTACCCCATATTCAGGGCACTGGCGCTTTCAGCCTGCTTATACTACACTATGTGACGTTTATGCGCGGTAGATTTTGAAATTGTCAACGGTTGCGCAATTTCAAATCAGAAAATAAATTCATTCTCCACAAATTTACTGCCGTTTGTGTCAAAATATAACATTAAACAGTCAACACAAAGTTATTACTTTACTCTTTAATTCAAAACACATAAGTATTTGTGCAATCTCTAACATTTTGCACTCTGTAAATCTTTTCCAATCGCGCGCCAAACATTTTGCACTCTGTAAATCTTTTCGAATCGCGCGCCAAACATTTTGCAATCTCTAAACTTTACACGAACTGGATGCTTCAAACACCACCAGGGGGCGCGCTGTTCCACCAGATGGAAGTCTACCTAAAGTTCAAGGTGATCTTAATTACCAATGGCAACGTATACCTTTAGCATTGGTTGCCATGGTACTAGTTAAGATATCACACTTAGCTAAGATCGCTTTGTGAAACTAGGCCCAGAGCAGCGGTGATTGAGCAAACAAAACAAGTAGGCCTACTGGGGCCTTGAGGATATGGACGTTCTGTCAACGGCTGAATACTTTATGAAAATACATTTGTTCTTTTTTTTAAATAAAGTATTCAGCCGATGGCACGACGTCCATATTTACGGAAGCGTATAAGGGTCAAGTGAAAAAAAATAAATAGCTTCAATGTGACTCGGTAAAGTTCTCCGAATTAGCCGCTAATTTGGACTTTGGTCATTTTTAATGTAGCAACCAAAAGGTAGCCGTGAAACGAACTATCCATATCCACTTCAACCTTATGGGGCCTCCGTGGCTCAATAGTTAGAGCGTAGCACGCTGAATCCGAACAGACTTCCACCAATGGGTTGCGGGTTCGAATCCCACTCAGTCCAAAAAAAAAAATTGGAAAATTTTCTGACTGGGTATTTACTTGAACGACCTATGTGGGGTGGTTGCCAGTTACCACCGGAAGGTCGTTGGTTTCCTCCTAGCATAGAGCCCGATTTCCTCTCACAATAAACCTGGCAACACCGCCATGCATATAAGGGAAATAATCTTGAGCGCGGTGCAAAAACACCAAACAAACAATCGATCAATCAACCTGAGGACCCATCACAAATGTCCCTGTAATTATGTAAGGGGCCGAAACTTAACTTCCAGTCTCGATCTGTTATAAATGAATCATTGGAGGAATCCTTATATCATGATTCTGGTGTTACACGGCAAGTGGTTTACTGGGCTAAAATAAAATCTCATTTTTTTTCTAAATGTAATTGTAATTGTATTTTTTTATTTCTTTAACGAGGATAGCCCACAGCCAGATGTCCACTAGGGGATCTCCTCAACAACAATTAACAATACACATAATATAATACATAAATTATAAGTTTACTTAATATTTTCATTTTATAAACAAATTGCATCAATTTAACAACAGATTATCATAATGTTAACACAACAAGAACTAACACAATTATTCTCTTGGTGCCTGTTCGGTGAATCTCTTAGTCTCATGGATGAATCTGTGAACGCAACATACAATTAATCGTTTTTTCCCGTAAGTTAAATCAATTGAACCGTATAACATAACATTGGTTATATTATGGCAAAAAGATGGAAGAAAAATAGAATGATGAACTCCGGGTGAAATGATATCCATGAGACTATAAAGGAGGGGCTTCCTTTGAGTGGCATAGAAGGGACAATCAAGAAAGAAATGAAAGACACTTTCAATTGTTGAATGGCATTTTGAACAAGACTGATAATATCATGTTAAAATAAATCAGCTTGAAGAGTGCTCAGTCCCATTCTCATTCTACACAGAAAAACTGAAGATAAATTATCAAGAGAATTAAATAGGGCTGTAGAATCATAGGACTGGTTTTGTTTAGGAAAAAGAAATGACTTCATCTCTGCAACTGAAAAATTTCTATTTTGGGGTCTCAAAAGATTCCAGTCTTTAGTTGTTTTGGAGAAAAATTAAGAAGCGAACAGAGTGATACGGCATTTAAATAAACGTAGGTTATTTTTATTTCGCAAACTGTAAGTACCCCCTGCTGTGTTATAGCCTAACTGGAAGTTGTCAAAGTCTTTAAATATGGGGGTGACAAACCCATTAACAATTTTAAAGAATAACATTATTCTGTGTGATCTACGTGTAACTTATTAATTCATTCAGCGTAGGCCTACACTTTAATTCAATGACTTATAGTACAATGGCTTCTACTTATAGATGATTATCAGCATTTAATCAATTTGTAATTATTTTTCGAGTGTAGTAAAATATTTTGTATTTTGACTTCCTTTCGCCATTTGAATATTGCTAAAAGAAATACGGTGATTTATTGTAAGCCTATACAAACCCCTGGCTTTTTGTTAAATTGGAGTCTCTTGGGATAACGGGTGGTCTTTTGAACTGGGTAAAGAGTTACATAACAAATAGGAAACAACGAGTTGTCTTGGGAGGGGTAAATTCTTTGACTATGGCTTTGTCTGCAGGCGTTACTCAAGGGTCAGTCCTGGGGCCTTTATTTTTTCTATATTATATGAACGATCTACCTCAGAAAATTGTAAACAATATTAAACTCTTTGCAGATGACACATGTTTGTACGTTATATCAGATGAAATAAAAGATACTGCTCCCTCCGTACAAACTGATTTGAAATCATTGGAAGACTGGGCACCTGTTCTGGTAATTGGAATCAACACGTAGAGAAAATAATAGAATCAGCCAATAAAAAAGTGTCAATGTTTCGGGGTTTGAAATATCAACTTCCCAGAAAAAGCCTAGAAATTATGTACAAGAGTTTTATACGCCCGTCTTTAGAACATGCGGACATAGTATGGGACAACATCACTGATTGCCAGGCCACAGCACTCGAGAATATTCAAAAAGACTGCATCCGCACTATAACAGGACCAACCTGAAGTGTTGCAACTAATCTATTATATCAAGAGTCCGGTCTGCATACACTCACAACCAGACGTAAAATACATCGCTTGTTTACTTTTCATTCTTACCATAACCCAGACAGCACACTAAATACAATAGGAGAACTCCAACGGATTCAGACCACCTTTCATTGTTTTTAATGGCTATATTTTAATCTATTTGCACCCCAGATGCTAGAAATGGGTTAATTATAATAAATATAATATGTAATCGGCAAAGCCTAGAAGTGAGCGCAGAAAATAACTTATAACATTAACAGGTCTTAGGAGCAATATTGAAAGGGGATGGGGGGGGGGGGGGGGGGGCACTATTACAGCCCTAAAGGCGAGTGTCCAGGGGCCGCCTAGGCCCCGGAATCTCCAGGAACCTAGAAACCGGGAGATGCGTTCTAAGGGTTTTCCTGGAAATAAAACTGACCTGATGTTTGGCTGGTTTATAGTTTGACATTTACGGTTTTTCTTCACAAATAACCATTTATAAATTAACACGAGCTAGCGCTTGTTGTCAATTGATTCACATAATAATTTAGAGAAACAATATTTTTTTACTTCTGTTTTAGGCTTGAGGTAGCGTTAGGCAATAAGGCTTCTACAGTCAGTCGCTCAAACAACAAATTTTCGCTATTTTCCCCGTCTCATCGACCTACCCCAAGGTATCGGCCCTCCAGACATTTCCAAATGGCCAGCCCGCCCCTGAATTTTAACAAGATGTGTATATTAGTACATAGTTGAAGATCTTCAAACTCATATCATGGCCATATATAGGCCCTATATGTATATTGATGATGGGTGGCCACTAGAGTTGGAGGACCTGCCATATTGAAACATGTTACTCAGAGAATCAACACATTCTTCTCTCAATTTCTCATAATTTAAGCAACGCAAACGGCCCAAACTTTACACACATTCAGTTCGACCCTTTAGTTCGCCGTTCCACCAAAAAAGCATTCAAACACTTACATTTGTGTTGCGTACATTTCCCAAGTTCATTTTGACGGAATCGAGGAGACCAGAGGGAGATTCGGGTTGTCCATCGAAAAAAACAACGAGCATTCAACTCAAATGTGAGTGTTTGAACGCTTTTTTGGTGGAACGGCGAACGAAAGGATTGAACTGAATGTGTGTAAAGTTTGGGCAGGCAAGCCCCCCTATTACCCCCTAAGTTTTCTTTTTCTTTATGAATTTTTAATAACGAACATAAATTAAAAAAGAAATATCCCTGAAGACTGAAGTCACAGTAAAAAAGGGTGTAGAGCCCTATCACCGTATCGGCTGTATATGTTGAAGTTGAACACTGACGGACAGACAAGCTCGTACATTGTCCTGTATCATGCATTCATTAAACGAAGCAATCTTATCGCAGGCCTCGTCAAGCAAAAACGAAACACAGCTTATTTACCTCAAGTACAAAAGAGTTCCATTAGAGGTTTATTACAATGCATTCATAGGTCAGTTGTTAAAAGCTGGATTTGTTATACTTTGGCAGGCCGCACGGCCTACGGCCTGTCCGTTTTACCTGCTTGTAACGGGGTAATAGCGATAACAGAACTGAACTTATAGCTGCTAAAAACGCGAGGATCGGGTGGTTTGGCAGACAATCAGTGTCTGAACCAACACTAGTGACCTCGTCCACGCCTGGCTTGTCAATCTAAAATAGAGATTGATCCTACTGCCATTCGTTGAGATATCAACTCTAAAACGATGTTGCTTGAACATAAAGGGAGGCCACTGCTGCCGACGTCCTTAAAATTGTAAACAACGACACGTGACACTGACAGTTGGCTCGTTTGTCTAGAGAGATATCCGATATAATTCTGGTAGGCAACGTTTAAGCCGCCCATGATCGGTTTTGTTATATTGATTGCTACTCTCCTAATACATGTAAAATACCTTGAAACTTATTCCCTCATCCATATCATATTTTGCTTTGACATCCATGGGCGCTGCCATCTTGTTTTAGAATGTATTTGTGAGCTGATGTAGTGCCGATTATATTTTTGATTTTTAACAAGTATTTCTGCCCAAGGTCTTGCGATACAGGATATGATTATAGGGCTACATGTTTGGGAACAGTATAAAACAGACAATTAAATCTCAATCACATTATAAATTCTCAGTAAATTTCTTACAGTTCACTATGCGCGAAAATGAAGGGCAACGGCCCTCGAGCCATGTCTCGTGTTGAAGATCTCGTAGAATGGCACGAGATCTCGACCCCTTTCCAGCAAGGACGAGTCTATTTTACTGTCGATAGGGGAGATTATTGAACAAAACTTTCACCCTCTAAAATCATCTAGAAAGATATTTGTTTATATGTGTTATTTAGCCCGGTAAAGCACACGCTGTGTAACGCAAAAAGAGACGCAGTCACGGTACATATCAGGAATCCTCCAATGTCTTAATTATAAAACCATCGAGGTAAGTTAACACACCGAGTGTTACGAACCCTTACATTATCACGAGGACACTTTCGATGGGCCCTCAAGAGGATATGCAAATTGTACGTTACACGCGGCTACGTTTTCGGTCGCCACATTCAAAATGACCTGCAGTTTATCAGAGGGTATTGCACGCACATAAATCACCGAAGTTATTAGACTGCCGACTGCTTATGATACGGTCTAAATGATATACCTCTTTTTTAAAAACAATTAGAAACTTTTCTCCATGGTTATTTTAGACAGGAAGATTTAAGATTTTCCCTGTGCCCGTGTGTTTTAGTGTTCATAGATATATACAGTTTCTAGCTTTTCCTATATATCTTATTTCAACGTCAACGTCGACCTTTTAAAATTTTCAAGGTATTTCAAACGATCAACTTATCGGCGCAATCAGAATTTCCATATACTAGAGTTTAAACAAGGCAGAATTCATTTAATCCAAGAATGTTAATTGTTTTTATAACATAACTACTCATAAAATAGACTTGTTCTATTTTAGTATATAGTTTTGAGAAATCGGCCAAGGATTATATCAACAGCTTTTACTGAAATCCTAAAACGAAGTACTTCTCCATGCACTTGTTATGTAATGCACATTTTTTTCTATGATTTGCTTCTGTGTAGGCCTATAGTGTTGATGTAGTCTATTATTGGGTTATGTCCCTTTGACTATGTGCTGAATAAAAAAATAATAAGATAAAAAAATATATATTTAATGAAGTCGTAATTCCGGTAGCTCATGCCACTTTAATGTATAGCATTACATCATAGAAATAAATTTGCCAAAAAAAAAAAAAAATCGCTATAATCAATTCGATGTTATTGAAGGAGTCACATAGAACGGAAGCTGTTAAGTAAACGTTGATTGGATAATTGTTTGATCTATTATCCAATTATATCCAAGCTTAATTGCATTCGAGGACTTTTTGTCTGACTATTTCGTGCCATCTTAAAATTATCTTGTAGTTATTCAGCTGTTATTTAGAAATAATCTTGATGGAGTACGTTAATTCGTAGCTGGGTTTTTAGAAGTTTGATGGTTAAATCATTTGTAGAGAATCGGGAGCCAAAGGCTTTCAAACAGTTCAACAGTCTCGAAACTCAGTTATTTCAAACTATATTTTCAAAACTTTGTGGCTGTTTTTTATCCGGAATGAATTCTGAGGATATAACGATAGCCTCCGTCCGTCCGCCCGATAACTTTAGAAGGTTGTCAGTCTCACTTCGAAACTATGTTATGCTCACCGAAAGGAGCCTCTGTACGTCCGTCCGTCTGTCCGCTCGATAACTTGAGAAAGCTTTGCAGTCTCACTTCGAAACTTGGGTAATATATTAAGCTCACCGAAAGGAGCCTCTGTACGTCCGTCCGTCTGTCCGCTCGATAACTTGAGAAAGCTTTGCAGGCTAACTTCGAAACTTGCGTAATATATTAAGCTCACTGAAAGGAGCCTCTGTACGTCCGTCCGTCCGTCCGCTCGATAACTTGAGAAAGCTTTGCAGTCTCACTTCGAAACTTGGATAATATACATGTATTAAGCTCACCGAAAGGAGCCTCTGTACGTCCGTCCGTCTGTCCGCTCGATAACTTGAGAAAGCTTTGCAGTCTCACTTCGAAACTTGGATAATATACATGTATTAAGCTCACCGAAAGGAGCCTCTGTACGTCCGTCCGTCTGTCCGCTCGATAACTTGAGAAAGCTTTGCAGTCTCACTTCGAAACTTGGATAATATACATGTATTAAGCTCACCGAAAGGAGCCTCTGTACGTCCGTCCGTCTGTCCGCTCGATAACTTGAGAAAGCTTTGCAGTCTCACTTCGAAACTTGGATAATATACATGTATTAAGCTCACCGAAAGGAGCCTCTGTACGTTCGTCCGTCTGTCCGCTCGATAACTTGAGAAAGCTTTGCAGTCTCACTTCGTAACTTGGGTAATATGTTAAGCTCACCGAAATGACAGATAGGATTGCTTTCTAGTATTCTACGAAATTTATGCCGGCTTCACACGCAATTCTCCTTGCTCCTAATATATAATGTTTTGCCGGTTTAATAACTCTTTGTTGTATCACTGTGAAACTTGAGTAATGAGTTGAGTGCATGAAAAGGACGTATGGTAATGTTTTTTTTAGGATTCTAGTCGATTTTTCACTCGATTGCGGCATGTGGGAGAGTTGCCAGCTACTCGCCGAAGGTCGGGGGTTTCCTCCGGGCAGTGAGCCCGGTTTCCTTCCCCACTAAACCTGGCAACACCACCGTATAAGTGAAATAATCTTGATTGCGGCGTTAAACATCAATCAATCAATCAATTTACGATTTTTGTTGCTTATAAAATGTGTCATGTAAGAGAAGCCTACTTTTTACGATTTTTGTTGCTTATAAAAACTACATTGCCGTACATCTGATTCAAGATTGGTATTTGCTGAAATCTCTTTGGACACCTTTGAGATTTATGGAGTTTAAAAGTTCGCTCACCGGATGAATCATAGAGCCAATCGTTTGACATTTTGAGTAATGGCCAAATGTGATTGGTCAGTGTTCAATGCATCGGATGATACAGACACAATGTCATCTAGACCTGGTTGTCTCACATTGTGTTCTTAAAGAAACGTAAACTGCATTGTATTTTTAGGTTTAATCTTACGAAGCGAATGTGAAATTTAATAGATTGTTTTCCACAAGGAGAGTGGACGAAGAATTAACAAGTTAACTTTGACATTACCAGCTTTGTTATATATAACTATTCAAATAAAGAAGTTAGGTCTCCTTTGAAAAAGCATCGAATGCTGGCTTAGGCTGCTTTGTTTATAAACTAAGGAGTTTTACCTACCACTGTAAAGGCTTAACTGTTACATGTTTCTTCATGATTTGATGGGATTCACCAAAGGTCGGAGGTACCCCGGGGAAAACCCAAATTTCTTTCCCATTTAACCTAGCAACCCCGCCATATAAGTAAAATATTTATGATTGCGACATAAAGCATCAATTTACTGAGGATCGGACATTGGGTCCTGTTTCCTTCCCCCACTAAACCCGGCAACGCCGCCAAATAATTGAAATAATCTTGAGTGTGGCGTTAAACACCAATCAATCAACTGAAAGGCTTGCTCAATTTGTAATAATTGCCCGACATATTGTTTATTCTCGGTTTCGGACATCCGGGTACCTGACCAGCCGGCTAGGGTACTTAGGGTCACGTAGTCTTCCCTCAGCCAGTCAAAATGGCGTCGTTATGGTATTGTTTTCACCTTGGAGCCTTGTTGTCAGGCTCGTGACGTCATGCCGAAATCGAGAATATTTTAAGATGTTGGTTTTGTTCTTTTCTTAGTTGTATCACTCGTAAAAAGCTGAAGTATATTGTATGTCAATTGACCGTTTTTATATATGCACATTTTATTCTTAAATACAGTCCACAATTAAAATATCGAGGGTCAGAGAATTTCACTGCCCCTGAGTCAAGGGCCAACAGGCAGACACATTCTCATTTGAATGGGCTGTTTGAATTGTGTGACAGAACGATGCCTAACGTGCAGCATATTTTGGCAAAACTGGCATTTGCTATCGCAAGAAGATGTCATAGATTCAATGTTTTAAATGTCTGAAGTAAGTAAAACAGGATGAGATACATGTGTGCTGCTACTTACTTTGCTGCTTAGACATTGATTCGATAAGATCTTCTTGGTAAACAAATCGCAAAAAACAAAAACAAATGCTCTTTGAATGCTCTGTCTAACAACCTCGTTCTCGTTGACCAGTATGTTTGTTTGGTGTTTTACGCCGCGCTCAAGATATTTCACTTATATGGCGGCGTTGCCAGTTTTATTGTGGGAGGATATCGGGATCTATGCCCGGAGGAAACCCACGACCTTCCGTTGCTAACTGGCAACCATCCCACATAGGTCGTTCGAGTGAAAACCCAGTCAGAAAATTTTCCAATTTTAGGACTGAGTGGGAATCGAACCCGCGACCCATTGGTGGAATTGACCAGTATGAGTGCATTCAACAGTTCTCCTAATTGCTCTTGGGTTTGGAATCCATGAGGAGGTGAATGCCATGTAAACGGACAGGTTTATCTTCGCAAGCCAGACATAAGCTAAGGGAGGTAAGCATGTGGGGGCTATTGGAGGTGCATGGGTGTAAGTGTACAGTCTAATTGTATTTTCCATTATTACACTTTTGCATGTAGGGTAATGTAATTGTAACAGTGTCAATGTGTTCCTTGACTGAGTTTTCACTCGAATGACCTATATGGGATGGTTGCCAGTTACCACCGGAAGGTCGTGGGGTTCCTCCCACAATAAAACTGGCAACGTCGCCATATAAGTGAAATATAAGCTCAAGAGCGCGGCGTAAAACACCAAACAATCAATCAATCAATCAATCTTTGTGTTAGTACCCTCTTTGTCTCCCGTATCCTGTGACCACGTGGGTCTGTAGGGCGTTTGTAAAATCGTTATCTATAAGTGTCTAAATGAACGTAAAAATCTAAAAAAAAAAGTCAGGGGATGCAGGCATGCAAGGGGATTGCTCCGAAGGCACCTGGAAATCATATAACATAATCCGATCCAGCAATAATCCAGTCAGATTTGTTTTAGACTGAGTTGGATTCTTAAACGAGCCCCTTCTATAGAAGTGTTCCTAAGAACCTAAGCTAGAAATGGAGAGCCATAAAGCTCCCGAGGCTAAAGATAAGGTTGTGTAGGGCAATTAAAAAAGGTATTGATGGCGTTGAAATTTAAAACCCGAACTCCTCCCGAAGGAAAGGGGATATTTCTCGTAATTCGAGTCTGTTTTAATATATGGCGTCAACCACAAGTGTCAAATTCTTAAATGAATCATTAAGATGATATGATCTGATTTTAAATATCACAGCTGTTGGTAGCATTGCATGCATAAGCATACACTGCATGCGTTTTCATATACAATGTCACTGTATGCATGTCTAAAGTACATATAGTAATGCTTGCAATGCTAACCTGCTGGCTGCGTATTTGGTCTCTACAAAGAACTGTTTTGTAAAAAATTCTTGATCTCTTTTTTCTAGAAAAAAAATTACAATAGCTCTCATTCTGAAAAACACATAAGTGCACTTACATGTATAAAGTTAAGTTTTTGGATCTTGTAAATTATTTACTGGCGTATAGGTCAAAACACCCAGTTTCTGTTTTTTAGCCAATGGAAATTGATCTCGGTTAGAAGTAGGAAGTGACATACATAGCGGTAGTTTGGTATCTGGGTTAATTGAATATTAGATTGAAACTAATGCAGGTGTACTGTACATACTTTAAGCTTTCAATCAATGCCTGATTGAAGATTTTTGTGTGTGTTCATTAATTTTTAACCAATCGAATTAACTAACATCAAATATCCTCAGAGGTCTGTCTTAATTTATCGGGATCGACAAGGGAGCTATAGCAAGCCTCGCCTGATATCTCAACTTCACTCTTCTTTCACGCGTGTAAATCAAGTAAGCTCCCTTTGCATGTAATTTAATGCCACGAGGGCCTAATTTCCAACAGGTTTTTGTCACCTCAGCTGTACGTACAAGAAAATTGCTTCAGTGTCTTGCTTAAAGGCACACTTGCCGCGAAAATCCAGAATCCTGTTTACATAAAAAACAGTGGGCGTGTTTTTGTATTTTTCCCAGACAGACCAAGTTAGGAACTTTCTATTTTTACCAAAAATACAAAGTTTTGGTATCATTTAGTATGAAATTGAAAATTATATTTATCAAGTACCCGCAATGTAAACAAAGCCCGAACCTGAACGCGGGATCGACTGCCATTCAGTCCAAATAAAACTGACTAATTTCTGATAGTATTTTTCACTCGATCGCGTATGTGGAAGAATCGCCGAAGGTCGGAGGTTTCCTCAGGACAAAGAGCCCGTTTTTCTCCTCACTTAACCTGGCAACGCCACCATATAAGTAAAAAAAAGAGTAGATTGTGACGTAAAATGAACATCATCCCAGCTATTTAAAGGGAAAGGAAATCTAAGCTTTAGACTAGTTTAGATGGAAAGAGCAGAGTTCATTTAGTCCGTAACAATTGAATAATTGAAATTTGAAGGTGCGTTACAATCGAGAATAAGCTCCATAGGCCATTCACAAGGCTGCCACCATTTTTCAGTAGTTTTATCCAATTATTGTTGAATAAAAATTTAAGTGCGTTATAGAGTAGTCGTGTGATGCAATTTAGTCAATGGCTGGCTAAGTTATGGCGCGCGGTTGCATACTGACCTATATATTTGGAGACAATCTTGAATCTTCCCACTTCAAGTTTGTCGCCATGTTTTTTGGACCTAAATCTACCCTTATACATTAGAGAGCGGTAAAAATACGTCATTATTGAGCTAAAAATAGCTACACCAACATCACGTCATCCTAAAACGGAAAAATGGCTACACAGATAAGCCACTGAAAGGACATACTTCTGTCTGTTTTTATTAGCTTGAGGGTCACTGGAGGTGATTGACGTGAAATGTTTTAAGTACTTTGGAGGTTGTTATCGACGATAATCCCTATGTATTTCAAGAGATTTCCCCTCCTTTAATTTTGCCGCTTTTGTCCTTTATTTTCGGTTCGTAGTTTTTTTTTTCAATTTTACTGATATTTTTTATTTCACCGCCAAATTTTTCATAGTACTTCAAACGCTCAACTTTTCATAACAATCAGAATTTATCAAATAGGTCCGAATTTTGGGCTTTGTTGACGCCTGGTTTCTACGTATACTTTTAAACTCCACATCGGGAGTAATAATGCCACATGCTGTTAAAATAAAGCAGTCGTCGTGAGATTTGTGGAAGCATATTGAAGCATATTTAAAGTGTTTCTGTTTACTTTTCGAACACGTTTTCGGTTCGTACAGGCCAAGTACTGTATGGATTTTCCTGAAGCCAATCAATTAACGTTTCGATGGCCTTCTTTTACTCTTGTGACGATCAGAAATTATGAAAAAAGTGTGCATTTTGACAGCTCATGCCACTTTAATGTTAGTTTACTTTCAAGTTCAACAATATATTATGGTTGAGTTTGACCATTGTGGGCTTTTCTCTCACATCCAGTCTTGTCTCTTAAAATCCAAACTGAAGCCAACCAGCTCTCGTAATGTTATTCTGGCAAGATCTCCTTTCCCCAATAGGTAGGTGACTTCTAATTTTAGAATGCTGACTATCGGTAACTGTACTGGCCTTGACATTAAAGTCGAAGAAAAGGTAAATAATTCAATACTTCTCGGCGACATAGACTAAGGGGCTACTTAACTCGTATTCAACTGACGCAAGTTGCTTGAGCCAAATGTTGGATCTTTTTAGGTTTTCTTCACCAGGCCTGTAATTTACAAGTTAAAGGCAACGCAGTTAGTACCTTATCTGAAAAAAAGCCATTCTTTCATAATACTTTCCTTTATCCAAACCAACATTCGCCATGGCTGACATTTCAAAGATCGCTCATTAAAGGACTCAGATTGTGCAGGGTGTATATTTTGTGACACACCAGACACCTCAGTGGCGGATCCAGAGGGGGGGACGGGGTGTTCCGGACCCCTCCTGAAATTTTTAGGAGTGCCCTTTTTCGATTATCAGTGCCCTTTTAAAAAAGAAATAAAAAGCTTCGCCTGACGTTCTTATTGTATTATTCGAGTAAATTAAGTGAAGTCTGCTATAATAAAGCCTTATTTCATACGCCCAGAACATTGGCTATGGTAATTAAGTATAAGCCCCCAGTCTAATAACTTGGGGGATTTACGTGCGTGAATCTGATACCCTCTGATAGATTGCAGGTCATTTTGAATGTGGCGATCAAAAATGTAGCCGTGAAACGTACAACTTCCATACCTTATGGAGGGCCCAACAAAACTATCCCCGTGATAATGTAACGCACCGAAATACTCTTAACTTTCAAACTCCATCAGTTTGACTGTTTCATAATTGAAGCATTGGAGGATTCCTGATATGTAGGCCTACCGAAACTGCCTCTCTTCTTTGTGTTACACAACATGTGCTTTACCGGGCTAAATAACATATATATATAAATATCTTTCTAGATGATTTCCGTCTGTAGTGAAGTATTTTTATATATACTTTCGACGCCATTTGTCCAAAAAACTGTTCGAGGCGTGTCAAAGTCGACCCCTATAGCGAGCGAAGATAGCCGAGGCACCATATGAAACAGAAATTCAGGTTGAAGAAGTTGCCTCTTTGTTTATACAAAAACACAATAGACGTCTTTACCAGGGAAACATTTTTACACATTATTCATTTTGACCAAGTTACATTTTCGTAGAAAGTAAAATTATTTTGATAGGCTATATGCCAGTTCTGCAGGGAACAAGCTGAATTTGGAATGTAAAGAATCACACAAAATTCAGTGATCATCTCGCCAAAAACGAGTTTCATGCCTAATAAACCTATATTCGATTAGAAACAGTGAAATTATGGCCTTATCTAACAGGAATATGGCACTCAAGAATAGAGAACAAAATTATATACACCGTTCTTTGTTTAGACATATATTCGGCCAAATGTGGCAGATCTTCGATGATATATATACAAGATTTCTCTGAGAAAGTGTCTTCAGTACTGCAACTGTTACTTTCAAGAAAGTATAACTTAAGTCATGGACAGTGTTTTGCTTTATGATTTTAAGAGTCTAGGTGGTCCGTGGACCCACGCCTGTATATAGGCCTACTGGGTTTCGGTAGTCTGCCACCTTCCCACTTTCAATAAAGAAAACTATCCACGGACCCTCTTATGTAGTACAAGTATGTAGTTTTCCCATATAGATGCCCAAATCAATATAAAACTGCTTGACTTATTTTTAAGCATTAGGGAAAGCAAAATCCAGAAATTATTAACTTGCAGAACAGCCTCAGAACGTTTCTCAGGCAATCTAGAACCCCTTAGTCCCTGGGCCCCCTCCCCCATGCTTCAAAAACGTTACAAGGCTTCATCTATAACTTTGGAACATAATGATTTTACTGTTGTTTTTTAAGAATTAAGGAGAGCAAAATCCGGAATTTTTTTGCATTTTTAGTTGCAGAACACCCTCAGAACGCTTCTCAGGCAATCTAGATTTCCCTGCGCTTCCGGGGCCTAGGCGGCCCTGAACCCTCGCCTAATGCCTCTTTTAAAGTTGTTATGTTTCTGTAATCGAAGGGCCTGGGAAGTGCAGTTGTAAGCTATAGTCATATTCATATATACTTGTATTCAAGATTTTTTTGTCTTCCGACAATTACGAAAACGTTTGAAGTATCGTCTTTCCCTTGCTGTTTTCTTTTTTCTTCAGAAAATTCGGACAAAATATTCGATCGGTCTGTCGTTTGGCATAGTCACGATAACTGCAAAATCCTACTATTTGTAAACAGTATCTTTTCGGTAGCATGGCAGTACGAACACTTTACTGGTTACCAATTTTAGGAATAAAAAACCTTTGTTTTGTCTGTTACTCGCCCTTTTTACTCACAAGCAGTGCCCTTTTTGGCGCTGACCCCCCCTGAAAAAATGAGCTGGATCCGCCCCTGCACCTCCTCGTTATCCGGGTGAATTCGGGTTTTCGTGACGGTTAATTGCGAAGACCGCAGTTGGAAAGACACATTACCATCCCGGTTTACAATAAACGCATTAGGCTTTAAGAATGAAATGGTTTTAGTTTCTCAAGCATTGTGTGTAGGACCTTCTGGTAAATTGATTCCAGTAAGTATCCTAATGTTTGTCTTAAGTGGTTGTCATGCGCACTGGACTAAATATTAGGTTAGTATACAGAATCAGCAGGAACTTCATTTGTTATGGGCAAATTCAGATGCCTATGGATTTATTGTTTGTTTGATGTTCCACGTCGTACTCTAGATTATTTCACTTTCATGGTGGCGTGGTTGTAAGTTTAGTTGGGGGGATCCTTGCCGGGTGGAAATCCCCGACCGTCGACGAGGGCCTCGCAACTCTTCCCAAAAAGTACAACGGAGTAACAAAAATAATAAAAAACTGGGATTTGGTGGTATTCGAACCCGCGACCCATTTCTGTTGAAGCCTTAGTTATAGTTCTTTAGAGTAGGCCTTAAGGGTCAACTAATTATCAAATTGGTGTAGTAATGCTATCAAGATGTTAACCGAGAAAAGATAATTAAAAATACCCGCTCGCATGTTACAGCGAGTTGAATGGAGAAAAGCATAGTAAAACTGCACGCCATCAGTCATTGGCTAAAACTGTCGCACTTCTAGTCTGTGAGTTACACACCATGTCCTGTTATAAAAACATGCTTGTATAACACAGACACAAACTTGTTATCTCCCTAAATGTCTACAATAGGCAATAAGCTTTGTTTTCGTTCTCCTACTATACTTAGTTTTAAGTATACACAGTCTGTAATTATATACGGTACATAATTATCTTCTTGGGACTAGACGCACGACCAGGAAGATAAAACATACGGGAAGCCGACAACAAATTGCTCTCTGGGGGAGCCGTTAATGTACGTATCCAGTGTCACTAGAGGTTCTCTGGACACCCACAAATAGAGGAACACCCTCGGGCTTTCCCTTATTCCGAACACCTCCAGAAAACAGTTATATATTAACTAAAGCTTCGAACTCACTTGCACTCGTAAATTGTTTTTTTTTCAGTTGCAATAGTTGAGAGAATTCAAACAAGTGGTACGGAAAACACGAGACTGCTTCATCACTACAGGTTACATGATATAGTTTCATTTCCCATTTAACGTTTTGATTTGTGGCTATATAATTACCTAAATCTCGTTAAGGCTTTTCCGTTGCATTTACAAATAGATCAACAGTAATTCAATTTACCGAACGTATGGTGATATTACATAAACTAACGTTCAGTCTACGAATTTTGAAATGCTGGTCGGTAAAGTCCGACAAACTTTTGTCGGAAATTACAAGCCATGAAAATATTATTGTAACTGCTCTGTATGGACAATTCCTAACCCAGACTTCTTTAGAACTCATAAAAGATTATTCTTGTCCTCTTTTATTACGTGTAGCTATTCCAAAGGGCGTATGTATATCTGGTCTTATACCACAACTAAACCAGTTCGAACGTCACGCAAAATCTCCAAGAAATGGCAGTCTGTTGTTGTTTGAGACCAGATGTCTAATTTTAGACAACTTTAAACAACAGATTTTCCCTGTGCCTGTGTACTTAAGTTTTCATGGATATAACATTACAGAAATAAATCGGTAAGTAGCATACAATATTTTTTTATTATAAAGACCAGTTTTTCGATTCCATTAACTCAACGTCCTTTTCAGTCGGAATATTCCTGGTCTAAAAACTCGCTCATTATAATATTTATGTTGACTTTCTTATAAATCCCGTGTAAATCTAGAAAAAAGGGAGTATTACCCATTACCCCCATAATGTTTGGATTGTAAATACAACGGGAAACTCCCGAACAGAGATGGTCGTTTTAGAGCTCTGTGAGAGGAAGGGGGGTTGGGGCTGTTAGGATCGGGATTGGCACGAGTAGAATGCGTCTGTACGTTGGCCCTTGACTCAAGGGCAACCAGATTCTCACGACTTCGATACTGGCAATCTGACACAGTGGACTATATTTTAGAACAATACGTAGAAAAATATATTGAAAAAAGGATCAAAGGCCTTCACATAGATAATACTACAGCTATTTGCGACTGTTGCAATTGAAAAACGGGCCTCGGTGGTCCAGTCGGTTAGAGTGATCGTCACTCAGTCTCACACAGACCTTCCATCGATGCGGCGCGGGTTCGATTCCCACTCAGACCAAAATTCTGAGTGGATTTTCCACCCGGTCACCGTACGTGGAAGAGTTGCCAGATACTCGCCGAAGGTCGGGGGTTTCCTGCGGGCAACGAGTCCGGTTTCCTCCACCACTAAACCTGGCCATGACTTCGAGTTGAGAAAATGTCTTTAAGAGTCAAATTGAAAATCATTTCCAAGAATTATGTATGCATTTTTTTACTCTATTTTAGAAAGCCGTAAAGTCTTAAAATATATTTTTAATGTTACCGTTATATAATCTAGATTTATTTGCCCCACATTATATATTTCATTGTTTCTAGATTGTTTTAATAGAGCAAAGCGTATCGCCTGGTTAGACAACAGACATATTTATCATTCTAAATATAGGCTGATATTACTTCTCGCTTATTTGTGTTAACGAAGCGGTAGAATGCGGCGTACGTCAGTGGAAATTCTCGACCTAAATCGACAGAAGATGGGTTTGTACATTTCAGCGTGAAATTGATTGGGTCATAGATCAGGGAGAACTGTAATGGGACATATTTATTCCACATCTCAGAGATGGACGAAATTAATTAGGGCTCAATTTCCCTGGGTTTAATTAAGATAAAGATGTGGCTGTAATTAATTTATATTCGTTGATTCGCGTTTCACTGCAAATGGTTTGCAATAAAAAAGCGTTGCTCGTCAAGTTCTGGTGATAAGCCATTTGCGTCTTATTGAAACTAACGCGAGCTGTCAAATATATATGGAAAATTTCGTTGAAACAGATAATGATTTGTCATTTTTATCAAGAAATGCAAAATAAGAGCTTTCCGACGATACCTATATGTTTGATATAGGGTTCTCATTTCAAGTTTTTAACAATAAAATGGTAGATTTTTGTTTTGTTCTGTCGATATATTGGACATGCCATTGGTTGATTGATTGATGTTTAACGCCGCACTCAAGATTATTGCACTTATATGGCGTCGTTGCCAGGTTTAGCGGGGGAGGAAACCGGGCTTATTGCCCGGAGGAAACCCTTAAACTTCGGCGTGTACTCTTCCACCGAATGAAAAAACCACTTAGAAATTTTTCATTTTTTTTGTCCGAGTGTTATTCAAACCAGCGCCGCATCGATGAAAGGTCTGTGTGGGACTGAGGGACGATCACTCTAACCCAGTGGTCCATTCAATACATAGCATACTAAAGTCCATCCATTGATAATTGCCCATTCCTCAGATTTTGTATCATAAGTCGAGTTCCATAATGTATTCGGCGTACGTGGAGGGAAATGTCTGACGTAAGCAAAATGTGTTTGTTCGGCAGTGTTACAATCGAACGCACAGGCATTAACGGAAGTAAGCAAACGCCACGGCTGCTATGACAACTTGTTTATTTGCATTTGAATAACATGGGTGCTATCTTGAAATCCGAGATTGCGTGTAGCGGATAAACCGGTCACGTGGTACACACATTCTCCACTGAAGAAACACGTTCGGTTTACAGTTTCCGGTGTTCGGCGAATGTATAATCGAACTCCACCTTAAAGCTCAGTTTTCGTGTCTGTGTCAGCGTACATGCAGAACAGCAGCATTCACACATGCACTGGTTTACCGCAATGGAATCAACAAGGAATCCAATAACACCTTCCTGGCCTGTAAGTAATTAGTGCAGGAAAGAGACACATGAGTTCGGCTTCACACACCTTTGATTTACGCCAGAGAAACACCTCAGGTAATGATATAATATCCCTCTGTCTATCAATCCGAGAAGGCTAAGTAGACAAACTAAGATGTATCTCGAGTTTTATTTACCGAGAGGACGATCCCCAAAATAAAAACGATGTATCGATCATCTTCTAGAGACAAGTGGGGGACGCTCAATCCGAATAGCCTTCCACCAATGGGTCGCGGGTTCGAATCCCACTCAGTCCCAAAAAATTGAAAAATTTTCTGACTGGGTTTTCACTCGAACGACCTATGTGGGATGGTTGCCAGTTACCACCGGAAGGTCGTGCGTTTCCTCCGGGCATAGAGCCCGGTTTCCTCCCACAATAAAACTGGCAACGCCGCCATATAAGTGAAATAATCTTGAGCGCGTCGTAATATTAAAAGACTATTGACGCATCACACGAAGCCCAAAACGTGTATAACTTTAAAGGGGTATGAGCTTTCAGAATTCAGATGTCTTTTATAAATGTCGAATATCAAGAGAGTGAGTGAGCGATTTGGGTTTTACGTCCTGCTTAACAGTGTTTCAGTCATATGAAGACGTTCGAATATCAAGAGAGTGAGTCAGTTGGGTTTTCCGTCCTGCTTAACAGTATTTCAGTCATATGAAGACGTTCGAATATCAAGAGAGTGAGTGAGCGATTTGGGTTTTACGTCCTGCTTAACAGTATTTCAGTCATATGAAGACGTTCGAATATCAAGAGAGTGAGTGAGTGATTTGGGTTTTACGTCCTGCTTTACAGTATTTCAGTCATATGAAGACGTTCGAATATCAAGAGAGTGAGTGAGTGATTTGGGTTTTACGTGCTGCTTAACATTATTTTTGTCATATGAAGACGTTCGAATATCAAGAGAGTGATTGAGTGATTTGGGTTTTACGTCCTGCTTAACATTATTTTTGTCATATTAGGCATGTCAATGACGTCATCAATATCACCAATTTTGACATAACTTGCAAAAGAGTAGCGTATTTTATGAAGCTTGAAACATGACAATAAAAGAATAATAACTCCCGGAATGAACATAAAAAAGAATGGCCTTTCTATTTAAAACGAAATACGAAGACATAAGCGACTTTCTCACTTGGTAAATCGCAGCGTCAAGCCTTTCACGAGAGCGAAATTTGCGTCTTTCACCACTGACGGCCATGTTTGGAACCATGTGCTGAGCTGTGATCCCGGTCTGTCACGTGCTTTTTAGCGGACTTTTTCAAAAAAGTAAAACGTGATGGAAGCAAAATTTTAATACTGTTGAATTTGCGCTGATAAAATTTTATATTCTATTATAAAGTCTTGATATTTTTTAAAGCTGTCGTGGACGGTGAAAAGAATTAATTTTTGTCCAAAATTATCCGAAGTCTAAAATTTCGTCAAAAGCATTTTATTTAAATCTGCATCTATTTTTAGAATTTGATTGTCAAAATCTGTATCAAAGCGAGGCTGGTTGACAGTTTGTTGTTAGTATCATTACATGACGGATCACACCGGCCATATGAGCTTTGATAAACGTGAATTATAGGCAAATGGAGAGATCGATCGTAAAATTGACGATCTGATTGTGCCAGGTGGGTGTAAATATATATCTCTATTTATTAACCGGTCTGCATATGTTAGAATTTCATAGATATTTAATTTTTACACTTTCGCGGAACGATAAAGTCATGACCTCAAACTTGCTAAAGTATTGATGAGGAGGCTTCCATCGGTTAAAATCGGCTACCGGTACAAAGAAATTGTTCCGGGTATATCACAAGTTAGGCTATGTTGGGTAAATATATTTATGAATAGGTTTTCCATAGTGATCGAGTAAACAGTGAATGAAAAATACCTCGGGTAAAGTTAAATTATAGAATTCCTAGTTGATTCAGATTTCAGCTTCAAGAAAATTATAATTTAACTGCAGCGGAAATTTAACATTAGTCGTTACAATTGGGCATCTTTGTCCATATCAAATAGCAATACCTGACGTTCGAAAAGGTTAGACTCACTCGATATTTTAATAATATTGGTAGGGTCACAAAACGCACGCTGGATTTGCCTAAACTTTTCCAAAGACGGAAATGTATGTGGCGCGGACGGAGATAATGATGATAATATGAAAAAGACGCTCCATTGTCCTAACGGGAAAGCTTCCCTAATGTCGTAATGATGTAAACAGGGGCCTATATATCGTAAATCTTTTCCTTCATAATAAGTCAAGGAATTTTGAGGGAAAAAAAAAATAAATGGTGGGAAACAGATTACATGCAGATCCATATGTGTTCAGCTGAAGTTTAGATTGCTTTCTGGAATTGATATTCTAGCTAGGCCTACAAGTGTTTCACAGAGATTTTTATTTTTATTTTCTAGTATCAGTGAGTTAATTTAAAGACATAAGATTAGACTCATACAATGTACCTTACTTGAGATATAATATGTAGAAGATAGTTCTTGATCATTTGTTGTTATTCTCACTCAAATAGTTTCCATGAGATGGAATCCTACTAGAAAAAGGTTTTAAACAATTACTTGAAAAAAAGTATATGTTTTTTGGGGCAAAATAAATGTGATAGACAAGAGTATGCCTAAGTACATTGTTACTTGCCAAACAATTTGGCATCAAACCAGGGAGGGTCTCAGTAGAGAACCCCATCCTTGGCCTACATTTTACCTGACAGTGACATGTATCAATCAGTTGTAGTCCAGGTAAGTGGGTCAAGAAAAACCATGTGTCCCTGAAGTCACTGGACAGCCATGTTGTCCCATGAACTACAATCTTTTGTTCACTGACCAAGTTTGTTGGTGGGATTGTGTGTAAAGTATGCTGAGCTGGGTGCCATCATTTGTTGCAGGTAAAGCTGAGACAATATATTTTATTTATTTCACTGTTTGAGGTATTTTTAGGTCATATTTTGTAGTATTTTTATACATTTTACCAACAGGCCTGCTGCAGTAGTACTCACTTTTGTCTAAAAAACCCTGAAATTTAGAAACCATCAAAGTTGGTTTTTCAGACTTACACACACAATTGGACCGTATTATTTTGTATATTTGATTTACAGGTGGGGTTTTATATTCTGGTCATAATTAAATACTGGTATGTTCTTGTTTCACAAACCACTTGACATGCCTAGTCATATGAAGACGTTCGAATATCAAGAGAGTGAGTGAGTGATTTGGGTTTTACGTCCTGCTTAACAGTATTTCCGTCATATGAAGACGTTCGAATATTAAGAGAAGATTATGGTCAGAGGCACCTTTAAAAACTAAAGGATTGGCGTTGAAATAAATAACATCGGTAAGGCCAGAACTCCGCTCGAACCGAATATATGTGCTAACAACTGACAAATTCCAATTGCCGAATTGCTAGCTGCACAAACAGGACTGGTACTGCGTTGGTCAGGTTAGGGAAAGTAGCTGAAAACAGGTATCTTACCTGTAAAAAGGTATTATAACTAAAAATAGCGACCGATCGGTAGCTGAATTCAGCCATACCATGGTATAACCCCCGCCCCCCCCCCCCCCCCCCCCCCCCCCGGAAACCGCGAATTTCTCACAGATCAACAGTTTTACAACAACGCGGTAGCAGATTATAACATGGTATGTATCTTCCCAACAATCTCTGTAAATAAACCTCACAAAAACCTCCTAACAAAAGACGACTTCTCCTTTAAAAACACCCCTCTCAATCATAGATTTCTAAAACTCGCCATTAAAGAAAGCTTTTCGTCGAAAATTCAGAGAAAAACATACCCATTTTTTAGGTGCTAGAAACACAGAGCTTTTCGCCAATATTGCTGTCGCCATGCATATCACGTGATGCACGAGAGTTAGTTTCGAAGGCTTTTTTGTGTATTACATAGTAAAATATCACTGGGTTTGAATTTCTACGGAAGCCCATACATGCCATCTTTTTATTTGTTTAAGTGACATTTAATTGTGAAAATACAGCAGATTGACAATACTTTTTAGTATGCTTAGCAAGATTTTAGATTTATGCTACAGTAATAGGACAAGTTCACCGTTATCCATATAGCCAGGCATTTAGAGTTATGAGGTTCATAGCCGAGAAATCTTGCAATCAATCTATAATAGCGGAACAAGGACTGTTTTATCGGAAGAAAAACTGATTTATGCAGGGAAAGGGCATCTAACTTTTTGGTCAAATTAATACCTTACTAAAGCGGCCTATACACGATCAAAATTTTTGACCAAAAAGTTGACATCAATTTTTTTGACAGTTTTTGACAAGCACACACGACACAAAATTATTGATGCAATATTCAGTGTACGCCAAGCTTTCGACATGGATGGACCTACAGCCTTGGCCCTTGCACTAGCTTTGGATCCGGAAAAAGCGAAATTGCATCGGACAAGGAGCTGCCTGTACTGCTTAATAACCTCCAGTAGGAATTTTGTCTCTTCTTTTGTTGGAGCCATGCCGATGTGCACGCGACTCTGTCCAGGCGGAAAATGAAAGATTGCGCAATAGTTTGAGGGGTTGACACACACGGGTCAAAACAGGTTTCACAACCACTAGTCTGCGCAAATAAAATCTACTGAATTTGATCTGATCAAAATTTGCTGTCAACCTTTTTCGCCCGTCAATATCACCTACAGACGGTCAAAAAACCCGTCAAAAAAATTTATGTCAACTTTTTGGTCAAAAATTTTGATCGTGTGTAGGCCGCTTTAAATGCTTTCCTTCGTCAAAAAAGGCATTCGGTGTACCGCAACACAAGTCAAACAAAATCATAGCGAAATGGGTAGAGTCGGTTCGGTAAAATTGAATCCCCACTAAAAAACATTAACAAAAATATTGTATTTTCCCCACAAACTAACAATCTGGCAATCTTTTTGGAAAATTATTTCCCAATATTTATGACATATCAGAGCTTACTTGAAGTGAACTTCGTGTAACACGACACCAGGCTCAGATTGCACCAGACGATTCGTAAAAAATAATCTGCAGTTGTAGCTTTGACTCCGGATAAAATATTTTTTTAAGAATCGGCAGAAGCTCGGCATTTATCCTATACATTTTTTCACCTGTAAACTGGTTAAAGACTGATTTATCGTCTATACAGGATAACCTTGACCAGTGGGAAGGTTATCTTAAAACGATATTTAAAATCGGCTTAATAACTTAAGATTAAATGAAGAGAACACGAATGCCTTTAAAAAAAACAGACCGGTATGAATGGGTGCCAGCCAATAACCCCAACCGTCAATCAGAATTCACCACTGCGGAGCCAGCCAATAACCCCAACCGTCAATCAGAATTCACCACTGCGGAGCCAGCCAATAACCCCAACCGTCAATCAGAATTCACCACTGCGGAGCCAGCCAATAACCCCAACCGTCAATCAGAATTCACCACTGGGGAGCCAGCCAATAACCCCAACCGTCAATCAGAATTCACCACTGGGGAGCCAGCCAATAACCCCAACCGTCAATCAGAATTCACCACTGCGGAGCCAGCCAATAACCCCAACCGTCAATCAGAATTCACCACTGCGGAGCCAGCCAATAACCCCAACCGTCAATCAGAATTCACCACTGGGGAGCCAGCCAATAACCCCAACCGTCAATCAGAATTCACCACTGGGGAGCCAGCCAATAACCCCAACCGTCAATCAGAATTCACCACTGGGGAGCCAGCCAATAACCCCAACCGTCAATCAGAATTCACCACTGCGGAGCCAGCCAATAACCCCAACCGTCAATCAGAATTCACCACTGGGGAGCCAGCCAATAACCCCAACCGTCAATCAGAATTCACCACTGGGGAGCCAGCCAATAACCCCAACCGTCAATCAGAATTCACCACTGGGGAGCCATACATTGGAAATCCATGTTCGTTTGATAGTGTTTCAGAGGCACTATGTCCCATATCCCAAAAAACCGGGATTGGGTCAAAGAGGGAATGGGATGTTGTGGGCTGCGATGGGCTTCCATACGACCTGGCTACTAAATTCAAAAACACATTCAAATGCCCACATTGTCCAGCTACCATCACCACTCGAATAGTTGATTCTACAGAGCATGGCATCAGACACCACAATCTACAACTTGGGGAGGAGTGAAAACAACTTAAGAACATTCTTTTAGTGTTAAAACTTAGAACAAACCAACATTGAAATGAACATGGTAAAGGCTGCACTTCTCCTCGGGTGGGATGTTCAAACATATTGTGTGGGATAGTTGCCAGTTACCAACGGAAGGTCGTGGGTTTCCTCCGGCCATAGAGCCTGGTTTTATCCCACAATAAAACTGGCAACGCCGCCATGTAAGTGAAATAAACACCAAACAATCAATAAATCAAACACATTGCCATTAAAACGGGATATCGCAGTGCCAACGCCCTAAAGATTGTAAGTTGAGAAAAACCCATAACAAGCAATGGCAACTGATACTTGTGGGGTTGTTTGGTACTGCTGACCAAGTTTTGTCTGACTTATTTGTTGAGCATTTGTATCTATAGGTCAGGAGTGCGCCGCAAGAACAGTGAGGTAGCCCTCGTTGCTAGACAAAGATTTTACCCACTATGTTTTGGAGTTGTGAAAAAGATGTATCAGAGAATCCCGATGAACGATATTCTAATGAGAGTGCTATGTCTTGATGGAATCACAAAATTCTTAAGTGAAAATGAAAGCATATCCATGTCTGGCCACCCAAGCCGAGCTGAAGGCGGTGATTTTGTTTTGGAGGCTGTTAACCGGAGGTGTAAGAGGCCCCTCCCGCCTGGTATGCCAACAGGTGGATATGTAGCATTGCAAGCATTACCATATACCGCAGGCGTAGAGCGACTTAGTATATACTAAGTCGCTCTACGCCTGCGGTATATGGTAATGCTTGCAATTCTAGTGGATATGTTGCTGTCGCTCTGTTGATATGTTACACAAGGTATGTTGTTTTTGACTAATTACTGTTAATTGGTACCTGCAAGCCTAAGATAATCAAAATCCGAATTTGGTTTTATAGTACTTAAATATTGTGAAAATATAAGAAAATCAAAATTATTGGTGGGATATCATTTTCAGTTTAATTCCATGTCTTTCTGTGGAAATTGCAAAAAAACTTCACGCGGTTGAAAGCAGACTTTGGTTCCACAAATCCCAAACATTTGCCGTGCGCCCAGAAGTTACATGAGCTTTCTGTCCCCTCTACCTCCCTCGTTCCTTCGCATCCTACCCAAATTGCCATTGATGGATCCTGTTCACTATTGTGGAGAATTCCACATATTCGATATCAACTGGATTGATTGATTGTTTGGTGTTTTACGCCGCGCTCAAGAGGATATCAATTTGGGTCAGGGACTGGAGGTAATCTTGACCGGGGACTTGGAACAACTTTTCCCGGCGATAACTCTGGCTGCGGGTAAGCATACCCAACGAATTCCACCGATGTCTCCCCGATAGATTGAGATCTGGAAGTGCTCTATAAAATGAAAACACATAAAGAATATAATCAATCGCGTTAGAGAGTGATCTACAGATATACATGTAAAGACATAGGTTAAATGTTGAAGATAATTATAATTAGAACATCTGGCGTAACGGTCTTTCCTCTGGTAGCCTTAATATAATAATAATAATAATCTTTTTTTCAACTCGATGGCCTTATAGGTTACATGACTCTTTTCGTGAGGGTCGAGGGCTATAATAATATTAACAATATGTACAGAAAAACAATATAGTGTTAAAAAGAAAAGAAAAAGCAAGAACAAAAATAATCAGTGAAGAAGAAAAGTGGATGTATTTAGAATAGAAAAGCGTAACACGGCTAGTGATATTTATGTCGCTCAGTGGACATTGTGGCGACCAAAAGAGTCCCCTAGCCTTTTGGCATTCAGTAACACGGGAACTGTTGCATGGATTTAAATTTTTTTTCAGTTATAATTTAAAGCATTACATAAACCTAAGCTATGGCTAAGATACGTCGATGATACTTTTGTTATTTGGAACCAAAGCAAACACGAACTAAACTTATTTCTGCAACATCTTAATTCGTTACACCCCTCAATCCAGTTCACTATGGAGATGGAAGAAAACAATTAGCTACCGTTTTTGGATGTTTTAGTCGAAAGGGTTGGTGAAACAAAATCAAACATCAGGACTTCAGTGTATCGAAAACCAACCCACACAGATCTATATATTCACAGTTCATCAGGCCATTCCAGAGACACTAAACTTTACTAAACTTACGATGTTTAGTAAAAAGAGCTATAAATGTGTGTGATGAACAGTGTCTAAAAGCAGAACTGGACCATTTAACCAAAGTTTTCATCGCCCATGGATATGAAAAGACAACAGTTAATAACATTATTAATCAATCGAAGAAAGATAAATATAAACAAAGTCCTGAGAACAGGACAGCAAAATTAGGAACCATAACACTACCATATTTAGGGGGTTTAAGTGAAAAGTTGAGAAGTATCTTAAATAAAGGAAACCTCCGAGTTGTTTTTTCATTTAACAGAAATCTTGGTAATTTATTGACAAATGTTAAAGACAAAGAGCTCAATTGTTGTAAAAAGTACAGTATTTATAATTTAATATGTGAATGTGGTAAAAATTATATTGGTGAAACAGGTAGGCAATTATTTCTTAGAATAAACGAACATAAGAAGGCTATTCAAACTGGTGACATAAACAAATATGCGTTAGCAGAACATAAGTTTAAATGTACAAAACCTATTGAATGGAATGAAGTAAAAACTTTATCTTCAGATAAACATTGGAGAAAAAGAAAAATTAAAGAAGCTTTCTTCATTCAAAAACTTAACCCTTCATCAAATAGAGGTTGTGGTATACAAATAAATGTGTAAAATACATGCAAGAATTTCTAATTTTATTATTTATACATAAGTGAAAACTAGGGATTTCCTTCACTCAGAAATGTCATAATTCACTGCAGTGCAATAACACTTTTGTTATTTAATGCACGCGACGAAGCCGATGTACGTCGTCGGACCTACTTCTTTCTTGTTTACTGACGTCTGCTGTCAACAACAACAGTACATAGGGATTTCGATAGGAATACAAAGCCTTTTTAGTCATTTTTGCATTAAGATATATAATTTACAACTGAAAACACCAGATTGGTTCAATAGAGGATCGAATTACCACTTAAAATCAAAGCGATAAAACAAAACTATATTATCGCGAAAAACTGTAGGGAGAAAATGGCCATTCAAATGACGACCACAAATCTGACAGTAATTACCGCCGAGCCTGATGACGTCACGTAGATTTACGCAAAGCTTTCTGGGTAAAACGTACCTCAGTTCGCCATTTTGTTTATTGGCACTCAGTAAGATGTAATTTTTTTTTAAACATTGATGATATAACTTTTTATCCACACAATTTTTCTGGTAACTTTACCACTTTTTGGTCTTCTCGATACAGTATTATTTCTTCCGCCATACTTTAAAATTATGTTACCGTACCTCAATCTCCCAAAATGCTTTGCGCGTAAATTCCAAGTGACGTCATCAAGCAATCGGTCAATTGGCAGTCACGTAAGAAGAACGGACATGCTGTTGTTTCATTGGTCAATGATATATATTCCTACGTTTGCTGTAAACCTAATCCGTCATAAGTTTGTTCATATTTTCTTTTTTATAATTGATAATTGTTTACTTAATAAACAATCCCCAGCCTCAAACATGATAGTTTAAATAATAAACAGAATATTGTACAGTTGTGTTTGAATAGCATTTATATTTTTTCTCTTGAAAGGCGGATGGATAAGCCACTCGACGCCCCACGTCTCATGGATTATTCTCCGTCTTTCACTCGAAAAAATACAAGTGCTATTCAAACACAACTGTTCAATATCCTCTATATAGTTTTTAAATGTAATATTGATATTGTTTTTTACCTTTAGTCTGTTTATTGTGATGCCATTGTATTGTAACGTTAACTTATTACGTCAATTACTATGGTATACCCATTGGTAGCTATTTTTAGCTATAATGCCTTTTTACAGGTATAATACCTGTTTTCAGCTACTTTCCCTAACCTGTTGTGCTAACAGCTGACAAATTCCAATTGCCGAAATGCTAGCTGCATATACAGGACTGGTACTGCGTTGATTCATTCCTGGGGCTGCATGCAAACATTTTAGGGTATTGTTTCCTATACAAACTACCTTAACGTAAATACCCAAGATTGGTCTAAGCCGAAAGCTCTTATTTTTTATGTCTTGCTAAAAATGACGAAAAGTAGCTAATTATGTTTTAACTAAAATTGTTCCTATTTTTGGCAGCTGATGCCACTTTATATAAGGTATACTTTAAATGGAAAGAGTACATGATTAAAACAAGTTGGCAATTTCGTTCGCACGACCTCTTGTTTGGAGTATCGACTGAATCATTAATTTCCAAACACATCTTTTGAGAGTACATGAATAAAACACGTTGGCAATTTCGTTCGCACGGCTTCTTGTTTCGAGTATGGACTGAATCATTAATACACGTTATTACGTACGTGTTGTACATAACGTTTATCAACACTTAACCTATAAGGGTCATTAAGAGTTTGGTTCTCACCTAGGGGCTCACCGTCAGTGTGATGACTCTGATTACACACAAAATCAAATCATCTCCCTTGTAAAGTTACATAAGTGAATCGATTGTTTAACGTTATGTGTGTAAAGTGACAAAGTGGAAATTACTGAATTATGGCTATTTTCCCAGTGGTCTTCATCAGCATTTTACCATATCCTCCTTGATATTAGATTACCTTTACGGCTGTAAATGCAGTACTATATTCACGCTGTGGGCTCCATGGCTCGCAAGACGTAAGCATAAGGGATACGGGATTTGTTACATAATGAGCACTTAAAGTGGCCCGGGTCGCTAAAATGTCGGAAAACATTTCGTGCAAACAGAATTAGCTCAAAGGTCTTAATGACATACCCCGCTTTTAATATAATTAGAAATTTGTGGTATTTTCAAGTACATTTTTCTTGTGCACGTGTGTTATATAGTTCATACATATATAACCCGAAGTCTATGAATGGGGAAGTGTGAAACGTCCCATTACACCATATACGGGGCACGGACTCCTTTTGATACAAAGGTCCCCCTAAACAGCGCCCCCTCACTCTCAGTCAGAAATCGTGGTTTTTATTCTCTTTCTCGTATGGACTATTATGGGATGCATAAGAAAAAGATGGCGAACGTTTTAGATGCGATAACAGTACTTGATGGAACAAAGTTAAAGTTTTTGAACAATTCAAATAGTTGAAAATGAGACAAGGAGCCTTATTTTGGAACGATTTGAGTCGAAATGGAGATACCGGAGTGGCGTGCGGGGTAAAACTTGTATAATAACCAATGCATGCTCCAGTAAGTTGAGAGTGAATTTATTTTCTAATTTGAAATTGTGCAACCGTTGACAATTTTAAAATCTACCGCGCATAAACGTATGTAGCTGCACGTACAGGACTGGTATTGCGTTGATTCATTCCTGGGGCTGCTTGAAAACATTTTAGGGTATTGTTTCCTATATAAACTACCTTAACGTAAATACCCAAGATTGGTCGAAGCGGAAAGCTCTTATTTTTCATGTCTTGCTAAAAATGACGAAAAGTAGCTAATTATGTTTCAACTAAAATTGCTCCTATTTTTGGCAGCTGATGCCACTTTACATAAGGTATACTTAAATGGAAATTAACACATCTTTTGAGAGTACATGAATAAAACAAGTTGGCAATTTCGTTCGCACGACCTCTTGTTTGGAGTATGAACTGAATTATTAATACACGCTATTACGCTCGTTTATTATAACAAACTTATGATTGGGTATAAACGTCTAACGTTTGCCATGATCCTATGGGGTTCGATTTCCGTCTACCGATTTTCTTGGCAAGAAGATGCTTTAGCATTGCCAATGTATTACAAAATGTTCCAGCAAATTCTACTGACTAACGCCAAGCTCCTGTCCGCCGTCAGCCTAATGAAATATCATTCGTTTAGTTTATTACAACAACTTATGATGGGGTAACAGAAACGCACGTTGAAAACTAATGGAGGCTATATGCGCTATTGATCTTCTGCTCTAGGGATGTGTTCTACTCACTGAAAGTGACATTTTCACTTCAATATGCTCGCCCTGCGACTCTGAAGTTTCATATTTACAAGCATCTTTTTATTTTCTTAAAATACACTTTTGATTTGGCTAACGATATATTGAATAAATTGTATAGCTTATTGCTATTAATGGCGATTCCTTGTTGCCAGAATGTTGCCTTTTATGATCACAATCGTTTATGCAACATCAGTTTGCCAACAATCTCCCTACACCAATGATTTTATCGATCGGTGAAGACTTTCCAGGGGGGTGCTTAACTTTTTTCTTTGTGTATAGAGAGAACACGATATTTTTGTAAATGCCTCAGAAAGGTTACTGCCTATAACTTTTATGGGTGGCCGGTTGGTGCATGTTTATGTCTAATGGCATTGATCAATGTTTTTTCCACTTGCAAGGCGGCGTTGCAAGGTTTAGTGGGGGGGGGGGGGCAAGGCTCGTTGTCCGGAGGAAACTTTCGACCTCTGGGTCGTACCTGGCAACTTAGGGTGGTCAAGTGTGAACCATCTTTCTTGGACAGAGTGGGGGTAAGAATCCTTGACCCATCGAAAGGAGATTATGTCGGACTGAGGGACATCCTCTGTCGACCAGAGCACATTGCCCCACAGCCCACTCCTGATTATAGGTTGATTGATTGATTGTTTGGTGTTTTACGCCGCGCTCAAGATTATTTCACTTATATGGCGGCGTTGCCAGTTTTATTGTGGGAGGAAACCGGGCTCTATACCCGGAGGAAACCCACGACCTTGCGTTGGTAACTGGCAACCATCCCACATAGGTCGTTCGAGTGAAAACCCAGTCAGAAAATTTTCCAATTTTTACTCCTGATAGGAGAATGTCCTCTGTTTTAGTTTTTTCGCCGTCCCCTGATATATGGTATATGATCAATACCTTCCCCCAGATTGTCTGATCCCAAGCGTGTTCAAGACATGTCAAAGAGAGTACCATAGGACTAATAGACGAGGTCCCTTTGACGCACGACGGCCTAAAGAGAAGAATGGGACATTAAAGTCCTTTCAGTCGCCAATTGAATCTGTCACGAATGTTTTATAGTTATTTCTTACCAATAACCCTGGTCGTTTGTCTTCACTAGTCAATATGACAGATTCTCTGAAACACCTTCATCCTATCATGTGACTGCTTTTGTAGACTAATGCAAGATATAAGAGAGCAGTGACGAATACTGACATCTATATAGCGCTGTTGTTCTTGGCGGCTTACTGTGTGTCACGACAGGAACATAAAAGCTGGACGGGATCAAAGCAAATTGATTACTTTCTTTATGCCTTTTCTTTTGTGAGACGTCAATATTGACAGATGGATATTTCTTACTTTCTATGGCATCTCGATAAGAATTTGTATCCGGAAATGAAAGTGTGCAAGTAGATGTTGACTCGGGTAAGTGTTTTTTTGTTTCTAATTTGTAGGGACGGTACGAGAGTCTTGCCACGGGAGATGCACACTCAATCACTAAAAGACTTTTACCAATATGTTGTCTCTGCGAATGTCCCCCCTTCTTAGTCTGAGACAAGGGAATCTTCCCCTCGAGGTATCTGTGTTTCGCCGCACAGCCCATGGGAGGACGCCGAAAATCCGGGTATTGCATGGGGAAATAATCTCGAATGCAGTGCTTATTATTAAAATTAAATAATTAAATATTTCTTAATACATAGGCACGAGGTAAAAAACTTCGATTACAACACACCGACTTTATTGTCAGATGTAGAACATAGTTCGGTGTGATAATTTCCGAAACAGATTGGGAAATTGCTGAAAGGGCTCTAAAATTTTCAAAAATAACTTTCTGTTTGCACTGAAAACAGTAAACGTAAATAATTTAAATTTAGTTTTCCAAAGAATTCCAAAGCCTCGTATTCTGTTAATAGTGAAAAAAGTTTAAAATGATATCATACTTGGCAGCTTTTTATAATGACCATGGAGTTGTTTTCCACCTTTTCAACTTAATTGTACTCGACCATGTGGAAGAGTTGCCAAGTACTCACCGAAGGTCGAGGGTTTCCTCCAAACAATGAACCTGATTTCCTCCCTCCTAGACTCATCAGCACCCTCATGTGAGTGAAATAATCTTCAGCGCAGCGTAAAACATCAATCAATCAATCAATCAATCCTCTTGCACTTAAGCTGGCAACACCTTCATGCGTGAGAATTGATATTAAAGGCGGCGTGAAACATCAATCAATCAATTGAAATAGTCTTCTCTTTTTAACACAATTAGAAACTTGTCTCCATGGATATTTTAGACAAGAAGATTTTCCCTGTGCCCGTGTGTTTTAGTGATCATAGATACATACAGGTGACGTGTGTTATTCGTTTGACCCACAGAAATAGTTAAAGCTTTCGGTAACCGGATTCTTTCAGTGAGTCAGTATAATTTGACGGTTTAAGTGGCCAGAAGAAAAACAATTCATTGCTCATATCACACGAGTATGAAGACCCACTGCCATGCTCAAAGTGGTGACGTGGTACACAACAGAGTTCGTGTATGATGTCACTGTACAGAGAGATATGAAATGTCCGTCACCTCTGCAAATGAAGCAGTTGATTTTACATGTTTTACGCCAACAAATTATTTTCTTTTTATCCGGACTTAAACTTGATCTTGAACAAATTTGACGCAACTTAGGATATATTAACAAAGTTGTTTATAAATCTTTTAAAAAGTATTTCTTTGTGACAAAAAATATGTGTAATGACTGAAACCGGGAAAAAATATTTTTCTTAATTCTGTATACAATGGGCGATACAGAAAAAATCTTGGCGAATTTGTAAATGGATGTTCACACGCACGAAATATGCCTAAAAATTGTGGGGCCGAAGATGCTTTTCCGTGTGGACAAAATAAAGGTTTCGGGGCCGAATGCCGAATGGACAAAATAAAGGCTTCGGTCAATATGACACTTTGTACAAATAAAATTGTAACCGAAACATTTGAATGTATACTTTTGCAAATTGATTATCTGACCATGTTTCACAAAGCGGCGTAGCGTAAGTTTTCACGTAACCATAGCAACCCATACTGTATAGATACGTTAGTAGGAAAGTTACGCAAAAATGCATTTACGCCGCTTTGTGAAACAGGACCCAGATGCATGTGATTGCCATTTCGATTCTAGGATGTTTCATACGCGATTTACAGATGTCAACAATAAATTCAAACACAGATCATATTTTGCATATCGTTTTACGATGATGGCAATCTGTATTGACATTTGTTATGGGATGGAACAAGCGGTTACCAAACAAAGACCATTTAATAAAAGGTCGTGGAGCCTGTTTCACAAAACGGCGTAGAGTATTTTTTACGTAACTGCCATGGCAACATACATGTATCTCTACTGCAGTTACGTAAAAACATACGCAACTCCGCTTTTTGAAACAGGCCCTAGGAATTTGACGTACTTCCTGTTTCTCTATACAGTACAATTTATGACTTGTTCCACGAGGACAGGAACGTTGCCGGATACTCACCGAATGTCTGAGGTTTTCGGGTTTTCTTTCAAAACTAAACCGCCATGTAAGTGGAATAATTTTTAATTTGGCTCATTACATCACTCAATCAATCCAGGGGCTCTGTTATAGCACGGCGAGCCTCGAGCTGTAGTTTGTCTAATTGCTCATTTCGATATTGTGTTCAATTCCTACACACGCCATCGGTAGGCCTATATTCCAAAATAGCAAGAATAAATGTTAAGAACAGAGAAATTAGGGCTTTCTTACTTAGTCCGTATACTTTAATTTACTTAGGATGTCAATCACGGGGCAATACTTTCTCCAACAAGATTGTGTCCACCAAAGCCCTAGTTTATGGCGTTAGAAATGTTAAGCCCAATGTGAATCTTATTCAAATCGATAGCTGATGGACAAGTCACAAAGATCAACACATTTTGTAGGCGCTTCAAAGAGTTGCGAGCAAAATACGATGACTTATTGGAAAAATAGCTGATGCGAGATTTGCCCGGATAGCCGAGCGCTATATTATCCCGGTCATTCATACGAATAGACGCGCCAATAAGCTAAACCAACCATATTATCCCGGTTTCATAACACATTGACTTGGCTGTACAGATATCTGGTAAATCCCCCCAAGAAGCTTTTATCGTTATTGAAGTGGCATGAACTGCCAAATGCAGGGAAATTTTCGTTGAAACAGAATTAGTTTTCCATTTTTACAAAATATACAAATTCAGAGCTTTCGGTTGATACCAATCTTGCAGCTGTGCATTTAGGTAGTTTTATGCACAAAAAAAAAATGACCTGGCTATTCAAATTTTGTTTGCTATGTGCACACGTCCTCGGTTAACTTAAAAATATTATTGTTCCAACGTCAATTCTTTAGCTTTTCAAGGCACGTCAAACACAACACTACCTTGATAATCAGAATTTCCGAGATTTAGGCAGCTCTTTTGATCCATTTGGTTATAAAATTTCAGGAATGTTTGATGGAATGTCCTTGACATTTCATCGTTCAGACAGTGCAAAATCTGAATTAGTGAATTTAAGCTCTTCATATTTACTGAAGGTAAATAATAATAAAACAACAAGAATCATTATGTTTAGGAGACATGAAATATACTCATTTTATCCTTCCGATAGTGGAAAAAAAAAACAGTCCGTTCTCTGATGTTTTTGCTTTGCTGAATATAAGGGGCATCGGTATATACTGAAAGACAATAAAACTGCATGCACCAAAAACAAAACAACCAATCTAAAAGATATTAAAACCCCCAAAACAACAATTATTTCGTTAAGGAAAGTTGAAATATATTGAAATACAACATACTGTGTTTTTGGCCGTCTCATAATTACGCCAGAATCATAATGTCACGTTGACTCTATTTCTTCCCTGGGTGACGATTTAATTGTGTCAAATTTCTAGATGGTTAACCTACCTACTGTGGGTAATAATACCATAGCTTATTGGTAATAAAACTTTTGCGGAGGACAAAGTCTGGAATTATTTCTGTTCGATAACACAATATCTTGGCTATAAAGCCGAACTCAAACCATTCCCTTGAGTGTCATCTAACTCTTCAAGGAACCATATGTGTTGCCTCCATCAGCCGGTTTGGATTGAAATGACTAGTGTCCGTATGCGATTACAATTTTGTCACCATCCAGAGAAATCCCTGTACATTTCATTGGTTGGAATCCGTGCACGGATGTATTGTGGCGCCATAACAGTTTTAACTATTTGTTAACCCGGGATTCAAGTACCCCCTCGACAACTTCTATACCAAAAAGGCCTAGCAAAGCATTGGTTTCGAGAAAAAAATGGAGGTAGCTATTACATGGTGTGTGTCTACCGTCTCGACCAACACACTCACTTTCTATCAATACCCAGTTTCCTCTATAGAACAGTACTGTCCAATTCCCTAATTTTAGAGTTTGGTGCAGGTATGGCATTTTCTGTGATAATCTGGCATAACCGCCATGTGTAACACATTTTCACGTAAGACAACTTATTTTGATAAACCCCTCCAAAAAATATTGATTCAATATTTTATGAACAATCACAGAAAAAGCCAAATTAATTGTGAAATTAAGATTTGGGTTAAATATTGCCAGATGTTTTATATCTGTTTCCAGAAAATCGTATTATTACGGACATTGTTACCTGAGAATGATTTAACCCATTTGGATTTATCAGTAATCCATTACAGCTTTGGTCTGATTTTAATAAAATAGTACAATTTGATTTGAGCTATTCCGCTCAGCATAATTGAAATTGGAACAAAGACCTACCAGACAGTCTAAATAAATCCTTATTTCGACTTTTATGGAAGGAACATATCGGGAAGTGACTATGAACGGTATTTCACTGTTGTTTATATGAAGTCGAGATTTCCTAATGAATATTGATAACTTTCCTAGCTTCAATTGACGGATGTATATTGAGTTTTATTTGCGAAATTATGTATCTTCTGTGTTATTGTTAAGTTGGTTTAGCTGCGTAGTGTCATACACACCTCTTCCTGAGCAAGTGGGGACAATACAGGCTGTGTGTTCCCAGGGCCAAACAACCACCCTGGCAGCAGAGATTTTCTATGTAACTTTTTAACTGTAATTTTTTGTGGAAAATGGCATTGCCGCTCTTAATATGAGATTAATAGCTTTTTTGTTTCTACTGATCTAGATGTTCTCGAAAAAACACATTTCTCATAATATAGCGCATCATAGCCATCCTTAGATGCGTATTAAACACAGTCCTATCTTGTTAAAAAATTCTAAAACTCACTGCTATTCGACAATACACAAGTCCATTGATTAATGACGTCATAAGGTAATCGGTCTTTTGTACCCAATTGTTTTCGATTGATATGAGCAAAATGATATATATGATTGGCACCCTGGAACTAAGAATGGACATCGACTGCCTCAAGGACCTCCTACCAATGTTTAGTACTGGCGACTAATCTTCTCGAAGAGAAAACCAAGCACGATTCTTTGATTTAACAAATTATACCGAGAGCCTCCGGTAGAACAATACGTGCAGTCTCCAAACTTCTCCTGAGGGTCTGGCTCTTAATCAGTTCGTGTCTAATCAAGAAAGTATCAGATCAAAGAAGAGAATTGGACAAGGGCAGACAAATATTACAAGGGCAGACAAGTATCACAAGGGTAACTATACCGTATCTGGTGATGCAATTATGCGTTTTGTTCAAATGGATTAAGAACATTGTTTGATACTTTTCCCTCCCAAAAAAAAACACATTATAGGTTATTCCGTTAAAAGTTTTCTTTTTCAATGAAGAAATACCCAGTGAGGTACCCAATGATTGGAACGATTTAAAGACACAAAATATCGTTATGGGGACATGAGCTGCCAAATAAAAGTAAAATTTCGATGGAACAAAAATAGCTAATATTGTGCGGTTTTCATAAAGTACGTCTAAGAGGTTTCCGCTGATGCAAAATCTTGAAGATGTACATACAGCTTGTTTTACAAGCAGTTGAACCCCTGAATTATAGTCGTACATCCCGGCTATTTGAATTATGTCTATTATTAGCACATATCTTCGGTTCGTGTGGGTTACTGGCCTTACCGACATTTTTTATTTCACCGTCAATCCTTTAGTCAAAATGCTCATCTTCTATCGAAATTCGAAATTCTGAAAACTGCTGGCAGCATATGCCACTAAAATTGGTGACAATACCATTTTGAGGGGATGAACTTAAAAGTATACAGTAATGTTCATTAAACGCTGAAGCCACTTATGATACGGTCTTTTTAGAATTCATAACTGCCGTTACTTTCAATTAAATCTGATCATTCAGACGATAATTTTCCATTAAACCATTTTCCAAGTGATTAGCGATTGACTTCCTTTGTTTGATAATCAGCGGTAGTGTAACTGCCCATATACGTCCATACCGATATCAGCCTCGAGCAACTCGGCTAATTGAATTATTGGAGACGTTTTTGATGTTTCTTCTCAGAAAACAGAGAAGTTTAAGTGCTTTAGCCATGTTATAACCTATGAGCAAAACACGTACAGAAAATACTTAAAAGCTATAAATTAACGAGGCTCGATTGTTTTATACAGCCGATTATTTATGGAGACGAGACAAAGACCGTTTATTGCCATGAGGTTCCGCAGAACACTTAAACATGAAAGGAAAACACATTTAACGGTTTATCAGATATACAACTCTGCCACCGACAATGTTTAGAGACATCTTTATCAAAGGATAAAACAAAACACAAAATGCTTAGTCATGGTTTTTGGAATGCCGAATGATATATACGTTAACTGACAAATTGAAAAGCCGGGAGCCCTGTCGCCATGCGCACTAACTTGTTGAGTTCGACAGTTAAGTATTGATTGCTCCCGTTGATTATTTGAAAATATATATGTCCAGGAAATGTATGATATTGTAACAGTTATTAAAACTTCTCCAAACTTCTAGTAATTGTTTTCAGAAACGAATTCAATATCTGTCAAAGTATTAAAACATTTACAAACCAGTAATATTGGATTCTAGAAATGAATTCTAAAGTTTAAGTAGAGGCATAAAACGAACATCGTTATTACAAGCTGGATTAATAACAGCATTGCCTTTCCCTGTTAAGTGTTTAAAAACTTTTTTTGCGTAACCGGTAATTTGAAAATGAAAGTTAATTTCGCTCAAATATTTTTATTTTTTATATTGCTTTTTGTATGGTGCTTTTTTAGAAATTAAAAGGAAAAAACCCAGCCAAACGTGTAAATAGAGAAACTTAATAGCCTTCGATAGAAGTGTGCAGTTTATTCCTACGACTTTTGCTGATTTTTGAGAGATTTTTAAATTCAGTTTATCGGCATAAACGATAATGACAGAAGATCATCCATTAGCTTTTCAAGGTACGTCAAACACAGCGCTCTCTTGATAATCAGAGTTTCCGAGAAAAAAACCCTTTTGGCAGCTCTTTTAATCCATTTGGTTAAAATTTTTCAGGATGACTTTTGATGGAATTTCCTTGACATTTCATCGTTCAGACAGTGCCAAATCTGAGTTAGTGAATGAGTGAACCGGTTAGTGAATTTAAGCTCTTCATATTTACTGAGGGTAAATAATAATAATAATAATTAGGAGACATGAAGTATACTAATTTTATCCTTCCGATAGTGCAAAAAAAAAGAGTCCGTTCTCTGATGTTTTTGCGTTGCTGAATATAAGGGGCATCGGTATATACTGAAAGATAATAAAACTGCTTGCACCAAAAACAAAACAACCAATCTGAAAGATAATAAAACCCCCAAAACAAATAATTACTTCGTTAAGGAAAGTGGAAATATATTGAAATACAACATACTGTGTTTTTGGCCGTCTCATAATTACGCCAGAATCATAATGTCACGTTGACTCTATTTCTTCCCTGGGTGACGATTTAATTGTGTCAAATTTCTAGATGGTTAACCTACCTACTGTGGATAATAATACCATAGCTTATTGGTAATAAAACTTTTGCGGAGGACAAAGTCTGGAATTATTTCTGTTCGATAACACAATATCTTGGCTATAAAGCCGAACTCAAACCATTCCCTGGAGCGTGATATAAATCTTCAAGGAACCATATGTGTGTTGCCTCCATTAGCCTGTTTGGATGGAATTGACTAGTTTCCGTATGCGATTACAATTTTGTCACCATCAAGAGAAATCCCTGTACATTTCATTGGTTAGAATCCGTGCACGGATGTATTGTGGCGCCATAACAGCTTTAACTATTTGTTAACCCGGGATCCAAGTACACCCTCGAGCATTTCTATACCAAAAAATGCCAAGTCAAGCATTGCTTTCGAGAAAAAAATGGAGGCAACTATTACATGGGTACCGTCTCGACAAACACACTGGCTCTCTATTAATACCCAGTTTTCTGTACTGTCCAATTCCCTAAATATAGAGTTTGGTACAGGTATGGCATTTTCTGTGATAATCTGGCATAACCGCCATGTGTGGCACATTTTCTCTTAAGACAACTTATTTTGATATATGAAGAAAATTGTATTGAATAGACCTTTGATCAATAATCCATGAAAAGCCAAATTTACCCTTTATGTTCAAGTTTCTTGTATGAACTAATTGTGAATCTAAGATTTGGTTTAAATATTGCCAGATTTTTAATATCTGTTTCCAGACAAACGTATTATTACCGACAATACTATCTGAGGAAGATTAAACCCGTTTTATTTAAAGAATTTACTTGACATTGTAGCATTGAAAGAGTGCAAAAATACTTTTCAAGGAATTTCCTTGACATTTTATCCTTCAGATAGTGCAAAAAGGCAGTCCGTTCTCTGATGTTTATCCGTTGCTGATTATAAGGGCATCCATACATAATGAGAGATAATAACACCTCAGAACAAACAAATATTTCGTTAAGGAGAGTTGAAATATACGGAAATACAAAATACTGTGCTTTTTGGCCGTCTCATAGTTACACCAGAATCATAATGTCACCTGGACTCTAGTTCTTCCCTGGGTGACGATTTAATTGTGTCAAATTTCTAGATGGTTAACCCACTGTGGATAATAATGCGGTAGCTTACTGGTAATAAAACTTGTGCGGTGGACAAAGTCTGGAATTATCTCTGTTCGATAACACAATATCTTGGCTATAAAGCCGAACTCAAACCATTCCATAGAGAGTCATATAACTCTTCAAGGAACCATATGTGTTGCCTCCATTAGCCTGTTTGGATGGAAATGACTAGTGTCCGTATGCGATTACAATTTTGTCACCATCCAGAGAAATCCCTGTACATTTCATTGGTTGGAATCCGTGCACGGATGTATTGTGGCGCCATAACAGTTTTAACTATTTGTTAACCCGGGATTCAAGTGCCCCCTCGACAACTTCTATACCAAAAAGGCCAAGCATTGGTTTTGAGAAAAAAAATGGAGGTAGCTATTACATGGTGTGTGTCGACTGTCTCGACAAACACACTCACTCTCTATCAATACCCAGTTTCCTCTATAGAACTGTACTGTCCAATTCCCTAATTCTAGAGTTTGGTGCAAGTATGGCCTTTTTCGTGATAATCTGGCATAACAGCCTTGTGTGACACATTTTCACGTAGGAAAGCTTAATTTAATATACCAGGAAAATTTCATAAAATACATTTTTTTATCAATATTCAATATAAAAGCCAAATCTACCCTATATCTGTCAGTTATCTTGTTTGAATTAATTGTGAATCTAAGATTTGGGTTAAATATTGCCAGATGTTTAATATCTGTTTCCAGAAACCCGCATTATTACGGACAATGTTACCTGAGAATGATTTAACCCATTTGGATTTAATCGTTATCAAATAACTCCGTTCAGCATAGTTAGAATTGGAATAAAGACCTCCCAGGCAGTCTAAATAAATCATAATTTCGACTTTTATGAAAGGGGCATACAGAGAAAGGCCTATGAAAAGATCGTTAAAATGTACGGTATTTCCCTGTTGTTTATATGAAGTCGAGATTTCCTAATGAATATTAATAACTTTCCTAGCTTCAATTGACGGATGAATATTGAGTTTTATTTTCGAAATTCTGTATCTTCTGTGTTATTGTTAAGTTGGTTTAGCTGAGTAGTGTCATACACACCTCTGCCTGAGCAAGTGGGACAATACAGGCTGTGTGTTACCAGAGCCAAACAACCACCCTGGCAGCAGAGATTTTCTATGTAACTTTTTAACTGTAATTTTTTTTGTGGAAAATGGATTGCCGCTCTTCATCTGAGATTAATAGTTTTTTTGTTTCTACTGATCTAGATGTTCTCGAAGAACCACATTTCTCATATTATATAGCACATCATAGCCATCCTTAGATGCGTATAAAACACAATACTATCCGCCATCTTGTAAACAAATTCTAGACCTCACTGCTATTCGACAATACACAAGTCCAATGATTGATGACGTCATAAGGTAATCAGTGTATTGTACCCAATTGTTTTCGACTGATATGAGCAAAATGATATATATGATTGGCACCCTGGATCTAAGAATGGACATCGACTGCCTCAAGGACCTCCTACCAATGTTTATTACTGAAGACTAATCTTCTCAAAGAGAAAACCAAGCACGATTCTTTGATTTAACAAATTATACCAAGAGCCTCCGGTAGAACAAAACGTGCAGTCTCCAAACCTCTCCCGAGGGTTTTGCTCTTAATCATTTCGTGTCTAATCAAGAAAGTATCAGATCAAGGAAGAGAATTGGACAAGGGCAGACAAATATCACAAGGGCAGACAAGTATCACAAGGGTAACTATACCGTATCTAGGGATGCAATTATGCGTTTTGTTCAAATGAATTAAGAACATTGTTTGATACTTTTTCCTCCCCAAAAAACACATTATAGGTTATTCCGTTAAAAGTTTTCTTTTTCAATGAGGAAATACCCAGTGAGGTACCCAATGATTGGAACGATTTAAAGACACAAAATATCGTTATGGGGACATGAGCTGCCAAATAAAAATAAAATTTCGATGGAACAAAAATAGCTAATATTGTGCGGTTTTCATAAAGAAGTTCGTCAAAGAGGTTTCCGCTGATGCAAAGTCTTGAAGATGTACATAAAGCTTGTTTTACAAGCAGCTGAACCCCTAAATTATAATCGTACATCCCGGCTATTTGAATTATGTCTGTTATGAGCACATATCTTCGGTTCGTGTGGGTTACTGGCCTTACCGACATTTTTTATTTCACCGTCAATTCTTTAGTTTTTCTACGTACGTCAAATGCTCATCTTCTATCGAAATTCGAAATTCTGAAAAATGCTGGCAGCATATGCCACTAAAATTGGTGACAATACCATTTTGAGGGGATGAACTTAAAAGTATACAGTAATGTTCATTGAACGCTGAAGCCACTTATGATACCGTCTTTTTAGAATTCATAACTGCCGTTACTTTCAGTTAAATCAGATCATTCCGACGATAATTTTCCATTAAACCATTTTCCAAGTGATTAGCGATTGACTTCCTTTGTTTGATAATCAGCGGTAGTGTAACTGCCCATAAACGTCCATACCGATATCAGCCTCGAGCAACTCGGCTAATTGAATTATTGGAGACGGTTTTGATGTTTCTTCTCAGAAAACAGAGAAGTTTAAGTGCTTTAGCCATGTTATAATCTATGAGCAAAACACGTACAGAAAATACTTAAAAGCTAATTTACGAGGTTCGATTGTTTTATACAGCCGATTATTTATGGAGACGAGACAAAGGCCGTTTATTGCCATGAGGTTCTGTAGAACAATTAAACATGAAAGGAAAACACATTTAATGGTTTATCAGATATAAAACTCTGCCACCGACAATGTTTAGAGACATCTTTATCAAAGGATAAAACAAAACACAAAATGCTTTGTTTTTTAAAGAAATGAAATGGTGAACGGAAAGTATTTGGCAGTGAAAGTATAGGCGTGCAGTTGTGCGAATCGTTACAAGGGCTTTTTCCATACCTTTTTACATCCCATGATTTCGGAATGATTTCATTAGTCTTCAAATCTATTTAATCAATTGTTATCTTGTAAAAAATCTAAACCTGACTGCTATTCGATAATACAGTCCCATGATTGGTGACGTCATAAGGTAATCTGTCTATTGTACCCAATTGTTTTCGACTGATATGAGCAAAATGATATATATGATTGGCACCCTGGAACTAAGAATGGACATCGACTGGCTCAAGGGCCTCCTACCAATGTTTAGTACTGGAGACTAATCTTCTCAAAGAGAAAACCAAGCACGATTCTTTGATTTAACAAATTATACCAAGAGCCTCCAGTAGAACAAAACGTGCAGTCTCCAAACATCTCCCGACGGTCTGACTGTTTTGTGTCTAATCAAGAAGAGAAATGGGGAATAACACAAGGGCAGACAAGTATCACTCGGGAAACTATGCCGTGTCTAGTGATGCAATTATGTGTTTTATTAAAAAAACAACAACAGAAACAGAACTAGCTAATTGATCGTCCTTTTTCATAAAAAAATACAAGATAAGGTTTTCGCTGAAGATGTACGTTAAGCTTATTTTTATAAACAGCCGAACCCCTAAAATGTAGTTGTACATACCGGCTATTTGAATTTTGTCCGTTATGAGTACACATCTTCAATTCATATGGTTTACTGACTTTACCAATATTTTTTATTTCAGCGTCATTACTTTAGTTTTTCTAGGTATGTCAAACGCCCAACTTCCCTCGACATTCAAAGTTATGAAAAAATGAAGGCAGCATATGCTACTATAACCATTGGTGAAAATACTATTTTGAGTGGATGAACTAAAAATTAAACAGCAATGTTCATTTAACGCTGAACCGCTTTATGGTACTTTGTTTAAAATCCATAATTGTCGTTACCTTCAGTTAAATCTGATCATTCCGGCGATAATTTTCCATTAAAATGACATGAGCTGCCAAAATTCACACTTTGTTCATAATTTCTGATCGCCCCGACAGTAAGAGGCTTTGAAGGCCATCGAAAAACTAAATGCAATTGGCGTTGGAATGAGGAAAATCCATACAGTATGTGGCCTATACGAACCGAAATAGTGTCTGAAAAGTAAACAAAATTTAAATAACCGGGACTACCATTCATTCATTCTAAGGCAAAGTTAGTTAAAACAATACTTAATCGCTCATTCTCGAGACTAGAAGCACTAAAATGCCCCTGAATTATACTTCTTGAGAAAAATAGCCTATAATTTCAACATTCTGTTTTAACGTCAAAATATCAACATTTTGGCAACGATTGACTTCCTTTGTTTAAATATCAACAGTAGTGCAGCTAACCATAAACGTCTATACCGATATCAGCCTCGAGCAACTCGGCCAATTGAAATATTGGAGACGTTTTTTATGTTTCTTCTCAGGAAAAAAGAAGTTTAAGTGATTTAGCCATGTTATACGCTATGAAAAAACACGTACAGAAAATACTTAAAAGCTAATTTACGATGCTCGATTGTTTTATACAGCCGATTATTTATGGAGACGAGACAAAGACCGTTTATTGCCATGAGGTTTCGTGGAGCACTTAAACATGAAAGGGAAACACATTTAATGGTTTATCAGATATAAAACCTACAATGTTTAGAGACATCTTTATCAAAGGTTAAAACAAAACGCAAAATGCTTAGTCGTGGTTTTGAAAATGCGGAATGGTATATACTGATAACCTGAAAAGCCTGAAGCCCTGTCGATATATGCCTTAATTTGTTGAGTTCGACAGTTAAGTATTGATTGCTCCCGTTGACTATTGGAAAATATCAATGTCCAGGAAATCTTTAACATTTTAACAGTTATTTAAACATCTCCAAATTTTTAGCAATTGTTTCCAGAAACGAATTCGATATCTGCCAATGTATTAAAACATTTGCAAAACTTTTAATATTAGGCTCTGAATGCAATAACCGTCATTTTTTTTATAGATTTAAGAGATCTAAATCTCGTTAAATGTCATCAGTATTTAAGTTTAAAACAAACATCGATATTCCAAGCTGAATTAATAACAACATTGCCTTCCCCTGTTATGTGTTTAAAAACTATGTTTTTTGCGTAACCGGTAATTTGAAAATAAAAGTTAATTTCATTCAAATTTTTATTTTTGTAAATTATCCACCAGGGTCGTCGAAAGTTTGTTTTGTGCGAGGTGATTTTTTAGAGAATAAACTATTTCGAACCACTATCTGGTTTAATTTGAAATGTAAGATTTTTTGGCATGATGAATTTCCAACAGATGCAGAATATCGCCGATTTTATTACTGTGGCAGGAATAAACTCAAATTTCCGAGACTCTACTCAACTAAAACCAAATAAGTAATACGAGGAACAGATAACGAAGAAAGTATATGAATTTTTTGACCAAATTATCTGTCCAAACAATCTTACTAACTAAGGCCAAACTCCTGTCTGTCGTCAACCTAATGACATATCATGGGGTGTGGTTTATTATGACAACTTATGATTGGGTATAAAGGTCTAAATCATATAAGCCTTTTTTAGACAAGAGGATTTTCCCTGTGTTCTTGTGTTTTAGTGTTCAACAATATAGATATATTCCTTGGCAGATTGTTAGAGATGTTATGCAGAAATCAAAATTAGTTGGTTGATACATGTTAATTGAGATTTAAACAAAAACCTATATTCCGAACTGTTCTGAAATGCCATCAGCTGCTAAATGTAATGTCAATTTTGTGGAAACAGAGTTAATAATTGTTTGTCCTTTTTACCGGAAAGTACAAAATTAAGAGCTTTCCCCTGATACTAACCTTGAAGATGTGCGTCAATGTAGCTTTTATCAGCAGCAAAAGCTCTAAAATGTATTAAATAATAAATTCAGGTTATTTAGCTATTAGCTCACATCGTGTGTTCATACGTTTTATTGGCTTAACCGATTTTTTTTAATTTCAACGTCCATCCTTCCCCTTTTAAAGGTATTTCAAACGTTCAATATCTCAGAATTTACGTGAAAGGGAGTATTTTGGCACTTTGTAAATATGATAATTTTACGTTTTTATGATTGATTTAACATGGTTTAATGAATATACGTCTATACATATATTACACTAGGGACTAAAATAGAAAAAAAAGAAGAAGAATCAATTTGATTACAAATATAGGGAGGTTTTAAACAGGTTTACCCCAGGATAAACATGCCGGCTTCCTCCTCACTAAACTGGCAAGGCCACAAGAAAAGTTAAATAATCAAGCGCACGGAAACTTTATGGTTATGACAATGTTACATTTCGTTTTGCTATTTACTACATGTGAAATAACCAGTAAAGACACGTTTATGAAATGTTAGTTTATGGCTTGTATGCGATATGTGTTTGTGTTTTTGTTACACAGGCTTAAAATCAAAGCAAGCAATTTGATCGATATCGGATCAGAGATTTTTTCTCGCTCGGTTTTTCGCTGACTAATTATAGTCCTTGTGTATGACCTGCATTGACCACACGATACGTAAGATTGCCCCTGGGGGCGGCAAATGGGCAACCACCTGGTCAATTACCCCTAACCACTGTGTGATGGAGAGGCGAACACACACGGTTAATTTAGTAAAGAATATACTCCAACGGACTCTCGTAGCACAAAGGTACATTCTTCAAACATCAGATAAAATCTCGCTCTTAAGCATTTCCTCTCTAATGAAGCGATTCTTATATCAAAGAATACAGGGACAAAAAAATTACACCCGTTTACATTTACCAATTCTGATAGCAAATGAATCTTCTGTTCTTTCCTTTATAAATAGATAAAACTACTTAAATGTATTTTCGTTTGGAGCTCAAAACAGATCCGTAGTTATAACCCCGTGATCAATTTACTGGATATATGTTTTGTTTATGGCGTTCTAGTTTTCACTGGTTGTCCACAGCTTCATCAGTGCGTGTGTAAGCAACGTGTATCTACATGTCGGAAGAAAAACCCATCAAAGTGTTTACACTAGACTTCCAGTTTCTTTTGTAAATTTTTTTTAGATTATTTTTCTCTATAAATAAATTAGTGTATCTTACTCTAATATTGTTTCTTTAATTTTATAAAATGCTTTGAAAAGAATTGCACGTGGCCAGGAACAATTATTAAAAAAAAACTAACAAGCTAAATCAGACATTTTATTGATTTTTGTCTCTCTGGTTATGTTTTGGGATCGATCATGGTAGAAGGTTGGGGCGTAGCCAGATACAATACTTAAAATGTTATTTTTACAGAATCGATAGCTTTTCAGTCCAACACAAGCCACCCATCGATGGATTGAGGGTTCGAATGCCACTCAGTTCAAGAAAAAAACTCTCAGTTGGTTTTTCAGTTGGTAATTTTATGTAAAAAAATTACCAGGTAATTGTCCAAGGTCGGAGGTTTTCTTCAGGCATAGAATTCCCACACTAAACCTGGCAACGCAGTCATATACGTGAACTAATTCAGAGCACGGCGAAAACATCAATCAAACATTCTAACATGTCACTCAAAGACGGAACTCTACAGTGATAAAAAAACACGAAACCGAAAATACGATATTCGGCACACTAACATACAGGCAAATAGGTATAAAGGTCTAAATGATATAGCTCTTTTTGACACAATGGTATAAAGGTCTAAATGATATACCTCTTTTTGACACAATTAGAAACTTGTCTCCATGGTTATTTTAGACAAGAAGATTTTCCCTGTGCTCGTGTGTTTTAGTGTTCATAAACATACAGGCAAATCAATGGCCTATTCTCTTCCGCTTCCGTTTTTCGGCACACTAACATAAATACAAAACAAGGGCTTTTAGCATTATGTCATGCCATAAAGCAACTTCTCTTTTGCATCGTATTAATTAAGCCTTTGAGGTCTGCGTCTTATTTCCGCGGAGTGAGTCCTTGTTAAAAAAAAGTAAATCTAACGGGGGACAACTCTTGATTAATGCATGTTTGTCCTATTACTCATGTCACTAAGTCTTTTTATTTTCACACATTTTCATTCTAGGGACTATTCTGTAGCTCAGTTCCGCTATCAGTTCAAATTGGCATGGTTAGCCAATATATTATTTATCTTTGCTAAAAAGAAATTAAGTACCGATTTTCAATTTTTCTTGACATATCAGCTGCCTTTTAAAGACATTCATTTTAATGATAGAGTTTTAAGGCATCCCAAACTAGTAATGAAAAACATGCATCCTCGTTAATTAAATTTCCTCTTGGCTATCGAACTTTGGTCCTTACATGCCTCGGCAGATGTTGTTGAATGTGAATTATTCAGTTTTACCACAAATCCCATAATATGATATTCTGTAGAAAGCAAGCCATAGAGATCCCTGTGAGCTCCATGCGGCTATGCCGATAGTTTGATAAATTGATGTTTTTCGCCGCACTCTAGATGAGGAAACCCCCGACCTTCGGCGAGTAGGGTCTACCTGGCAACTCTTCCACATACTGCGACCGAGTGAAAAATCCACTCAGAAATTTTTATTTTTTTATTTTGGGCGATAGTTTGAAAATGTCCAACAAAATTCTCTCATGTCCTATTTGTAACATTTTTTGTAATACGTAATAGCTAATGGCATCAGCTGACTAAGCTATGTGATATTTTTCTAAAAGAAGTGCTTATCAGAAACAATCCGTTGATAAGGCGGTGTTTAAAACTTGTTACAAGCCCCTGTAGCCCGGATTATCGGTCTCACGTCGATTGGTATTATATGGCTGCTAATGTGTCTTGTCGACGAACACGGAGAGAAAAAAAAATCGGCAAAGCCCAGATTTCTCGGCTACTTGCACAAATTTACAGTTCGTACGGGTGGCATGCTCAATCGGTGTTTCCTATTTTAACCGCAATCGTTTAGTTTTTCTGTGTACTTTAAATACCGATACTTTCGTAATGCTAGTGAAACATTCTGGATTCCGGCAGGTTGTGCCCCTTTACTGAGCTCCAAAGGGAAAATAAGTTACTTTGTTTATGAAGTCAGAATTAGGTGTATCTTGTGTAATTGTTGCTTTATCTTATTAGACAGAAGATGTTATTGGATATAAGATGTTATTGGACATAATATATTATTGGACATGACATGTTATTGGACGTAAGATGTTATTGGACGTAAGATGTTATTGGACATGATATGTTATTGGACGTAAGATGTTTTTGGACTTGAGATTTTATGGGGCATAATATGTTATTGGATATAAAATGTTGTTGGACATGGGATTTTATTGGACATTAGATGTTATTGAGCATGAACTTTTATTGGACATGGAAACCATCAAACTTGCAAGCCCTATTGCGATGACGCCGTTTTATCAAGGTAAACTTTGTCTTTAATTGTAACGTCTTGGGACACACCGTATTTATACAGCAGGTTTTTTTGTCTACATACTTATTGAAAAAAAAAACCATTTCTTTCTATCTGCTCGGTTTTTTTTTATTGAAATAGATTTCAGATTTTCATTGAACAGAAATAAAGTGAAAATTTAACAGCATATTTTATAAAAGGTACTTGGCACGTAGCCGTAGTCAAACCTCATATGTATACACCAATAATCATATAGCAGACGTTCCAACAAACATTGCCATAACACATATGTTAACTTCAATCGTTAATAGCTGATTAATTACAAAAAATCAACGTTAATAGCTGATTAATAAAAAAACCAATAACTATTTTCTTAGACTGTAATGCACTTACGCAGCAAACCTCTACTGTTCCGCTCGCCTCCAGTCGGCGTAAACATGGATCGGACTGTCTGTAGTTTTAATACGATGGATCTGGGTTTATTCACATAAAGTTATTCCTGACAGAGTTTCTGATGTCATCATAAGAAGATCAGCTAAAGTTTCATAAGTTTCATTTCATGATACCAGAAGTCAATGAATGTGGAAGTGTGAAACGTCCCATTACATAATATTCAGGGCCTTTTGCCCCAGATGTCACGACAAAGAGCGTCCTCTAGCTTTTATAAGAACTAATCCATTCTCCGAACTGCGCTTACTGGGACTACCGATAGATATGATAGTCCAGTAAGTGGAGAATGAATTTATTTTCTGATTTGAAATTGCGCTATGTTTGGATTGAAATTCAACGACTCGTATTTTAGGTGTAATTTTCATTTTAGTTCGAAATGACGTCATTCAGTATATGACATCATTGGTATATCTACAGACGTAAACCTTGCATATTGGTAGAATATGTTCGTTTCTCTATCTCCCTGCGTTTCAGCATGTCCAATAATTGACACCAAATCAAAACTTATTTTAGGAATACATACATGCGGATGGCTTAATGATGTTGTTGGACATGGGAACAATAATGACGCGGAAATAAAGACCAGACAGACTGGTAGGATTCTACATCGGATGACGCTGAATTGTTTTGTCAGTTTGTTCTGCATTCACTGGGGGAAACAAACGTGAGTTTTCAATTAAGGTTCATTTATTATGGATGATACATTAGGTATAGCTTGCAGGATATAAATGCACGGTTAATAGAATCCGTATGTAGAATCAGTGATCTTAATCGAAGATAATTTGATTTCCGTGTTTAAGTAATGGGCGCCGGTCGGTCTTAGTCGTGATATCGTAGTCAGAGGCGACGCTGGGGGCTTGATTAGATTAGTATTCGGTTTAACACTTCCTGGTTCGACTTCTAAACAGCAAAATGTACAAAATAGCAGCCACCCGGTGTTACCAATATCGGAGATGTGCTTTAAGGTATATTCATTTATAAGCAACAAAAGACCCTAAAATGTACTCTACATCCTTGTTTTTTGTCCGTTCTTAGCGCATACATTTGGAGAATACAATTTAAGGGTACATATATAAACTTTCGGTTTGAGTTATCTTTTACTCGTGTTATTTGTCTATAGTTAAATGTGAAAGAGTAACATTTAAGTGAGTTTTTTTGGACATATAATTTTGAGTATAAGCTGATACTAGTCTTTAATCAGACAAAACGCTTTTATAGGATACCAAGATATTTTGAAGAGTAAGTATATCAGTATTATCGTTATTTTGCATCCTCGGACCTTAGGGTTAAATCGCAATAACCAAGAAAAATCTAAGGAATCTAAGGTCTTAACAGGGACGCCCATTCACTGGCAGGCCAATTAGACGCTTCGCTATAGTTAACGATAAGGTGACGTTCCCAGTAGATAGAGACTCGTCAAAAAGCGACAACCTGAAATGTTTGCTCGACACACGCATGTCGGACCATTTTTCGCCGACAATTTTAATTTAGGTGACGTAAAAAGAAAACAACATTGTCGTCTCGTCCTTTCAAAAGTTCAGAATTTTTTTTCTCTAGCAGGATTTTTCGCATACAATCGATAAGTTGTCCATCTTTGTATAGTCCATTATTGACATGTTTAAGTAATACGAATTGTGAGTGGTCAAAGGGCCGCCACAAAAGTGTAGCGGAACCAATCAAAGTTTACATGCATATCCAATTAGAAACGACGCTTTTCCCTCTAGTTTACACACGGGTAAAACTGAGTGTGAGTGTAAGTTTTAAGCGTGGGTTCCGACGATGGTTGTTTGGGGGATAGCGGTTTCGTGAAGAAAATAGCATTGTTGGGGCAATTTTCTGGACCGTACGCTGCTGGCTGCAAGAAAAACAAACGCTTCCCAAACCTGACGAGGGTTTTAGTTTAAAGTGACATGAGTTGCCAAAATTCGGACTTAAAATTCATGTTCCCATGAGAAGCTGAGCGTTTGAAGTCATTTGAAAATGTAAATGGTTGACTTTAAAATACGAAATATTAGCAACGCCGGTAACCCATACTAACCAAATACGTGAGGTGATAATGGACAAATTTCAAATTACCGGGATGTAGGAGTAAATGTGTGTAAAAACATCGTCACTTTTGGGTAGATTGGTTAACATCATTGTACTGTCGTGTGCAAATCTTGTAGATATTTTGCTCTACGAATTCTCGTATTGATCTGAATTTGTTAAAGAGCAGATGTCTGTAGATTTCTTCGGAAGATGAAACCTTCTGTATATTCTGAGTATCCAGATCTATGTTTGGCACCTTTATAAATCTGAAAGACTTTCCTGAGTACGGTTTTGGTTGAGAATGCGCGCCATACGTACAATGTCACTGTATCGATCGACTTTGCGCACAGAGGTGCTTGAGACAACCTTTATTCACCCACCTGACGAGGGATTTTCAGACGTTACTTAATTATTTATACATATCGGCCAATATCAAGTCTAGTCAAGACTCTATGCCTATTATTTCAAGGTATGGGTGCTCTTGTCGCCCTCAAATCGTGGAAACAAATCAAATGCGACGTATAGAGTGTGAAAAGGTTGCTGTTAAAAGAATCCATTCCAACTGTCCTATTTCTTCTGTTAACCCCCTCCCCTCCCCATGGAATAATCAGCCAATCTAATCGGTTCAGGAATAATCCATCTGAATAAATCATTCAGGGTAAAATTACATGCTGAGACCTCAAACACAGTGACCTTGTAATTGACCTCTCTGCCAGTGCCACGTGTGTAGTCCCAACGACAAGTCAGCAAAATAGCTCTGTGATGTCATGATATTTGTAATCTCACAATGCCAACACCTATAAGTTTGTCCAACATTTTGTAACTGTTGGTCATAACAAGTGGCGCTGGGAAAGAGGTCAATTTCAGAACGATGTGCAATTACGTAACCAGATAGAATACTGCTGTCAATCACACGTCAAATCGTCATAGATAACCGTACTCACTGATGTACCAAACGGCGTCAATATTTTGAAATTTTCTGAGGAGATGGAACACACATGTGCCTCCAAGATCATTTTCCCTATCTCTGTAATGGTAAGCGAGTTGTTGGTGTATTCAGATTGAATTTTCCAGATGGTCACATACATTGATCTATGGCGTGAGGACAAGAATTACCGCCGAGTCTAATGACGTCACGAAGATTTGCGCAAAGCTCAGTTCGCCATTTTGTTTACTTGTACTTAGCAAGGTGTTACTTCTTTGGAAAACACTGGTGACATGCAGTGTTTTTATCCACGCATTTATCACGCCTTTTTCTCGATGCAGTATTATTCCTTCCCCCAATTTTGAAAACAAAGTATGTGAACATCGCTCAATCTCCCGAAATGCTTTGCGCATAAATTTCATTTGACGTCATCAAGCAATCGGTCAATTGATTGAGATTTAATTGGTAGGTTTTCCATACAAACTTTAACCAGTTGACTTACTGGCGACCGCCTCTGGTACTGCCTGCTCTGGTGCACTAAATAATTGAGAAAGGTTTCCAGCCTTTGAATACCTGAACACCGACAAGTCAACCTGCTAATTTCCCGATGAAAAACAAACACAGGTTAGATTGATTTTTAAAATACCAGGAATAACTTCGAACAGAAATACCAATGTACCTAATAGGATAATTTTCTATTATATTTTATCGAGCTACCTATTGATCACGATGACTTTAAAGGACACCTGGTATTGATTCGAAATCGTTTTATCCACATGTGAAATGTATACACAAAAGTTAAAGTGGCGTGAACTGCCAGAATGGTAGTATGTTTCCGTTAAAACAGAATGGTAAAATTATCGGCTATTTTTTCTCAAGAAGTGCAAATTATAAGCTTTGTAGTGCTACTCGTCTTGAGAATGCAAATGGAAGTAGGGCTAGGCTTAGGCTGTGAATGAATGAAGGTTCGTCCCGGTTATTTAAATCATGTTTACTCTTTGGATACATGTTCGTTTTGTACAAGTCACAACCGTATGGGTTTTCCTCATTCCAACTTCAGCCATTTCTTTTTTCGACAACCTTCCAAACCTTGTGCTGTCGGGACAATCAGAATTTATGAAATGTTTTGGCAGCTTATGTCACTTTAACATAAAACAACTTAAAGTGGTTGTTAATATATTTGTGAACAGTTAAACATACAGACAAAGATTAAAATAGACATGGAGACATATTTTCAATGAGCTACAATTCCTTTTTTGTTTTGGCAATCTTAATTTATGAAAATATCTATGTTTGGACAGTCCATGTGACTTTGAAAAGCCTGTAGAGGACAACTGACGAGTTTATGTTGACACTTGTCCTTATGATATTTATTTTGACTCAACCCAATGAACCAATGGTAATATATCAATATTTAAACACGATTGTGATAGGGGATAATGATAAGAGTCGTCTATATCGTTGTCTGGTAAACCAATTTAGCCTTTGATCTCAGAATTTTGCGATTAGTATCGAAATGCCAAAGATCGATTTACCTTGGGGTGCTTTGAAGATAGAGGCTTTGTCTAGCTTTGTGTCTGGGTTGGTGCGTAGAACATACCTTTAATCACAAAGGCGTGTAGGATATTCTCTTCAGGCAGATTTGTCGCCACCATGCAGTCACCAATAGCTCAAGGGCACAAGTCAGCTGATCAGTTCAACGTGTATGTGGGGTTCATCGGTACGCCGACCTGTCCTTATTCCCGATGTTCTTGGAGGTGTCGGCCATCTTGGTTTACGCTTGGCATTCTATCCGTCATATCATGTGTCTATCATGTGACCAATATGTCCCATATGTTCTCCAAAGACGATATGGCATACAGAAACCTTACAGGCAGTTTATTCTGTTGGTGTTCTTTATAACGTGATAGATAAAATTGTCGCACTTTTTGAAGCGTTTGTGTATCTACATGTTTAAACCTACATATAGCTTTCATTGAGCCTGTTTGGAATAATGAAAGTACATGTACTATATTATTTTTGCTAAATGACCAGCTCCCAGCTTTCTACTCTTACAAAAGCAGGGAGCACTGTAGGAGTACATGCGCGAGGAGCTTGTAAGAATTAAGCGACCCGACGAATAGACAATGTGACGTTTAAGAGGAAGGGGCTGCTTTAAAACGACCAATCAAATACGACTAATATGTGTCATACTCGTGGACGCGGGTTTGATTCCACACCCGGGCCACACTTTATTTTGGGTGAAAAATGTCTGCCATTTTACTAGAAGTGTATTTCCGAAACACTAGCGTAAATGCTGTCGTGTTTTGCAATCAAATTATCCAAACTGGTTCTAGACTAAGGTGATCTGTAATAACTGTCCCTTGTACAATAGGGACAATATTAAGCAACAACAACAACGAACAATAATGTTGTCCTCATTCCCTTCGTCGTAAATTTGGCAGCGGATTAAAGTTTGTTTTAAGTGAAACAACAAACTATATTTGACACTTTTTAAGTTTCGAGCCATGAATTTTTTCTCATGTTAAATTCCATAAAGACTTTATTCATCAAAATGGCCGATATATCAACGTCATAATTTATTTTAATCATAGCGTTCAAATCGGAGGGGTCAGTACAGCAACTTTTTGAATCCTTTCTTGACAACACAAACACACCCTACCAGCATTGGCTAAAGGTCGTCCATCTCTGCCGATTATTATAATTGTCCATGCCCACAGACAGTCATCTTCGCAAGCCAAGTTAAAATCTGCATGTCCCCATTCCATGTTTTACTTTGGCGGACTACTTCACTCAAAACCTTAAATCGAACAGCGCCCACTGGTGGGGATGTAAGAGTTGTATTTCCTATACTTACAGAGTCTTGGCCAATCAGCACTCGTTACACAAAAGTTCAAGGGGAACACAGCCGTCATTACGTTATTTTCAGTGTAAGTGCCCGAGGTTTTGATTAGCTGCAAGAAGTTTTACTCGCATCCAATCAAAACGAGCTGTTCGATTTACGGGTTTGGGTGGAGTAGTCCACCAAGGTAAAACACGGAATGGAGACATTTAGGTTTTATCTTAGCTGGAGAAGATGACAGACAGTTGACCTCGCGGATTTGAATGAGTTTTGACGTAACACGTTAAGTTGGTTGATGGAAAAGTCTTTATGGTATTAAACCCGGATAAAAAGTTAAAAGTGAAATCAGACGATTAATAATAATGATACCGCCTCGAAAATTGAACCCTATATCAAACCTCAGTCTAACAAAAGCCTTCCAACTATGCGGCGCGGGTCGAATCCCACTCAGAACAAATTCGGATTTGATTTTTCACCCAATCGCCTATTATGGAAGAGTTCCAAGGTACTCCTAAAAGGTCGGGGGTTTCCTCCCGGCCAAGCTCCCAATCACACTAAACCTGACAACCCCGCCATATAGGTGAAATAATCTTCATTGTGGCGTAAAACATCAATCAATTCATTAATCTGTTTTATGGCGATCCACTCACCTGTATATGTAATAGGCACACTATTATGAAGTAACAATAATGCATAATGTTGCACTTGCAATTACTAATGTAAAGAACTTAACAAAGTATGGTCGATCAAAATCGGGACTTTTTCAATAGTATTTTTAGTCACCATTGGTCATGGATCTCATGACTTCTCCTTGAAAACAAGGGTAACTTTTCGTCATTTGTGATGTCAACTTTGGCATAAGTTTATTTTAATGTTGCTGCAACTTTTCTGGACCAACCTTCTACTCTTAATCCAACACCAAGGACGTTGACGGCGGTTTTTGAGAGTTAATAGCTTAACCACGACCTCGCCTTTAGTCATGACTGGTGGTAATTTCATCAAAAGTAAATCTATTTCTCCCCCTATGAGAGTAGCCACTTAGATGTCCATCCCATTAGCTGTGCATTGGCTTCGACGATCTTAACCTAAAGGCTTACCCTTAATAAATCAATCCAAATGGAAAAATCACGAATGCTAGCTACATAAATTTAGACTTTTGTCGAGTTCTGCCAAAGTCACATGAGATTAGAGTTCAGAGGTAGAACTTTCACTAATAAGCCGCCCATTTAGCATTAGCGTCAAAGATATCGGCTTTGTCTTAATATGATTTCCGAGGCTTCACTTGCTCGATCGGCAGAGTGATAGTTCCTCAATATGACACAGGCATTCGGTCGATGCGTCGCGCGTTCGAGCCTCACTAAGTCTAAATAAAATTGAAAAACATCGGAGTGAGTTTTTATTCGATCACCATTTGTGGAAGTGTTGCCAATGGTGGGGTATTTTCCCCTACCACCGCACTAAACCTGTCAACAACGCCTTATAAGTGAAATCGTTTTAGGTGAGACGTAAAACAACAATCAATCAATTTATAATATTACCCACTGACGTCTAAAATTCAGAATATGGGTTGCACTAAACACCGTAAAGACGAAAGACAGTATTCTGTGTTCACCGTAAAGACAAAATACAGTTTTCTGTGTTCACCGTAAAGACGAAAGACAGTTTTCTGTGTTCACCGTAAAGACAAAAGACAGTTTTCTGTGTTCACACTAAATACAAAAGACAGTTTTCTGTGTTCACCGTAAAGACGAAAGACAGTTTTCTGTGTTCACCGTGAAGACAAAAGACATTTTTCTGTGTTCACACTAAACACAAAAGACAGTTTTCTGTGTTCCCCGTAAAAACGAAAGACAGTTTTCTGTGTTCACCGTAAAGACAAAAGACAGTTTTCTGTGTTCACCTTAAAGACAAAAGACAGTTTTCTGTGTTCACCGTAAAGACAAAAGACAGTTTTCTCTGTTCACACTAAATACAAAAGACAGTTTTCTCTGTTCACACTAAATACAAAAGACAGTCTTCTGTGTTCACCGTAAAGACAAAAGACAGTTTTCTGTGTTCACCGTAAAGACGAAAGACAGTTTTCTGTGTTCACCGTAAAGACAAAAGACAGTTTTCTGTGTTCACACTAAATACAAAAGACAGTCTTCTGTGTTCACCGTAAAGACGAAAGACAGTATTCTGTGTTCACCGTAAAGACGAAAGACAGTATTCTGTGTTCACCGTAAAGACGAAAGACAGTATTCTGTGTTCACCGTAAAGACGAAAGACAGTATTCTGTGTTCACCGTAAAGACAAAATACAGTTTTCTGTGTTCACCGTAAAGACGAAAGACAGTTTTCTGTGTTCACCGTAAAGACAAAAGACAGTTTTCTGTGTTCACACTAAATACAAAAGACAGTTTTCTGTGTTCACCGTAAAGACGAAAGACAGTTTTCTGTGTTCACCGTGAAGACAAAAGACAGTTTTCTGTGTTCACACTAAATACAAAAGACAGTCTTCTGTGTTCACCGTAAAGACGAAAGACAGTATTCTGTGTTCACCGTAAAGACGAAAGACAGTATTCTGTGTTCACCGTAAAGACGAAAGACAGTATTCTGTGTTCACCGTAAAGACGAAAGACAGTATTCTGTGTTCACCGTAAAGACGAAAGACAGTTTTCTGTGTTCACCGTAAACACAAAGGACAGTTTTCTGTGTTCACCGTAAAGACGAAAGACAGTATTCTGTGTTCACCGTAAAGACGAAAGACAGTATTCTGTGTTCACCGTAAAGACGAAAGACAGTATTCTGTGTTCACCGTAAAGACGAAAGACAGTATTCTGTGTTCACCGTAAAGACAAAATACAGTTTTCTGTGTTCACCGTAAAGACGAAAGACAGTATTCTGTGTTCACCGTAAAGACAAAGGACAGTTTTCTGTGTTCACCGTAAACACAAAAGACAGTTTTCTGAGTTCACCGTAAACACAAAAGACAAGTATTTGTCTCAGTCAAAAAAAAAATTAGAACACTTTGAGAATTTTTTGGCAAAAATCAAAAGTTTTATGACTGAGAATGAGTAATTTTACTGATATTGTTAAAAAAAAACAACAACCGTGGTATCGTTTTTTTTTTACCGACGAGCGACGAGTAATTTTGCGACGTAAATGCTCTCTTTAAATATCAGGCAACAAAATCTATACTAATATCACCCCATATATCTGTTGTCATTTATGAGAATATAATTGAATGAAGCACATGCTTTTTAAAGGCGCACTCGCCGCCGTAGCCTGTCTGGCATTTGCCAAGAAGCGAACTTATTAAAGTCAAACTAATAAAATTAAACATTGGGCAAATTATTTATATACATTCCGATATTTTAACTGTAAAAATGGTAAAGTAAAACACGTACGCAAAGATGACCCCAATAAAATATCAAAGGATGGGGAATACATGTGGATTAACTTCTATAACAGTCATCAAAGTACTTAAAACATTTCACGTTAATTACCGCTAGTGACCATCAAGTTAATAAAAAAGACAGAAATATGCCCTTTAGACGTGGCTTCGATAGACCTCGTATGCTTTTACCGGACATAGCACAGAGATTTCCACAAAACACATCTTGTGTAACATCAGAAAAATATAACAAGTGCTAAACTCTCCAAGCCCATTCCAATGGATTTTCCAGATAAAAATGGTGACTTTGGGCCTTAGAGGTTAAATCTGGACGTTATGACAAGGGTAACTACTAATTTCAGAATGATACGTACTGTTTGTCCTAGATTTATGTATTGCTGAAGGGTTATATTTATGTAATGATAAATGATGTAGACATACCTGTAGTTCTGCTATTGAGCATTTACGATTCAACGCGCATGTGCTGTGTACTATTAAACCTATGGAAAGTGAAAGTGATTTGTATTATGAAAGTTAATTTAAAAAAATATCGACAGAAACCAAATCCTTGATTCATATTTCTCAGGTAGCCTTTAAAATATACAGGTATCACGTTAGCTCGTTAAAACGAAACAATAGGGTCTTGTGCGTACCTAGGATAGTTGTTTTCGACATTGTGGACACCTAAGAAAACAAGTTTTTTTATTTCAACTTTACAAAATGACCCTCAAACTTTTGACCTCTGTCAATCAATCAATCAATCAATCAATCAATCAACTAAAGAGCAAACCCCCGACCTTCAGCGAGTGCCTGGCAACTTTTCCACATACGGCGATCGAGAGAAAAAAAATCCACTTTCATTTTTTATTTGGTTTCAGTGGGATTCGAACCCACGCCGCATCAATAGAAGGCCTGTGTCGGGGCGATCACTAACAGCCTAAGCCACCGTGATTGTACTGTCGAGTACATCGGAAGCTAGAGTCTTTCCTATGGCTTCCGCTTGACTAAATCTGAGTTAAGGCTAAAGTAACTCTGAAAATTGAATTAGCCCAGGGAATTGAGTTAGCCTTCAGAATAGCACCAAAGATCACTCAATCACGCTTTATTACTTTAATCAAAAATAGAACAAATAGAAGCATTTCGTTGACTTGTTTTATACACGATTCGGCAAATCTTTACTTATACATCAACATCAAAAATAGAACAAATAGAAGCATTTCGTTGACTTGTTTTATACACGATTCGACAAATCTTTACTTATACATCAACAGTTCAAACAAGTATTTTTTTCTGACTGATCGCTCGTTCAAAAACGCGGGTTAATCTTTTCTATCGGGCGTCGAGCTACATGTGTAAGTTTCCCTTGTGGCGGGATTATATTATTAAAACTGCCAAAAGGTTGATATTTTGACGTTAAAACAGAAAGTTGAAATTTTTGGCTATTTTTCTTAAGAGGTATAATTCAGAAGTTTTTTAGTGGTTCTAGTCTCGAGAATGAACGATAAAGTATTGTTTTGAACTAACTTTGGCTAAGAGTGAATGAATGGTCGTCCCGGTTATTTAAATTTTGTTTACTTTTCGGACACTATTTCGGAAATTATGAAAAAAATGTGAATTTTGACAGCTCATGCCACTTTAATAACGTGTAGCGCAACCGACACGAGTATATTTAACAAAAATGTGTTCTGTTGAGTTTTTAGAATGCAAAGGCTTTTTGATGCATCTACATTCGTTCTATGATTTCCGTTTAATATCTGTTAATTTCGTTGTGTTGCAAAAAATATTTTCCTGATCATTTGGAGAATATCAATATCATCATTCTATATAAACAAAATCCAAATACTACGTTTTTATGATACATGCTGAAAGTTTTCCAGTAATGAAATGTTGACTTTCAGGTTTATTCAACTGCCAATGATCTTCATTGGAGAAAAGAATATTGATGGTATCTATGTCTTGAGGGTTGATTAATAAAGGGACAAAGTATTCAATTTTCAAGCCAAAGGCTTTTTGAGGAAAAATTAATTACTTTTCGAAAAAGGCTCGAACAATATCACTGTTATTTCTGGCTGTAAAAAAGGCACCGTGCTTCTGAAGAAAATTACAGATTAACGGAATTCTCACATTTGTCTAACACATACTGATCACTAAAACCTTTTTCTCTGCTAAAAGACCGTTGAATGTATTCTTTTGCTTCTGATTTGTTTACTTCTAGACGGGTGTTTCTAATAGAGGTTCCAAACCTGGAGCCTGTTTCACAAAGCGGCGTAGATGTATTTTTTGCGTAACTTTCTTACTAACGTATCTCTACAGAATGGGTTGCTATGGCAGTTACGTGAAAAACTTACGCTACGCCGCTTTGTGGAACAGGGTCCGGGAGCCTGTTTCACAAAGCGGCGTAGCGTAAGCTTTTTCTTATCTGCCATACATGTAGTAACCCATACTGCAGAGATACGTTGCTATGGCAATTACGTAAAAAATAACACTTCACCGCTTTGTAAAACAGGCTCTTGGCCGTTGAACGTTTACAGACAGAATTCGCATTAAGGATTGGTTAATTGTACATTTTTCACTGAACATCGACCTATCACCTTTAAACCAAAGTCGATTCAATCTTAGTTTTCCAATTAACATACTTATTATGAAAATAGACAACAATACTAGGCAATGCGTCCCTTTAACTCAAAATACATCGCATATACTCTAAAACACAGATGGTAGATATATTAATTGACTGAGTGATGATTTACGTAGCACTCGGCGACGGAGTGAAGAATCCACTCAGAATTTTTTCCGATTTTTTATATGGTCTGAGTGGGATTCGAACCGGCGCCGCATCGATGGAAGGTCTGTGTGGGACTGAGTAACGATCACTCTGACCCACTGGACCACGAGGGTAGATTGCCTCCTTCGTTTTATCCAACATGTGCAGAAGAATCCGCCATTCCGTCTAATTAATCTTTGGGATCACCAAAATCAATCAAGCCTCTGACCCACTCCCGTGGAGGATGATATTAAAATAGACAGTGGATTTCTAGAAACTCAATCCAGTCATACAATTGGCGTGAAATGGTTAATTTTTGATGACATTAAGCGAAGTCGAATTTAATTTTGTCAGTCTTTCTGTTTTAAAGCTAGGGTCCATCGAAAGATAACAACAATGCTTTAAACATTGACTATTGAGTTAATTTATATTTCCATCTCTTTTAAAGATTGTGTCGTGGATTTCAGTTAACATCAAAACGCTTCTGGGTGGGTCCAAAATGTAGTGTGATTGATTGATTGATGTTTTACGCCGCTCTCAAGATTAGTTCACTTATGTGGCAGGGCTGCCAGGTTTAGTGGGGGTGGAAACCGGGCTCATTGCCCGTCGGCGAGTACCTGGCAAATCTCCCACATACCGGCGACCGAGTAAAAAAATCCACTCAGAAATTTTTCAATTTTTATTTGGTCTGACACAATGTAGTGCGAGACAGTTTGAAACATCCAGGCAAATTTACCTGCCAAACTCGTTTATGAAATATGCCATTGCTTATAACAAGAACAAGAGTTTGACAGATTTATTAGTCAGCACTAAAACTCTAGTGCTTTATACCAGGCAGTGTCGGGCCCGATCGACGGAGATATGGAATTGTGTTCAAGGATAAACATTTTCACAACGTCCTCTACTTAGGAACCAAATTACATATAATCCCTTTCTTTTCCCATTATCATATTTTGTTCAATTTCAGTTTACCCGACTTCTTCCCATATCTGAAGATACGTACAACTTTGTCAATATACAACAAAGTATTTCCGAAAACAAAATTACCGACTAAAGCCAAACTCCTGTTTATCTTCAACCTAATGAAATATCATGCATTTTGGTTTATTGCAACAACCTACGATTGGGTATAAAGGTCTATATCTCTTTTAAAACAACTAGAAACTTATCTCCATGGGGCCCGCGTGTTTTAGTGTTTATAAATCTGACGTTTCTATAAGAGGCAAAAGTTTTTTTTTATTTTTTAGAATTCCCAAATCCTTGTCTTTCAGGTATTAAAGATTCAATACAACAAGATTCTCAATGATGTCGAAGTTGTTTAATGATTCAACGAAGAGCGTTGCACAGATAAACAGATTTTGAAAGGATTAGCGGAATGCACCTACAGCTACAACACATATTGTTAAAATTTCGAACTGAAGTGGTAAGTAAACTCATTTGTATTTACTTATTGATTTGGTTTGTTTAAAGTTTTTATTTCTTTCTTTCTTCCTTTAAAGCGATATGAGCTGGAAAATATTGGAAGTTGATTGATTGATTGATGTTTTACGCGACACTCAAGATTATTTCACTTATATGGCGGCGTTGCCAGGTTTACTGGGGGAGGAAACCGGGCTCATTGCCCGGAGGAAACCTATGACCTTGGACGAATACCTGGCAACTCTTCCACATATGGCGACCGAGTGAAAAATCCACTCAGAAATTGTTCAATTCCTATCTAGTCTGAGTGGGATTCGAACCCGCGCGACATCGGTGGAAGGCCTGTGTGGGACTGAGGGACGATCACTCTAACCTACTGGACCACCGAGGTGCCCATCAGATACTTACCGTCAGAGAATCTGGCACATTTCTAATAAAACAGTTATGTTGTTAATGGAATATTATTAATTAAGGTTTGAGCTATTTGGACCGTTTGATGATCAATTGTTCAAGCAAGTATATAATTAGTATATAACATTGTTGATTATATAATTTATTTAGCAATGTTCATTGTTCGATATCAAGGAACATTTTGGTATATAAAACACCTATGGGCATGGTATATTTATAAAAAAAGAATTAATTCAACATTTGTCACACATTGAAGATGGCTACATGTTTCACCCCTTTAAAGGAGGGGAAATCTCTAGAAATACATAGGGATTATCGCCGATAACAACCTTCAAAGTACTTAAAACATTTCACGTCAATTACCTCCAGTGACCCTCAAACTAATAAAAACAGACAGAAGTATGTCCTTTCAGTGGCTTATCTGTGTAGCCATTTTTCCGTTTTAGGATGACGTGATGTTGGTGTAGCTATTTTTAGATCAATAATGACGTATTTTTGCCGCTCTCTAATGTATGATGGTAGATTTAGGTAAAAAAAAAAACATGGCGACAAACTTGAAGTGGGAAGATTGTCTCCGAATGTATAGGTCAGTATGCAACCTCACGCCATTACTTAGCCAGCCATTGGCTAAATTGCATCACATGACTACTCTATAACGCACTTAAATTTTTATTCAACAATAATTCGATAAAACTAATGAAAAAATGGTGGCGGCCTTGTGAATGGCCTATGGAGCTTATTCTCTATCGTAACGCCACCTTCAAATTTCAATTATTCACATACGAGGGGATAAAATATACATTAGACAGTTGTTTTGGACTAAACGAACTCTACTCTTTCCATCTAAACTAGTCTAAAGCTTAGATTTTCTTTCCCTTTAAAGTTCAGTTTTGGGCCACGTGACGTAGAGTTGAGCAGGATCATAAAATCTCAAGGTCACCGTCAACAAAAAATGCTACATGGTTTGATATTACTATCCCCTATGCTAGGCTACACCAAGTTCTCGATTCTGCGCAACAGATGGAAATAACCTGAGTCTAAATTGTTCAGAAAAGATCTCGAAGCTACTCGGTGGCGAAAATAATAAGTCTCAAGTCAACAATAATTGAAGTTTTCACAAAAAAACTGCACACGAGTATAAGTTTAGGTAAACGTAAGCTACATAATTAAAAAAAAAACAATAGTGTAACCTTCAGTTATATTAATCTCATATTACAACCATCGTTATTTAGCTATTAGTTTTAAAGAATGATGTGTTTGTAAACACTAAAACACACGGGCACAGGAGGAATCTTCTTGACTAAAATAACCATGGAGACGAGTTTGTAGTTGTGTTAAAAAAGGTTATGTCATTTAGAACTTTATACCCAATCACAGAGGTTGTTGCATAAAACCAAAAACCCGTGCTATTTCATTAAGTTGACGACAGGCAGCAGTTAGGCCTTAGTCATTAGAATGGTCTAAAACAGAAAATTTGGTAAAAAGCACCACTATTGTTGATAAAACTAACATGTCTATTTTATACCCAGTGATATGTTGTTGCAAAAAGCCAAAACCCATGCTATTTGATTAAGTTGACGACAGGAAGGAGTTTGGCCTTAGTCCGTAGAAATTTATGAAACAAATAATTTGGCAACAAATCAGCAGAAATTTTGATAAAGCTAACATACCGACTTGCTAGATTTAGAGAGTAATCAATTAGCTCTGATAAACTTTAAAGCGGCATGGACTATTTTCATAATTTCTTATCGTCACAACAGTAAGAGGCTTTGAAGGCCATCGACAAACTAAATGATTGGGGTTGGAATGAGGAAAATCCATACAGTTTGTGGCCTGTACAAACCAAAAACGTGTTCGAAAATTAAACAAAATAACCGGGACGACCATTCATTCACTCTAAGCCAAAGTTAGTTCAAAACAATACTTTATCTTACACTCTCGAGACTAGAAGAACTAAAAAGCTTCTGAATCATAGGTCTTGAGAAAAATAGCCAATAATTTCAACATTCTGTTTTAACGTCAAAATATCAGCACTTTGGCAGCTCATGCATCTTTAAGTAAATGGGAATTCCATTCGTCCTCTTTCTTGATTCAGTGCTGCCTTTTTAAAAGTAAACCCCCGATTTTGTTCGAACTATTTATAGACCGGTGTATGTGCTACATTCTCCAGCAGGTGGACATGGATTCAGCTCGGCTCAAGCAAAACAATCTTTCGAAAATGCTAATAAAATCGATCCGTAGTCATAGTTGATCGAGACATTTTTTTCAAAAAGTCTGCTGAAGGCCATTTGATTTTTTCTACAAAGCGGAAAGGCGCAAACCTGGGGTTCGTTTTACAAAGCAGCCACATCGCAAACGAAGCCTAGCTGCCAATTGATTGGGGGGGGGGGGGGGGGGGGGGCTTCGTGGCTCAGTAGGTAGAGCGTTGGACGCTCAATCCGAACAGCCTTCCACCAATGGGTCGCGGGTTCGAATCCCACTCAGTCCGAAAAAAAATGACAAATTTTCTGACAGGGTTTTCACTCGAACGACCTATGTGGGATGGTTGTTAGTTACCAATGGTAGGTCGAGGGTTTCCTCCGGGCATAGATCCCGGTTTCCTCCCACAATAAAACTGGCAACGCCGCCATATAAGTGAAATAATCTTGAGCGCGGCGTAAAACACTAAACAATCAATCAACCAATTGTTTGGACAGATACGACGTCATGGCAACTGCGATTGATCCCACTGTGTGACGGCTTCGTGAAACGGCCCCCTGATTACAAAAAATGCAATATTACTTTAAGCTGAAAGAATCTGTATCAATCATCAACCACTGACGGTTCGATTTTCCAAGAATAACTAAATAATAAATGGGATATTGCAATTTATTCTTTTTCAATTCTCAGATTTTATCAAGATATAAGACTTAGTTCCAATGCCTGAGAAGCTATCAATATTAAATGTGGGTAAGACGAGAGTTTATTTCTTTGGGGAATTTAAGTCTAGAATTGGTTCCTTCCTTGACCTTTGATTCTTTCAAAACAGAATGTCGACTACCATTGTATAGTATCTAGAAATCAGTGTTGCGAGTCTTCAGTTATTTCGTGCCTTATACTGGGTGATTGATTGATTGATTGATACTTTGATTTGGAAGATTGATTGATTGATTGATTAGAGTTTAACGCCGCGCTCAAGATTATTTCACTTATATGGCGGCGAAAAGAAATTAAATCATCATCATATTTTTTACATCAAAAATACATTGGAACTTAAAAATGACAGAAACAGAAATAATAAAAACTTGTAAAACACTGTAAATCATTTTCGGAGATTAAAAACAAGAAATATCACAATTATCTCCAATGGAGCAAAAATAAACAATTTATATAAATAACTATTTTTATAATATACAGATTTGTAAATATGTGTTTTTGTTCTGATAGAGTGTAATGTTAACAGATAGGCTTATACCATAATAATTAAAAATTTGCCCCAGGTTAGTCGCCTTTTACGATCAAGCTTGCCTGGGAACTGTGAGCCAATTCTTATACCCCGGAACCCACACGGGGGCCCAAGGATTAGTCGCCTCTTACGATCAAGCACCTTGGGAAGGCTGAGGGCCTATTCTTATCTCCCCGGATCCCACACGGGGGTGATTTGGAAGAAGAGGTAGTATCGCTACACATCGGCTGATGAAGTCAGATCAATGTTTTCGAATTGTGTAGATTAGGTAAAACTGACAAAATGCCTTTGTTGGTGTATATCGCTTTAGTGGCTGTATAAGTGAAATAATCTTAAGTGCGGCATAAAACATCAATTAATTAATCTTGAGTGCGGCATACAACATCAATCAATCAATTAATTCAGTGCGGCATATAACATAAATCAATCAATTAATCTTGAGTGCCACATCAATCAATCAATCAATTAATCTTGAGGGCCAACTAAAACACCAATCAATCAATTAATTTTGAGGGCCAACTAAAACATCAATCAATCAATTTTGAGTGCGGCACAAAATATCAATCGATCAATCAATCAATGAATCGATCAATCAATCGATCAATGAATCTACCAATCAATGAATCGATCAATCAACAAATCGATCAATCAAAATTTAGAGCATAAAAAAGGGCAATGAAAAGTACATTTATAATTATTATATGGACGGCCCTATCAAGCGTTTATGTATTCACAATTTCAATATAAAGGTACAGATAAAGAATATGCATACATAATATACAATAAAGGTACAGATAAAGAATATGCATACATAATATACACTGATTCATTCCAACATGCGATTAAAATTAAACTTACCTCGGTCTTTAATAGGGCTAGTAAAATATTTAAATATTTCTAAATTGTCATGGCCAGTTTTATAACAGGTCCATGTAAGCGAATTCTAACGATAAGGACAGGCAGGAAGTCAATATTTAACCGATAATGAAGTCCACTGATGTATTGAGAGACAGGTGTCAATGGTATATAATTTTATCGGATACGGCCGATGTAAGGTCAGAAAAATCAATATTCATGGACAATGCGTCGACCCTGATGAGTGACGATTACCACTTCTTTGTCTGTTTTCCCTTGTCCCACCTTACTTAGATATGGATGTGTACCGGAAATCCGCTATCTGAAATTATAGGTTTTCACGAGAGCTCAGAACACAACAGTTCTTAAAGCTATCGATACGAAACTGCTTGCTTTAGAGATTTGGAAGTCGATAAAATTGACCGTGTTTTACTGGAATCCAAACAGAGCGACATACTAAGAGACGACCGTCCGTGCCGACAACGTATACGAACAATCAAGAAATGAGTGCACATATTAATAAAATATGAGCAAAAGTATGTTTTGTCTCTAGGGTCAATGAGTGCAGTTATACTCTCAAAAAGGGGAATTGTTAAAGTGGCATGAGGTGCCAAAATTCGCACTTTTTTCATGATCTCTGATCGTCACGACAATAACAGGCTTTGAAGACCATCGGCAAACTAAATGCGTTTGAATGAGGAAAATCCATACAGTATGTGGCCTGTACGAACCGGAATAGTGTTCGAAAAGTAAACAAATTTAAATAACCGGACGACCATTCATTCATTCTAAGCCAAAGTTAGTTCAAAAGAATACTTTATCCTACATTCTCGCGACTAGAAGCACTAAAAAGCTTCTGAATTACACATCTTGAGAAAAATAACCGATAATTTCAACATTCTGTTTTTGCATCAAAATATCAATATTTTGTCAGCTCATGCCACTTTAAGCCTGGCTACTACCCTAACAGAAACATAATGTAGTGGGACTAACAAAAAACGTGCACAAGATCTGTGTTGGACATTCTCCAGCCGTCAATTCGAAAGACGTCAGCTGAAGGATGTCCTGCTACTGACGTCAGCCCTACTTCTTGTTGCCAATTTCTGCACTGAAGTCGACTGTCACCTTCAGCCCTACGTCGTGTTGCCGATGTTCACTCTACACCCAGCTGCCGGCGTCGGCCCTACGGCCAGTCGCCAGAGTAAGCACTACGTCCCAGTACAATGGAAACATTTCTGAGTGCATTCGGTCGCCGTATGTCGAAGTGTTGCCAGGTACGTCAGAGGCTTCCTCCAGGCACTGAGGCCGGTTTCCTACCCGGCTAACCCTGGCAACGCCGCCTTATAAGTGAAATAATCTTGAGAACGGCGTTATAAACTTCAAACAATCAATGATCTTGCTGTAACGTTGTACATCTCCTGTTAAAGCTCGTTCATTTTCTGGCCAGTTGACTTAATTTCGCCGTTTGACAGTGACCGATGAGTCCGGTAAAATTAGTTTGGACCAAAGAGAAAGCTATAAATAGTTAAGAATAAGCACGTGGAACAGCCGACATTGTAGTAAAATAGCTTATACTAATACATGCAAATGCCGCTCTCGTTGGTTAATTCCCTCATATCAAGAACCCCGCTAATTACTCCTCAAAGAAAACACAAAAACTAATCAGCCAGTAAATGAATACTTGGTCTATGAGAGGGTGAGGTGTCCTATAATATATATAGCTACTTTCATATACAGCATTTCCACAGAGTGAGCTCATCTGCATTTGTACAACTATTTTGAGGGAAATGAAGGTTACCACTACGTAGAAATGGGCCAAAGTTGTGCGTGTTCAATTATTCGCCTCGCTCACCGTTTGTGGAAGCGTTTCCAGGTACTCGGCGAAGGTCGGACAGTGTCAATTGCGTTAACAAAGGCGCCACTTATATGGTTGGCATGGTCTTCCAGCACTCGGAACATCCTTCGGCTATCTTCGCTCGCTACCGGTCGGCTTTGACACGCCTCGGACAGTCTGCGCTTTCTATACGGTAAATCACCGTATTTTTGGGCTGAATAAAAATGGCGTCGAAGTAAATATCAAAATGTCTTACTACAAACAAAAAAAGAAAATAAAAATAATTATAATTTTCTTAAACGCTAATATCATTTAGAAAGATATTTTTTTATATATTATATTTAGCCCGGTAAACCACATGTTGTGTAACGCAAAGAAGAGACGCAGTTTCGGTACATTCCAGGAATCCTCCAATACTTCAATTGTAAAACTGATCGCGCCTGAAAGTTAACAAACAGAGTATTTCGGCCCCTTACATTATCACGAGGATACTTTCGATGGGCCCTGAAGAGGATATGGAAATTGTACGTTACACGGCTACCTTTTTGGTCGCCACATTCAAAATGACCTGCAGTCTATCAGAGGGTATTTCACGCACGTAAATCCCCGAAGTTTCAGAGTGGGTCTTCCAGCAGTCGGAACTCCCTTCGGCTATCTTCGCTCGCTACCGGTCGGCTTTGACACGCCTCGGACAGTATGTTTTTTTTATACGGTAAATCACCGAATTTTTGGGCTGAATAAAATGGCGTCAAAAGTAAATATCAAAATGTTTCACTACAGACCAAAAAATAAAATAAAAATGATTATAAATTTATTAAATGCTAATATCAGTTAGAAAGATATTTGTTTATATATTATATTTAGCCAGGTAAACCACATGTTGTAGACAGACGCAGTTTCGATAATCCTCCAATGCTTCAAACCAAGTGTTTCGGTCCCTTACATTATCACGGGGACACTTTTGTGGGGTCCTCAAGACGATTTGGAAATTGTACGCTTCCCGGCTACCTATTTGGTCGCCATATTCAAAATGACCTGCATTCTTTCAGAGGGTATTTCACGCACGTAAATCCCCGAAGTTATCACAGTAAGGTCTTCCAGTCTAAAATCTACTATTTTTATGTGAGGCCCATAGTGTATACAACGTAAAGACTTAATGCTGAAGAGCCACTAGCTACCTTAATTCTGATTGTCAAGACATTAGGAGCGGTTAAAAGTCTTAAAAAACCAAAACAAAGCGATTTACGTTGGAATAAGGAAAAAGTAACATCGTCTGTGTCTTGCACAAACCGAACAAATGTTCGAAAAGTAAATCAAAAGTTCTGAATTTTTGAAGCAATACTTTACCCATTATTCCTCAGTGTAAAACGTATAATGCTTAAAGAGTCTTCCGATGGCTTGACGTTCACGGAAATCCTTACAACCCGTGGCATGTGTGAACCGAAAATAAAATTGAAATAATCGGGACGTAGGCCTACATTCATTCCTTTTAGTTCCAAGTTAGAAGCAGTTTCGACGTCTATGATTGATTGGTTGATGTTTTACGCCGCACTCAAGATTATTTCACCTATATGGCGGCGTTGCCAGGTTTAGTCGGGGAGGAAACCCGGATCATTGCCCTTAGGAAACTCCCAACCTTCGGCGAGTACCTGGCCACTCTTCCACATACAGCAACAGAGTGAAAAATCTAAATTTTTGGTCTGAGTGTGATTGGAACCCACGCCGCGCCGATGGAATGTATGAGTGGGACTGCGGGACGATCACTCTAACCCACTGGACCACCGAAGCCCCTCATGCGTCTATGTCAGCTAGCTTAGTTTGTTTAGAGAAGATATATGTACATGATCGATTGTATGTCAACGACGAGGAATATTGATTTAGTTATGGCTGTTAAGTTTTGAAGCACAACGCTGTCACTTACAAGGTCTCCAATTAAAATCGGATATTAGAAAACGAGTTATTAGCAATCACTAGGATACATATATGACAAATACGTAATTGCACTTTATATAGCATATTTATATTTTGCTTGCAAGCTGACTTTGGTTAAAAAAAACTCAATGCAATTTTTATTTCTAGAGATACTAAAACAAAATACTTGTATATTCCTTCACTGCAAAATAAATTTCACTGCAAGTTGAATTTGGTAAAAAAAAAAGTCAATTCGATCTTTATTTCTAGCGACAATAAAACGAAATATCTTCCTTCACTGCAGAATAAATTTGGTTAACTTATCAGAAAGAGATATTAGAACAAGCTTATCTTTGAGGGTAATGTAATATTATTTTCCTAACGTAAAATTCCAGCAACAGGGGTCCTAAACCCAATAAAGCTATACCTTTATATAGATTAACGAAAATAAACATTTGAGCGTTCGGAATGTATTCCATCCTAATACCCCGGCAGAACACGTCGAAATATTATATAGATTCCAAATCCTCTTAGATCCAAACCTCTATAGGGAGTTAAGTAATGCCGATAAAGGATAAGAGATCTTTATCCGAAGTATTAATGGTGATAAGAAAGGCTTTGATGCGGTTCGGAATTACATTCAGACAATATTAAGATGATTAAAGTCCGTCATCATCACGCATAAATCTGACCCCTGAGTAAAGATTGTCAGTACATAACACGATGCTTATCCGGCTCAACTCGTAGAGTAGTTTGGGCCTATTTCAAAAAATGGCAGAAATTCTTCAACTGATCTTAGGTGAAACCCGACACAGGAATCGAACCCGGGCTCCAGAGTATGGCAGCTATCGCCAGCACAAAATGCCGGCTGTCTTATCCATTCAAAAACTTGACCAAATAAAAATCGAAAAAAAAAAAGAGTTCTGAATGGATTTTTCACTCAATCGCCATATGTGAGAGAGTTACAAAGTGGGCCTACTTGCCGGAGGTCGGGGGTTTCCTTCGGGCAAAAACACAGTTTCTCCCATCCTTCAATAAACCTTACAACGCCACCATAAAAGTTATATAATATTGAGTGCGGCGTAAAACATCAACCAATCAATCAATCTAATTTTTCAAGGTAATTTTAACGCTCAACTTTTCACGACGAACGATAATGATGAAAAAATAATCCCAATTTTGGCAGCTGATGCGATTTTATAAAGAAAGCTAAACTTGTTTACTCGCCTTGAATTTCTGTGGTTAATGGTAGGACTTTTCTTGTCCGCACCAGGGGCCTGTTTCACAAAGCATCATAGCGTAAATTTTTAAATGACTGGGGCCGGTTTCACAAAGCGGCGTAGATGTATTTTTTGCGTAACTTTCATACTAACGTATCTCTACAGTATGGGTTGCTATGGCAGTTACGTGAAAACTTGCGCTACGCCACTTTGTGAAACAGGGTCCTGGTGTCTGTTTCACAAAGCATCATAGCGTAAATTTTTAAGTAACTGCCTTAGCAACCCGTACCGTAGAGATACGTTGCTATGAAAGTTACGCCAAAAGTACATCTACGCCGTCTTTTGAAACAGGCCCCATACTGTAGAGATACGTTTCTATGACGGTTACGCAAAAACTTACGCTACGCCATTTCATTAGAAAGGCTCCTGACACAGCGTATTATAAGGATTGACATCTCGATATGTACTCCGTTTTCTTACCCAATTAAACTAATTGATATTTCCATATTTTAATGAATTTTTAAAAAAGCGTGTTGAAAGAAATGTAAGAATCTCCTTACGAAAACAAAAATCAAAATACATTGATTTCCTTCCGCAGCCACTCTTTCGAGCGTTTGAACAAAAGTGTACCGTCACTGCATTTTTTACAATAGCTCAAGGGACGATTTTAATTAAAGGATAACTATAGTTTACAATGAAATACAAAATATAATTGGATCAAAGTAAACAATATCCTTTTCAATGTTTTTCATTCTCCAATATCTAGTTGCGTGACAGCGTGGGTGTCTTTTGCAGTGTGCTTTCTATTCTCATAAGATTGAGGGGTAATTTTACGGTTTTTAACTTTCTCCTATAAAAAAAACGCTTATTCTAGTTATTTCACTCCCATGCTACAAGTCTCAAATTAGGCGTAAATGTATTCTGTAGGCACACTTAGAAACTTGTCTCCATGGTTATTTTAGACAAGAAGATTTTTCGACTTTCTCTGCAAATCGTTTTCCTTAAAGGTACGATTCTTATGATACATGCTTGATTTTCTTCGACATACAGAATCTCTTTTCTCAAAACCAAGTTTTAGCTTGTGCAAAATACTGCTAAAGACGTTAAAACACTGGAAAAGTCAAAATTCATAGATCATAAATATATAAATTTGTGTGTGTATGTGAGTAAGGCCTAGTTATAATGTGACTTTTGTGTCAGCTTTGATATTTCCCCCAGTACTTGTAACATTGAAGATCATTGCAGCTCAGTGGCTCAGTGGGCAGATTGCTTGTTGAATACAGGCCTTTCATCAATGCAGTGCAGCCTCGATTACCACTCACCAAATAAAATAAAAAACCGTAGCGCATTTTTCACGCGATCGCCGTTTGTGGAAGAGTTGACAGACACTCGTCAACGGCCTAAAGTTTCCCCTGGTTTAGTCCTAACAAGTATTTATTTCAAACTTTTGTGGTAGCTATCAGTATTAGGTTATCATCAAAGCTTGAGAACTCCCCCGTATTAAGTGACCCGTGTTAAGTGACACTCAACCCGTATTAAGTGACACTTATCCCGTATTAAGTGACACCCAATACTCGTCAGTGCCGCCCAATGAATTAATCAATCAAAATTGATTCCTTATACAATGTACATGTATGATTGACTTCAATATTTTCCCCATTAGTTAAGATGACCTAGTGAGTGTATGCCAATCATCGCAATCGTTCTTGTTTAATTCTATAGAGCTTATGACCGTTCTAAAACTGGATTTTCTAAGTAATCTCGCCTTTCATCCGGAGCAGTAATACTTTCCTATCTTTGATATTTATAGGCACTGCATACATTGCCCCTCGATGTTATATTGATGTCCTTTGATCAGTTCTCGGAACATATACATAGTTTATATAATTGGATGAGTGTTTAATTGCATATCAGTAATTACATTTCCTATCAGTAATTGCATTTGTTTGTTTAAATAGGGAATACGGGGGAGTTAAAGCAATTGAATTACTTCTAGGTCTGCATAAGACAATACAAATATCATACCCGCCACATATAAAACTAGACATAACATTTCTTGTGCAATCGTTAAAGGCACACTCGATGCTAAAACCCAGAATACTGTTTACATTGTAAATAATATATAGTTTTCCGTATCTTTCCCAAGCTGAAGGATTAAGGAAATTTCTGCCGTTACCAAAATTCAAAAGTTTTGGCATCATTTAGTATTTTTAATTAGAAATTGAAAATGAGATTTATCCCATTGAAAGGCGACCAATTTGTTATGTGTGTACGAGAATAATACAGTATTGACAAACTAAACCAGGGACAGGAAAAAATCGCAGAAATGTTTGTTTAGTTCCGTTGGAAAGGGGAATATAATTCTCTTTTATTGAAATTAAAATGATATTTTTATGATAGATGTCATCGACTCAGTCGATGATCAACTGCCCACATCTCTGCACCTCATTTAATAAGTTTTTTTAAGGTCCATTGGACACGAAGCTGGTTCATACAGAATGTATTGAATCATATGGATAATTGCCTTTAAAATTAGACTGCATTGCTTAGTATACGATATAGGTGCACGAGAACCAAAAAGGAGGCCTTTGGGCCAATTGTAAAGCCTACATTCTTGTTCCCCGGGACCCCTACTTTTGGTGGTTTTACTTCAATCTGCGTTGGTGACATGAAGCCACAGTGAAGAATTAAGTGTCGATCTATGGGGAAATGAAAACATTAATCAGCTCATTATCTTTTGACAACAAAACCCTGCTAAACCCTATTTCTTTTCGGGGCCAGTTTTACATTTGAAAGTGTGAATCTGTCCAGTTCGACGTTTTATTATAATACTGTCATGGCTAGTAAACAGCCCATGGGTTCGGGGTCATAATCCTTTCGAAACTCTTAGCTATCTTTACGTTGATTGAGGTGCCGCTTAATCAGCAGAGTGTTAGTCCGTCGGTCTGACATAGGCCTTTGGGGGGGGGGGGGGGCGTGGATTTTTCCTCGAAAGCCTTACGTGGAAGAGTTACCAGGTACTCGCTGAAGGTCTGGGCCTTTTCCTTCCCGAATAAACCCGGCAACTGAAACAATCGTGAGTGAGGCTTACAACATCAATCAATCTGTTCATCGATTGCCTTCAACTATCTTCATCTTTTAGCCCCAACTCGATACCAATTTTGCAAGCTATATCTGTTATCTTCATGACCGATCAATCTGAAGCACTTGGTTAGGCATGTTAACCCACAATCTATCAAACGTAATGTAGTAATATATGTGTACAGATAGCCTACGGAATATAGGTCTCAAGAGATTTCTTCGGATTTCGATCGATTTAGTCGCCACATTTGGTATAATTAGGCTCCTGGGCCTACTTGCTCTAAGCGTTCTTAACTAAGGTAGCATATATCTACAACATCCGACTAAAGAGGGCTCGTAAACTTTCTATGTTGTAGATATATGCTAAAGGTCTCCTTAAGTTAAGAGCGCTTTGCTACAAGTAGGCCCCCGTGTGAAGTAAAACTGAGCTATGTGAAGGGCAGATCAATCTGCAGGAGTTCGAGGAAAGAAAATCTAAAAGTTAGACTATTTTCGACAAAAGATTAGTCCATATAGCTTAAAACAATAGTCCAATATATTTTTAAAGGAATAATTGAAATTTGAATGTGTAGTAATACTAGAGAAAAAGCTCCATAGGCCACTTGCTTGCCTGCTGCCATTTTCTTGTTGTTTTCTCCAATCAATGATTAATACAACCGAGATGGAGGCATACATCATTTATACGAATGGACGCGCCAATAAGCTAAAACAAACAACCAACAACCGAGATGGGCTAGAGAATAGTGAGACTAGAAACTAGGAACGTAGCCAATGGCTTGGCTAAGAAATGACATTCAGTTGTCTTACTTTCACATTTTGACTTCGTGTTTTTAGAGCTAAATCTACATTCATGCGTTAGAGAGTTGTTGAAATCCGTTTATATTGAGATAGAATAGTCATCTTAAAGGCCCACTTGCCGCCGTAGCCTGTTTGACTTTTGTGAAGAAAACCAATTTGCACGAGCTTACTACAGTTAAAGCCACTAAAATTAAACATAGCACACATAAAGCATGTCCAATTAGGTTTAAAATGTATAAATGAGGGCGAAAAACAAACGAAGAATCGAAGCTCGATTACAACAACAACACCGATCACTGTTGGTTGACTTAAGTGTTGGATTGCCCTCATTCAGGCGTTTTTGTCTGTGGTTTGAACTCGGCAGGCTTATACAGTCCCTCTTACTCGATCTTTTGTATGTATTTCTTAGATAAAGTTCGTAAAATTATATTGTGTCGTTAGATCGCCCACACGACTCAAACCATTAGGGCACTTGTGCACACGCTCAGGTTAGAAGCTTTTTTACATTGGGGGTACCTGTAAATCTGTTTTTCAATTTCAAATTAAAAATACTAAATGATATCAATACTTTCAATTTCTGGTAAAAATAGTAAGTTCCTAACTTTTTCTGTCTGGGAAAAATACAGAAAACCGTCCACTGTTTTTAATGTAAACAGTCTTTTCGCGGCAACTGTGCCTTTAAAGAAGAGAAAGTGTCCAAACAGATAAGTCACTGAAAGAACATACTTCGGTCTCTTTTTATTAGCTTGAGTGTCACTGGCAGCAACTCACGTGGGATGTTTAAAGTACATGGATGATTGCTATGGAAGTTAAACCCTATGTATTTCTAGTATATATTGACATTATATTATGGTATATATGTATATGTAGAGATTCCACATGTTTTTATCGAAATCGTACTATCCATGCCACTCAACAAATCCCCTGCATTCGACGGATTGTCCATCGGGTTTTATGGGACATTTTAACACCAGATTAGCAAGTTTTCGAAAATCGTGAAGGCATTTCCACGAAAAGACGAATAAGTCGAAAGCTACCTTAAATCTGTTCTCACTCAATCGTCTATGGAAGTGGCGTGTTTTGTATTCAACAGAGCAGACAAAGTGAAGGATTTTGCTTCTAAATATATGATAACTTAAAGACTTGCACGTTAAGTGGCATGAGCTGACAAAATGCGAGCTTTTTTGTATAAATTCCGAAAGAGTCACGATTGAATAATTTATGTTTTATGCCGCATTCAAGATTATTTCACTTATATGGCGGCCAGGTTTAGTAGGGGAGGAAACCGGGCTCATTGCCTGTGGGAATCTGTCGAGAATCTGGTAACTCTTCCACGTACAGCGATCAAGAGAACAGTACACTTAGAAATTTTCAATTTGTTTTTGTCCGGGTGGGATTTGATTCTGCACCGCATCGGTGGAAGGCCTGTTTTGGACTGAGGGACAATCACTCTAAGCGGCTAATCAACCATGGCCCCCAAAAGACACAACGCACCCTTGAAAACTAAGAGATTATCTTTGAAATAAAAAAGATATTCTTGAATTCTTTTGAAAAGTACATCACATTTTCATTTTTTTTAAAATAATTTTGGTTGTTTTTCGAAATGAAGTTATGTTTAACTACCTATGTATGGATAGTTAAATTTATGAAGTCGTGTTGCTGTTTATAACATTTTGACGTACGGAAGTAAATCCATTTTATGGCGCTAAAAACTTTTTTATTTAAGTATTACTTATTTTTCTGGAAATTTAAGCTTTTTGTTATACTCATGTCGGCACAGAATTCTGCAAAGATAGCAATATATTACTAAATAGCTATAGAATGATGCCTCTAATTTGCAAGCCTTTAACTTTAAAATCTTTAAAAAAAAATTCAAAACGAAAGTTGATGCCTAAATGCTAAGAGAGAACTTTGTAACGATCTAGAATGACTGGTTAAAACTGCTGTTGTGATGATGCACTTATTTACTTTCTTTCCTAATAGATTACATTATTTGTAATTTCAATAAATACTTGCCTGGCACTAGATCAGAATTTTTTTTTTTAATGGACATTGGTGGCTTGAAATCCGTTGTATTGTACCAGACTTCAGAATGAAATATCATAATAAAAAAAAAGAAGCGAAACGAAATAAGGAGGTGAATCTGGAAGTTGTCAATCTAAATTTTGTTACTGTCAATGGACTCCGACCTTGGGTCATTTCTGTTTTTCAAATGTCACATTAAAGCACGAAATCGCTCGTCGTAAGTTTATTCGTTATTACAATGGAATTATTATGAATTCTGGTGGGTTTAGGATATATATATTTTCAGGATAGCCCTTTCTCGACAGGGTGTTTTTAGAAAGGACCTGCTGCGTTTCTGTTTAACATTTTAAAAAGCTACGGAACGTTAAAAAACTACCCACGTTGCCAGACATAAACAATACACTTCCATTTGCCTGACAAAATTCTTCTTTATCATCCAATCGAATGTGTGAGTGACATTGTCTTGGGATTAGATATTTTTTGGAGACTAGGGCTCGAAGCTGAGCACATATGTTTGTTCAATCTTTGGAGAAATCATTTATAGGAAACGGGAAAAACTGTCAGCAGGGAAAAAGAAAATCATCACTTGTTCCCAATTTATTAAAAACCGACGACTGTCTCAGACATGATTATCAGGATGGGTAATAAAATGAATGGCTATTTATATAACCCTCAAATGATATCTAATCAAAGTGTAATAAAATGAATGGCTATTTGTATATCCCTCAAATGATATCTAATCAAAGTGTAATAAAATACACTTGTTCGCCTCCGACGTTGTGTGCCAACGGGAGACATTCCCAGAGAAGGAGAGATAATTCGATAACGTCTCTATTGAGGTCTCCTTTACCAACCTATTGTTAAGTTAAAGTATGGACTATTTCAAAGTATAATTCCTTCTGCATATTGGGTCGCTCTAACGTTTTTCTGAATGAAGTCAATTCGTGATATCAGTCAGCGGTCAAACTTGTGTTAGACCGCCATGGTTTAACAACCGAAGAGGTTAATGGGTATTAACTTTATTAGAGCAATTTCTGGGGTCGTTTTAACGTTTTTCTGAATGGAGTTAAGTCGTTTTATCAGACTTGTTTAAGATCGACATGGTTTAACAACTAAAGAGGTTAATGGGTAGTAACTTTATGAGAGCAATTTTGTTGAAAATACGTTTACCAAAGCCTGCAATCAATGTAAATATCATGTAGCACATGCTACATGTATTAAATATGACTCTTTGTAATCGCAAAAATATTTACTTGGTCGTTTAATCTCATTGCATTGCTCAAATTAGCAGTAACCTATTATGTTGTATTTTTGATAAGATGATGGGGAATTGGTTAAAACGTGAGTAATTGTATGCGAATGGTATGATCAAACTACCAACGCTATTTTTTTATCCTTTCACTGTGTATTAAGAAATGGTCTAAGTGCAGGTTACGTCATGGATATCATCTTGTATCGGACAGATCCTGACATGGAGTTCATTGTCTTCTCGTCCCATCGTGATAGATGACAGCTCTAAAAGCCTTAGCGATGAAACTGCAGATGGTGCTTGTCAAATACGTGTCGTGACAAAGTGATGCGACAGACAGCTTCACACTAAGGCAATCCCCATCTTCGTGAATATCTGCATCTTTGAAACAAGTTAGATAATCAGACATGGGTATAACAATAGTCCTGGAAAAGATAATTTAACTTTAAAGGCATGGGGGATTTTAGTGTCCCCCTAAATAACAATGAAAGAGCAGTATTTCCTGAGTCTAAAACTATAATCCAATATGTTTTCCCTGCTTTTGTTGGCGAATAGCAAACAATTGAAAGTTCGGTGATCACTGTTCAAGATCGCGGCCTTTTCCTGCTCTATATCAGTTTTGAGTAAAATAGGCGTGTCAGGCCCGATTAGTTGCGTGATCTGGTAAACCAATGGTTTGGCTGAAAAATTACGGAGCTTATAAACCTCGCCATTTTGCTAAAAAATAAAATTTTACTCAGAGGAGTGTTTTGTTCAACTACCGATCTAACAATAGGCGCTCTGATATGATACAATCGACAAAATAGACAAACAGGTTGCTGTTGTGACGGAAACACAAACCAAACGTTCTAGTTGTGACCTACATAACTTTCTATTGCCTTGAGCGAAATTTTTGAAGATACAAATAAATCAAATCGATCATTTTTGTAATTGATATTGGTTAAACTCGCAAGGAATTTTATCCGCAAAAGAAGCAAGTTCATTTCTGTTTTTCAATTGTTATAGTAAAGCACGAAATCGCTCGTCGTAAGAACAAAAATAATTTTATTCATAATAACAATGGAATTATTATTAGTTATGGTGGGTTAAGGATAAACATATTATCAGGATAATATTCTCGACAGGGTGTTTTCAGAAGGGACCTACTGTGTTTCTGTTTGGCATTTTTAAAAGCTATGAAATGTTAAAAAAACAACCCTTGTCCCCAGACATAAAAAATACACTTCCATTTGCCCGACAAAATTCTTTTTTATCGTCCATTCGAATGTGTGAGTGACATTGTCTTGGGATTAGATATTTTAGCAGACTAGGCCTCGAAGCTGAGCACATATGTTTGTTCTATCTTCGGAGAAATTCTTAATAGAAAACGAAAAAAAAACTGTCAACAGGGAAAAAGAAAATCATCACTTGTTCCCACTTTATTAAAAACCGACGACTGTCTCAGACACGACTATCAGGATGGGCAATAAAATGAATGGTTATTTATATATCCCTCAAATGATATCTAATCAAAGTGTAATAAAATACACTTGTTCGCCTCCGACGTTGTGTGCCAACGGGAGACATTCCCAGAGAAGGAGAGATAATTCGATAACGTCTCTATTGGCGTCTCCTTTACCAACATATTGTTAAAGTGGCATAAGCTGCCAAAATTCAAACTTTTTTATATTTTCTGATCGCCACCACGCCAGAGGCTTTAAAGGCCACCAAAAAACTAAATGATTGGCGTTGGAATGAGGAAAATCTATACAGTATGTAGCCTATACGAACCGGAATAGAGTTCGAAAAGTAAACACAATTTAAATAACCGGGACAATACTTTATCGTGCATTCTCGAGACTAGAAGCACTAAAAATGTTTCTGAATTGTACATCTTGTGATAAATAGCCGATAATTTCAACATTCTGTTTCATCGTCAAAATATCAACATTTTAGCAGCTCATGCCACTTTAAGATAAAGTATGAGCTATTTTAAAGTATAATTCCTTCTGTATTTTGGTCGATCGAACGTTTTTCTGAATGAAGTTAAGTCGTTTACCAGGCAGCGGTCAAACTTGTTTGAAACCGCGATGGTTTAACAACTGGAGGTTAATGGGTATTAACTTTATTCGAGCAATTTCTGGGGTCGTTTTAACGTTTTTCTGAATGGAGTTAAGTCGTTTTATCAGTCAGCGATCTAACTTGTTTAAGACCGCCGTGGTTTAACAACTAAAGAGGTTAATGGGTAATACCTTTATGAGAGCAATTTCGTTGAAAATACGTTTACCAAAGCCCGCAATCAATATAAATATCATGTAGCACATGCTATTAAATAGGGCTCTTTGTAATCGCAAAAATATTTACTTGGTCGTTTAATCTCATTGCATTGCTCAAAGTAGCAGTAACCTATTATGTTGTATTTTTGATAAGATGATGGGGAATTGGTTAAAACGTGAGTAATTGTATGCGAATGGTATGATCAAACTACCAACGCTATTTTTTATCCTTTCACTGTATTAAGAAATGGTCTAAGTGTAGCTTACGTCATGGATATCATCTTGTATCGGACAGATCCTGACATGAAGTTCATTGTCTTCTCGTCCCATCGTGATAGACGAGAGCTCTAAAAGCCTTAGCGATGAAACTGCAGATGATGCTTGTCAAATAAGTGTCGTGACAAAGTGATGCGGCAGACAGCCTTACACTAAAGCAATCCACATCTTCGTGAATATCTGCATCTTTGAAACAAGTTAGATAATCAGACATGGGCATAACAATAGTCCAGGAAAAGATAATTTAACTTTAAAGGAAGGGGTGATGTTACGGTCTCACTAATTAACAATGAAAGAACAGTGTTTTCTGAGCCTAAAACAATAATCCAATACGTTTCCCCTGCTTTTGTTGGCGAATAACAAAAAAATTGAAAGTTCGGTGGTCACAGAGATCAAAGCTCCATAAATATGTCCAAGATCGCGGCCTTTTTCTGCCCTATATCAGCTTTGAGTAATATTTGAGTGTCATGCTCGATTAGCTGCGTTATCTGGTAAACCAATGGTTTAAATCTTTCAATGGCATTTAGAAGTTGGGAGGTTACAATAAGGTGAAGAATTACTTATGGATAACAACTTCTTGGTTTACTGGGTGACGACGTTTCGATGTAGTTCTTACATCCTTATCAAAGTCAATCAAACCAATGGTTTGGCTGCAAAAGGACGGAGTTTACAGACCTCACCATTTTGCTAAAAATAACGTTTACTCAGTGGAGTGTTTTGTTCAACTACCGATCTAACAATAACCGCCTTGATTTGATGCAATCGACAAAAAAAGACAAAAAAAGGTTGCTGTTGTGACGGAAACACAGACCAAACGTTGTAGTTGTGACCTACATAAATTTCTATTGCCTTGAGCGAAACTTGTGAGGATGAAATTACATCAAATCGATAATTTTTGTAATTTATATTGGTTAAACTAGCAAGGGATTTTATCCGCAAATTTCAAGTGGATATGACACACACCTAATTTGTTTCGCCGGAGAATTTCACCGAGCTCAGCAGTGCTGCGTAATGACGTTACGATCGGTACAATTTCCAACTTAACAAGTCCCTTGATCTTCAAACTCTCTTATTTGTCGTGACAATCAGAAGTTATAATTTCAATGCAACGTTTGGCGGCCGATGCAACTTAATAGAAACCTTGGTAAAATTGGAATTTTTGCCGCAGATTTTATTCTATGAACTGAATCTATTTAGAACAGGGGCTTTATCCCAGTTCAATATTCAGAGAGGTTAACGTATTGTGTTTGGCTCTCATTCTTTGTGAATTGATTTTATGGAGAAGAAATGGGCCACATTGTGTACCATCCATAATCCAACAATAAAACTGGAGTACACTTTCGGGGGACATAAACTTTACAGCGCTTTTGTCTTTCCAATCTCTTTTTGGCAAAGTATCAGCTAGAAACTAAGTAGCTGACTGTTGAAATCCCGTATTACTATTCACGGATAATATTGTTGGAGGGATAGTTAACCAACGACTGAATAATATGGACGCTAATAAGCAATGTTTTCACCAGGGGGGGGGGGGGGGGGGGGCATCCTTAAAACCAAAGATTTGTAATTTTAAACTCATTGAGAGATGTAAAGTCGAAAAATACAAATTTAAATCAAAACGGAAGTAGCCCTTTGCGTCGAGCAAGATTTATTCCTCAACACAAATTTTAAAGTATTTTGGGGTCAGGGTTCATTGCAATCAAAAAGCTGCTTAGAAGCGGGTAGTATGTTGTCCGATTTAGACAAAGAAATAGCAAATCGTGTCTAAACGGTCTTAATCACGTTCATAGATAATTTTGCCACCTACCAGTGCCTAATAAGGGTTAAATTCTCAACAAGCTCACCTTTTACCCCTGGGCCAACTGCGATTCAAAGCCTCGTTTTCTGGGAACGCCCATTTACTGTCGGACCAATCAAAAAGTCTCTTCTAAACGTTGGAACTCGTTGGAACCGAAAAGTCGTTCATCTTTGTTTTGATCATAGCCTGGATTCTTACGTAACGCCGATTCTGATTGGTAAAATTTCCGCCACAGTTTTGTGGAGGAACCAATCCGTCTACATGCATATTAGATTAGAAACGACGGATTTGGTTCCACTTGTTCCACGGGTAAAGTGAGCGTGAGCGTAAGTTTTTCGACGATGTCTAGCCCGTAACCTGAACTGAGAATCAACAGCTTGCCAAATGAGAAATGGCTCTAGTCCTCTTGTAGCCAATTGAAAACGAAACCATCAATCCGCGTGTGTTTCGTCATCCATTCTTCTTTAAACATATCTAATTAAAGCGTCATTTTGCATAGAATCTGTGATTACTTTTTGTCTGTTATGTATGGACCGTAGCTATAATCTCTTGTTCCGCTGTCCACGTAATTACAAAGGAGATGTTGCATGGATGTTTTTTTTAACTCGCTGTATAAGGAAGAATGATCGCTTACCCAAATTACTGAATTTAGGATCTGATAAACCCATTGTAAAGACATTTTGCATTGAAAGAAAAAGGGATGACATCCATCAGGTTAAAAAGCTATTCAAGTAAACATTTCCGCCAGAATGGTCGTCATCAATCTATTCTTGCTTTAATTTTCTCGCTCGAGACTTGGAAGAGAGGAAATGACTTGATCTGTGGTATTTTGCTTGGAACGCAATGCTTGCCAACAGTCCCAGCTAGAGCCGAACGGACAAAACGAATCATAATCTCGAAATTAGTTCACATTGCTGTGAGATGATTAAATCTTTAGTTTTTCATTGAGATTAATTTTTATTTCAACATCAAACTGTAAAGTAACGGTCCTCGATAGAGATGGAATATTGAATTCATTGACCAGAATTATTGTCATGTATACCAAGGATGCTGACCCGGTACCATTTCATGCCTACAAGTCCAAAAATAAATAACGGCATATCATAAATTAAAGTGGAATCAACTGCCCAATAAAGGGCGAATTTCGTTAAAAACTGAATTAGCTAGTTTTTCGTTGTTTTTATTAAAAAGTAGAAAATAAGAGTTTTTCGTTGATACCATTCTCATAAATGTACGTTTTGGTAGTTTTTATTAGCATAAGAAATACCAAAACGGAACTTCTACATCAGTAGTCTCTAATTCGAACACATGCTTTTCCATCAATGTCGCGGGTTCGAAACCAACTTAAGTCTAATATAAATGCGGAGAAATTCATTGTAAAGTTTTCAATCGATCGCACAAGGTGGAACAGTCCGGTTTCCTTCCCACTAAACCTGACAATGCCGCCATATAACTGAAATAATCTTGAGTACAAATTAACACATAAATCAGTCAATCTATCTATAAACTGTAGTGGGCCACGGTGGCTCAGTCACTTAGAGTGAGTGTCTCGCAGTTCCACACAGCCTTCTCATCGATGCTGCGCGGGTTGAATCCCACTCAGACCAAATTAAAATTTCTGCCGTATGTGAGAGAGTTGGCAGGTACTCGCCGACGGTCGGGGTTTCCTCTGGGCAATGAGCCCAGTTTCCTCCCCGCTAAACCTGGCATCGCCGCCGTATAAGTGCAGCGTAAAACATCAATCAATCTATAAACTGTAATCCCATCCAGTTGTATGTGGCCTTTGTGAAAAAAATGTCTGAAAACAGTGGTAGACCTTAGGAACAACTGCATGAGTTTATAAAATGCTACACGTATTGCTTGTTGAATTCAAGATCCCAAAATAAAACTAAAGTTCCACTGGACGATATAGAACAAAGCCCTAAGTGATTTGTTAGAAATTTAGGCAAGATGAGGTTCTAAAGGTATGACCATCGTACATGAACACGACCAAGGGGTTTTCATACATAATTACTGATCATTTAACTATCTTATATAGTTCACGATCTTTTTGTCTAGGCGAAATCTGTTTAAACTGCCTATTATATTAGTGTTTAAATTGACCTGCTGTGATAGAAATAGACTATTGATTAAAAGAATGGGACCGGAAATTATTCAGTCCGACGGTTTTTGAACGTGATGGATGTATTTCGTTCCGTTGTCGTCTTGTCATTCTCTGGGGACGTACCCTGTCACAAAGGCCATTCGTGTAAAGAAAATACCGGTCAACATTGACGTTAATATTTATGAATAGTTAAAACAGCGCAGACAACAATCGGGTGATATCTAATGCTGTCCATTCTATTAAAGAGAACAATAAGAAGCTTTCATTAAGCGTTAAGACGTATCTAAGATTCAATACAATCAGACAACGCATCTTTAAAACTGTTTACTGTTTAAAGCGGTTAACTTATGTCTTTTTACGGGAACATTGTCATGGTCTTCTAAGGTTATTTATATGTCTTCCAACAGCGCGTGTTTATCAAGTATAAAAGGGGATATTGAACGATCCACGACTTATCAGCTTACAGTTTTCCCAGATATTTTATAGGAATGCATATTTTAACCGAGTAACACTTATATCGATATATGGATGCTTTGAGTTTTTTCTATACAATGCACATGTCGTCCACAAGCCACACCGCATTTGTTTACTCATTTTCAATTGAATAGATATTTACACAACGTAATATTTTTTGTAGAATCAGACATCTCTTCTGTTTGATTTTCGCGCTTTTTTTGTTCCGTTTTTACACCATCACGTACAATATAGTAAGAGTTGTTCTATGTGCAATAGCATTGTTGAAAAAAGGAATGTTAATACTAATTGAAAAGCATTAACATTGCGTCCAGGGAGTCTCCAGAACTAGCTTAGGTGTTCTCAGATGTTGATCGACATAAAAACAACACCCTCATTTTTTATTTATGAACTCTAAAACACACGGGCACAGGGAAAATCTTCTTGTCTAAAATAAGCATGGAGACAAGTTTCTAATTATGTTAAAAACCTGTTTTTATTGGTGTGTTGAAAAAAGTATTCGTTTCCTGGTATTTCAGAAAAGAGACTTGGGAATGGCAGAGAAACAACGCTCTGAAACGAATCTAAGAACTGTTTGCGGGTACACGTGTGTGTGTTCCATCTGTATCGTTGGAGAAAATAAAAAAAATATGTGTATGATGTTTTCTTTCCGATCATTGTTTTCCGATAAACAGATTGTGAAGTATATGCAATTTAAGTGATTTTTTGTATCATGGTATTTTTCACCAAAGAAAAGGTGACAAATTTAGAGTTGCTGATTTTGTGCATTGTTTGCAGGCTTTTGTATACAGTTAACGCTTGACAATTTTCATCTCCATCGGTTTCATTGTTCAAAAGTTATAGGGTCTTAAATATATTTTTAAAATCCAATATGGCGGCGAAATTGTTGTAAAAGAAGGGTAGTTTAAAGTGGCAGAATTATCTTATCCATCATAAAGCCCTTTGGTCAAATTCATAATAACCCCAAGATCAAATCACCTGACACCAAAATTAGGGTGGACTGTTTCGTCTCTTTAGAATGGGAAAAAGTAACAGAAAGCCAGGATTCTAGGAACCAGAAGAGACATATCACAATAAGCTGACCTCCCAGGATGTTTTTGAATTCAGAAAAAAATAACTCACTGTATACGTCATTTCATAAAAAACCGAAACGTAATTTTAAACAAGAATTACAAAATGAGAGCTTTCCATTGATACTAGTCTTGGATATGTACGTTCTGTGTGTAGTTTTCATTAGCAAAAATATCTTAAAATATACTTATACGTCCCTGCTTTTTAATCTTGGTCACTATTAGCATATATTTTGGTTTGAACGGGTTACTGACCTTGTCGATGTTTCTTTTTCAAGGTATCTTGTTACGTTTTAGTAGTACAGCAGCAACATGCGACAAAAAACGGTATACATTGATTGCCCTTTGAGTGTCAATGATATTGCGTTTCCTACGTTGGTAGGAATATTGCTGTCACCATCAGGATGAGTTCTTAATATGGCACAGATTTGAACTCAATATATTGTAACATCGACATTTACAGCCGAAAGGAATCCTACTGCTATTGTGCAGCCTCGAAGCGTCTTTTGAGCCCGCGGCACGGATTCAAATCCCACTCAGAACAAAACGAAATTCACGCGTAGCAGGTACTCGCCGAAGGTCGGGGGTTTCCTTGTTTTGTAATGAGCCCGGTGTCCCCCCCCCCCCCCACATAACCTGGCAACGCCGCCATAGACGTGAAATACTCTCCAGTGCGGCGTAAAATATGAATCAATCTGGGTCTTGGCTTACAAAGCTGGCGGAATCTCAGTCTGACGTAAATCTGTGTTAAGACTAAGGAACTAACACCCGCGTCGCAACTGGTTCATGTAGTATGCCTATGCACACTTTTACGTCAGATTTGTCAGGGCCCAAGTCTTTCTGATGTATCAAATCTTTCGAGGGCATTTAAAGGTTACACGGTTACCATAAAGTGAAGAATTACTTATCGATAACAACTTCTTGGTTTATTGGGTGACGTTTCGATGTAGCTCTTACATGTACATCGGCATCAAAGCCATTGACTTCGATAAGGACGTTAGGAGTACATCGAAACGTAGTCACCAAGAAGTTGTTATCCATAAGTAATTCCTCTAGACATGAACCGGGAAAATGAAATCAATATACGTAAGGGGAAACCGTTGCTTGACATTTTAATCGGTCAGCGCATGCGATTTGAGGTGTGAAAATATGATTTCCTTTATTTCATACGGCTCAGTAACAACATATTTGATAGTACAAAACCTGAACTCCTCCTCGGTTCATTTATCCATGCACACGCTATATGGGTCGGTGCTAGAAATAGCACCGGGAGAAAGGCAAAATTTCGTTGAGACAGAATTTTGTAATTGTTCGTCATTTTTATCAAGAAGTACGAAACATGAGCTTTCCTCATATGTTTCCTCATATATTAATATTGAAGGTTTAAATTAAAATGATTTTTATTTTAAAAAAGCTGGGAAATCTACTCATACATCCCGCTTATTTAAATTCTGTCCTTTGATAGCACACATCCTCGTTTCTTACCAGTAACTGGCTTTACAGGTATGTTTATACTCTCACGTGCAACAAACGCTCAACTTCTCGTGACAGCCGGAGTTTATGAGAATGGCGACATTTTATTAGGGCCATACATTGGACATTACAACGATGACTCCGATTAGCATACCTGTAGAAAAAAAACTTTTGGCTTTATCATTCGATTTTGCGGTGGCCTACAACTGCAGAGATCGAAGACTTCCGCATTGAACTCTAACGAGCCGTTATCAACACTACAGGAAATGTGATAGCAGACGCTGTATTATTGACACAGGGTGAAATAAAAGTGAAGACTCATAACTGGATATCTAACCTGTGGAACTCTATTCTTTACTGACTAAAATAGGAAATCGATAGTGTGCATGGAAGAGCACTGACAAGCCATGTCAATTGGAGCAGTGCCCAAAGGATGTTCAGGTATTAGAAAACATCAATGCACACTTTGCTTTCAGGCAAATCATTATTCAGTAATATCTTTTACTGATTTAGCCTGCGTTAAGCCATCAGCGAACTATATTTGGACGCGTTTTTATTGGCCATCAATTGCTACAGGTATTTGTTATGATTACATATGGGCTGTGATTACATATTGGTTGTGATTACATATTGGTTGTGATTACATATTGGTTGTGATTACATATTGGTTGTGATTACATATTGGTTGTGATTAAATACTGGTTGTGATTACATATTGGCTGTGATTACATATTGGCTGTGATTACATATTGGCTATGATTACATATCGGCTATGATTACATATTGGCTATGATTACATATTGGCTATGATTACATACATGACGATCGTTAACTATCAAGTTAAGAATTCAATATACTCTCAGGTGTATAGCGGCCTATTTACACAACAACAAATGTTGGACTGTAAATACTTTGCCGATAGCAGCACGCCTAGTTTTGTTTAGAACATATCATACTTGTCACTTCGTATCAGGAAATTCTTTCGTAAATTCGAGTAAAATCATCGAGATTATAATTTAAAGTAGGCTTCTTATTTTGGCCGAAATTGGTTAAATTGGTACAGTATCAAATGTGAACTTTTGCAGTCAGTACTTAAAAAAAGTTTCCTTTCTCTAGCCTCAGTTTCGTAATTTCAGTTCTTTAATATTGTGATTACTTTAAAATTTTCGTATTTGTTTCGTAATATTTGTATTGTTGAAATCCTGTATCCGACATATGAAAATTGTTCCTTTCAGACGCCAAAACAGGAGCCACAATAACCCTAGTTACATATTGCTACAAAACTATTCCCTTCGTTAGTGTTGTCTTCTGCCGAAGGAATTTAATTAATTAGGCCTAAGGATTAATATTGTCAACGGCGTGTCAGTGTAGGATGTATTTAACCATGTACCAAAACATAGACCTTTGATCGGGGTATAATTGTAGTCTTACGGCCAATCTTAAGTGGGCTCCATTTAAAGCTCATCGTTTCATTCAACGTGTATATTTACATTCCATGGTTATTTTAGTCAGGAAAAATGTCCCCGTGCCCGTGTGTTTTAGTGTTCATAATTATATATTTATATCCAATGGCTTGACCAGGTACAGATGGGGATCAGGCTTTAACTCATTCCACCATTGAATTTCACTGCCGAGATATGAGATGTAAATCATACTTCGACCCTTCTAGCGGATATTACCGTGGAATCCGTTTTCGCTGGATTCCGATCCTTTTTCTTTCTTTCATTTCCGACATTACAGCTAATGACTATTGCAGATACCGTATAGCCCGAAACCTTTTAACAAAGCACAAAAGGATTCCAAACACCTTAGACATCAGCAGTTGGTCCAATACGTGGAATGGAGGCCATGTGGTATTTGATTTGCATCGAATGCCGCCATTGATAGGAGATGGTGCAATTTCGAACCAGATCTGTTATGCACGCGCGCTTCAACTATCAATGGCGGCACATTTGACAAAGTCAGATTCAAACCAGCCAATAATACGTGTCCATTCGACGCATATAGTTCATTGAGTTGGTCACTGTTATCCGTTGGTTAGTACAGGAAATCATACTACATTGAAATGTCTTACGGTTGAAAGTCTCACGGTAATTGAAAGGTTTACTGGGTATCACATAGACTAATCCGATCACGAAAAAGACGACATTAAGCTGTCACAAATGACAAGTGAATCAATGTTGAGTTCTTAATCACGAAAAAAATGTCACCGAGCAGACATATCTTAAATGTCAAGAAATGGGTAGTTTTAGATCAGAAAAGCGGAAGCAATGGCATCATTGTTCATTCAATAGTACTTAGTCTAACGGCAAAAGCTCGGCGACTCTGGCTCAGAAAAAAACATACAAGACGAAAAAAGCTGCTCACTGATTTTTGAAATAAAAAACCATTATATATAGCTTTGTCCCCAAAAATATGCCCTGCACACCGAAAATGAATATCGCACAAGCAATCCTTTTGTACTTAAGGTTGGGTTTAAAATGACACTTCGATACAGTGCTAAAGTGGTACGAGCTGCCAAAATTCTAATATTTTTTCGTTAAAATGGATTTTCGAAACGATTTGCTTTCTTTCTTGAACAAATAAAGAACTTTCTGTTAATATCACACACGTTAAAGTGTCATGAGCTGCCAAAATGTTGATATTTTGACGTAAAAACAGAATGTTGAAATTATCGGCTATTTTTCTCGAGACGTATAATTCAGAAGCTTTTTGGTGCTTCTTGTCTCGAGAATGTACGATAACGTATTGTTTTGAACTAACTTTGGTTTAGAATGAATGAATGGTCGTCCCGATTATTTAAATTTTGTTTACTTTTCTAACACTATTCCGGTTCGTATAGGCCACATACTGCATGGATTTCCTCATTCCAACGCTAATAATTTAGTTTTTCGATGGCCTTCAAAGCCTCTTACTGTCGTGACAATTAGAAAGGATGAAGAAAGTGTGAATTTTGGCAGCTCATGTCACTTTAAGAATTGGTTTAACACAAAAATAAACTCAAGAGTTTCGGCGGAGTTATACATTTAAACAACAGGGGGCATGCCCATCACCATATAAAGATCCAACTAAATCATTAGGCTCAACAACGTGGCCTGAACACGTCAAGTCCAGTCATTCGACGAAAACAAGGCTTTAGAATCAGTAAGAAATACCAAGATAATGGTCCAGTTCATTACAAAGTATTCTCAGTGTGAATTATGGGACAGGCAACGACGTACTGACAGGGGAAACTGCTTGGGAAAGAGATGTCACACAGCCCGGATCCTTACGAAATGCCCATTCCCCACTTCTTTCAGTTAAAAACAAACAGTGATATATTTCTTCGATTTAATATAAAGTATAGACTCATTGGGGGATTTTGGATTATTTTTGGCAGGTTTTGTTTTTTGAGCTTCCCAATTCCCTCTTTCTGTTGGCAATCTGAATTAATGAAAAATAACTTACTTAATTTTGGGAGAGACGCCACTTCAAGTTTGAAAATTCAAGCTGCGTTTGTAAACGACTGTCATTTTACATCAGTAAAAAGTATTTGATTGCATCACAATAAGTTATCTAATGTTGCGGCTCGATGAAACGCAGTTGAAATGAAAGCTTCGCAGCCTCTATTGAGTAAACTACCAGCTGGATGGTCTTTGCTTGGAGTGTATGGACCAAATTCAATTCGATAACTGATATCTACATATTTATGAAAAAAGAACCACAAACAATTGATTCAAGTCATCAATCTTGTGTTCATTTTGCTTTTGTCTATCTGTTCAGAGAAACAAAATGTAATGAAAATAAAACGGTTTATTCTTGGCAATGCGATTGACCGATTGCTGGATGACGTCACTGGAATTAACGCGCAACGCATTTCGGGGGATTGAGGGATGCTTACATGATTTCAAAATATGGCAGGAAAAAATACTGTATCAAGAAGAAGACGTAAAAAGCGCAAAGTCACCAGAAAAATGTGTGGATAAAAACACGTTATATCACCAATGTTTTCCAAAAAAACTGACATCTTGATAACTACTAATAAACAAAATGGCGAACTGAGGTACATATTTTACCCAGAAAGCTTTGCGTAAATCTATGTGATGTCATCAGGCTCTAAGGTAACTATATCCTACTCATATGTACTTTGTTATCTCTGGGTGAAGTATTACTCCATCTCGTTGGCTTTGTTAAATAAGCTTTATCTTATAGAACGAACCGTTAGATTTCTGCGTCGTCAGATGGTGTCGATTTTAAATGACCTAAATTGGAGAACAAACTTCAAGCTGTTATCGGTAAGCGAATTGCTTAGGGGCTTTGTTGGGCAGACATTATTTAATTGAATCACATTGATCGAGATATTTTCAGATGGTGTTGATTTGATATGACCTAAATTGGCGGACAAACTTCCAGCTGCTATAGGTAAGCGAACAACGTTAAGTGAACTGTTCCAAATGGGCTTTGTTGGGTAGACATTAATAAATTGAAACACATTAATCGAGATCTGTCCCATGTATTTCTCGTTTCATTCTTGTCCAGCGGGACGAAGGACATAAATCAATGCTGACGGGTTTACCGCCCCGCATTCTCGCCTCTGTCCGAGCAATTGAAGATAACAGCAAGAGCGAAACTGAATTATTGCATATCAAAGTCGTTAAATTGAATCGAAACGTAAACTACGAGATACTTTTGTTATATTCCACGCTATTTCTGAGAAATAAAGTACGACCACATATCTTTTTAATATGCTTTTAACCATGAGCGTAGCGAGGGTTTCCACAGGTTGTTTAAGAGGCAATCGTACAATTTATTCTTGTTTATCGATGGAAGCTATGATGACAATCTCAATTCTCTGGAAGTTTTTTTATCAGTATCATCTGCCCCCCCCCCCCCCCCCCCCCCCATTATGTAACTAGGCGCTTCATCATGAAAAATGGGGCGGGAAAGTGATGGGTTTTAATTACTTACTTTATGCTTCCAAGTGGATTGACAGTAAATTTTATAATCCACCCAAACGAAGGCGGTTATATATGTGGCCTTGATCTGTCCGATTATATAACACCATCATCATCAGTTGTAGACCGTTTTGTTGTTACATTGGGGTTACACTTCCTTGAAAAATTGCAGAAATTATTCTATCGACTTTGGGTGTGGCCCCAGACTCAGACACTTAGCGACACTACTGAATTCTGGCCGTTGTACCCACTCAGCCAACCGGCCTCAGGTCATCCAAAATAGGTGGGTGAATTTCTGCCATTTTACAGAGAAGTGTTATCCCAAAAATTACGAGAATACTGTTACAGTCACTTTCTAAAACACACAAACAGTTCCCGAGCCATAGATGTGCAACTACTACTAGCAATAGAATTTCCGATCATTTTGTTTCCACCTAAAAAAATGTTTCTCACACAACGCCTTTCCAACAAGTATTTTTTCTGGCATTTATTGGCTATAATATTAACTTCTTATCTCTTTTTAGCATGGATAATTTGTTTCCAATGGCTGGAGGGCTATGAATGCATTTTGGGTTATTCGATCAAATCGCTACTATAAAATTAACTTCTAGATTTTCTGTCTGATATTACCTTAACTGATTATTGACTTAATATTACTACAATTGGCGAAGACGGTACCTGCTATAACCAATGGGCAAACTAAGGCAGAAGGGCTATAGTAGATAAACATTTATTAAAAGGTCTGTTCCGAATGGATTCCATTAAATCGGGACCACGCCAGTTTAAGCATTCTTATCTTTAGCATCGAAATTAATTCTACGGATAAACACAGACGGTTTCATTGCGTCCTTTTCTTTATTTTACCAAAGTAATTAAAATGGACCTTAACGGCGATGTCCAATACAGCAGAGATTTGTATCAATATTATGTTATATTCATACTTGGACAAACTAGAGTAATTGCGATCATGTATCTCCTTGAAAGATCTCATTGCTACTCCGGTTGTTCAAATGAATGATTTTAAAGACAGCATACGTTCCTTCTTGTCACAAAGACAATCTCAGCCTATAGTTCACAGCGTGCATTTTATTGTGCCTATGGCTGGTATCATCACAGGGTTTTAATTATTTCTGGCATTTTCTATATTTTGAAAGGTAGAACACAATTAATTTTTCCCATGGCGCTTTGATTTTATACATATGCTGGACCGAAATCATCAATATCCACGTCGCAGATTTTCTCTACATTGACATCAAAGGTAACTAAGAAGATGTCTTCTTGATAGGACGGTAAAGAAACTGATTAAAGTGACAGTTGGTATTCGCACTGGCAATATCCATGTACTAACAACACGTTTTATGTCACATCTTCCTTACAGCGAGAGTTGATTGTTGCCAAAAGAGTGATTACAGATATCGGTATTAGACGATTCGGCGTATATTAGACCTTCTATTCATATGAAAATACGCCATGTCATCTCCGTTAAATCGGAAACCTGGGTGTTGGAGGGCTGCTTTTAAACATGTGTTATGTGTCAATTGTTCTTTAATTGCTTCAAGATATTATTCTTTGTTTTTTTTTATATTTCTCCGATATTTTTTCCTATTTGGACCAGCTTTCATGCCTGACGTTTTACTTAGTTAGCAAGATATGCTGTCCGTAAAAGTTGATAGTAAAATGAGCTACCCATGTCTTGGTGCATTAGAACTGGAAATATAAACGGTATTAATTAGCCCCGTAGTTGACGTATATGGACAACTATCTGTTGTTACATTTGACAGCAAGTCGATTGTAAATCACAATTTTTGTGAAGGGATACAAGCAGATAGAGAATATGTGCTTTTAGCATCAATACAATTTCCTAGGCCCAGTCAACTCTTTTCAAGAAGTATTTGTTTAGGTCGTTACTGGTGGGGAACAATTTAGACAAAATTGGTCTTCCCTTTTGTTCACGATAGAATGCAATGGCTGTTGACCATAGAGGCATTAATGTAACTGTATTGGCAACAAAAGTTAAACAAGCAATTGTGACACTTGGTAAATACACAAGCAGGTTTCAACTCTTGAGTCAGAACTCTACCGATTTGACTCTGGTTCCGCCCTTCTGAATGGTTTATTGTCGGTATCAGCCTAGCGCACACGAGAGGCGCCGGCCGAGCTGCCGGCCACGCATAGCTGAGATCTAAGCTGTTTCCCCCGTGTGCGCCTAAATTTTGGAGAGATTTTTGCCTTTCGAGGCGGTGAGGAAAGTATTTAGCTTGTTTGATATTTTCTGCCTCTCGTGACAAGAATCTCACCGTGTGTGCACAACGTGAGTTGTCAACTGAGCTGAGAGGAGAGAAAGGCCAATCGCGTGTATCTATTGAAACACGTGATCCCTTAAAATATTACATAACACTGGCAGTGACATTTCTGTAGGTCAGTGAACTTGGGTGACCAAGAACTTGCCTCAGCCGGGAGCTCATCGTCTGCGCTGAAATCTGTAGCTGCTCCCTGGGCCACGCGTGCCTTGTAGCTCAGTCGGCGACTCTCGTGTGCGCTAGGCTTTATTATACTTCAGTCTGGAAAATTTTCTTCTATTGACAATTCACGAATAAAAAAAATCCAAATTCTATTTTTTGCTTATATATTGACTTTTGAAGTGGCAACAGTATGACTTAATCAACTTAGATAATTGAAGCATTGTTGAAAAGAATTCTATGAAATTCAACAAATAAACAGCGTTAATATGTATGTAGCTCTACATAAGTTTTGATGGTATCTTAAACGTAACTCCATTCACTTGACCTGGGCATCAGTTTGAATCTTTGGAAAATACAGGGCATATATCCCGATTAGTTCGGCAAATTGGCAAATCAGATTTTCAAATTTAGATAGACAATCTTATTTGGCATCTATAAACACTTGTTTCCGAATCGACCATTTCTTTGGATTGTAATATGTCCTAAATGCATTAACCTTCATCTAAAAAAGAAAATCGATCAAAAAGTTTTAGATTTTAGAATGATTTGAGTTGACATAGCGCCTTAAGGGGGTTTAGCAATCATGCCGTCCCAAATAACTTACTTCAACTGAACTGGTCAAATAAAAAGTGTAACGATTAGTTTTGTAGCCTGGTTTTTAAGCTAAATCTTATTTCTTACATAAGAATGTTTGAGCATCTATAAAAAGCCAATTTCTTTATATTGGAATATGTCCTAAATGCATTAACCTTCATCTAAAAAAGAAATTTTATCAAAAAGTTTTGGATTTTAGAATGATTTGAGTTGACATAGCGCCTAAAGGGGGTTTAGAAATCATGCCGTCCCAAATAACTTACTTCAACTGAACTGGTCAAATAAAAAGTGTAACGATTAGTTTTGTAGCCTGGTTTTTAAGCTAAATCTTATTTTTTACATAAGAATGTTTGAGCATCTATAAATAGCCAATTTCTTTATATTGGACTCGAACGACCTAAGTGGGATGGTTGCCAGTTACCAACGGAAGGTCGTGGGTTTCCTCCGGGCACAGAGCCCGGTTTCCTCCCACACTTAACTTTATATTGGATTATGTCCTAAATGTATAAACCTTCATCTAAAACAATTTTGATGAAGATATGAAATTTTAGAAAGATTTGGCCTGACATAGCGTCTAAAGGGAGTTTAGAAATCACGCCGTCCCAAATAACTTACTTCAACTTAACTTGTCAAATAAAAAGTGTAACAATTAGTTTTGTATAGCTTTGTTTATAAGCTACATCTTAATGTTTGCATAAGAATGTTTGAAGACATATGGCAGCATGGATAATACAATCATTGTTTCCAGTATTCAAGTCATTCTTTTGTCACTCTTCCTTCAAGAACGATCTGGGACCGGTTGTTCAAAAGAAAATTGCCTTAACGGCGTTTAAATGACTTGGCGTAACAAAGAAATTCCTTTGTTAAGCTACGTCATTTAACCTGCCGTTAAGCTAATTTTCTTTTGAACAACCAGCTCCAGATCATAACAAGAAGAAGATTTTGTCGGTTTTTGATATTTTCATCAGTAAGTCAAATGGAGTCTTGCTTGGTCATCTGCAAAAGACATCACACATATACCTTTCATAAGATGTCATTTGGAAGCATGCGCACAGCGTATCGTGCAACGTTATTCAAACCTAGCTCGCATTGCAAATCTCTATATTTTTAGTTGAAATACAGATATGTTTTTTTTATAAGTTAATCGAACGAACACATGTTACTTTATCTATACCAACAATCTTTCATTTATAATTGATTTATAAGAACTGTGCGTTTAAATAAAAAAAAGAAACTGGCATCCTAACGCCCCCCGGCCATTTTCGAAAGATTACATTAAAAAGTTTTGGCTAACTGAGTCACCGAGGCCTCTCATTATGTGTGAGAGAGCCTACTACAAACTATTTCTGGACCCTATTTTACTAAGCTGTTCAAAGTTACATCTAGAGTAAATTTTATGGAAACTCACGCGTGGTCAAAAGCGGCCTGTGGTCAAAAACGTTATCAGTCAAAATTTACCACATTATCGGTTAGAAAAAAAGTTACAACGTTATCGGTCAAAATTTACTACATTATCGGTGTAGAGTTTTAACGTTATTGAGCGTTTTTGCAACATTATCGGTTGTTGTAACGTAATCGGACAAGTGATTCATTATTCGAAAGTACTACAGTATCGGTCGCAAAACGGCCTATGTTGTAGTTGTAGCTGCATCTTCATGCACCCATTATTTGTAACACAGAGCAATAGCTGATGAACATTTATTAAAGGACCCATTGAACTGCAGCTCGCCAGTTTGTTTCTTTATCTTTTGTTGTCTTTGTCATCGAAACGGAGTGTACAAATCAACGCTGATGGGTCCATTTGGGCGTTTCTCTACTTTGCCTAAGTCATTTTAGCCAACTTTAATAACGAAATCCAACAAGTCACAGTCGTAACAAATACATGTACTTGAGATGCCAATATGCGATTTTGATCATATCTGATCCATAATGATGCTTGAACGAAACGGAGTTATTGTGGCTATGTATCTTCATTACAGAACAAAAACTGCGGCAATCGCTCGGCGAAGTGATCTTCAGGATAGCATGTAATTTAATCACGGTTTCAAACGCGAAGTCAAGTGCGGCTTTGCCCTGTAAATGTGCGCATATCTCCACGGCAGTCATTTACCATGTCTTAAATCATTATTGAGCATAGATTTGTTCCGAAGCTGGGAATTTTATTCAAGGATTTTCCATCGGCGATTAATTTGTATAAGCTGCAAAGACGTGGTCCTTATCTGTATGGAAACTGCTTTTAATGTTGAGACGGAGATTCAATGCTTTGCGCCAGAATCGACCTGGAACTGTCGTATAATATTACATTCAAATTAAAAATACTGAAGAGAGTCTGAAACTATTAAAAATAGACTCTGAGTGCACAGGCAGCTTCCGTAGTATTAGTGAGATGAAAATAAGCAATCCAATAGAGGTCGTACTGTAAAGTGGAAAACACGAGAAAAGAATAACTGCAACGACGTATGGCTGGTATGTGTATTATGAAAAGTACAATAAGGTTGATTGGTGTTATACGCTGTACTCAAGATTATTTCACTTATACGGCGGCGCTGCCAGGTTTATTGGAGGAGGAACCGGGCTCATTGCCCGGATTAAACTTTTCCCCTGGCAACTTCTCCACATACGGCGACCGAGTGAAAAATCGCACACAGTGGAAATAACACCTCATTTGAACAGTTCAATTAAAGAAATACTGATGAACCTGGTTACAAAACTTAACCTAATATTACCTTTTTTCAATGCTTCTCTCCCCTCAATCTGATAACTTCAGGGATTTACGCGCGTACAATACCCTCTGACAGATTACAGAGCATTATGAATGTTGCGACCAAAAAGGTGGCCGCGAAACGAACTCTGTCCATATCCTTTTGAGGGCCCAATAAAGGTGACCCCGGGATAATGTTTGGGATCGAAACACTCTGATCAGCCTCGATCAGTTATAATTGAGGCATAGGAGGAATCATGATGTACCGAAACTGAGCTTTGTGTTACACAACATGTGGTTTACCGGGCTAAATAGCATACACAAGTATCTTAAATATGATTTAGCATAAAAAGAGCAGACTGTCCGAAGCATGTCGAAGCCGACCGATATAGTGCGAAGATAGTTTGTTTCAACTGTTTTCCACTAATGCCAGATGAATGACTGAGAGTATCACAGCCCCTCAGGAGATGAACGTGGAGATGCATGGCGAATCTCGACCCTGAACAGGCGAGATTCTCATAGCCGACTTAAAGTCGCCCTCTCGGAATCGCCCAATGTTACCACTGTAGGCAAACGGTAAGTCTGGGATTGTATCGTTGATGATGAAGGTATCATCGATGCAATTAACGTCATTCTCTCTAAAGATCCCGAAAAAAACGCGATCAATTTTACTATGCAAAACTGAAAAAGTCGTCTGAAACGAAAATAACATGGTATGGGGACCTAGGACGTAAAGTTAATGGTTGATTAACCATTCTAAACCAGTCCAATTTGTGCAAAGCCTTACTGCGGGACATACTCACCAACTATATTTTCTAGACATACCCGTGTACTTATCCGCAAGTTAAAATAATAGCTATCTTTACATCAAACGCATAGCATAGATTTTACGGCCAACGATAAACACAGTCTATTATGCACTCGAGTATATGAGAAAAGAACTCAACATGTAATTTCCTGAATCAAATGTTAGATTGGAAAATATATTTTTAGAGTTTTAACATATTGCACATGGAGAAGTATGTTGGCATTTTGCCTTTTTGCACTCGATGAGATGGGAGGCAAAAGTATCAAGCAGCTCTCAAAGATAATGGTTCGATAATAATTGGATTTCTAGTAGGATTCAGGAAACATACAGCACAGGTAATATGAACTTACTAAGCATCTTTGAAGATGATCCTGGATCCATTGTCCACTTAGAAACTTGATTTCTTTGCTACTTTAAGCAAATGCAAGCGGAGAGCGTACGAAAATGCAAAAATACACATTGCTTCTAAACCAAATTCGCAATACTTGCTCCAGGAATTGTATTAGGGATGCAAGGGCTCTATTGGCGGTCTTAAATAGGAAAGGGGTGTACGCGTTGTTGAGCCAGGAGCTGTTTTGTCAATTTCATATAGCCAATCATTCGAGCCAAAAATGTGGGCTAATAGAAGACAAATTGCCGGGATGTATGAGTACATTTTCTAGTCTTTGGTAGTCATAATAACTATCTTAACGTGCATACCCAACAATGAAAAACGAAGAAAGCTCGTATTTCGTACTTGTTTACAAAAATGACGAACAATTAGTTAATTCTGTTTGTACAAAGTTGTCCCTATATTTAACACGGCCGCCATAAAAGCGAAATAATCTTGTGTGTGGCGTAAAATTCCAATCAATCAATCAATTTGGCAGCTCATGCGAGTTTAACCAACACTTGAATGATTCTGAGATCCACAAAAAACGTAAATGTACAGTTCGTATTGCGGCTTGTATAGCATAACTTGAAGGGCTATTGCAGAGACAGGTGGTTTCTTGTAACCCTCTTACCAAAATATGCATTTTGCCAAGTATTGGGGAAATTTCGTTACAAAATAACGGCTTTCGGCTGATACCAATCTTGCACTTTTACTTACTTAGTTTTGTTAACAGCAACCCGCCACTTGTCTCTATTCTGAACGATCCTCTGCTAATAAACCATGCAGTATCACTACTGATTATTTGCCTTTTATTCTACACCTGTCACATTTTCCAATCGTTACTAGTACTTTGTATAGCTAACAAGCACATTGCCAAAAGATCAGTTTAACATGCAACAGTCGATACTGGACGATGACGTAACAGATAAAAGAGCATTAATGACGTTTTGATATCCTTACGTATCTGTAATTTTTGCATCATCGCAACATGGCTTGCAATAATGTTGAAAGCGAGATTAAATCTTCCCATATTTTCTCACAGTAATGTTTGAATACTATATTACAAGCAGAAAGTAAATTAAACAAGTGACATTACATCTTGCAATTTGCACAATCAACAATATGTAATGGTATTTACGGAGACCTTACAGCTTCCCGTTTTTATAGCTGATCTAAGCGATAGAAATAAGAAACCCCATTGCATGAGTCTTGAAAACGTAATTATACTGTAACAAAGAATACGGTTTGTGAATACTGCTGTTCAGGTAGGCTATGATGATATTACAAAAACAATTGACTTTAAAGTTTATATTATAGAAAAAAGAATCGTACATCTGTTACAAATGTATCTTCTTTTTCTATTCCTGGTAGTTGGTCTGGTTGCCATGGGTATCGCGGATATTCAACTAGCTACTTGCTCCCTTTCGATCAATGTTGGTGGAGGCGCCTTTATATGCGCGCACTGGTTCGCACTGTAGTCAGTCAGCGATAGTTGACTGGAAGGATGTGGTCCTGTAGGGCTGATGGAATGCATTGGACATTAGAGCTTAGAGAAACTGAGACGGCAGAAGTCATGATCTCCATCTGCTCCCTGTGAGATATTTGTTTTGACGTGTTGAACTTCCAGCAGGTACTCAATGAAATTAACGAAGTCCGAGGCAACGGAACCAAATTGAAAGACGGATTGTGAAATTGTCCTCGTAGATTTAAGAGCTTTTAAACGCCACTCGAAATTTATTCCTCTGGCTGATCGTTTTAGGAAGCTCTTTCGTTTTTGTTAATTGAGCGATTGCATTTGAGCTGTGGAGTCTTTTTACAGTTTTCAAAGTTTAACCCTAGGATATTATGTGAATGCGTTTTGCGAGACTTCGTTGCATAGATTAATAAGCAGTGCTTTAGAACTAAGAAGTAACTTCTTTGAGAGGCATTTAGAAGTTGGCGGTGTAACAAGGTAAAAAAAACAGGTGTGTGGATAGGTGACTTAAGTTCAAAGAAGTGCTTTAGAACTCTCGGACAGGTTTTAAAAAGCGGAAATTTACATTCGTGGTCACGTAAAGGCTTCGAACTTATCTTTCTAGACTTATCTTGGAATATACTGGAAACCAGATCGGAATCACCGGACTTGGTGTTTGAAGTAAGTTTTACTTTTACCGATACAAGTTTTTGTTATACAAAATAACCTAACCAGGGGTCAACCGCTCCATTTTTATTAGTTTGTTGATACCTCTTAATACCTCATCAAATTAAAGGGACATGAGAAATGCCAAATATAGAGTAAATTTCGTTGAAACAGAATTTAAGTTAAATTTAGTCATTTTCATCAAGACGGTTCTGTAGTTGTTGATGTCGGGAATGCACACTTAAAGTGGCATGAGCTGCCAAAATTCACAGTTTTTTCATAATTTCTGATCGTCACGATAGTAAGAGGCTTTGGGGCCACTTTAAGTAGTTTTTAAAAGCAACAACAATACCGTCATACATTACGTTTTTTTTATTATGTCCTTTATTAGCACACATCTTACGATTTACTGGCTTTATATCTGTTTCTATTTCACCTTCAATCTTCAAACTCTCATTTGGCGTTTCAAAAAAAAAATCGAATTTTGGCACCTCGTGCCACTTTAATATTTGGTTTTCACCTTCTTTTCGTAATTTGAGTTTCTTCGGGATGTCCGTTTCCCCCAGGTGTGGACTAGTTCTATCAATCGACACATGATACATGAGTTTATCCGTTCTCGCCAGTGGTTACTGGTGTGCAAGTCTCGCGTTACTGAACTGGATCACGAGCTAAATATTAAGTGTCATTTCCCTCATGTAAGATTGATTGATAGATGTTTTACGCCTCACCGATGATTTCGTTCATATGGCGAGGGGCATGATGGTTCAGGTTAAGCACAAGCTTGGGGCGCGGGTTCAGGTCCCACTCTGTTTAACAAAAAGTTAAAAACTTCTGAGTCGAAAGACAAAACGAATAAAGTATACAGGATCACAATGTGTCAGGTAGGATCCACTCAATTTGCATTAAATTTATCCGCATAATTTTACCTAGAAATTTCTTTAGCCAACATATGGTAACCATGGTAACCCTATTCTAATCAAGTCGTTTTATATTAAAGTGCAAGTGTAGCAGCATATTAACGTTTGTGTAAAATAGGAGTTTTTATTCGTTTTTTGGGTAGAACAAATTGAAACTTTTAAGAAATCGCTTTTGATGCATACTTTAACATAACTTTGTGGCTTTGGGAAAATTTGAAAAATACCGTTTGAGTTGGACCGATACCGTGTAACGTCACGTCCAGACAGTCGAACGTCATTTCAGCCAGTCAAAGAAGTCAATCTTTGATCAATAGCTTAATCACAAATGGAGCTTGTCCGGATATGACGTCATAAACGCATCCCCCTTTCGACCTTTCCGCAATTTTCGAGGAGATGTAAAACCACACACTAAATTACCTTATAAAATATGAACAGATTTCTAGTTTTGCGTCCGAATTTAATTCTGGTAGACAGTGATGTAGATGTGCTAATTTGGGTTGTTTTTGGCTTTATAAAACATGTGCTCTTATTGTACTTTAAAGTAGCATAAGTTGCCAAAATGTTGATATTTTAACGTTATTCTGACGTATAATTCAGAAGCTTTTTAGTCTTTCTAGTCTCGAGAATGAACGATAAAGCATTGTTTTTAAATAACTTTGGTCTAGAATGAATGAATGATCGTCCCGGTTATTTAAATTTTGTTTGCTTTTCGAACACTATGAACTCGATGAACTTCAAAGCCTCTTACTGTCGTGACGATAAGAAATTATGAAAAAAGTGTGAATTTTGGCAGCTCATGCCACTTTAAAGAAGCAAGAGGTTTTACCTACGGGCGTACCTCTATCTTAAATTTTGTCTTTAGATCTAATAGGTTGATTTCTTAAAAAAAACGCAATGCAGAAAGCTGGTTGAAAAGACCGATGGATAAACGCAAATGTAACGGCGTGTCCCAGAGGACTTCCGTTTCCCGCCAGTTAAAAATGCAAGCTTCTCAAAACATCACACTTCCATGAGTTGTATTTCCACGAAGAAAGAAATAGTTCCAACTGGTGTCGACTCGGAATTGTAGAGCTCGAGACTTTTTAATAAATGTTTGAACAATTTTGCTATTGGAGACGCAACTGTTGTGTGAAAATAGCATTTATGCATTTTAGAAAAAGCGATACTCCCGTTGGCTAACTAAACCGAATCTCTTGTTTAATTAGCTGTTGGCTTTTCCTCACTCGCACTGTCAGATAGTTTTTAATTCACGCCTTTTGTTAAGACAACTGCGGCCGAAAGTAGTGAGATCGGTTACTCAAACTCTGTCGAATAAATGTTTGTTAGGGCTTCGTTTCATACGAAGTAGGTTTGACGGATAGTCCCTCCGACTCAGGCTTTCCACCTATGCGCCGCTGGATCGAATCCCACTCAGAGCCAAATAAGTTGGAAATTTCGTGGTGGATGTTCCACTCGATCTCCGTATGTGGAAGAGTTGCCAAGTACTCGCCGAAGATGATAAATTTCTTCAGGACATTTACAGTTTAACTTTTGTTTAAGATCATTATCGGGAGAACTAAATGTCCCTTGTAGAAAAAAATACATTAGGACTAACACAGTCGTTCAAAAGTATTAAAATAAGGAACCTCGATCTTCAGTCGCCTCATCAAGGCTAACGTTGAACTAAACAACTCGTAAACAGAAAAACACAAGTAAGAAATTAGTCCGGGCTTCCGACTCCAAAATAACTATGTGTGTCATACTGACAGCCGTATTTTGGAGTCGGGGTTCATTGCAATTAAAAAGCCGAAGTAAACTGGCCGCTTCTGAATGTGCAGTTTGTGGTCAAATTTAGACAATAAATAGCAATATAACTTTCTCAAATAGTAACAAAACGAATTGCAATAATAATTCAGCTATCTGTAAAGTGAATTTAATCTGTAAAGTCTGAAAAAACAGCAACACACTGTTACGTCATCAATGGTGCGAAAGTTTAAGACTCTCGGAGGTAAAAGCTAGTGAATTCAGGGGACGAATGGAATTTACTGAACGACCCTGCTTGTCCACATCCGACACTGGTAGGTAGCTAAATTATTCATGAACATGATTAGGGCCGTTTGACCCGACTTGAGTAGGTTATATCGTTATTTTACCGCCTAAATCGGACCTCATACTGCCCGCTCAGAGTTTGCTCCGGCTTTTTGATTGCGATGAACCCTGACAAGACCGACAGTATAAAAAAGTCCTTTTGGAGTCCGAAACCAGGACTAGTAAGAAATGACTCTTTAAGGTGTTGCCCTTTAGAATGTTCTAAATCCCCCATGTCCTTTACTCATAGCCTTTTTTCAGAAAATCGTATCAGATGGCAAATCGTCATGTTAGCTTTACCACACATACTGATGATTTGTTGCCAAATATCTTTTCCAGAAAATTCTACTGACTAAGGCCAAACTCCTGCTTGTCGTCAACCTAATGAAATATCATAGGTTGTGGTTTATTATAACAACTTATGATTGGGTATAAACATCTAAATAATATGCCCCTTTTTAACACAATAAGAAACTTGTTTCCGTGGTTGTTTTAGACAAGAAGATTTTCCCTGTGCCCGTGTGTTTTAGTGTTCAAAAATAGATATTAACAGTACAAGTTCAATGCGTCAACGAATTGTTCTTAAGTTAATAATAGATGAACCTGAACTACTGGACGAAATTGAATCAATTCAGTGGGTTAATACGGGACGTCTTGTCCGTAAATTGCTTTTCTAGACAGAAGAAAAAATTCTTTGAAGTACTGTTAATCGGAAAAGAAATACCTCGTTCGTGCCAGATATTTTCAAGATACTAAATCCCTCCCGAATAAAAAGTTTATGGTGCATTTTCTTTGTGCTTCATGGTAATCCAATCTACGCTGGGCACTATTTTGATTTAGAAACTGCCGTAATTACATTCACTTTACCTGTTTTCACCAACAACGATCCTATATTATGATTTATATATAGGCTATGACTATATATATTCCCTGTGCCCGTGTGTTATAGTGTTTAATACTAAAACACACAGGCACAGGGAAAATCTTCTTGTCTAAAGAAACCATGGAGACAAGTTTCTAATTGTGTCTTTTTAAAAAAAGGGTTTATCATTTAGAGCTTTATGCGCAATCATAAGTTGTTGTTAAAGAGCTTTACTAATATGTTAAACGTAGAAAGTTAGTTATTAGAATATATGTATTTGTTATTTTTTTAATGCAGCAATAGTTGAAATACATTGCAATTATGCTACCCCTCTACTAAAGATGAGCTTCCTCTTTAGTTTTTGCTAACGTAAAATCTGAAGCGGTGGTTCAGTGGGTTTCTTAAAAGTGGGGACCGTGTAGGTCCATCTCAACCAATGAACTATATACGTGAACACGTCTTGGTTGATTTGGATTTTTTTTAAGCGCCGCCATTGCTGAGTGATGAGCGCGCTTATGACCGATCTGGATCTATATTGCACCATCTCCTAGTAATGGCGGCGTTCGATGCAAATCAAATACCACGTGACCTCCATTCCACTCATAGTTCATTGATCTCAACATTCCCTAAACAGTTATCGTAACGTGGCTCCATGGCTGTAACATTTGTTTTAGTGAGTAACGATCGTTGATACCTTTCTAACTGACACAATCCATGCATTGAGATTTTATGTTATGACCATTGTGATTTGTGGTACAGGACCAAGAAAGCTGTCAATCACCAGACTAAGAAAACAATACGCTTTCACTGGATGCATTGACAAAAGTCGCTATTTGACAAGTCGATAAAGTTCTCCAGTACTCAAGAACCAATCGTGCACTAATTTGCTCAGTGTAAAGTTTCCTTTATAATTTTGCATCATTATTTTCCACTTTATAATTTTGCATCATTATTTTCCACTTTATAATTTTGCATTGTTATTTTCCACTTAACTTGTTACCTAAACAAATGCAAGGTTGTTGAAATTTTACTAGAATAGCGTATTTGCTCCCAGAGATAAACCAGGGATCAGTGACCGGACGTGGAACCTTTAACAGACACAAATTATCAAACTCGTTGAACCCATACCGGATATCACCGAAGGCATTCTCGCAAGTATCAGCTATATAAGGTTTAATGTCCTGTAATACAACGTCTTATTAAATAAGTGAAGTGGAAATTCTATTATGCTGCATTTGATATAACAAAGGCATTTTAGAATACAGAATTACACGCATCATTCTTTGTTGAGATTTTGACTTAGAACGTTGCTGGACATATTATCATTATGGAGTTCGCCCTGTTTTTAACAGTTTTTTTTATTTTTCTTAATTGCTGCACTCTTTCATGTTGCATTTAATATAACAAAGGCATTTTAGAATACAGAATTACATGCATCGTGCTTTACTGAGATTTCCACTTAAAGAGTTGCCGACCATATTATCATTATGGAGTTTGCACAGTTGTTTACGATTTTATTTTCTCTCTCTATTTTCCTCAATTGTAGCACCGGTATATTTATACACTTGATCTGGTTAACTATTTTTTTAAATCGCCATCGTCATCTTTATGTTTTCATCTTTTTTCTCGAATAATTGCTTGGGTAAGGCGGTATAAAATCTAAAAAAAACAAAACAACTCAGCAGACTTTTAAATAATTTAAAAAATTGCATGTACAGCATTTTCGATGCATGGTTGCAAGCCTCATGAACTATCAAATCATTAGCAAATGAATTGTTTCATCTTAAGGTTCAAATAACATGTTCATCTCTTTGAATTAGAACGCAAACCTGATGTTGAGATACATCTTACTGTGAAATACACTATAAGGCTATATCCCTCATTCTTTGAGAAAAGACTCGCTCGCCATGATCTATACAGGTGGTCCGCCATGTTGTTTTACACCTTCGGATTTTTGTTCTAAATTGCAACAATCGGAAAAAGTTTAAAGAGACATGCTCGGGGTGAAGATGGTTAAATATGTGCTATTCTACTGGGTTTTTTATATTAAGATGAGGTTTTCAGATGACCCTTGGTAGTTTCCTTAGCTCCCAAGGATCCCTGGATAGTTTTGTATACGGATTCCATTCTTGTGGTATAAAGAATCGACTGTGCAGTAGAGCCATTTGTGGCTGCGCATGTGGTGCATTCTCGACTGTATGTTCATTGACTGCCAGAAAAAACCAATTGCAACAGGCAGTTCCCTAATGTAGTAGAATAAGCAATCCAAAGAAAGACGTGTAAGAGGACTCAATATTTCGGTTTATTAACAAACCATCATCAGGAGTGGAGAATACAAAGAACATAACCGTATATTGTATTCTCCACTCAAGGTGATGGTTTGTAAATAAACCGAAATATCAGTGTTAGTCAGTGGAAACTCTAGCATTCAGTTCCTTAAATAATTCGTTAAATATACATTTTAGATGTAAAGTTGATTTGCAGCGTTTATTCCGAGATTTGCCACTTCTTATTTTTCAACTAATCTGAAGGTCAACGGAGAATCACAACAACCGGGTAGCTCAGTTGGTAGAGCGGTGGGACGGTAACCCTAAGTCGTGATTTCGATTCTCACCCTAGCCCGGAATTTTTTTCCGGGTCAATCAGTGTCGGTTAATTTACTAATTCAGTAATTTCCTTGATGATGATTGCAGCTTGCTTTCGAAACACTGACTTCATCACGTATGAAAATTTAAATATATATATTCTAATGGGCTTGATTTAAGCTCTGTGTGTATAAGAGAATCTAACAAGCGAGCCGTTCCCAACAGGGCCGGGTAGCTCAGTTGGTAGAGCGAGATTTGCCACTTCTTATTTTTCAACTAATCTGAAGGTCAACGGAGAATCACAACAACCGGGTAGCTCAGTTGGTAGAGCGGTGGGACGGTAACCCTAAGTCGTGAGTTTGATTCCCACCCCGGCCCGAAATTTTTTCCGGGTCAATCAGTGTCGGTTGATTAACTCAGTAATTTCCCTGATGATGATTGCAGCTTGAAATCCCAACAAACTTACACTGTATCTACTTTTAAGTACTTAATGGCAAAAACGCAGTATTGCTCTTTGGAATCTGACTTTAATTCTAAAAACAGGGTTATCTATATTTCGAAAATACACAAACCCATAGGAAAAATGGCCCAAGTCTTCAATGTCCACACGGTGTCCTATTATCTCGGATATTGGTAGTGAACGTTAAAGAATATAACAGCTAATTGATTACTATCTAAAACCTATAGCAAATCGGCATGTTAGCTTTACCAAAAATACTGATGATTTATTGACAAATTATCTTTTCCAGAGAATTCTACTGACTAAGGCCTCCTACCGGTCCTCTACCTAATGAACTATCATGGGTTGTGGTTTATTATAACAAACTTATGATTGGCTACAAACGCCTAAATGATATGCCCCCTTTTTAAGACAATAAGAAATTTGTCTCCGTGGTTATTGAAGACAAGAAGATTTTCTCTGTGCCCGTGTGTTATAGTGTTAAAAATATATCAACAGATCCGACGTATCACCATTGACCTTCTGCTCTAGGGATGTGTTTTACACACTCAAAGGGACATTTTTTACTTCAATATGTTCGCCCTGTGAAGCCAGGGGGACTCTGAAGTTTCATACTTACAAGCATCTTTTCATTTTGTTAAAATACGCTTTTGATTTGACTAACGATATCCTGAATAAATTGTATAGCTTAGTGCCACTATTGGTGATTTCTTATCGCCAGAATGTTGCCCTTTATGATCACAATCGTTTCTGCAACACCAGTTTGCCAATAATCTCCCTACACCAATGATTTCATCGGTCGGTGCAAACTTTCCAGGGGGGTGCTTAACTTTTTCTTTGTGTATAGTTTGCCATCTCTCAAAGAATCATGCCATTGGACCGGGTGTGTTCACACTATAAGCGTGTTGTATTCTGCAAGTGATTTAATATCGTATTTGAGTGATATAGCAGATGATGTGATTGGGAAATAAACAGATATTGAAAACTGCAATGTTGTATAATACCATTTATTGCATAATTGTGTGTAACATAATTCAACCCATTGTCCGGCAAAGTGTGCTGTTAAACCCATTTTTAATTGCGCTATAAGTTAAGGATCTTGAAAAATATTTTTTATGACGAAGCCGAACTGTTTCTTATTTTATAGAAAATATTTTTTGTTACGAGATAAAGCCAAGAGTAGGGATTTTAAGGGGTTTTAAATCATCTGTGATTTCCGATTTCAATTTGATAGGATTCTTTTGCAATGTTCTTGAGAATCTAAGGGAATAAGCTTGCAGCTTTGTATTCATGATATCTATAAATTTACGCAGCCATATCTGTACGTATCATTCATGTTCTGAGAGCTGGTGGTCTTCCTTTGATTAATGCTGTTGAAAGGAGATCCGGGCCACCCGGTGCGTTTAGATGACTCTGTCTCGTTGAAACCATTCAGCTCTGTACACAAATATAAAAGCCATCAGCCGTTTTTTTTATTCGTACATATAATTCATGTTCTGATTGATAGATTGATTGATGTCTTACGCCACACTCAAGATTATTTCCCTTATAAAACCCTGCGTTGCCAGGTTTAGTGAGGGGGTGGGGGGAAGGGCTCATTGCCCGGAGGAAACCCTCGACCTTTGTCGAGTACCTGGCAACTCTTCCAAAGACGGCGACAGAGTGAAAATCCACTCAGAAATTTTCAACTATTTATTTGGTCTTCATATTCTGAGAGCTGGTGGTCTTATTTGGATCAATGGTGTTGAAATAAGATCCGAGTCATCCGGTGCAGTCAGAGGACTCCGGTTCCATCTGGTTGAACCCATTGCAGCTCGGTACACAATCATATAAGCCATCGGCTGTTTTTTTAGTCACACCAGATTTATTCTATATCATGGCGTGTTTCCACGAACGTTAACGCGCGCGTTGACGGATGCGATTGTTTAACGGATAGGATGAAGTGTTTCCACGAACTTGCGTTAACGCATGCATTGACGAATGCGATTGTTTAACGGATATGATGAAGTGTTTGCACGACTTAACGCATGCGCTCGAGAGTGCGATCAGTCAGATGGTTACGGTCAAAAGTCAAGGTCATTTGGCTGACAACAATTTTTTTTCGGTTTTGCGAAAGAAAGTAAATAAGTGGACATCTGCATAGCTTTTTCACTCGGTGTTTCTGTGGATTTCGATCTTAGAGCAAAAGGTCATCAGCATCGGAAAATCCCTTCAATGACTTGATGAATAGCGAAATCCCTCGTCCGTTGTCTCGTCAAATGCGTTAAAATGGGACAAGCTCCATTCTGCGTCCGTAAACGCGTGCGTTAAAAAATATCACACTGACTGTGGAAACACTATAGCGTATTTCTGTAGTTCCTATTCTTTGAAAACACATATCCGTTGGAACACACCATGACGTCGACCTGTTGCCATGATATATCGTGCAACTTTTCTACTGATTTCTTCCATATATCCACATGTATTTTAGATATTGATACACATATATATATTGATAAACGCAACTCATAACAACAGCTACTTATGTCAAGCGTTTTGACCAAGTCTTTTATTCTGTTGTTGGTTTTACGGTGTGATTTTGTATCGGTAATCGATGCAGCATACATGTAGCTGATTTGGAGACAAAATTATTATCCGTTTGTCTTTACACGTGATCAACCTTTTAACCTCAATAAAATCGTGATATTCTTGTGTGCTCGAATGTTTATGCTTTATTTTGATTTGATTACTCGTTGGATGTTGGGTGTAAAAATACTTTACCGTTTGATTCTAAAGTTGGATTCTACTAGCAGGCCAAAGAGAAAATATACGTTAGTTTATACACTACCAAGCTTAGCTAAATTATGGATAGTTACAATGTATACGGTGACATATTGGATCGTGGCATTTTAATCAACGATCATGTTTTCCATTTCAGATCTGTTAAGGCGATTTCAAGCTATTGAAAGAAATCACATTCAGTTTTGCATTTGGGTTTTTTGGAACGGTCACCCCTCGCCTTGGGATTCACCAGGGATTTTTTGTGAACCCGACCAGGGTTTCTGATTGGAATACATGTAAGTTTCACCTTCAATCATATTTGTTCCTCAGTTTTATTAATATTACTCCCTTTGAGATCCACAATGTAATGTAATGACATCGATCAAAAACTATCAGATTCCAAAGCTAAATTCCCCAACCATTGTTTACAATTAACGTGGATTCACTCCGGTTTGTTTAGAATTGTTTACATTACATAAAACTTCTGCAAAGTAGGTTAATATGATTTGATTGACTTTGAAAGGTCAGTTTCAGCGAAAAATGTACAATTTACGAGCAATTAGTGCGAATTCTGTGGTACATTGTTTACTGTCTGACAGACGTTTTCGGGTTAATGTCGACAGAGGTGCTAGAAGAGTGAAACCTACTGTAGTGAGTTGTGAAAGCGTTATTAATATTCATATATTTGATAAACTGTAAAGAGTGGACATTCTTTAGTTTATTTTTACATTATGTAATCAGGACAAAAAACACATCAAAGTCAGAAGACAACGTAACGATCGGCCAGGCTGTGAGGGTGCAACGGCACTCTGATAACATCGGGGATTAAAAAGGTAGCCGTGTAACGTACAATTTCCATATCCTCTTCAGGGCCCATCGAAAGTGTCCTAGTGATAATGTAAGGGGCCGAAATACTCTGTTTGTTAACTTTCAGGCGCGATCAGTTTTATAATTGAAGTATTGGAGGATTCCTGAAATGTACCGAAACTGCGTCTCTTCTTTGCGTTACACAACATGTGGTTTACCGGGCTAAATATAATATATAAACAAATATCTTTCTAAATGATATTAGCATTTAATAAATTTATAATTATTTTTATTTTATTTTTTCGTCTGTAGTAAAACATTTTGATATTTACTTTCGACGCCATTTTTATTCAGCCGAAAAATACGGTGATTTACCGTATAAAAAGCGCGGACTGTCCGAGGCGTGTCAAAGCCGACCGGTAGCGAGCGAAGATAGCCGAAGGATGTTCCGAGTGGGTGCAACGGCTCGCTCCGGAGCCTCTGTTTGAAACTCCAACCTGGCTGAAAATAAAACTAATTAATATCAGCTGTAAATGAATTTTTTCAAACTCGAATTAAACTCGTCAATTAACGGTCTGGCAGTGGAAAGAAGTTTACCAGTGGTCATCCCAATATTTGTATGACAGTAAAATGGGGATTTGTTTATCTTTAGTTTGCCATTTCAAATCATTGGAGCCATATTTCTATGTTACATTTTACAATGCGCCGATTCAAAGTGGATGGGCTTTGATAATATTGAACAGAAGGCAGCTGTTGACTAAACAAGACAATCAATAAAATATGAAATGAGATTCCGGACAACGGATTTGCAAGCAACATATCTTCATGTATTTGTTGGAAAGGTATGCATAAGGTTAACGAGAAACCAGGGATTGTACATGACCTATTAAATAATTCAGTTTTTTTCAAAATGAGTGGAGAGTTTTGTAATTTACTTTTGATGTCTGAAATATTGGATTTTCTGTCCGCTGTCCTTCCGGGGTTAATTGGAATCCAGATCAAGGGATGCAACTGACACACTCGAGATTTAGTCAACAGCGTCGGTGCATGGCTCGGTCGGCAGAGCAACAGTCTCTCAGTCCAGCACAAGCCTCCCATCGATTGGTCGAAGGTTTGAATCCTAGAAAGTCCAAAGAAAACATGAAACATTTCTGAGTGAGGTTTTCACTCGATCGTGGTTAAGTTACTAACTGCTCGTCTAAGTTAAGAGGTTTTCTCCGGGCAAAGAGGCTGCTTTTCCTCCCACTAAGCCAGGCAGTGCTGTCATATAAGTGGAATAATGCTACGTAAAATCTCAATCAATCAATATTTGCTGTGCCAAATGGAGACCAGGTAGCCGAGAAATCTTGGCTCTGCCGAATTTTTTTTTTCCGTGTTCGTCATAGCCAAGATCACTTCCATAGTAAAAAAGTGATATTTGTTAAGGAGACCCGCCGAAAAAATCGGCGGCGCAAATTTCACAACAAATAAGCAAAGAATAAAATTTTTACCACTGCATTCCGATAGTATAGACCACGAAGAAGCTGTAAAGTGACTAAAGATATATGATTGAAGTATTTCTACGACGCCCCGCACAGTTTAACTGGTCGTTTAAATGTTTTACTATGGCGGTTACGTCAGGTTGAAAGCCAGTGGACTTAGAAACAAATATTGACTGCATAAGGGAAAGTTTACCGTTATAGCGGCGTAAGTTTGACAAACTCCTTCTTCGTGGTCTATACTATCGGAATGCAGTGGTAAATATTTTATTCTTTGCTTATTTGTGCCGATTTTTTCGGCGGGTTTCCTTAACAAATATCACTTTTTTACTATGGAAGTGATCTTGGCTATGACGAACACGGTAAAAACAAAATTCGGCAGAGCCAAGATTTCTCGGCTAGAGACCAGGCTTCTACAAGCATCGCATATGACCGAAACATCGTATTTGATACAGCTTTATTTTGATCAAATGTTATTAAATCTACATGAAAAGTAGGCTAATTTCCTCCTACTAAGTACAGGGGTCCGTTTCTTAACGAGGTCGTAATTTTTCGTCTGGTCGTAACGTAATGTTGAAGGTATTGTTGCCATGACAGTTAGGCCTTGCATTGAACTTACGTTGGGCGTAAATGTCTTGAGGAACAACCATGAGATGTCGTATGTCGTAACCGAAGTCTTTATTCGGGCATAACTCATCTTGTTATGGATATTTATATGGCATCATTCAGTTATGTTTGGATCCGTGTTTGTTGAGACGCTGCAAGCCGGGAGTTCGTCAGCTGGTTTTCGTTGTGTAATCCGTTGAATGTGATTTTGTGGCGCTGTTAAAAAATAAGCCCAGTTCCTCTGATAATTAAAACACAATTTCAAAAATGCGAGTAATCTTTCGTAGAGTGTGAAAGCGGATATTAACTGTGAACCCATTCCCATGTTAAGTCTTCTTCATTTTCTACGTTTTTTGTTGTATCTTTCACATATAGGAATGATTAGCGTTATGGTGCAGTCCGCAAATAATTTGGTTAACATATCCTTAGTTTGTTTTCAATCACTGTGCGACAGCAAAGCGACGTGCCGCATGTTACAGTGCCGCACGTTATCATACAGATTCTTTTTTGTCCTACAATGCAAATTATTAGGAATAATCATGTATTATGGTTTACATTTTTCATAACAATTCTACTAATTTGAAAAATAAGATTGATTTGAAAGGACAAATGTCGATTTTCAGAGGAAAATGTGCAATTAATGAGCAATTAGTGGGAATTCCGTAGTATATTTGTTTACTGTATGACGGATGGTTTCGGGTGTATGTAAATAGAGGTTTTACATGGGTGAACTCTTGTATATGTATATGTGTAACTAATATTTATCTAACTGATGAACTGTGAAGTGCCGACCTTCTGTAGTTTATTTCTACATTATAGAATTAGGACAATAACTAAAAAAATCAGAAGACGACGAAATGACCGGCCTGACTGTAATGGCCTTTTTTAAATGTCTTTTAGAAAATCCTGTCTAGCTGAAACTAGAAGTAAACAAAGCAGCTGCAAAGGAATTTTTAAAAATCGTATGAAACCCGTCAATAAATGGTCTATCAGGGAAAGATCACCCCAACACCTTACCAATATGTGTACAACAGTAAAATGAGTTTTTTTTCTGATCTGTAATTTGGCTCACATGCACGGTGCCCTTTTAAATGGGGCCTCGATGGCTCGATCTGAAGAGCTATAATCTCTCCGTCCGACACGGGCCTTCCAGTGATGGATCGTGGATTCAAAATCGTGGGTGAAATAATCTGGAGTTCGGCGTAAAACACTAAACAATCAATCAACCAATGAACTATTCCATCGTTGGATGTACGAGGGATAGTAGGGTTTTGCCTATAAGCATAATGGAACCTGAACACATTTCCGTAGCCATGGGTTTCCGCTTATGCACATGAAGCAACAGGATAGGTTTCGGCATAAGCTTACAGTACGCATAAATACTATACGCTTGTCCACAAACCTATTTCGTTGTGGTCACACGGATTTTCAAGCTTTTCTTTAAAGGGCCACGATCTGCCAAAATGGGTGAAATGGGCAAATCTTCGTAAATTTTATCAAAAAGTATGTACAATTCTGCCACGGATAACATTGCATTTTCTGGCCGAAGAAATGTGGAAAACATACAAAGATTTGTCATTAATGGTAGACAACGTCTTCGCATATTGTAGGCAAACTTGGTCGTTGTAAAAATTCTGTTTATGAAACACGTGTGGCACAACAGGTGGTTTAACGCGATACTTGATAGATTGGTATGACTGTGTATTGTGAAATCCGACTTCGAACTCGTTTAATCACATGCTTGCATTCACGTGTACCTACCTGAGCGAAACAATGTGCTTTTACAAGCGTGAGGTGCAGACAACTGAGCAGTATAGCAAAGGTGTTGCCCTCTAATTAGTAAACCTGATACGACGGAAATATTAGCACGAAAGTTATCTACTTATTGCTGTTACAAGAGAAATTCTTTGTAGAGCATCATATTGCAGGATGAAATATATTCACGGATAATCAGACTAAAGCCAACTGGTGCTCTATGGCTGGTCGCCTATGTGGCACAACGGGAAGGCTTGCATATGGATATCAGCTTCTTCATTTATTAGTTAGCTAATTAGTTAACTAATAAATGAAGAAGTTGACATCCCTATGCAAGCCTTCCCGTTGTACTTATTCCAGCTTCTAAATGCCACTCAAACAGCCCATGTGGCAGTTGATAAAATCGCGAACAATACGCTAATTCTGTCTCAACAAAATTTGGCAGCTCATGTCACTTTAAGAAGAAAACAAAATTAACAACACTTATTAAAGTGGCATGAGATGCCAAAATTCGCACTTTTTTTCATAAATTCTGATTGGTAACACAATACGAGGGATTGAAAAGTTTTCCTCGCATCCAAATAAAAGTCGCTGTTTTGATTTAACAGGTAATGTAAAACACGGAACAGCTTTTGAGATTTTACCTTGGGATCCGTGTGATCTGTTCGAGCCGAAATAGTGTCTGAAAATTAAACAACATTTAAAAACCTGGACGACCGTTCATTCTAATTTAGTTCAAAACCGTACTTTTGGGCACTAGAATGTAGTTGCACTAAAACGCTTCTACTTTTTTAGAACAATATACCATTATTGTTTTACTGGAAAATATCTACATTTCTGCAGCTCATGCCACTTTTAATCCAATTAGTAGTTTTGGTGATGGCTAGCGTATGTTGACATCATCTAAACGAGCATTGACCGGAACGTATACCGCCTGGACAGTAATCCACCTGATCGATAACAATCAACTATGTAACGAAAGCTGTGACGTTCGTATATAACAGTGACCGAAAGAGTATTATTAATATTATTAGTTATATGACTAATATATGGGTATACGGGTAGATATTTGGTGTCTGACATTAATATCTGTCAGACACCAAGTATCTACCCGTATACCCACGCAAGGGCGTCATATAACGAATTTATCACCATTCAGAGCAGCTTGTTTACTTAAAACTGAGTTAAATCAGATGTTCTTCATTCAATAAGTTCAAACAAGAAAGTTCTTTTATTGTATCATACTTCTACTAAATTGTATCTCGTCGCAACCTATGGTGTCTGTGATAATGCTAAACATCTTGTTTGTGGCATCTGGAAAATCTAGCTTGGGAAAAATATTTGTCTTCAGACATGCACTTTCTCATTGACGACGCAGTTACATTTATCATATGTCGTGCAGACGTAGGCATTTGAAGTTGGAAGTCCTATAGAAATAGCGGGCAGGTGGTATTTCCAGGAGACTATTAATGACGCACGTTCCGTTGAAACTTGTCAACCGTGTTGATATTGGTTATTTTCACTACAATGGTCTACGTTTTCGATTAGGTGCTAAACTATAGACAAGATAATCAAATATAAAGTGGGCAGATTAGTATGATTGCTCTTTGTCCATGCCATTTACGAAATCCATCGATTTAAGTCGGTGTATATATGTCTACAAAATGTGGGTGTTGTTATTTCAACAGTTGTCCGTCCACGTAAACACTTTTTTTAGAGAAAAAAAAAATCGAATTATTTTTCGTCCACAGTAAAATAACAGGAACAGTAAAATTGCTTTCGATTTAAAAACTATACATATATTTTTTGCGCATTTATTATATGGAATATGAACGGTCGATCATTTATATATATATGGCTATGCATACATAATTTACGTACAATTTTCTAGAACCATTTGACTATCTGTTTTTCACTCTAGTAAAATGGGATGATACATAATTAGTGAATGTAATTGTAGTCTCCAGCCACATGACTTTTCAGCGTGTATAAATCTAGTCCAACGACCTTGTCCCTCGCTTGGTTTTTAATCACATAAAGTACATTTAAAATAAAATTCTTTGAAAGCCTTTCAGGAATATTCGTTTACGAAATCGCTAGAACCGCGTAAATTAAATAACTTAAGATTTCTCGAATACTTATAAACATATACATAGTGTTCCTGAAAATTCTACTGACTAAGGCCAAGCTCATGTCAGTCGTCAACCTAATGAAATATCCATAGGTTTACTTTATTACAACCATTTATGATGGGGTATAAAGATCTAAATGATATACCTCTTTTTAACACAATTAGAAACATGTCTCCATGGTTATTTTACACAAGAAGATTTTCCCTGTTCCCGTGTGTTTGAGTGTTCATAAACATATAAATATATACATAAAAAGATGAATTTTGTTGAAAAGTGTACCAGCTATAGGCGGTATGTGAAAACTTGAATGCGATTAACCAGTATTGAATATCCGCTCATTCTTATTTGGCCAGTTAGATCATTCATCCAGCTGGTGATATATACCAGTATTACAGTCGGTTTTTGGGGATCTATAATTCTATCACTTCGGCATATAGTTCTGTGGAATATATATATGTGAAATTAGCGCAAGTTTACGGACTACTATTTCCCCGACTCCCTAACTATGAACTACTTGCCTACTCAAGTTAGAACTATGTTTTTTAAGAAATTCGTGATTTATGTGTGGTTTTTTTTCGTTTATTTGTTCATTAATTTGTTTTGTCTCCTCACAAAATTGGGGGCTTGTCCGGGAATCTTTCGTAAACTATAGAGCAAGGTTGGGCTCGTGGTTGGGGGAAGGGGTCTAAATTTAGGACTTCTATAGGTTCTATTGAACGTCTTAGCCAAGTTATACCTGAATATGTCACGCTCGAGTTAAGCTCAAACGATTCCATGCAACCCAGACCAGGATACCGTTGATTCATTAAGAATAAATGAGTGATCTGCTGTCTTTAGGAAAGCAATTAGGACTGTCAATTATGACAGTCATTTAGCGAAGGAAACCTACGATATCGCATAGCTAAATACTCGGGGTTAAAATGACACTATATTTACACATCATGTAACAAGTTCGTTTTAATTTTTAAAGCATGAACTCTACTAACAATGCTTATTTAAAACGTTCGGGGGCAGATTCCCATATATGGGATCAATGCCATTCCATTATTTTAAAATTAAACCGACAAAATGTATGTGTGTCTTTAAAGCCAAACAAATTTTCGGTTCACCCATATCAATTTCCAAACAAGGGTAATTCGAGGCGAAGCAAAGTTTAAAGAAAAAGTTAAGAAATTCTGACTGAATTTTTACTCGATCGCCTTCTGTGGAAGACTTGCCAGGTACTGTCCAATGGTCTGGGGGTTGTCTCCGGGCAATGGGTCCGGTTCCCTCCCCCAGTAAATCTGGCAATTTCTCCATATAGGTGAAATAATCTTTGGTGCGTCGTAAAACATATATTAACCAATCGATCAACTCTGTGTTCTATGTACTAATCTGCTAACCGTGGACACTTTTGGCGAACAATCTAACTGTGTTAGAGGCATTGTTATACCTAATTGTAATGGGAGTTATCAACATGCTGATGGTATACCTTTACATTTAGCCGAATCGGCAGAATATTCCTTTCAGATAGTCAAAGGAAAAATGACAAAGTTCAGACAATGCATCCTATTTTGTAAATAATTTAAGATCACAGTGTAGATATTCGGCCAAAAAGAACATAAGATTTCTGGAACAGGACCTACAAAATGCAGGGCATTCTTTTTCTCTCTGCGGCCTCTATATGGCAATTAGTTAGCTCATAATCTGATATGTGCATTACCATTTTTGTGACGTCGTACAAGACCGATGTTTGGTTCATGATTGGTTGAAATTAAGCCATCAAATGCCAAGTATGACGTCAAATACGAAGATATTTCAGATTGGCGACGGAAGATAGGCATATTTTCAATCGCCTTTTCTTTGAAACCCCGGGACCTTACACGAAGCTCGTTTTGTTTCAACATTATCTATTTGGATACGTATTTAGTCAATTTACAGTTACAAATCCCCGCTATGCATTCAGAAAGAACTTTTTATTTAGCATTAAAGATTTAAAGTAAATGACCCAATGCTCCTGCTAATAAAGTGAGCCATTCTTAGTGCTTGACAATTTTATTAATCCTGTTATAAATGACAGTAAACATAACATTATATTTTGTTAATTGTACGTGCTTAGCAATTATAATTAATCATATATTATAAATGACATATATATTAAACATTGCATTACATTTTGTTTATTGTATGTGCTTGGCAATTATAATTAATCATATATTATAAATGGCATATTAAACATTGTATTACATTTTGTTTATTGTACGTGCTTTGCAATTATAGTAACCCTATTATAAATGACATATTTAACATACCATTATGTATTGTATGTGCTTGGCAATTCTATTGAGCCTACTATATACGCATATTACAGGGTAACATTACAATGTGTAAATGTGGGTGTCTAACTGGGGGGGGGGGATATTTCATAAACTACATATAGCCGACTAAGGTCAGATAGTCGACTAAGCAGTAATGTTAAAGCAGTGCTATTCTGGTCGGCTGGTTCAGTTTAGCCTTCTAAACCTGTTTATGAAATACCCCCCTTGGACTTTGATCAAAATGAAATCTGACATGAAGTAACCAATGTTATTAAGCCTACCTCGTTAGGTCCGCATCAGTCTAACATTTCGCCTTAGTTTTTAAAATGTATAGTTTCCAGTAATAGCATATATGTGGGTTAAACAAGTCCATTAGATTTCATTTCCCGCAATATTGTATAGTGCTCATTTACATATATATTTTTGCCAAATCTGCAAATTGGCGTCAAACAATACCCAATTGTATTCAACAGATAACTGTTCAGTTAATAGAGTTTTCAAAATAAATCAAATATCTGTTTGACCTTGGTTTTTAAGAAACAAAAACCAGAAATTTGGAAATGCATCGTTCAGGTAGTTTTTTCATTTTTATTTGTTTCACACGTGGGATAATGATTGGTCAGATTTTGTTCAATGATTTTCTTTAGCCAAAGAAAAACTACAGCTGTCAACTGGGACTCTTTTTTTATTCAAACTGTCATTGTATGTTACTGCCAGCGGAAACTTTGTTCCATTTATTTAGACCTTAATTCAAAGAATGGTTTAGCATAAAATCGATAATCATATAGAAATAAACAGCTTAGAAGAATACAATCTTTGAGAACTCACACAATGCCGATTTCGGACGATTGGTTCCTAGTTATGCCCAATCAGTAAAGTCGAGCGTCACTACAAAACATTTTATTTTAAGTTCATTTTGAATTGGTTGTGTTTTTCTTTCAATTTTTATGTCAGATATAAGTACAACATCTACATGAAGGGTCCTGTTATAAAACATAATTTGTGTACCCCTTGATTCACATAGCATGTCGTAATATGATAAAACGTTTTGCAATGATTTTGAAGTTCCAACGAAATCAAGTTCCACGAAAGCACCAATTTTCGCTGGTCTGTCAGACAACAGCAGAGCGACAATAACTTACAAATCTTGTTGTTTCATAGCTGTTGGGCAATTAACAAACTGGTTTTAGCAGTCTAAAAATTTACAAACTAAACAAAGTCAAACATATAAAGGTAACCACGACGGTACAGTTTTAATTAAAAATCGGGTCACTCGGAACTCGTCACAACACTCAACAACTGCGCGTTTACATGTCCATGCAGTTTGAGGAAAGGATTAAAAATAAAACACACACACAATTTGTTGATTACTTTAAAATTCCAAGCTGATAAAAAGAAATTTCCGCCAAGAGTTTCATGATTTGCAACGGATTGATTGATGTGTTATTTTTGCTGTTGGTGGATGGTCTAGCGGTTATCAGATATCAATGCGCACTGTACGGAGTGTTCTGAGAATATCTCTGTGAGTTAATTTCCTTTTGTCAATAGGTGGGGATCTGAATTTATGCCAATAATAGAATATTTAATTCGCACGTCAGTGATGTTGAATTGATGAAACTGGTGTTGTAATCTTCATTGCGCGGTCCCTGTTTTCCCTAATTGTAAATTGCTAAGCGAGTTGAAAGTGTATTAGGATTCAAGACGAATGCGAATTTGAGACCGAGTCACTGGTTGGAAAGTGCCCAAAAGAATAAATAGTAGCATAGTTGGAAAGTTAGCCTACAATCTTAAGCCAACAGGAACGATAAACTTGCATGACGTCTAAATATTAAAGTGGCATGAGCTGCCAAAATGTTGATATTTTGACGTAAAAACAGAATGTTCAAATTATCGGCTATTTTTCTCAAGACGTATAATTCAGATGCTTTTTACTGCTTCTAGTCTCGAGAATGTAAGATGAAGTATTGTTTTGAGCTAACTTTGGCTTAAAATGAATGAATGGTCGTCCCGGTTATTTAAATTTTTTTTACTTTTCGAACACGTTTTCGGTTGTACAGGCCACATACAGTATGGATTTTCCTCATTCCAAAGCTAATCATTTAGTTTTTCGATGGCCTCCAAAGCCTATTACTGTCGTGACGATCATGAATTTTGGCAGCTCATGCCACTTTAAAGTCGCATGAGCTGACAAAATGTAAAATTGCTTCATAAATAGTGATTGTCAAGGTAGTATTGTCGTTTGAAGTCCATCGCAAAACGTCATGCTTGACGTTGGAAAAAGGAAAATCCATACAGCCTGCGGTCTTTTGAAACCGCAGTGGTATTTGATAAGTAAACAAAATTGAAATAAAAAATCGGTCAAACTTTAAAGTATATTCTCGAGACTGGTAACACTTAAAAGCGCCAAATTTTCAGCGTTGAGAAAAAATAGCCGATAGTTTCAAAATTGTGTTTTAACGGAAAACATTGTGGCATTGTAACATTGTGGCAGCTCATATCACGTTCATGTCATGAAATCGTCATGCTAATGCAAAAGTAAATTGTCATTTTAGACCGATGTATTTGGGTCATATGCCATTATCACTGCTATTAAATCGATCTATGTTTATGTTTGTTGTAGGCTCTCTGGAAATAACCATAGCGTCGCGGGGGATCAATTAGCAGAAGAGAGAAGAGTTTATCGGTAAATGCAATTCCACTGGGTGTGTTGTGATACGAATATACCATACTGGAAATACAGATTAAGTAAAATGAGGCCAAACGATGACCAATTGTCAACACGGATAAAGTAAAACGAGACAAAACAGTGAACAACTGCTGTTAATATTGTCAACACAGATATAGTGAAAAAAGGTCAAATGGTGAACAATTGCTGTCAATATTGTCAACACAGATGAAGTGAAAAAGTTCATATCGTGAACAGATACAGCTTCCATACGGAGTCTCATATCAACACACTTTCTCTTTGATTGTCTAATAGTCGAACGTCTGCACAAAAAAAACTTGCATCTCGTGGGATAATTGTAATATTTATATGATATATGTGATAGGTAAATCGTTTGTGCTAGTGTAGTAGACTGTTGTGTTGTGTGTATCAACGAAAGGTTTGTGTTCACTATGGAGACGAACGATCAAATGGATTACTCTGACGCTTATTATCCGATGGAAGTTATAATTAATGGTACACTTTATAGCTACTGCCAGGTACATGATGCATGCGATTCCTGCTTGTCGGAGGGATTACCAGAGAACAAAATTGCCACTATGATGCAACGTTATGTACCTCCTATTCTGATTCTAATTGGAACGTTAGGGAACTTGATTCTTGTATTGGTGATGCGACAAAAGGATTTCAAGACGCTGTCTGTGTTTGTTTATCTTAGAGCATTTGTTATTGCAAACACCGTTGTTCTGTACGTAAGTACTGGAGTACCTTGGGCATGTTTTATGGCTAATCAGCCGTATATTGCTGACTGGACTGATTGGGGATGTCGGCTTTGGTCGTTCGGAGCAAATGTTATCGGGCATTCCCCTGTATGGTTTGCCGTCGGCATGACAATCGACCGTTATATTGCAGTGTGGCATCCTAACAAAGCCTTAGACATTTGCAGTGTGTTCATTAGCAAAATTGTTCTTATAGCCATACTGATTGGGCTGACAGCTATAAGTGTACACGCCCTGTGGACGTATGAGTTGGCGCAAAACTGTATAATTGTCCAATATCCGGGTGATTTTCACTCAAGAGCCTGGCCATGGATTTGGGACACCTTCTATTACTTTTTACCCCTTGTTGCAATCCTAGTCTTCTCGCTTCTGGCAATGTTAGGGATTTGTCTAAAACGAATCCCTAGAGGAAACCGTAGTCCATCAAGACCAGACGAAAGAGAGGCAACCATACTAACGCTTATTCTCTCTATGTCATTTTTCCTGTTAGCAGCTCCGGCTACGACTGTAAAAATCGTCGAGTTCCAAATCCCAGAATCTTGGCTGTGTGACAGGGAAATATTGGAGCAGTTTACAGTCACGCGAGGTCTAGTACAAATGCTGTCAACCCTTAATCACTGTGTTACTTTATTTATTATAGCTTTGGCGTCTTCATCATTTCGCGAGGGCGTGAAACGACTTTGTCGAGATAGTTGTTTTTTTAGACGACTACTTCGTCTTCCGGAAGACACAAAGCTCAGGCAGGAAATGGCTTCTACGCATGTCGCCATCGAGGACCCTTGTACGGAAACTACTCCATTATAAACTGCCTGCATACTCTTTTCGTTCCCTGTCATTTTTTAGTAAAACAAGTCGGAATAACTAGCAGCTACTATCCTACATGATACTGTCTATCAGTTACAAGCAATGGGATACTTGAGTGAACTGTTTATTTCTTTGTTATCAAGTGTTTAAAATAAAATAGTTAGCTCTTACTATTGGATTTTGTATAGCAGTTTAGACTTCTCAACTATATCAATATGTGTATGGATTCTTAACAAACGCGAAACAAATATTGAAGAATATCATTTACTAATCTTAAAGAGGCGTAATCTGCCAAAATTCTGACTTTTTCTTAATGTTCGATTGTTGAGAGAACTTGAGCGTTTGAAGTACCTTAGAAAACTAAAAGATTGGTGTTGAAATAAAAAAACAAAACATTCGTAAAGCCAGCAACCCGTACGAGCCTGACTTGGTCGTAATGGAGACAAAATTCAAACAGTCGGGGCGAGTTCAATTTTGGGGTTTTCTTGTTTATAAAAAACTACATTGACGTAATGCCCCAGATTGGTATCGGCGGAGAGCTACTTTGTACTCATTGATGAAACGACGAACAATTAGCTCTTTCTGTTTTAACATTTTTTTTCTAAATAAAGGCATGAGCCGAAACCTTTCTAACATTGGTGAATTAAGCAAATTTACACAAAATTGCTAAAAAGTAAAATCCGTATAATTAAACATGGGACGTATGAATTAGGCCCACGGGAATTTATATTTTAAAAAATGAGTTCCAGAACATTCACATTAAGTGTGTAACTTTTCTGGACAGTGTAACTTTTCTGGACTGTGTAACTTTTCATTTCGGGTCAGTTTATTGTCTCAAGTTATCTTTCAGATTAAATTTATTTACTAGCTATATCGTTAGCTTGTTTAGACGACCGGATTATTGAAATCATTTTTCTTCTTTAAATTTCATTTTAATAAACCCACATTTCTAATTTTTTTACATGATTATTTCGTTGATGTTTTACGCTGCAATCAATACTATTTTACTTTTATGGCAGCCTTGCCAGAAGAAATTTGGGCATGGAAATTCCCGACCGTCCGATTGCAACCTTTCCAACTAAGACTATCGAATAAAACTTGTGGACTGAATGAGAATCGAACCCCTAACTAACCGTGTTATCGGTACCGAGTATATCGCTGCAACCGTATGAGTTCCAGAATTCACGAAATATAATTGTAAGCATTGGAGTAATCCAGAGTCAATTCAAAACTACGGCTATCTCATTGTTTAAGATGCAAATTGCTATTTACCGAGTCAAGTCGTTATATACACAATAACTTCATGCATAGTTTTGCTGTTTTATTTACTGACATCCAACTCTTTGCGTTTAGTTTGGTATGATTTGTTATTTGTTTATCTCATGTTTTCAATAAATGTTATTTCAAATTTCGTATCTTTCTTGATGGTTGTATTTTCAGACTTAAACCAGCAACTTAAACCCGTTGTGACCCCCATAGGTCATCTTGATAAGTCCAGACTTTTTTTTTAGGCCTAACGGCATTTGAATATGTTGGAAAATTTAACGAATTGAGCGTCTGATGTTATAAAATGAGCCATACATTTTCCTGTTTGTTTTATTGGAAAATTATTGTTCTTTTCGAACCCGTTTCAAGTATGATTAAGGAAAATTTCTCTTGTAACAAATACAATACTTAAAGCTTTAAACACAGGTTGGTATGGACACCAAACTTCTTCGTTTATTTTTCGGACGTTTTCAGAAACGTCGTCAGAAAATTCAGAAAAGTTTGTTATCCATACCAACCCCGCGTTCATTGACAATTCAACTTCTAAATGCCACTTAAACAACTGATACTTAAAGCTTTTCCAATTATACGTATGCTATTTGGTAGTTATATAAAAAGGCACATATCAAAATATCAAACGACCTTCAGTATTGTTTTTTTCCAAAATAGACAATATTTTACTGTAGTTAGAAATGTTCCTCCAAAATCGGCCATTTTAATGCTATTTTACGGTAGTAGTAAATGTTTATATCTCCGAAATTGGTCATATTGACTCCATTTTACGGTACTAGTTAATGTTTATTCCTTCGATGTCGGCTTTATTAACCTCATTGCACGGTACTAATAAATACTAATTCCATCAAAATCGGCGATCTGAATGCTATTTTAAGGTACTAGTAAATGTCATCCACAGTTGGTCCACGTTATATCAAGGTCAGTCTTGCTACGGTGGGATAATCATCAGATACAGTGTAGCAGCATTGGCTAGACGTTTGTAACCGGGTCGCATAGCTAGCCTTTTTACAGTGAGGAAATGGTTCGCTGTTCACCTTTGATCCACCGTTAGTGGTGTGTTGACATGCTGAGCCATCCTGTGGCAAACGTACGGCCGGCAACGCGAAACTGGATAAAAGTTGTGCCAAAGTCGGCAATTTTATGGTTGGCCTCCCAACTTTTCGCCTACTTTGCTTAGGGGTTGGCATTAACATTAAATCGTTAGCCTTAATATTGTAAGTGATTTGTTTGCGATACATCTGTAGCCCAACATTGGATAAACCTCGTCACCATTGCTATGACTTTAGTGGGCTTTGTGTGGGTTTTACGTTAGATTTACGGACAAAGGGATTTTTCCTTTTATGATGACGAGGAAAAATGCACTCATAAACAGATTGCATGCCTCGTGCAATGGGGAAACTCCTCTCCAATGGCATGAGGCCATCTGCAGCCCAACCGTTCATCGGGGTGGGCAAACAATTTACCAATCAGCAGCTATTCATTGACAACAACACTTTCATAACCACCAACGCATGTCACCGGTAAAATAATTTAGCAGAATGATGTCAGACCAACAGTTTTTATAGCTCTTGGAGGCTCAATGACAAGACAATAATTGTCCAACTATTCGCGGCCATTTTGAAAACGTAAGACCATCGCTATGCCATTGTCAAAAGGATGTCGATCCATTTTACGAAATTCAGGTAACTTCTTTCCAAGGGCATTTCAATCATAGACCGACGATTCGCCAACCACCAACCCTTATACAACATTCAACCGACCATTCACCAACGCTGGGCTAATTAATTACCAGCATAAAACCATTGGTAAATTCTGCTATTGAGTGGTTTTACTAAAGCCAAAACACATGGGACAACTCGTACTATATTGTATCTATTGTACATATAAATATACACCATCATGTACAATATAGTACGAGTTGTCCCATGTGTATTGGCTTTAGTAAACCATTGGTTGGGTGAACGTTATCTGAACGATGTGCAACATGATCAAAACCCAACGTTGAAGGCTGATAGTGGGCCATGGATCCAACAAGCGTTGGCTTCATGTTGTATTCATTGTGGTTGTGCTGTCTGGGGTATATTTGCTTCGATAACAGCGATGAGATCAGACAATTTCATGAACCTGTTTGCTAATTTGATAGACCTAGTTCACGAGTCATGTACAATCGTATTTCGTGATTAAAACGGATTGTACCGATGCATCTATTTATTTTTTCACTGAGAAATCTTGTTTCATCCAATACTCTTATGTAATACAGCTGGCTCAGTCATATAAGCGAAATAATATTGATTGCGGCGTAAAACATCAATCAACATGCTAGCAGTGTTCAAAGATCCTTTGAGCAGACGAAATTTAAATCAGAGTCATAATCCATTCAGATATAATATAATATTTTCAGCACTAAAGATATCTTTATTGTTGCTGTTACTTGGCAAGACAGCACATCTTCAACAGTAGTTATCAGAGAATAGCTGATTTCCGCTTCTGTGTGTTTTATCCCTCAAATGTCACTATAAGGGCTGAGGGAAAATATGCAATTATGCTCTCCGACATATTATCGATCTTTGAGCAAATCTATAAAACCTCATTCCGCATACAGAATAAGCACGTTTTATTTTCTTCTTAGAGAATGAATAATATAAACGTACAATATCTTAAATCCACAGCATTTGATGGCAGACTGGTATATTTCACGACTAGAGAAATCGCGTTTTAAAAATGCTTATCTTCACTTCTGCCCTTAAACAACAACAAAAAGTCCATTTCCTGCCATGGTTTAAATCAGTTTCGCGGAAACAGAAAAAAATGCGTTGCTTATGTGGGAGTATTTATTGGACAGATAACGAGATATAAGAGGAACCGTTTTTAGGACTGGCTCTTAATCATCTATATCATCAGATAAGGGTGATGTACACGATGGCTTGTGATCGCAGTATTAACCTCAGCATTTCGAAACTGATAATCCAAAAGAGTTCTACGATAGCTGGGAGCATTGGAACATACATCTGTGTATTTTTTTCAAGTTTGTGCTAACATCTAATGACATTTTTACAAGTATTTTCTAACACCGATAAGGGTTTATCGTCACGAACGTAATGTAAAAAAAGAGAGCTGCTTTTTGTGAGTTATCTATCTTTCGAGTTGTGAGGGCCCTCGATGGCTCAGTCCGGCCTTCCGTCGATGACCAAGTCATATTGAAAAATCTTCCGATCGCTGTGTGTGAAACAGTTGCCAGTTACTCGCAAAAGGAAGAGAGTTTTCTCCGGACAAGGAGCCAGATTACCCCCCCCCCCCCCCCCCCCAAACCGCACATTAACCTAGCAACACTGTCATTTAAGTGAAATAATGAGTGCGCGGAAGACATCAAGCAATCAATCTTTAGAGTTGCACATAGCGATTTGCATTGGTGGACAGTGTGTCATGTTACAAAAAAACAGAACTACGTCTACCATTTGACATAGATCAGCCAAGCTGAAATTTGTAATTATGTGGAAGTATTCAGATAACACACCGATATTTGAGCAGTATAACGAAAGGAACCTCGCGGAGAAACGCAGAGTTTGTGTAAGAACTCTTTTTATTTTATTATGACAAATACAGTTTTTAAAATCGTGGACTGGTTATAATTCTCTATTTAGATACTCTATAGACACTATGAGATCCAGCACTCTACGTGGGTGAGGGGAAACCTAGACGACGCCAACACATAGAACTGTCTCACTGACACTAAATCCGAAGAGGAGATGATAAGCGTAGTCATCCCCATGCAAAAAATAGAAAAGATATCACGTTTAGCAACACTTTAAGTTGCTATCTTATTGAATCATGATCCCTAGAGAAACACATCATCTCAATCTCAGCCCTACAGACACTCCTAGAACAAAAACAATACACTTGGACACGATCCCGTGATTCGTGTGCAAAACGTGAATTTGTTCTCGTCTATAGTGACTACAAAAACAAACCGACATCGGGCCATTAGAATATCAAAACCCAAACGGTCAACCCTATTTCTCTACGTTGACATTGGAAATACCAGACAGTCACATATAATTATAGCAACGGTGATCAATTATCGCTGTCTGGAAACAAACTGTGAAAACAGACGGATTTTAAACAATTTGGAAGAAAACCACGTTAACCACAATAACTCTCGCTTATATACACAGGACCCCTGTGTGCATAACATATCAGAAGATTAGCCCCTGCCACGAAAACACTGAGATTCTATCACTTTGAATTGTTGTTGTGTAATTTCCGCAATTTATAGTCCATTTTTCTTATAAATACAAACAAGCCACCTCATGTGCCGCTCATTTGTTTCATCTCGGATTATTGGATAGCATGTAGATACAAAATCATATTTTGGTTTCAAGAATGTTTCCTGTAAACAGATTATATGTGGCTTGTGAAATAAAGTATTCGAACTCTTGAGTATTCCCGTACACTGGCTGCATATTACGTTGTATACGTGTGGAAATAAGAATTAATGACTCTCTTAATTTGAAACGTTGCTGACTTATACTTTAGCGATTTGTTTTTGTTTTCTTAAATCTTGCTTTCTCCAACACTTCTGCTAGTGTATCATCCACTTTCCAAAATAGGATTGGAGCGTCTTGTTGCATGATCAGTTGAGCAGGTTCGTTACTTAACTTCACAGTTTCATTTCCCTTTTGGGCCAATGGTAACGCATGCCGGGTTCATACAACATACGATTCAACATAGGTACCCCCAATGTTCACACATGGAAGGCTACACAATCAAAGCCAAACTATGGTATTTTCAAAATTGTCTTAAAGCAAAAACAAGAACACAAAGCGTTTTCAATCAGACATTGGTTAGAAGATGTTGGTTGGTTAGCTTCAATTCAATACTAAAACAACACCCACATACAATTCCCATCTCTGGCATAACATAACCGAGATCAATTAAAAAAAAACAACTGTTACATTTTATCTGCAGTTAGCTTTTCGGTGTGACATACAATTTCGGTAACAACGGAAATACCTGAGTACATTTTGTGGTAGTAGTACAGCTGATAATTGGAGATTGTCCTGGTTTCTGGGTTTGGGGTTCTGAGGGGGTCAGGTCCCAAATAGATTCGTCAAAACCAGGATTAGGAACACAATTTAGGACAAACGTGTTTTTCCGTGACTTTTATAAATGGAAACTAAGGACATCCTTTATAAGCTGAACTGTGAGAATGTTTTAGTTCAAGCATTTCAGTTATATAGCTTTGGATAATCTATACATTCGTGATCCCGACACAACGAAAGTACCAGATGTTATCAAAGCCTTCTGACTGATTGATTACTGTTTTACGCCGCACTCAGGAAAATATGGGGGCGTTGTCAGGTGAAACGGTGTTAAGCCACTAAATTCCATAAAATCACTTAAAGTAGCATGAGCTGACAAAATTCAAACTTTTTTCATAATTTCTGATTGTCATGACAGTAAAAGGCTTTGAAGGCCATCGACAAACTGAGTGATTGGCGTTGGAACGAGGAAAATCTATACTGTATGTGGCCTATATGAACCGAAATAGAGTTCCAAAAGTAAACAAAATTTAAATAACCGGGACGACCATTCATTCATTCTACGCCAAAGCTAGTACAAAACAACACTTTATCGTTTATTCTCGAAAGTAGAAGCACTAAAACCCTTCTGAATTATACGTTTGGAGAAAACTAGACAACAATTTCAACATTCTGTATTAACGCCAAACTGTCAACATTTTGGCAGTTCATGCCACTTTAATGTAATAATCATTACAAAAAGGGTTGCAACTGCCTTTACGAGCCTTAGTGTAATAATTTTGGCATTAAGGGATGCTTAAGAAAAAGAAGGCGAACGTTTTAGATGTGACAACAGTACTTCATGAAGGAAAAGCTAAAGTGTCCGAACAGTTGAAAATGAGACGAGGGTCCTTGTTTGGAACGATTTGAGTCGGACTTTAGATATCGGAGTCGTGTGCTCGGTAAAGCGTTTATAAGAACCAATGCATTCTCCAAACTGTGGTACTGTGATTGCAAGATAGATATGATAGTCCAGTAAAATGTAATTAGTTAAACAAACAAACCCGAATATGTAATTTGAAAAAAAATATTACACTAAGAGTTAATTGGCTGCATAAATGCCACTTACTATGATAATTTTATTATCACACTAAGAGTTGCAAATGCAGCCCTTAATAAAATATTAGTGCATTCGAACCTCCGACCGATTAACCAAAAGCCTGTGTCAGACTGAGAGACTGTCCCTCTGTTGACCAAGCTATCGACTCTCTAAAGTTATGTATTAAATCGCTGGTGTCGAAAACTGGACGTACTTTACGTAAGACTTTACCACGAATATTCCGAATCACTTTCTGACGAATCCTCTCAATACAAATATACAGAAGTATATACTTTAAAAAAAATTAATTTACCAAATTGAACCCTCCCAAAACTGATAATATCCCACAGCATTTGTATTTTGTGTTTGTCTGTTTGCGTCGTTAGGGCTACACTCGATCTTACCACAGAGTTTGAATGTCAACTGTTCCATAGAGTGATATATCAATCGCACCTCTGCATAATTGACAGTACCTTAGAGTGTGCTACCATGGTCGTTTTACAAGCTGTGTACACAAGGGCGGATATATTATACATTCACTATACAAACTATCGACTGAATTGTTTGTTTGATTCCAGGCATTATGCTTCTATAACCTTCTTACCGGCTGAATGGGAACGAGCAAGTGAAGGATATGACTTGACGTTGAAAATGACACAAGCTATCATCATTCATTCGTGGTATCCAGACAGTGCGCTTTCGTTGGAGCCCTCGCAAGCAATATTTAGTTTCATCTTTTATCGGTAATTCTAACGTCTGTGACTTTGCTTATGCCTTACAAGTTTATGATGGGACAACTGTAATCGAACTTATTTTTAAAAATGACAATGACCTTTGGGTATAGAGGCTTTATACTTTATCAAATTAAAGGTTTATGGCATACCCTTATTCCTTGCAAGACAGGTTGGATAAGTTATATTATAAATACAAGGTATTACAAGTTGTACTCGATCGTCTCAGTTAAAATCGATTACAAATAATGTCAATGCTTTAGAATGTTGCTGACAGTAGTGCTTTTATATACATCGTTAAAACTAATCTAGGAAACCTCGAAATCGATTTGCTAAATCTTGGAGAAATTGTATTTAAATAGAGGTTAAAGGGAAAGAAAATCTAAGCTTTAGACTAGTTTAGATGGAAAGAGTAGAGTTCATTTAGTCCAAAACAACTGTCCAATGTATGTTTTATCCCCTCGTAAGTGAATAATTGAAATTTGAAGGTGGCGTTACAATAGAGAATAAGCTCCCTAGGTCATTCACAAGGCCGCCACCATTTTTTCATTAGTTTTATCCAATTATTGTTGAATACAAATTTAAGTGCGTTATGGAGTAGTCATGTGATGCAATTTAGCCAATGGCTGGCTAAGTAATGGCGGGCGGTTGCATACTGACCTATATATTCGGAGACAATCTTCCCACTTCAAGTTTGTCGCCATGTTTTTTTGGACCTAAATCTACCCTTATACATAAGAGAGCGGTAAAAATACGTCATTATTGATCTAAAAATAGCTTTACCAACATCACGTCATCCTAAAACGGAAAAATGGCTACACAGATAAGCCACTGAAAGGACATACTTCTGTCTGTTTTTATTCGCTTGAGGGTCACTGGAGGTAATTGACGTGAAATGTTTTAAATACTTTGAAGGTTGTTATCGACGATAATCCCTATGTATTTCTAGAGATTTTCCCTCCTTTAACTGAGCTTTACATCACATCGTTCAATCCAGCCATTCTAATAAAGTCAGACCTCTTCACCGCGTTGACATGGATACTGTATTCATTACGCTACATAAGAAAGGTCTCAAACAGTTTTTTTGCTCACGAATTCTTAAGAATAAAGAGATAAAATATTTATCCTACAAATGAATGGCACTTCTTAGAATAAAACAAAAATAAACATATCAATAGTTCAATGTCTGCAATCCAATGACGAAGTCAGGTTTTGCTGTGACCTCTACACCGACACAATTACGATAACTAGGTCACTGCATCTGCTTTGAGAAATCTGCGAGACGCCAGTTGGGGTAGATTGATTGATTGGAAGTTTTAATTATCTCGTGTTTAATTATTGATACAGAGAGTGTAAATACAGTTAGGAGTACATACGGCTATGATATATTCGTATTCAATCCTAATTTGTTAGAAAAACGGAAGTAAGCAGACGAAGTAGTTTGTTTATGTCAAGAAGTATGTCATGTACGGTGCATTCAAATGCTTTCCTTATATGGAAGTAGCTATGAGGTGATCGTGGGAAAATCATACTATTTTGCTCATTGCAATCAAAAAGCCAGAGTTGGCTGCCCGCTCAGAAGCGGGTAGTATGTGGTCCGATTTAGACAAAGAAATAGCAATGTAGCCTACTCAAATCGTGTAATAACGGTCATAATCGCGTTCATGGATAATTTCGTTACCTACCAGTGCGTGATATGGACAAGCAGGATCGGTCAGAAAAAATTATTCTTCTCCTCAATTCACTTTTGTCTTCTCCTGTCTCAAACTCTCCGCCATTGATGACGTAACACTGTTTAGTGGGTTTTCAGTCTTTAAGCGTTAAATTCACTTTACAAAAGCCTTAATTATTCATGAATGTCGTAATGACACTATTTGAGTTAGTTAAATTGTGATTTACTGTCTAAATCTGACCGCAAACTGCCCGATCAGAAGCGTGAAGTCTACTCGGACTTTTTGATTGAAATGAGCCTTGGCTCCAAAACACGACCCTCGATATAAAAAATAGTCATTTTGGTGTCAGAAACCCGGACTAATAATATGGCATCTTCTGTGTTAATATGGCATCTTCTGTGCAGATACAGTAATTTCAGTTCTCGATAGAATGATGTTGTTTGTGAACTATATATATAACGCACGGCAAGCGGCTTGAACCATTGACCACTTTTTTTTATAACAATGTAGCTCTTTATGTCACCGGAAACGGGAAAAGTTGGCAGTTCCCTAGAGAAGATCTGTGTTTCCGGTCTAAAATAAAAGGCTACTTTAATATTCGGTAGTTTCGTGTATAACTAGTTATACGTATACTATCAGTTACAGGGTTTTTCCCGGGGGTTGCGGGGTGGACAGACGCGACTGCCAGGGTCTGGGCATAACGTCACCAGCAATATATGGTAGTGGTCCCGACTTCAACGCGCCAATAAGCTAATACAACCAACCAACCAACGTAGAAGGGGTAAATACAGGGTCTTCCCGTAACTGGTTGAAAGTATATTAAAGGAAGGATTGTGGTATGATGTGGGATGAGTAGACATGCGATATAACGATTTCAGATTGCATAACACCCAAACAATTGACGGAAGATAAAGCCAAAGTCTCCATTGTTAAGAAATTAATTCCCATACAAAAATCCAGATGACCTGAAATGTGGATAATGTACGGATTCCAACTGGGGATAATAATTGCTTATGTGCTGCACGACATTAATATATTGATCAAAGCAGGTTGTCCCGTAGTTTCTTTTTTAAAAGTTGGGTTCCAATAGAATATTCAATTGAAAGTAAAAAAGGAATGGTTAATCGTGAATGGCATTTCGTCCAAGAAAAGCCTTACATTAGAGAACCGTTATGTTGTCTTTGGTTTATCAATCGTCTTTGTTCGATAAACTGATATTCTGATTGAAAGCTATTAACAGACTATTTTAGGCTAAAGCAACTAACCAACGGAGTATTTATTTATTTGATAAGATTATGCTCCCGCCCATTTCCAAAGTGGCACGACTGCCAAACTTCGAACTTTTTCCCTAAATTCTGATTGTTTCGACAGTAAGAGACGTTGAAAGTCATCGAAAAACCTAATTGGAATGAGGAAAATGCATACAGTCTGTGTGCTGTACGAGACATCAAATAACCAAATAACTAACAAAATTCAAATAACCTGGACAACTGTTTACTCATTCTAAGTCTGAGTTAGTTCAAAACATCACTTTAACGTACATTCTCGAGACTAGTAGCTCTAAAACTTTTCTCAATTGCACGTCTTGAAAATTGTAACATTTTGATTAGCAGATAAGTATCAACATATAGGCAGCTCATGCCACTTTAATGTGCACATTGTACATAAAACACGCCGGGCAATGCCAGGAATAGACCTGAGTGCTACGTCCAACATCTTTCGAATTGCATTTAGCGATTGCCTTGATTGACGTACAAGGAAAGAAGCCGAAACGTATAATAACAAAGATGCTGTGTCTGGGAAGAGACAGTGTGTCAAGATACAAAAAAAAAATAGAACGATTACTATCGTTTTATAAATCAGCCAAACTGACACTTGTTCTTCTGTGGATGGCCCCTATCCAGATAACACACTGATATTGGGCAGTATAACGAAAGAAACCTCGCGGAGATATCAGAGAAAGGCAGAGTTTGTATAAGAACTCTTTGTTTTTTATAGGACAAATACAATTTTAAAAGTCTAGACTGATTCTAATTCTCTATTTAGATATTTTATAAAGACAGTACGAGATCGAGCACTTAACGTGGGTGAAGGGAAACCTAGACCGTGTCGACATATACAACTGTCTCACTGACACCAATTCCGAAGAGGCGATGATAAGCGTAGTCATTCCCATGAAAAAAAAAAGATATCACGTTTAGCAACACTTTAAGTTGCTATCTTATTGAATCATGATCCCTAGAGAAACACATCATCTCACTCTCAGCCCTACAGACACTCCTGGAACAAAAACAATACACTTGGACACGATCGCGGGATTCGTGTGGAAAACGTGAATTTGTTCTCGTCTCTAGTGACTACAAAAACAAACCTACATAGTGCCATTAGAATATCAAAACCCAAACGGTCAACCCTATTTCTCTACGTTGACATTGGAAATGCCAGACAGTCACATATAATTATAGCAACGGTGATCAATTATCGCTGTCTGAAAACAAGCTGTGAAAACAGACGGATTTTAACCACTTTGGAAGAAAACCACGTTAACCACAAGAACTGTCGCTTATATACACAGGAGCCCTGTGTGCATAACATATCAGAATATTAGCCACTGCCACGAACACACTGAGATTCTGTCACTTTGAATTGTTGTTGTGTAATTTCAGCAAATCACAGTCCATTTTTCTTATGAATACAAACAAGCCACCTCATGTGCCGCTCATTTGTTTCATCTCGGATTATAGGATAGTATGTATATACAAAATCATATTTTGGTTTCAAGAATGTTCCCTGTAAACATATTATATGTGGCTTGTGAAATAAAGTATTCGAACTCTTGAGTATTCGCGTACACTGACTGCATATTACGTTGTATACTCGTGGAAATAAGAAGTAATGACTCCCTTAATTTGAAACGTTGCTGACTTATTCTTTAGCGATTTGTTATTGTTTTCTTAAATCTTGCTTTCTCCAACACATCTGCTAGTGTATCATCCACTTTCCAAAAGATGATTGGAGCGTCTTGTTTCATGGTCAGTTGAGCGGGTTCGTTACTTAACTTCACAGTTTCATTTCCCTTTTGCGCCAATGGTAACGCATGCCGGGTTCATGCATACGAGTTAACATGGGTACCTCGACATTTTCACACTTCGAAGCCTACACAATCAAAGCCAAACTATGGGATTTGCAAAATTGTCTTAAAGTGAAAACAAGAACACAAAGCGTTTTCAATAAGACATTAGTTAGAAGAATTTGGTTGGTTATCTTTAATACAATACTAAAATAACACCCACATACAATTCCCAGCTCTAGCATAACCGAGATCAATGTAAAAAAAAACAACTGTTACATTCTATCTGCAGTTAGCTTTTCGGTGTGACATACAATTTCTGTAACAAAGGACATTACATTTATTAACTAAATAGAACAACAAGCGGCATTTTCAGTATGTGTACCTTAAGATACCTGAGTGCATTTTGTGGTAGTAGTAGTAGTACAGCTGATAATTGGAGATTGTCCTGGTGTAGGGTTCTGAGGGGGTCAGGTCCTAAAAAGATTCGTCAAAGTCAGGATTAGCTGCTGGTGAGGAACACAATTTAGGACAAACATAATTTTCCCTGACTTTTATGAATTGAGGCCTATTAGCCTCCTTCAACTAAGGACATCCTTTATAAGCTGAACTGTGACAATGTTTTTAGTTCAAGCATTTCAGTTATATAGCTATACATTCGTGATCCTGACACAACGAAGGTACCAGATGTAATCAAAGCCTTCTGACTGATTGATTCATCTTTTACGCCGCACTCAGGATAGTATGGTGGCGTTGCCAGGTTTAGTAAGGAGGGGGAGAAAACCGGTGTTAAGCCACTAAACGTCATAAAATCTCTCTATGTAATAATCATTACAAAAAGGGTTGTAAAGATGCCTTTACAAACCTTAGTGTAATAATTTTTGCATTAAGGAAGGCTTAAGAAAATGTGACAAAAGTACTTGATGAAGAAATCGTTAAAGAAGAAGAACAGTTGAAAATGAGACAAGGGTCCTTGTTTGGGACGATTTGAGTCCGACTTTAGATATCGGACTCGCGTGCTCGGTAATGCATTTATAAGGACCAATGCATTCCCCGAGCTGCGGTACTGTGAATGCAAGATAGATATGATAGTCCAGTAAGTATAGAATGAATTTATTTTCTGATTTGAAATTGCACAACCGTTGACAATTTCAAAATCTACCGCACATAAACGGCACATGATGTAGTATAAGAAGCCCAAAGTCATCAGTGCCCTGAAAGTGACCTTTCACACTTCCCCGTTCATAGATTTCTGATGTGACATATGGCTGGCGCTTTTGACCAGTAGAAGTTATTCTGAACCTGCTGGGGGATTTTACAGAATTTTATGTCTTGTTTTCAGAAAGTGCAAATGCCCAAATGTGCAATACATTCTTAAAATTAACCGACCAGTGGTCTAAAAATAACATTTCCCTAAACTCCACAAAGTAGCTCTTTATATGTCTTCATTATGACTGTAACTTACTTAAAAGTCTAAATTTTAATGATCGCCACCAGGCAGTGTTTCTGTATTAAGGGTTCAAGTTAACGGGAAATTTAGTGATCTTGACATGGGTTCGTGATATATTGAAGAAATCTTATGATTTACGATTAAAGCTTCATGCACATTCGGCTAGCCGAGAGTCGGGTTATCGTTGGTAACACCTACGACAAGTTACCCTGGATAACCTACTGTGCTTATAACGTAATCCACTCAGTGTTATTGACTCTCGGTGAAACTCCCGATATAACTGAAATTGTACCCTGGAAAATGCAATTAGTTGAAAAAAGCACACCTGAACATGTAATATGAAAAAATCATTACAATAGGTTGCATAAGTGCCACTTACTATGATAATTTTGTTATCACACTAAGAGTTGCAAATGCTGCCCCTCATGTAATATTTTTACATTCGAATCCCTGACCGATTAACGGAAAGCCAGTATCAGACTGAGAGACTGTCCCTTTGTTGACCAAACTCTGGACTATCTAAATTTATGTATTGAATCGCTGGTGTCGAAAAGTGGACGTACTGTATGTAAGGCTTTACCATGAATATTCCGAATCATTTCCTGATGAATTATACCGATATAAATATACAGATGAAAAATTAAAATTTAACGAATTGAACACAGCAGAACTGATAATATCCCACAGCATTTGTATTTTTGTTTGTCTGTCTCGCGTCGTTAGGGCTACACTCGATCTTACCACAGAGTTTGAATGTCAACTGTTTCATCGAGTGATATATCAATCGCACCTCTGCATAATGGACAGTACCTTAGAGCGTGCTACCATGGTCGTTTTACAAGCTGTGTACACAAGGGCGGATATATTATACATTCACTATACAAACTATCGACTGAATTGTTTGTTTGATTCCAGGCGTTATGCTACTATAACCTTCTTACCGGCTGAATGAGAACGAGCAAGTGAAGGATATGACTTGACGTTGAAAATGAGACAAGCTATTATCATTCAGTCGTGGTATCCAGACAGTGAGCTTTCGCTGGAGCCCTCGCAAGCAATATTTAGTTTCATCTTTTATCGGTAATTCTAACGTCTGTGACTTTGCTTATGCCTTACAAGTTTACGATGGGACAACTGTAATCGCATTTATTTTCAAAAAATGACAATGACCTTTGGGTATAGAGGCTTTATACTTTATCAAATTGAAGGTTTATGTCATACCCTTATTCCTTACAAGACAGGTTGGATAAGTAGTATTATAAATACAAGGTATTACAGATTGTACTCGATCGTCTCAGTTAAAATCGATTATAAATACATGTACATACATGTACATGGCTACGATGATTCACCCGAATTTCTGAATAGGTGGACGTTTCTCTGCGTTTTATTGCGTTTGCAAATGGAGTCATTAAACATAAATTGACCATAGACAATACTGTGACAGAGAACTAGAGAGCTGTCTATGTTACGGAACTACAATTTGTTTTTCTCGTGTATAATGGCATTAAACTCATACTTATAACGTCAGTAGAGATTTTGTATACACCCTTAAGGTTTAAACTAACGAATCGGTCGTATTTCCGTAGTTAAACAATTTTTAGAGAGTTCCTAATGAATTGTAGCTGTAACTTGATTAAATATGTATTTAAAAACCATAATGTTGAATCAATTCAAGTTTCCAGTGGAGTTTTAGACATCAAACAAAAGACAATTAAAACATTAATATACACAAAGAAAAAAGTTAAGCACACCCACTGGGAAGTCTGCACCGACCGATAAAATTATTGGTGTAGGGAGATTGTTGGCAAACTGATGTTACAGAAACGATTGTGGTCATAAAGGGCAACATTCTGGCGATAAGATATCACCATTAATGGCAATAAGCTATACAATTTATTCTGGATATCGTTAGTCAAATCAAAAGTGTGTTTTAACCAAATAAAAAGATGCTTGTAAGTATGAAACATCAGAGTCCATCTGGCTTCACAGGGCGAACTTATTGAAGTAAAAATGTCACTTTGAGTGTGTAGAACACATCCCTAGAGTATCGCGTATAACCTCCATTAGCTATCAACATGCGTTTCATCACTCCAGTGAGACGTTTGATCTGTTGAAGGGGTAACTGCGCGGATTTGAATCCTTTAGAGCACATTTGGGATAGGATGGGCAGAAACATTCATGCCCAAGAGCCTCTTGTACAAAATCTGCAGGAAGCCGCATTACATCGGTATTGGTGACAGTTACCCCTTTAGCAGATCCCACGTCTCGCTGGAGGGGGTGCTTAACTTTTTTCTTTGTGTATATTTTTTATCCGTTCATTTCGACAATAAAACTGGTATTCGACGTCATATTTGACTTTTGAACGCTGTCGTCATCGTTTAAGTCAATCAAGAAGACGTACTAGCTATGGTGTCATAACACTAATAACGTACATAATAGATGTCTTGGAGAGCAAAGCAAATAAAACAAGTTCTGAAATAAATGTATTAAAAAATTGGAAGAGACTGTAAAGTCTGAGCTGACTGAAGAGGGAAACCCCCTTATACAGCACCGAGTTTCTCGATCATAGTTTTCTTAACTGCTCAAGGTAGTAATTACTCACTTTAGTACAATGTACATCATACATACGAATGGACACGCCAATAAGCTAAAACAACCAACCACCCAGGTATTGAGTTTCTATTGGCTAGATGGAGATGTTTGGATTTAAGTGAAACATTTTAACTGCGTTAAGATCATATTGAACGCAAATCATCAGCCGAAAATACTTGTCTTCTGCCCATCATTTTATGAAGCACGTCAGTAATTCTCCAATAGACGTCTATAGATTGCTCCATCCTGCAGGAAATCGTTACACTAGGGTTAAACTCATCACATCTTGAAAGGATGCATTTGAGTAAGTCACTTTAAAGTTCTTCGAAAAGCCTCGACTCATATACTTAGCATTGCTGATAATTCCTCGGTCGTTCTCGAGTTGGTCTGTGGCAATTTCCTCAAAGGAGGATCTGGTTTATTGGAAGCCAAATGTAGCTCTCTGAATGATCAAGATTTCCAGACGAATGCGTTTTGACAATAGTGGTTGGCTCCAAAATAAGAATATAATTGGTAACACTGTTAACACAAGTCAGATTGTGAGATGACGCGAAAAGGGAATATAAAAGTCACAAATGTCTTATCCGAAAACTTAGATTAAGGAGCTGTGTATTAGCTTAAAATAAACTGCTCTCTTGCGACAGAGCTTGAATCTCAGCCGTGTCATTCGCTGTTGAAGTTCTTAATAGTATGGCATCTTCTGTGCAAGTACAGTAGTTTCAGTTCTCGACAAAATGATGTTGTTTGTGAACTATATAGCTAGCACAAGGCAAGCGGCTTGAATCATGGACCACTTTTTATAACAATGTATTGGAGCACAGCGTGTCATACTATACTATGATGCAGCTCTTTATGTCACCGAAAACGGAAACAGTTGGCAGTTCCCTAGAGAAGATCTGTGTTTCCTGTCTAAAAATAAAAGGCTACTTTCATATTTGGAAGTTTCGTGTATTAATAGTTATACGTATATTATCAGTTACATGGTTCGACAGACGCGACTCACGGGTCTGGTCATAACGTCACAAGCAATATATGGTAGTGGGACCGATCTCGACGCGCCAATAAGCTAAAACAACCAACCAACCAACGTAGCAGGGAGAAATACAGGGTCTTCACGTAACTGGTTGAATCTATATTAAAGGAAGGTTTGTGGTACGATGTGAGACGAGTAGCCATGTGATAGGAAAATCTCAGATTGCACAATCCCAAATCAATTTACTAATAATAGCATCTCAATTGCAAAGAAATTAATTCAGGATAAATCCGGATAAAACCTGAAATATGGACAATATACGTATTCCAATTGGGATAATAATTGATTATATGTGCTCCACTAAATTGGTATATTAATCAAAGCAGGTTGTCCCGTAGTTTCTATTTTAAAAGTTGGGTTCAAATAGAATATTCAATTAAAAGTAAAAAATGAATGATTAATCGTGAATGGCATTTCGTCCTCGACTAGGACGAATTAGAGAACCGTCATGTTGTCTTTGGTGTATCAATCGTACTTGTTCGATAAACTGATATTATGATTGACAGCTATTAACAGACTATTTTACGCATCAATAAGCTAAAACAAGCAACCAACGGCGTATTTATTTATTTGATAAGATTATGCTCCCGCCCATTTAAAAAATTCGAACTTTTCCCCTAAATTCTGATTGTTTTGACAATAAGAGACGTTGAAAGTCATGGAAAAACCTAAGGATTGACGTTGGAATGAGGAAAATTCATACAGTCTGTGTACTGTACGAGACTTATAGTTTCTGTAAGGTAAAAAAAATTCAAATAACCGGGACAACTGTTTATTCATTCTAAGTCTGAGTTAGTTCAAAACACCACTTTAACGTACATTCTCGAGACTAGTAGCTCTAAAACTTTTCGGGTTGCACGTCTTGAAAATGATAGGCGAAAATTTCAACATTCTGTTTTAACAGATAAGTATCAACATATAAGCAGCTCATGCCACTTTAATGTGCACATTGTACATAAAACACATTCATAGCAACGCCTTGATTGACGTACACCGAAAGAAGCAGAAACGTATAATAACAGAGATGATGTGTCTGGGTAGAGACAGTGTGTCATGATGCAACAAAAAACAGAACGAGTACTATCGTTTTATAAATCAGCCAAACTGAAACTTGTTCTTCTGTGGATGGCCCCTATCCAGATAACACACTGATATTGGGCAGTATAACGAAAGAAACCTCGCGGAGATATCAGAGAAAGGCAGAGTTTGTATAAGATCTATTTGTTTTTTTATAGGACAAATACATTTTAAAACTATGGACTGATTATAATTCTCTATTTAGATATTTTATAAAAACATTACGAGATCGAGCACTTAACGTGGGTGAAGGGAAACCTAGACCGTGTCGACATATACAACTGTCTCACTGACACCAACTCCGAAGAGGCGATGATAAGCGTAGTCATTCCCATGAAAAAATAATAAGATATCACGTTTAGCAACTCTTTAAGTTGCTATCTATTGAATCATGATCCCTAGAGAAACACATCATCTCACTCTCAGCCCTGCAGACACTCCTGGAACAAAACAATGCACTTGGACACGATCGAGTGATTCGTGTGCAAAACGTAAATTTGTTCTCTTCTACAAAAACAAACCGACATCGTGTCATTAGAATATCAAAACCCAAACGGTCAACCCTATTTCTCTACGTTGACATTGGAAATAACATATAATTATAGCAACGGTGATCAATTATCGCTGTCTGGAAACAAGCTGTGAAAATAGACGGATTTTAACCACTTTGGAAGAAAACCATGATAATCACAAGACCTGTCGCTTATATACACATGACCCCTGTGTGCATAACATATCATTGAAGCGTTTTCAATCAGACATTGGTTAGAAGATGTTGGTTGGTTAGCTTCTATCCAGTACTAAAATAACACCCACATACAATTCCCAGCTCTAGCATAACCGAGATCAATGTTATATTTTATCTGCAGTTAGCTTTTCGGTGTGACATACAATTTCTGTAACAAAGGACATTACATTTATTAACTAAATAGAAGAACAAGTAGCATTTTCAGTATGTGTACATTAAGATACCTGAGTACATTTTGTGTACTGATAATTGGAGATTGTCCTGGTTTATGGGTTTGGGGTTCTGAGGAGGTCAGGTCCCAAATAGATTCGTCAAAATCAGGATTAGCTGCTGGTCTTCTTGGTGAGGAACACAATTTAGGACAAACATGTTTTTCCGTGACTTTTATGAATTGAGGCCTATTGGCTTCCTTCAACTAAGGACATCCTTTATAAGCTGAACTGTGAGAATGTTTTTAGTTCAAGCATTTCAGTCATATAGCTTTGGACAATCTATATATTCGTGATCCCGACACAACGAAAGTACCAGATGTTATCAAAGCCTTCTGGCTGATTGATTCATGTTTTAAGCCGTAATCAAGATAATATGGGGGCGTTGCCAGGTTTTGTTGGATGAGTGAAATGGTGTTAAGCTACTAAATTTCATAAAATCACTTAAAGTGGGATGAACTCTTGAAATTCTAACTTTTTCATAATCTCTGATTGTCATGACAGTAAGAGGCTTTGAAGGCAAATGATTGGCGTTGGAATGAGGAAAATCCATACTGTATGTGGCCTATACGAACTGAAATAGTGTTCCAAAAGTAAACAAAATTTAAATAACCGGAACGACCATTCATTCATTCTACACAAAAGTTTGTTCAAAACAACACTTTATCGTTCATTCTCGAGAATAGAAGCACTAAAAAGCTTCTGAATTATACGTCTAGAGAAAAAAGCCAATAATTTCAAAGTTCTGTTTTAACGCCAAAATGTCAACATTACAAAAAGGGTTGCAACGGCCTTTACAAGCCTTAGTGTTATCATTTTCCATTAAAAGATGGCAAACATTTTAGATGTGACAACAGTACTTGATGAAGGAAAAGCTAAAGTTTCCGAACAGTTGAAAATGAGACAAGGGTCCTTGTTTGGGACGATTTGAGTCGGACTTTAGATATCGGAGTCGTGTGCTCGGTAAAGCGGTTTTAAGAGCTAGGAGGTGGCTTACATAGGGATAGTTTGGTATCTGGGTTATTTGAATATTGGATTGAAACTAACGCAGGTCTACTGTACATACTTTAAGCTTTCAATCAATGCCTGATAACATATTTTTGTTTGTGTTTTTTTAATGTTCACCCAATTTTGAAAATACCAAGGTTTGGCTTAGAATAAGTAAGCCTAAAACTGTCAAAACGGCGGTACCCATGTTAAATTGTGTGTAGCTTGAAACCGGCATGCACTATGTCAACTTTATTTGGTTGTAAAGGATTTCTCATGTGTTGATCTATTTGAAAATGGCAAGGAAAAGTCTTAACGAGATTTAGGTAATTAGCCACAACTCAAAACGTTAACATTACCGCAAATTGGAAATGAAACTGTATCATGTAACCTATAAGCTGTGTACACAAGGGCGGATATATTATACATTCACTATACAAACTATAGACTGAATTGTTTGTTTGATTCTAGGAGTTATGCTACTATAACCTTCTTACCGGCTGAATGGGAACGAGCAAGTGAACGATGTGGCTTGACGATGAAAATGAGACAAGCTATCATCATTCATCGTGATATCCAAGCAGTGAGCTTTCGCTGGAGCCCTCGCAAGCAATATTTAGTTTCATCCTTTACCGGTAATTCTAACGTCTGTGACTTTGCTTATGGCTTACAAGTTTACGATGGGACAACTGTAATCGCATTTATTTTCAAAAATGACAATGACCTTTGGGTATAGAGGCTTTATACTTTATCAAATTGAAGGTTTATGTCATACCCTTATTCCTTACAAGACAGGTTGGATAAGTTGTATTATAAATACAAGGTATTACAGATTGTACTCGATCGTCTCAGTTAAAATCGATTATAAATACATGTACATACATGTACATGGCTACGATGATTCACCCGAATTTCAGAATAGGTGGACGTTTCTCTGCGTTTTATTGCGTTTGCAAATGGAGTCATTAAACATAAATTGACCATAGACAATACTGTGACAGAGAACTAGAGAGCTGTCTATGTTACGGAACTACAATTTGTTTTTCTCGTGTATAATGGCATTAAACTCATACTTATAACGTCAGTAGAGATTTTGTATACACCCTTAAGGTTTAAACTAACGAATCGGTCGTATTTCCGTAGTTAAACAATTTTTAGAGAGTTCCTAATGAATTGTAGCTGTAACTTGATTAAATATGTATTTAAAAACCATAATGTTGAATCAATTCAAGTTTCCAGTGGAGTTTTAGACATCAAACAAAAGACAATTAAAACATTAATATACACAAAGAAAAAAGTTAAGCACACCCACTGGGAAGTCTGCACCGACCGATAAAATTATTGGTGTAGGGAGATTGTTGGCAAACTGATGTTACAGAAACGATTGTGGTCATAAAGGGCAACATTCTGGCGATAATATATCACCATTATTGGCAATAAGCTATACAATTTATTCTGGATATCGTTAGTCAAATCAAAAGTGTGTTTTAACCAAATAAAAAGATGCTTGTAAGTATGAAACATCAGAGTCCATCTGGCTTCACAGGGCGAACTTATTGAAGTAAAAATGTCACTTTGAGTGTGTAGAACACATCCCTAGAGTATCGCGTATAACCTCCATTAGCTATCAACATGCGTTTCATCACTCCAGTGAGACGTTTGATCTGTTGAAGGGGTAACTGCGCGGATTTGAATCCTTTAGAGCACATTTGGGATAGGATGGGCAGAAACATTCATGCCCAAGAGCCTCTTGTACAAAATCTGCAGGAAGCCGCATTACATCGGTATTGGTGACAGTTACCCCTTTAGCAGATCCCACGTCTCGCTGGAGGGGGTGCTTAACTTTTTTCTTTGTGTATATTTTTTATCCGTTCATTTCGACAATAAAACTGGTATTTGACGTCATATTTGACTTTTGAACGCTGTCGTCATCGTTTAAGTCAATCAAGAAGACGTACTAGCTATGGTGTCATAACACTAATAACGTACATAATATATGTCGGCTATCACGTCAGGGCATTTTTTGAGAGTTCGCAAAGAGCAAAGCAAATAGCACAAGTTATTAAATAAATGTATTAAAAAATTGGAAGAGACTGTAAAGTCTGAGCTGACTGAAGAGGGAAACCCCCTTACACAGCACTGAGTTTCTCATAGTTTTCTTAACCGCTCAAGGTAGTAATTACTCACTTTAGTACGACGTACATCATACATACGAATTGACACGCCAATAAGCTAAAACAACCAACCAACCAAGTATTGAGTTTCTATTGTCTAGATGGAGATGTTTGGATTTAAGTTAAACATTTTAACCGCGTTTAAGATCATATTGATCGCAAATCATCAGCCAAAAATACTTGTCTTCTGCCCATCATTTTATGAAGCACGTCAGTAATCACGTCAGTAATGCTCTAATAGACTTCTATAGGTTTTTCCATTCTGGAGGAAACTGTTACACCAGGGTTACACTTATCTCATCTTGAAAGGATGCATTTGAGTAAGTCACTTTAAAGTTTTGCTAAAAAAAACCCGGGTTCATAGCCTTGCTGATTATTCCTCGGTCGTTCTCGAGCTGGTCCGTGGCGATTTCCTCACAAGGGGATCCGGTTTATTGGAAACCAAATGTAGCTCTCTGAATGATCAAGATTTCCAGACGAGTGCGTTGGCTCCAAAATAAGAATATAATTGGTAACACCGTTAACTCAAGTCAGATTGTGAGATGACCCAAAAAGGGAATACAAAAGTCACAATGTCTTATCCGAAAACTTAGATTAGGAAGCTGTGTAAGCTTAAAATAAACTACTCTCTTGCGACAGGGTTTGAATCTCAGCCGTGTCATTCGCTGTTGGAGTTCTTAATAGTATGGCATCTTCTGTGCGGATACAGTAGTTTCAGTTCTCGACAAAATGATGTTGTTTGTGAACTATATAGCACAAGGCAAGCGGCTTGAATCATTGGCCACTTTTTTATAACAATGTATTGGATCACAGCGTGTCATACTATACCATGATGCAGCTCTTTATGTCAACGGAAACGGAAACAGTTGACAGTTCCCTAGAGAAGATCTGTGTTTCCGGTCTAACAATAGAAGACTACAAAAAGAATCAATAGGTTGCATAAAAGCCACTTACTATGATAATTTTGTTATCACACTAAGAGTTGCAAATGCAGCCCCTAATGCAATATTATTACATTCGAACCCCCGACCGATTGACGGAAAGCCAGTGTCAGACCGAGAGACTGTCCCTTTGTTGACCAAGTTATCGACTCTCTAAAGTTATGTATTGAATCGCTGGTGTCGAAAACTGGACGTACTGTATGTAAGGCTTTACCATGAATATTCCGAATCATTTCCTGATATATTCTATCGATATAAATATACAGATGTAAAATTAAAATTTAACGAATTGAACACAGCAGAACTGATAATATCCCACAGCATTTGTATTTTTGTTTGTCTGTCTCGCGTCGTTAGGGGAACGCTTGATCTTACCACAGAGTCTGAATGTCCACTGTTCCATAGAGTGATATATCAATCGCACCCCTACATAATGGACAGTACCTTAGAGCGTGTTACCATGGTCGATTTACAAGCTGTGTACACAAGGACAGATATATTATACATTCACTATACAAACTATCGACTGAATTGTTTGTTTGGTTCCAGGCGTTATGCTACTATAACCTTCTTACCGGCTGAATGGGAACGAGCAAGTGAACGATATGACTTGACGATGAAAATGAGACAAGCTATCATCATTCATCGTGATATCCAGACAGTGGGCTTTCGCTGGAGCCTTCGCAAGCAATATTTAGTTTCATCTTTTATCGGTAATTCTAACGTCTGTGACTTTGCTTATGCCTTACAAGTCTATGATGTAATCGCATTTATTTTCAAAAATGACAATGACCTTTGCATATAGAGGCTTTATACTTTATCAAACTGAAGGTTTATGTCATACCCTTATTCCTTGCAAGACAGGTTGGATAAGTTATATTATTAATACATGGTATTACAGGTTGTACTCGATCGTCTCAGTTAAAATCGATTACAAATAATGTCAATGATTTAGAATGTTGCTGACAGTAGTGCTTTTATATACATCGTTAAAACTAATCTAGGAAACCTTGTGATCGATTTGCTAAATCTTGTAGAAATTGTATTTAAAGAAGGTTTACTACTTCACAATGATTCAGAAAGACATACATGTACATGGCTACGATGATTCACCCGAATTTCAGAATAGGTGGACGTTTCTCTGCGTTTGATTGCGTTTGCAAATGGAGTCATTAAACATAAATTGACCAAAGACAATACTGTGACAGAGAACTAGAGAGTGGTCTATGTCACGGAACTACAATTTGTTTTTCTCGTTTATAATGGCATTCACATCAAACTTACTCATAACGTCAGTAGCGATTTTGTACACACCCTTAAGGTTTAAACTGACGAATCGGTCGTATTTCCGTAGTTTAACAATTTTTAGAGAGTTTCTAATGAATTGTAGCTGTAACTTGATTGAATATGTATTTAAAAACCATAATGTTGAATCAATACAAGTTTCTCGTAGAGTTTTAGACATCAAGCAAAAGACAATTAAAACATTAATATACACAAATAAAAAAGTTAAGCACAGCCACTGGGAAGCCTGCACCGACCGATAAAATCATTGGTGTAGGGAGATTGTTGGCAAACCGATGTTGCAGAAACGATTGTGGTCATAAAGGGCAACATTCTGGCGATAAAAAATCACCAGTAATGGCAATAAGCTATACAATTTATTCAGGATATCGTTAGCCAAATCAAAAGTGTATTTTAACAAAATAAAAAGATGATTGTAAGTATGAAACATCAGAGTCCATCTGGCTTCACAGGGCGAATATATTGAAATAAAGATGTCACTTTGAGTGTGTAGAACACATCCCTAGAGCAGAAGGTCAGTAGCGCGTATAACCTCCATTAGCTTCCAACCTGCGTTTTATCACTCCAGTGAGACGTCGAATCTGTTGAAGGGGTATTGAACTGCGCGCATTTGAATCCGTTAGAGCACATTTGGGATAGGATGGGCAGAAACGTTCATGCCCTAGAGCCTCTTGTACAAAATGTGCAGGAATTGGAAGCCGCATTACATCGGTATTGGCGACAGTTACCCCTTTAGCAGACCCCGTCTCGCTGGAGGGGGTGCTTAACTTTTGTCTTTGTGTATATTTTCTATCCGTTTATTTCGACAATAAAACTCGTATTCGACGTCATATTTTACTTTTGAACGCTGTCGTCATCGACACTAAAGATATCTTTATTGTTGATGTTACTTGGCAAGACAGCACATCTTCAACACTAGTTATCAGAGAATAGCTGATTTCCGCTTCTGTGTGTTTTATCCCTCAAATGTCACTATTAGGGCTGAGGGAAAATATGCAATTATGCTCTACGACATATTATCGATCTTTAGGCAAATCTTTAAAACCTCATTCGGCATACAAAATAAGCACGTTTTATTTTTTTCTTGGCGATTGAATAATATAAACGTACAATATCTTAGATCCACAGCATTAGATGGCCTACTGGTATATTTCACGACCAGAGAAATCGCGTTTTAAAAATGCTTATCTTCAGTTTTGCCCATATACAACAACAAAAAGTCCATTCCAGTCCAGCACTGTTAGCAAACGGTCAACCCGATTTCTCTAGGTTGACATTGGAAATGCCAGACAGTCACATATAATTATAGCAACGGTGATCAATTATCGCTGTCTGAAAACAAGCTGTGAAAAAAGACGGATTTTAACCACTTTGGAAGAAAACCACGTTAACCACAAACTGTCGCTTATATACACAGGACCCCTGTGTGCATAACATATCAGAAGGTTAGCCACTGCCACGAAAACACTGAGATTCTATCACTTTGAATTGTTGTTGTGTAATTTCAGCAATTCGCCGTCCATTTATTCTCATAAATACAAACAAGCCACCTCATGTGCCGCTCATTTGTTCCATCTCGGATTATTGGATAGTATGTATATACAAAATTATTTTGGCTTCAAGAATGTTCCCTGTAAACACATTATATGTGGCTTGTGAAATAAAATATTCGAACTCTTGAGTATTCCCGTACACTGATTGCATATTACGTTGTATACTCGTGGAAATAGGAATTAATGACTCTTTTAATTTGAAACGTTGCTGACTTATCCTTTAGCGATTTTTTTTGGTTCTCTTCAATCTTGCTTTCTCCAACACTTCTGCTAGTGTATCATCCACTTTCCAAACTATGATTGGAGCGTCTTGTTGCATGGTCAGTTGATCGGGTTCGTTACTTAACTTCACAGTTTCATTTCCCTTTTGCGCCAATGGTAACGCATGCCGGGTTCATACTGCATACGATTCAACATGGGTACCTCCATTTTCACACTTCGAAGCCTACACAATCAAAGCCAAACTATGGGATTTGCAAAATTGTCTACAAGTGAAAACAAGAACACAAAGCGTTTTCCATCAGACATTGGTTAGAAGGTGATGGTTGGTTAGCTTCAATACAATACTAAGATAACACCCACATACAATTCCCAGCTCTAGCATAGCCGAGATCAATTAAAAAAAAAACAACTGTTACATTTTATCTGCAGTTAGCTTTCTGTGTGACATACAATTTCTGTAACAAAGGACATTACATTTATTAACTAAATAGTAGAACAAGCAGCATTTTCAGTATGTGTACATTAAGAAACCTGAGTACATTTTGTGGTAGTAGTAGTACAGCTGATATTTGGAGATTGTCCTGGTTTCTGGGTTTGGGGTTCTGAGGGGGTCAGGTCCCAAATAGATTCGTCAAAATCCGGATTAGCTGCTGGTCTTCTTGGTGAGGAACACAATTTAGGACAAACATGTTTTTCCGCCACTTTTATGAATTGAGGCTTATGGGCCTCCTTCAACTAAGAAAATCCTTTATAAGCTGAACTGTGAGAATGTTTTTACTTCAAGCATTTCAGTTATATAGCTATAAATTCGTGATCCCGACACAACGAAGGTACCAGATGTTATCAAAGTCTTCTGACTGATTGATTAATGTTTTACGCCGCACTGCGGATAATATGGGGCGTTGCCAGGTTTAGTTGGGGGAGTGAAGCGGTATTAAGCCAGTAAATTTCACAAAATCCCTCAATGTAATATCAATACCAAAAGGCTTGCAACTGACTTTACAAGCCTTAGTGTAATCATTTTTGCATTACGGGATGCCTAAGAAAAAGATGGCGAACGTTTTAGATGTGACAACAGTACTTGATAAAGGAAAAGCTAAAGTCTCCAAACAGTTGGAAATGAGACAAGAAGCCTTGTTTGGGACGATTTGAGTCGGCCTTTAGATACTTGCTCTGTAATGCGTTTATAAGGACCAATGCATTCTCCGAGCTGCGTTACTGTGATTGCAAGATAGCTATGATAGTCCAGTAAGTATAGAATGGATTTATTTTCTGATTTGAAATTGCACAACCGTTGACAATTTCCAAAACTACAGTGCACAAACGTCACATGATGTAGTATAAGCAGCCCGAAGGCCCTGGATATGGCCAGTGCCCTGACTATGGGGTAATCTGACCTTTCACACTTCCCCGTTCATAGACTTCTGATGTGACGTATTACTGGTGCTTTTTTCCAGTAGAAGTTATTCTGAACGTGCTGGGGGATTTTACAGAATTTTGTGTCATGTTTCCAGAAAGTGTAAACGCACAAATGTGCAAGACTTTCTTAAAATTAACCGACGAATGGTCTAAAAATAACATTTCCCAAAACTCCAAAAAGTAGCTCTTTATATGTCTTCATTATGATTGTAACTTACTTATAACTCTAATTTTTAATGACGGCCAACGGACAGCATTCCTGTAGCAGGGTTCAAGTTAACGGGAAATTTAATGATCTTGATATGGGCTCATGATATATTGAAGAAACCTTATGATTTACGTTTAAAGCTTCATGCACATTCGGCTTACCGAGAGTCGGGTTATCGTTGGAACACCTACGACAAGTTACCCTGGATAAGCTACTGTGCTTATAACGTAATCCGCTCGGTGTTAATGAATCTCGGTGAAACTCCCGATATAACTGAAATTGTACCCTGGAAAATGTAATTAGTTGAAAAAAAAACGCAGCTGAATATGTAATTTGAAAAATGTATTACAATAAGAATCAATAGGCTGCATAAGTGCCACATACTATGATAATTTTGTTATCACACTAAGAGTTGCAAATGCTCTCTTAAGTTATCAATTAGATCGCTGGTGTCGAAAACTGGACGTACTGTACATGAGGCTTTATCATGAATATTTCGAATCATTTCCTGATGAATTCTCTCGGTATAAATATACAGATGTAAAATTAAAATTTAACGAATTGAACACAGCAGAACTGATAATATCCCACAGCATTTGTATTTTTGTTTGTCTGTCTCGCGTCATTAGGGCTACACTCGATCTTACCACAGAGTGAAAATGTCAACTGTTTCATTGAGTGATATATCAATCGCACCTCTGCATAATAGACAGTACCTTAGAGCGTGTTGCCATGGCCGTTTTACAAGCTGTGTACACAAGGGCAGATATATTATACATTCACTATACAAACTATAGACTGAAATGTTTGTTTGATTCCAGGCGTTATGCTACTATAACCTTCTTACCGGCTGAATGGGAACGAGCAAGTGAAGGATATGACTTGACATTGAATATGAGACAAGCTATCATCATTCATCGTGATATCCAGACAGTGGGCTTTCGCTGGAGCCTTCGCAAGCAATATTTAGTTTCATCTTTTATCGGTAATTCTAACGTCTGTGACTTTGCTTATGCCTTACAAGTTTATGATGGGACGGCTGTAATCGCATTTATTTTCAAAAATGACAATGACCTTTGGGTATAGAGGCTTCATACTCTATCAAATTGAAGGTTTATGTCATACCCTTATTCCTTGCAAGACAGGTTGGATAAATTATATTATAAATGCAAGGTATTACAGATTGTACTCGATGGTCTCAGTTAAAATCGATTACAAATAATGTCAATGTTTTAGAATGTTGCTGACAGTAGTGCTTTTATATTCATCGTTATGACTAATCTAGGAAACCTCGAGATCGATTTGCTAAATCTTGGAAATTTTTTTTTTAATTGATTGATGTTTTACGCCACTTATTATGTCACTTATATGGCGGTGTTACCCGGTATAGTGGGGGGGGGGAACTGGGTCCATGGTCCGGAGGAAACCCCCTGACCTTCGGTGAGTACCTGGCAACTCTTCCACATACCGAGTGAAAAATCCACTAAGAAATTTTTGTATTTTTATTTGGTCTGAGTGTGATTTGAACTCGTGTCGCATCGATGGAAGATCTGTGTGGGACGATCAGTCCCAATTTTATTTAAAGAAGGTTTACTATTTCGCAATAATTCAGAATCACATACATGGATGTGTTGGTTCACCCGGATTTCAGAAAAGGTGAACGTTTCTCTGCGTTTGTGTGCCTTTGCAAATGCAATAATACATTGTACTGTGATGGAGAACTACAGAGAGGTCATTTTCACGAAACTACAATTTACGAAATATAAATCATATTTATACCGCCAGGTAGTGATTTAATGTACACTTTTAACGTCTAGAAGAATCAGTGGCGTATTTCCATAAAGGGTTTTTGGAGAGTTGTTTTTAAACAACTAACGACTTCTAGCTGTAAACTGATTAAATGGGTACTTAAAAACCATATTGTTGAATCAATACAAGTTTTCCGTAGGGTCCTTAGACCTGAAACAAAACGCCAATATTTTCCATCCATTCAGTTGTCGTCATATTTGACTTTTGAACGTTGTCGTCATCGTTTAAACCAATCAAGACGACGTACTATGATGTCACAACACTGATAACGTACATAATGGGTGTCGGCTATCACGTCAGGGCACTGACCCAATTCATTTCCTGGGAGTTCGCAAAGAGTTAAGCAAACAGCACAAGTTCTTAAATAAATGTATTAAAAAATTGGAAGAGACTGTAAAGTCTGAGCTGACTGAAGAGGAAAACCCCCTTACACAGCACTGAGTTTCTCATAGTTTTCTTAACCGCTCAAGGTAGTAATTACTCCCTTTACTACGACGTACATCATACATACGAATAGACACGCCAATAAGCTAAAACAACCAACCATCCAAGTTTGAGTTTCTATTGGCTAGATGAAGATGTTTGGCTTAAAGCGAAACATATTAACTGCGTTTAAAATCCTATTGATTGCAAATCATCAGCCGAAAATACGTTTTTTAATGTAATTTGAAAAAAATATTACAATAAGAATAAATAGGCTGTACCACATACTATGATAATTTTGTTATCACACTAAGAGTTGCAAATGCAGCCCCTAATGTAATATTATTACATTCGAAGCCCCGACCGATTGACGGAAAGCCAGTGTCAGACTGAGAGACTGTCCCTCTGTTGACCAAACTCTCGACTCTCTAAAGTTATGTATTGAATCACTGGTGTCGAACACTGGACGTACTGTACGCAAGGCATTACCATGAATATTCCGAATCATTTCCTGGTGAATTCTCTCGATATAAATATACAGATGTAAAATTAAAATTTAACGAATTAAACACAGCAGAACTGATAATATCCCACGGCATTTGTGTTTTTGTTTGTCTGCCTCGCGTCGTTAGGGGAACGCTCGATCTTACCACAGAGTTTGAATGTCAACTGTTCCATAGAGTGATATATCAATCGCAACTCTGCATAATGGACAGTACCTTAGAGCGTGTTACCATGGTCGTTTTACAAGCTGTGTACATAAGGGCGGATATATTATACATTCACTATACAAACTATCGACTGAATTGTTTGTTTGATTCCAGGCGTTATGCTACTATAACCTTCTTACCGGCTTAATGAGAACGAGCAAGTGAACGATATGACTTGACGATGAAAATGAGACAAGCTATCATCATTCATTCATCCAGACAGTGGGCTTTCGTTGGAGCCTTTGCAAGCAATATTTAGTTTCATCTTTTATCGGTAATTCTAACGTCTGTGACTTTGCTTATGCCTTACAAGTTTATGATGGGATGACTGTAATCGCATTTATTTTCAAAAATGACAATGACCTTTGGGAATACAGGCTTTATACTTTATCAAATTGAAGGTTTATGTCAAACCCTTATTTCTTGCAAGACAAGTTGGATACGTTATACTATAAATACAAGGTATTACAGGTTGTACTCGATCGTCTCAGTTAAAATCGATTACAAATAATGTCAATGTTTTAGAATGTTGCTGACAGTAGCGCTTTTATATACATCGTTAAGACTAATCTCAGAAACCTCGAGATCGATTGGCTAAATCTTGGAGAAATTGTATTTAAAGAAGGTTTACTACTTCACAATAGACATACAGACCCAACCATTTAAGCCGGCAAATTATCAGCTGGCCCATATGCCAACTTGACTGCGCCAGTTAGCGCGAGAGTCGGGCGAGTTGGGGGTATCACGTGATCGTTAGTATGGCGGAGTGTGCTGCAGAATATAGTTCCTCACAATTATTCATTTTACGGACAGGATTCGTGTGAAAATGGTTATCCTTGAACACAACTCCATGTCTCCGTCGATCGGGCCCAAGTGTGAAAATGGTTATCCTTGAACACAACTCCATGTCTCCGTCGATCGGGCCCGACACTGCCTGGTATAAAGTTACAGTATGGATATATACATGTATATTCAGACCTGTAGGTCTCAGGCAATGTTTCGGAATCGTTTTAGGTATATGTAGATACCAGCGCATATTCTGGTCGACGGATCGACGGAGACATGGAGTTGTGTTCAAGGATAACCATTTTCACACACATGTAGAAACCTCATGTTAAACAAAATGAAAACTAAACCAGCTTCCAGTGGGACTAAGAAGTGCCCTAGGTTTATTACTACATATCACCACAAAGCTCCTATGATCAAATCAATCTTGAGGAAATACTGGAAGCTCAGTCTGAAAGAAAGTTTCAATGATAATCCACTCGTTGCATTCAGAAGAGGAAAAAACATCGGCGAAATCCTGAAAAAGCACAATGTATAAAGCCAATCCCTTTCAGAATATGCACAAGTTGTATACCGCATCGGACACTTACTCATTGGCAGTTTTTCGGAAAATCTGATTAGTGTAAAATATACACTTTGTACTTCCACTATACCAATATTCAGCAGAAGGAGACTACTCGTGTTTCACCTTATTCCACCTTATCCACTTATTTAACGATCAGCGTACATACAATTTCCTGACATTGTGATATCGGTACTCGCCCTGGGATCTTAATACTCTATACAATTAACTACCAGCTGCTTTAGGCAACTTATCCCTTTTTCTGAGTAACCACTTGGGACTCTACTGCTACCCTGTTATGATATCACGCGGGCTTTCCCGCACTGAAACCGCTAGCATGTTAGGCTTTATACGAACTAAACCCTATTGCCATGCTATGCCGTATACATTTTAGAAAATAGCAAAATACACGCTATGAGTCTCTAAATCAAGAGATGACCCTCCTATACAAGCCGGATTCACTTAGGCTGTATACTACCAACTACTATGTACTCTTTATTTATGTAATATATGCGCTGGGCCCCTGATGAGTGAATAAGCGCTGGTAATTATATGATTTATTTACCTGAAATATTCCGAAACACTGCCTGTAATTCACTTTACACCACCCTACTACAGCTATATACTTTATATACCACCAGGCAGTGTCGGGCCCGATCAACGGAGACATGGAGCTGTGTTCAAGGATAACCACTTTCACACTGTACATGTACATGGCTACGATGATTCACCCGAATTTCAGAATAGGTGGACGTTTCTCTGCGTTTGATTGCGTTTGCAAATGGAGTCATTAAACATAAATTGACCGAAGACAATATTGTGACAGAGAACTAGAGAGCGGTCTATGCTACGGAACCACAATTTGTTTTTCTCGTTTATAATGGCATTATTATATACATCAAACTCATACTTGTAACGTCAGTAGAGATTTTGTATACACCCTTAAGGGTTAAACTGACGAATCGGTCGGATTTCCGTAGTTTAACAATTTTTAGAGAGTTCCTAATGAATTGTAGCTGTAACTTGATTAAATATGTATTTAAAAACCATAATGTTGAGTCAATACACGTTTCCAGTAGAGTTTTAGAAATCAAACAAAAGACTATTAAAACATTAATATACACAAAGAAAAAAGTTAAACACACCCACTGGGAAGTCTGCGCCGACCGATACAATTATTGGTGTAAAGGGCAACATTCTGGCGATAAGAAATCAACATCAATGGCAATAAGCTAAAAAATTTATTCAGGATATCGTTAGCCAAATCAAAAGTGTATTTTAACAAAATAAAAAGATGCTTGTAAGTATGAAACATCAGAGTCCATCTGGCTTCACAGGGCGAACGTATTGAAGTAAAAATGTCACTTTGAGTGTGTAGAACACATCCCTAGAGCAGAAGGTCAGTATCGCGTATAACCTCCATTAGCTACCAACATGCGTTTCATCACTCCAGTGAGACGTTTGATCTGTCGAAAGGGTAACTGCGCGGATTTGAATCCTTTAGAGCACATTTGGGATAGGATGGGCAGAAACATTCATGCCCTAGAGCCTCCTGTACAAAATCTGCAGGAATTGGAAGCCGCAATACATCGGTATTGGCGACAGTTACCCTTTTAGCAGATCTTACGTCTCGCTGGAGGGGGTGCTTAACTTTGTTCTTTGTGTATATTTTCTATCCGTTCATTTCGACAATAAAAATCGTATTCGAGTTCATATTGGACTGTTGAACGCTGTCGTCATCGTTTAAGTCAATCAAGACGACGTACTAGCTATTGTGTCACAACACTGATAACGTATATAATAGATGTCGGCTATCACGTCAGGACATTTTTGAGATTTCGCAAAGAGCAAAGCCAATAGCACAAGCTCTTAAATAAATGTATTAAAAAATTGGAAGAGACTGTTAAGTCTGAGCTGACTGAAGAGGAAAACCCCCTTACACAGCACTGAGTTTCTCATAGTTTTCTTAACCGCTCAAGGTAATTATTACTCACTATAGTACTGCGTACATCATAAATACAAATGGACACGCCAATAAGCTAAAACAACCAACCATCCAAGTATTGAGTTTCTATTGGCTATATGAAGATGTTTGGATTTACGTGAAACATTTTAACCGCGTTTAAGATCATATTGATCGCAAATCATCAGCCGAAAATACTTGTCTTCTGCCCATCATTTTATGAAGCACGTCAGTTATGCTCCAATAGACACCTATAGGCTGCTCCATCCTGGAGGAAACTGTTACACTAGGGTTGCACTCATCTCATCTTGAAAGGATGCATTTGAGTAAGTCACTTTAAAGTTTTGCAAAAAAAATCGGGTTCATAGCCTTGCTGGTCATTTCTCGGTCGTTCTCGAGTTGGTCCGTTGCGTTTTCCTCAAAAGGGGATCCGGTTTTTTGGAAACTAAATGTAGCTCTCTTTGAGATGAAGATTTCCAGTCGAGTGCGTTTTGACAATAGTGGTTGGTTCAAAAAGAAAAAAAATTGTTAACACAAGTCAGATTGTGAGATGACGGGGAAAGGAACACGAAAGACACAATGTCTTTTTTGAAAGCTTAGATTAGGAAGCTTTGTAAGCTTAAAATAAACTACTCTCTTGTGACAGAGTTTGAATCTCAGCCGTGTCATTCGCTGCTGGAGTTCTTAATAGTATGGCAGCTTCTGTGCAGATACACTAGTTGCAGTTCTGGATAAAATGATGTTGTTCGTGGACTATTTAGCATAAGGCAAGCGGCTTGAATCGTTGACCACTTTTCAGAACAATGTATTTGAGCACAGCGTGTCGTAGTATAGTAGAGAGTAGAGATTTTGTATACACCCTTAAGGTTTAAACTGACGAATCGGTCGTATTTCCGTAGTTTAACAATTATTAGAGAGTTCCTAATGACATGTAGCTGTAACTTGATTAAATATGTATTTAAAAACCGTAATGTTGAATCAAAACAAGTTTCCCGTAGAGTTTTAGACATCAAACAAAAGACAATTAAAACATTAATATACACAAAGAAAAAAGTTGAACACACCCACTAGGAAGTCTGCACCGACCGATAAAATTGTTGGTGTAGGGAGATTGTTGGCAAACTGATGTTGCAGAAACGATTGTGGTCATAGAGGGCAACATTCTGGCGATAAGATATACAATTTATTCAGGATATCGTTAGCCAAATCAAAAGTGTATTTTAACAAAATAAAAAGATGCTTGTAAGTGTGAAACATCAGAGTCCATCTGGCTTCACAGGGCGAACATATTGAAATAAAAAATGTCACTTTGAGTGTGTAGAACACATCCCTAGAGCAGAAGGTCAGTAGCGCGTATAACCTCCATTAGCTTCCAACCTGCGTTTTATCACTCCAGTGAGACGTCGGATCTGTTGAAGGGGTATCTGCGCGCATTTGAATCCTTTAGAGCACATTTGGGATAGGATGGGCAGAAACATTCATGCCCTAGAGCCTCTTGTACAAAATCTGCAGGAATTGGAAGCCACATTACATCGGTATTGGCGACAGTTATCCCTTTAGCAGATCCCCCGTCTCGCTGGAGGGGTGCTTAACTTTTTTCTTTGTGTATATTTTCTATCCGTTTATTTCGACAATAAAACTCGTATTCGACGTCATATTTGACTTTTGAACGCTGTCGTCATCGTTTAAGTCAATCAAGACGAGCTACTAGCTATAGTATTACAACACTGATAACGTACATAATAGATGTCGGTTATCGCGTCAGGGCATTTTTTGAAAGTTCGCAAAGAGCCAAGCAAATAGCACAGGTTCTTAAATAAATGTATTAAAAAATTGGGAGAGACTGTAAAGTCTGAGCTGACTGAAGAGGAAAACCCCCTTACACAGCACCGAGTTTCTCATAGTTTTCTTAACCGCTCAAGGTAGTAATTACTCACTTTATTACAACATACATCATACATACGAATGGACACGCCAATAAGCTAAAACAACCAACCACCCAGGTATTGAGTTTCTATTGGCTAGGTAGAGATGTTTGGATTCAAGTGAAACATTTTAACTGCGTTTAAGATCATATTGATCGCAAACCATCAGCCTAAACTACTTGTCTTCTGCCCATCATTTTATGAAGCACGTCAGTAATGCTCCAATAGACGTCTATAGATTGCTCCATCCTGCAGGAAATCGTTACACTAGGGTTAAACTCATCACATCTTGAAAGGATGCATTTGAGTAAGTCACTTTAAAGTTCTTCGAAAAGCCTCGACTCATATACTTAGCATTGCTGATAATTCCTCGGTCGTTCTCGAGTTGGTCTGTGGCAATTTCCTCAAAGGAGGATCCGGTTTATTGGAAGCCAAATGTAGCTCTCTGAATGATCAAGATTTCCAGACGAATGCGTTTTGACAATAGTGGTTGGCTCCAAAATAAGAATATAATTGGTAACACTGTTAACACAAGTCAGATTGTGAGATGACGCGGAAAGGGAATACAAAAGTAACAATGTCTTATCCGAAAGCTTAGATTTTGGAACTGTGTAAGCTTAAAATAAACTGCTCTCTTGTGAATCTCAGCCGTGCCATTCGCTGTTGGAGTTCTTAATAGTATGGCATCTTCTGTGCAGATACAGTAGTTTTAGTTCTCGATAAAATGATGTTGTTTGTGAACTCTATAGCACAAGGCAAGCGGCTTGAATCAATGGCCACTTTTTAAAACAATGTATTGGAGCACAGCGTGTCATACCATACCATGATGCAGCTCTTTATGTCACCGGAAACGGAAACAGTTGGCAGTTCCCTAGAGAAGATCTGTGTTTCCGGTCTAAAAATAAAAGGCTACTTTCATATTCGGTAGTTTCGTGTATTAATAGTTATACGTATATTATCAGTTACAGGGTGTTTCCCAGGGGTTGGGGTGGACAGACGCGACTGCCGGATCTGGCAATAACGTCACAAGCAATATATGGTAGTGGCCCCGATCTCGACGCGCCAATAAGCTAAAACAACCAACCAACCAACCAACGTAGCAGGGGGAAATACAGGGTCTTCACGTAACTGGTTGAAACTATATTAAAGGAAGGATTTTGTATGAGGTGAGATGAGTAGCCATGTGATATCACAATCTCAGATTGCACAATCCCAAATCAATTTACTAATAACAATATCTCAATTGCAAAGAAATTAATTCAGGATAAATCCGGATAAAACCTGAAATATGGACAAACTAAGTATTCCAACTGGGGATAATTATCGATTATATGTGCTCCACTAAATTAATATATTGATCAAAGCTGGTTGTCCTCTATTTTGTTAACTTGGATTCTAATTGAGAGTAAAAAACGAATGATTAATAGAGAAGAACCGTTGTGTTGTCTTTGATGTATCAATCGATAAACTGATATTATGATTGACAGCTATTAACATAATATTTTACCCACCAATAAGCTAAAACAACAAATAGACTATTTATTTATTTGATAAGATTTCATGTTCCCGCATATTTCCTTTAAAGTGGCATGAGCTGCCAGAATTCGAACATTTTTTCGTAAGTTCTGATTGTTTCAACAGTGGCAACTTAAAGTGGCATGAGCTTTCAGAAATTCTGATTGTCAAAAGATGTACCTTAAAAAAATAAAGGATTGACGTTGAAGTAAAAAATATTGGTACAGTCAGTACCCTGTACGAACCAATGATATGTGCTAATAACGGGGCAGGATTCAAAGATGTAGGAGTTCGTTTTTAGGTCTTTTGCTTCTGATAAAACCACCTAAACGTACATCCTCAAGATTGGTATCAACTGAAAGTTTTTAGTTTGTTATTTCAGATAATAAGAACCAACAATTAGCTAAATCTGTTTCAACGAAATTTTCCTTATATTTGGCAGCTCATGCCACTTTGGAATGAGGAAAATCCATACGAGCCGACATATTGTCTGAAAAGTAAATACTTGATTGATTGTTTGGTGTTTTACTCCGCGCTCAAGATTATTTCACTTATATAGCGGCGTTGCCAGTTTTAATGTGCGAGGAAACCGGGTTCTATGCCCGGAGGAAACCCATGACCTTGCGGTGGTAACTGGCAACCTCCCAGCATAGGTCGTTCGAGTGAAAATCCAGTAAGAAAATTGTCCAATTTTATTTTTGACTGTAGGAATTCGAACCCGCGACCCATTGGTGGAAGGCTGTTCGGATTGAGCGTACATTCTCGAGACTAGTGACACTACAACCCTTCTGAATTTCACGTCTTTAGAAAAACAGCCATATAAACATATCCCATCTCATTTTAGAGAAAATATTCACCCGATCTGAAAAAACTTTTTGAAAATTTTTTATTAAAGAGAAGATTGGATCAAACACATGACCATGGACAGATACATGGATGACGTCGAGTTGCTGTAATAACATGCTCAAGTATTTGAATAAATCGATTTTATGCTGTAAACATAAGAGTTAACCTATGCTGAAACTCCTTATCACCACAACGAAGTGACCAAATAATGTATTTATGTAAAAATTGCAATATATTATCATATAGGGAATCCGGGCCCTTTGCCAGAAGAAACCCCAGACCTTGGGCGAGTACCTGGCAACTCTCTCACATACGGCTATTGACTTTGGATTTGTAATGAATTATCTGTTGACATTGCAGCATGTTGGAAATTATATTGAGGTTATATTGAGGCTTGGTGTGTTTTATTAGAGAAACACATCTCAGTTCAACTTCAATTCAATGGTATTGTCATTGTTAGTTTTTGATAACTATTTAATGGCCATTGTTTGTTTGCTTGTTTGTTTTTTATTCGCCAGATAATAAAGCATAACAGCCAATTACACAATGACAAGAAAAACATGTAGAATCCCGACAAAAAAAAAATAACGCTTGTTGTACAACAACAAAAATCACATATTTTTTTAAACGAACGGTTATATATCGTATTAAGACAGTGGTGGTATACTTCAAATATGGTCCTTTAATTTCGATTTAAAGGCAGACAATGGGGCAATAGTCTTAATAGTATTTTGTTCCAATCTTGAGGAACTCTTATCTGTACGGTGTACATACTTAAGTCTGTTTTAAAGAAACACCTATGTAAATTCAAAGATTGATTTCGGGTCGGATAGTTATGTAAATCAGATTGTCTTGTAAAGTAAGTTGAAAACTAAGATGGTAAGAGATTTGTATTATGGAAGAACGTTTGCGCCATTTGTAATAACAAAAAACATTCAATTGCGACAGAGTTGGAATTTTAAGTTTGGTAAACAATGGTGCTGTATGTTCTAGCTTTGGGTTCTTAGTAATTATACGAACAGTCAATCCGCCTGAAACAGACCAGCACGTATTGGCTCCCTATGTAACTTAACTTTATTAAACTAGTAAAGTCTTGGCGCGAATCATTCTTGTAGAATGGAGTCGCAATCAAATTTTATAAGAAGAAGAAGAAACGTATTGGCTCCTTCATAAGTATCACTGATTTCCAGAATACTGTATGGACAGTTGGAAAGGAGAAAAGCATAGATGAAATACTAACGTATCAAACTAACAATTCAGAAATGCTTTGAATAGAAAAATTGCTTCGATTACATCTCTCTTTAAATCAGGAAAGTGACTCTCAGACCACGCCTCTGTTCGTTGCCATTTGCATTTCGTTTTTAAGATGAATTGTTTACATTAAAACAGTTTCTAAGAAATTACTAATTTCCCAAAATAACATAGCCTCTTTTGTGAACATATTATAGTCTCAGCTATCGATAAAATGACGACTAGAATTATTGACCTCTCTTCAGAACAATGTATTGGAGCACATCATGTCGTGATCCAGCTCTTTACGCCACCGGAAACGGAAATAGTTGGCAGTTCTCTAGAGAAGACCCTGTTTCCGGGCTAAAAATAGGACTAAATTTTTTACTTCCGGTAGTGTCATGAATTAATGATTATCTGTTTACGAAGCCATGCATTCTGCTGATTTCAAATTGCATATCCCCCTAAACCATTCCAGGCCAAGTGGATCGAAAACAAAGTCTCCATTGGAAAATAATTGCCTTGTTTTGAAGATTGGTTGATTGGTTGTAGCTTAAAACCACGCACAAGACTATTGTACGTATATAGCGACAGAGACAAATATATTTACACTAAACAAAAATTAACCGAAATACGATGTGCCATCTTCAAATAATGAAATCACCCGATAAGCTTACACTATGACCGATCGATACCAACAGTATACATGTAGTAGACTATGTTTCTACTCATTCCAAGATCCCTCCCACCCCCCTCCCCACCCCCACCATTTATAACTACCAAATACGTCCAATGGGGCAATACAGTATAGTACAACTATTCTTGACGAAAGGTTGTCTATAGGGTTTCCTTGAAGGCAAACCAGTTTAACCTGTAACCTGGAATCAATTTCACGATTCCAATCAGTCCAGGTCGCCCATGAAGATGTGTTTTCAGTTTTGCAAACGCCTGCTTCTATATAATAAACTGCTATTCTTTTGGAAGGAAATCAATTCATTGGTTTTGGAAATAAGTTGCATATCTAGCAAGACACTGTTTGGGGACATCTGTAGGTATCGATTCGCCTTTGAAGAAAATTGCGTCACCCACAATTGTCATGCAAATTATTTTCAAAGTTGACGCTCTGCCACACCCCCTTTACTCAAAGGAATACTCTCTGCAAAATACAGAGACCTTTTTGCATTAAGAAAGGAAGATCGTTCTCTGGATTCTATTTTTAATTGTAAGATATATTTTTTCGGAAAAATTCCAAAGTTTTTACATACATCATTTTGTAATTTTGTTAGGTGCAGCGTGAACGTAACTCTATGGTCAATATCACCAATAAAACCATTCTCTGACAGCCTTGTCCATTGCAACAGCAAATGCAACAGCAAATGGGCAGATTTCTCATTTGATTTAAAGGTGTTTTTTGCAACCATACAAGTGCTCACAACAGCCAGGAAAAGGTCGATCTAGGTGTCGTTCCACATTTGATAATCGCCATATACACTGTAACCGTTTACCGTCAATTCTACAGTAGAATATTTTAAAATTAACGGTAAATTGCCGTTTTATACTTCACTGGAAGATTTACGGTCGCGTACCGTAAAAAATAACTTTGAGACAGAGTTGTCGTTTCCGAGCTAACGAGATCTGATCTCCTCGATTGTTTCCGTGAAGGATTCGTCCAAAATACATCATTGCGCGAAAAAACGGAAGTGCGCATGCGCACACCGAAGCGCAAATAAGGCATGAAAATGTGGCCACCAACATAACATATAGATAGTTAGTCTAGTGGTTAAAGGATACGGTTATGGCTAGTGCGCATGTAGTTGTGCGCAGCTCCTGTATGGGAGGTTATGAAGAGATTTTTCATCAGCATTTTTTCGAATAAATATATGTTTGTCAGCTTGCAGAAGTAGTCAGTTTTACTATTTCGTTGGGGTACATAACATTTGAAAATCTACATTAACAGATCCATTCTGGGATTGAAGACCTGCTGATTTCATACTGTTTTTTCACATTCACTGATTAGGAATGTGGCTAGTTGGACTGGTTAGTTCAGTGTCATTATCAGGCAACAGGCTGGGTAATATCAATGGAATCCAGTTGTGTCCACTGGAAGCAGTCCTGTCTCAAGGAAAATTTATATCTTACAATATCATGTAATGTGCCACACACAAGGTTGTGGGGGTATTACTCATAGTTCCCTGGTTTCCCCCAATTTTCAATATAATGCCGTCCTTTTTACGATAACAATACCGTGCGTTTACGGTATTCAGACGTAGTTTTACAAACATACTGTAAAAAATACGGTATATCGTAACTTATGATTTTACGGTCTACCCTTATTTTTACGGTAGAAAGTTGGCAGCCAGCCTACCGTAAAATGTACGGGTTACATTTTACAGTGTACCAAAGATTCAAGGATGATAACGCCCCATATTTCAAGAGAGGGTGACCGGGTTTATTCAGAACAAGCAACGCCCCTGGAACATGCGTGGAACATTTTGGAGCACATGATTCTATGCCGGGGTCCTACTCCACAAAGTTCCCATGAATTGGAGGCAGTATTGTATTGGGTAAGATCTCGTGTGTGAGGGGTATTAGAAGACGCATGTAAGCTGTGATTCAAGTATTTGTTGCAAGTTCCCGATATGAACTGATTGTGCTTCCATCGTCTTCATATGAGACTTAGCCACTCATTACAGTTCCATTCAACATTGGATTTTGAGATTTCCCCCGATATGAACTGATTGTGCTTCCATCGTCTTCATATGAGACTTAGCCACTCATTACAGTTCCATTCAACATTGGATTTTGAGATTTCACCATACATTTACATGCAACTGTTCAGCACAAGGTTCCCACGTGCAAGAAGACCTTGTATTTTCATGCTACAGCCAATGGACTGTTTTGTCCCACGCCTGGCCCAAATATTCTTTCTACAATACAGTATCATGCAAAACATTTGGGAGTGCGGCGCAATACGTTTTTGGCTATGTAGAGATTTTGCAAAGTAGTACGTAATGAGTTCTTTGCCGTAAAACATTTTAGTGAACACGCATATCTATGCTTCGCTATCTGTACTTTAAATAACCGTATAAGATTCTTACGTTCGGACGATGAATTATTTGTATGTACATGTGTAGGTTTAATGGAAAAGGTAACGGGACTTCCATAGGCCTTTGACGAGTACCTGACGACTCTTCCACGTAGGGCGATGGAGTGCAAGAGCACTCCAAAATTCCGTATTCCAACCTAATACCCATCAAATTGTTTACATGAAGTCGTGCAGGTTGTCATATTTACTAATGGGAGTTAATAACTAAAACGTATCAATGTTGGACTTTTAAAACGAATCGCTTGATGTGTTTTATAAGAGTAAAAACCTTTAATTGTTTCATCGGACAATGATTATCCGATTTCAGTTCAATAGCTTATCAGTTTTTGATAACTATATAATCGCCATTGATTGAATTGTCATTTGGCTCAAACGGACTTACACGTATCGGTTTATTAGTTGGTTGTTAAAGCTTTTTGACGCGTCCATTCGTAGGAATGGTGTATAACAACGGCTTGTCCATAAGTATCATTGATTTGTAATGTTCACACCTGTATGGCCATCCGGAAAGAAGAAAAGCACTAATGGAATCCATTTAAGTCCACAATTTGCAGTTAGTATCATCGTTTTAACGTACAATAGACGGAGATTATGGCCAATCTGTGGGCAAAAAATCGATCCCAAATGACATCTGCCTTTTATACTAAGTTGGGATTTTCTTAAAACTTTATCTTTAGACCAGTGTAACCTTAAATTGATTTCGATCGCTATGAAATAATATATATCTTATCTTAAATAAATAATTTAAAACGAGGCTATTAAGAAGACTGGTCCTTAGAATAAACCATTGTTTCTCGTGTGTATTTTTCTTTATTAAATCGATCTTAAGGTAACATGAGCTGCCAAATATCATTAACATTCCATCGAAACAGAATTAGTTGATTGTTAGCCATTCTTACCATAAACTACTAAAGAGAGCTTCATGCTGTTAGCAATCTTGCAGATGTACGTTTATGTACTTTTGTAAGGCAGTAATACACCCAAAAATGAATTCATACATACTTGCTATTTGAATTGTGTTTATTATTTGCACACATCGCCAATTAATGCGGGCTATGAACTTTTGTAATGTTTTTATTTCAACGTCAATTATTTAGTTTTTCATTGTATTTTAAACACTGAACTTTTGTTGAAAATAAGAATTTAGGAAACAAATTCTAAGTATGGCAGCTTTAATATACATTATACATATATTTGACATGCATACTGGTACACAAACAAATATTTGCTCCAATTGCTCTGAACGTGATAGATTAAATTGTGTTTTACAATGTACTCAAGATTATTTCACTTATATGGCTGCGTTGCCAGGAGATGAAGCCGGACTCATCTCGACCTTCGTTAAGTACCGGGCGACGTTCTCACAAAGGGTGATGGAGTGCAAAAACTACCCTCTTCTTTACTACCCTTCGATAGAAGGTTGTCTCTGAGTTATCTGTAATTAAATCTGAAACCTGACGATGTTAAATTATACTCACTATCGAGACATATAATTCGTTTGCTACCAGAGATTATACTGTACAAATAAGTGAACTGACTTCATCATTTTGACTGACCCAGACATTTACAAAAATCAATAGCCAATTATAAAAAAATAGTATGTACTCAAAACCCGTTTCAAACAGGATGTTAATAAATGACTCCTATGTATTTGGTTTAGGGTGTCACGAATAATGATTTATAAATATGCGCGTATTTTCCCTTTCTATCATCCACATTCCATTGCAGGGGACGCGTGTCTTCAGAATATCTGAATGATAGATTCATCGATTAACGTTTTACGCCGCATTCAATATTACTTCCCGGCGTTAACAGGCTTGGAATGGGAAAACATCTGGGTATTTGTTCGCCACCTTTGGCGAGCATCTGGCCACTCTCCAGCACAGGTTGACCAAATGAAAACCTCATCAGAAAGTTTTTGATCTTTCTTTAGATTGATTGCGATCCGAATCCTCGAACCTTCGACTAAATGTTTGTGCCGGACTGAGAGACCCTCGCTCTGCCGACTGAGCCACTGAAACCCCCTCTAAAGGGGCTTTCACAATTGAGACTTTCGCCGCAAGGTCAAAATGCTGAAATCGACCGCACGGTGGAGATAACATTTTTCGGGCCGCAGTAGAATCGGAAAAATGACCGCAAGAAAATAATCCATTTTACGATTGGCCGGGGCATCGTAAGGGTGTGGCAAGGTTCCCGCACGTTTTAATCCACGAATCTCTTGCGGCGAACCGCGCGAGTGACGCAAGCAACGCACGTCTAGCGCACGTGATCCGTGAGACAGTTGCGCGGAGGTGCTACGTGATTTGTTGGAACGTGAGGCGTGCCGCAAGATGCATCGTGCGTCATTGTTTTTCGCCGCGCACCAATGAGCGGGGGCCTTACGGCGTTTTGTCAAATCGTGCGGCGATTTTGGGCTCCGCAGACGTGATTACAGTATAAAAAGGCGCATAGATCCAAAAAACCGTTAGAAAAAGTACGTCAATCCATTGAGGAAGATCACCACGATGCCGGCGAAGAAGCAGACCAAGGCAAAAGCTCCAACTGTTGTGAGATGAAATGAAGCACCCAAAAATATATACCTGTAGGACACCTGAGGGTATTTTTCGCACGGTGAACGCAAGGCGGTGCAAGACCGAGACGGCGAATCGTTCAACGGTTTACGACTGCCGCAAGGTTGGCGGAACAAGAAATTTCACCGTACGGAGCATCTTACGACACAAACAAATCGTGCATCAACCGCGCGTCAAGATACAACGGTTTACGGTGAACGTACTGGCGCCCGCACGGATCAGAGGTAATAAAAAAATTCGCACGGCCTAAAATTGGATTCCATGTGCACATCAAACTTTTCTGCGGCTCTTGCGGCACAAAAATTCCGCGCGGTAAGGTGCGGTTGCCCGCAAGGTAGGCTGCGGTCCATCGTACGGAAGGCCAAAATTCATGACCGCAAGAGCCGTAAATTTGCCGTATCTCAATTGTGAAAGGGGCTTTAATGTTAGAAAGCTGCAACATCCTTTCACATTGTGCTGAAGCGGAAAATATAAAAGGCGAAACAAACAGTATGTGGCTGGCTAACTGAGTTCCCCTTATGAACAAGAATCCTAAGATATGTTATCCAAGCCTCGTGGTCAAAGTATATATTGATGATGTGTGTCGGTGATTCGTGAGGTCCTTCGGAAAATGACAAATGTGAGTATTTAACACTTTTATTTGGTGGAATGGCGAACTAAAGAATCGAATAGAACGTGTTTAAAGTTTGGGTCGGTTGCGTTGCCTATATAAGGAGAAAATCAGAGAAGAATGTGGTGATTCAAAAAGGTTACATGTTTCAACGTTCAACTTTTTGGCACGTTATCCAGCCCCATTTGCCACACATCATCAATATATATTTTGACCACGGGGCTTGGATATCTCCAGCTTATGAAATGTATGATGGCAAGTAAAAGGTAAACATTTAAAAAATAAGCCTTTAGCTTTTATACCGAGTGTCAAATATTCATTTTCTACAGGGTCTTTCCTCCCGATGTATGTGTACGGTTGAGTATAAAATGTTATAAGCCAAAAAAAAATCACGATTCAAACAAGCAGATTTTATGTACAAATTTCGGTTTATATCAAAATAAAATAGATTAACGTATTTACAAAGAAATATTTTCCTAATTTCTTTCCAAACTTAGAACTAACAGTTCCAAGATAGAAAACTGTAATCCAGGAACTTACAAAGTTCACTGGTATAGCATAAATATGATTTACAGAAATCCACAAATCAATCCTGGAAAAACCGCTGGTAAACTATTTGATATGATGGCCGAGAAGGGACATCCCGTTTTACTTGCAGATCTTCCTTCAATCTTAGTCACATACACGATAAAAATGCGATGGTAAAGCGATGGTTAATATTTACCATCGCTTTACCATCGCGTTTCCATCGTGTTTGTGATTTTCTTTCAAAACCCAGTCCACAAAGTAAGTTGCAGTTATAATCCTCAATTTCATAAAGTATAACACGAACATAAATCTTGCTATATTTTTCATCGCGTCTTAGATTTCGATTTAGCCTGGTTGAGTATCTATAACGGGATGTCCCTTCTAGGCCATCATAATTTGATCACATAAATGACTGCATTCCCGATAAAAGTTTGCAAGCAGAATATAAATGCAAATAGTGTACCTTTTTAAAGGGGCATGAGCTGCCAAAATGTTGATATTTTTAGGTTAACAGGGAATGTTGAAATTATTGGCTATTTTTTCTCAAGACGTATAATTCAGAAGCTTTTTAGTGCCTTTAGTCTCGAAAATGTACGATAAAGTATTGTTTTGAACTCACTTTGGCTTAGAATGAATGAATGATCGTCCCGGTTATTTAAATTTTGTTTACTGTTCGAACACGTTTTCGGTTCGTACAGGCCACATACTGTATGGATTTTCCTCATTCTAACGCTAATCATTTAGTTTTTTAGATGACCTTCAAAGCCTCATACTGTCGTGACGATCAGAAATTATGAAAAAAATTTGAATTTTGACAGCTCATGCCACTTTAAATAGAACTCTAGAGATTCAAAAACACTCTTATTATTAACATAAATTTGCTTAGCTTTATAAACTTGACATATTTCACATCCAAAAACAATCGAGAAACGTCTAGTTTACATCTAGGTCAACACTGCAGCCGGCCGATCAGCTATAAAAGATGGTCAAGTTAACTAAATTGTAAACAGCTATGAGGTGAACCGGTGTAGTGAGGAAAATATGTCACGATATCCAGTGCGATCTATACTTGAAACAGAAGATTTGCAAAAACCATCAAATAATACAATTTAGAGAAAACTTATAAACGTAATGAAGGGTCAAGGAAGATACTATTTAACCTCTCTTCACAGAATAAGGAAGAAAATAACCACCTTTCTCCTTGGATGAACTACATGCCTCCAGGGAAGAGGGCAGCGATTCACTCTAGGTCTGGGCTAGAGCTTTAACAGCTTAATTAAACATTTTCCTAAAAAAATTCTAAACGTATAAATGATGCCTGGCCAACGGGTTCATTTCTTGATATAAAGGGATCCCCGTCAGTGGTGAATCACTCTGCTAATCTGTTCTTTTAGAATACAGTTTATGCAGGGGTAATAATGTTAAATAATTGAAAGTTTTTACCCTAATTCAAGAAAAGTAAAAAATTCAACATGGCGGATATTGTAACTGATTATGTTGAAATCGTTTGACAGGTCTACTGTATGCATTGACAATATTAGCGTATTTGTCTAACGGAGAACCAATTTCCGACTCAGTATGAAGTCAACAGACGAGGAGGCGCGCTAATTCTCTGTATTTATACTTTAACAAAAGCTTCACATGAACTGGTTAATGAAAAAACGTCGATTCCGATTTCTCTAAAGGTTTTTTTAAATTGTATCGTTGCTTTATAGAAAACATACGTGGATACATAAAGGAGTGCCAACTAACAATGCCCTATAGTAAGTAAGCAGGGCTATTTATAAAACGAATTGTACTTTGTGACTTTGTAAGGTGGGCAAATATGGTTACGGTATTTCTTCAGCGCCAAATTAAAAAAAATGCTTTTAAGCATTTATTCCATTGGCTATACCTCCCTAAGACCAAATATAAATAGAAAAAAATCTGAGTATGGTTATCATTCTGTTGCCCTATGTAAAACAGTTGCCAGGTACTCCTCAAAGATCGGGAGTTTCCTCCGGGTAAAGAACCTGGTTTCGTCCACCATTAATCCTGGCAACGTCGAGGTATAAGGGAAATAATATTGAGTACGGCATAAAACATCATTTAATTAATCCATTGGTTGTATAAAATTAAAGTTTGAACAGATTGTTCAGTGGCTGCTGTATAGCGTTACGTAAATTTTTGCCTAAAATATCTGAGTTTAAGGGAGTTTAGTCGTGGCGAGCTGATCTTTGAAATTTTTGTTCTTTTTATGACTGGATGTCCACTCAGTGGTCGAGCCATTTTACTCTGAAGTATATGTAGTTTGTATTCTATTATAACTTGGGCCATATTCATGCTGGCCTTATTATATTGAAACACAAATGTTTGTTTAAGTATCTGCAGAATTCTCAGTTTCTCAGAATTCTCAGTTTTTGCATGCGATAACTTATAAGATGTTAGAGGAGTTGCAATCAAGGACCTTTGCCATTTTAAATTTGTTGCGGAATTGTTTTCCGAAAAAGGTTCCGCGATCAGATTTGATCCTTAGGGGTACCCAAACAGAGTACTTGGGTACAATAACCATAAAAAGAACAAGCCTGATAAAAAAAAATTAAAAAACTGCAGAATCTAAATACCTAAACGCCGCTGATGCGTGTCAATAGTTTTGAAGAATTCATTGTGATCTAGATGCACAATATTTTGGTATTTATGACCCTTGTAAATAGTGACATCCAAATAATCCATATAGATATCTTTAACATGCCAAGTAAATTAAATCTGTGCAGGACCCCTGATCGCGTTATCGAACTGACACTTGTTTTTACTGTTTATTTTCTTAGTTGTTTTTGCTATTTGATGGTATTCACAAGACTTGATACCTCGATCGGTGCTGTTTGAAGTCCTGTTTAGTTCGAAATTCTGTAATTGTTATCGAAAGCACTTGTGAAACTTAAAATAACTCCTGTTATTAAGCCGGATGCATAATTACGTCACATGAAACTAACTACTTGTATTGTGGGAAACCTAGAGGGGTCCAGTCCGTCATTTTCTTTGATACGTTTTGTAACCAAACGTGTTAATCAAAGTTGTTTATGTTATATTTTATTGTATTATGAAAAAAACTATTCATAAAAAATTCACCTCATTATTGTTTCAGAGCATGTCTCTCACAATATATAACCTCAACCACTCTTGGCCATGTACATGGTTATTTTAGACAAGAAGAATTTCCCTGTGCCCGTGTGTTTTAGTGATCATAAATATATAAAACAACGCTATTCTCCATCTTGTAAACATCCTATCACTGAAATCCCATAGTACACTTGTCTAACAGTTGAAGATGTCATTTGAGACTCGGTCAATTGAATATAGGCGATCATTACGCCGTAACCAAGATCGTTACACTTGTTTGGCGTAGTTGCCAGTTTTAGCGGGAATGAAACCTTGCTTTGTACCTAGAGTGAAAACACCGGTCTTTCTATGAACGCAATCGGGAGAAAACTCAATCAGACATTTGGTATGGTCTTGCTTGAATTCCGGGAAAGAAAATCGCCCCATCGAGTTGACGCATGGAAAGGAGATAATATAGTCAACTATGCGCATGATTACTTCCATCTTTGTAACTGGATTTTCAGTAGTGGCATGAGCTGCCAAAAGTCGCAATATTTTCATAAATTCTGATTGTTCAGATAATGTGAGGATTTGAAGTTCATTGAAACACTTAATGATTGATGTTGAAATAAGGAACATTTTCCAAACAACGAATCTATTTCGCGAAATACTATTTTTTGGTGAAAAACGGGTTCGTTTTATATTTTTTTCTTCATGCAAGATTCCATTTCTACAAAAGGGCTGTTAATTCAAATGATATTCTACCTGAAGGGACTAACAACAAATGAGTTATTACGTTACTCTTTCTCCCTAAAGTTAGCGAACTTTGAAAAGCACTAAAAGCTTGGATTTTTCTTGGCTATCGCCCAGAACGCATGCTATCCATCCATCCATCCATTGTCTCTTCTGGGCCTCGGTGGTCCAGTGGGTTAGAACGATCGTCCCTCAGTCCCACACATACCTTCATCCATTCAAAAATTCAGAGTGAATTTTTTCACTCGGTCACCTTATTTGGAAGAGCTGCCAGGTACTCACCGAGGGTAGGGCGTTTCCCTCGGGCGATGAGCCTGGTTTCCTCCCCCACTAAACCTGCCAACGTCGCCATATGAGTGAAATAATCTTGAGTGCGACATAAAACATCAATATCCTCATACAAGGATCGAAAGAAAAATCCACTCGCATCGGGGAAGAAATTCATCGTGAATTTACCATTATTGGATGCTTGTAATTTATTGGAGTCAACAACTCTCAAATTATTGGAAATGAGGCACCCTATGGATATTTTATATTGTTTTATATTGAACGAAATTCTATGCATTCTCTAAATATCCGTTTCATTCCAATATTTACGATTAATACAAATATTCAAAATGAAATGTCCAGACATGAAGAAAACGGGGATCTCAGCTGTTTGCCAGATAGAAGTGTAATAAACACGAATGTAAGTCAGGACTCATTCAAATTGTCTTATTTGAACAAAATCCCTCCCTGTTGACAACTCGTTCTTCAATTATGTTTATGGGGCATCGGGGCTCAGTTGGCTGAGTGATCGTCCTTCAGCTCGACATAGGCCTTCCGTCGATGCCTCGTGAGTTCGAATTCCATTTCAATCAAATATAAGTTGAAGAAATTCTAATTGGAGCAAAAGCCCGATTTCCTTCTCCACTTTTCGGAAAACCAGCATTCCTTTGGGTTATGTGTATTTTACAAAAGAAGGTATTTACAACGTGACCGATGTGTAATCTTAGATACCGAAAACATCACTTCTTCAAGTAAACATGGGGGCTTCGGTGGATCTGTCGACAGAACGATGGTGGACACAAAGTATCACATCGATCAGTACTGGATTCGAATCCCACTCTGTCCAAAGAAAAACATTCTAAATTTCTCCGTAGGTTTTTTAGTCATCGGTTATTTGTAGGAGAGTTGTAAGGTACTCACTAAAGGGTAGAGCCAGGTTTCCTCCCCACAAAACCGTATAATGCCGCCAAAAAAGTTAAATATTTTTAAGTGCAACGAAAAGCATCAATCATTCTATCAATTTTCAAAGCAAACTTGGGGGCTTCGGTGGCTTAGTCGGCAGAGTGATAGTACCTCAGTCCGACACTAGCATTTCATTAATGGCTCGCGGGTTTGAATCCCCCTCAGTTCAAGAACAATTACAAAGTTCTGAGTATTTTTGTTTTATTTGATCGGCCTTTGTAGTTGCCAGGTTCTCACTGAAGAGGAAATAAATTGGTTTCTAAACATGGCAACGCGGTCATATATGAAATAATCTAGTGAGCAGCAAAAAACACCGATCAATCAATAAAGGCAAGGTTATTAGAAAGTCAATATTAATACGCTCCGATTGGGTAACGCAATGTATACGAAAATATATTGAAGATTTGCATTGATACCAACGCCAACCTTACAACACAATATATGCCACTACAGAAGAAGTGAATGAAACGAGATAAACAACAATAAAACCAACGATTTACGATTTAGACAATCAGCGGTTCGTCAAGCTTCGGTCTTTATTAGAAAATGAAAACAGTTCGAAAGCTTAGTCGATAATTACACGGGAAACTATGGTATAATTCGCATTTGATTCAACGGAAGAGTAATATCTCGGCTGCGAATAGCGAACAAAAGAAAAATCCAGACTATTCTAGCATAACACTGAACAACCGGTTTTATGAGTGAATGCACTTTAAAAACAGGCACGTTCTTCTCTATGATCTCAAAGGTCGCAATGGGGGCCTCGATGGTCCAGTGGGTTAGAGTGATCGCCCCTCAGTCCCAAACAGACCTACCATCGATGCGGCTCGGTCCGAATCACATTCAGACCAAATAAAAATTACAAAATTTCTGAGTGGATGTTTCACTCGGTCGCCCCAAGTGGAAGATTTGCTAGGTACTCGACGAAGGTCGAGGGTTTCCTCCGCCACTAAACCTGACAACGCCGCCATATGGGTGTAAAAGACCAATCAATCAATCGACCAAAGGTCACATGAGATAGCGGAATAAATGTCCCCGTTTACAAACCATTACCTAAGTAAGCCTATAATATAGCGGGTGGAATTTAAACCATGCCACCAGCACTGGGAACCAAATCTATAACCAGAGTTTACCATGATGTAAGTTTGACCAACTGTTCAAGGTCGAGTTTTATTACCACCTTTTGTGCACTGATTTGCATGTTAAATGGCTCTCGGTGTTTGGTGGAATATGTTTGGAACTTGAACTTGTTCAAACAGTGCAATCGGGCCATGAAGGAGAATCAACGTATAGACACAAACAGTTCATTTGATTATACTTTGTCATGTCCCAATATGTATCTGGTCCTAACGTAGTTTCAAAAATAAAATGCACTATACCAAAACCAGGTCGCAAGGATCTTGTTGCCCGGATGTTGGGGCCTACATGTAGATACATTATATTCGTGCCTTGGCACAATAAAGGAGCGAGAAACACGTAAAAGTTACATGTATGTCAGTGTAGCTCGTTGGAGAGTTGTTTATGAATGGTACAGTAACTAGAGAATTAAAAAAATGACCCTATGCGGTTGTTATTGGCAGTATTCTTTAGACGTATACCATGTTAAAGTATAGCTCTTTGGTAGAAATGGCCCACACAACATCATTATACTTGGCCAGTGCCTTTCGGCTCTCCCAAGTGGCTTTTTGTATCAAATAGTAAATTTGCCAAAATATGTTTTTACATTTACCAAACATATAAAGTTTGATATAAACAAAATCTGAACTAGTGCTCAAAACTCGACTGTTGAATGTGTTTATGTTATTTGTAATGAAATACATAACGACTTCATTACCAAAGGCTCAAACCTTGTTTAGGTTATTCTTTATAGCAATGGTTTTGAAATATTTCTGCTGGCAATGCCGTAGCTTTTAAACCTTCGGTTAATGTTATAAGGTCGTCAAAAAAACAACAACAACTTATGCAACATAACATTTATATAACCACTCGAGCAACCCACTCAATGAGCTAAATTTAACAGAGAAGTTGGTGACATAAAAATAGGATGTTTATAAAAAGAACTGACATGGTAACATAAATGTAAGACAAGACAGGAAATAGAAGGATTGTCCTCACGAGACAGCTGTCGTCAACTTCCGTTTCCGGTTGGACTAACCCATGTCTCGTAAACGGTCTATAAGAAATATTTTGACATGATCATAGTGGTTCTAAAATGGAGAAAATTGAGAATATGCATCCATCCGACTGGAGCTAAACCTATATCTTTTTTTCTTTACTGACTACTTATAATAACCATATTGAAAAACAGCTACAATGTTTAAAAGGACATGCCTGGGACGAATATCGTTAAAATGTGTACTATTCTACCGTTGTTTAGATAAAGATGAGGTTTGCCAGTTGGTCATTGGTAGCATTCCCAGCTCCCACGGACCACTGGATAGGCATTTTTTTTTTGAGGATTCCAATGTCTGCTTTATTGTGGTAAAACGAATCGAGTGCACGATAGCGCCCTTTGTGGTCTACTTTCGGCTGTTTGTTTACTGACTGTCAGGCAGAAAACAATAGCAGCACGGGATTTCCTAAATAGCTCGTTAAATGTATATAGGCGGAAAGTCGACTTGCAGTCTTTTATCCGAGATTGATCACTCTGCATCCTTTTAAAAAAATAAAAACAACAATGGCAGTTCTGCAACCCTTTGACTACATTCACATTTATACTTTCTCGCGTACCTATAGCTGAAGTGTATCTATCAATCGTTTCATGACTTTTCCTTAAAGGGGCATGAGCTGCCAATATTCACACTTATTTCATAAATTCTGATTGTCTTTGAAGGTTATCGAAAAACTAAAGTTGATTGACGTTGGAATTACGAAAATTGCCACAGACTGTGGCCTATACGAATCGAAATAGCGTTAAAAAAGTAAACACAATTAAAATAACCTGGACAAACGCTTATTCATTCTAACAGTAAGTAAGTTAACGTTATATTCTCGATACTAGTAGCACTAAAAATCTTCTGAATTTTATGCCTTGCGAAAAATAGCCGATAACTTCAACATTATGTTTGAAAGAAAAATATCAACATTTTGGCAGCTCATGCCACTTTAAAGTAAAATAAACGACCACAAAATTAAATAGGAAAATTTGTAATCGTCTGCTGCATTCTGCGCCGAAAATCGCTTACTTCGTGGACCAATAAAATGGTTATATGTCCTATGGAGGAATTTAACGTCTCTCGCTGGTATTTTTAATATGCCCTGCTGCATTGATTGCAGTCTTTATATTTCATGAGTTATTTATATTTCTGACTTTTTCTGCAAAACTGTTTTTCTGGATTTGGTATGCAGCAACACAAAAGCATTCCATCATTTCAGATTTACACATGGTTGTGTCACGCCTCTGTTGTAAGATAGTTTTATCAACTTGTAAAATAAAGATACTAAGTTTTTATAGTGTAAATTTCTTCTTCAAATCGATTTGTTTATGCCGAGATTGTATCCAACCAAGAGGACCTAAAATGCCATGTCCACTCCGATATGTAATGTTATTTTCACAACGTGTAATTACAAAAATAGTATTCAAATGATGTGTACTTTAAACTAAGACGGTTTTCAAAACTTGGTGTCCGATTCCCTAAAAAGCTCATCTCGATAAATTTCCTGGCCGTTAAGCTTTCTATGTGGGTCTAAACGGTGGTGTTGGCAGTATTTTTTATATTTTTAGCGTGACCTACATGTATATAACCAAAAATTTGTATTTGTGTAACATGCAGAGAAATAGCGAGTTAGCAGAAATAAATTTACATTACAACACTTATCAAATTTCAAAACTCATATATGGGGAGTTTCTACTCAAAACGGAGGCCTGAATGGCTAAGTGGGTTAGAGTAATAGTTTCTCAGTCCAAAAAGGCTTTCCATCGATGCAGCGCGGGTCGAATCCCACTCGGAAGAAACAAAAAAATGGACAAATTTCTAAGTGGATTTTTCACTCGATCCTAGTATGTGGAAGAGATGGGCCCGATTTCTTCCACGACTAAATCAGACAACGCCGCATTATAAATGAAACAATCTTGACTGGAGCGTAAAACACCAACCAATCAATCTATGCAAAACGGCAAAGCATGACTTAAGTACAGATCAAGGGTTTTTGATATACTATCTGGGATTCATAGAACTAAACTTTTCGGTTTTATTAGCCTCAGATACTACCTATTAACTTTAGACCCCCTGTGTATATTTTAGACTATACGGTCATCATGTATTTCTTCATTTCAGTTTGTGTGTTTTAGAATTTTGGATTCCACTTGTTGAAAAACGGCAGAAATTCTATTAACGATAGAAATTAGGTCGATTGGCTGACTGGAAAAGACAGTCGGCACCTATAGTGCTGGCGATAGGTGTTAAAATGGAGGACTCGGGTTCGATTCCAGGTTCGGGCGTCTGTTAACCTAAAGCTTGTTTCCTCAGTATATTTTCATCGACTTCTAAAATGTCTCTTAACAAAAACTGGATCAAGTGTTATAAAGAAGACAACGTTTTAATGCCCACTATAAACTATTCTCCAACATCTATGTTTTAATACAAATCATGCAACTGTGTACGTAGATTGCAATACCAGCCATCGCCTTTGTATGGAATGGATGTCATCCATGGAACGATTTATTCCCTTCGACAGTATCGAGTCAGTCAGGCTTGCAATGTGTTGAACGTGTCCAGCATATTGTCATTCTATTCCCTCTATTTTGCAACATTCATCGCAACAAATACTGCTCAGGCTTAATAAATTATTTTAAATTATCAAAAAATGATGAATGACGTTAATAAGGATATAATGTGATAAAGACAGCAACCAATTGATCGGTAGGGACAAATCATATGTAAACCGCGCGTAACATGTATCAAAGGCTGCAGATCTTGTCCAAGCGCAAAAGAGGTTGGGTGTGTGTGTGTGGGGGTGGGGGGGGGGGGGGGCTCGGTAGCCCTAATTCGGGCCTATCAAGCGCTCGAAAACCGCTATAACAAATGATTTCAAAGGTGCATTTGATATTAATGAAATAGGCAACCGCTTTTCTCCATACCCTAATTCACTCCGGCTACGTCCTCGAAATGGGGGCATTGTAGCTTTAGCCATGGTTGCTGACCTTGTAAAGCGGAACATTAAATTTGCCAAATACGTCAGCCTTCGTGACGTTTCATTGTTGGGGCCTAATGTCAAAATTAAAAAAGAACACTTTTAAATTGCTGTTATTCGTTTAGGTGGGGAAAGAAAATACGTTGGAATCATTGTTAAAGACAAGCCCTGACAAAGATCAATAAAATGTGTGATATTCGACTGTTGTTTATATACTGAACCACAAAAAAACGTCACTCCTTTTTGGACATTGATAATCAGTCTTTTTCAAATAGATGTAAACAACACACTTATCAACGGAAGGATTCCAAATTTGATAAATGTTAGAGAATTTCAAGTGAAAGTGAGGACAGGTGGCGCCACAATGCGATCTGGAAGTCAATAATGTGTATGGCCACCATGGACGTTGATTACAGTGTTGCATTGAGTGGATGAGACGGTTGATAAAGATGATAGGAACTTGGGCCCAAACTCTGTGATACGCCTGAGTGAGTTCAGCTGCAGTTGTCGGCCTTGGCCGCACGAGATTGAGCCTACTCTGAGAGCAGGCCATTGAAGAGTCTGTATGTCGTTTTGACGGAGGAAGTCTCTCGTTGCTCTGGCAGTATAGGCTCGTGCGTTGTCCTGCTGGAAGACATGATTTTCATGACGAGCAAAATGGGGCACGATGAAGGGATGTAGAGGGCAGCTGTTACACCATTTCCTCTACCAGGACCAAGATTCTGGAACACCATTGGGCCTAGTTTTTGATTCAGTGCTATAGCACCCCATACCATAATGCTGGGACCTCCCCACGCGTCTCTTTCCAGAACACACTCATCTGCAAAACGCTCCCCTCGTCTACGCGACACTCTCATTTGCCCATCAGCTGTTGAGATGCAATACCGTCTTTCACCAGGATTGGCCCGGTGATGCCAATTGCGATATTGTGTGGCCCATTTCAGACGAGCGCGGCGATGTCGAGCAGTGAGGATCGGACCCCTGTAAGGTATGTGACATCTGACATTTGCCTGCCTCAAACGCCTGCGCACCGCGTCGTTGCTGATTGGTCTCTGGTCATTGCCAATGGTTGTCCTTGCAGTGTCCGCAGCTGCAGCGAAGCGATTTTGCAGGTGTGGACGGACGTTGACGTTCACTTGCCTCAACGTTGTTACGGGCGGTCTTTCACTACGAGGACGGTCTGTTGTGCTTCCACTGGCTTGAACCCGTTGCTGTAGGCAGGATATTGTTCGAACGTGAACATTGAAGTGGTTTGTCACAGCTCTTGGCCAGCATGAAGTCTTTCCAAGGCTTGGTCTCTCTGCTTCCGTGACAGTTGTGGCATGTCACTACGGTTAAGCTGTAAATGATTCGGTGCATGCTCGATGGATTTTTTATAGGTATGACACCTCGTAACACGCGTACATTGTGACCTTCATGCACAACGAACCGAAAAAGCATCCCATCATGACTTAAGTAACTATGCTTTGACGACGTGTTTTGCATATTAGTAACATGATCAGAAACCAAACGTTCTTGCCCACTGGCTTCAAACCGGGTCTAGCAAGTATATCAAAAGAGAAAAATGATTGAATATAACATAAACGTGACTCAGTAGGTAGAGAGTTGGACGCTCAATCTGAACAGCCTTCCACCAATGGGTCGCGGGTTCGAATCCCACTCAGTCCAAAAAAAAAATTGGAAAATTTTCTGACTGGGTTTTCACTCGAAGACCTATGTGGGATGGTTGCCAGTTACCAACGGAAGATCGTGGGTTTCCTCCGGGCATAGAGCCCGGTTTCCTCCCACAATAAAACTGGCAACGCCGCCATATTAAGTTAAATAATCTTGAGCGCGGCGTAAAACACCAAACAAACAAACAAAATTTTACGGTTCAGTATATAAGATGAGGTTACCAGATGGTCATTGGTAACTTTCCTAGCTCCCAACTCACTCCCCAAAAACCAACTTAGTGACAAGTCATCTTTTAATTGACTGTGTTTCACTTTCAGCAATCATTAGAATCAGATATGTAATTACTGTTTTTATATTGCATTGCTTGACGCCATTGTGGAAGTGGTTGGAAGGCTAAACGTAAGCAAAGTACACATCAACTGCTGTAAGTGCTTGGGTTATTTTAGGATACACGCAATCTAGCCATGTTTCCGAATAAAAGAAAATCACAGTTGACGTGCGAGTATCCGACTACGTTTTTTTGTACAATGGCGACAATTATAAGCCTGGCCTAGAAATCATGTTGTGATGTTTATAACCTTGGCTATAAAGTCTTCTGGCTAAGTAGAAATGTACTTTAGTCAAATCATTTTTCAAATAACAATCTTATGAACAAACATCGAAGAATATGATCCGTATCAAGAATGTCAAATAAGAATTTGTTAAATTTATATCCTTGAACCCATAAAAACAATAAAACATTATCGTTTGATACATGCTTGATTGATGTTTTACGCAGCACTCACAATTATTTTCTAAGGCCACCCTAACCCTCAGTTTTATACACATTTTTGCAGATTTTAAGCTTAAAGGATAGGAAATCTCTAGAAATACATACGGATTAATTTCGATAACAGCTATCAAACTACCGGTACTTAAAACATATCACGTTATTTACCGCCAGTGATCATCAAGCTTATCAAATCAGACAGAAGTATGCCCTTTCAGTTGCTGACTTGTGTGGCCATTTATTCCGTTTTAAGATGACGTGATATTGCAGCAGCTATTTTAGATAAAAAAGAAATGACGTATTTTTACCGCTCTCTTATGTATTATGGTAGAATTAGGTAAAACAAACATGGCGACAAACTTCAAGTGGCACGATTGGTTCGGTAAATGTAGGTCAGTACTGCAACCGCACGTCATTTCTTAGCCAAGTCATTGGCTAAATTGCATCCATGACTACTGTATTACGTACATAAATTGTATTTACCAATGATTGAATAAAACTAATGATGATGGCGGCCTTGTGAATGGCCTTTCGAGCTCATTCTCTATTGTAACGACACATTCGAATTTCAAAAATTTGCTTCCGAGGGGATAAAACATACATTGGACAGTTGTTTTAGACTAAATGAACGCTACTCTTTCCATCTAAACTAGTCTAACGCTAATATTTCCTTTCCCTTTAATTCCTTATTTGTTCCCAATAAATCGTTCTTAAAATGCCAATTCTGTGATGCAAAACACTTGTATAGGCCGGTTGCCCTTACGGAATGAAAAACGAGTGCTGTTAACAGGGACGTATGAGTATATTTTTGACTTCTTGTTGCTTGTAGAAAAAATACCAACCAAGTTTGATATATTACGAAAGCTCATATTTCATACTTCTTGGCACAATTAGCTAACCTGTTTCAACGATTTTTGTTTCTATATATGGCAGCTCATGCCATTTCAAATTCCCAACTTCAACTTTAAACTTTATTTCATTTACACCCAGACCATGCACAGTTGTAAATACGGAAGCAAGCAATACAAAAGTGCATCATAGTGGCAGCATTGAACAATGGTTAGACAGAAATAGTTGGCGAAACAGTTGGATGTATAACAACTGGTATTAATCCCGTCTTTTCTCTTGTGAAAATACAACGGCAATATCCGGAAATTGCTAACCTTACGAGGAAAACTTCACACATCAAAAAGCAATATAAAGAGAATTACCTCAAATTTACCGCATCCCTGGGCGGAAAATTGCTTTTCACTTGAGCAAAATAAAATTTTTCGCCTTGATTACTTTTCCAATAATAATAAATACAGTATTATAAAGTACCGGTTTTAGAGCGCGCTGACAATCATCTAGTCTAGGTTGTGTTTATTCCAGAAAATCGAATTCATAGTAATGTAAAACAGACGCGAATAAGACGTTCCAAGCATCTGGACTGTGTTCATCTTCGCAAGCCAAGTTAAAATCTTCATGCCCCCATTCCGTGTTTTACCTTGGCGGACTACTCTACTTGAACCCGTAATCGAACAGCTCGTTTTGATTGGATGCGAGTAAAACTTCTCGCAGCTAATCAAATCCTCGGGCGCTTACACTGAAAATAACATAATGGCGGCTGTGTATACCATGGACGTTTGTTTAACGAGTGCTGATTGGCCAAGACCATAGCGATCTAAAAATACCCCTGTAAGTCTAGGAAAGACAACTCTTACATTCTCACCAGTGGGCGCTGTTCGATTCACGGGTTGGGGTGGAGTAATCCGCCAAGGTAAAGGACGGAATGGGGACATGCAGATTTTATCTTGGCTAGAGAAGATGGACTGTGTTAGGATAGGTCTGATTGAGACCGCGGAGTGAATTAATTGTCTTGTCATTGGTTTCATATTTACTGCTCCCGGAGTTAATTCAAGGATTCAAAGAGCACGAGGCCTCGGTGGTCCCGTGGGTTAGAGAGGTCGTCCCTCAGTACCACACAGACATTCCATGGATGCGACGCCGGTTCGAATCATGGTCAGAACAAATAAAAATTCGATCGCCGTATATGGAACAGTTGCCCGATACTCGCTGAAGATCGGGGGTTCCCTCCGGGCAATGAGCCCGGTTTTCTCATCAACTTAACCTGGCAACGCCTCCACATAAGGGAAATAATCTTGAGTGCAGCGCAAAACATCAATCAATCAATAAATCGAACAGTGCCTTTACATGTCTCAATTGATGTCACCTGTAACAAATTTCCACAGTATTTGTCAACCATATTACTTCTCTGTCCTTGGTTTTGTGAAAGTCATGCTTCACAATATAATTTTTTGCATATAAATTGAATTAAGTTAGAGGCACTGTTTGAGGTTTTCAATTAACTCGGGAAATAAGGTATACCATACGACTGACGCCTTCTGAGATACAAAGATACACGACAGATGGCCAGATCTCGTTAACAAAATAAAACCGGAGCAGTCTTTGTATTGCCATTTTGATCCTGTTCAGATGTAACCAAAACTATAATTGTGTGAAAAAAAGCCCGATTTCTTACCCGATATCAACTGAAATTGCATCTCGATTACGTCTAAAGATAATTGGAAGCTGTCACGATTGATCGAAACAGATGACATAGTGCTAACTTTTCTCAAACAAGTCTCCCTCATTGATTTCCAAATTAATATTGACGTGGCATGTACAATTTCTAAAAAAAGACATAACAGTTTTGCGTTTGGTTATTCAGCTTGATATCAACCAGTTTTCTAAATCAATCGGGAAAAAGGTGTTTTTATTGAAATACCAATATCGATTACTTTCAGACTATTTTCAGACTATTTGGTAAAAGGTTATATTTTAAACTTCAATTTCGTTTCTACTTCATTTGTTATGGGGCGTTACTCAGTTGCATACGTAAAATATCATAAACGGAGGGATGACTTAAAATACGAACAATAAGTTGTACGCCTAACGACGGATGCAGGAGTTGTTGCAAATCATTTCATGTACTACAGTTGCTGCAGAAATCCAAATTTTTACATAACATCTGTTAGTCTTCATTACGTCTTTGTTAATTATTTTGGCTCATAACAAGGCTCTGAATCCATAGTGTTAAATAAAATTATTTATTTCAAATCTGTTTTCCTAAAACACCGCAACATCAAAACATACAGAATCTAGACTATTCAAACAGTTTTTAATTTCAACTCTTCTTGAAATTACCAACGGGACAATCTATCGACACACAGGTCAACGGGAAGTCGTCTCCTGACCTGGGATCGTCAGGCTTTGGCCCCTCTTTCCTACTGACGATATCGATCGTGTTAATAAATGCAGTGAATAATTCGACTGGGTATTTTCAATTTCTGTTTGAGCTGTGACCGGGAGCCTGTAATAGTTTCATTCCAGTATTAAATTATATATTGAAAGAAAGAAACACTTGCAAATGCGAGTGTTCAATCAAATATAATTGCCTAAAATATTAAGTTGACTGAGTAGATTTGAGGAAATTGAAGAAAGGCTATACACGAATAGCATGTCGAAGTTAGGCCGCCACTTAAAATTAAAGTAATGAACAATCCATTAAGTGTATGGACATCTTTTCGAACACACGCAATTTTCCCATGCGTTTCTAATTCAAACTAAATTACTATTGACATTAAAGTATCGTTTCCCTTTATTTTTTCAGCAAGATGCAGTTTTAAGCTGATCGAGAAGCCGGATTCGTTTTACGTGGTAATCGGATATGGTGAGATTCACGTTAGTATCAATTTTGTTAACCGATGGTTGGGGGGGGGGGGGGGGGGGGGGCGCTGATACATCTATAACTCAAAATTGTGAAGTTCTATTTTACTGACAAATACGTGTACCTTATAATGTCAGTAGAAACGCTGACATCTTATCGTTCAAAACTCTTATTTGTAATTCTAATACACCTTCAACTCGTTTAAAGGGATAGAAAACTCCAGAAATAGACACAACCTAACTAGCAGAATGCCCACCAAAACCCTTAATGCACATAACGACTCTTACCGCAAAATACCCTGAAATTAGTAAACTGGTATTGACTAGTGTCACCCTCTGGTTCTTATCAGTGTCGCCATTTTCCTGGCTTGTCTATTGCATCATATGAGGGCCGCTATTTTTAGATCCACTCTTCTGTGTGGAGGTAGTTTTAGACGTAGAAACATGGCGACAGAGTTAAGCGAATAAACAAACGCCGAGGATTGTGGGAGACTTTATTTTTAGAACAATGTCAGCGAATTAACCCCCGTCATTTCTCTGCCAAATCATTGGCTTACTAGATCAGGTCAAAGGTCGGCCCGGTGCTCGAATTTGATTGGGCAAAAATACGGGGAAAATGGATGCGCCGAAGAACGGGCTCATGGCGATCGAATGCCTGCGACCACGGACTTTTCAAATGTTCGTTACTCGCTAACAAATCAACGAAAAATTTATTGGATTGCTGTTTTAGACTCAGGAAACCCTGCTCTTTCAGAACACACTAGTGAAACGCTAAAATGGACCCTTCCTTTAAGTGACACGAGCTGCCAAAATTCGAACTTTTCATAAATTGTGATTGTCACAATGTAGTCAGGGCCAGGGTCATCGAAATACTAAATCATTGATGTTGGAATGAAAAAAATCCACAGATTGCATGATCAGAAATAATGTCCGAAAACTAACCGCAATTTAGATATCCGGGACGAACGCTCATTGATTCTTAGCCTAAACCAGTTCAAAACAATACTTTAACGTAGATTAATTATGCTAAACAACTTGTGAATTGTACGTCTTGAGAAAAATAACCAACAATTTCCACATTCGGTTTTCACGAGAAATGCCAACATTTCGGCTGCTCATACCACCTTAACCTTTTTTGTATGAACATTTTGTGACAATGATAAAAATTTCTAAAAGTGTAAAATAGTGAGTTTAGTCTTAGAACCTACATAAGCAAATCGAAGAAAAAAAGAACTATACATAAAAATTAATTTGGTTGGAAATTTAAATACACTTTCGTTCCGGAAAAAATGGTTGGGAATGCGTCTATTACGAATATAACCACGTCAGGTTAAGGTACATTAAAACATAAAAAAGTCTACATAACGTTAGGAATGCATTGGCCTCAGATTTATTTTCATTAGTTTAGTTGCACTTTTCCATATCGATTGATGCAGCTACTTCATTTGAGAAATACAAAAAACTTGAACTTCAGGCGAATGCTAGCTGTTAATTCCAATCCATATTATTTTTCTTTTTCGCCACCATCCATTAAGTTCTATGTACGGCTCCTTGTTAGGTTATTTCAGTGAAAATTAATTGCCTTTTTCCATCCACTCAATCCACAGCATGACAGCTAGATGATATGTAAATAGTAACTCAACTTAGTAAAGTGACATGAGCTGCCAAATTCGGATTGTCAAGTGAAATTCAACGTTTGAAATAACTTTAAAAAGAATTGATCAATATCAATTTCAATAATTGATCGATATCAGGAGTTAAAAATATTTTAAAATATTGGCAAAGCCAGTAATCCGTAGATGTTTACAGGTAACAACAAAAGCTAAATGGCCAAAACGTTTTTTTGGGGGTTCTTTTTTTATTTAGAAACTACCTAAACCTACATCCGCAAGATTGCTATCATTGGAAAGACCATCTTTCGAACTCTTTCATGAAAATCAACAAAAATTAGCTAATTTTGTTTTAACGAAATCGGCCCTATATTTCTCCATTCATGCGCCTTTAATTACGATTTGTCAGCATACAGCATCTGGCTCCTCTCGAAACACTTCTGGAAATAGAATAACAGACTGTTTTAAATTAGAATTTGTCAATACTGTTTTACAATATATCGAAAGCCGCTTTGACGAACACAAATATGGCTTCATGAGCATACAATGTTTTGTCGGAAACCAATAATCCCTGTGGAAGTATTGTTTTTTCGCATTCACTTGAAGGGTGACCTAAGAACCGCGTGTTTATGTATTTGTGGCACTTTATCGATAACGTATACTGTGTTATTTATATTCATGTAAAAGCATACGAAAGCTTTGTGTCAAATATATATGAATATTTCATGATTTCCACGTAAATAACTAAATCAATGGCTCAGGTGGAGGACATATTGGGACAGTTTTTGATCATGTTGAGTGCTTCAAAAAATAAATCATTGTGAGAACTCTTTCAAAAGAAACAATTTGGGTTTATAACAAAAAAACATTGCGTACGTTTTTAAACAATATTAGAACTGAAAAAAACTGAACTGATCTTTTTCTCCTATAGATCGGTGATGGTTGGATAAATTGACGTAAAGCTACATCCAAGCAAATTTTAGAGCTTGGATCATCAACTCAAAAACAATACATACTGTTGACGCCACTACACGCTTACGTAATGTAGTATCTGGATATGAATCCAAATAACGTTACCTGAAATTACAACAGGTGGCGCACTTTTATCGCCACACATTGTAAACTTAAAGGCGCTGTTTGAGTCTTTGAATTAACTCAGGAAATAAGGTATACCATACGACTGACACCTTCTGAGATACAAAGATACACGACAGATGGCCAGATCTCGTTAACAAAATAAAACCGGAACTGTCCTTGTATTGTCATTTTTATCCTGTTAAGATTAACACAAAACTATAATTGTGTGAAAAAAGCCCGATTTCTTACCCGATATCAACTGAAATTGCATCTCGGTTACGTCTAAAGATAATTGGAAGCTGTCACGATTGAACGAAACAGATGACATAGTGCTAACTTTTCTCAAACAAGTCTCCCTCATTGATTTCCAAATTATTATTGACGTGGCATGTACAATTTATCAAAAAAGACATAACAGTTTTGTGTTATGTTAAAACTCTTTGAATTTTGTTTGTATTACTTAAAAGTACAAACAATAAGTTGTAAGCCTAACGACGGGTGCACTAGTTGGTGCAGCTGTTAGTATTACTTTTTTGTCGGAAACCAATAATCCCTGTGGAAGTATTGTTTTTTCGCATTCACTTGAAGGGTGACCTAAGAACCGCGTGTTTATGTATTTGTGGCACTTTATCGATAACGTATACTGTGTTATTTATATTCATGTAAAAGCATACGAAAGCTTTGTGTCAAATATATATGAATATTTCATGATTTCCACGTAAATAACTAAATCAATGGCTCAGGTGGAGGACATATTGGGACAGTTTTTGATCATGTTGAGTGCTTCAAAAAATAAATCATTGTGAGAACTCTTTCAAAAGAAACAATTTGGGTTTATAACAAAAAAACATTGCGTACGTTTTTAAACAATATTAGAACTGAAAAAAACTGAACTGATCTTTTTCTCCTATAGATCGGTGATGGTTGGATAAATTGACGTAAAGCTACATCCAAGCAAATTTTAGAGCTTGGATCATCAACTCAAAAACAATACATACTGTTGACGCCACTACACGCTTACGTAATGTAGTATCTGGATATGAATCCAAATAACGTTACCTGAAATTACAACAGGTGGCGCACTTTTATCGCCACACATTGTAAACTTAAAGGCGCTGTTTGAGTCTTTGAATTAACTCAGGAAATAAGGTATACCATACGACTGACACCTTCTGAGATACAAAGATACACGACAGATGGCCAGATCTCGTTAACAAAATAAAACCGGAACTGTCCTTGTATTGTCATTTTTATCCTGTTAAGATTAACACAAAACTATAATTGTGTGAAAAAAGCCCGATTTCTTACCCGATATCAACTGAAATTGCATCTCGGTTACGTCTAAAGATAATTGGAAGCTGTCACGATTGATCGAAACAGATGGCATAGTGCTAACTTTTCTCAAACAAGTCTCCCTCATTGATTTCCAAATTATTATTGACGTGGCATGTACAATTTATCAAAAAAGACATAACAGTTTTGCGTTATGTTAAAACTCTTTGAATTTTATTTGTATTACTTAAAAGTACAAACAATAAGTTGTAAGCCTAACGACGGGTGCACTAGTTGGTGCAGCTGTTAGTATTACTTTATGTACCGCAGCTGCTGCAGAAATCCAAATTTGTACATAAAATTTACTGGTCTTTTAATACTTCTTTGTTAATTATTTTGGTTCGTACCAAGGCTCTGAATCCATATTGTGGAATAAAATTATTTATTTCAAATCAGTTTTCCTAAAACACCTCAATATCATACATAATCTAGACTATTTAAACAGTTTTTTATTTCAACTCTTCTTGAAGTTACCAACGGGACAATCTATCGACACACACGCCAACGGGAAGTCGTCTCTTGACCTGGGATAGTAAGCCTTTGGCCCCTCTTTCCAACTCCTGTAATCGATCAGAGGGACGTATGTGTCAGCCAAAGACTAAATCAATTGACAGGTCGTGTTAATAAATGCAGTGAATAATTCGACTGTGTATTTTTAATTTTTGTTTGAGCTGTGTCCGCGAGCCCGTAATAGTTTCATTCCAGTATAAAATTAAATATTAATATATCGAAAGAAAGAAACCCCAACAGCTTGCAAATGCAAGTGTTCATATGTATTTAGTTGAAAGAGTATAGTATCGAGGAAATTGATTGATTGATTGTTTGGTGTTTTACGCCCCGCTCAAGATTATTTCACTTATATGGCGGCGTTGCCAGTTCTATTGTGGGAGGAAAGCGAGCTCTATGCCCGGAGGAAACCCACGACCTTCCGTTGGTAACTGGCAACCGTCCTACATAGGTAGTTCGAGTGAAAACCCAGTCAGAAAATTGTGCAATATTTTTTTGACTGGGTGGGATTCGCGATTAAATTGGCGATAGGCTATACACGAATAGCATGTCGAAGTTAGACAGCCACTTTAAATTAAAGTAACGAACGATCCATTAAGTGTATGGACATGTTTTCAAACACACGCAATTCTCCCATGCGTTTCTAATTTAAAGTTTAATCACTCTTGACATTCAAGTATCGTTTCTCTTTTTCAGCAAGATGCAGTTTTAAGCTGATCGAGAAGCCGGATATGTTTTGCTTGGTAATCGGATATGTTGAGATTCACGTTGGTGTCAATTTTGTTAACCTGGGTGGAGAGGGGGGGGGGGGTTGATATATCAATAGCTCAAAATTTGAAGTTCTATTTTACTGACAAATGCGTGTATTTGAGTAGAAACGCTGGCATCTTATCATACTAAACCCTTAAATGTAATTTTAATACACCTTCAACTTCAAGTGACACGAGCTGCCAAAATTCGAACTTTTCATAAATTGTGATTATTTCAATAGCGTCAGGGTCATCGAAATACTAAATCATTGGAATGAGAAAAATCAATAGATTGCATGATCAGAAATAGTGTCCGAGCACTAACCGCAATTTAAATATCCGGGACGAACGCTCGTTGATTCTTAGCCTTAGCCATTTCAAAACAATACTGTAACTTAGATTTTCGAGACTAAGTAAGCTGAACAACTTGGGAATTGCATGTCTTGAGAAAAATAGCCAACAATTTACACATTCGGTTTTAACGAGAAATGCCAACATTTCGGCTGCCCATACCACCTTAACCTTTTTTGTACGAACATTTTGTGACAATGATAAAAAAATATAAAATAGTGAGTTTAGTCTTATAACCTACATAAGCGAATAGCCAAAAATAAAGAACTATACATAAAAAAAAACATGGAAAAAAAGGATTGTCCATTTTTTGTCAATCTGTCAATGTAAGCATATATGGTTACTGATGGTGTGTGATAAATTTTATTACGGTTACTAAGAATGGATCCTGGGGGAGGGGGGGGGGGGGTGATGCATTAAAAATATATACATAACGTTAGGAATGCATTGGCCTCAGATTTATTGTCATTAGTTTAGTTTCACTTTTCCATATCGAGTGATGCAGCTACTTCATTTGAGAAATACAAAAAACTTGAACTTCAGGCGAATGCTAGATGTTATTCCATTTGCATTATTTTTTTTTCGCCACCATCCATTAGGTTCTATATACGGCTCCTTGTTAAGTTATTTCAGTGAAAATAAATCGCTTTTTCCCATCCACTCAATCCACAGCATGACAGCTAGATGTTACGTAAATAGTAACTTAAATTAGTCAAGTGATATCAGCTACCAAACTTTGAATTGTCAAAAGAAACTCAACTACAGAATTGGCCTTGAAATACGCTGGGCTGTATAAGTTCATTTTGATGGTTTTTTTCTTAAATTACAAAACTACCTTAATGTACATCCGCAAGATTTATGTCATTGGAAAGCCCATCTTTCGAACTTTTTCATAAAAATCAACAAGAATTAGCTAATTTTGTTTTATCGAAATCGGCCCTATATTTCTCAATTCATGAGCCTTTAATTACGATTTGTCAGCATACATCATCTGGCACCTCTGGTAACGCTTCTGGAAATAAAATAACAGACTGTTTTAAATTAGAATTTGTCAATACTGTTTCACAATACATCGGAAGCCACTTTGACGAATACAAATATGGCATCATGAGTATATACAATGCTTTGTCGGAAACTAATAACCTTTTGGGAAGTATTGTTTTTTCTCATTCACTTGATAGGTGACCTAATAACCACTTGTTTATGTCTTTGTGGCACTTTATCAATTACATATACTGTGTTATTTATATTCATGTAAATGCATACGGAAGCTTTGTGTCAAATATGAATATTTCATGATTTCCACGTAAATAACCAAATCAATGGCACAAGTGGCGTACATATTGTCACAGTTTTTGATGACGTTGAGTGCCTTAAAAAATAAATCATTGACAGAACTCAAAAGAAGCATTTTGTGATTACAGCGAAAAACATTGCGTACGTTACTAAACAATATTGGAACTGAAAATAAAATTGAACTGATCTTTATATCCTATTGATCGCAAGTGGTTAGATTGATTGGTTCATTTCGTTTCGTCGAGCAAAGCCTTTCACAGAGAAAATACATTTTAAACAAAAACTGCCAGAAACACAAAATAATGTCAATTATTTTTGAAAGATAAAAGTTAATCAGTATCAAGGGTTTAGCTAATTTAGTAATTTCCCAGATGATGATACAGCTTGCTTTCAAAATACTGTCTTCATCTCGTATGAAAATTTAAATATGCATCTTCTAATTGGCTTGGTTTAAGCTCTGTGTATATAAGAGAATCTAACAGCTTAACCGTCCTAGCAGGGCGTGGCAACTCGGTTGGTAGAGTGATTGACCGATAACCTGCAGGTCAAAGTTGCTAGTAGACTATAGACTCTCACGCAGAATTATTCAACCTCCATATTTATTTAGACGTGATTATGATTTAATACTGCTATCCGTTCTCAATTTCTAGGTATGATTAAATAGACGGCAAAAGACCTAGAAGGGGATTAATAACAAAGACTTAGAAGTATCACTTTCTCTATAGGTTAAGTTGTCATTAACATTAGCATCTTTAGCATGTGCATCAACAGGAACATCTACTATACTATAGTTAGTCCTTCGTGGAAATCAACAAGAGAAAATTGGATTCTGGGAACGGTCTTTGTTGTAGGTAAAGTTGTCATTAGCATTTTTGAAATCAGCTTGGTATGTGTATGTAGGAACATATACTACTTTAGTTAGTCCCTCGTGGAAGTCAACAAGGGAAAATTAAATTCTTGGGACAGTCTTTGCGCACAAATTGAACAACGTTTGACTGGTCTTATTTTGTCCAAAATACTACGGTCGCTTCCCACTGTCCAGCAATGCCGGCGATACTCAAGTAAATTTTATAATATCTAATTACCTTTAAGTTCTGCTTCAATATAGTTATAAGCAAACCTACGGAATAATTTGTTTGAGTGACGTATGTAATTAAAGGGATTTAATAGGGACATATTTGTTATGATATAGAACTTCAGTTAAATGTAAATGTGCTTTGACGACGTGTTTTGCATATTAGTAACATGATCAGAAACCAAACTTTCCTGACCACTGGCTTCAAACCAGGTTTAGCAAGGATATCAAAAGAGAAAAATTATTGAATATAATATATGATGATATATGCATTTAGCAACATTTGATTAGGGTGACGTTTCTTTTGCGGTTCAGTTTATAAGATGAGGTTACCAGATGGTCATTGGTAACTTTCCTAGCTCCCAACTCACTCCCAAAAACCCGACTTAGTGACAAGTCATCCTTTAATTTACTGTTTCACTGTCAGCAATCATTAGTACTGTTTTTATATTGCATTGCTTGACGCCATTGTGGAAGTGGTTGGAAGGCTAAACGTAAGCAAAGTACACATCAACTGTTGTAAGTGCTTGGGTTATTTTAGGATACACGCAATCTAGCCATGTTTCCGAATAAAAGAAAATCACAGTTGACGTGCGAGTATCCGACTACGTTTTTTTTAATACAATGGCGACAATTATAAGCCTGGCCTAGAAATCATGTTGTGATGTTTATAACCTTGGCTATAAAGTCTTCTGGCTAAGTAGAAATGTACTTTAGTCAAATCATTTTTCAAATAACAATCTTATGAACAAACATCGAAGAATATTATCCGTGTCAAGAATGTCAAATAAGAATTTTACGCAACACTCAAAATTATTTTCTAAGGCCACCCTAACCCTCAGTTTTATACACATTTTTGCAGATTTTAAGCTTAAAGGATAGGAAATCTCTAGAAATACATACGGACTAATTTCGATAACAGCCATCAAACTACCGGTACTTAAAACATCTCACGTTATTTACCGCCAGTGATCATCAAGCTTATCAAATCAGACAGAAGTATGCCCTTTCAGTTGCTGATTTGTGTGGCCATTTATTCCGTTTTAAGATGACGTGATATTGCAGCACCTATTTTAGATAAAAAAGAAATGACGTATTTTTACCGCTCTCTTATGTATTATGGTAGAATTAGGTAAAACAAACATGGCGACAAACTTCAAGTGGCACGATTGGTTCGGAAAATGTAGGCCAGTACTGCAACCGCACGTCATTTCTTAGCCAAGTCATTGGCTACAATTGTATTGTATTTGGTGGCCTTGTGAATGGCCTATGCAGCTCATTCTCTATTGTAACGACACATTCCAATTTCAAAAATTTGCTTCCGAGGGGATAAAACATACATTGGACAGTTGTTTTAGACTAAATGAACTCTACTCTTTCCATCTAAACTAGTCTAACGCTAACATTTTCTTTCCTTTTTATTCCTTATTTGTTCCCAATAAATCGTTCTTAAAATGCCGATTCTGTGATGCAAAACACTTCTATAGGCCGGTTACCCTTACGGAACGAAAAACGTGTGCTGTTAACAGGGACGTATGAGTATATTTTTGATTCCTTGTTGCTTGTAGAAAAAATACCATCCAAGCTTGATATATGAAGAAAGCTGATATTTCATACTTCTTGCCACAATTAGCTAAACCTGTTTCAACGATCTTTTTTCTATATATGGCAGCTCATGCCATTTTAAATTCCCAACTTCAACTTTAAACTTTATTTCATTTTCACCCAGACCACGCACAGTTGTAAATACGGAAGCAAGTAATACAAAAGTGCATCATAGTGGCAGCATTGAACAATGGTTAGACAGAAATAGTTGGCGAAACAGTTGGATGTATAACAACTGGTATTAATCCCGTCTTTTCTCTTGTGAAAATACAACGGCAATATCCGGAAATTGCTAACCTTACGAGGAAAACTTCACACATCAAAAGGCAATATTAAGAGAATTACCTCAAATTTACCGCATCCCTGGGCGGAAAATTGCTTTTCACTTGAGCATAATAAAATTTTTCGCCTTGATTACTTTTCCAATAGTTAATTCGGCGAAGTATTAAAAAGTGCCGGTTTTAGAGTGGTCTGACAATCATCTAGTCTAGGTTGTGTTTATTCCAGAAAATCGAATTCATAGTAATGTAAAACAGACGCGAATAAGACGTTCCAAGCATCTGGACTGTGTTAGGATAGGTCTGATTGAGACCGCGGAGTGAATTAACTGTCTTGTCATAGGTTTCATATGTACTGCTCCCGGAGTTAATTCAAGGATTCAAAGAGCACGAGGCCTCGGTGGTCCTGTGGGTTAGAGAGGTCGTCCCTCAGTCCAACACAGACCTTCCATCGATGCGGCGCGGTAAATCACAGTCAGACCAAATATAAGTTCGGTCGCCGCATATGGAAGAGTTGCCAGATACTCGCTAAAGGTCGGGGGTTTACTCTGGGCAATGAGCCCGGTTTCCTCATCAACCTAACCTGGCAACGCCGCCACATAAGTGAAATAATCTTGAGCGCGGCGCAAAACATCAATCAATCAATAAATCGAACAATACCTTTACATGTATCAATTGATGTCACTTGTAACAAAATTCCACATAATTTGTCAACCATATTGCTTCTCTGTTCTTTGTTTTGTGAAAGTCTTGTTTCACAATATAATTTTTTGCACATAAATTGAATTAAAACAAGTTAGAGGCACTGTTTGAGGCTTTCAATTAACTCGGGAAATAAGGTATACCATACGACTGACGCCTTCTGCGATACAAAGATACACGACAGATGGCCAGATCTCGTTAACAAAATAAAACTGGAACAGTCTTAAACCACCTAGACTAGACGCGCTCTAAAACCGTTACATTTTAATACTTCGCCGAATTTATTGATATTAGAAAAGTAATCAAGATAAAATTTTTCTTTATGCTCAAGTGAAAAGCAATTTTCCACTCAGGGTTGTGGTGAATGTGAAATAATTATATTTTTGTGGCTTTTTGTGTTTGGGATTTTTAGTTGTATTCCTTAACTAATCATAGTGTACCCAATTATAGGTGAATACATCAATTAATCATTCAATCAATCACTCAATATCTAACAAAATAATCATTATTACAGGACTACAACACCGTGTTACATAAACTAAATTCAGCGATTCACCATCAAGCAGAAATTATAAGTAATTAGATATTATAAAATTATAATCGCTGGCATGGCTCGATATTGGGAAGCGACCATAGGCATGTGGACTAAATAGGACCAAGCAATTGCTGTTCACAAACTGTTGTGCGCAAAGACTGTCCCAAAATCCACTTCTATCTTGTTGACTTCCACGAAGGACTAAACTAAAGTAGTATATGTTCCTGCATACACATATCAAGCTGATTTCAAAAATGCTAATGACAACTTTACCTACAGCAAAGACCGTTCCCAGAATCCAATTGTCTCTTGTTGATTTCCTCGAAGGACTAAGTATAGTATAGTAGATGTTCCTGTTGATGCACATGTTTAGGATGCTTATGTTAATGACATCTTAACCTATAGAGAAAGTGATACTTCTAAGTCTTTTGCCGTCTATTTAATCATACCTAGTCGGCAGTCTATTAATATCTTGTCCATATCATCTAACAGCGAACCCCCGTGTGGGTCTCCGGTAGATAAGAATAGACCCTCAGCATTGTCAAGGTACTTGGTCGTAAGAGGCGCCCTTTTCTCGGGCCGTCTTGTGGAATCCAGGGTAAAAAGAATTGTCCCATAGATCCCAGGCAAGCTTATTCGTACGAGGCGAGTAACCCATGACAATTTTTTAAATGGCTGACTTTTGAAAGACCACTATCTTTTTGGTATAGACCAGGATGCTTTTCAAGACTTAGTCAAAATAAATAGTTATTGGAAAGTGTGTAAAGATTAATTCTTTATAATTTTATTAAGATGATCAAAAACTGTCACAATATGTCCGCCACTTGTGCCATTGATTTGGTTATTTACGTGGAAATCATGAAATATTCATATTCGGCACAAAGCTTTCGTATGCATTTACATGAATATAAATAAAACAGTATAAAGTGCCACAAAGACAAAAATGCGTTGTTCTCGGGTCACCCATCAAGTGAATGCGAAAAAAAAACAGTATTTCCAGAGGGATTATTGGTTTCCAACAAAACATTGGATACTCATGAAGCCATATATGTGTTCGTCGAAGTGGCTTCCGATATATTGTAAAACAGTATTGACAAATTCTAATTTAAAACAGTCTGTTATTTTATTTCCAGAAGCGTTACCAGAGGTGCCAGATGATGTTTGCTGACAAATCGTAATTAAAGGCGCATGAATGGAGAAATATAGGGCCGATTTGGTTAAAACAAAATTAGCTAATTCTTGTTGATTTTTGTGAAAAAGTTTCCAATTATATAAATCTTGCGGATGTACATTTAGGTAGTTTTGTAAGTTAAAAAAAATCCCATCAAAATGAACTTCTCCAGCCCGGCTATTTAACTGTTGTTGCTACCTGCACACATCTTCGGTTCATACGCGCTACTGGCTTATCAATATGTCAGCGTCAAGTTATTTCAAACGTTGAATTTCTCTTGACAATCCGAATTTTGGCAGCTCGTATCACTATAATAAGTTAAGTGAGTATTTACATAACATCTAACTGTCATATTGTGGATTGAGTGGATGGAAAAAAGCGATTTATTTTCACTGAAACAACTTAACAAGGAGCCGTTTATAGAACTGAATGGATGGTGGCGAAAAAGAAAAATAATGCAATTGGAATAACAGCTAGCATTCGCCTGAAGTTCAAGCTTTTTATTTCTCAAATAAAGTAGCCGCATCAATCGATTTGTAAAGTGCAACTAAACTAATGAAAATAAATCTGAGGCCAATGCATTCCTAACGTTATGTAGATTTTTTCATGTACCCGTTAAAATCGAATCTGGAAATTGTTGGCTATTTTTCTCAAGACATGTTTTCTCAAGAATTGTTTAGCATATTTAGTCTCGAAAATCTAAGTTACAGTATTGTTTTAAACTGGCTGAGGTTAAGAATCAACGAGCGTTCGGTTAACAAAATTGACACCAACGTGCATCTCACCATATCCGATTACCTAGCAAAACAAATCCGGCTTCTCGATCAGCTTAAAACTGCATCTTGCTGAAAAAGAGAAGCGATACTTGAATGTCAAGAGTGATTAAACTTTAAATTAGAAACGCATGGGAAAATTGCGTGTGTTCGATATACTTAATGGATTGTTCGTTACGTTAATTTGAAGTGGCTGTCTAACTTCGACATGCTATTTGTGTATAGACTTTCTTCAATTTCCTCGCGAATCTCACTCAGTCCAAAACATATTGGAAAACTTTCTGACTGGGTTTTCACTCGAACGACCTATGTGGGATGGTTGCCAGTTACCAACGGAAGGTCGTGGGTTTCCTCCGGGCATAGAGCCCGGTATCCTTCCACAATAGAACTGGCAACGCCGCCACAAAAGTTAATAATCTCGAGCGCGGCGTAAAACACCAAACAATCAATCAATCAATTTTCTGGATACTACTCAGTCAACTAAATATATTAGGTAATTATGTTTGATTGAACACTTGCATTTACAAGCTGTTGGTATTTATATATGATTTAATACTGGAATGAAACTATTACAGGCTCCCGGTCACAACTCAAAGAGAAATTGAAAATACCCAGTCGAATTATTCACTGCATTTATTAATACGACCTGTCAATTGATTTAGTCTTTGGTTGACACATACGACCCTCAGATCGATATCGTGAGTAGGAAAGAGGGGCCGAAGGCTGACTATCCCAGGTCAAGATAAGACTTTCCGTTGGCCTGTGTGTCGATAGATGGCCCCGTTAACTTCAAGAAGAGTTGAAATTAAAACCGTTGGAATATTCTAGATTCTGTATGTTTTGATGTTGCGGAGTTCTATAAAAACTGATTTGAAATAGATAAGTTTATTCAATAATATGGATTCAGAGCCAAAATAATTAACAAAGACGTAATAAAGACTAACAGATGTTAGCACCTGCAGTACATGAAATGAGTTGCACCAACTCGTGCACCCGTCGTTAGGGGTACAACTTATTGTTCGTATTTTTAGGTCATCCGTTGGTTTATGATACTTAACGTGCGCCAACTGAGTAAAGCTCCATAACAAATGAAGTAGGGGCGAAATTGAAGTTTAAAATATAACCTTTTACCAAATTAATGTTTAAAAACAAAAATCTGAAAGTAATCGATATTGGTATTTCAATAAAAAACTTTTTTCACGATGGATTTAGAAAACTGGTTGATATCAAGCTGAAGAACCAAACGCAAAACTGTTATGTCTTTTTTGATAAATTGTACATGCCACGTCAATATTAATTTGGAGATCAATAAGGGAGACTTGTTTGAGAAAAGTTAGCACTATGTCATCTGTTTCGATCAATCGTGACAGCTTCCAATTATCTTTAGACGCAATCGAGACGAAATTTCAGTTGATATCGGGTAAGAAATCTGGCTTTTTTTTCACACAACCAGTTTTCTAAATCAATCGTGAAAAAGGTTTTTATTGAAATACCAACATCGACTACTTTCAGATTTTTTTTTGATTTGGTGAAAGGTTATATTCACCAGCATTGATTTGGTGAAAGGTTATATTCACCAGCATTGATTTGGTGAAAGGCTATATTTACCAGCATTGATTTGGTGAATGGTTATATTCACCAGCATTGATTTGGTGAAAGGTTATATTCACCAGCATTTATTTGGTTAAATTTTAAACTTCAATTTCGTCCCTTCTTCATTTGTGATGTAGCTTTACTAAGTTGGCGTACGTAAAATATCATAAACGGACAATAAGTTGTAAGCCTAAAGACGGGTGCACGAGTGCATCTCTTTGACTAACTCCACGTTACGCAGCTGCTGCAGAAATCCAAATTTGTACATAACATCTGTTAGTCTTTTATAACTTCTTTGTTAATCATTTTGGCTCGTAACAAGACGCTGAATCCATGTTGTTAAATTAAATTTCTTTATTTCAAATTAGTTTTCCTCAACCTCCGCAACATTGGCTGATTGCCTGACTGGAAAAGACATTCGGAACTTATAGTGCTGGCGATAGGTGTCAAACTGTATGACTCGGGTTCGATTCCTGGTTAGGGCGTCAGAAATCTGTTAACCGTACCGTTTCCTCAGTATCTTTCCGTCGACTTCTAAAATGTCTCTTAAACAGCAGCTGAGTCAAGTGTTGTAAAGAAGTCAACGTTTTAATGCCCACTATAAATTATTCTCCAACATCTATGTTTTAATACAAATCATTCAACTGTGTACGTAGATTGCAATACCAGCCATCGCCTTTGTATGGAATGGATGTCATCCATGGAACGATTTATTCCCTTCGACAGTATCGAGTCAGTCAGGTTTGCAATGTGTTGAACGTGTCCAGCATATTGTCATTCTATTCCCTCTATTTTGCAACATTCATCGCAACAAATACTGCTCAGGCTTAATAAATTATTTTAAATTATCAAAAAATGATGAATGACGTTAATAAGGATATAATGTGATAAAGACAGCAACCAGTTGATCAGTAGGTACAAACCATATGTAAACCTCGCGTAACATGTACCAAAGGCTGCAGATCTTGTCCAAGCGCAAAAGAGGTGTGTGTGTGGGGGGGGGGGGGGGGTGGGGGGGGGGCGCTCGGTGGCCCTAATTCACGCCTATTAAGCTCTCGAAAACCGGTATAACATATGATTTCAAATGTTCGTTTGATATTAATTAAATAGGCAACCGCTTTTCTCCATACCCTAATTCACTCCGGTCATGTCCTCGAAATGGGGGCATTGTAGCTTTAGCCATGGTTGCTGACCTTGTAAAGCGGAACATTAAATTTGCCAAATGCATCAGCCTTCGTGACGTTTCATTGTTGGGGCCCAATGTCAAAATTTAGATGGGTAGTTGGTTGGAGGAGGGTAAGTATTTAGTCGGTTGGTATTTGTTGCTATATTGCCTTAGCTGTTCACTGCGACGTTAAACCTAAATCAATCAACCAATCAATTCAACCACTTCCACTAGAGCTAGCAAGCGCTGATAATATATACATTCGTTCATGAAATCAATGTACTTCATAGAAATTAAGTCTTCATAAATACAGAAAATATATGCGATAGTTTTTGTTAAAAAGGAACACTTTTAAATTGCATTTTTTGTTTAGGTGGGGAAAGAAAATACGTTGGAATCATTGTTAAAGACAAGCGCGGAACAAATATCAATAGAATGTGTGTTATTCGACTGTTGTTTATATACTGAACCGCAAAAAACGTCACTCCTTTGTGGATATTGATAATCAGTGCATTTCAAATAGATGTAAACAACACACTTATCAACGGAATCATTCTAACTTTGACATGATTGATCATCATCATTGGCAGACAAATGTTAGAGAATTACAAGTGAAAGTGAGGCGCCACAATGCGATCTGGAAGTCAATAATGTGTATGGCCCCCATGGGGTTGATTACAACGTTGCATCGTCTGAACATTGAGTGGATGAGACGGTTGATAAAGATGATAAGAACTTGGACCCAAACTCTGTGATACGCCGGAGTGAGTTCAGCTGCAGTTGTCGGCCTTGGCCGCACGAGATTAAGCCTCCCCTGAACCACAAGTGTTCTATCGGATTTAAGTCTGGACTGAGAGCAGGCCATTGAAGAGTCTGTATGTCGTTTTGACGGAGGAAGTCTCTCGTTGCTCTGGTAGTATGGGCTCGTGCGTTGTCCTGCTGGAAGACATGATTTCCATGACGAGTGAAATGGGGCACGGTGAAGGGATGTAGGGGGCAACTGTTACACCATTTCCTCTACCAGGACCAACATTCTGGAACACCATAGGGCCTAGTTTTTTATTCAGGGCTATAGCACCCCATACCATAATGCTGGGCCCTCCCCACGCGTCTCTTTCCAGAACACACTCATCTGCAAAACGCTCCCCTGGTCTACGCCACACGGTCATTTGCTCACGGCTTTCATCGGAGAAGACTACAGTTCTCCACTCCCGTTGACACCAATCCCGATGCCGTGTGGCCCATTCCAGACGAGCGCAATTGGTCTCTGGTGGTTGCCAATGGTTGTCCTTGCAGTTTCCGCAGCTGTAGCGAAGCGATTTTGCAGGTGTTGACGGAGAATCTGTCGATCTTGCCTCAACGTTGTTACAGGACGAGGTACGAGGACGGCCTGTTGTGCTTCCAGTGGCTTGAACTCGTTGCTGCAGGCGGTATATTGCTCTTGCAGTCTGGCCAGCATGAAGTCTTCCCAAGGCTTGGTCTCTCTGCTCCCGTGACAGTCGTGGCATCTCACTACTGTCACACTTTGAATGATTCGGTGCATGCTTGTTGACTTTTTTTATAGGAATGACACCTCGCAACACTCGTGCATTGTGACCTTCGTGCACAACGAACCGATAAAGCACCCCATCATGACTTTAGTAACTGTGCTTTGACGACGTGTTTTGCATATTAGTAACATGATCAGAAACCAAACTTTCCTGACCACTGGCTTCAAACCAGGTCTAGCAAGGGTAAGAAATGAGAAAAATTAATGAAAATTATGCTAATATATGCATTTAGCAACATTTGAATAGGGTGACGTTTCTTTTGCGGTTCAGTATATAAGATGGGGTTACCAGGTGGTCATTGGTAACTTTCCTAGCTCCCCACTCACTCGCAAAAACCCAACTTAGTGACAAGTCATCTCTTAATTTACTGTGTTTCACTTTCAGCAATCAGTAGAATCAGAGATGTAATTACTGTTTTTTATATTGCATTGCTTGACGCCATTGTGGAAGTGGTTGGAAGGCTAAACGTAAGCAAAGTACACATCAACTGCTGTAAGTGCTTGGGTTATTTTAGGATACACGCAATCTAGCCATGTTTCCGAATAAAAGAAAATCACAGTAGACGTGCGAGTATCCAACTACGTTTTTTCTACAATGGCGACAATTATAAGCCTGGCCTAGAAATCATGTTGTGATGTTTATAACCTTGGCTATAAAGTCTTCTGGCTAAGTAGAAATGTACTTTTTCAAATAATAAGCTTAGGAACAGACATCGAAGAATGTTATCCGTGTCAAGAATATCAAATAAGAATTTGTTAAATTTATATCCTTGACCCCACAAAAACAATGAAACATTATAGTTTGATACATGCTTGATTGATGTTTTACGCAGCACTCAACATTATTTTCTAAGGCCACCCTAACCCTCAGTTTTATACACATTTTAACAGATTTTAAACTTAAAGGATAGGAAATCTCTAGAAATACATACGGATTAACTTCGATAACAGCTATCAAACTACCGGTACTTAAAACATTTCACGTTATTTACCGCCAGTGATCCTGAAGCTTTTAAAATCAGACCGAAGTATGGCCTTTCAGTTGCTGATTTGTGTGGCCATGTATTCCGTTTTAAGATGACGTGATATTGCAGCAGCTATTTTAGATAAAATGACGTATTTTTACCGCTCTCTTATGTATTATGGTAAAAAAAAACATTGCGACAAACTTCAAGTGACACGATTGGTTCGGAAAATGTAGGTCAGTACTGCAACCGCACGTCATTTCTTAGCCAAGTCATTGGCTAAATTGCATCACATGACTACTCTATTACGTACCTAAATTGTATTTACCAATGATTGAATAAAACTAATGATGATGGTGGCCTTGTGAATGGCCTATGCAGCTCATTCTCTATTGTAACGACACATTCCAATTTCAATAATTCACTTACGAGGGGATAAAACATGCCTTCGACAGTTGTTTTAGACTAAATGAACTCTACTCTTTCGATCTTAACTAATTTCATTTCCCGTTAATTCCTTATTTGCTCCCAATAAATCGTTCTTAAAATGCCGATTCTGTGATACAAAACACTTGTATAGGCCGGTTACCCGTAAGGAATGAAAAACGTGTGCTGTTAACAGGGACGTATGAGTATATTTTTGAGTTCTTGTTGCTTGATATGTGAAGAAAGCTCATATTTCATACTTATTGACACAATAAGCTAAACATGTTTCAATGATTTTTTTTCTATACATGGCAGCTTATGCCATTTTAAATTCCCAACTTCAACTTTAAACTTTATTTCATTTACACCCAGACCATGCACAGTTGTAAATACGGACGCAAGCAATACAAAAGTGCATCATAGTGGCAGCATTGAACAATGGTTAGACAGAAATAGTTGGCGAAACAGTCGGATGTATAACAAGTGGTATTAATCCCGTCTTTTCTCTTGTGAAAATACCACGGCAATATCCGGAAATTGCTAACCTTACGAGGAAAACTTCACACATCAAAAAGCAATATAAAGAGAATTACCTCAAATTTACCGCATCCCTGGGCGGAAAATTGCTTTTCACTTGAGCAAAATAAAAATTTTCGCCTTGATTACTTTTCCAATAATAATAAATACAGTATTAAAAAGTACCGGTTATAGAGCGCGCTGACAATCATCTAGTCTAGGTTGTGTTTATTCCAGAAAATCGAATTCATAGTAATGTAAAACAGACGCGAATAAGACGTTCCAAGCATCTGGACTGTGTTAGGATAGGTCTGATTGAGACCGCGGAGTGAATTAACTGTCTTGACATAGGTTTCATATTTACTGCTCCCGGAGTTAATTCAAGGATTCAAAGAGCACGAGGCCTCGGTGGTCCCGTGGGTTAGAGAGGTCGTCCCTCAGTCCCACACAGACCTTCCATCGATGCGGCGCGGTAAATCACAGTCAGACCAAATAAAAGTTCGGTCGCCGCATATGGAAGAATTGCCAGATACTCGCTGAAGGTCAGGGGTTTCCCGGTTTCCTCATCAACTTAACCTGGCAACGCCGCCACATAAGTGAAATAACCTTGAGCGCGGCGTAAAACATCAATCAATCAATAAATCGAACAATACCTTTTCATGTCTCAATTGATGTCCCCTGTAACAAAATTCCACAGTATTTATTTATCAACCATATTGCTTCTCTGTCCTTGGTTTTGTGAAAGTCTTGTTTTACAATAGAATTGTTGGCACATATATTGAATTAAATCAAGTTAGAGGCGCTGTTTGAGTCTTTGAATTAACTCCGGGAATAAGGTATACCATATGGCTGACGTCTTCTGAGATACAAAGATACACGACAGATGGCCAGATCTCGTTATCAAAATAAAACCGGAGCAGTCTTTGTATTCCCATTTTGATCCTGTTAAGATGTAACCAAAACTATAATTGTGTGAAAAAAGCCAGATTTCTTACCCGATATCAACTGAAATTGCATCTTGATTACGTCTGAAGATGTCACGGAAGCTGTCACGATTGATCGAAACAGATGACATAGTGCTAACATTTCTCAAACAAGTCTCCCTCATTGATTTCCAAATTAATATTGACGTGACATGTACAATTTCTAAAAAAAAAAGACATAACAGTTTTGCGTTTGGGTGTTCAGCTTGATATCAACCAGTTTTCTAAATCAATCGTGAAAAAAAGTTTTTTATTGAAATACCAATATCTATTACTTTACGATTTCCGTTTCTTAAAGTGGTATGATCTGCCAAAATTCACACTTTTCATAATTTCTAATCATAACGACAGTAAGAGGCTTTGAAGGCCATCGAAAAACTAAATGATTGGCGTTGGCATGAGGAAAATCCATACAGTATATTACCTGTACGAACCGAAAACGTGTTCGAAAAGTAAACAAAATTTAAATAACCGGGACGACCATTCATTCATTCTTAGCCAAAGTTAGTTCAAAACAATACTTTACCGTACATTTCCGAGACTAAAAGCACTAAAAAGCTTCCCAATTATACGTCTTGAGAAGAATAGCCGATAACTTCAACATTCGGTTTTAACGTCAAAATATCAACATTTTGGCAGCTCATGCCACTTTAAGCATTTATTTGGAAAAGGGCTTTATTTTAAACTTCAATTTCGTCTCTACTTCATTTGTTATAGAGCTTTATTCAGTTGGCGTACGTAAAATATCTTAAACGGACGGATGACTGAAAAATACGAACAATAAGTTGTAAGCCTGACGACGGGTGCACGAGTTGGTGCAACTGTTAGACTAACTTCATGTACCGCAGCTGCTGCAGATATCCAAATTTGTACATAAAATTTACTGGTCTTTTATTACTTCTTTGTTAATTATTTTGGTTCGTAACAAGGCTCTGAATCCATATTGTTGAATAAAATTATTTATTTCAAATCAGTTTTCCTAAAACACCTCAATAGCATACAGAATCTAGACTATTTAAACAGTTTTTTATTTCAACTCTTGTTGAAGTTATCAACGGGGCCATCTATCGACACACAGGCCAACGGGAAGTGGTCTGTTGACCTGGGATAGTAAGCCTTCGGCCCCTCTTCCCTACTCATGATATCGATCTGAGGGTCGTATGTGTCAACAAAAGACTAAATCAATTGACAGGTATAGTATGTCGAAGTTAGACCGCCACTTTAATGAACAATCTATTAAGTGTACGGACATGTTTTCGAACACACGCAATTTTCCCATGCGTTTCTAATTCAAACTAAATTACTATTGACATTCAAGTATCGTTTCCCTTTATTTTTTTCGACAAGATGCATTTTTTTGCTGATCGAGAAGCCGGATTTTTTGTACTTGGTAATCGGATATGTTGAGATTCACGTTGGTGTCAACTTTGTGTTCTGGGAATAAGGGGCTGCATTGATGTATCATTAGTTTGCTTTAAAGGCAAAAATTAGCTCAAAACTTTAAAGTTCTATTTTGCTGACAAATACGTATATCTTATAATGTCAGTAGAAACGCTGGCATCTTATCATGCCAACCCCTTAAATGTAATTCTAATACACTTTTAATTCGTTTAGGTGACACGAGCTGCCAAAATTCGAACTTTTCATAAATTGTGATTGTCACAACAGGGTCATCGAAATACTAAATTATTGGAATGAGGAAAATCCATAGATTGCATGATCAGAAATAGTGTCTGAAAACTAACCGCAATATAAATATCCGGGACGAACGGTCATTGGTTCTTAGCCTAAGCCAGTTCAAAACAATACTTTAACTTAGATTTTCGAGACTAAGTAAGCTAAACAACTTGAATTGCATGTCTTGAGAAAAATAACCAACAATTTCCACATTCGGCTTTAACGAGATATGCCAACATTTTGGCTGCTCATACCATCTTAACCTTTTTTGTATGAACATTTTGTGACAATGATAAAAATCTCTAAAAATGTAAAATAGTGAGTTTAGTCTTATAACCTACATAAGCGAATCGACGAAAAAAAAGAACTATACATAAAAATTAATTTGGTTGAAAGTTTGAATCCACTTTCGTTCCGGAAAAAATGGTTGGGAATGCGTCTATTACGAATATAACCACGTCAGGTTAAGGTACATTAAAACATAAAAAAATCTACATAACGTTAGGAATGCATTGGCCTCAGATTTATTTTCATTAGTTTAGTTGCACTTTTCCATATCGATTGATGCAGCTACTTTATTTGAGAAATACAAAAAACTTGAACTTCAGGCGAATGCTAGCTGTTAATTCCCATCCATATTATTTTTCTTTTTCGCCACCATCCATTAAGTTCTATGTACGGCTCCTTGTTAGGTTATTTCAGTGAAAATTAATTGCCTTTTTCCATCCACTCAATCCACAGCATGACAGCTAGATGATATGTAAATAGTAACTCAACTTAGTAAAGTGACATGAGCTGCCAAATTCGGATTGTCAAGTGAAATTCAACGTTTGAAATAACTTTAAAAAGAATTGATCAATATCAATTTCAATAATTGATCGATATCAGGAGTTAAAAATATTTTAAAATATTGGCAAAGCCAGTAATCCGTAGATGTTTACAGGTAACAACAAAAGCTAAATGGCCAAAACGTTTTTTTGGGGGTTCTTTTTTTATTTAGAAACTACCTAAACCTACATCCGCAAGATTGCTATCATTGGAAAGACCATCTTTCGAACTCTTTCATGAAAATCAACAAAAATTAGCTAATTTTGTTTTAACGAAATCGGCCCTATATTTCTCCATTCATGCGCCTTTAATTACGATTTGTCAGCATACAGCATCTGGCTCCTCTCGAAACACTTCTGGAAATAGAATAACAGACTGTTTTAAATTAGAATTTGTCAATACTGTTTTACAATATATCGAAAGCCGCTTTGACGAACACAAATATGGCTTCATGAGCATACAATGTTTTGTCGGAAACCAATAATCCCTGTGGAAGTATTGTTTTTTCGCATTCACTTGAAGGGTGACCTAAGAACCGCGTGTTTATGTATTTGTGGCACTTTATCGATAACGTATACTGTGTTATTTATATTCATGTAAAAGCATACGAAAGATTTGTGTCAAATATATATGAATATTTCATGATTTCCACGTAAATAACTAAATCAATGGCTCAGGTGGAGGACATATTGGGACAGTTTTTGATCATGTTGAGTGCTTCAAAAAATAAATCATTGTGAGAACTCTTTCAAAAGAAACAATTTGGGTTTATAACAAAAAAACATTGCGTACGTTTTTAAACAATATTAGAACTGAAAAAAATTGAACTGATCTTTTTCTCCTATAGATCGGTGTTGGTTGGATAAATTGACGTAAAGCTACATCCAAGCAAATTTTAGAGCTTGGATCATCAACTCAAAAACAATACATACTGTTGACGCCACTACACGCTTACGTAATGTAGTATCTGGATATGAATCCAAATAACGTTACCTGAAATTACAACAGGTGGCGCACTTTTATCGCCACACATTGTAAACTTAAAGGCGCTGTTTGAGTCTTTGAATTAACTCAGGAAATAAGGTATACCATACGACTGACACCTTCTGAGATACAAAGATACACGACAGATGGCCAGATCTCGTTAACAAAATAAAACCGGAACTGTCCTTGTATTGTCATTTTTATCCTGTTAACAAAACTATAATTGTGTGAAAAAAGCCCGATTTCTTACCCGATATCAACTGAAATTGCATCTCGGTTACGTCTAAAGATAATTGGAAGCTGTCACGATTGATCGAAACAGATGACATAGTGCTAACTTTTCTCAAACAAGTCTCCCTCATTGATTTCCAAATTATTATTGACGTGGCATGTACAATTTATCAAAAAAGACATAACAGTTTTGCGTTATGTTAAAACTCTTTGAATTTTATTTGTATTACTTAAAAGTACAAACAATAAGTTGTAAGCCTAACGACGGGTGCACTAGTTGGTGCAGCTGTTAGTATTACTTTATGTACCGCAGCTGCTGCAGAAATCCAAATTTGTACATAAAATTTACTGGTCTTTTAATACTTCTTTGTTAATTATTTTGGTTCGTACCAAGGCTCTGAATCCATATTGTGGAATAAAATTATTTATTTCAAATCAGTTTTCCTAAAACACCTCAATATCATACATAATCTAGACTATTTAAACAGTTTTTTATTTCAACTCTTCTTGAAGTTACCAACGGGACAATCTATCGACACACACGCCAACGGGAAGTCGTCTCTTGACCTGGGATAGTAAGCCTTTGGCCCCTCTTTCCAACTCCTGTAATCGATCAGAGGGACGTATGTGTCAGCCAAAGACTAAATCAATTGACAGGTCGTGTTAATAAATGCAGTGAATAATTCGACTGTGTATTTTTAATTTTTGTTTGAGCTGTGTCCGCGAGCCCGTAATAGTTTCATTCCAGTATAAAATTAAATATTAATATATCGAAAGAAAGAAACCCCAACAGCTTGCAAATGCAAGTGTTCATATGTATTTAGTTGAAAGAGTATAGTATCGAGGAAATTGATTGATTGATTGTTTGGTGTTTTACGCCCCGCTCAAGATTATTTCACTTATATGGCGGCGTTGCCAGTTCTATTGTGGGAGGAAAGCGAGCTCTATGCCCGGAGGAAACCCACGACCTTCCGTTGGTAACTGGCAACCGTCCTACATAGGTAGTTCGAGTGAAAACCCAGTCAGAAAATTGTGCAATATTTTTTTGACTGGGTGGGATTCGCGATTAAATTGGCGATAGGCTATACACGAATAGCATGTCGAAGTTAGACAGCCACTTTAAATTAAAGTAACGAACAATCCATTAAGTGTATGGACATGTTTTCAAACACACGCAATTCTCCCATGCGTTTCTAATTTAAAGTTTAATCACTCTTGACATTCAAGTATCGTTTCTCTTTTTCAGCAAGATGCAGTTTTAAGCTGATCGAGAAGCCGGATATGTTTTGCTTGGTAATCGGATATGTTGAGATTCACGTTGGTGTCAATTTTGTTAACCTGGGTGGAGAGGGGGGGGGGGGGGTTGATATATCAATAGCTCAAAATTTGAAGTTCTATTTTACTGACAAATGCGTGTATTTGAGTAGAAACGCTGGCATCTTATCATACTAAACCCTTAAATGTAATTTTAATACACCTTCAACTTCAAGTGACACGAGCTGCCAAAATTCGAACTTTTCATAAATTGTGATTATTTCAATAGCGTCAGGGTCATCGAAATACTAAATCATTGGAATGAGAAAAATCAATAGATTGCATGATCAGAAATAGTGTCCGAGCACTAACCGCAATTTAAATATCCGGGACGAACGCTCGTTGATTCTTAGCCTTAGCCATTTCAAAACAATACTGTAACTTAGATTTTCGAGACTAAGTAAGCTGAACAACTTGGGAATTGCATGTCTTGAGAAAAATAGCCAACAATTTACACATTCGGTTTTAACGAGAAATGCCAACATTTCGGCTGCCCATACCACCTTAACCTTTTTTGTACGAACATTTTGTGACAATGATAAAAAAAATATAAAATAGTGAGTTTAGTCTTATAACCTACATAAGCGAATAGACAAAAAAAAAGAACTATACATAAAAAAAAACATGGAAAAAAAGGATTGTCCATTTTTTGTCAATCTGTCAATGTAAGCATATATGGTTACTGATGGTGTGTGATAAATTTTATTACGGTTACTAAGAATGGATCCTGGGGGAGGGGGGGTGATGCATTAAAAAAATATACATAACGTTAGGAATACATTGGCCTCAGATTTATTGTCATTAGTTTAGTTGCACTTTTCCAAATCGATTGATGCAGCTACTTTATTTGAGAAATAAAAAACTTGAACTTTAGGCGAATGCTAGATGTTATTCCAATTGCATTATTTTTCTTTTTCGCCACCATCCATTAAGTTCTATATACGGCTCTTTGTTAAGTTATTTCAGTGAAAATAAATCGCTTTTTTCCATCCACTCAATCCACAGCATGCCAGCTAGATGTTATGTAAATAGTAACTTAACTTAGTCGAGTGATATCAGCTACCAAAATATGAATTGCCAAGAGAAATTCAACGTGTGAAATAACTTGAAGAACTACCTAATTGGCGTTACAATACGCTGGGCTGTATAAGTTCATTTTAAGGGGGGGGGGGGGGGGTTCTTAACTTACAAAACTACCTCAATGTACATCCGCAAGATTTATATCATTGGAAAGCCCATCTTTCGAACCTTTTCATAAAAATCAACAAGAATTAGCTAAGTTTGTTTTAACTAAATCGGCCCTATATTTCTCCATTCGTGCGCCTTTAATTATAATTTGTCAGCATACATCATCTGGCATCTCTGGTAACGCTTCTGGAAATAAAATAACAGACGGTTTTAAATTAGAATTTATCAATACTGTTTTACAATACATCGGAAGCCACTTTGACGAACACAAATATGGCCTCGATCATGAGTATATACTGTTTTGTCGGAACTAATGCTCTTTTTGGGAAGTGTTGTTTTTTCGCATTCACATGATGGGCGACCCGAGAACAACACATTTTTGTCTTTGTGGCACTTTATCGATAACGTATACTGGGTTATTTATATTCATGTAAATGTAACGAAAGCTTTGTACCGAATATGAATATTTCATGATTTCCACGTAAATAACCAAATTAACGGCACAAGTGGCGGACATATTGTGACAGTTTTTGATCATGTTGAGTGCTTAAAAAAATAAATCATTGACAGAACTTAAAAGAAGCAATTTGTATTTACAGCGAAAAACATTGCGTACGTTTCTAGAAAATATTGGAATAAAAAGATATCTCGTTATCTTATCGATCGCTATTTGTTAGATTGATTGGATAATTTTGTTTCGTCGAGCAGACCCTTTCACATCAAAAATATATTTTAAACAAAAAAACGATTATTTTTGGAGGATAAAAGTCAATCAGTGCCGGGGTATTTGCTAATTAAGTAAATTCCTTGATGACGATGCAGCTTACATCTCGTATGAAAATTTAAATATGCATGTTCTAATGGGCTTGTGTGTATAAGACAATTAAAGAAGTGAATCTATCTAGGAAGGACTGAACACTCAGTTGGTAGAGTAAGTGGACAGAAACTCCATGTCGTTAATTCGATTCTCAACCTGGCACGGATATTTTTTCTGGATACAACAGAGTCGGTTACCCGTTAATTCAAAAACGCTATATATCACAATATCAACATATGAATATGCCGTAAATGTGTTGATCAAAAAGACTAATATGCTCATTTGTCTCTAATCAACATATGATTATATCATAAAAACATAAAGAATATTATTATTATTTCTTATTATTAGTATTTCTTCTAACTAGTTCTCTTAAAAAGTTTAAAAAGCATCTTGGTCTATGCCACAAAGTAATTCACTCGCCTCGTTTGAATAAGCTTGTCTGTGATCTGTGGGCCATTTCTTATCCCCCCTGTAACCCACACGAGGGCCTAAGAATTGTTCGCCACTTACGGTCAAACATTTTATGAACGCTGTTGGTCTCTTCTTACCTTCCTGGAACCAACATGGGGGTCACGATTAGATTATACGTCAATAGTAGACTCTCACGCAGAAATTATTCAATCTGAAATGTTGTTCCATTCAGTCACAACAACGTTGAACTCAATACTTATTAAGGTGTTTTTATTTAGTATTACTGCTATATGTTCTCAGTTTCTAGGTATGATTAAATAAACGGCAAAAGACCAAGAAGTGGATTGATGACGAAGACTTTGAAGTATCAATTTCTCTATAGGTTAAGTTGTCATTAACATTAGCATCTTCCACATGTGCATCAACAGGAACATCTGCTATACTATATATAGTTAGTCCTTCGTGGAAATCCACAAGAGAAAATTGGATTCTGGGAACGGTCTTTGCTGTAGGTAAAGTTGGCATTAGCATTTTCGAATCAGCTTAATATGTGTACACTACTTTAGTTAGTCCCTCGTGGAAGTCAATAAGGGAAATTCAATTCTTGGGACAGTCTTTGAGCACAAAGTGAACAACAATTGGAAAATATCGTTTAACAGATAGAAATTAACCAAGGTACTAAATTTAACGGGCCCTTATTTAAACACAAGACCTTAACTGTTCCCAATTTGAAAAAACGAAAATATAAAAGAGTCGCATGTAATATCTGTTTTTTAAGAGTATCATTTTTCTTCATTGATTGGTTTTTATAACAAACAGGAAATCAACCCGTATCCGTGGGTCGATGGGAAAGCCGAGAAGCCGTATAGATGAAAGACATCTAGAGGATCCTAATCACGTTAACTAAACTCCCATTTTGAACTTATACTTAACCGTCTTAACTCCGTTTCCTTGATCTCCGAGAATCTTCGTATGTATATTGACGTAAAACTAAATGCATGCAATTTTTTAAAACTTGAAACATCAACTCGAAAACAATATATACTGCAAGCCTATATATACAATGTAGTATCTGGATATGAATCCAAATAACCTGAAATTCTTTTCACTTTTGTATGACCATAACAAAGTTCGCCAACAGGTGGCGCCACGACAGGTGCACTTTGTATTGCCATTTTTATCCGGTTCAGATATAACCAAAACTATAATTGTGTGAAAAAAAGCCAGATTTCTTACCCGATATCAGCTGAAATTGCATCTCGATTACGTCTAAAGATAACTGGAAGCTGTCGCAATTGATCGAAACAGATGACATAGTGCTAACTTTTCTCACACAAGTCTCCCTCATTGATCTCCAAATTAATATTGACGTGGCATGTACACTTCCTAAAAAAAGACATAACAGTTTTGCGTTTGGTCCTTCTGACAGATTTCAACCTGAACTTATGCAAGGTTTTCTAAGTCAATTACGCAATTTTTTTTGTTGAAATCCTTATATCGATTACTTTCAGATTTTCATTTCGTCAGCATTTATTTGGTAAAAGGCTCAATTTTAAACTTCAATTTCGTCCTTACTTCATTTGTTATGTAGCTCTAGTCAGTTGGTGTACGTAAAATATCATAAACGGACAAATGGCTTTAAAAATAAAACAATAAGTTGCAAGCCTAACGACGGGTGCATGAGTTGGTGCAACTGTTCGATTAACATCATGTACCGCAGCTGATGCAGAAATCCAAATTTGTACATAACATCTGTTAGTCTTTTATAACTTTTTTGTTAATTATTTTGGATCGTAACAAGGCTCTGAAATCATATTGCTAAATAAAATTCAAATTGTTTTTTTAAAACACCGCAACATCAAAACATACAGAATCTAGAATATTCCAACATTAAGTTCTATTTTACTGACAAATACGTATATCTTATAATGTCAGTAGAAGCGCTGACATCTTATCATGCCAAGCCCTTGAACAATCCTAGTTTTTGTTATTCGGAAATGTATTTATGAATGTTGAATTATTTAAAAACTTCTGATTTCCAACATGTATATAAATCTCTGTGTACTAAACATGTTGTTTCGAGGCTTACATGTACGTCATTTGATGTGTTAGTTTTATTTATGTAGGTTAACGTCAAATACGGTATCGTATTCTCTGTGCCCCGAATAAAAATTGAATATTAGAAGATTAGTCATTTAAATGTTTTGAACTCCACTGAGGTATATTACGAATTTCTGGGGGTTGTTTTTCAATTTCTTTCAATATTTTAATATCTTACTTACCCACATATGTGAATTACGCGAACAAACCTTTGACGGATGACTTCGCGTTAAGACCAGTTCGCACTGTGCGATTTGTCGTACCAACTTGTAGGATGCGATTAAAATGGATGCTTTTAATTGGTCGTTCAGATTTGTGAACCAATCAAATGTACCCATCGCGTCACGTTTGACAGTTTTCACCAGCAGTTACGAAAAATGCGGGGAATCTGCATATGTCCTACCTACTAATTTTTCTAGTACTAGGGAACTAACGTATAGGTTGTTTTGTTACGACTTATGTTTATCAAATATGTATTTAGTCCAATTAGTCCAAAAATCGAAACACTAAATCACTGACGTTGGAATGATGAAAATCCATAGATTGCACCAGCAGAAATAGTCTCCGAAAACTAACCGCAATTTAAATATCCGAGACGAACGCTCATTGATTCTTAGCCTTAGCTAGTTTAAAACAATACTTTAACTTACATTTTGGAGACTAATTATGCTAAACAACTTGTGAATTGCATGTCTTGAGAAAAATAGCCAACAATTACCACATTCGGTTTTAACGAGAAATGCCAACATTTCGGCTGCCCATACCACCTTAACCTATTTTGTATGAACATTTTGTGACAACGATAAAAATCTCTAAAAATGTAAAATAGTGAGTTTAGTCTTATAACCTACATAAGCGAATCGACGAATAAAAAGAACTATACATAAAAATTAATTTGGTTGAAAGTTTGAATCCACTTTCGTTCCGGAAAAAATGGTTGGTATGCGTCTATTACGAATATTTACGCCACCACGTCATGTTAGGATATGCCGGTATTGCATTTTTCGACAAAGATAAAAAGATTGTTCACTTTTGTGTCAATCTGTCAATGTAAGCATATATGGTTACTGATGGTGTGTGATAAATTTTATTACGGTTACTAAGAATGGATCCTGGGGGAGGGGGGGGGATCCATTAAAAAAATATACATAACGTTAGGAATACATTGGCCTCAGATTTATTGTCATTAGTTTAGTTGCACTTTTCCAAATCGATTGATGCAGCTACTTTATTTGAGAAATAAAAAAAAACTTCAGGCGAATGCTAGCTGTTATTCCAATTGCATTATTTTTCTTTTTCGCCACCATCCATTAGGTTCTATATACGGCTCCTTGTTAAGTTATTTCAGTGAAAATAAATCGCTTTTTTCCATCCACTCAATCCACAGCATGACAGCTAGATGTTACGTAAATATTAACTTAAATTAGTCAAGTGATATCAGCTACCAAACTTTGAATTGTCAAAAGAAACTCAACTACAGAATTGGCCTTGAAATACGCTGGGCTGTATAAGTTCATTTTGATGGTTTTTTTCTTAACTTACAAAACTACCTTAATGTACATCCGCAAGATTTACATCATTGGAAAGCCCATCTTTCGAACTTTTTCATAAAAATCAACAAGAATTAGCTAATTTTGTTTTATCGAAATCGGCCCTATATTTCTCAATTCATGAGCCTTTAATTACGATTTGTCAGCATACATCATCTGGCATCTCTGGTAACGCTTCTGGAAATAAAATAACAGACTGTTTTAAATTAGAATTTGTCAATACTGTTTCACAATACATCGGAAGCCACTTTGACGAATACAAATATGGCATCATGAGTATATACAATGCTTTGTCGGAAACTAATAACCTTTTGGGAAGTATTGTTTTTTCTCATTCACTTGATAGGTGACCTAATAACCACGTGTTTATGTCTTTGTGGCACTTTATCAATTACATATACTGTGTTATTTATATTCATGTAAATGCATACGGAAGCTTTGTGTCAAATATGAATATTTCATGATTTCCACGTAAATAACCAAATCAATGGCACAAGTGGCGTACATATTGTCACAGTTTTTGATGACGTTGAGTGCCTTAAAAAATAAATCATTGACAGAACTCAAAAGAAGCATTTTGTGATTACAGCGAAAAACATTGCGTACGTTACTAAACAATATTGGAACTGAAAATAAAATTGAACTGATCTTTATATCCTATTGATCGCAAGTGGTTAGATTGATTGGTTCATTTCGTTTCGTCGAGCAAAGCCTTTCACAGAGAAAATACATTTGAAACAAAAACTGCCAGAAACACAAAATAATGTCAATTATTTTTGAAAGATAAAAGTTAATCAGTATCAAGGGTTTAGCTAATTTAGTAATTTCCCAGATGATGATACAGCTTGCTTTCAAAATACTGTCTTCATCTCGTATGAAAATTTAAATATGCATCTTCTAATTGGCTTGGTTTAAGCTCTGTGTATATAAGAGAATCTAACAGCTTAACCGTCCTAGCAGGGCGTGGCAACTCGGTTGGTAGAGTGATTGACCGATAACCTGCAGGTCAAAGTTGCTAGTAGACTATAGACACTCACGCAGAATTATTCAACCTCCATATTTATTTAGACGTGATTATGATTTAATACTGCTATCCGTTCTCAATTTCTAGGTATGATTAAATAGACGGCAAAAGACCTAGAAGGGGATTAATAACGAAGACTTAGAAGTATCACTTTCTCTATAGGTAAAGTTGTCATTAACATTAACATCTTTAGCATGTGCATCAACTGGAACATCTACTATACTATAGTTAGTCCTTCGTGGAAATCAACAAGAGAAAATTGGATTCTGGGAACGGTCTTTGTTGTAGGTAAAGTTGTCATTAGCATTTTTGAAATCAGCTTGATATGTGTATGTAGGAACATATACTACTTTAGTTAGTCCCTCGTGGAAGTCAACAAGAGAAAATTAAATTCTTGGGACAGTCTTTGCGCACAAAGCGTACAACAATTGACTGTTCCTATTTTGTCCACGAACCTATGGTCGCTTCCCACTGTCCAGCAATGCCCGCAATGCTCAAGTTAATTTTCTAATATCTAATTACTTATAAGTTCTGCTTCAATATAGTCATAAGCAAACCTACGGAATAATTTGTTTGGGTGTCGTGTATACTTAAAGGGATTTAATAGGGACAACTCTGTTATGATATACAACTTCGGTTAAGTTAAGTATACAATCTAAAGACAATATGATACAGAATATTTGGTTTGGCCGCAGTTAATGTATTGTACATATTGTGCATATAACATCAGTCGATGACAAGTATTTGCTTATCAAGGCATTAGAAGACAAACGATCAGTGGAGTTGGAATCCGACCACCTTGGGAACAACGTTAGTTCTTCAAGTTTTACCTTTTGCCGATGATTAATTCGAGGGGCTTCGAGTTTGATATTCGTGGGTCTTAAGTTGAACTGACTAACTTTCGACCAAAGCCAATTGGAAAATGTTCACAATATATCGTTTAACATATAGCAAGGTTCTAAGGTACTAAATTTAGCGGGTACGTATTTAAACACAAGACCTTAACTGTTCCTACATTTAAAAAAAGGGACAAAACATAAAGAAAAAGAGTCGCATGTAATATATGTTTTTTAAGAGTATCATTTTTGTTTATTGATTGGTTTTTATAACAAACAGGAAATTAACCCATATCCGTGGGTCGGTGGAAAAACAGAGAAGCCGTATTGATGAAAGACATCCTAATCACGTTAACTAAACTCCCATTTTGAACTTATGCTTAACCGTGTTAACCCCGTTTCCTTGATCTCCAAGAAACACCACCGTATGTATATTGACGTAAAACTAAAATGCCAGCAATTTTTTAAGCGTGGATCATCAACTCTAAAACAACATATACTGATGACGCCATTACAAGGCTACCCAATGTAGTATCTGGATATGAATCCAAATTGTACTTGGGTTATTTGAATATTAGATTGATCTAATGTACATACTTTACATACTTTTTCAATCAATGTCTGGTCGAAGATTTTTGTGTGTGTTTTTTTTATTGTATTTCATCTAAAGTGTTCACTTTAAATATCAAGCCGGACACCGACAGGCTATTGCCCCCAGAAGAATAACTAATATTCTGTATGCATGCATTTTATCCATGCCAATCTGTGGTAAATTCGCGGCCAGTTTGGAACTTCACCATTCGGACACATCATTTGGTCTGGAATTATACAGACCTGGGAATGCCAAGGGTTTTCGTTACGAGGAATACAAGCCAAAGTCCTTGCCCGGTACTGTAGTTAGGGTTAAAATGTATCCTTGTTTTTAGTGAAGCAATTTTTTTGTAGCCATACAATGTTATGGAACTACCAAATATAAGGAAAATGTCCGTGTAACAGAACTAGCTTATTGTTTGTCATTCTTATCAAGAAGTTAAAAATAAGAGGTTTCCGTTGATGTCAATCTTGGAAATGTATGTTAGGGTAGCAAACCTTTAAACTGTATCCATAAATCCCAGTTGCTTGATTTTTGTTCGTTATTAGCTCACATCTTGTTGGTTGGTTGGTTGTTTTAGCTTATTGGCGCGTCGATTCGCATGAATGATGTACGCCATACAAGTGAGTAATTATTACCTTGAGAGTTCACATCTTGTGTTTGTACGGATTACTAACTTTACCGATCTTTTGTATTTTATTAAGGCAAATCGCTTGATGCTTGATGGTAATTCCCCAACTCAACTTGACAATCTCATGGAAATCGGGATTGTAAAAAAATCTTAGTTTTGGCAGATCGTGCGACTTTAAACAAAACTATTACGCTGCTATTTTGCTATAATCTGAACGGCACACCGTGCGATTTATAAAGATATTGGTGTGTCGGGTAACCTTTTTTGGTAGGCCGTTCGTTTTTCTAGCGAATCGTGTCGCTATTGTTCCCTCGGATTTTATTAACAATGCCTTACACAGAGTTCCATTTTCTCCGTGTTAAGACATTGAGAAGTAAGTTCCGTTTCTGTGACGAAAAACAAAACAGAAGTTTCTACGGTACGGATATAGATCGTCTTCCATTTGTTATGTCTTGGGGGCAACTCTCAGTTGAGGTTATTTTCCACTCACTCAAGAAATGGTTACGGAACAAAAGCCCATGCCCAAAGCTTTAACTTTGAAATTAGAAAACTAAGTACCGTGGTTTGGTTGAGCTTTTAACGCCTTTGGTGGTTACCATTCATCACGTTAGATAACTGTGCATACTGAATAGAAGTCTCGTGAAATAAGGTACATTTTATCAGAAGTCTATGAATGGAGAAGTGTGAAAGGTCACATTACCCCATATTCAGGGCACTGACGCCTTCAGCCTGCTTATACTACACTATGGGACGTTTATGCGCGGTAGATTTAGAAACTGTCAACGGTTGCGCAAAAATAAATTTACTCTCCACTTACTGGACTATCATATCTATCGGCAATCCCAGTAACTGCAGTTCGAAGAATGTTCCTTCCTTTAAACGATCTACCGAGGTCGCGACTCAGATATCTAAATTTCTACTCAAATCGTTCCAAACAAGGCACCTTGTCTCATTTTCAACTACCGGGTATATGAAGTTCTTCGGTAACTTTAACTTTTGCCCCATAAAGTACTGTTGTTACATATAAAACGTTCGCCATCTTTTCTCTTATATATCCCACAATAGTTCATGCGAGGAAGAGAAGAAATGCCAAAGTTTCTAATTAAACGCGAGAGGGCGCTCTTTATGGTGACTTTTAGATCAAAAGACGCCAATGCCTTGAATATGGTGTTATTGGAAGTTTCACATTTCCCCATTCAAAGACTTCTGCTACAGTGCCTCAAACTTAGTATTGTTCTGAAGAATTCAAGCGATATGTCTTCAACGGTAGCTTATTGAAAAACATATACATGAAAAGCTGTATACGATGAATGAAAAAAGATAGCGTTTGGATATCGTTGCAACGACAATAGGCATACATCTTGGCAGATTGAACTCAATAGAAAAGAACACCTTATAATTAATCGCAAGTTCGGAAAGCTGATTACGATTACTTTAATTAAAACCTTCTTTTTTAATACATGCAGGGTAACACACAAGTTTCGAGTTGGAATCATTAAAATAAATGATTTTTGTGTTTCCCCGCAAGGACTGTTTTTCATTCTAAGGCATTTGTATAAAAAATAACACTATTATACCAAATATATACATAGGCCTCTTTAGTCTATTTGTGAAAAACACCTAACGTCACCATTTTGATTGATTCTAAACTAATGGTAGCTCTCGAGAAAAAATAAAAGTGTATAACCATGTGATTAATTATACTTTTTAGACTATATATGTATTTTACCCAAAATGTGAACAAACACTCCAAAGCTTATTGCACCTGTTGTGCACTTCTTGGGGAAAGTACATGCACCGGATAATTTCTTGATTTATTTTAACAAAACAACAACTTGCCCTCTAAAGTATTTCATAATACGTGAAATTAATTGATTAAAATATTGAAATGAAAATCTAACAAGGTTTTTTTAATGATAAATAATTAAGGCATCTGAACAAAGTAAGTGATATTTATTGTGATTATAATTAATATTAAGCTAATTAAGTGGCGCTAACTTGATTGTTTGCCATTAGAAGGTAACCAACGTGTAAAGAGAATCACAAATATTTCTTAAATTTTTTTAAGTTACGATACTTTAGTTTACGATACAAAGGGTACTAAGTCTTGTGGCTTTATGTTGAATTGATATCAGCAGCAAGCAGTCATCCGAGCCCGAAATAAAATCACAACATATATCAACATTGATCCATTTGTAAGATCAAAGGTGCCGAGTACGTAGTATATTAATCGAGTTGACTTAACCCGATAACTGTATGTGATTAGCTAAATTGACTTCGTTTACTTGATCTAAATAATGTACAAAACAAACATACAAATTTATGATCACTAAAACACACGGGCACAGGGAAAATCTTCTTGTCTAAAAAAAACACATAAACGTATGTACATGTACAAGTATATTATGACTGAATTAATAAATTAGCCGACACTGATTGACTCCGAAACAATTTCGGGCCAGAGTGAGAATGGAACTCACGTATAGGGTTACATTATATATATATATATATATATATATATATATATACGTATATATATATATATAGATAAATAAAAGATAGATATCTGGCCAGGATTAAATATGAAAAACGAAAAGAAATGACACTGACAACGAAAATCCGTTACCGGTTTCACCACGTCATTGGTGGCTCATATGATAAGTACAACGTCTGATGCGCCACCAATGACGTGGTGAAACCGGTAACGGATTTTCGTTGTCAGTGTCATTTCTTTTCGTTTTTCATATATATATATATATTTCTGTACAATAAACGCCCTGTCTACTTCATCTAAATAACGTACAACACAAAAGTATATAAAGGTAGCGTACACGTATATTATAAGGAGCATAACTCTGTGTAATAAAATCCATTGACATTGTTTACTTCATCTCAATAACGTACAAAGCAATCGTATATAAAGATAGCGGACAGGTATAAAAGGCCTATAACTCAATAATAAACTCAATTAGGCTGGTTTACTTGATCTAAGTAAGGTACAAAACCGGCTTATATAAACTTATGTACAAGTTTTGTGCTTAATGTCCCAAAAAATAATTATGAAGATCTAAGACCGGGTAATAAGGCCATTGAAATGATCTCAATCAAATGCGTAGAATTGAAGAACAACTATTTTTGATTGACGCCATGGCCCTGTCTTACAAAGCTGGCGTAAGCTACGTCAGACGTAAATCAGTGTTAAAACTATAGGAACTTACGCCTTTGACGCAACCGGTCCACGTTGTAGGCCTACGCGCAAAATTACGTCAGCTTTGTAAGACAGGCCCCACAATGGCCACGATTTCTGTTAATTCAGGCTGTAGCCGTTAGTTAAATATTGTCTGGCATTTTATAGGAATATATGATAAGTACAACAAACGATTTCATTTGTATTTATGTATTTCCTTTCAACTGTGTTCTTAACTCTTAACTCTTAATCACCTCAGATTTGATAGTAGATATACTTCAACTTCAACTAAATTGGATCAACCAATGGATTGATTGATGTATCGATTGGTGTTTTACGCCGCGCTCAAGATTATTTCACTTATATGGCGGCGTTGCCAGTTTTATTGTGGGAGGAAGCCGGGCCTTATTGCGGGAGGAAACCCACGGCTTTCCGGTGGTAACTGGCAACCATCCCGCATAAGTCGTACTAGTAAAAAACCCAGTCAGAAAATTTTCAATTTTTTTTTGGACTGAGTGAGATTCGAACCCGCGACCCATTGGTGGAAGGCTGTTCAGATTAAGCGTCCAAGGCTCTAACTACTGAGCCACGGAATATGAATATATGAATATATGATAAGTACAACAAATTATTTCATTCTTATGTTTAACCCTGTCTGGAGGGCATTTTGCTTGGATGTTCAACGCACATACAATTTGTTCGTTTTTTATGTATTTATATTTAACTTTATTCTTAACTCTTTGAAAATATCCGCACATTTGAAGGAAGGTGTTATAATCCATTATTCAACAAAAGCGGATAAACCACATATTAAACAAAGGGTAAATATAATTCTTGGTATGAATAAACTCACCGGAAACACCCTTCTTAATGACTGTATCCTTATCGCTAAATGGTTTATCTATTAAAGTGGCATGAGTTGCCAAAATGTTGATATTTTGACGTAGAAACAGAATGTTGAAATTATCGGCTATTTTTCTCAAGACGTATAAAACAGAAGCTTTTTATTGTTTCTAGTCCCGAGAATGTACGATAAAGTATTGTTTTACTGTTGTGACGATTAGAAATTATGAACAAAGTGTGAATTTCGGCAGCTCATGCCACTTAAATGTAAAATTATTTAAGACAAGAAGATTTCCCCTGTGCCCGTGTGTTTTAGTGTTAATGTAAAATGAACAACAGAAAAGTTCAGTTCACTCATTTCCTGTATGAGCTAAAATATGTTATAAATCTGAAAAAATATATAAGTGTTTGAAATAACTCCATTGATAAATTTTTATCCAAATGGTATAAAATTCTAGGAGACCCTTAAAGTGAGCTGCCAAAATGTTGATACTTTGACGTTAAAACAAAATGTTGAAATAAAGGCTATTTTTCTCAAGACGTATAATTCAGAAGCGTTTTAGTACTTCTAGCCTCGAAAATGTACGATAAAGTATTGTTTTGAACTAGCTTTGGCTTAGAATGAATAAATGGTCGTCCCGGTTGTTTAAAATTTGTTTACTTTTCGAACACTATTCCGGTTCATACAGGCCGCACACTGTATGGATTTTCCTCATTCCAACGCCAATCATTTAGTTTTTCGATGGCCTTCAAAGCCTCTTACTGTCGTGACCATCAGAAATTATGAAAAAGTGAGAATGCTGGCAGCTCATGCTACTTTAAATAAAAATTGACAAATTGCCTAATGTTCACAGTATAACTTGTATCTGAATTGTTTAATCATCACGTTTCATATTTATCAGACGTAAGGAATGACATCAATTTCTTGTTATCTTATTTCGTGAAACAGCAGTGTGAACTTTGTGACTTTCAACGCTATGGTAAAAATCAATAAAAATCATCATTGGCGAAAAAAATGGATTAAAGGGGGAGAAAACAAAAAAATCACTTTAGGGTTCATAAGAAGCGCGCTAATGTTTACTTTCCAACAGTACCAAACACATATTTTTGGCGATTTTTTTACACCTGACAGTGAAGTTAATAAAAGATCTCAATAAGCAAAACAAATTGGTCAACTTTCAAAATATACCATTTAAGCCTAGGTTAAATTCATCCTCTTCAAGGCCTTCGTAACTCTCCGATATGCCACGCATACCATTTTTGTGTAGCCACATAGCTTTCTTTATAATTTAAGGTAAGTTTTGAGAAACTGAAAACAATTTTCTGGAGATAGGAATGCTTTGAAGACAGTGAAATTAACCTGGGTTTAAATGGGAGATTTTGAAAGTTGACCAATTTCTTTTGTGTATGTAACATAATACGGTATGTTATAAACTGCATCATGTCCCATGAAAAAATAGCAAAAATATGTGTTTAGTACCATTGGAAAGGAAAAGGAAAATAAGCGCGCTTCTTCTGAACCATAAAGTATTTTTTTGTTTTCTTCTCCTTTAACAGTTGAGAACGAACGATTGCACCACATGTCTATCGTATATCACCCAACAACGGTGAATCGTAAAATAAATATCAATATATGGTATTACATTATGTATAAAGGCCCCACCAGATGCATCAGATCCAAGATCAAAGTTAGCGGGTACAACGCTTGTAAATTGCTTCGGCAAACTATTCTCTGGGATATTAATTGTTAGACTCTTAAAAAAGGTTATTAAAGTAGTATGAGCTGCCAAATATACTTTTAGGTAGTTTTTAAGGCAACAAAACCCCCAGAAATGATCGTCCGCATCCCGGCTATTTGAATTTCGTCTGTTATAACCACATATCTTTGTTCTGTTCGGGTTATTGACCTTTTAAAGGTACTTCAAACGCTGAATTTATTATTTATGAAAACATTCTGAATTGTGACAGCTTGTGCCATTTTAAAGAAAGCCAAATGTGATTCAGAAGCGAGTAATCCACTCTCGGTGTCATTTTATTAGTCTAGGCCTTTTTTAGTTTGAAGTAATCAATTCAGAAAGAGATTGCTCTGCTGATTCGTACACTTGCGTCATTCCTTGGATTCCGGATTGTGGTAAAAATGTTTACTAATGGACTATGAGTAAAACTAATGGACGTCGTTGTCATTTTGTACAAAAACGTAGAATGCTGTGCATCTTGTGAAAATGGCTTCAGAAACAGTTTTTTGATAGACCTTGTCTCTTTTTAAACAATAATAAGATATATTTTTGATTCCTATATACTGGAATGATCTGGAAGGATACATAGGAAGTAGTGATAAGGGACATGCCCGGAAAGAGCGATTCGAAGATCGTTAAAGGCCCACTTGCCGCCGTAGCCTGTTTAAATTTGCTAAGAAAACCAATTTAAATGAGCTTACTACGACTAATACCACTAAACTTAAACATAGGACACATAAAACATGTCTAGAAAAACAAACGAAGAATCGAAGCCTGATTACAACAACAACGGTCAGTGTCGGTCAACTTTCGTGTTGGATTACCCTTATTTCAGGCCTTTTTATCTGTGGTTTACACTCAAACAATTATCAGCAGGCTTTTCCAGTCGCTGTTAACCGATCGTCAGTCTGTATTTCTCAGATAAATAGGCCTACGTAAAATTACACTGTGCCGTTAGTTCACTCACTCGACTGAAACATAAAATCGCCCCTGCGAGCAGTTTGGTTTGTTTACGTTCCGGGCACCTAACAATTCAAATTTTCAAATTATAATTAAAAATACAAAGTGACTTCCAAACATTTAAATTTTGGTAAAAATAGAAAGTTCCTAACTTATATTGTTTGGTAAAAATACAGAAATTCCTGATTTTCGCGGCAAGTGTGCCTTTAACATGTGTGCTACTCAACTGTTGTCCATATAAAGATAAAGTTTCCAGGTATTCCAACTGGCAGATGGAAAAAGGTTGTCAAAAGCGGAACGAGTTTGTCCTTTATATCGTATCGATACAGTTTGTGAGTTATCATTTATAAACCAAAGGAAACGATCTTCCCCCAACTTAAAATACCTTCTTTTATTTAAATATACACGAGAAGCTAAATTCCAGTATACTGTTTACATAGAAGACATCAGAAGGTTTTAAGAACTATTTCTTGAAAGAAAAAGTTAAAAACTTTTTATTCTTGCTAAAATTGTATTTAAATTGAAAATTTGTCTCCTACGCGTTATGTAACAAACTTCGAGCGTGGGCATGTACACAAGCACCCTATTGATTGGGATTGTGTGAAAGGTCGAACTGTTACAGTTTGGCAAAATATAGAAATGTCTTAACATCTCTATCTGGCAAAAATACAGTTTTTTGTTTGTAATGTAACATGTAACATTTTTTCCTGATTTTAGCGAGCAGTGTACGCTGATCAAAATGACCACTTTTTTTTTTACTTTTACTTACGTTTTAATATGAAACTTATACTACAACGCTACAAAAGTTAAGTCAAGGGGGTAACTTTGTACATATCCCAGCAGATTTTGCTGGCATGGTTCTATAGAAATTCGATAGAAAAAATGAGGAATTCGTATCTTCAAAGTAATTACAGAATGTGTATGGCACACGAGTTCAATCATTAGCCCACCAATAGACATCTTATCGAGCCAAATTTAAATTTCCATAGGCATTCTGTGCCTTACCTTGGCGGATTATTATGGTTCAACTCGTAAATCGTATAGCGACTTTTGATTGGATGCGAGTAAAACTTCTCACAGTGTTTATAAACGTCCATACTTCCACAAGCTCAGAAATTACGTAATGGCGCTGTCAATGCATGTATACACCTTGAGCTTTTGTCTAACGAGTGTATAATGACTAAGCGTCCGTAAGGATAGGAAAGACGACTCTTACATCCCCACCAGTTGGCGCTGTTAGGTTGACAGGTTGAAGCATAATAATCTGCCATGGTAAAACATCGAATGGCCATATGGATACTTTACCATGGCCCAAGAAGATTACTAATATACGAAATGTGTATGTTGTTGCAGTTTTACCAAAGAGAGTAGATTGACAAGAGTGGTCACTCCGCTCGCGCCATGTTGAAGCGCCCCGTACGCCCCCTACTGGAAGGAGGTTCCTATAGAAATATCACTACAGGTCTATGACTATGTTCAGCTGTAGCCAACACTGTTGCAGGATGTCGTTCTTTAACCAAATATTAACCGCTACATGATCTGAACTAGTTTACTGTCGATCCAAAACGTGGATTTCAAATTGAATTAAAGTAAAACGACGTCGACATCAATATGTAACTTATCACTCGATCGCCGTAGGCCTATTCGCCGAGGGCCGGTATTTTCGTTCGGGCAAAATGACCAGTTTCTTCCCCAACCAAACGCCTCCATACGCTTAAAAGTGAAATAATGTTTAATGTGGCGTAAAACATTAATCGATAAATTTTGCGAGTATCCTCATAACAACATTTTACTGCTATTTCATTTTATACTGTTGTTGTTGCACTACGCGTACGACTATCGGCCGCTTTGTGTTTTAATAGCTACAAGTATTGACTTATTGTTATTATGTTAAGACCCCATACTAAATAAATAATACCTGTCGGGGGTAAAATCAGGTAACTGGTGAAGTTCCAACCTTCTTAGATATGATCAATAAGGTCCCAGGCAGAAAACCAAAATAAATAATTTTCAACTGAAAGGAATTAGAATCAAAGAGGGTTGTAACTTGTACAATGTTGGAATGAGTATTAGCAGTATCCAGTGAATGGTTGATGTTTTAAGCCACGTACACTCAAATATTATTTCACTTATAAAGTTATATGGTAGTGTTGGCAGGTATAGTCTGTGAGGAAATCCCCGACCGTCTGAGAGTACCGGGCAACTCTTTCACATCCGGGGGAGTAAGTAACACAGGAAATAGATACATGAGTGCGGCTACCGGGGATAGAGTGAAATACTCACTCAGAAATTTTTCAATTTTATTTGGTCCGAGTGGAATTTGAATGTGTGACGAATCGATGAAAGGCCGGTGTATTCAGAAGAAACTTATGCATTAATATATATAGAGCTTTTTTTGCAAGCCTACATACAAGATAAAACAACAAAAAAACAAGTTGTGTAAAACTCGTGTATTTGTCTTTTTTTTAAACAGGAATACTATTTACATGTAATTTGTAATAAAACATAAAAATGTCTATAAAAAAGCATGCTGATTGAGAGTTCCTTAAATTGTTATTAAAATTAGAATTGAGTGTGTGCCTGTGTGTGTGCACTGTGGCATATGGAGGTTAATTATGGTGTTGAGTCAATTACAGAAAACAATTGTCCAGAGTCTGTATTTGGCTGTAAATAATTTTGCAGTTGTCAAAGACAATTTAAAAATACAGTATTTATACAATGATATAACACACTCCAGTGATGAATGTTGAAATCAATAGTTAACTGGACATCTAAATATTCAGTTATGAGTAACTGCACAGTTGAATTGACTAATATCATACAATATTTTTGTTGTCACATAACCTGTATTGTCATCAAACTGGTACAGTTTTTTTTGTGAAATTGCTGTATTCAATAGAAAACACACCAAAATGTTTCACGTTTCAACATCACATATACTGTTGTGCTCCATTTCACCTCCTCAAAGTGGCATGAGCTGCCAAAATTCACACTTTTTCATAATTTCTGATCGTCCTGATAGAGGCTTTGAAGGCCATCGAAAAACTAAATGATTGGCGTTGGAATGAGGAAAATCGATACAGTATGTGGCCCGTACGAACCAAAGAAGTGTTCAAAAAGTGAACAAAATATAAATAACCGGGACGACCATTCATTCATTCTAAGCCAAAGTAGGTTCAAATCCCCTAAAAATCACGTCTTGAGCCAATAATTTCAACATGCTGTTTTAACGTCAAAATATCAACATTTTGGCAGCTCATGCCACTTTATGTCCAACATTTTTTTTACAATAAATGGCTTAGAAATATGTGTTGCCCAAACAGGATAGTTTTCAAAATCTAGCAGTGTCTCTTTAACAGTTGCCAGTTGGTGCTTAGAATTTTTAAATATTTCCACTGTTTCTGGTTGAGGTTACATTTTTTTCTTCAAACATACATGGTCCAAGAGCATGCTATCAGAAAACGGATAGGTCTGCCTAAAAGGAACACAGTTTTTGCGCAAATCTAATTTTGCTTTAAGGTGGCTGAAAAATGTAATGGGGGTATTTCTTCACTCATGTCAGCAACAGGGAGCTTGCAGTTGTTTTTCTGTTCATCCCTCGTTTTCTTTTCCTCTTCTAAGGCCAGCTCTTCTACCATTCAATTGAGAAAGTCTTCTATCTGGAATAAAATGAAATATAATATTTAAGCTTTAGTTACACAAATTCATCTAGAAGAATATTATACCTCCTAATTTTACAACAAAAAATAACCCTCCTGCAGCCAACAGCCAAGTAACTTAAGTAGAGTGGCATATGAGGTAAAAAAAATGCACAATTTCTCAACGTTCAGACAATGAGAGGTTAAACAATTTTGAAAGAGGTTGAAAAAAAAACATTGAACAACTAAATGACTGATGTTGGACATTTGGAATATTAAAAGGAAATTCCATACAGCCTGTTGTATGTACGGACCTAAAATAGTGTTTGAAAGAAAAGATCTGTGAAGATCTGGCATTCATTTTAGGCCTAACTCAGTTCAAAACACCACTATGAGGGACACAAAAGTACCTTCGAAAGACTAATACTATAAACTTTTAATCTGTACTTTTAAAGAAAAGTAAGCAATTTATAATTCTTATTCCAAAAGTTTACATTAACAGGAAAATATCAACATTGTAGCAGCTTATGCCACTTTAACGTAAAGCTCTATTATAATCTAAAAATATATAGAAGAAATTAATTGCCTCCACAAACAATTATCCACAATTTATAAAATTTTCAATGCATTTGAAGGTAAACGTCTTATTTGATATTTAGAGATACATATTTAAGTACTGTGATTGCATGAAACCTACTTCCTTTTTTTAAGATTTTAGTTTACAAATAGGTTTAATTTCTACCGATGAAAAGAAAACATGACTTGTAGTTATTCCAATTCATTATAAATGTACAAGTAGGCATACTCTGGCTCTTTGTGCCAGCGTAACACCAAGAGATCAATATACTATGGCCGTATGGGTCTTTGCCATACAGTTTGGATATTTCCAACTAAAGGTACTACATCTAGGATTTCACTATACACAGTTTTTATACGCATATTGCAATTGACTCATTTTATGTTTACTATTTAGGCCTTTAGTTTAACTGTCTACACTGTAGTGTAGACTGTAGACGTGTAGTAAAGCGTAGCTGTGTAAGACATTTTTTTGTTATCAGTATCACTATCACAATAAAATAAAGTCTCCATACATCATTTTTGAACCAGGTGTTATTATTTATAGTTCGGCTCAATAGCCAACTGTATGCAATACAACAGCAATTTAAATTTAAAAGGACACTTGACAGATTAACTCATTATCCGATCAATGGATCATGATGTACAACAACAACAACACAACACGGTGATTGTAGACTACGCTTCAAAATAATATCTAAGCAGACAGAGATAAAATTAAATTTACGTTACCTTCCTAGTTATTGTGGAATCTTAAAATTTCGAAGTAAAAGTTTCTTTTCAAGTTCGAAGAGTTTTCCGCCAAAGATAAGTCTCAGCCACCTTACGATTGCCATGTTTGACGCTTTGCTGTAGGAACACCATTCCGCTAGGGGGGGGGGGGGGGGGGCGAAAAACATGCCGGCAATGCTAATTGGACGAAGTGACCACTCTTGTCAATCTACTCTATTTGGTTTTACACCTAAATCATTACTATTGCACTTTAACCACTACAACAAGATGCAAAGCTTTATTTATCCCCGGAGGTATGATATGGGAAACACTATAGCTAGTAGCCAATATGCCCAAACAATGCATAACATAATGAAACAAAACATAAAATGAATTAATAAAATAAATTATAAGTTCATATGAATTCCAATTGTGTTGAATCCATGAAACGGAAAAGATTTTAAAAAAAATGGTAATTTAATTGCGTTGCACATACGGAGAGCAATATCGGTATAAGTCTAACGTGAAAGTCTTTAATCATGAATGCTTTATTCTGTATTGTACGCAATGTTACTGTTTCCCATAGCAGTATGGATAAAACGGCAATTGTGAAAAGTGAGTTTGCTTAGCTCTATATGCTCTGTGTGGTAAATATTGGCCTATTACAGATTACGTGTTAATACATGGACCCTGACCGACTACTCACATAGCAAAACAACATTTCTAGCAGCCTCAGTGTTTGTTTGTCACGTTACTACTCTGAAAGTGCTCTCCCCGGTTCCTCATTGAAATTTCGATTCCGTCGAACGTAAAGATTTGCTTTTCACTCCAACACATAAAACATACGGGGTTATTTCACGCTTTATTCCGATACTGTGTAAATGTATTGATAACTTGAATGGCAGTGTTGGATTTGTAAAGTGTTCAGTTTCCGGTTGCATTGGCAGAAATCGCATTACCTTCAAATGCAATTGTTCTGGGATAAAAGCATTACTCAGTAAAAGTAGGAACTTAACCCTAAATTCTAACCACAAAACGTTATCCGAAGCTTAGACTCATTTAAATATTGACTTTAGGGAGTATATGTCTTTCATTATGAAGTTTTTATAGTGCTTCGAAGGCAAGTGCAATCATCATCATGGAAATTACTGAATTAGTACACTGATTGACCCGGACAAAATTCTAGGCCAGGTTTAGAATCGAACTCACGACTTACGGTTACCATCCCACCGCACTACCAACTGAGCTACCCGGCCCATGTTCTAATTGGCCTGGTTTAAGCTCTGCGTATGCAGTTGTGTATATGAGAATGTAGCAAGCGAACCGTTCCTAACAGGACGGGGTAGCTTAGTTGGCAAGGCGGTGGGACGGTAACTCTAAGTTGTGACTTCAATCCTCACCTTGGCCAGGAATTTTTTTCTGGGTCAATCAGTGTCGGCATTCATTATGTTTCTAATGGTAGGTTTATTAACGTTTTATAATGAACGTTATCCACACAGATAAAGCGATCGTTTATCGCTGATAAGGGGATTTACAATATACATACATCCATCGGCTTAAAACCCGTTTTCCATTTCAGTTCTTTTGATTGATTGATTGATTGGTTGATTGATTGAGGTTTTACTCCACACTCAAGACTAATTCACTTATATGATGGCTTGCTAGGCTTAGTGGGGAAACCCCCAACCTTCGGCGAGTAACTGGGAGCTCTTCCATATTCGGCGGTCGAGTGAAAACTCCTCTCAGAACTTTTTTCAATTTTCATTTGGTCTGAATTGGATTCGAACCAGCGCCACATCGATGGAAGGCCTCTGTCGGACTGAGGAACTATCACTCAGACTGACTAAGCCACCGAGGCACCCTCTGATAGGTTTCACGTTCATCCAACGACAAACTGATTGGTCTTGCAATATGGAAACTCTATTTGTTCACTGATCTTTATTTAGCGAAACAGTGATCAAATGTAATAAAAAATGGGAAAGACGTTCATTCAGTCTATGCATAGGTGAATTCAAAGCACTGCTTTTGAGTACATTCACAATACTAGTAGCTCTAGATAGCTCCGAAGTGTAGTTTTTGACACAAAACCAAAATAAAATCCACATATAATGCTGTTTTAAGGGAAAACCGCCAAAGGCTTCGCCGATCATGCCACTTAAAGTAAAGAATTAATAGGCGCTAACATTATTGTTCCCGCTAATAATACTGGAAATCAGATTGGTAAAATAATGTGCTATTTATACAGCGTCGTCAAGATTACATCATTTATCAGGCGGATTCATTTATTGCGAAGAGTAGATTTAGGTCTTTTTGGTTTCAGGAAAGCCTGTCATTTATACAACGTAATCAAGATTACATCACTTATAAGACGGATTTATTTATTGCGAGGAGTAGATAAAGATTTAGGTCTTTTGGTTTCAGGAAAGCCGGTCATTTATACAACGTAATCAAGATTACATCACTTATAAGACGGATTTATTTATTGCGAGGAGTAGATAAAGATTTAGGTCTTTACAATGGCTGGAAAACCTCGACATTTAATCTCCAAGTACCATCAATCATTTGAACGTCAAATACACGAGAGCCTTATAGCGGTTCTGGTTGTGTTTATGACAAACCAGCAATGCCTATTCACTGGAAGACAAATGACAAATCTGTTTTAGAATCAACAAAGGATAATGGGTGAATCCAACACAAAGAGAAATGTGACAGCATTGTATACCTGTTTTTGTAGTACTAATGGATTCATATACGAGTCTCTGAAAGACATCAAGGTGACAAAATCATTCACAATAAATAAAATAGCTATGATATTTGGGATTGTGATATATTAAAAGATTAGTACGTATAAAATCATTGATCATTAAGCTATATACTTGGAATTGTGCTCACGTGACGTTTGAGTTTCAGCGAGTCCTTACACTACAACGAGATGATAAGGCGATTTCAATCCGATGGCGGCCGTCTCACGCTTGCTCATCTCACAGCAGTGACGGCGATTTCTAGATTGATTGGAGTTTTACGCCGCGCCCAAGAATTAGATTATTTCACTTATATGGTGCCGAAAAAAGTTAGATTAAGCAGATCCTTTAAAATCAAAAATACATTTTAAACAAAAATTGTAAAAACTGGTAAAACAAGTGTAAATTATGAAAAAAAAACATATCACATTTATCTCGAAAACAGCAAAACTTTTCCACATATGTCATAGAAATATAAACTTCTGTGAGATGTGGTCCCATTACTATCCTCTGGAACCCACACGAAGGCCCAAGTATATTAGTCGCCTCATACGATCAAGTACCTTTGGAAAGCTGTGGGTCTATTCTTATCCCCCATCCCAAAACCCACACGGGGGCGCTTTCTAGAACATCAAATCCAAACCAGACATTCCTCGTATATAGTTCAATGTCATTTATATCAAATAACTGGTGTGGTTTATCTTTACATTGGTTCATTGGCAATCTAAATATATAAAACAAATATTTCATTTTTCAATTTATTTTCGCCTGGAATACACGTCCATTTCTAATCGTTGCAATGTTATGTAGTCAAGTACATTATTAAATTTCAATGATTGCTGTTTTTCGTTTCACATATATGACAGCGTTTACCACTAAAATAATCGGCTTGTCTGTCCCTCTGTAGGGCTGTCTGTCCGTAACCATGTCTTGTCATCGCATCTCCACCGACGGTTTTTTTTTTATTTTTTAAAACATGCTGGATATCATGCAAGGATGTGCACCTCCTATTTTGGCTGCAGAAAACATATATTGCCATGTTATATTTTCATCATAAATACAACTGTCGTTCTTAATACATGTTTTTCTCTCTACTTAACATGATCAACAGGACATTTTATTTATTAATCTGGGGACTGTTTCTCAACACCGTCGTAACTTTGCGCCTAGTCGTAACGTCATGGCAACATATACCTTCAACATTACGTTACGACCAGGCGCAAAGTTACGACGGGCGTAAGTTGTGTTGAGAAACAGCCCCCTGATGTGCGTCCGGGGAATATGCTCAGCTTCTGACGACTCCCCTATTGACGGGACTATTCAAACTGTTCAAAGCCGCATAACATTCTTAAATTTACAACAGTTTTCCGAGTTAATTGCAAACCCAAGGTGCTCGATCATTACGAAACTTAAGTACTGTTTATTACGTAGGATCAAGTTTCTTATTTTCCGTCATTTAGAGAGGACTCGTTATGCTAGAGCTGAGTTGAGCGACAAATAGTGCATGGACAAATTTAAAGGGAAAGAAAACGTTACACTAGTTCAGTTGGAAAGAGTAGAGTTCCATTTAGTCTAAAACAACTGCCCAATGTATGTTTTATCCCTTCGTAAGTGAATAGTTGAAATGTGTTAAAGGCAAAGTAAAATAGTATTGCCAAAGACAAAGGCAATATAGTAATCAAGAAAGGCTAGCTGGAAAGGAGCCTTTTCTGTGAATTGAAATAAATATATAACATTGAATCAACCACAGATAAAATTAGCGACCACAGTGTTCAGTTTACCGTTTTACTTTAATAATTTCATATTAAATATTTAATATATCTTATAATTAATCAAAAAACGTTTGAAATTTGGCAGCTAAAATCCCTTTTAAAAATATATTGCAGTGAACCCCAGTGTGAGTTCCTGGGATAAGGGATGGTCCACAACTTCTTGGTATAAGCTTGATCGTAACAGGCGACTAACCTGGGGGAATTCGTTGATTGTTAAATTCTTAACGGTCAATTTTTATGGTACACGTTCTTCATTCCACTCTCTTAAAACTTGTGTGTTGAGGTATTAACAATTATGTATGAAAGATGCAGTGAATGCAACTCCCCTGTTATACGGTTCCAGCGAGCTTACCAAAACCCAAAACACAGACATTGTTGTATCTGTTTGTCAATTTATTTCAGCATCTAAACGTTAAATTAAATTCATTTAATTGTACTTGTGTGACGTAACCTAGCTACTCTCATAATTGAGGTATTCATTTTAGTTATCGTGGACGATCGCTTGTTTATAATAGTTAAACCAATCCAGGACAATGTTTCGGATCAGGAGCCAATCAGAAGAGAGCGTTGGTTCTCTATATGACTGTTCTCCTGCATTAAACGTCTTCTGTGACGTCACCCTATTGTTCGAGCGGACGATTATTTTTCACGAATCGTCTGCAGACTCTAAAGCCCGGTATACACTGAGAGTTTTGTTGCGTCCCGACCCGACTCGAGTCGGGTTCAGTCGGCTTGAGTTGCGTCGCGTCGTAGACCGGTATACACTGCACACAAATAAAGTCATTGGGAAACATGACATTCGGAACTTTCTAGCAGAAAAGGTAGAAAAAAAGACGCTTGTTTGACGTCACGTGACTGTAGTAAAGTTTCTGATTGGCCTACGGATTCAGATTCTCTATGACGATCGTCGCAAGAGTGGATACACTGTCTGACCAGACCCGACTCAACCCGATTCTTAACAAAATATCTGGCACGTCCAGATCACTTCCGACCCGACGCAACTGAAGCCGACTGACACCGATTTGCGTCGTGGACTGGTATACACTACACTTTTTATCTGCGACGCGACGCGATTTTCCAGTCGGGTCGGGTCGGGTCGCAGCAAAACTCTCAGTGTATACCGGGCTTAACAAGCAACACAGTCCTTCATATGTAAATGATTTACCACACATGCGCATTGGAAACGAACAATAGCGGCTTCATTAACACGAGTGATGTTTGCCCTATAAAAGGGGATCACAGCCGGTTTGTTTCAATGGAGCGCTTTAAGGATTCAGTTTGTTGGATATGTACGATTTTAAATAAACGAGTAAATAAATGCGGATTGTTTGCAATTGGAGACACAATTTGTCGATTTTTTTAATACAATAAATATGTTTTAATACAATAAAAAAATATTTAAATTACCGTATTTTATCAAATCGCTCATTTAAGAGAAGCCAATATAACTAGACGTGAAGATTTAAGTCAAATTTAAAACAAAACAGACTTGTTTTATATGGTGTGTAGCGGAACAAAGACTGTTTTATCGGAAGAAAAACAGATTTATGCAGGGAAAGGGCATCTAACTTTTTGGTCAAATTAATACTTCACTTAAATGTTTCGTTAAAAAAATTCGTTGTACCGTAACGCCATTCAAACGAAATCATAGCGAAATGGGTAGAGTAGCTTGCAGTAAAATTGAATCCCCACTCTAAAATATTCAGAAAAAATATTTTATTTTTCCCACACATGATAAACTTTACAAGTATAAATTAACTGACAATCTGGCAATATTTTTGGACACCTAATAGAATAATATTTTTGGAAAATGATTTCCCAATATACAGCTCAAGTCATACCATATCAGAGCTTACATGAAGTGAACTTCGTGTAACGCGGCACCAAGTTCAGATTGCATCAGACGATTCTTAAAAAATAATCGGCAGGGGCAAAACAAAGAGACTGACGTTTAAGCCGGATAAACGCCTCGCCACTGCCGATTCTTAAAAAATAATCGGAAGTAGCTAGGCATTTATCCTATACGGACATCTCTACAAGCCACACTCTCTTCAACTATCTGGCCAGAGTTGTTTCGCCCTCTTCCACCCCATCACGGATTATCTCTGTATAGATGTTTATGTTAGGCACTATTGTCCCTCACCTTTGCATTAAATCAAGTATTTTTGTAACAGATCCAAGTCGGATCAACCAATGTATTAATACGCCTTTATGGATATCCTTCATGGCGTTGGGCGCTCAATCCGAACAGCCTTCCACCAATAAGTCGCGGGTTCGAATCCCACTCAGTCCAAAAATTAGAAAATATTCTGACTGGGTTTTCACTCGAACGACCTATGTGGGATGGTTGCCAGTTACCAACGGAAGGTCGTAGGTTTCCTCCGGGCATAAAGCCCGGTTTCCTCCCACAATAAAACTGGCAACGCCGCCATATAAGTGAAATAATCTTGAGCGCGGCGTAAAACACCAAACAATCAATGTATAATTTTATGACTTTTCTGGTTTTCACTTTTGTTGAATTTATATGCAAACAGTATACAGTGCAAGCCCAGGGATTAAAATGTAATTTCCTAATTGGAATTAAAAATGCTTACAAAAAACTGGTTAGTTTTTTCTATATCATCTACTTACATATGTCATGCAAGAGGAATGATTTTGTGCTTAAGACTAATCAATCGTCGACCTAAATAAGACAGTTTGTCTCTTTTCTACCAAGCCCCCTAGCCTAGACTATATACAATAAAAAAGTTATCAACTTTTACCTTAGCCATTGAGAACAGATAAAGGCACAAACGTCTGTATAAAGGCACATAGAATACTTCTTAGTGCTAAACAACAAAAACATATGAAATCCTTTTGCTTATGTTCATTACGTGATTATTTTTAAAAAAGTAATGGTTTCATTTCAGCTTTAGCTATGCTTTCATAAGATATTTTCTGTGACATTAAGAGCGTGCGAGTATTAAACTTGCAGGCTTTTACTTAGAAATGGATAACAAAAACGCCATTACATTTTCAGCAAACGGAACAAATAAGGTTAAACTCAAGCTAAGCTATAAGAGATTTGCCAATGTAAACCATTTAGTCGCCATTAAAAGTTGAACACATCTTATTGTCACAGAACATTCAGACCATACAATGAAGACACACACAGTTAATGGTTTCTTTAAATCGAAAACTGAACCCAGAGAAAACAGAGAACAACACACCGTGATCTCGTCATGACTGAATTGTCAACTTTATGGATTGTTAAATCTTAAATGATCGTTTAATTCTGTTGTTGCATATTATGAAAGTTGACTGCGTGGAAACTTGCGCATAATATAAAGGCATAAATAACTCCAGAAACAGCCATAACCTAACTTACAGAATACCCACGAAGGCCCTTAACGCACAGAAAGACTGTTGTCATTTTCTCCAGTTTGAGAAAAATGTTACGGTGAAGAATAAAACAAACTAATGTACGATGGTAAAAAAGATTGATTGATGGACGTTTTACGCCACAACCAAGATTATTTCAGTAACATAGTGGCGTTGCCGGGTTTAGTTTTGGAGGAAACCGGGCTCTTTGCCCGGGGGAAACCCTCGATATCCGGCGAGTACCTGGCAACCCTACCACATACAATGACAGAAAAAAGAGAGTTTACTAAGTTGTGTACATTTGAAATAAAAAGAGACTTGGGGAAAATTACACTTCGTTTTTCTGCTTGGAAAATTCCGCAAAAACAGTTTTTATGAAAAAGCCCAAATTCGTTTCAAAAGATATCATATATAATATGGTATTTCAGTGATGTTATATTGTCTTAACTTTTAGTTTCAAATTTTTTCCTTGTTTAGCTATTTTGCTTAATATTTTAAGTTTTGTAAAACTTAATCGGCGAGTACCTGACAACTCATCCATATTAGACGATCGAGTAAAAAATCCAATCAGATTTTATTTCAATTTTATTTTGTCTGAGAAGGATTAGGACCCAGTGTGCATCGATATAATCCGGACCGAGGGACTATCACTCTGCAGACTGAACCACCGAAGCCCCCTTTCCACTTAGAAGGTTGCGGTTGAGATGATCAAATGACACCGGCCATTCTGTTTAATTGTGTCTGATGTTTACGACAAGAATCAAACTAAAAATATTCATATCCTCTCAAACCCCATTCAGCGATTAGGACACGTCATGTCACCAAGGCAGGCATTTGGAATCTATCGTTTTTTCGTCGAGTTGTCTCGGAAACCGCTATATTTACCAACGTCAAACTCACCCATCTTCAATTTTGATTGAGAGTCATGGTCCTGTTCCGTGTACATTTTTAGTTTATTTTTGTAACTGCTGAATAAAATGTTGAACTCAGCTGCGTTATTAAACATTAGGTATCAAATTTTGTTTTTCTTTCTGAAGACCACATGCACAGTTCATGGAACAAGTTTCAATGACTGCTCTGTGTCCAGCTTCTGTATGTTCCTATGCTTAATTAAATCCAATAAATTCAAATTCAAATCAAGTAAATTAAATAAAACATAGCTTTCTTCATACACGTATGGGGTATAACCTTCAATTGTCTCCAGTTCCCATTTATTATCCAGGAATGATATCTATGAACAATAAAACACACGAACACAAGGGAAATCTTCCTGGCTACAATAACCATGGAGACAAGTTTCTAATTGTGTCTTGGTGTATGTCATTTGGACCGGTATACCCAACCATATTTAAGCACACAAAATTAAAGGTCGCACGGAAAATTGTCTTGATTTAAATAATCATGGAGACAAGTTTCTGTGATACGATTCTGACCTTTACACCCAACTATAAGTTGTTGGAATAAACCAAAACCCGTGATATCTGATCAGGCTGAAGACAGGCATGAGTTTGGCTTTTGTCAGTAGAATTGTCTGAAGCCCTTTGTAATATAGGCCTATTGACAAGGTTGTTCGGATTCCAAATGTGCCAATAATATCGGTTAACAGGGATAAAACCAAATATGATGGTGGAAAAATGTTGGTTCCATTAGAAATACCTAGGTAGAAGACAGACAAGGGAGTTTAGCCCTGATTAGTAGATAGTTCAAACTCTCCTTCTGTTTTAAGCAATGACTGACCGTAGGCTATTTTCCCTCAAGCAGTGCGAATTAGAAGCTTTTTTAGCGGGGCTAGTCTTAAGAATGTACGTGAATAAATAATGTTTTGAACGTACGTAGGTCTAAGTCCCGTTTAATTTAATTTTTGAATGGCCTAATTTGGTTCTTATAGACAAATCAATATGGCTTATCTGATTCTATCGCAAATAATTCCTTTTATATCAGCTTTAAGCCCTTTGATTGTCTTGACCATTAAAATTGATGAATTAATGAAAAAAAAGAATAAATGTGCAGCTCATGTCACGTTACTGCCACGGATCTGAGTAGCTGATTTAATTTATTTACGTTTCAATGACATTCTTGAGGAATCTATTTTAGGGTTATTTAAAATGCTGACGTTGGCTTCTCACAGACCAGTATTAAACCGGACATCTCGTTTCGATGAATAAAGCATTCGCAGGTGTTTGAAAACATGCATTAATAATGAAAACATTCCCAACGATTCGTGTGGCTAAATGTTCCATTGATTTGTTTTGAATTCACCCTAACACGCGGTAAAACCAGCTTAAAATGAAATCTTTCTTTGGATAGCAAATGCAGTGTGTACATTGAAGTGTTCTTTTTTATTAAAGTTATAGTTAGTTTTTGTGGGTTTTTTTCGGAACTCGAAGCCCAATTCCATTTAAAAACATGGACTGAAACAAGGTCACAAAACAAAATACACCATCACAGAAAGACTGAAGCTTCATTCAACTCTATGAACCCAAACATCTATAGACAGATTGCTTGATGCCGTCACCGGGGCAATAAGAGAGGTTAAAACATGGCCTTTTTGATGGCTTATACCTTGAGAGGTTATCGTTAGTGAAATGGAAGAGAATAATTCTTGACGGTCATAAAACGGACGACACTTATCATGTCAAACTTTGAATCTATCATTGTACATTTAAGAAGTTATCTTGATATTTTACCTTGGTTAAATCCAAGTACAGGGATTTGTCGTTGACATTTGATAAGGCTCCTTGGCCACCATCAGTCATTTTTAACAATAACAGTTACCACGAACACTTAAATGTCACGCTTTGCATCAATCATTGTGCAGGTCCTTTTAACAAGAAACCTCTGTGATATTTTAGTTTATTATATCCAAGTTCAGGAAGTTATCGTTGTCATCTAATATTGCTCCCCAGACGCTATCAGTCATTTTTGACAGTCACAAGAAATAATAAAGCGAATATAGAAATCACTGGTCATTAAATGGAATACTTTACATAGACCTAAGATGATAGATGATTGAGCGAATTTCTTATTCTTGTTGACAGCACACTTTATTGGCTTCCATTGTGGTTGATCGAGAGAGATTAGCTTAAGGAAAAAGAAGGTTTGATAAAACTCAATTTTGAAACACCCTTACCTTATAAAAATATCCATTAAAATTACCATCGCCTGTTTAAGTAACCGTAGCAGAAACTGAAAAAATAACATTGCTGGTTAAGAGTTCTGTGCACGTGGTGGAGGAGGAAAAAATATAATTCTTATGAAAATACTTAAGGCGTTCTTCTCCTCATTTGTGTTTTATGTTATTTGTTCTAATTTTATTTAATACATCGTATAATATATTATGTGTTAAATTATACGTTAAGTTCATCTAATATCACAACTTAAGCACATTCTTGTCAAAGAAAGTCATTACTTAGTACATTTCAGGCTTTAGTTCCCGTGGCTAAAACATTATAACTAAGACTCAATAATGCTAAAAAGAACGTTTACCCTAAAGATAAAACGGTACCTGAAATGAAACAGTATTTCATAAACAAAAAACTTACTTTCATCTACAAACGACTGTTTCTTATCCACCCTGTAAATCTGTTAATAAACCCATTGGGGAGTTGTGATATTTGCTATAGATTTTCTTCTAAAGCCAAAATATGTATCTTTGTGTGTGTTTGTTTTTTACTCATCTGAAATAATATATTTAAAACCATCATCTTTCTTCTTTGATGCTCGCCAAAACTTCGCGTGGCACCTTTTTCGCTTCGTTATTGTGATTAAACAAACATCAGCAACAGAAAAGCTAGAAATGCTAGAAGGGAAATCGCGACATAATGCCATATTTACCATTTAAAATAGAACCCTTTATATACATGTATTATGAAAGAACAAAAATGGGTTATTTTGAGCTAGAAAGTATTTTTCCATGAGCAAATATGGTAGCTATTCAGTAACTTTTTAAATAAAGAATAAGAAAACGAAAGGTTTGGTTTCCCTTTGCCTTGGTTGTGGTTGTACATGTATTAGGTTGCTGCAAGATTGATTGGTGTTTTACTTCACTCTCAAGATTTTTAGCTTAAATTATGGCGGTTCTGGTTTAAAATTGGAAGGAAAACCGGTTCTTTGCTCCGAGGAAACTCGTGACCTTCAGTTAATACGTGACAACACTTCATGGCCTACAAAAAGTATAAGTGGCCCGGTTTCACAAAGATATAGTATATATTTAAGTCCGATTTATGTAGGCGACGTCTAAATAGAATTCATTTGAGACGCCACGCATTTAAGCCAGGCTTTAGCCTTATACCCCTTTTATTTGTAAAACCGGCCCCTGTACTTTATAGGGGCATGAGCTACCAACATTCACACTTTTTTAAATAATTTCTGATCGTCACGAGAGTAAGAGGCTTTGAAGGCCATCGACAAACTAAATGAGTGGCGTTAGAATGAGGAAAATCCATACAGTAAGTGGCCTATATGAACCAAAAACGTGTTCGAAATGTAAACAGAATTTAAATAACCGGGACGACCATTCATTCATTCTAAGCCAAAGTTAGTTCAAAACAATACTTTATCGTACATTCTCCAGACTAGAAGCACTAAAAAGATCGTGATAGAACAAGCCTTTCGAGGTTGTATTCCCACCATCTTTTGTTCTTGGTTTTACACTTCTGTATGAAATTATATGGTCAATAAAAATGAAATGAAATGAATTGTACGTCTTGAGAAAAATTGTTAATAATTTCAACATTCTGTTACAACGTCAAAATATCAACATTTTGGCAGCTCATGCCACTTAAAAGTATGGATCTGCAGTCAATGTGTGTCTATATAAGGGATAGACTTGATCCACATGGAGTTTTTGGATTTAATGTTTCCACTGCATTTGTTTAGTAATTTTGTTGCTTCGAACAGATAGATCCAAATACTAAAATTGCTTATGTATAACGTGTTAGTATGCTCAATACATCAGGCATCTACCCTGCGAGGTAATCGTTAGTGATAGGGAAGAGAATGATTTTTGGCAGTCATAAAATGGACGACCTTTATCATCAACCAAAAATTGTCAATCAGTTTAACAAGACACCTTTGTGATATTTTACCTTGGTTAAATCCAAGTACAGGGATATGTCGTTGACATTTGATAAGGCTCCTTGGCCACCATCAGTCATTTGTAACAATAACAGTTACCACGAACACTTAAACGTCACGTTTTGCATCAATCATTGTGCAGGTCCTTGTAACAAGAAACCTCTGTGATATTTTAGCTCTGTTATATCCAAGTTCAGGAATTTATCGTTGTCATCTGATATTGCTCCCCAGACGCTATCAGTCATTTTTGACAGTCACAAGAAATAATAAAGCGAATATAGAAATCACTGATCATTAAACGGAACACTTTACATAGACCTAAGATGATAGATGATTGAGCGAATTTCTTATTCTTGTTGACAGCACACTTTATTGGCTTCCATTGTGGTTGATCGAGAGAGATTAGTTAAAGGAAAAGAAGCTTTGATAAAACTCAATTTTGATACACGCTTACCTTATAAAAATATCCATTAAAATTACCATCGCCTGTTTAAGTACCCGTGGCAGAAACTGAAAAAATAACATTGTTGGCGAAGAGTTCTGTGCACGTGGTGGAGGAGGAAAAAAATTATAATTCGTATGATCCGCATTTGTGTTTTATGCTATTTGTTCTAATTCAATTTAATACATCGTATGATATATTATGTGTTTAATACATACATATTAAGGCAATACATAAGAATCCAAAAATCTTTCTTCTTTGATTTTTACCAAAACTTCCCGAGGCACCTTTTTCGCTTACTATCATTGTGGTTAAACAAACACTAACAACAGAAAAGCTGCAGAATGCTAGAAGGGAAATCGAGAGACTATGTCATATGTGCCATTTAAAAAAAAATCTTTTATAACCGTGTATTTATAACCAAAATGGGTTAGTTTCAGTTAAAAAGTATTTTCCCTTGAGCAAGAACAGTAGTTGAAAGTATCTCTATTGAGTAACTTTATAAAGGAATACATGAAGTCGGGGATTGCAATGCCTCAAATTTTCCAAAAGAAACTATTTTCTTTTTTTTTCCTTGACTTTGCTCGTATTTGTTGGTTTCAAGATTTTTGATTAGTCTTTTACGCCGGACTCTAGATTGTTCATTTATATGTTGCCATTTCCGGTGTTAATATGGAAGGAAACTGTTTCCTTTAGCCCTGAGGAAACTCCCGACCATCCGCGAATTCTTGCCAACTCGCCCACTTATCGACAATCCCAATTTATGAAAAAGTGAGAAATCACACTTTGACGAGTTCACAAAGTTTTACATTTATAATGCTAAAGTGATATGCCGTCTACATCGGGTATACACCGGGGTAAAACTTTCATCCTTTCTTGATGACCATAGTAGGTAACCGGCCTTAAAATCAATAACTGAAGGATCGATATTAATGGTCAGTAGAATCTGGAATAAAAGCTTTGACCCCCATTTAACACGAGTAATGGTCATTTCGATGGTCACTGATTAGTTTGATAGCCATCCAACTCTTAGGTAGATTTCTCAGTTGGTCTACCAGAAAGTTCAAGATTCTGTATCCAAAAGTGGTCAATACTTCGACAACTAATTTCTCTTTAGTTATTTCGATAATTATTCGAAGTCAAAATAGGGAAATTCGAATACATTTAAGTTAGGCAGACAGCACGTAAAGTTATAAACCCTCTCAAACATAACTTCTGGAAGGTGACCCATATGTATAGGAAGAACTAATACGTATTTACGTCACGCGAACTATTAAAGGCACACTTGCCGCGAAAATCCAGAAAATGTACGTTAAAAAGGTCGTTTTTGTTCTATTTTTGTCAGTTAGAAATGTTGTACCAGAATTCAAAATCTATGACATAATTTTCTGCTTGTAATCTTAAATTGCAAATTTGATTTTCAAGAACCAGCAATGTTAATAAACCAGCTGTTGGTTAACCAATTTACGGATCTAACCTTTACACTACTTTTTTTACAAATTTCATACAAAACTGAGCGAATTGGTATGCCGCATGTTTAATGTTAGTAATTTTATTGAAGAAAAAAACACTCGTTTTAATTCGCTTTCTTGCTATATAAGTCCGGTTTTGGGACTCCAAAATACGCCTGTCAGTATAAAAAAAATAGTTTTTGTTTGAGTCAGAAACCCGGACGATTGCTAGACGACTAGTGTGTAACTAAGCTTCAAGCGTTTGTCTTCGCTATCTGAATTACGAAACGAAATCAAACCGGTTAAATCACTTTTAGTAAACGGATGATCAATGTTGTCAAAAAAGAAAGTCGTTGCAGTTTCTCACGAGAATTGATTTATTGATTGTTTATTCATCAAATACACGGAGGTATGTCTGCAGAAAAAAGGATATACGGCGGTTAATTACCATGAAATAAAATTGAATACATAAATGTAAAAATTATCGACAGGATTAACGCCAAACGGCGTGTTGTATCTGAAGAAAAGTGGTCGAAATTTATATTTTTAATAGAATAAATTGTGAGAATGTCTTTACCTACCCATGAACGAATCCAAAACTGTTTCTTTTAGCTTATACTTCTAATCAAATCAATCTCTTGGGACTGTTTTATTTCACTATTCAAGGAAATAAAAACCAAATCTCAATTTGACTTCCTGTCCGACTGTTTTGGGAAGCGGAAGTAGGATTCATCAAGCAGATAAGACACGTGAGAAAGGGGGATAGTTCTTCCGGTCTAGACAGACACTTTCGTCTGATGTCGGTTGACTTGAAAGACAGCTAGAAAGAAAACCCAGAAAATAAGAAATTGACTATTATGCTGGGCAGTAGGAAACACATTAGATCTGAAGTCTATTTTAATCGGACGATAAGAAGCGCATCCAAAGTCACAGGAGTTCCTATGGTTCCTGTGTTACCGTGTATTAGCTGTGCATTAGCAAAAAGGGTAGTTCGCTCCTGGTAACAAGCTTTCCACCATTAGTGACACGATCTGGGATGTTTTGCACGGATCTAAATGGTCATTTTTGTCCAGTCATACATCACACTATATACTTATTTTTTCCGTTGGGCCCGGCATCTACCCATATTAACGAGTGGTTGTTTGATTGATGTTTTACGCCACACCAAGAGTGTTTCACTTTTATTTCGGCGTTACCAGGTCCAGTGGGGGAGGAACCTGACTCAATGCCCAGATTTCGGAGAGTACTTGGCAACTCTTTCAGATACGGCGATCGAGTGAAAAATCCACTTTTGTTTTGAATTTGTTCAAATTTGGCCTGAGTGGGATTCGAACCCGCGTCGAATCAATGGAAGGCGTGTTTCATACTGAGGAACTATCACTTTAACCGACTGATCCACCGAGGCCCCTCATATTTATGTAACTAAATAAATGCTAAACGCAAAAAACATTACAAAGCAACAACTGTAAGATTAACAGTAATGATCCAGATATGAATTTTATAGGATTTGTTTACATGTACAGTTCTTTGAATAAGTGAGTTAGACGCTCGCGTTGAAACAAACCTATCAAAAGTTTAAGTTGCGGTTCCAAATCTAAGTCAGGAGCCACAAATATGGAAAACAATTCTGCCAGCCCGATCGTCGTAATTAAAATGGTTGCCAGGTGCAAGCACAATTTAGAGGAATCTCTCCAGGGACAAGACCTGGGGGCTGTTTCTCAACACCCACGTAACTTTGCGCCTGGTCCTAACGTAATGTTGAAGGTATGTGTCGCCATGAAAGTTAGGTCTTGTATTGGAGTTACGTCGGGCGTAAGTGTGTTGAGAAACAGTAGTAAAACAGGAATCATCTTCATATAAATGAAATAATCTAGACTGAGACGTAACGCATCAGTCAATAGCACAAGTTAAACTAAATGTTTTTGAAAACTAAAACACACGGACACAGGGAAAATTTTCTTGTCTGAAATAACCATGGAGATAAGTTTCTAATTGTGGCAAAAGAGGGAATATCATTTAGACCTTTATACCCAATCATAAACTAATGAAATAAACCACATCGCATGATATTCCATTAGGTTGACAACAGGCCAACTATATGCTGGTATATCTAAAAATCATATTTCAGAAAACCAAAGAGTGAAAAGACGAAATAAGATACTTCCTCTGCTATGGGATAAATTAATCTTGCCTGGCGGTAATATTAGCTGAGTTAGGTTACTTCAACTTCATTTCGTCAAATAATTATAAGACGAAAACCGTACACATCTTATCTGTTTAATTCACCATAAGGTCAGCGGAAACAATAACGTTTTTCGGACATTAGAGTTGGTGATGCAGGGGGAACCAGCAGTTCAGTTCGATTAACTAGCGGAGCAAATCAATCAATTTACCCTCGGATTGCCCCGACTCAATGGACGTCAACGTTGTGTAAGAGGGCGTATTTATGAAGTTTGAGGACAATGCTAACTAGAAAATATAGATTAGTTTTTATTAAACGTTTCAGTAACTGTTCCATGTTAGGCTGCCATCCCTAGGCTATTTGGGTCCTACCGGATTTGATTGGTTGTCATTGGTAGATATTTTTTTACATGCAGCTGCTTTCTGTTCCGAGATGGCCCTCCGTACGTACGATCACTTTGTAATGTTCGAGCCCGCGCTGCATTGATGGAAGCCTGTGTCGAACTAAGGGACTATCCCTCTAACCGACTAGAAGCTCTACCAATGCCCCATAGGATTTGGATGTTTCCAACTAGCCGTACACAAGCCTTGTTCGTGCATGTACATGGAGGAATGATTTCTTAAACGTATATCGGTTTCCTGTTAATAGAGATATAGAGCTGTGGTTATCTTTCCACTCGTATCGGTTTCTCTGACACCCTCGAATTCGGCGCCCGATGGTCAGTGGTATAATTCACCCGCTTTAATTACCTATATCTGCCTTGACCGGAAGTACTGAATACATCTGTCTGGGATACTTTCGGTCTGGTTAGTATCAACTTACGGAGCAGAGAGACAGTAACACAATTAAATCCTCTGCCATCAGGTTTCGGCTCAGAGATAATTTGTTTCCATTTGCGACTATTAAACAGTGTTTCTAACTCAAAACGACAAGGATTGTCATGGTCGCTTTTTATCGGCTTTTCACGCGAAAGCTGCAAAACAGACGTATCTTTGTTTTAGACCGTTAAATATAGCTGTTTCTGGGTCCACTTGTCTGGAAGCTGGACGTTAATTAATACAAATTAATGTCTGACTTAATTACTATCGATCACCTCCTCCAGGCATTTTCCGAGTTATTTCTCAGCATTGCTTTATCTTTATTATGTTTAACTACATTCCAGCCACGTTTGTCTTTAATGGAACCGAAACGTTCATTGTGGTACTATGAAAAGTAACGACCTTTTCTCTTTTCGGATTGGTTAGGCTGAAAACTTTAATCCTCCATCGGAAAAGAAATTATTATTTCAAAAGAGTTTTCTTTTTAGTTGGATTACAGAAGACAATATCTACGTACAAACGACGGTGCTTTAGAAGCATTGCAATTTAAAATACAGTTATTGGATACAATTACAAGAGCAGGATTGGAGCTGGAAAGGAAAGAGATTTTGCCATGGGATTGCCTTATGCGTTAGCACTAAAACAGAACTTGAGAATATTGGCGCTAATTAAACACGCTGCTTTCGCCTTCAATATATATTTTTTTCTGATGGAACCCGTTCAGCTGAAAAATGATGTAATGATGAACTGGGTTTAATACGGTAGAAATTCAATTTCATTTTAATTTTATTCTGTTTCATGTCTAAGTGCATTTTTTATATACCTGCTGTAGAAGTCTGAAAAGGACAGCCACTACCCTCTGGCGTTTTTATTTTAAAAAATTCCATTCTAAAACAATTTCCAACTAACTGTGACATATGTAGGTTTAAAGCTCTTCATTTGAGATTATTCCGAAGCCTCGCTCAAGATTATTTCACTGATGTGGCGGTGTTGCCAGATTAAGTGGAGGAGTGGTTGGGGCGGAGCTTTTTGCCCATGAGGATATCGGCTACTACCGAAGATTCCCTGGCTACTCTCTCACAAACGGCGACAGAGTGAAAACCAGAAATTTCAGAAAATTATGAAATTTTTCAATTTCAAACATATTTCAATAAACAGTTATTTGAAAAACTCTTTTTTTAATCTCCAGTAGGCTGTTTATCAGTACATTTACGCCTGACGTAAGTCCATTGCAAGGCATAATTACGTTACGTAACGACCAGGTGCAAAGTTACGACGGATGCAAGTGTGAACAATCCCCAGCAGTATGACTTCCACGTGAACTGAAGAGAAAGTCAAAAAACTTCCCTCCTGGTATTTGAAAACAGACGTGGTTCTTGGTTGATTACTCCGAACTGGACAACATTCACCGGTAGACCCACTAAAGCAAAATACCATTAGAAAAGTAAGGAACACACATTTCTAGAAGCCAGTCACTCTTAATGTGTCTGTTGCGCAGGGTGCTTTAACAATCCATTTATTCCATCAACCGATTGTACCGGAGGTTTAATCACACCAAATTAAAACAAATATCCCTAATATATTTCCATTACATCGGTGCGAATTCGTGGAAAGCTCTTATTTTCCCAATAAAGATGGCGAGCAATTAGCAAATTCTGCTTTAACCAATTTTCGCTATATTTAGCTGCTCATGCCACTTCAACAAGACACCTATGTGGTGCTTTACCTTGGTTAAATCCAAGTACAGGGATTTGTCGTTGACATTTGATAAGGCTCCTTGGACACCATCAGTCATTTTTAACAATAACAGTTACCACGAACACTTAAACGTCACACTTTGTATCAATCATTGTTCAGGTCCTTTTAACACGAAACCTCTGTAATATTTTAGCTTTGTTATATCCAAGTTCAGGAATTTATCGTTGTCATCTGATATGGCTCCCCAGACGCTATCAGTCACTTTTGACAGCGACAAGAAATAATAAAGCGAATATAGAAATCACTGATCATTAAACGGAACACTTTACATAGACCTAAGATGATAGATGATTGAGCGAATTTCTTATTCTTGTTGACAGCTCACTTAATTGGCTTCCATTGTGGTTGATCGAGAGAGATGAAAAGAGTTTTGATATAACTCAATTTTGATACACCCTTACCTTAAAAAAATATTCATTGGAATTACCATCGCCTGTTTAAGTAACCTTAACAGAAACTAAAGAAATAACATTGCTGGATAAAATTTCTTTACATGTGGTGGTGGACGAAAGAAATTAAAATTCGTATGAGAATACTTAAGGCGTGCTTCTCCTTATTTGTGTTTTATGTTATTTGTTCTAATTTTATTTAATACCACGTAGGATATATTATGTGTTTAATTATACGTTAGGTCCATCTAACACCACAACCTAAATGCATTCTTGTAAAACAAAATCATTGCTTTATAGCTAAAACATTATAACTAAGACTCTTGAAATCTGTAATGCTTAAAAGTACGTTTACCCTGAAGCTAAAACGGTATCTGAAAGAAAATAGTATTTCATAACAACAGAGATACATTCATATACAAAAGATAGTTTCTAATCCACCCTCTAAGTCTGTTAATAAACACATAGGGGAATTATAATATTTGCTACAACAGTTCTTCTAAAGCTAATACATGTTTCTTTGTGGGAGGTTTTACGCATCCGGAAACAATACATAAGAATCCAAAAATCTTTCTTCTTTGATTTTTACCAAAACTTCCCGAGGCACCTTTTTCGCTTTATTATTGTGATTAAACAAACACCTACAACAGAAAAGCTGCAGAATGCTAGAAGGGAAATCGAGACACGATGCCATATTTGCCATTTAAAAGAAAAAATTTTACAACCGTGTATTAAGAACCAAAATGGGTTATTTTCAGTTAACAGTATTTTCCCTTCAGCAAAAACGGTAGTTGAAAGTATCTCTTTTGAGTAACTTTTTTAACGAATACATGTAGTTGTGGATTTCAATGTCTAAAATTGTCCACAAGAAAATATTTTGCTTTTTTGCCTTGACTTTGCTCGTATTTGTTGGCTACATGTCTTTAGCAACAGATTGTTTGATTGGTCTTTTACGCCGAACTCTAGATTGTTCATTTATATATTGCCCGTTCCCGGTGTTCATATGGAAGGAAACCGCTTTCTTTGGCCCCAAGGAAACTCCCGACCTTCCGTGAACACTCGCCCACATATCGACAATCAGAATTTATGAAAAAGTGAGAAATCCCACTTTGATGAGTTCACAAACTGGGGAAAGTTTTACATTTATAATGCTAAAGTGATATGCCGTCTACATCGGGTGTACACCGGGGCACAACTTTCATCCTTTCCCGATGACCATGGTAGGTAACCGGCCTTAAAATCAATAACTGAACGATCGATATCAATGGTCAGTAGAATCTGGAATAAAAGCTTTGACCCCCATTTAACACGAGTAAGGGTCATTTTGATGGTCACTGATTAGTTTGATAGCCATCCAACTCTCAGGTCTACCAGAAAGTTCCAGATGCTCAAGTTCTGTATCCAAAAGTGGTCAATATTTCGCCATAACTAATTTCCCTTAATTTATTTAGATAATTATTCGATTGATTGATTGATTGTTTGGTGTTTTACGCCGCGCTCAAGATTATTTCACTTATATGGCGGCGTTGCCAGTTTTATTGTGGGAGGAAACCGGGCTCTGTGCCCGGAAGAAACCCACGACCTTCCGGTGGTAACTGGCAACCATCCCACATAGGTCGTTCGAGTGAAAACCCAGTTAGAAAATTTTCCAATTTTTTTGGACAGTGGGATTCGAAGCCGCGAACCATTGGTGGAAGGCTGTTCGGATTGAGCGTCCAACGCTCTACCTACTGAGCCACGGAGGCCCCCGATAATTATTCGAAGTCAAAATAGGGAAGTTTAAGCCATTTAATACATTTAAGTTAGACAGACAGCACGTAAAGTTATAAACCATCTCAAACATAACTTCTGGAAGGTGACCCCTATGTATAGGAAGAAGTAATACTTATTTACGTCATGCGAACTATTAAAGGCACACTTGCCGCAAAAATCCAGAAAGTGTACTTTAAAAAGGTCGTTTTCGTTTTATTTTTGTCAGTTAGAAATGTTGTACCAGAATTCAAAATCTATGACATAATTTTCTGTTTGTAATTTTAAATTGCATATTTGATTTTTAAGAACCAGCAATGTAAATAAACCAGCTGTTGGTTAACCAATTTACGGATCTAACCTTTACACTACTTTTTTTTATATAAATTTCAAACATAACTGGGCGTATTTTATGTGCCCCATGTTTAAAGTTAGTGATTTTATTGAAGAAAAAAATCGTTTTAATTCGCTTTCTTGCTAAATTAGTCCGGGTTTCTGACTCCAAAATACGCCCGTCAGTATACAAAAAATTGTTATTTTGGAGTCAGAAACCCGGACGATTGCTACGTCTATAAAAAAAATAGGCGACTAGTGTGCCTGTAAGGCTTTAACTAAGCTTCAAACGTTTGTCTTCGCTATGTGAATTACGAAACAAAATCAAACCGGTTAAATCACTTTAAGTAAACGGATGACAGAGTACTTATCTCTGTCATCAGTATTGTCAAAAAAGGAAACCGTATTAGTTTCTCATGAGAATGGACTGATTATTTGTTTATTTACAAAATACACGGCGGTATGTCTGCAGAAAAAAGAATATACGGCGGTTAAATACCATAAAAAAAATTGAATACTTAGATGTAAAAAATATTGACAGGATTAACGCCAAACGGCGTGTTGTATCGGAAGAAAAGTGATCGAAATTGATATTTTTAACAGAATAAATTGTGAGAATGTCTTTACCTTCCCACGAACGAATCCAAAACTGTTTCTGTTAGCTTATACTTCTAACCAAATCAATTTCTTGGGAGTGTTTTATTTCACTATTAAAGTAAATAAAACCAAATCTCAATTTGACTTCCTGTCCGACTGTTTTGGGAAGCGGAAGTAGGATTCATCAAGCAGATAAGACACGTGAGAAAGGGGGATAGTTCTTCCGGTCTAGACAGACACTTTCGTCTGATGTCGGTTGACTTAAAAGACAGCTAGAAAGAAAACCCAGAAAATAAGAAATTGACTATTACGCTGGGCAGTAGGAAACACATTAGATCTAAAGTCTATTTTAATCGGACGATAAGAAGCGCATCCAAAGTCACAGGAGTTCATATGGTTCCTATATTAGCTGTTCATTGGCAAAAAATGTAGGTCGCTCCTGATAACACGCTTTCCGCCATTAGTGACACGATTTGGGATGGTTTGCACGGATCCAAATGGTCCTTTTTGTCCAATCATACATCACACTATATACTTTTTTCCGTTGGGCCCGGCATCTGCCCATATTAATGGGTGATTGTTTGATTGATGTTTTACGCCACACCAAGAGTGTTTCGCTTATATGGCGGCATTCCCATGTGCAGTGGGGGAGGAACCTGGCTCTTTGTCCAGATGAAACCCCCAATCTTCTGACAACTCTTCCACGTCGATCCGGTGAAAAATCCCCTCAGAATTTTTTTTTTGAATTTTATTTGGTCTGAATGGGATCGATGGAGGGCATGTTTCAGACTGAGGACTATCTTTTGAACTGACTGAGCCACCGAGGCAACTTACATTTATGAAACTAAACGAATCGTATACGCAACAAAACATTACAAAGCAACAACTGCATGATTAAAAGTAATGACCCAGATGTAAATTTAATAGGATTTATATCCATCTACAACTCTTTGAATGCGTTATTTTTCCATCAAGAAAAAGTTTGCCTCTTGTTGTGCTCTCTATTGAAATGAGGAAGCATTTCCCCATTCTCGCGATATTTCTGGGACGGTCCTTGTGTTAAATGAATGGCGAATTGTACAGAAATCTAGTCAAAATATTTCTTTGGATTTTACCTCAGATAACAAAAAGAAAATATAAAGATAGTTTTTTATATATTTAAACCTAAAGAAATTATCTGTAAATAGATCTCTTTCATTGCTGGTATTACTTTCCATAAAAACGAGAAGGAGGCTGTCTTCGTACCACCAAATGTACCTCCACTTTGAAGAGTTCTACTAATGAATTATAATGTGTCTGTGAATTAGACGCTCGTGTTAAAACTAGCCTGTTGAAACAATGGGTTGCGGCTCCAATTCTCAGTCAGAAGCCACAAATATGAAAAACAATTCTAACAGCCCGATCGTCGTAATTCAAATGGTTGCCAGGTCGCACAAGGTCGATGAACCTCTCCAGAGACAAGACCTGGGGGCGTTTCTCAACACCATCGTAACTTTGCGCCGGGTCGTAACGTAATGTTGAAGGTATGTGTCGCCATGGCATGTCTTGCATTGGACTTACTTCTGGCGTATGTGTGTTGAGAAACAGCCTCCTGGATTCTTCACCCAGGAAAACAGGCAACATCTTCATATAAATGAAATAATCTAGAGTGAGACAATACACATCAGCCAATAGCACAAGATAACATCTATGGTGGTTAATCTAAAAACCAAAACAAAGGGTAAAAAAGACGAAATAAGATACTTCCTCTGCTATGGGATCAATTAACCTTGCTTGACGGTAATATTAGCTGAGTTAGATTATTTCAACTTCATTTTGTCAAATAATTATAAGACGAAAACCGTACGCATCTTATCTGTTTAATTCACCGTAAGGTCAGCGGAAGCAATAACGTTTTTCGGACATTAGAGTTGGTGATGCAGGGGGAACCAGCAGTGCAGTTCGATTAACTAGCGGAGCAAATCAATCAATTTACCCTCGGATTCCCCCGACTCAATGGACGTCAACGTTGTGTAAGAGGGTGTATTTATGAAACTTGAGGACAATGCTAACTAGAAAATAAAGATTAGTTTTTATTAAACGTTTCAGTAACTGTTCCATGTTAGGCCGCCATCCCTAGGCTATTTTAGTCTTACCGGATTTGATTGGTTGTCATTAGTAGAGATTTTTTACATGCAGCTGCTTTCTGTTCCGAGATGACCCTCCGTACGTACGATCACTTTGTAATGTTCGAAACCGCGCTGGATTGATGGAAGCCTGTGTCGAACTAAGAGACTATCACTCTAACCGACTAGAAGCTCTACCAATGTCCCCATAGAGTTTGATTGATTGATTGACTGATTGGTGTTTTACGCCGCGCTCAAGATTATTTCACTTATATGGCGTTTTAGTGTGGGAGGAAACCGGGCTCTGTGCCCGGAGGAAACCCACGACCTTCCGCTGGTAACTCCCACATAGGTCGTTCGAGTGAAAACCCAGTCAGAAAATTTTCCAATTTTTTTTAGACTGAGTGGGATTCGAACCCGCGACCCATTGGTGGAAGGCTGTTCGGATTGAGCGTCCAACGCTCTACCTACTGAGCCACGGAGGCCCCCCATATAGTTTGAATGTTTCCAACTAGCCGTACACGAGCCTTGTTCGTGCGCGTACATGGAGGAATGATTTCTTAAACGTATGTCGGTTTCCTGTTAATAGAGATATAGAGCTGGGGTTATCTTTCCACTCGTATCGGTTTCTCTGACACCCTCGAATTCGGCGCCCGATGGTCAGTGGTATAATTCACCCGCTTTATTTACCTATATCTGCCTTGACCGGAAGTACTGAACACATTTGTCTGGGATACTTTCGGTCTGGTTAGTATCAACTTACGGAGCAGAGAGACTGTAACACAATTAAATTCTCTGCCATCAGGTTTCGGCTGCGAGATAATTTGTTTCCATTTGCGACTATTAAACAGTGTTTCTAACTCAAAACGACAAAGATTGTCAAGGTCGCTTTTTATCGGCTTGTCACGCGAAAGTTGCAAGACAGACGTATCTTTGTTTTAGACCGTTAATTATAGCTGTTTCTGGGTCCACTTGTCTGAAAGCTGGACGTTAATTAATACAAATTAATGTCTGACTTAATTACTATCGACCACCTCCTCCAGGCATTTTCCGAGTTATTTCTCGACACTGTTTTATCTTTATTATTATTAACTACATTCCCGCCGCGTTTGTCTTTAATAGAACCGAAACGTTCATTGTGGTACCATGAAAAGTAACGACCTTTTATCTTTCTTTTGTGCAGCTCATTTAAACCCTCAAACATAAAACAAATTATTATTTCAAGCCAAAATATATTAATTATTTCACAATGAGCCTCCGTGTGGGTTTTGGGGGATAAGAATTGACACAGTTTTCAGGCAAGCTTGATCGTAAGAGGCAACAGGCAAATTGCATTTTTTTAAGTTGTTGGATTTTTATCTTGTAAACTATAGTACAGCCAGATAAGCTTTAAAAAAAACTCTTCCAAAACCAGTTATTTAGAATTACATTAAGATGAATAAAATAGTTATTTATATAAAAAAAATGTTGAACAACCCCACTGTAAATATTCTTATTTTACATAAATTATCTGACTAAACTATTTTGCTTTGAATAAAGATTTTTAAAATATAGTTCAATATTAATGGACTAGGAAAGAAACTATCAGTGGACGTATTAAACCATACATTACAGTAACCATGCACGATATTAATTGCACCAGTATACGATAATTGACCAATTGCTTGATGACGTTACTTGGAAATTAGGCGCAAAGCATTTCGGGAGATTGAGGGATATTCACATAATTTTACAAAATGGCGTAAAGACTAATAGTGTATAGAGAAGAGGACGTAAAAGACGCCAGATCTTTCGACTGCGCTTATCTGTCGTGCTTGAAGAGGTGTAGTTCGGTACACAACAAGTGGCTTACATAACTATTGATCAGTATAAACTTTTAAAAACATGTCAGCAATATTCTCCAAGAAAGTGGCATCTTGCTATAAATTTATAAGTAGGCTACCGGTTAACAAAATGGAAAAGTGAGGTACATTTTACCCAGAAAGCTTTGCGTAAATCGGCTTTACGTCATCAGGCTGGGCGGTAATTCTAGACAAATTGTCAGAAATACATCTGGCGTTTAAATAAATAGGAAAAACTCTTTCATGGAAAATAGCACAGCGACGTTGTAATCGCAATACTAAGATCGTCATTATGCTGATGAATATCAGAAGAATCAAATAATAAAAATATTAGCAGAAGTTGTTATCTATAAAATACTTTGTTTTTATTTTTCTCTCAACGTCTATATGCCACTTAAACAAAAAGTTTACATAAATATTAATTGATTGATTGATTGTTTGGTGTTAACGCCGCCCTCAAGATTATTTCACTTATATGGCGTCGTTGTCAGTTTTATTGTGGGAGGAAACCGGGCTATATGTCCGAAGGAAACATACTACCTTCCGGTAGTAACTGACAACCATCCCACATAGGTCGTTTGGGTGAAAACCCAGTCAGAAAATTTTCCATTTTTTGGGGACTGAGTGGGATTTGAACCTGCGACCCATTGGTGGAATAAATATTAAAGAATGTATTTCATGCTACTCGAGACAACAGTACTTGTACATCAGGAGTGTATGACTGAATTATTTCCATTTAGAAGTTTATATTAATACAGATCTCTCTAATATTAAAAGAGTTTTCTTTTTAGTTGGATTACAGAAGACAATAGCTACGTACAAATGACGGTGCTTTAGAAGCATTGAAATTATGAGGTTTTAAAATGCAGTTATTGGATACAATCACAAGAGCAGGATTGGAGCTGGAAAGGAAAGAGATTTTGCCTTTGGGTTGCCTTATGTGTTAGCACTAAAACAGAGCTTGAGAATATTGGCGCTAATTAAACACGCTGCTTTCGCCTTCAATATATATTTTTTCTGATGGAACCCGTTCAGCTAAAAAATGATGTAATGATGAACTGGGTTTAATACGGCAGAAATTCAATTTCATTTTAATTTTATTCTGTTTCATGTCCCAGTGCATTTTTTATATACCGGCTGTAGAAGTTTTAAAAGGACAGCCACTACCCTCAGTCATTTTTATTTTAAAAATTCAATTCTAAAACAATTTCCAATTAACTGTGACATATATATGTTTAAAGCTCTTCATTTCAGGTTATTTCAAAATATATCAGGTAGACGCATAAATTTGTGGCGCGGGGGGGGGCTCTTTGCCCGGAGGGAATTTCAAAACAGACGCGGTTCTTAGTTGATTACAGTCGGCCTCGGTGGTGCAGTGGGTTAAAGTGATCGTCCCTCGGTACCACACAAACCTTCCATCAATGCGGCGCGGGTTAGAATCCCACTCAGACGGAATAAAATTGAAAAAATTCTCTGAGTGGATTTTTCACTCGGTCACCCTATGTGGAAGAGTTGCCAAGTACTCGCCGAAGGTCGGGGATTTCCTCCGGGCAATAAGCCGGTTTACTCTCCACTAAACCTGGCAACGCCGCCATAGGGAAATCATATTGAGTGCGGCGTAAAAAATCAAACATAGTTGATTACTCCAAACTGGATAACATTCAGCGCTAGACCCACTAAAGCAAAATACCATTAGAAAAGAAAACAAACGTTTCTAGAAGCAAGTCACTCTTAATGTGTCTGTTGCGCAGGGAGCTTTAACAATCCATTTATTAAATCAACCGATTGTGCCTGAGGTTTAATCACACCAAATTAAAACAAATAGCCCTAATATATTTCCATTACATCGGCGCGAATTCGGGTTATTTTTACTTCTTCAAAATACTACATATAAGGAGCCATTTTGGGATACCAGACAGGACAATGTATTGTTTAAGATCGCTTGATTTGGTTTTCATCGCAACACTTGTTTTACATGAACTTAATCTACAACAAATAGTTCTTGATTATTTGAATAAAAATTAATGGCCATTGACCCATACGAGCCACAAACGTGTGCTATCCACGGATAACATTCAAATAACCGGCTAAAAGCGTATTCCGCCAAAATTAGTATCCGTGGAAAGCTCTTATTTTCCCAATAAAGATAGCGAGCAATTAGAAAATTCTGCTTTAACCAAATTTTCGCTATATTTAGCTGCTCATGCCACTTCAAACCTATGTGGTTCTTTAGTTTTGGTTAAATCCAAGTACAGGGATTTGTCGCTGACATTTGATAAGGCTCCTTAGATACCATCAGTCATTTTTAACAATAACAGTTACCACGAACACTTAAACGTCACGCTTTGCATCAATCATTGTCCAAGTCCTTTTAACAAGAAACCTCTGTGATATATTACATTTGTTAAGTCCAAGTTCAGGAAATTATCGTTGTCATCTGATATTGCCCCCCAGACGCTATGAGTCATTTTTGACAGTCACAAGAAATAATAAAGCGAATATAGAAATCACTGATCATTAAACGAAACATTTTACATAGACCTAAGACGATAGATGATTGGGCGAATTTCTTATTCTTGTTGACAGCTCACTTTATTGGCTTTCCTTGTGGTTGATCTAATATCACAATCTAAACGCGTTCTTGTAAAACAAAATCATTCCTTAGTACATTTCAGGCTTTAGTTCCCTTGGCTAAAACATCACAACTAAGACTCAATAAGGCTAAAAAGTACGTTTACCCTGAACGGTACCTGAAATGAAATAGTATTTCATAAACAAAAAACTTACTTCCATCTACAAAAGATCGTTTCTAAACCACCCTATAAATCTGTTAATAAACCCATTGGGGAGTTGTAATATTTGCTATAGATTTTCTTCCACAGTCAAAATATGTATCTTTGTATTTGTTTGTTTTTTACTCATCTGAAATAATATATTTAAAACTATCATCTTTCTTCTTTGATTTTAACCAAAAACTTCCCGTTAAGCCTTTTTCGGTTTATTATTGTGATTAAACAAACACCAGCAACAGAAAAGCTGGGGGGTGCTTGAAGGGCAATCGATTCATAATGCAATATTTACGATTTAAAAAGAATCCTTTGTATAACCGTGTATTTAAAACCAAAATGGGTTATTTTCAGTTAAAATGTATTTTGTCCCTTGAGCTAAACAGTAGTTGAAAGTATGCCTACATATATCGCCACTGAGTGAGTATTTTTAACGAATATATGTAGTGGTGCATAGCAATCTCTCGAATTCTACGAAAGGAAATAGGCATTTTTGGGCTCTTGATTTTGCTTGTATTTGTTGGCTTCATGTCTTCAAAAAAAGATTGCTTGATTTGTCTTTCACGTTGGACTCAAGGTTATTCATTTGTTGTCATTTCCAGTGTTAATATTGAAGGAAACCGCCCCCCCCCCCAAGGAAAATCCCAACCTTCAGCGAGTACTTGGGATCAGAATTTATGAAAAAGTGAGAAATTATGGTAGCTCATCCCACTTTGACGAGTTCACAAACTGAGGAAAGTTTTACATTTATAATGCTAAGTGACACGCCGTCCATCACAGTATCGGGTATACGCCGGGGTACGCCTATCATTCTTTGGCGATGACCATCGTTGGGATCCGGCCCTAAAATCAATAATTGAACGATCGATATTAATGGTCAGTAGAATCTGGAATAAAAGCTTTGACCTTCATTTAACACGAGTAATGGTCATTTCGATGGTCACTGATTAGTTTGATAGCCATCCAACTCTTAGGTAGGTGTCTCAGTTGGTCAACCAGAAAGATCCAGATTCTCAAGTTCTGTAGCCAAAAGTGGTAAATATTTCGACAACTAAATTTCCCTTAATTTATTTCGATAATTATTTAAAGTCAAAATAGGGAAATTTGAGCCATTTAATACATTTAAGTTAGGCATACAGCAGGTAAAGTTATAAATCATTCCAAACACAATTTCTGGAAGATGACCGTCTTGTATAGTAAGAACGGATACTTGTTTATGTTCCCATGCGAGCTATTAAAGGCACACTTGCCGCAAAAATCCAGAAAATTGCTTACGTTAAAATAGGCTTTTTTTACCAGTTTGAAAAGTTTAGCCGGAATTCAAAATTTTTTGACATAATTTTCTATTTTTAATTTGAAAAAGAAAATTTGATTGGCTAGGTACCCGCGGTGTAAATAAACCAGCTGGCAGTTAACCTAATTCACGGAACTAATATGAGATATACAGATCGCCGAGTGACACAGATATGCATTCAGATACATTTAAGACGTTAAAGGGAAAGACAATTTTAATGTTAGACTAGTTTAAAAGGAAAGAATTTAGTTCAAGTAGTGTAAAACAATTGACTAGTAGCTTATAGACAATTGACTATAGCTAGTAGCTAATATGTCGAAACAATGCATTACATAATGAAACCAAACATAAATGAATTAATAAAATAAGTTATAAGTTCATTTGAATTCCAATTGTGTTCAATCCATGAAACGGAAAAGATTTTAAAAATGGTAATTTAATTGCGTTGCACATACAGAGAGCAATGTCGGTATAAGCCTAACGTGAAAGTCTTTAATCACGAATGCTTTATTCTGTATTGTACTCCATCTTCCTGTTTCCCATAGCAGTATGGATAAACGGCAATTGTAAAAAGTGAGTTTGCCTAGCTCTATATGCTCTGTGTGGTAAATATTGGTCCATTACAGATTACGTGTTAATGTATGGACCTTGACCGAGTACTCACATAGCAAAACAACATTTCTAGCAGCCTCAGTGTTTGTTTGTCACGTTACCACTCTGAAAGTGCACTCCCCGGTTCCTCATTGAAATTTCGATTCCGTCCAAAGTCAAGATTTGCTTTTCTCTCCAACACATAAAACATACGGGGCTATTTCACGCTTTATTCCGATACTGTGTAAATTTATTGATAACTTGAATAGCAGTGTTGGATTTGTAAAGTGTTCAGTTTCCGCTTGCATTGGCAGCAATCGCATTACCTTGAAATGTAATTTTTCTAGGATAAAAGCGTGACTCAGTAAAAGTACGAACTCAACCCTGAATTCTAACCACAAAACCTTATCCGAAGCTTAGACTCATTTAAATATTGACTTTAGGGTGTATATGTCTTTCATTATGAAGTTTTTATAGTGCTTCAAAAGCAAATGCAATCATCATCATGGAAATTACTGAATTAGTACACCGATTGACCCGGACAAAATTCCAGGCCAGGTTTAGAATCGAACTCACGACTAAGGGTTACCGTCCCACTGCCCTATCAACTAAGCTACCCTGCTCATGTTCTAATGGGCTTGGTTTAAGCTTTGCGTATATTAAATAATCTAGCAACCTTACCGTTCACCACAGGGCCGGCGAGCTCAGTTGGCAGGGCGGTTGGACGGTAACTCTAAGTCGTGACTTCGATTCTCACCCTGGTCCGGATTTTCTTCTGGGTCAATCACAATCGAGATCTCGTGCCATTCTACGAGATCTTCAACTCGAGACATGGCTCGAGAGCCGTCGCACTCCATTTTGCGCATAGTTAACTGCAAGAAATCTACTGAGAATTTTTAATCTATATACTATTTATTTCTCTGTTCTATTCTGTTCGCAAACATGTAACTCTATCATAATATGCTGCATTACAGGTTTTTAGGGCAGAAATACTTGTTAAAAATCAAAAATAGAATCGGCACTACATCAGCTCTTAAATACATTCTAAAACAAGATGGCAGCGCCAATGGATGTCAAGGCAAAATATGATATGGACTTCAAGGTATTTCATGGTATATTATATGTATTAGGAAAGTAGCAATCAATATAACAAAACAGGTTTTCGGCGGCTTAAACGTTACCTACCAGAATTATATCGAATATCTCTCTACACAACCGAGCCAACTATCAGTGTCACGTGTCGTTGTTTACAATTTTAAGGACGTGGACAGCAGTGGTCTCCCTTTGTGTTAAAGCAACATGTCACTCAATCGTTTTAGAGTTGATATCTCAACGAATGGCAGTAGGATCAATCTCTATTTTAGATTGGGTCAATCAATGTCGGCATTTATTCTGTTTCTGATGGTAGGTTTATTAACGTTTTATAATGAACGTTATCCACACAGATAAAGCGATCGTTTATCGCTGATAAGGGGATTTACAATATACATACATCCATCGGCTTAAAACACGTTTTCCATTTCAGTTCTTTTGATTGATTGGTTGATTGATTGATGTTTTACTCCACACTTAAGACTAATTCACTTATATGGCGTCGTTGCTAGGTTTAGTGGGAAACCCCCAACATTCGGCGAGTAACTGGGAGCTTTTCATTGTTCGACGGCCGAGTGAAAAATCCTCTCAGATTTTTTTCAATCTTTATTTGATCTGAACTGAATTCGAACCGCGATGCATCGATGGAGGGCGTATGTCGGACTAGGGGACTATCGGTCTGGCCGACTGAGCCACGGAGGCACCCTCTGATAGGGTTCAAGTTCATACAACGACAAACTGATTGGTCTTGAAATATGGAAACCCCCATTTGTTCAGTGATCTGTATTTAGCGAAATAGTGTTCAAATGTACAAAGACAAAAAAATTAAAAAAAAACTGGGAGAGACGTTCATTGATTCTACGCATACATGTAGGTGAATTCAAAGCACTGCTTTGGCGTACATTATCATTACTAGTAGCTCTAAATAGCTTCCAAAATATAGTTTTTTTATACAAAATCAAAATAAAATCCGCATAAAATTTTGTTTTAAGGGAAATATGTCAAAGGCTTGGCAGATCATGCCACTTAAAGTAAAGAATTAATAGGGCCTGACATTATTGTTCCCGCTAATAATACTGGAAATCAGATTGGTAAAATAATGTGCTATTTATACAACGTCATCAAGATTACACCATTTATCAGGCGGATTCATTTATTGCGAAGAGTAGATAAAGATTTAGGTCTTTACGATGGCTGGAAAACCTCGACATTTAATCTCCAAGTACCATCAATCATTTGAACGTCAAATACACGAGAGCCGTATAGCGGTTTTGGTTGTGTTTATGACAAACCAGCAATGCCTATTCACTGGAAGACAAATGACAAATCTGTTTTAGAATCAACAAAGGATAATGGGTGAATCCAATAAATTACCCACACAAAGAGAAAAGTGACAGCATTTTATACCTGTTTTTGTAGTACTAATGGATTCCATCATTTAATATATAGAAATACGAGTGTCTGAAAGACATCAGAGTGACAACATCATTCACAATAAATAAAATAGCTATGAGATTTGAGATTGTGATATATTAAAAGATCAGTACGTATAAAATCATTTATCATTAAGCTCAATACGTGGAATGCTGGTCACGTGACGTTTGAGTTCCAGCGAGTCCTTACACTACAACGAGATGATTAGAATTAGATTATTTCACTTTTATATGGTGCTGAAAAAAAGTTAGATTAAGCAGATCCTTTAACACCAAAAATACGTTTTTAAGCAAAAATTGACAAAAACACAAAATACTAAAAACTGGCTAAACAAGTGTAAATTATTTTTGACGTATGAAAAAAAAAACATATCACATTTACCTCCAAAATAGCAAAACTTTTCGTTTTGCTATTTTCGTACATTCTCAATACTAGTAGCTCTAAATAGCCTCCAAAGTGTAGTTTTTGATACAAAATCAAAATAAAATCCACATAGAATGCTGTGTTAAGGGAAAAATGCCAAAGGCTTGGTAGATCATGCCACTTAAAGTAAAGAAATAATAGGCGCTAACATTATTGTTCTTGCTAGTAATACTGGAAATCAGATCGGTAAAATAATGTGCTATTTATACAGCGTCTTCAAGATTACATCATTTATAAGACGGATTTATTTATTGCATAGAGTAGATACAGATTTAGGTCTTTACGATGGCAGGAAAACCTCGACATTTAATCTCCAAGTACCATCAATCCTTTGAACGTCAAATACACGAGAGCCTTATAAGGATTCTGGTTGTATTTATGACAAACCAGCAACGCCTATTCACTGGAAGACAAATGACAAATCTGTTTTAGAATCAACAAAGGATAATGGGTGAATCCAATAAATTACCCACACAACGAGAAATGTGACAGCATTTTATACCTGTTTTTGTTGTACTAATGGATTCCATCATTTAATATATAGAAATACGACTCTCTGAAAGACATCAGAGTGACAACATCATTCACAATAAATAAAATAGCTATGATATTTGATATTGTGATATATTAAAAGATCAGTACGTATAAAATCATTTATCATTAAACTGTATACGTGGAATGGTCGTCACGTGACGTTTGAGTTCCAGCGAGCCCTTACACTACAACGTGATGATGAGGCAATTTCAATCCAAGACGGCGGCCGTTACGTGAATGCCCATCTCACAGCAGTGGCGGCGCTTTCTAGATTGATTGATTGGAGTTTTACGCCGCGCCCAAGAATTAGATTATTTCACTTATATGGCGCCGAAAAAAGTTAGATTAAGCAGATCCTTTAACACCAAAAATACATTTTGAAACAAAAATTGACTATAAACACAAAATAGTAAAAACTGGTAAAACAAGTGTAAATTATTTTTGACGTATGAAAAAAAAACATATCACATTTATCCCCAAAATAGCAAAACTTTTCCACGTATGTCATAGAAATATAAAATCTATATAAATAACTATTGGTTTTCATCTTAACACAATTTCAAATAACTAGATCCCTTACAATGTTTTAAAAACATACTGGTCCTACCATAAATTAAAAAATTTGCCACAGGTTAGTCGCCTCGTACGATCAAGCTTGCCTATGAGCTGTGGTCCCATTATTATCCTTTTACGATCAAGCACCTTGGGAAAGCTATGGGTCTATTCTTACCCCCAATGTCTGTTTATCCCCTCGTAACTGAGTAGCTGAAGGTGATAAAGGCAAGGTAAAATAGTGTTGTCAAAGACGACGCAGTAATCAAGAAAGGCTAGCTGGAAAGGAGCTTTTTCTGTGAATTGAAATAAACATATAACATCGAATCAACCACAGATAAAATTAGCCATCATAGTGTCCGGTTAACCGTTTTACTTTAATAATCTTATATTTAATATTTGTTATCTTATAATTAATAAAAATTACCTGAAGTTTGGCAGATCAAATCCCTTTCAAAAATATATTGCAGTGGGCCCCAGTGTGAGTTTTGGGGATAAGGCACGGTCCACAACTTCTTGGTATAAGCTTGATAGTAAGGGGCGACTATCCTGAGGGAATTTGTTGATTGTTAAATTCTTAACGGTCAATTTTTATGGTACACGTTTTTCATTCCACTCTCTTAAAACTTGTTTGTTGAGATATTAACAATAATGTATCACAGATGCAGTGAAGGCAATTTGCCTGTTATACGGTTCCAGCGAGCTTACCAAAACCCAAAACACAGACATTGTTGTATCTGTTCGTGAATTTATTTCCGCATCAAAACGTTTCCGTTAAAACCAAGACCAACCAATCCAGGCAGACCATTTCCGATCCCCCTCATATCAGCAACCCACTGAAGGTATGATGTATAAATGGCTTAATGAATCTTCTTAACCAACTTTTATTTGTAGAATATTTGAGCATTCAATCCGTATCACCTCAAATACACACAGACTTTAGTATAATTGCATATTTTTATGAGTGTATATACATTGTATTTACGACAGTACAATGCTCAAGTGACACCTGACGAACAAATATCGACCTTTCTGTCCATCTTTCCATTTCTCACCACTGTATATTTGCTTATCTGTAAATCGTATACGGGTGTAAGCTCAATTGCATTGCATGTTTTTACATAAGAGGTTAAGTAGATCTCAAACGTACTAACATATACTCCTCCACAGAGAGATTCAATATATTGGGTTCAAACACAGTTTTCTTAATCGCTCAAGGTAATAATTACTCACTAGTATGGCGTACATCATTCATACGAATGGACGCGCCAATAAGCTAAAACAACCAACCAACCGTATCCCCTCTATAATTTCATTTTTTTCTGGGTTTTTTTTTCACCTTTTGTTAAATTTCTATGCAAACAGTACACAGTATGAGCCCAGGGCTTAAAATGGGTATTTCTATATTGGAAATAGAGATGTTTAAAAAATGTATAAATTGAAAAACGGTTATTTATTTAACTGGTAAGTGTTTTTCTATATTTTCTATTTACATATATTTTTAACACTACAACACACGGGAAATCTTCTTGTCTAAAATAACCATGGAGACAAGTTTCTTATTGTGTTAAAAAGGGGCATATCATTCAGAGCTTTATACCCAATCATAAGTTGTTATAACAAACCCCAACCCATGATATTTGATTAGGTTGACGACAGGCAAGAGTATGGCCTAAGTCAGTAGAATTTTCTGGCAAAGATACTTTTGTCGACAAACCATTAGTATTTAGTATTTAGCTATAGGTTTTAGATAGTAACCAATTTGATCTGATATTCTTTAACGTTCACTAACAAAATCCGAGATAATAGGAGGCCCTGGGGATTTACTTACATATGTCCTATAAACGGAATGATCTTGTGCTTAAGATTAATCAATTTGTCTCTTTTCTACCAAGCTCCCTTGTCTCGACTTTATACAATAAAAAGGTCTACATTTGGCATTCGCGTCACATTAAACTTTTACCTGAGCCATTGAAAACAGATAAAAGCACAAAAGACTTTATAAAGGCACATAGAATAATTCTTAGTGTTAAACAACAAAAAATATGAAATCGTTTTACGCATGTCCATTAAGTGATTATATCTAAAAAAGAAATGATTTTACTTCAGCTTAAGCTATGCTTTCATAAGATATTTTCTGTGACATTAAGAGCGTGCGAGTATTAAACTTGCAGGCTTTTAAACAGAAATGGAAAACAAAAACGCCATTATTACATTTTCAGCAAACGGAACAAATAAGGTTAAACTCAAGCTAAACCATAAGAGATTTGCACATGTAAACTATTTAGTCGCCATTAACAGTTGTACACATCTTATTGTCACCGGACATTCAGATCATACAATGAAGACACACACAGTTAATGGTTTCTTTGAATCGAAGACTGAACCCAGAGAAAACAGAGAACAAAACATCGTGATCTCGTAGTGACTGAATTGTCAACTTTATGGATTGTTAAATCTTAAATGATCGTTTAATTCTGTTGTTGCATATTATGAAAGTTTACTGCATGGAAACTTGGGCATACGTTTAAGGGATAGATAAATCCAGAAACAGACACAACCCAACTTACAGAATGCCCACGATGGCGCTTAACGCACAGAACAACTTTTGCCGCCATTTTCTCCAGTGTGAGAAAAAAATGTTATGGCGAAGAATAAAATAAACTAATGTACGATGGTAGAAAAGATTGATTGATGGACGTTTTACGCCGCAACCAAGATTATTTCAGTAACATACTGGCGTTGCCAGGTTTAGTTTGGGAGGAAACCAGGCTCTTTGCCCGGGGGAAACCCCACGATATCCGGCGAGTACCTGGCAGCTCTACCACATAAAATGACGGAAAAAAAGAGTTTACTAAGTTGTGTATATTTGAATTAAAAAGAGACTTGGGGAAAATAACCCTTCGTTTATCTGCTTAGAAAATTACGCAAAAACAGTTTTTATGAAAAAACCCAAATTAAAAGTAATAGGAATTCGTTTCAAAGTATATCCTATATAATATGGTATTTCAGTGATTTTATATTGTCATAACTTTCAGTTTCAAATTTTTTCCTTGTTCACATGTAGCTATACTTTGTTAAATATTTTAAGTTTTGTAAAATGTAATCGGCGAGTACCTGGCAACTCATCCATATTCGACGATCGAGTGAAACATCCACTCAGATCTTTTTCCAATTTTATTTGGTCTGAGTTGGATTAGGACCCAGTGTGCATCGATATAATCCGGACCGAGGGACTATCACTCTGCAGACTGAGCCACCGAAGCCCCCTTTCCACTTAGAAGGTTGCGGTTGAGATGATCAAATGGTACCGGCCATTCTGTTTAATTGTGTCTGATGTTTACGACAAGAACCAAACTAAAAGTAATTTTAGTCAAAATAAGAATTCATATGTTTTCAAAACCCATTGATTAGGACACGTCATGTCACCAAGGCAGTCATTTGGAATCTATCGTTTTTTTGTCGAGTTGTTTCTGTTAAAAACCAGCGTCAAACTCAACCTTCTTCAATTTTGACTGGAAGTCATTGTCCTGTTCCGTGTACATTTTGAGTTTATTTTTGTAACTGCTGAATAAAATGTTGAACTCAGCTGCGTTATTAAACATTAAGTATCAGATTTAGTTTTTCTTTCTGAAGACCACATGCACAGTTCAAGGAACAAGTTTCAATTACTGCTCTGTGTCCAGCTTCTGTATTTTACTAGGCTTAATAAAATCCAATAAATTCAAATTCAAATCAAGTAAATTAAATAAAACATAGCTTTCTTCTTACACGCATGGGATATAACCTTCAATTGTCCCCCGTTCAAAATTAATTGTCCAGGGGCCCGTTTTACAAAGCTGGTGTAAGTTACGTCTGACGTAAATCAGTGTTAAAGCTATAGGAACATACACTCTTGTCGCAACTGACCCATGTTGTAGGCCTATGCGTATCTTTACACCCTCTTTGTAAAACAGGTTCCAGGAACGATATTTATGAACAATAAAACACACGAGCACATGGGAAATTGTCCTGGCTAAAATAACCATGGAGACAAGTTTCTAATTGAGTCTTGGGGTATGTCATTTGGACCGCTATACTCAACCATATTTATGCACACAAAATCAAAGAGCACAGGGAACATTTTCTAGTTTTAAATAATCAGGGAGACAAGTTTCTAATTCATTTTAAAAACGGATATGTCATTTAGACCGTTATACCAAACCATATTTAAATAATCATAAGATACGATTCTGACCTTTATACCGAATCCAAAGTTGTTGGAATAAACCAAAACCCGTGATATCTGATCAGGCTGAAGACAGGCATGAGTTAGTAAAATTGTCTGAAGCCCTTTGTAATATAGGTCTATTGACAAGGTTGTTCGGATTCCAACTATGCCAATAATATAAATTAACCAAATGTGATGGTGGAAAAATGTTGGTACCATTAGAAATACCTAGGCAGAAGACAGACTAGAGAATATAGCCCTGATTAGTAGATGGTTCGAACTATTTTCCCTCAAGCAGCCCGAATTAGAAGCTTTTTAGTGAGGCTAGTCTTAAGAATGTACGTGAAAGAATAATGTTTTGAACGTACGTAGGTCTAAGTCCCGTTTAATTTAATTTTTGAATGACCTAATTTGGTTCTTATAGACAAATCAATATGGCTTAGCTGATTCTATCGCAAATAATTCCTTTTATATCAGCTTTAAGCCTTTTGATTGTCTAGACCATTAAAATTGATGAAAAAAATAAATTTGTAGCTCATGTCGCGTTACTGACACGGATATGAGTACCTGATTTAATTTATTTACGTCTCAATGATATTCTTGAGGAATCTATGTTGGGGTTATTTAAATGCTGACGTTTTCTTCTCATAGACCAGTATTAAACTGGACATCTCGTTTCGATGAATAAAACAGTCGCAGGTGTTTGAAAACATGCATTATTAAAGGAGGGGAAATCTTTAAAAATACATAGGGATTATCGTCGATAACAACCTTCAAAGTACTTAAAACGTTTCACGTCAATTAACTCCAGTGACCCTCAAGCTAATAAAAACAGACAGAAGTATGTCCTGTCAGTGGCTTATCTGTGCAGCCATTTTTCCGTTTTAGGATGACGTGATGTTGGTATAGCTATTTTTAGATCACTAATGACGTATTTTTACCGCTCTCTAATGTATAAGGGTAGATTTAGGTCCAAAAAAGCATGGCGACAAACTTGAAGTGGGAAGATTGTCTCCGAATATATAGGTCAGTATGCAACCGCGCGCCATTACTTAGCCAGCCATTGGCTAAATTGCATCACATGACTGCTCTATACCGCACTTAAATTTTTATTCAACAATAATTGGATAAAACTAATGAGAAAATGGTGGCGGCCTTGTGAATGGCCTATGGAGCTTATTCTTTATTGTAACGCCACCTTCAAATTTCAATTATTCACTAACGAGGGGACATTGGACAGTTGTTTTGGACTAAATAAACTCTACTCTTTCCATCTAAACTAGTCTAAAGCTTAGATTTTCTTTCCCTTTAATGAAAACATTCCCAACGATTCGTGTGGCTAAATGTTCCATTGATTTGTTTTGAATTCATCCTAACACACGGTAAAACCAGCTTAAAATGAAATCCTTCTTTGGATAGCAAATGCAGTGTGTACATTGAAGTGTTCTTTTTTATTAAAGTTATAGTTTTTTTTTTCTCGAAGCCCAATTCCATCTAAAAACATGGAATGAGACAAGGTCACAAAACAAAATACACCATGACAGAAAGACTGAAGCTTCATTAAACTCTATTAACAGAAACGTCTATAGACCTATTGCTGGGTGACGTCACAGGGGCAATAAGAGAGGTTAAAACAAGGTTTCTACATTGAGAGGCTATGGTTAGTGAAATGGAAGAGAATAATTCTTGACGGTCGTAAAACGGACGACAGTTATCATGTCAAACTTTGAATCTATCATTGTACATTTAACAAGATACCTCTGTGATATTTTAGCTCTGTTATATCCAAGTTCAGGAATTTATCGTTGTCATCTGATATTGCTCCCCAGACGCTATCAGTCATTTTTGACAGTCACAAGAAATAATAAAGCGAATATAGAAATCACTGATCATTAAACGAAACACTTTACATAGAGCTAAGATGATAGATGATCGGGCGAATTTCTTATTCTGGTTGACAGCACACTTTATTGGCCGCCAAGTAATTACAGAATGTGTATGGCATAAGGGTCCGATCATTAGCCCACCAATAGACATCTTATCGAGCCCAGTTCAAATTCCAATAGGCATTCTGTGCCTTACCTTGGCGGATTATGATGGTTCAACTCGTAAATCGTATAGCGACTTTTGATTGGATGCGAGTAAAACTTCCCGCAGTTTATTTAAGCTACAATGGCGCTGTCAATGCATGTATAAACCTTGAGCTTTTCTCTAACGAGTGTATAATGGTCAAGAGTCCGTAAGGATAGGACAGACAACTCTGACATCCCCACCAGTTGGTGCTGTAAGATTTACAGATTGAAGCATATTGATCTGGCAAGGTAAAACACGGAATGGCCATATGGAGACGTTACCTTGGCCCGAGAATATGACCAATAGTTGATTTGCATATTTTGTTGCAGTTTTACACCTAAATCAATACTATTGCACTGTAACAACTACAACAAGATACAAAGCTTTATTTATCCCCGGAGGTAGAATATGGGCAACACTATAGCTAGTATCTTATATGTCCAAACAATGCATAACACAATGAAACAAAACAGAAAAAGAATTAATAGAATAAGTGATAAGTTCATATGAATTCCAATGGTGTTGAATCCATGAAACGGAAAAGATTTTTAAAAAATGGTAATTTAATTGAGTTGCACATACAGTGAGCAATATCGGTGTAAGTCTAACGTGAAAGTCTTTAATTATGAATGCTTTATTCTGTATTGTACGCCATGTTACTGTTTCCCATAGCAGTATGGATAAAACGGCAATTGTGAAAAGTGAGTTTGCTTAGCTCTATAAGCTCTGTGTGGTAAATATTGGCCCATTACAGATTACGTGTTAATACATGGACCCTGACCGAGTACTCACATAGGAAAACAACATTTCTAGCAGCCTCAGTGTTTGTTTGTCACGTTACTTCTCTGAAAGTGCTCTCCGCAGTTCCTCATTGAAATTCCGATTCCGTCCAAAGTCCAGATGTGCGTTTCACTCCAACACATAAAACGTATGGGGTTATTTCACGCTTTATTCCGATACTGTGTAAATTTATTGATAACTTGAATAGCAGTGTTGGATTTGTAAAGTGTTCAGTTTCCGGTTGAATTAGCAGAAATCGCATTACCTTGAAATGCAATTGTTCTGGGATAAAAGCTTGGCTCAGTAAATGTACGAATTCAACCCCGAATACGTTATCCGAAGCTTAGAATCATTTTGATGTTGACTCTAGGGTGTATATGGCTTTCATTATGAAGTTTGTATAGTGCTTCGAAGGCAAGTGCAATCATCATCATGGAAATTACTGAATTAGTACACCGATTGACCCGGACAAAATTCCAGGCCAGGTTTAGAATCGAACTCACGACTAAGGGTTACCGTCCCACCACCCTATCAACTAAGCTACCCTGCTCATGTTCTAATGGGCTTGGTTTAAGCTTTGCGTATATAAAAGAATCTAGCAACCTTACCGTTCACCACAGGGCCGGCGAGCTCAGTTGGCAGGGCGGTAGGACGGTAACTCTAAGTCGTGACTTCGATTCTCACCCTGGTCCGGATTTTCTTCTGGGTCAATCAATGTCGGCATTTATTCTGTTTCTGATGGTAGGTTTATTAACGTTTTATAATGAACGTTATCCACACAGATAAAGCGATCGTTTATCGCTGATAAGGGAATTTACAATATACATACATCCGTCGGCTTAAAACCCATTTTCCATTTCAGTTCTTTTGATTGATTGGTTGATTGATTGATGTTTTACTCCACACTTAAGACTAATTCACTTATATGGCGTCGTTGCTAGGTTTAGTGGGAAACCCCCAACATTCGGCGAGTAACTGGGAGCTTTTCATTGTTCGACGGTCGAGTGAAAAATCCTCTCAGATTTTTTTCAATCTTTATTTGATCTGAACTGAATTCGAACCGTGATGCATCGACTAGGGGACTATCGGTCTGGCCGACTGAGCCACGGAGGCACCCTCTGATAGGGTTCAAGTTCATACAACGACAAACTGATTGGTCTTGAAATATGGAAACCCCCATTTGTTCAGTGATCTGTATTTAGCGAAATAGTGTTCAAATGTACACAGACAAAAAATAAATAAAAACTGGGAGAGACGTTCATTCAGTCTATGCATAGGTGAATTCAAAGCACTGCTTTTAAGTACATTATTAAAACTAGTAGCTATAAATAGCTTCCAAAATGCAGTTTTTGATATAAAATCAAAACAAAATCCACATATAATTTTGTTTTAAGGAAAAAATGTCAAAGGCTTGGCAGATCATGCCACTTAGAGTAAAGAATTAATAGACGCTAACATTATTGTTCCCGCTAATAATACTGGAAATCAGATTGGTAAAATAATGTGCTATTTATACAGCGTCGTCAAGATTACACCATTTATCAGGCGGATTCATTTAATGCGAAGAGTAGATTTAGGTCTGAGTAGGCATTGGACAGCAGAACTTGTTTACGCTGCTGGTATCCCGGCACACGGCACAGGAAAACCTGTCATTTATACAACGTCATCAAGATTACATCATTTATAAGACGGATTTATTTATTGCGAAGAGTAGATAAAGATTTAGGTCTTTACGATGGCAGGAAAACCTCGACATTTAATCTCCATGTACCATCAATCATTTGAACGTCAAATACACGAGAGCCCTATAGCGGTTCTGGTTGTGGTTATGACAAAACCCGTAATGCCTATTCACTGGAAGACAAATGACAAATCTGTTTTAGAATCAACAAAGGATAATGGGTGAATCCAATAAATTACCCACACAAAGAGAAATATGACAGCATTTTATACCTGTTTTTGTAGTACTAATGGATTCCATCATTTAATATCTAGAAATACGACTCTCTGAAAGACATCAGAGTGACAACATCATTCACAATAAATAAAATAGCTATGATATTTGGGATTGTGATATATCAAAAGATCAGTACGTACAAAATCATTTATCAATAAGCTCTATATGTGGGATGGTGGTCACGTGACCTTTGAGTTCCAGCGAGCCCTTACACTACAACGAGATGATGAGGCGATTTCAATCCAAGATGGCGGCCGTTACGTGAATGCCCATCTCACAGCAGTGGCGGCGCTTTCTAGAATTAGATTATTTCACTTATATGGCGCCGAAAAAAGTTAGATTAAGCAGATCCTTTAACACCAAAAATACATTTTTAAACAAAAATTGACTAAAAACACAAAATAGTAAAAACTGGTAAAACAAGTGTAAATTATTTTTGACGTATGAAAAAAAAAACATATCACATTTATCCCCAAAATAGCAAAACTTTTCCACGTATGTCATAGAAATATAAAATCTATATAAATAACTATTTGTTTTCATCTTAACACAATTTCAAATAACTAGATCCCTTAGAATGTTTTAAAAACATACTGGTCCTACCATAAATTTAAAAATGTGACACAGGCTAGCTTGCCTTTGAGCTGTGGTCCCATTATTATCCTCTGGAACCCACACGTAGTCCCAATGATTAGTCGCCTCTTACGATCAAGCACCTTGGGAAAGCTATGGGTCGATTCTTATCCCCCGGAACCCACAGGGGGTGCTTTCTAGAACATCATATCAAAACCAGCCAATGAGACGCAACCATTCCTCGTATATCGTTACACTAGTTCAGATGGAAAGAGTAGTGTTCATTTAGTCTAAAACAACTGCACAATGTGTGTTTTATCCCCTCGTAAGCGAATAGTTGAAATGTGATTAAGGCAAAGTAAAATAGTATTGTCAAAGACAATACAGTAATCAAGAAAGGTTAGCTGGAAAGGAACTTTTTTCTGTGAATTGAAATAAACATGGAACGTTGAATCTTCTGTAAGCTGGAAACTCTTTAAAGGTGTTTCTAGATTTCGTTGTGGTTATCATGGTCTTAATATAGAAAAGGGAAGATATCTATACTTACATAAATATTATCTATCCTGGCCAACTTTACATAAGTTTCACAAATTATTGAATGTTTCCAGTAGAAAATCCTTTTTATCATTAGCAAAATTAATTCTCTCAATTATTGATGAGAGAAATGCCCTGCTTAATGTATAAATTAGTTTATTTGTGTTTTGTTTCTATTTGTATTTTTTTTTGTTTTTTTTTTTTATGTTTTTTTTTTTTGTTTTTGTTTCTGTGTTCTGTATAAGTTGTTCTTCTATTATGTACTTGAACTGTTTTAGGAGAGAAGCCACTTGGCTTATCCTGTAATAAACTAAAACTAAAACTGAATCAACCACCGATAAAATTGGCGCCCATATTGTTCAGTTAACGGTTTTACTTAGATAATTTTATATTTAATTATTACTTTCAAACATATATTGCCGTGGGCCCCAGTGTGAGTTCCTGGAATAAGGAATTGATATTTACACAGGACTGAGCCGCACGGCTCTTTTCCTTATAGAAATTAAACAAACATTTAATATTAGTACACACAAACTGTACATCTACCTTCGGGCACATGAATACATTATATCTATATATTAGTTTACATTAGCTTATCAGCGATTTTCGTAATATAAGGGCTTTGCGTATGAAATTGGTCAATTTGCAGAGTTGTTTCACACATTTGGGGTTTAATAATACATTCAGTTTTCTGTTTGTCGGAAAGGAACAAAAATATTTAGAAAAGTATCTCTTTCTCTAATCAGCATAAATAGGACAGCACAATAAACAATGGTATTCATTTTCAACTCTTCCGAGCCCACACACAGTACACACCCCCCCCAATTTTTGGTATATTGTTGTAGCGTCCTATTTCAATTGCTAAACCGTGACAACCACAGCGAAATCTAGCCAACGATATAAGGTTTTTATTGCTTGTAAATAGATTTAAATTAAGACCATTTCCGAAACCATTGTTAAATAAGCTGTAGCTCTGGTACCTTGAAGAGCTGCCTAATAAAGGTAAACACTCTTGGATAAATGTATCTAGGGTTTTCTTAAACCTTCTTACAGAAGTTGATTGAGGGCTTTCAGTGAATAAAAGATAGTTAAAACCATTTTTTTGAAACAACATTTGGACCTCCTTACTCCAATTATATATCCTGCTGTTTCTATGCTGTACTATATTTGATTGAGTTTGGTATACTTTATGAACTGCAGATTGATTATTTGACATTAGTCTATCCCAAAAATTGACAATACGTTTTTTGGCCTCGACTACAAGGCTATATCTACCGAGTTCATAATATATGAGAACATTTGGGGAATGGTCCACAACTTCTTGGTATAAGCTTGATCGTAAGGGGTGACTAACCTGGGTGGATTTGTTTGATTATTAAATTTTTAACGGTCAATTTTTATGTTACACATTCTTCATTCCACTCTCTTAAAATTTGTTTGTTGAAATATTAACAATAATGTTTAACAGATGCAGTAACTCCTCTGTTATACGGCTTTAGCGAGCTTACCAAAACCCAAAACACAGACATTGTTGTATCTGTTTGTCAATTTATTCCAACACCTAAACGTTAAATTAAATTCATTTAATTGTATTTGTGTGACGTAACTTAGCTACTCTCATAATTGAGGTATTCATTTTAGCTATCGTGGACGATCGCTTGTTTATAATATTTGAACCAATCCAGAACAATGTTTCGGATCAGGAGCCAATCAGAAGAGAGCGATGTTTCTCCATATGACTGTTCTCCTGCAGGACATCTCTACAAGCCACACTCTCTTCAACGATCTGGTCAGAGTAGTTTCGCCCTCCTCCACCCCATCACGGATTATCTCTGTATAGATGTTTATGTTAGGCGCTGTTGTTCCCCACCTTTGCATTAAATCAAGTCATTTTTTTAACAGATCCAAGTCGGATGAACCAATGTATTAATACGTCTTTATGAATATCCTTCATGGCGTTGGACGCTCAATCTGAACAGCCTTCGACCAATGGGTCGCGGGTTCGAATTCCACTCAGTCCAAAAATTGGAAAATATTCTGACTGGGTTTTCACTCGAACGACCTATGTGGGATGGTTGCCAGTTACCAACGGAAGGTCGTAGGTTTCCTCCGGGCATAGAGCCCGGTTTCCTCCCACAATAAAACTGGCAACGCCACCATATAAGTGAAATAATCTTGAGCGCGGCGTAAAACACCAAACAATCAATCTAAAATTTTATGACTTTTCTGGTTTTCACTTTCGTTGAATTTATATGCAAACAGTATACAGTACAAGCCCAGGGCTTAAAATATACATTTCCTAATTGGAATTAAAAATGCTTACAAAAAATGGTTAGTTTTTTTTCTATATCATCTACTTACATATGTCATGCAAGAGGAATGCTTTTGTGCTTACGATTAATCAATCGTCAACCTAAATAAGACAGTTTCTATCTTTTCTACCAAGCTCCCTTGCCTCAACTTTATACAATAAAAAAGTCTACATTTGGTACTCTCGTCATATCAAACTTTTACTTGATAAAGGCACAAAAGTCTTTATAAAGGCAAATAGAATTCTTCCTAGTGTTAAACAACAAAAAATATAAAATCCTTTTACGTATGTCCATTAAGTGATTATATCTAAAAAAGAAATGATTTTATTTCAGCTTAAGCTATGCTTTCATAAGGTATTTTCTGTGACATTAAAAGCACACGAGTATTAAACTTGCAGGCTTTTACACAGAAATGGATAACAAAAACGCCATCACATTTTCAGCAAACGGAACAAATAAGGACAATCACCAGGTAAACTATAAGAGATTTGCCAATGTAAACCATTTAGTCGCCATAAAAAAGTTGTACACATATTATTGTTGCCGGACATCCAGATCATACAATGAAGACACACACAGTTAATGGTTTTTTTTAATCGAAAACTGAACCCAGAGAAAACAGAGAACAAAACACCTCTATCTCGTCGTGACTGAATTGTCAACTTTATGGATTGTTAAATCTTAAATTATCGTTTAATTCTGTTGTTGCATATTATGAAAGTTGACTGCATGGAAACTGGGGCATAAGTTAAAGGCTTAAATAACTCCAGAAACAGAAACAACCCAACTTACAGAATGCCCACGAAGGCCTTAACCCACAGAACGACTCTTGCCGCCATTTTCTCCAGTTTGAAAAAGGTGAAAAATAGAATAAATTAATGTACAATTGCAAACAAGCTTGATTCATTGACGTTTCACGCCGCAACCAAAATTATCTCACTAACATAGTGGCGTTGTCGGGTTTAGTTTGGGAGGAAACCAGGCTCTTTGCCCGGGGGAAACCCTCGATATTCGGCGAGTACCTGGCAACTCTTCCACATACAATGACAGAAAAAAAGAAAGTTTACTAAGTTGTGTGCATTTGAATTAAAACTTTTATGGAAAAAAAAAATAAACTAAAAGTAATAGGAATTCGTTTTAAAAGATATCCTATTTAATATGGAATTTCAGTAATGTTAAATTATCATAACATTCAGTTTCAAATTTATTTCGAAAACCTAGTAACTCATCCATATTCCACGATCGAGTGAAAAATCCACTCAGATTTGTTTTCAATTTTATTTGGTCTGAGTGGGATTCGGACCCAGTGTGCATCGATATAAGCCGGACCGAAGGACTATCACTCTGCAGACTGAGCCACCGAAGCCCCCTTTCCACTTAGAAGGTTGCGGTTGAGATGATCAAATGGCACCGGCCATTCTGTTTAATTGGGTCTGCTGATTGTGCCAAGAATTAAACTAAAAGTAATTTTAGTCCAAATAAGAATTCATATCCCCTCAAACCCCATTCAGCGATTAGGACACGGCATGTCATCCAGGTGGTCATTGGAATCTATCGTTTTTTTTTGTCTCTGAAACCGCCATATCACCCTTCTTCAATTTTGACTGGAAGTCATTGTCCTGTTCCGTGTACATTTTTAGTTTATTTTTGTAACTGCTGAATAAAATGTTGAACTCAGCTGCGTAATTAAACATTAGGTATCAGATTTTGTTTTTCTTTCTGAAGACCACATGCACAGTTCAAGGAACAAGTTTCAATTACTGATCTGTGTCTAGCTTCTGGATTTTCCTAGGCTTAATATAATCCAATAAATTCAAATTCAAATCAAGTAAATTAAATAAAACATAGCTTTCTTCATACACGCATGGGGTATAATCTTCAATTGTCCCCGCCCTCGGGTTGGGGGGACTGTGTGGTTTTTGCCATAGCCATTTTCGCCTGGAGGAAAATTAAGCATGTCAAATACATTAGCCTTTCTGACGTTCATATGGTCTGTGGAGTTTTTTATGTTAAAATTTAAGTGGGATGGGGGTGGGTAAGATCTTTTGGTCGGTTGGTCCTTTTGTTGCCATATAACCTTAGCTATTGAGCGCGGCGTTAACCCCCAATCAATCAATCAATTGTCCCCAGTTCAAAATTAATAGTCCATGAATGATATTTATGAACAATAAAACACACGAGCACAGGGGAAATCTGTCTGGCTAAAATAACAATAGAGACAAGTTTCTTATTGTGTTAAAAGGGGATATGTCATTTGGACCTTTGTACCCAACCATATTTGTTTACACAAAATCAAAGGGCACAGGGAACATTTTCTAGATTTAAATAATCATGAAGACAAGTTTCTAACTGTGATAGAAAAAGGTATACCATTCTGACCTTTACATCCAATTAAAAATTGTTGAATTAAATTTGCTAAATTTAGCTCCTTTTTTTCCATCTGAACTTCAATTGTGTTGAATCCATGAAACGGAAAAGATTAAAAAATGATAATTCAACTGCGTTGAATATAATTCGAGTAATATCGGTGTAAGTCTAACGTGAAAGTCTTTAATCATGAATGCTTTATTCTGTATTGTACCCCATGTTACTGTTTCCCATAGCAGTATGGATAAAACGACAATTGTAAAAAGTGAGTTTGCTTAGCTCTATATGCTCTGTGTGGTAAATATTGGTCCATTACAGATTACGTGTTAATATATGGACCCTGACCGAGTACTCACATAGCAAAACAACATTTCTAACAGCCTCAGTGTTTGTTTGTCACGTTGCCACTCTGAAAGTGCTCTCCCCGGTTCCTCATTGAAATTTCGATTTTGCGAACGTAAAGATTTGCTTTTCACTCCAACACATAAAACATACGGGGTTATTTCACGCTTTATTCCGATACTGTGTAAATGTATTGATAACTTGAATGGCAGTGTTGGATTTGTAAAGTGTTCAGTTTCCGGTTGCATTGGCAGAAATCGCATTAACTTGAAATGCAATTGTTCTTGGATAAAAGCTTGGCTCATGAGTAAAAGTACGAACTCAACCCTGAATTCTAACCACAAAACGTTATCCGAAGCTTCGACTCATTTAAATATTGACTTTAGGGTGTATATGTCTTTATTATGAAGTTTTTATAGTGCTTCAAAAGAAAATGCAATCATCATCAGGTAAATTAGTGAATTAGTACACTGACTGACCCGGAAAAACATCCGGGCCAGGGTCAGAATAGAACTCACGACTTCGGTTACCGTCCCACCGCCCTACCAACTAAGCTACCCTGCTCATGTTCTAATGGGCTTGATTTAAGCTCTGTGTATATAATAGAATCTAGCAAGCTAACCGTTCCCCACAGGACCGGCTAGGTCAGTTGGTAGGGCGGTCGGACGGTAACTCAAAGTCGTGAGTTCGATTCTCACCCTGGTCCGGACAGTGTCGGCGTTCATTATGTTTCTGATTGTAGGTTTATTAACGTTTAATGGACGTTATCCGCACAGATAAAGAGATTCTTTGTCGCTGATAAGAAGATTTACAATGAAAACTCCCCTCAGAATTGTTTTAATCTGTATTTGGTCTGAAGGTGATTCGAACCTGCACCGCATCGATGGAAGGCCTCTGTCGGACTGAGAGACTATCACTCTGACTGACTGAGCCACCGAGGCACCCTCTGATAGGGTTCAAGTTCATACAACGACAAACTGATTGGTCTTGAAATATGGAAACCCCGATTTGTTCAGTGATCTGTATTTAGCGAAATAGTGTTCAAATGTACACAGACAAAAAATAAATAAAAACTGGGAGAGACGTTCATTCAGTCTATGCATAGGTGAATTCAAAGCACTGCTTTTGCGTACATTATTAAAACTAGTAGCTCTAAATAGCTTCCAAAATGTAGTTTTTGATACAAAATCAAAATAAAATCCACATTTTGTTTTAAGGGGAAAATGTCAAAGGCTTGGCAGATCATGCCACTTAAAGTAAAGAATTAATAGGCGCTAACATTATTGTTCCCGCTAATAATACTGGAAATTAGATTGGTAAAATAATGTGCTATTTATACAACGTCGTCAAGATTACACCATTTATAAGACGGATTTATTTATTGCGAAGAGTAGATAAAGATTTAGGTCTTTACGATGGCTGGAAAACCTCGACATTTAATCTCCAAGTACCATCAGTCATTTGAACGTCAAATACACGAGAGCCCTATAACGGTTCTGGTTGTGTTTATGACAAACCCGCAATGCCTATTCACTGGAAGACAAATGACAAATCTGTTTTAGAATCAACAAAGGATAATGGGTGAATCCAATAAATTAACCACACAAAGAGAAATGAGACAGCATTTTATACCTGTTTTGTTGTACTAATGGATTCCATCATTTAATATCGAGAAATACGAGTCTCTGAAAGACATCAGAGTGACATCATCATTCACAATAAATAAAATAGCTATGATATTTGGGATTGTGATATATTAAAAGATCAGTACGTATAAAATCATTTATCAGTAAGCTGTATACGCAGAATGGTCGTCACGTGACGTTTGAGTTCCAGCGAGCCCTTACACGACAACGAGATGATTAGGCGATTTCAATCCAAGATGGCGGCCGTCAGACGGCCCATCTCACAGCAATGGCGGCACTTTCTCGATTGATTGATTGGACGTTGACGCCGCGCTCCAGATTATTTCACTTAGGTTATGCAGATCATTTAACACCAAAACTTTATTTTTAAACAAAAATTGACAGAAACACAAAATTTCATCTTAACACAATTTTAAAAAACTAGATCTTAGAATGTTTTAAACAAATATCGATCTATACCATAAAATTTGTCACAGGTTAGTCGCCTCAGAGATTAAGCTTGCCTGTGAGCGACCAGTGTGCGACCAGTGACCACTTTTTTTTAAATTTTACTTACGTTTTAATATAACACGTATATACCAACGCTACAAAAGTTAAGTCAAGGGGGTAACTTTGTACATTTGCCTACAGGTTTTGTAGGCATGGTTCCATAGACATTCGATAGAAAAACGGAGGAATTCGTATCCTCAAAGTAATTACTGAATGTGTATGGTACACGAGTTCAATCATTAGCCCACCAACAGACATCTTATCGAGCCCAGTTTAAATTTCCATAGGCATTCTGTGCCTTACCTTGGCGGATTATAATGGTTCAACTCGTAAATCGTATACCGAATTTTGATTGGATGCGAGTAAAACACAGTTTATCTAAACGCCCAACACTTGCACTCTTCCACAAGCTCAGAAATGGCACAATGGCACTGGCAATGCATGTATACACCTTGACCGTTTGTCTAAGGAGTGTATAATGCTCAAGAGTCCGTAAGGATAGGTAGACAACTCTTACATCCCCACCAGTTGGCGCTGTAAGATTTACAGGTTGAAGCATCATAATCTGCCAAGGTAAAACACGGAATGACCATATGGAGACTTTACCTTGGCCCGAGAAGATCATTTATAGTTGAAATGTGTATTTTGTTGCAGTTTTACGCCTGCATCGTTACTATTGCACTTCAAGCACTACAACAAGATACAAAGCTTTATTTATCCTCGGAGGTAGAATATGGAAAACACTATAGCTAGTAGCTAATATGTCCAAACAATGCATAACATAATGAAACAAAACATAAAAAGAATTAATAAAATAAATTATAAGTTCATATGAATTCCAATTGTGTTGAACCCAAGAAACGGAAAAGATTTAAAAAAATGGTAATTTAATTGCGTTGCACATACGGAGAGCAATATCGGTGTAAGCCTAACGTGAAAGTCTTTAATCATGAATGCTTTATTCTGTATTGTACCCCATGTTACTGTTTCCCATAGCAGTATGGATAAAACGGCAATTGTGAAAAGTGAGTTTGCTCTAATAGCTCTATGTGCTCTGTGTGGTAAATATTGGTCCATTATAGATTACGTGTTAATGTATGGACCTTGACCGAGTACTCACATAGGAAAACAACATTTCTAGCAGCCTCAGTGTTTGTTTGTCACGTTGCCACTCTGAAAGTGCACTCCTCAGTTCCTCATTGAAATTTCGATTCCGTCGAAAGTCAAATTTGCTTTTCACTCCAACACATAAAACATATAGAGGATATTGAACAGTTGTGTTTGAATAGCACTTATATTTTTTCGAGTGAAAGCCGGAGAATAACCCACGAGACGCGAAGCGTCGAGTGGGTTATCCCTCCGCCTTTCAAGAGAAAAAATATAAATGCTGTTCAAACACAACTGTACAATATTCTGTTTATTATTTATACTATCATGTTTTAGGCTGGAGATTGTTTATTAAGTATAAATTTATCAATTATATAAAAGAAAGTATCAACAAACTTATGACGGATTAGGTTTTCAGCAAACGTAGGAATATATATCGCTGACCAATGAAACAACAGCATGTCTGTTCTTCTCACGTGACTATCAACTGTCAGATTTGTGGTCATTTGAATGGCCATTTTCTCCCTGAAGTTTTTCGCGATATTTCATGTAAAAAGAAATTAAATCGAACTCCATGGATTTTAACTCTGCAGAGCACCAGTCACCAGGATAAAAAATGATATTTGAAATTACTTTACATTGTTTAAACGCATCAATGAATGGCAAGTACAGTTACTCGTTACACGCAGTGGTCCGATTCTCCGAAGCCATGCTGCAGATCACATAACGCTGCCAATAGACGATCGATTATGAAGTTTTGTTTTATCGCTTTGACTTAGAGTGGTAAGCCGATCCTCTATTGAATCAATGTAGTGTTTTCAGCTGTAATTTATTTATCTTAATGCTAAATATGAATGAAAAGGCTTCATTTAGCCTATCGAAATCATATGTACTGTTGTTGTTGTACAGCAGACGTCAGTACACAAGAAAGAAGTAGGTCTGACGACGTCATCGGCTTCGTCGCGTGCATTAAATAACAAAAAGTGTTATTACACTGCAGTGAATTATAACATTTCTGAGTGAAGGAAATCCCTAGTTTTCACTTACGTATAAATAATAAACGGGGTTATTTCACGCTTTGTTCCGATACCGTGTAAATCTAGTGATAACTTGAATAGCAGTGTTGGATTTGTAAAGTGTTCAGTTTCCAGTTGCATTGGCAGAAATCGCATTACCTTGAAATGTAATTGTTCTTGGATAAAGGCTTGACTCAGTAAAAGTACGAATTCAACCCTGAATTCTAACCACAAAACGTTATCCGAAGCTTATACCCATTTAAATATTGACTTAAAGGTGTATTTGTCTTTCATTATGAAGTTTTATAGTGCTTCGAAGGCAAGTGCAATCATCATCATGGAAATTGATCTGTATTTAGCGAAATAGTGTTTTATTTGGTCTGGAATGGATTCGAACCCGCGCCGCATTGATGGAAGGCTTCTGTCGGACTGAGTGAATATCACTCTAACCGACTGAGCCACCGCGGCATCCTCTGATAGGGTTCGACAAGTTCATACAACGACAAACTGATTGGTCTTGAAAAATTGAAACCCCCATTTGTTCAGTGATCTGTATTTCGCGAAATAGTGTTCAAATGTACACAGACAAAAATAAAATAAAAACTGGGAGAGACGTTCTATGCATAGATGAATTCAAAGCACTGCTTTTTCGTACATTCTCAATAATAGTAGCTCTAGATAGCTTCCGAAGTGTAGTTTTTGATACAAAATCAAAATCAAATCCACATAGAATGCTGTGTTAAGGGGAAAATGTCAAAGGCTTGGCAGATCATGCCACTTAAAGTAAAGAAATAATAGGCGCTAACATTATTGTTCCCGCTAATAATACTGGAAATCAGATCGATAAAATAATGTGCTATTTATACAGCGTCTTCAAGATTACATCACTTATCAGGCGGATTTATTTATTGCGAAGAGTAGATTTAGGTCTTTTTGGTGACAGGAAAGCCTGTCATTTATACAACGTCATCAAGATTACATCATTTATAAAACGGATTTATTTGTTGCGAAGAGTAGATAAAGATTTAGGTCTTTACGATGGCTGGAAAACCTCGACATTTAATCTCCAAGCGCCATCAATCATTTGAACGTCAAATACACGAGAGCCCTATAGCGATTCTGGTTGTATTTATGACAAACCCGCAATGCCTATCCACTGGAAGACAAATGACAAATTTTAGAATCAACAAAGGATAGTGGGTGAATCCAATAAATTACACACACAAAGAGAAATGTGACAGCATTGTATACCTTTTTTGTTGTACTAATGGATTCCATCATTTAATATCTAGAAATACGACTCTCTGAAAGACATCAGAGTGACAACATCATTCACAATAAATAAAATAGATATGAGATTTGAGATTGTGATATATTAAAAGATCAGTACGTGTAAAATCATTTATCAAGAATGCTGGTCATGCTGGTGACGTTTGAGTTCCAGCGAGCCCTTACACTACGAGATAATTAGGCGATTTCAATCCAAGATGGCGGCTGTCACACGCTTGCTCATCTCACAGCAGTGGCGACGCTTTCTAGATTGATTGATTGGAGTTTTACGCTGCGCCCAAGAATAAGATTATTTTACTTATATGGTGCCGACAAAAGTTAGATTAAGCAGATCCTTTAACACCAAAAATACATTTTTAAACAAAAATTAACAAAAACACAAAATAGTAAAAACTGGTAAAACAAACGTAAATAATTTTTGACGTATGAAAAAAACATATCATATTTATCTCCAAAACAGCCCAACTTTTCCACATATGTCATAGAAATATAAACTCTTTATAAATAGCTATTTGTTTTCATCTTAATACAATTTTAAATAACTAGATCCCTTAGAATGTTTTAAAAACATATTAGTCTACACCATAAATTTAAAAATTTGCCACAGGCTAGTCGCCTCGTACGATCAAGCTTGCCTATGAGCTGTGGTCCCATTATTATCCTTTTACGATCAAGCACCTTGGGAAAGCTATGGGTCTATTCTTACCCCAAATGTCTGTTTATCCCCTCGTAACTGAGTAGCTGAAGGTGATAAAGGCAAGGTAAAATAGTGTTGCCAAAGACGACGCAGTAATCAAGAAAGGCTAGCTGGAAAGGAGCCTTTTCTGTGAATTGAAATAAACATTTAACATTGAATTAACCACCGATAAAAATTAGCGACCATAGTGTTCAGTTTACCGTTTTACTTTAATAATCTTATATTTAATATTTGTTATCTTATAATTAATAAAAATTACCTGAAGTTTGGCAGATCAAATCCCTTTTCAAAAATATATTGCAGTGGGCCCCAGTGTGAGTTTTGGGGATAAGGCACGGTCCACAACTTCTTGGTATAAGCTTGATAGTAAGGGGCGACTATCCTGAGGGAATTTGTTGATTGTTAAATTCTTAACGGTCAATTTTTATGGTACACGTTTTTCATTCCACTCTCTTAAAACTTGTTTGTTGAGATATTAACAATAATGTATCACAGATGCAGTGAAGGCAATTTGCCTGTTATACGGTTCCAGCGAGCTTACCAAAACCCAAAACACATACATTGTTGTATCTGTTCGTAGATTTATTTCCGCATCAAAACGTTTCCGTTAAAACCAAGACCAACCAATCCAGGCAGACCATTTCCGATCCCCCTCATATCAGCAACCCACTGAAGGTATGATGTATAAATGGCTTAATGAATCTTCTTAACCAACTTTTATTTGTAGAATATTTGAGCATTCAATCCGTATCACCTCAAATACACACAGACTTTAGTATAATTGCATATTTTTATGAGTGTATATACATTGTATTTACGACAGTACAATGCTCAAGTGACACCTGACGAACAAATATCGACCTTTCTGTCCATCTTTCCATTTCTCACCACTGTATATTTGCTTATCTGTAAATCGTATACGGGTGTAAGCTCAATTGCATTGCATGTTTTTACATAAGAGGTTAAGTAGATCTCAAACGTACTAACATATACTCCTGCACAGAGAGATTCAATATATTGGGTTCAAACACAGTTTTCTTAATCGCTCAAGGTAATAATTACTCACTAGTATGGCGTACATCATTCATACGAATGGACGCGCCAATAAGCTAAAACAACCAACCAACCGTATCCCCTCTATAATTTCATTTTTTTCTGGGTTTTTTTTCACCTTTTGTTAAATTTCTATGCAAACAGTACACAGTATGAGCCCAGGGCTTAAAATGGGTATTTCTATATTGGAAATAGAGATGTTTAAAAAATGTATAAATTGAAAAACGGTTATTTATTTAACTGGTAAGTGTTTTTCTATATTTTCTATTTACATATATTTTTAACACTACAACACACGGGAAATCTTCTTGTCTAAAATAACCATGGAGACAAGTTTCTTATTGTGTTAAAAAGGGGCATATCATTTAGAGCTTTATACCCAATCATAAGTTGTTATTACAAACCCCAACCCATGATATTTTATTAGGTTGACGACAGGCAAGAGTATGGCCTAAGTCAGTAGAATTTTCTGGCAAAGATACTTTTGTCAACAAACCATTAGTATTTAGTATTTAGCTATAGGTTTTAGATAGTAACCAATTTGATCTGATATTCTTTAACGTTCACTAACAAAATCCGAGATAATAGGAGGCCCTGGGGATTTACTTACATATGTCCTATAAATGGAATGATCTTGTGCTTAAGATTAATCAATTTGTCTCTTTTCTACCAAGCTCCCTTGTCTCGACTTTATACAATAAAAAGGTCTACATTTGGCATTCGCGTCACATTAAACTTTTACCTGAGCCATTGAAAACAGATAAAAGCACAAAAGACTTTATAAAGGCACATAGAATAATTCTTAGTGTTAAACAACAAAAAATATGAAATCGTTTTACGCATGTCCATTAAGTGATTATATCTAAAAAAGAAATGATTTTACTTCAGCTTAAGCTATGCTTTAATAAGATATTTTCTGTGACATTAAGAGCGTGCGAGTATTAAACTTGCAGGCTTTTAAACAGAAATGGAAAACAAAAACGCCATTATTACATTTTCAGCAAACGGAACAAATAAGGTTAAACTCAAGCTAAACCATAAGAGATTTGCACATGTAAACTATTTAGTCGCCATTAACAGTTGTACACATCTTATTGTCGCCGGACATTCAGACCATACAATGAAGACACACACAGTTAATGGTTTCTTTGAATCGAAGACTGAACCCAGAGAAAACAGAGAACAAAACATCGTGATCTCGTAGTGACTGAATTGTCAACTTTATGGATTGTTAAATCTTAAATGATCGTTTAACTCTGTTGTTGCATATTATGAAAGTTTACTGCATGGAAACTTGGGCATACGTTTAAGGGATAGATAAATCCAGAAACAGACACAACCCAACTTACAGAATGCCCACGATGGCGCTTAACGCACAGAACAACTTTTGCCGCCATTTTCTCCAGTGTGAGAAAAAATGTTATGGTGAAGAATAAAATAAACTAATGTACGATGGTAGAAAAGATTGATTGATGGACGTTTTACGCCGCAACCAAGATTATTTCAGTAACATACTGGCGTTGCCAGGTTTAGTTTGGGAGGAAACCAGGCTCTTTGCCCGGGGGAAACCCCACGATATCCGGCGAGTACCTGGCAGCTCTACCACATAAAATGACAGAAAAAAGAGTTTACTAAGTTGTGTATATTTGAATTAAAAAGAGACTTGGGGGAAATAACCCTTCGTTTTTCTGCTTACAAAATTACGCAAAAACAGTTTTTATGAAAAAACCCAAATTAAAAGTAATAGGAATTCGTTTCAAAGTATATCCTATATAATATGGTATTTCAGTGATGGTATATTGTCATAACTTTCAGTTTCAAATTTATTCCTTGTTCACATGTAGCTATTTTGTTAAAGGCACACTTGCCGCCGTAGCCTGTTTAAATTTGCTAAGAAAACCAATTTACATGAGCTTACTACGACTTATACCACTAAACTTAAACATAGGACACATAAACCATGTCTAGTTAGCTTTAGACTGTAAAAATGGGGTGAAAAACAAACGAAGAATCGAAGCCTGATTACAACAACGACGATCAGTGTCGGTCAACTTTCGTGTTGGATTACCCTCCTTCCAGGCCTTTGTATCTGTGGTTTACATTCAAACAATTATCAGCAGGCTTTTCCAGTCGCTGTTAACCGATCGTCAGTCTGTATTTCTCAGATAAATAGGCCTACGTAAAATTACACTGTGCCGTTAGTTCACTCACTCGACTGAAACATAAAATCGCCAATAGGGGGCAGATCGGTTTGTTTACGTTCCGGGTACGTAACAATTCAAATTTTTAAATTCAAATTAAAAATACAAAGTGACGTCCAAACTTTTAAATTTTGGTAAAAATAGAAAGTTCCTAACTTATATTGTCTGGGAAAAATACAGAATACGGTCTTTCTTTTTAATGTAAACAATATTCCTGATTTTCGCGGCAAGTGTGCCTTTAAATATTTTAAGTTTTGTAAAATGTAATCGGCGAGTACCTGGCAACTCATCCATATTCGACGATCGAGTGAAACATCCACTCAGATCTTTTTTCAATTTTATTTGGTCTGAGTGGGATTCGGATCCAGTGTGCATCGATATAATCTGGACCGAGGGACTATCACTCTGCAGACTGAGCCACCGAAGCTCCCTTTCCACTTAGAATGTTGCCGTTGAGATGATCAAATGGCACCGGCCATTCTGTTTAATTGTGTCTGCTGTTTGTGCCAAGAATCAACTAAAAGCAATTTTAGTCAAAAGATTCATATCCTCTCAACCCGCATTCAGCGATTAAGACAAGTCATGTCACCAAGGCGGTCATTTGGAATTTATCTTTGTTTTGTCGAGTTGTCTCTGAAACCGCCATATCTACCAGCGTCAAACTCACCCTTCTTCAATTTTGATTGAAAGTCATTGTCCTGTTCCGTTTACATTTTTAGTTTATTTTTGTAACTGCTGAATAAAATGTTGAACTCAGCTGCGTTATTAAACACTAAGTATCAGATTTTGTTTTTCTTTCAGAAGACCACATGCACAGTTCAAGGAACAAGTTTCAATTACTGCTCTGTGTCCAGCTTCGGTATTTTACTAGGCTTAATAAAATCCAATAAATTCAAATTCAAATCAAGTAAATTCAATAAAACATAGCTTTCTTCATACACGCATGGGGTATGACCTTCAATTGTCTCCAGTTCCAATTAATTATCCAGGAATGATATTTATGAACAATAAAACACACGAGCACAAGGGAAATCTTCCTGGCTACAATAACCATGGAGACAAGTTTCTAATTGTGTCTTGGTGTATGTCATTTGGACCGCTATACTCAACCATATTTAAGCACACAAAATTAAAGGTCACACGGAAAATTGTCTTGATTTAAATAAATCATGGAGACAAGTTTCTGTGATACGATTCTGACCTTTATACCCAACCATAAGTTGTTGGAATAAACCAAAACCCGTGATATCTGATCAGGCTGAAGACAGGCATGGGTTTGGCTTCAGTTAGTAGAATTGTCTGAAGAATTTTGTAATATAGGCGTATTGACAAGGTTGTTCGGATTCCAACTATGCCAATAATATCTATCATCACCTATCATGGATAGTGGAAGAGATGTCCGAAAAGTAAACAAAATTTAAATAACCGTTAAAGAACGTTCTTTCATTCTAACGTAAGTTAATTCATAACATTTCTTTAATGTACATTTTTGAGACTATTTAGTAGCTTCAAAGAGAGGAAAATAGTCGATAATTTGAACATTGTAGTTTAAGGGGAAAATATCAACATTTTGGCTGCTCATGCCACTTTAAAAAACATGCATAATGACCTAGTAAAACAAAGGAGAAAATAGCGATTCATAAAAGAGCGTTACATGTACATGTAGCTGTTATCATAGAAAAACAAAATTAGGTTTCTATTTCAATTTCCAACAACAATATATTGAAATCTATTCATATATCAAATAATATACCCCCGAGGAAAGGTGAGTAAAGAAACGTCTCGACTATTAATGATTCGAGTTATACATGCCCTGGTTTGAGCATTGATTTTTTTCTAAAATAAATATCTAATTTTAGTAAAATAAATTGTGGGAAGGCCTTTAGCTACCCATGAACGAAAACTGTTTCTTTTAGCTTATACTTCTAATCAAATCCATCTCTTGGGACTGTTTTATTTCACTATTCAAGGAAATAAAAACGAAATCTCAATTTGACTTACAAAACGAAAGCAAACCGGTTAAATCCCTTTAATTAAACGGATGACAATACCTATCTCTGTCATCAGATTTGTCAAAAAAGGAAACCGTTGCAGCTTTTCATGAGAATGGATTTATTAATTGTTTATTCACAAAATACACGGAGGTATGTCTGCAGAAAAAAAGAATATACGGCGGTTAATTACCATGAAATAAAATTGAATACATAAATGTAAAAATTATTGACAGGATTAAAGCCAAACGGCGTGTTGTATCGGAAGAAAAGTGGTCGAAATTGATATTTTTAATAGAATGAATTGTGAGAATGTCTTTACCCACCCATGAACGAATCCAAAACTGTTTCTTTCAGGTTATACTTCTAATCAAATCAATCTCTTGGGACTGTTTTATTTCACTATTCAAGGGAATAAAAACCAAATCTCAATTTGACTTCCTGTCCGACTATTTTGGGAAGCGGAAGTAGGATTCATCAAGCAGATAAGACACGTGAGAAAGGGGGATAGTTCTTCCGGTCTAGACAGACACTTTCGTCTGATGTCGGTTGACTTGAAAGACAGCTAGAAAGAAAACCCAGAAAATAAGAAATTGACTATTATGCTGGCCAGTAGGAAACACATTAGATCTAAAGTCTATTTTAATCGGACGATAAGGAGCACACCCAAAGTCACAGGAGTTCATATGGTTCCTATATTAGCTGTTCATTAGCAAAAAGGGTAGGTCGCTCCTGGTAACAAGCTTTCCACCATTAGTGACACGATTTGGGATGTTTTACACGGATCCAAATGGTCATTTTTGTCCAGTCATACATCACACTATATACTTTTTTCCGTTGGGCCCGGCATCTCCCCATATTTATGATTGATTGTTTGATTGATGTTTTACGCCACACCAAAAGTGTTTCGCTTATATGGCGGCATTCCCATGTGCAGTGGGGGAGGAACCTGGCTCTTTGTCCAGATGAAACCCCCAATCTTCTGACAACTCTTCCACGTCGATCCGGTGAAAAATCCCCTCAGAATTTTTTTTTTGAATTTTATTTGGTCTGAATGGGATCGATGGAGGGCATGTTTCAGACTGAGGACTATCTTTTGAACTGACTGAGCCACCGAGGCAACTTACATTTATGAAACTAAACGAATCGTATACGCAACAAAACATTACAAAGCAACAAATGCATGATTAAAAGTAATGACCCAGATGTAAATTTAATAGGATTTATATCCATCTACAACTCTTTGAATGCGTTATTTTTCCATCAAGAAAAAGTTTGCCTCTTGTTGTGCTCTCTATTGAAATGAGGAAGCATTTCCCCATTCTCGCGATATTTCTGGGACGGTCCTTGTGTTAAATGAATGGCGAATTGTACAGAAATCTAGTCAAAATATTTCTTTGGATTTTACCTCAGATAACAAAAAGAAAATATAAAGATAGTTTTTTATATATTTAAACCTAAAGAAATTATCTGTAAATAGATCTCTTTCATTGCTGGTATTACTTTCCATAAAAACGAGAAGGAGGCTGTCTTACTCGTACCACCAAATGTACCTCCACTTTGAAGAGTTCTACTAATGAATTATAATGTGTCTGTGAATTAGACGCTCGTGTTAAAACTAGCCTGTTGAAACAATGGGTTGCGGCTCCAATTCTCAGTCAGAAGCCACAAATATGAAAAACAATTCTAACAGCCCGATCGTCGTAATTCAAATCTTTGCCAGGTCGCACAAGGTCGATGAACCTCTCCAGAGACAAGACCTGGGGGCGTTTCTCAACACCATCGTAACTTTGCGCCGGGTCGTAACGTAATGTTGAAGGTATGTGTCGCCATGGCATGTCTTGCATTGGACTTACGTCTGGCGTATGTGTGTTGAGAAACAACCTCCTGGATTCTTCACCCAGGAAAACAGGCAACATCTTCATATAAATGAAATAATCTAGAGTGAGACAATACACATCAGCCAATAGCACAAGATAACATCTATGGTGGTTAATCTAAAAACCAAAACAAAGGGTAAAAAAGACGAAATAAGATACTTCCTCTGCTATGGGATCAATTAACCTTGCTTGACGGTAATATTAGCTGAGTTAGATTATTTCAACTTCATTTTGTCAAATAATTATAAGACGAAAACCGTACGCATCTTATCTGTTTAATTCACCGTAAGGTCAGCGGAAGCAATAACGTTTTCGGACATTAGAGTTGGTGATGCAGGGGGAACCAGCAGTGCAGTTCGATTAACTAGCGGAGCAAATCAATCAATTTACCCTCGGATTCCCCCGACTCAATGGACGTCAACGTTGTGTAAGAGGGTGTATTTATGAAACGTGTATGTGTGTTGAGAAACAGCCTCCTGGATTCTTCACCCAGGAAAACAGGCAACATCTTCATATAAATGAAATAATCTAGAGTGAGACAATACACATCAGCCAATAGCACAAGATAACATCTATGGTGGTTAATCTAAAAACCAAAACAAAGGGTAAAAAAGACGAAATAAGATACTTCCTCTGCTATGGGATCAATTAACCTTGCTTGACGGTAATATTAGCTGAGTTAGATTATTTCAACTTCATTTTGTCAAATAATTATAAGACGAAAACCGTACGCATCTTATCTGTTTAATTCACCGTAAGGTCAGCGGAAGCAATAACGTTTTTCGGACATTAGAGTTGGTGATGCAGGGGGAACCAGCAGTGCAGTTCGATTAACTAGCGGAGCAAATCAATCAATTTACCCTCGGATTCCCCCGACTCAATGGACGTCAACGTTGTGTAAGAGGGTGTATTTATGAAACTTGAGGACAATGCTAACTAGAAAATAAAGATTAGTTTTTATTAAACGTTTCAGTAACTGTTCCATGTTAGGCCGCCATCCCTAGGCTATTTTAGTCTTACCGGATTTGATTGGTTGTCATTAGTAGAGATTTTTTACATGCAGCTGCTTTCTGTTCCGAGATGACCCTCCGTACGTACGATCACTTTGTAATGTTCGAACCCGCGCTGGATTGATGGAAGACTATCACTCTAACCGACTAGAAGCTCTACCAATGTCCCCATAGAGTTTGATTGATTGATTGACTGATTGGTGTTTTACGCCGCGCTCAAGATTATTTCACTTATATGGCGTTTTAGTGTGGGAGGAAACCGGGCTCTGTGCCCGGAGGAAACCCACGACCTTCCGCTGGTAACTCCCACATAGGTCGTTCGAGTGAAAACCCAGTCAGAAAATTTTCCAATTTTTTTTAGACTGAGTGGGATTCGAACCCGCGACCCATTGGTGGAAGGCTGTTCGGATTGAGCGTCCAACGCTCTACCTACTGAGCCACGGAGGCCCCCCATATAGTTTGAATGTTTCCAACTAGCCGTACACGAGCCTTGTTCGTGCGCGTACATGGAGGAATGATTTCTTAAACGTATGTCGGTTTCCTGTTAATAGAGATATAGAGCTGGGGTTATCTTTCCACTCGTATCGGTTTCTCTGACACCCTCGAATTCGGCGCCCGATGGTCAGTGGTATAATTCACCCGCTTTATTTACCTATATCTGCCTTGACCGGAAGTACTGAACACATTTGTCTGGGATACTTTCGGTCTGGTTAGTATCAACTTACGGAGCAGAGAGACTGTAACACAATTAAATTCTCTGCCATCAGGTTTCGGCTGCGAGATAATTTGTTTCCATTTGCGACTATTAAACAGTGTTCTAACTCAAAACGACAAAGATTGTCAAGGTCGCTTTTTATCGGCTTGTCACGCGAAAGTTGCAAGACAGACGTATCTTTGTTTTAGGCCGTTAATTATAGCTGTTTCTGGGTCCACTTGTCTGGAAGCTGGACGTTAATTAATACAAATTAATGTCTGACTTAATTACTATCGACCACCTCCTCCAGGCATTTTCCGAGTTATTTCTCGACACTGTTTTATCTTTATTATTATTAACTACATTCCCGCCGCGTTTGTCTTTAATAGAACCGAAACGTTCATTGTGGTACCATGAAAAGTAACGACCTTTTATCTTTCTTTTGTGCAGCTCATTTAAACCCTCAAACATAAAACAAATTATTATTTCAAGCCAAAATATATTAATTATTTCACAATGAGCCTCCGTGTGGGTTTTGGGGGATAAGAATTGACACAGTTTTCAGGCAAGCTTGATCGTAAGAGGCAACAGGCAAATTGCATTTTTTTAAGTTGTTGGATTTTTATCTTGTAAACTATAGTACAGCCAGATAAGCTTTAAAAAAAACTCTTCCAAAACCAGTTATTTAGAATTACATTAAGATGAATAAAATAGTTATTTATATAAAAAAAATGTTGAACAACCCCACTGTAAATATTCTTATTTTACATAAATTATCTGACTAAACTATTTTGCTTTGAATAAAGATTTTTAAAATATAGTTCAATATTAATGGACTAGGAAAGAAACTATCAGTGGACGTATTAAACCATACATTACAGTAACCATGCACGATATTAATTGCACCAGTATACGATAATTGACCAATTGCTTGATGACGTTACTTGGAAATTAGGCGCAAAGCATTTCGGGAGATTGAGGGATATTCACATAATTTTACAAAATGGCGTAAAGACTAATAGTGTATAGAGAAGAGGACGTAAAAGACGCCAGATCTTTCGACTGCGCTTATCTGTCGTGCTTGAAGAGGTGTAGTTCGGTACACAACAAGTTGCTTACATAACTATTGATCAGTATAAACTTTTAAAAACATGTCAGCAATATTCTCCAAGAAAGTGGCATCTTGCTATAAATTTATAAGTAGGCTACCGGTTAACAAAATGGAAAAGTGAGGTACATTTTACCCAGAAAGCTTTGCGTAAATCGGCTTTACGTCATCAGGCTGGGCGGTAATTCTAGACAAATTGTCAGAAATACATCTGGCGTTTAAATAAATATGAAAAACTCTTTCATGGAAAATAGCACAGCGACGTTGTAATCGCAATACTAAGATCGTCATTATGCTGATGAATATCAGAAGAATCAAATAATAAAAATAATAGCAGAAGTTGTTATCTATAAAATACTTTGTTTTTATTTTTCTCTCAACGTCTATATGCCACTTAAACAAAAAGTTTACATAAATATTAATTGATTGATTGATTGTTTGGTGTTAACGCCGCCCTCAAGATTATTTCACTTATATGGCGTCGTTGTCAGTTTTATTGTGGGAGGAAACCGGGTTATATGTCCGAAGGAAACATACTACCTTCCGGTAGTAACTGACAACCATCCCACATAGGTCGTTTGGGTGAAAACCCAGTCAGAAAATTTTCCATTTTTTGGGGACTGAGTGGGATTTGAACCTGCGACCCATTGGTGGAATAAATATTAAAGAATGTATTTCATGCTACTCGAGACAACAGTACTTGTACATCAGGAGTGTATGACTGAATTATTTCCATTTAGAAGTTTATATTAATACAGATCTCTCTAATATTAAAAGAGTTTTCTTTTTAGTTGGATTACAGAAGACAATAGCTACGTACAAATGACGGTGCTTTAGAAGCATTGAAATTATGAGGTTTTAAAATGCAGTTATTGGATACAATCACAAGAGCAGGATTGGAGCTGGAAAGGAAAGAGATTTTGCCTTTGGGTTGCCTTATGTGTTAGCACTAAAACAGAGCTTGAGAATATTGGCGCTAATTAAACACGCTGCTTTCGCCTTCAATATATATTTTTTCTGATGGAACCCGTTCAGCTAAAAAATGATGTAATGATGAACTGGGTTTAATACGGCAGAAATTCAATTTCATTTTAATTTTATTCTGTTTCATGTCCCAGTGCATTTTTTATATACCGGCTGTAGAAGTTTTAAAAGGACAGCCACTACCCTCAGTCATTTTTATTTTAAAAATTCAATTCTAAAACAATTTCCAATTAACTGTGACATATATATGTTTAAAGCTCTTCATTTCAGGTTATTTCAAAATATATCAGGTAGACGCATAAATTTGAAGCTCATTGATGTTTCAAGTCTAGCTCTAGATTATTTCACTTATATGGCGGTGTGGACAGGTTAAGTGAGTGGCGCGGGGGGGGGGGCTCTTTGCCCGGAGGGAATTTCAAAACAGACGCGGTTCTTAGTTGATTACAGTCGGCCTCGGTGGTGCAGTGGGTTAAAGTGATCGTCCCTCGGTACCACACAAACCTTCCATCAATGCGGCGCGGGTTAGAATCCCACTCAGACCGAATAAAATTGAAAAAATTCTCTGAGTGGATTTTTCACTCGGTCACCCTATGTGGAAGAGTTGCCAAGTACTCGCCGAAGGTCGGGGATTTCCTCCGGGCAATAAGCCGGTTTACTCTCCACTAAACCTGGCAACGCCGCCATAGGGAAATCATATTGAGTGCGGCGTAAAAAATCAAACATAGTTGATTACTCCAAACTGGATAACATTCAGCGCTAGACCCACTAAAGCAAAATACCATTAGAAAAGAAAACAAACGTTTCTAGAAGCAAGTCACTCTTAATGTGTCTGTTGCGCAGGGAGCTTTAACAATCCATTTATTAAATCAACCGATTGTGCCTGAGGTTTAATCACACCAAATTAAAACAAATAGCCCTAATATATTTCCATTACATCGGCGCGAATTCGGGTTATTTTTACTTCTTCAAAATACTACATATAAGGAGCCATTTTGGGATACCAGACAGGACAATGTATTGTTTAAGATCGCTTGATTTGGTTTTCATCGCAACACTTGTTTTACATGAACTTAATCTACAACAAATAGTTCTTGATTATTTGAATAAAAATTAATGGCCATTGACCCATACGAGCCACAAACGTGTGCTATCCACGGATAACATTCAAATAACCGGCTAAAAGCGTATTCCGCCAAAATTAGTATCCGTGGAAAGCTCTTATTTTCCTAATAAAGATAGCGAGCAATTAGAAAATTCTGCTTTAACCAAATTTTCGCTATATTTAGCTGCTCATGCCACTTCAAACCTATGTGGTTCTTTAGTTTTGGTTAAATCCAAGTACAGGGATTTGTCGTTGACATTTGATAAGGCTCCTTAGATACCATCAGTCATTTTTAACAATAACAGTTACCACGAACACTTAAACGTCACGCTTTGCATCAATCATTGTCCAAGTCCTTTTAACAAGAAACCTCTGTGATATATTACATTTGTTAAGTCCAAGTTCAGGAAATTATCGTTGTCATCTGATATTGCCCCCCAGACGCTATGAGTCATTTTTGACAGTCACAAGAAATAATAAAGCGAATATAGAAATCACTGATCATTAAACGAAACATTTTACATAGACCTAAGACGATAGATGATTGGGCGAATTTCTTATTCTTGTTGACAGCTCACTTTATTGGCTTTCCTTGTGGTTGATCTAATATCACAATCTAAACGCGTTCTTGTAAAACAAAATCATTCCTTAGTACATTTCAGGCTTTAGTTCCCTTGGCTAAAACATCACAACTAAGACTCAATAAGGCTAAAAAGTACGTTTACCCTGAACGGTACCTGAAATGAAATAGTATTTCATAAACAAAAAACTTACTTCCATCTACAAAAGATCGTTTCTAAACCACCCTATAATTCTGTTAATAAACCCATTGGGGAGTTGTAATATTTGCTATAGATTTTCTTCCACAGTCAAAATATGTATCTTTGTATTTGTTTGTTTTTTACTCATCTGAAATAATATATTTAAAACTATCATCTTTCTTCTTTGATTTTAACCAAAAACTTCCCGTTAAGCCTTTTTCGGTTTATTATTGTGATTAAACAAACACCAGCAACAGAAAAGCTGGGGGGTGCTTGAAGGGCAATCGATTCATAATGCAATATTTACGATTTAAAAAGAATCCTTTGTATAACCGTGTATTTAAAACCAAAATGGGTTATTTTCAGTTAAAATGTATTTTGTCCCTTGAGCTAAACAGTAGTTGAAAGTATGCCTACATATATCGCCACTGAGTGAGTATTTTTAACGAATATATGTAGTGGTGCATAGCAATCTCTCGAATTCTACGAAAGGAAATAGGCATTTTTTTTTTTTGGTCTCTTGATTTTGCTTGTATTTGTTGGCTTCATGTCTTCAAAAAAAGATTGCTTGATTTGTCTTTCACGTTGGACTCAAGGTTATTCATTTGTTGTCATTTCCAGTGTTAATATTGAAGGAAACCGCCCCCCCCCCCAAGGAAAATCCCAACCTTCAGCGAGTACTTGGAATCAGAATTTATGTAAAAGTGAGAAATTATGGTAGCTCATCCCACTTTGACGAGTTCACAAACTGAGGAAAGTTTTACATTTATAATGCTAAGTGACACGCCGTCCATCACAGTATCGGGTATACGCCGGGGTACGCCTATCATTCTTTGGCGATGACCATCGTTGGGATCCGGCCCTAAAATCAATAATTGAACGATCGATATTAATGGTCAGTAGAATCTGGAATAAAAGCTTTGACCTTCATTTAACACGAGTAATGGTCATTTCGATGGTCACTGATTAGTTTGATAGCCATCCAACTCTTAGGTAGGTGTCTCAGTTGGTCAACCAGAAAGATCCAGATTCTCAAGTTCTGTAGCCAAAAGTGGTAAATATTTCGCCATTTAATACATTTAAGTTAGGCATACAGCAGGTAAAGTTATAAATCATTCCAAACACAATTTCTGGAAGATGACCGTCTTGTATAGTAAGAACGGATACTTGTTTATGTTCCCATGCGAGCTATTAAAGGCACACTTGCCGCAAAAATCCAGAAAATTGCTTACGTTAAAATAGGCTTTTTTTACCAGTTTGAAAAGTTTAGCCGGAATTCAAAATTTTTTGACATAATTTTCTATTTTTAATTTGAAAAAGAAAATTTGATTGGCTAGGTACCCGCGGTGTAAATAAACCAGCTGGCAGTTAACCTAATTCACGGAACTAATATGAGATATACAGATCGCCGAGTGACACAGATATGCATTCAGATACATTTAAGACGTTAAAGGGAAAGACAATTTTAATGTTAGACTAGTTTAAAAGGAAAGAATTTAGTTCAAGTAGTGTAAAACAATTGACTAGTAGCTTATAGACAATTGACTATAGCTAGTAGCTAATATGTCGAAACAATGCATTACATAATGAAACCAAACATAAATGAATTAATAAAATAAGTTATAAGTTCATTTGAATTCCAATTGTGTTCAATCCATGAAACGGAAAAGATTTTAAAAATGGTAATTTAATTGCGTTGCACATACAGAGAGCAATGTCGGTATAAGCCTAACGTGAAAGTCTTTAATCACGAATGCTTTATTCTGTATTGTACTCCATCTTCCTGTTTCCCATAGCAGTATGGATAAACGGCAATTGTAAAAAGTGAGTTTGCCTAGCTCTATATGCTCTGTGTGGTAAATATTGGTCCATTACAGATTACGTGTTAATATATGGACTCTGGCCGAGTACTCACATAGCAAAACAACATTTCTAGCAGCCTCAGTGTTTGTTTGTCACGTTACCACTCTGAAAGTGCACTCCCCGGTTCCTCATTGAAATTTCGATTCCGTCCAAAGTCAAGATTTGCTTTTCTCTCCAACACATAAAACATACGGGGCTATTTCACGCTTTATTCCGATACTGTGTAAATTTATTGATAACTTGAATAGCAGTGTTGGATTTGTAAAGTGTTCAGTTTCCGCTTGCATTGGCAGCAATCGCATTACCTTGAAATGTAATTTTTCTAGGATAAAAGCGTGACTCAGTAAAAGTACGAACTCATTTAAATATTGACTTTAGGGTGTATATGTCTTTCATTATGAAGTTTTTATAGTGCTTCAAAAGCAAATGCAATCATCATCATGGAAATTACTGAATTAGTACACCGATTGACCCGGACAAAATTCCAGGCCAGGTTTAGAATCGAACTCACGACTAAGGGTTACCGTCCCACTGCCCTATCAACTAAGCTACCCTGCTCATGTTCTAATGGGCTTGGTTTAAGCTTTGCGTATATTAAATAATCTAGCAACCTTACCGTTCACCACAGGGCCGGCGAGCTCAGTTGGCAGGGCGGTTGGACGGTAACTCTAAGTCGTGACTTCGATTCTCACCCTGGTCCGGATTTTCTTCTGGGTCAATCACAATCGAGATCTCGTGCCATTCTACGAGATCTTCAACTCGAGACATGGCTCGAGAGCCGTCGCACTCCATTTTGCGCATAGTTAACTGCAAGAAATCTACTGAGAATTTTTAATCTATATACTATTTATTTCTCTGTTCTATTCTGTTCGCAAACATGTAACTCTATCATAATATGCTGCATTACAGGTTTTTAGGGCAGAAATACTTGTTAAAAATCAAAAATAGAATCGGCACTACATCAGCTCTTAAATACATTCTAAAACAAGATGGCAGCGCCCATGGGTGTCAAGGCAAAATATGATATGGACTTCAAGGTATTTCATGGTATATTATATGTATTAGGAGAGTAGCAATCAATATAACAAAACAGGTTTTCGGCGGCTTAAACGTTACCTACCAGAATTATATCGAATATCTCTCTACACAACCGAGCCAACTATCAGTGTCACGTGTCGTTGTTTACAATTTTAAGGACGTGGACAGCAGTGGTCTCCCTTTGTGTTAAAGCAACATGTCACTCAATCGTTTTAGAGTTGATATCTCAACGAATGGCAGTAGGATCAATCTCTATTTTAGATTGGGTCAATCAATGTCGGCATTTATTCTGTTTCTGATGGTAGGTTTATTAACGTTTTATAATGAACGTTATCCACACAGATAAAGCGATCGTTTATCGCTGATAAGGGGATTTACAATATACATACATCCATCGGCTTAAAACCCGTTTTCCATTTCAGTTCTTTTGATTGATTGGTTGATTGATTGATGTTTTACTCCACACTTAAGACTAATTCACTTATATGGCGTCGTTGCTAGGTTTAGTGGGAAACCCCCAACATTCGGCGAGAAACTGGGAGCTTTTCATTGTTCGACGGTCGAGTGAAAAATCCTCTCAGATTTTTTTCAATCTTTATTTGATCTGAACTGAATTCGAACCGCGATGCATCGATGGAGGGCGTATGTCGGACTAGGGGACTATCGGTCTGGCCGACTGAGCCACGGAGGCACCCTCTGATAGGGTTCAAGTTCATACAACGACAAACTGATTGGTCTTGAAATATGGAAACCCCCATTTGTTCAGTGATCTGTATTTAGCGAAATAGTGTTCAAATGTACAAAGACAAAAAAATTAAAAAAAAACTGGGAGAGACGTTCATTGATTCTACGCATAGGTGAATTCAAAGCACTGCTTTGGCGTACATTATCATTACTAGTAGCTCTAAATAGCTTCCAAAATATAGTTTTTTTATACAAAATCAAAATAAAATCCGCATAAAATTTTGTTTTAAGGGAAATATGTCAAAGGCTAGGCAGATCATGCCACTTAAAGTAAAGAATTAATAGGCGCTAACAGTATTGTTCCCGCTAATAATACTAGAAATCAGATTGGTAAAATCATGTGCTATTTATACAGCGTCGTCAAGATTACACCATTTATCAGGCGGATTCATTTATTGTGAAGAGTAGATAAAGATTTAGGTCTTTTTGGTGGCAGGAAAGCCTGTCATTTATACAACGTCACCAAGATTACATCATTTATAAGACGGATTTATTTATTGTGAAGAGTAGATAAAGATTTAGGTCTTTACGATGGCTGGAAAACCTCGACATTTAATCTCCAAGTACCATCAATCATTTGAACGTCAAATACACGAGTTGTATAGCGGTTCTGGTTGTATTTATGACAAAACCCGCAATGCCTATTCACTGGAAGACAAATGACAAATCTGTTTTAGAATCAACAAAGGATAATGGGTGAATCCAATAAATTACCCACACAAAGAGAAACGTGACAGCATTTTATACCTGTTTTTGTTGTACTAATGGATTCCATCATTTAATATCTATAAATACGAGTCTCTGAAAGACATCAGAGTGACAACATCATTCACAATAAATAAAATAGCTATGATATTTGGGATTGTGATATATTAAAAGATCAGTACGTATAAAATCATTTATCATTAAGCTGTATACGTGGAATGGTCGTCACGTGACGTTTGAGTTCCAGCGAGTTCTAACACTACAACGAGATGATTAGGTGATTTCAATCCAAGATGGCGGCCGTCACACGCTTGCTCATCTCGCAGCAGTGGCGGCGCTTTCTAGATTGATTGATTGGAGTTTTACGCCGCGCTCAAGAATTAGATCCTTTCACCTATATGGTTCAGAACAAAAGTTAAATTAAGCAGAACCTTTAACATCAAAAATACATTTTTAAACACAAAATAGTAAAAACTGGTTAAAGTGTATATTATTTTTGACGTATAAAAAAACATATCACATTTATCTCGAAAACATCAAAACTTGTCCACATGTCATAGAAATATAAACTCCATATAAATAACTATTTGTTTTCATCTTAACACAATTTCAAATAACTAGATCCCTTAGAATGTTTTAAAAACATATTGGTCTATACCATAAATGTAAAAATTTGACACAGGTTAGCCCCGTACGATCAAGCTTGCCTATGAGCTGTGGTCCCATTTTTATCCTCTGGAACCCACACGTAGGCCCAATGATTAGTCGCCTCTTACGATCAAGCACCTTGGGAAAGCTGTGGGTCTATTCTTATCCCCCCCGGAACCCATACGGGGGGCGCTTTCTAGAACATCAGATCAAAACCAGCCAATGAGACGCAGCCATTCCTCGTATATCGTTACACTAGTGCAGATGGAAAGAGTAGTGTTCATTTAGTCTAAAACAACTGCACAATGTGTATTTTATCCCCTCGTAAGCGAATAGTTGAAATGTGATTAAGGCAAAGTAAAATAGCATTGTCAAAGACAAAGACAATACAGTAATCAAGAAAGGCTAGCTGGAAAGGAGCCTTTTCTGTGAATTGAAATAAACATATAACATTGAATCAACCACCGATAAAAATTAGCGACCATAGTGTTCAGTCAACAGTTTTACTTTAATAATTTTATATTTAATATTTAATATATCTTATAATAAATGAAAAAACGTTTAAAATTTGGCAGCTAAAATCCCTTTCAAAAAATATATTGCAGTGAACCCCAGTGTGAGTTCCTGGGATAAGGGATGGTCCACAACTTCTTGGCATAAGCTTAATCGTAGGAGACGTCTAATCTGGGGGAATTTGTTGATTGTTAAATTCTTAACGGTCAATTTTTATGGTACACGTTCTTCATTCCACTCTCTTAAAGCTTGTTTGTTGAGATATTAACAATAATGCAATTCGACTGTTATACGGTACCAGCGAGATTACCAAAACCCAAAACACAGACATTGTTGTATCTGTTTGTCAATTTATTCCAGCATCTAAACATTATTGTCCCCGCTAATAATACTAGAAATCATATTGGTAAAATAATGTGCTATTTATACAGCGTCATCAAGATTACACCATTTATCTGGCGGATTTATTTATTGCGAAGAGTAGATTTCGGTATTTTTGGTTTCAGGAAAGCCGGTCATTTATACAACGTCATCAAGATTACACCATTTATCAGGCGGATTTATTTATTGCGAACAGTAGATTTAGGTCTTTTTGGTTTCAGGAAAGCCGGTCATTTATACAACGTCATCAAGATTACATCACTTATAAGACGGATTTATTTATTGCGAAGAGTAGATAAAGATTTAGGTCTTTACGATGGCTGGAAAACCTCGACATTTAATCTCCATGTACCATCAATCATTTGGACGTCAAATACACGAGAGCCTTATAGCGGTTCTGGTTGTATTTATGACAAACCCGCAATGCCTATTCACTGGAAGACAAATGACAAATCTGTTTTAGAATCAACAAAGGATAATGGGTGAATCCAATAAATTACCCACACAAAGAGAAATGTGACAGCATTTTATACCTGTTTTTGTTGTACTAATGGATTCCATCATTTAATATTTAGAAATACGAGTCTCTGAAAGACATCAGAGTGACAACATCATTCACAATAAATAAAATATCTATGATATTTGAGATTGTGATATATTAAAAGATCAGTACGTGTAAATCATTTAGCATTAGGCTGTATACGTGGAATACTGGTCTCGTGACGTTTGAGTTCCAGCGAGCCCTTACACTACAACGAGATAATGAGGCGATTTCAATCCAAGATGGCCGTCAAACGCTTGCTCATCTCACAGCAGTGGCGGCGCTTTCTAAATCCATTGATTGATTGGAGTTTTACGCCGCGCTCAAGATTTAGATTATTTCACTTATATGGATTCTTTAAAATAAAAAAAAATACTTGCTGTCCAATGTATGTTTTATCTCCTCGTAAGTGAATAGTTGAAATGTGATTAAGGCAAAGTAAAATAGTATTGTCAAAGACAAAGGCAATATAGTAATCAAGAAAGGCTAGCTGGAAAGGAGCCTTTTCTGTGAATTGAAATATACATATAACATTGAATCAGCCACAGATAAAAAATAGCGACCATAGTGTGCAGTTAACAGTTTTACTTTAATAATATTATATTTAATATATCTTATAATTAATGAAAAAACGTTTGAAATTCGACAGCTAAATCCCTTATAAAAAATACATTGCAGTGAGCCCCAGTGTGAGTTCCGAGGATAAGGAATGGTCCACAATTTCTTGGTATAAGCTTGATCGTGACAGGTGACTAACCTGGGGGAATTTGTTGATTGTTAAATTCTTAACGGTCAATTTATATGGTACACCTTCTTCGTTCCACTCTCTTATAAATGATTTACCACACATGCGCATTGGAAACGAACAATAGCTGCTTCAATAACACGAGTGATGTTTGCCTTATAAAAGGGGATCACAGCAGGTTTGTCTCAATAGAGCGCTTTAAGGATTCAGTTTGTTGGATATGTACGATTTTAAATAAACGAGTACATAAATGCGGATTGTTTGCAATTGGAGACACAATTTGTAGATTTTTTTAATACAATAAATATTTTTAATACAATAAAAAAATATTTAAATTACCGTATTTTATCAAATCGCTCAGTTAAGAGAAGCCAATATAACTAGACGTGAAGATTTAAGTCAAATTTAAAACAAAGCAGAACTGTTTTATATGGTGTGTAGCGGAACAAAGACTGTTTTATCAAAAGAAAAACTGATTTATGCAGGGAAAGGGCATCTAACTTTTTGGTCAAATTAATACCTCACTTAAATGCTTCGTTAAAAAAAATTCGTTGTACCGTAACGCCATTTAAACGAAATCATAGCGAAATGGGTGGAGTAGGTTGCAGTAAAATTGAATCCCCACTCTAAAATATTCTGAAAAAATATTTTATTTTTCCCACACATGATAAACTTTACAAGTATAAATGAACTGACAATCTGGCAATATTTTTGGACACCTAATCAAATAATATTTTTGGAAAATTATTTCCCAATATTTACAGCTCAAGTCATACCATATCAGAGCTTACTTGAAGTGAACTTCGTGTAACACGGCGCCAAGTTCAGATTGCACCAGACGATTCTTAAAAAATAATCGGCAGGGGCAAAACAAAGAGACTAACATTTAAACCGGTTAAACGCCTCGCCACTGCCGATTCTTAAAAAATAATTATTTTTTAAGAATCGGCAGTAGCTCGGCATTTATCCTATACGGATATCTCTACAAGCCACACTCTCTTCAACCATCTTGTCATAGTTGTTTCGCCCTCCTCCACCCCATCACGGATTATCTCTGTATAGATGTTTATGTTAGGCGCTATTGTCCCCCACCTTTGCATTAAATCAAGTAATTTTTTAACAGATCCAAGTCGGATCAACCAATGTATTAATACGTCTTTATGAATATCCTTCATGGCGTTGGACGCTAAATCCGAACAGCCTTCCACCAATAAGTCGCGGGTTCGAATCCCACTCAGTCCAAAAATTGGAAAATATTCTGACTGGGTTTTCACGTGGGATGGTTCCCAGTTACCAACGGAAGGTCGTAGGTTTCCTCCGGGCATAGAGCCCGATTTCCTCCCACAATAAAACTGGCAACGCCGCCATATAAGTGAAATAATCTTGAGCGCGGCGTAAAACACCAAACATTCAATCTATAATTTTATGACTTTTCTGGTTTTCACTTTTGTTGAATTTATATGCAAACAGTATACAGTGCAAGCACAGGGATTAAAATGTACATTTCCTAATTGGAATTAAACATTTTTACAAAAAAAAATGGTTAATTTTTTCTATATTATCTACTTATATATGTCATGCAAGAGGAATGATTTTGTGCTTACGATTAGTCAATCGTCGACCTAAATAAGACAGTTTCTCTCTTTTCTACCAAGCTCCATTGCCTCAACTTTATACAATCAAAAAGTCATCATTTGTTATTCGGGTCACATCTAACTTTTACCTGATAAAGGCACAATAGTCTTTATAAAGGCATATAGAATACTTCTTAGTGTTAACCAACAAAAAAAATATAGAATCCTTTTACGTATATCCATTAAGTGATTATTTTCAAAAAAGAAATGATTTTATTCCAGCTTAAGCTATGCTTTCATCAGATATTTTCTGTGACATTAAGAGTGCGCGAGTATTAAACTTGCAGGCTTTTACACAGAAATGGGTAACAAAAACGTCATTATTACATTTTCAGCAAACGGAACAAATAAGGTTAAACTCAAGCTAAGCTATAAGAGATTTGCCAATGTAAAGCATTTAGTCGCCATTAAAAGTTGTACACATCTTATTGTCGCAGAGCATTCAGATCATACAATGAAGACACACACAGTTACTGGTTTCTTTGAATCGAAGACTGAACCCAGAGAAAACAGAGAACAAAACACCGTGATCTCGTCGTGATTGAATGGTCAACTTTATGGATTGTTAAATCTTAAATGATCGTTTAATTATGTTGTTGCATATTATGAAAGTTGACTGCATGGAAACTAGGGCATAAGTTAAAGGCATAGATAACTCCAGAAACAGACACAACCTAACTTACAGAATGCCCACGAAGGCCCTTAACCCACAGAACGACTCTTGCCGCCATTTTCTCCAGTTTGAGAAAAATGTTACGGAGAAGAATAAAATAAACTAATGTACGATACCAGAAAAGATTGGTTGATTGACGTTTTACGCCGCAACCAGGATTATTTCATTAAACATACTGGCGTTGCCAGATTTAGTGTGGGAGGAAACCAGGCTCTTTGCCCGTGGAAACCCACGATATTAGGCGAGTACCTGGCAACTCTTCCACATACAATGACAGAAAAAGAGGGTTAACTAAGTTGTATACACTTAAATAAACAGTAGACTTGGGGAAAATTACACTTCGTTGTCTTTCTGCTTAGAAAATTCCGCAAGAACAGTTTTAATGAAAAAATCCAAATTAGAAGTTATATGAATTCGTTTCAAAAGATATCCTATATAATATGGTATTTCAGTGATGTTATTTTGTCATAACTTTTAGTCTCAAATTTATTCCTTGTTTTGCTATTTTGCTTAATATTTTAAGTTTTGTCAAACTTATTTGGCGAGTACCTAGCAACTCATCCGAATTCGACGATCTGGTGAAAAATCCACTCAGATCTTTTTTCAATTTTATTTGGTCTGAGTGGGATTCGGATCCAGTGTGCATCGATATAATCTGGACCAAGGGACTATCACTCTGCAGACTGAGCCACTCATACTCCATTTTCAACTTATTAGGTTGCCGTTGAGATTAACAAATGTCGCCATTTTGGTTTAATTGGGTCTGCTGTTTGTGCCAAAAATCAAACTAAAAATATTTTTATTCAAAAGAAAAATTCATATCCTCTCGAACCACTTTCAGCGATTAGGACATGCCATGTCACCAAGGTGGTCATTTGGAATCTATCGGGGTTTTTTGTCGAGTTGTCTCGGAAACCGCTATATTTACCAGCGCCAAACTCAACCTTCTTCAATTTTGACTGGAAGTCATTGTTCTGTTCCGTGTACATTTTTAGTTTATTTTTGTAACTGCTGAATAAATTGTTGAACTCAGCTGCGTTATTAAACATTATGTATCAAATTTTGTTGTTCTTTCTGAAGACCACAGTCCCTAGAATGGACAGGATTGTTGTTAATCGTAAAGACGCCGCAGCCGTTAGTTAAATATTGTCTGGCATTTTATATAAATATATGTTAAGTACTACAAATGATTTTATTCTTATGTTTGATCCTGTATGGAAGACATTTTGCTTGTATAAACGCTCGGTAAACTATCCTCTGGGAAATGTTAGACTTCTTAGAAAAGGGGTTATTAAAGTGGTATGAGCTGCCAAATATACTTTTAGGTAGTTTTATAAGCAACAAAACCCCCAGAAATGATCTCCCACATCCCGGCTATTTGAATTTCGTCTGTTATAACCACATATCTTTGTTCTGTTCGGGTTATTTACTTTTTAAAGGTACTTCAAACGCTGAATTTATTATTTATGAAAACATTCTGAGTTGTGACAGCTTGTGCCATTTTAAAGAAAGCCAAATGTGATTCAGAAGCGAGTAATCCACTCTCGGTGTCATTTTATTAGTCAAAGCCTTTTTTAGTTTGAAGTAATCAATCCAGAAAGAGATTGCTCTGCTTATTCGTACACCTGCGTCATTCATTACATTTCGATAAGTGGACTGAGGGGAAAACTAATGGATGCCATTGTACTTTTGTAAAGAAGACGTAAAATGCTGTGCATCTTATGAAAATGGCTTCAAAAACAGTTTTTGATAGACCTTGTCTCCTTTTAAAAAAATATAAAATATATTTTTGTTTCCTATATACCGAAATGATCTGGATTGACTAATTGTTCGGTGTTTTACGCCGCGCTCAAGATCATTTCACTTATATGGCAGCGTTGCCGGTTTTATTGTGGGAGGAAACCGGGCTCTATGCCCGGAGGACACCCACAACCTTCCGCTGGTAACTGGCAACCATCCCACGAAGGTCGTTCGAGTGAAAACCCAGTCAGAAAATGTTCCGTTTTTTGTTGGACTGAGTGTGATTCGAACCCGTGACCCATTGGTGGAAGGCTGTGAAATGATCTGGATAGATACATACATGTAGGAAGCAGCGATATTGAGTGTAAAGGGACATGCCCGGACAGCGTGATTCGAAGATCGTAAAAATGTGTGCTACTGAACTGTTGTAAATATAAAGAGGAATTTTCCAGGTGACTTTTGGTATTTTTTCTAGCTACTACTGACCGCTAAATATGGAGCTTTAATTGGGAATTCATTTTGTGGCTGCGCGTTTGGTTCAATCTCGACCGTTTGTTTAGTGACGGGCAGAAAACAATAGAAGCGGGGAATTCCTTAAATAACTCTTTAAATGTACATTTTTTGCGGAAAGTCGACTTACGTTTTTCACCCGAGATTGATCACAAGTTGAAGCATACTAATCTGCCAAGGTAAAACACGGAATGGCCATATGGAGACTTTACCTTGGCCCGAGAATATGACCAATAGTTGCAATGCATATTTTGTTGCAGTTTTACATCTAAATCATTACTATTGCACTATAACCACTACAACAAGATACACAGCTTTATTTATCCCAGGAGGTGCAATATGGGAAACACTATAGCTAGTAGCTAATATGTCCAAACAATGCATAACATAATGAAACAAAACATAAAATGAATTAATAAAATAAGTTATAAGCTCATATTAATACCAATTGTGTTGAATCCATGAAACGGAAAAGATTTTTTAAAAATGGTAATTTAATTGCGTTGCACATACGGAGAGCAATGTCGGTATAAGTCTAACGTGAAAGTCTTTAATCCTGAATGCTTTATTCTGTATTGTACGCCATGTTACTGTTTCCCATAGCAGTGTGGATAAAACGACAATTGTAAAAAGTGAGTTTGCTTAGCTCTATATGCTCTGTGTGGTAAATATTGGTCCATTACAGATTACGTGTTAATACATGGACCCTGACCGAGTACTCACATAGCAAAACAACATTTCTAGCAGCCTCAGTGTTTGTTTGTCCCGTTACTACTCTGAAAGTGCTCTCCCCGGTTCCTCATTGAAATTTCGATTCCGTCGAAAGTCAAGATTTGCTTTTCACTCCAACACATAAAACATACAGGGTTATTTCACGCTTTATTCCGATACTGTGTAAATGTATTGATAAATTGAATGGCAGTGTTGGATTTGTAAAGTGTTCTGTTTCCGGTTGCATTGGCAGAAATCGCATTACCTTTAAATGCAATTGTTCTGGGATAAAAGCGTGACATAGTAAAAGTACGCACTCAACCCTGAATTCTAACCACAAAACGTTATCCGAAGCTTAGACTCATTTAAATATTGACTTTAGGGTGTATATGGCTTTCATTATGAAGTTGTTATAGTGCTTCGAAGGCAAGTGCAATCATCATCATGGAAATTACTGAATTAGTACACTGATTGACCCGGACAAAATTCCAGGCCAAGTTTAGAATCGAACTCACGACTTTCGGTAACCGTCACACTGCCCTACCAACTGAGCTACCCGGCTCATGTTCTAATGGGCTTGGTTTAAGCTCTGCGTATATAAGATAATCTAGCAAGCTAACCGTTCCCCACAGGCCCGGCTAGGTCAGTTGGTAGGGCGGTCGGACGGTAACTCAGAGTCGTGAGTTCGATTCTCACCCTGGTCTGGATTTTTTTCTGGGTCAATCAGTATCGGCATTCATTATGTTTCTGAGGGTGGGTTTATCAACGTTTTATAATGAACGTTATCCATAAGGGGATATTACAATATACATACATCCATCAGCTTAAAACCCGTTTTCCATTTCAGTTCTTTTGATTGATTGATTGATGTTTTACTCCCCGCTTAAGACTAATTCACTTATATGGCGGCGTTGCTAGGTTTAGATGGGAAACCCCCAACATTCGGCGAGTAGCTGGGAGCTCTCCATTGTTCGGCGGTCTAGTGAAAACTCCTCTCAGAATTTTTTTCAATTTTTATTTAGTCTGAACTGAATTCGAACCGCGATGCATCGATGGAAGGCCTCTGTCGGACTGAAGGAATATCACTGACTGACTGAGCCACCGAGTCATCCTCTGATAGGGTTCAAGTTCATACAACGACAAACTGATTGGTCTTGAAATATGGAAACCCCGATTTGTTCAGTGATCTGTATTTAGCGAAATAGTGTTCAAATGTACACAGACAAAAAATGGGAGAGACGTTTATTCATTCTATGCATAGGTGAATTAAGAGCACTGTTTTTGCGTACATTCTCAATACTAGTAGCTCTAGATAGCTTCCGAAGTGTAGTTTTGGATACAAAATCAAAATAAAATCCACATAGAATGTTGGTTTAAGGGGAAAAGGTCAAAGGCTTGGCAGATCATGCCACTTAAAGTAAAGAATTAATAGGCGCTAACATTATTGTTCCCGCTAATAATACTGGAAATCATATTGGTAAAATAATGTGCTATTTATACAGCGTCGTCAAGATTACATCATTTATAGGACTGATTCATTTATTGCGAAGAGTAGATTTAGGTCTTTTTGGTTTCAGGAAAGCCTGTCGTTTATACAACGTCATCAAGATTACAAACGGATTTATTTGTTGCAAAGAGTAGATACAGATTTAGGTCTTTACGATGGCTGGAAAACCTCGACATTTAATCTCCAAGTACCATCAATCATGTGAACGTCAAATACACGAGAGCGTTATAGCGGTCCTGTTTGTGTTTATGACAAACCAGCAATGCCTATTCACTTGAAGACAAATGACAAATCTGTTTTAGAATCAACAAAGGATAATGGGTGAATCCAATAAATTACCCACACAAAGAGAAATGTGACAGCATTTTATACCTGTTTTTGTTGTACTAATTGATTCCATCATTTAATATCTAGAAATACGAGTCTCTGAAAGACATCAGAGTGACAACATCATTCACAATAAATAAAATAGCTATGATATTTGGGATTGTGATATATTTAAAGATCAGTACGTACAAAATCATTTATCATTAAACTCTATACTTAGAATTGTGGTCACGTGACGTTTGAGTTTCAGCGAGCCCTTACACTACAACGATGTGATCAGGTAATCCAAGATGGCGGCCGTCACAAAAGTGCCTATCTCACATTAATGTCGGCGCTTTAAGATAAGATAAGATAAGACAACTTTTATTTAGAGTCGGGTTTAGGCAAACAAATTAACATAAGCTCGGTTGAGCTTTCCCTACCGACTATAACACAGATAAAACAAATACAAAAAAATAAAGGTATGGCAATAAGGATTAGAAATGTTTTCATAATAATTATGGATAATTGGCTTTCCAGAACATGAGATTCAAACCAGCCAATGAGACATAGCCAATCCACGTAAATAGTTTGTCATTTATTTCAAATAACTGGTGTGTTTGATTTGACATCAATGCATTGGCAATCTAAGTATATAAAACTAATATTTCCTTTTTCAATTTATTTTCGCCTGGAATACACGTCCATTTCTAATTGTTGCAGTTTTATTTAGTTAATACATTTCTAAATTTCTATGGTTGCTGTTTTTGTTTCACTCAAAGGGACATTTTTACTTCAATATGTTCGCCCTGGGAAGCCAGATGGACTCTGAAGTTTCATACTTACAAGTATTTTTTTATTTTGTTAAAATACACTTTTGATTTCGCTACGGATATCGTGAATAAATTGTATATGTAGCTTATGGCCATAAATGATGATTTCTTATTGCCAGAATGTTGCCCTTTATGATCACAATTGTTTCTGCAACATCAGTTTGCCAACAATCTCCCTACACCAATGATTTTATCGGTAGATACAGACTTTCCAGGGGGGTGCCTACTTTTTTCTAAAGGAACATAGAATACTTCTTAGTGTTAAACAACAACAAATATGAAACCCTTTTACGTATGTCCATTAAGTGATTATATTTAAAAAAGAAATGATTTTATTTGAGCTAAAGCTATGCTTTCATAAGGTATTTTCTGTGACATTAAAAGCGTGCGAGTATTAAACTTGCAGGCTTTTAAACAGAAATGTGTAACAAAAACGCCATTATTACATTTTTAGCAAACGGAACAAATAAGGTTAAACTCAAGCTAAACTATAAGAGATTTGCCAATGTAAAGCATTTAGTCGCCATTAAAAGTTGTACACATCTTATTGTCGCCGGACATTCAGATCAAACAATGAAGACGCACACAGTTAATGGTTTCTTTGAATCGAAGACTGAACCCAGAGAAAACAGAGAACAACACACCGTAATCTCGTCGTGACTGAATTGTCAACTTTATGGATTGTTAAATCTTAAATGATCGTTTAATTCTGTTGTTGCATATAATGGAAGTTGACTGCATGGGAACTAGGGCATAAGTTAAAGGCATAGATAACTCCAGAAACAGACACAACCCAACTTACAGAATGCCCACGAAGGCCCTTAACGCACAGAACGACTTTTGCCGTCATTTTCTCCAGTTTGAGAAAAATGTTACGGTGAAGAATAAAATAAACTACTGTACGATGGTAGAAAAGATTGATTGATGGACGTTTTACGCCGCAACCAAGATTATTTCATTAAACATACTCGCGTTGCCAGGTTTAGTTTGGAAGGAAACCAAGCTCTTTGCCAGGGGAGAAACCCACGATATCCGGCGAGTACCTGGCAACTCTACCAGATACAATGACAGAAAAAAAGAGTTGTGTACATTTGAATAAAAAAAGAGACTTGGGGGAAATTACACTTCGTTTTTCTGCTTGGAAAATTCCGCAAAAACAGTTTTTTAATGAAAAAACCCAAATTAAAAGCAATAGGAATTCGTTTCAAAAGATATCCTATATAATATGGTATTCCAGTGATGGTATATTGTCATAACTTTTAGTTTCCAATTTTTTCCTTGTTCACATGTAGCTATTTTGTTTAATATTTTAAGTTTTGTAAAATGTAATCGGCGAGTACCTGGCAACTCATCCATATTCGACGATCGAGTGAAACATCCACTCAGATCTTTTTTCAATTTTATTTGGTCTGAGTGGGATTCGGATCCAGTGTGCATCGATATAATCTGGACCGAGGGACTATCACTCTGCAGACTGAGCCACCGAAGCCCCCTTTCCACTTAGAAGGTTGCTGTTGAGATGATCAAATGGCACCGGCCATTCTGTTTAATTGTGTCTGATGTTTACGACAAGAATCAAACTAAAAATATTTTTAGTCAAAATAAGAATTCATATGTTCTCAAACCCCATTCAGCGATTCAGACACGTCATGTCAACAAGGCAGGCATTTGGAATCTATCGTTTTTTGTCGAGTTGTCTCGGAAACCGCTATATTTACCAACGTCAAACTCATTCATCTTCAATTTTGACTGGAAGTCCAAATTTTAGTTTATTTTTGTAACTGCTGAATAAAATGTTGAAGTCAGCTGCGTTATTAAACACTAAGTATCAGATTTTGTTTTTCTTTCTGAAGACCACATGCACAGTTCAAGGAACAAGTTTCAATTACAGCTCTGTGTCCAGCTTCTGGATTTTCCTAGGCTTAATAAAATCCAATAAATTCAAATTCAAATCAAGTAAATTAAATAAAACATAGCTTTCTTCATACGCGTATGGGGTATAACCTTCAATTGTCCCCGTTCAAAATTAATTGTTCAGGAATGATATTTATGAACAATGAAACACACGAGCACAAGGGAAATCTTCCTGGCTAAAATAACCATGGAGACAAGTTTCTTATTGTGTCTTGGGGTTTGTCATTGGGACCGCAATACTCAACCATATTTAAGAACAAAAAATCATGTTATTATCAACTCAACTTATAAATGCCACTGAAACAAGACAATATCAAAGGGCACAGGGAACATTTTATACATTTACAAAAATCATGGAGACAAGTTTCTAATTCAGTTTAAAATGTCATTTACCCAACCATAGTTAAGCACACAGAATTAAAGGTCACATGGAAAAATTGTTTTGATTTAAATAATCATGGACACAAGTTTCTGTGATACGATTCTGACCTTTATACCCAACCATAAGTTGTTGGAATAAGCCAGACCCCATGATATCTGATCAGGCTGAAGACAGGCATAAGTTTGGCTTTAGTTAGTAGAATTGTCTGAAGCCCTTTGTAATATATTGACAAGGTTGTTCGGATTCCAACTATGCCAATAATATCGGTTAACAGAGATAAAACCAAATGTGATGGTGGAAAAATTAGAAATACCTAGGTAGAAGACAGGCAAGGGAGTTTAGCACTGATTAGTAGATAGTTCAAATTCTCCTTTTTTAAGCAATGCCTGACCGTATGCTATTTTTCCTTAAGCAGTGCGAATTAGAAACTTTTTAGCGGAGCTAGTCTTAAGAATGTACGTGAAAGAATAATGTTTTGAACGTACGTAGGTCTAAGTCCCGTTTAATTTAATTTTTGAATGGCCTAATTTGATTCTTATAGACAAATCAATATGGCTTTGCTGATTATATCGCAAATAATTCATTTTCTATGAGCTTGAAGCCCTGTGATTGTCTTGACCATTAAAATTGATGAAAAAGATAGATTTGTAGCTCATGTCACTTTACTACCACGGATATGAGTACCTGATTTGATTTATTTACGTCTCAATGACATTCTTGAGGAATCTATTTTAGGGTTATTTAAAATGCTGACGTTGGCTTCTCATAGACCAGTATTAAACCGGACATCTCGTTTCGATGAATAAAACAGTCGCAGGTGTTTGAAAATATGCATTATTAATGAAAACATTCCCAACGATTCGTGTGGCTAAATGTTCCATTGATTTGTTTTGTATTCATCCTAACACACGGTAAAGCCAGCTTAAAATCAAGTCCCCCTTTGGATAGCAAATGCAGTGTGTACATTGAAGTGTTTTGTATTCATCCTAACACACGGTAAAGCCAGCTGAAAATAACTTGTTGATCTACTGAATAGCTTCGCATAATGCAGTAGCAAGGTAACTCCGAATAAATTTAACAAACGCATATTGACGATTTTAATATTTCGACAAAGATATATTTGTCATCTTCAGGAAAATCAAGTCCCCCTTTGGATAGCAAATGCAGTCAAAAAAACATGAAATGAAACAAGGTCACAAAACAAAATACACAGTGACAGAAAGACTGAAGCTTCATTTAACTCTATTAACCCAAACGTCTATCGACAGATTGCTTGATGACGTCACCGGGGCAATAAGAGTGGTTAAAACATGGCATTTTGAAGGCTTCTACCTTGAGAGGTTATCGTTAGTGAAATGGAAGAGAATAATTCTTGACGGTCATAAAACGGACGACACTTATCATGCCAAACTTTGAATCTATCATTGTACATTTAACAAGATACCTCTGTGATATTTTGGGTTAAATCCAAGTACAGGGATTTGTCGTTGACATTTGATAAGGCTCCTTGGACACCATCAGTCATTTTTAACAATAACAGTTACCACAAACACTTAAACGTCACGCTTTGCATCAATCATTGTCCAGGTCCTTTTAACAAGAAACCTCTGTGATATTTTACATTTGTTATATCCAAGTTCAGGAATTTATCGTTGTCATCTGATATTGCTCCCCAGACTCTATCAGTCATTTTTGACAGTCACAAGAAATAACTAGAGGCTGATGAAGTTGCAGCGGGGCAACTTCAAGGTCCGGGATCCCCTGTTAAGTTTTTATCAGTTTGTTTTTCGTTATATCGTAATTATTCGCCACATCGAGACAGAAATCTCTGAAATAAAACCTAAAACCGGGAAATTGAATATCTATTTGGTTATATTTTTCAATCATAATTTGCCTTAAACATGTTTAGCACTGTCTCTGATATTTTCACTTTGGTAACGTACTATGTATTATTTATATAATGTCACATCAAATTGTACAAGATTAGGTCTGTCTTCTTGAACATAGCAGTTACGGCCTTTGTCACTAAATCAATGTCGCCCTTGGTGTGAAAACCATAATTGATGTTAGTCGCTAAAATAACTTACAGTTTGCTGTAAGTTTGCTTTCGAGCGCCAAATAACATTGAAATTTGTCACTAAGCCAGTTTTGGTTTTCTGGAACATTTAATCTCTATACGTGAATAATTGCGCAAAAGTTCTATTATGGTCTTAAACTAATGAGCGATTGATTGAGACCTTGCGTGCTATTTCTTTTCCTAAAATATTGGGCGTATTTGTATCCTCGATGGTGAAAATATCCGTTTATCATGTTACCTACCAAGATTCTATCAATAGAATGCACATCCTTCATTAACATCCTAGGTTTTTGTCCTTAACTTGATGTGGGTTTATGTCTGTGTGGCCGAAGATCTTTCTTATAAATATTTGAACATAGTTTTATTAACATCATATTTTTAAACAGTCATATTTTATTGAGTTTTTATTGAAACGGGTTGATTTTCACACAAGGCATAGACCTTGATCAACACTATTGGTATGTCAAATTTAAAGTTGATATCTGAAAGCAATTTTGAAAAACTCAAGTTTTTAATTTTTTAATAAAATTCAATATGGCGGCGAAACCGTTGATCCAATCAAAAATTACGTGGCAGCTCAAAGATGAAGAAAAATATTGTCTATCTAAATTTAAAAAGCCGATTGCTTTATTAGAAAAATTATCTGAGATATGACTCATTAAAGTTTTCAAAAATTCAAAATGGCGTCCTGGTCACGTGACTTGTTGCACGTTCATAAAACTTTGGAATTTAATAGATCTATAATAGGTCTACAAGCATGATAATTATCGTTAAGTTCCAATAAATGGTTTTCTAGATATTGCATTTTTTTAAAAAGTTAAAAACATCATAACTTTGACGAATAAAAGTCTGCTATGAATTTTCGAGGAGATTCTTGATTTGGACAACTTAGTAGTCCCCCGACTTCTACTAAGTGTATGTGAAATTTGAGCTAAATCGGATGAACGGTTTCAGAGAAGAAAAAATTTGGGCAAATACGCCTTTTTCAAAATGGCGGACAAACGGCGTAGCGTAGCAACAATTCAGAAAAAATGGACCTAGATAATTTGTTTAAGAATATGTATGTGAAAGATGAGAGTCGTGTCTAGAAAACTGTTTGAGTTATATCACCTACAAAAACCGTGGAAAACAAATAAGAATAAGAATAATAATAATACGGAAAAAGCAGAACGATTTCAATAGGTATCCCCACCAAGTTGGGGATCCCTAATAAAGCGAATATAGAAATCACTGATCATTAAACGGAACACTTTACATAGACCTAAGATGATAGATGATTGAGCGAATTTCTTATTCTTGTTTACAGCTCACTTTATTGGCCTCCATTATGGTTGATCGAGAGCGATTAACTTAAGGAAAAAGAGTTTTGATAAAACTTAATTTGGATACACCCTACCTTTAATATAAGAAAATATCTATTGGAATTAGCATGTTTAAAGTGGTATGAGCTGCCAAAATGTTAATATTTTTAAGTTGTAACAATATGTTGAAATTATTGGCTATTTTTCTCAAGACGTATAATTCAGAAGCTTTTTAGTGCTTCTTGCCTTGAGAATCTACGATAAAGTATTGTTTTGAGCCAACTTTGGCTTAGAATGAATGAATGGTCGTCCGGGTTATTTAAATTTTGTTTACTTTTCGGACACTATTTCGGTTCGTACAGGCCGTAGACTTGATGGATTTGCCTCATTCCGACGCCAATCATTTAGTTTCTCGATGGCCTTCAAAGCCTCTTACTGTCGTGACGATCGGAAATTATGAAAAACGTGTGAATTTTGGCAGCTCATGCAACTTTAAGTAACAGTAGCAGAAACTGAAGAAATAATCTTTCTGGCAAAGAGTTCTTACACGTGGTGGTGGACGAAAAAAAAATTATAATTCATATGAGAATACTTAAGGCGTAAATCTCTCCTATATTTTTGTTTTATGCTATTTGTCCTAATTTTATTGAACTCAACATAAGATGTATTAAGTGTTTAATTATACGTTAGGTTCATCTAATATCACAACTTAAACACATTCTTGTAAAACAAAATCATTGCTTAGTACATTTCAGGCTTTAGATCCGGTAGATAAAACATTATAACTTAGGCTCTGAAAATCAATAATGCTAAAAAGTACGTTTACCCTAAAGCTGGAACGGTACCTGAAATGAAATAGTATTTCAAAAACAAAAGCGTTGCTTTTATCTACAAAGGACCGTTTCTAATCCACCCTCTAAATCTGTTAATAAACCCATAGGGGAGTTACAGTAGTTGCTATACACTTTCTTGTAAAGCCAATACGTGTGATCTGAAACAATATATTTAAAAGCAAACGTCTTTCTCGTTTGATTTTACCACAAACATCCCGAGGCACCTTTTTCGCTTTATTACACTTTATTACACTGTAACCGTTTACCGTCAATTCTACAGTAGAATATTTTAAAATTAACGGTAAATTGCCGTTTTATACTTCAGTGGAAGCTTTACGGTCGTGTACCGTAAAATAACTTGACAGAGTTGTCGTTTCCGAGCTAACGAGATCTGATCTCCTCGGTTGTTTCCGTGAAGGATTCGTTCAAAATACGTCATAAAAAATGTTAAAGACGGAGGTTTTACACTGAATTACACCCCTTGAATCTTTGTGTATTTTCTTCAAACTTTAGTATGTACCAGAATGTGCCCTATGAATGGTTGTCTTTAAAAAAACTAGGTTGAAATTGGTGTAGAACTGTGTTTTCTACACGATATTCCAGTTTATTCCATTTCTTTAGTCAAAGATTCAAGGGGTGTAATTCAGTGTCAAACCTCCGACTTTAACATTTTTATGACGTTTTCCTCCAGGTTTCGCTAATTTCTTTGCAACCAATCAACCAAAGACAACCAGAGTTAAGTATAGAAATCCTAAAGTTATTAGTGAAAAGTGGCCACCATCCTTTCATATATGTAGTTAGTGTAGTGGTTAAAGGCTGCGGTTATGGCTAGTGCACATATACTTCTGCGCAGCTCCTGTATGGGAGGTTAGAGGTTCGAATCCCGCCGTAGGCGATTTAATATAAGAAAAAATTGCCATTATAGGCTAAGATAGTTAATTTAACATAGCTGTATTTGAAAGCGTAGATTGAGATACCTGCCCTAAGGGAGAATTTTCATCAGCATTTTTTCAAATAAATATATGTTTGTCAACTTGCAGAAGTAGTCAGTTTTACTATTTTGTTGGGGGGTACCTGGGATGAATATGAAAGGGATATGAAACGCCTTTGTTTTGCAGTCAGTCGACTGGCAGTTGTTTAGCTCGCCATTGTTCCTCTCAGACTCCCCGTGACGGCATTCTGATCCGCTTAGAGAATAGCCGAAAGCCGTGTTGTGTATTCCGATTCATTCCGAACCATACCGGTGTCGTTGATATATGGGCTGCGCATGCCTATTTATAAGCTAGCAACACTGTCAGAATATTCAAAATGGCGATTTTTTTCTGTTGCTAGCTTACAAACGGGCATGCGCAGTCCATATATCAACGACATCGGTATGGTTCAGAATGAATCGGAATACACAACAGGGCTTTCGGCTATTCTCTGAGCGGATCAGAATGCCGTCACGGGGAGTCTGACAAGAACAATAGCGAACTAAACAACTGCCAGTCGACTGACTGCAAAACAAAGGCGTTTCATATCCCTTTCATATTCATCCCAGGGGGTACATAACATTTGAAAATCTACATTAACAGATCCATGCTGGGGTTGACGATTTAAAGTCCTGTATTTCTTAGCCTGCTGATTTCATAATGTTTTTTCACATTCACTGATTAGGAATGTGGCTAGTTGATTTTACGGTCTACCCTTATTTTTACGGTAGAAAGTTGGCAGCCCAGCTGCCAGTATTCTACCGTAAAATTTACGGGTTACATTTTACAGTGTATTGTGATTAATTCTACCCCTCCTGCATGTGCGTGCCGTGTGCAAATATACATGTTAAGTAGAGATGACTTTTCAAACAACATCGAGTCTGTAGTGCAACATCGGCTGGTAGGTTTACCTCCCCCGGAAGAAGTGATCTTTTGCTTGTTATCAAACAGAATGAAGGATTTAACCTGATAATGTTGTGAGTGTGGTTATATTCTGTCCTTTTATATTGAAAACTGGGCAGTCATGAACGTATACAGTCACCAAAGGGTTGATTTCACAATATTTCCCCCGAAAGCGTCGTCAGCAACCCAGCCTGTCAAAGCGGTAGCCATAGTGACATTATGTCATTCTACTTCAAAATATCTGGGTCAACCGTTGCACGTGACCAAAGCTTATCGTTGATTGGTTAAAAGTTCCCACTCTGTCCAGAGGGAGGGAAAAGGAACGGCAATCAACAACAGGTCACTTTTTCCTCATTTTTTTCTCAATTATCGGGGTAGAATCGACTTTAATACCTTCGTCTTGGTGTTTATTGCATAACCCGATACCGCTGAACGTTGGTTCGCACCTCGTCATACCCCTCGAATGCTGCGCATTCTCGTGGTTTGACTCGGTACGAACCAAAGTTCAGCGGTATCGGGTTACGCAAAAAACACCGCTACTGCGGTATTAAACCCTTAAACAAACACCAACAACAGAAAAGTTTCAGAATGCTAGAAGGGAAATCGGGACACTATGCCATATTTGCCATTTAAAAGAAAATCTTTCATAACCGTATATTTATAACCAAAATGGGTTATTTTCAGTTAAAAGGTATTTTCCCTTGAGCAAAAACGGTAGTTAAAAATATCTCTATTGAGTAACTTTTTTAACAAATACATGTAGTTGAGGATTGCAATGTCTCAAATTTTCCAAAAGAAAATATTTGCTTTTTTTCCTTGACTTTACTTTGATTTGTTGGCTACATGTCTTCAGCAACAGATTGTTTGATTGGTCTTTTACGCCGGACTCTAGATTGTTCATTTATATGTTGCCATTTCCGGTGTTAATTGTTTTGAACTTATTTTATCATACCACAGCATAATGGACAAGTTCTCAGCAACTTAGATAACCCCGGTGTTAATATGGAAGAAACCCGTTTTCTTTGGCCCCAAGCAAACTCCCAACCTTCCGCGAATACTTGCCAACTCGCCCACTTATCGACAATCAGAAATTTACGAAAAAGTGAGAATTTTTGGTAGCTCATCCCACTTTGACGAGTTCACCAACTGGGGAAAGTTTTACATTCAAGATGCTAAAGTGATGTTCCGTCCATAACGGTATCGGGTATACACCGGGGTACAACTATCATCCTTTCCCGATGACCATGGTAGGTAACCTGCCCTAAAATCACTAGTTGAACGATCGATATTAATGGTCAGTAGAATCTGGAATAAAAGCTTTGACCCCCATTTAACACGAATAATGGTCATTTCGATGGTCACTGATTAGTTTGATAACCATCCAACTCTTAGGTAGGTTTCTCAGTTGGTCAACCAGAAACTTCCAAATTCTCGAGTTCTGTATCCAAAAGTGGTCAATATTTCGACATATCTAATTTGCCTTTAGTTATTTCCATAATAAGTCGATGCCAAAATAGGGAAATTCGAGTCATTGCATATATTTAAGTTCAACAGACCGCACGTAAAGTTATAAACCATCTCAAACATATAACTTCTGGAAGATGACCACCTTGTAAAGTAAGAACCAAAACTTCTTTATGTTCCCATACGAGCTATTAAAGGCACACTTGCCATAAAAAATCAGAACATTGCTTTAATACGTTATTAAAATAGGCTTTTTTTACCGGTTTGAAAGTTTTGCCGGAATTCAAAACTTTTGGCATATTTTCCTATTTCTAATCTTAAATTGCAAATTTGATTTTAAAGAACCGGCAATGTAAATAAACAAGCTGTTGCTTCACCAATTTACGGATCTAACCTTTATACCACTTTTTTTAGAAATATCAAACCTAACTGGGCACACAAGCGCCCCCTAATGGCTCAGTCGTTTGAGTGATCTAACAGCACAGTATAATTTTACGTACTTTATCTGTGAAATACAGACTGGCGATTGGGAAAGGGTGACTTGAAAAGCCTGCCGATAATTTTTGGAGGGTAAACCACAGATAAAAAGGCCTGGATTGAGGGTAATTCAACCACTAAGTTAACCGACACTGATTGTTGTTGTTGTAATCAGGCTTCGATTCTTCGTTTGTTTTTCACCCCCATTTTTATATTCTAAATCTAACTGGACATGTTTTATGTGTCCTATGTTTGATTTTAGTGATTTTAGTTGTAGTAAGCTCATGTAAATTGGCTTTCTTAACAAATGTTTAACAGGCTACGGCGGCAAGTGGGCCTTTAAGTAAACGGATGACAGAGTACCTATCTCTGTCATCAGATTTGTCAAAAAAGGAAACCGTTGCAGTTTCTCGTGAGAATTGATTTTTTTATTGTTTATTTATCAAATACAAGGAGATATTCTGCAGAAAAAGAATATACGGTGGTTAAATACCATGAAATAAAACTGAATACATAAATGTAAAAATTATTGACAGGATTAACGCCAAACGGCGTGTTGTATCGGAAGAAAATTGGTCGAAATTAACATTTTTAATAAAATAAATTGTGGGAAGGCCTTTAGCTACCCACGAACGAATCCAAAACTGTTTCTTTTAGCTGATACTTCTAATCAAAAATCAATCTCTTGGGACTGTTTTATTTCACTATTCAAGGAAATAAAAACCAAATCTCAATTTGACTTCCTGTCCGACTGTTTTGGGAAGCGGAAGTAGGATTCATCAAGCAGATAAGACACGTGAGAAAGGGGGATAGTTCTTCCGGTCTAGACAGACACTTTCGTCTGATGTCGGTTGACTTGAAAGACAGCTAGAAAGAAAACCCAGAAAATAAGAAATTGACTATTATGCTGGGCAGTTGGAAACACATTAGATCTAAAGTCTATTTTAATCGGACGATAAGAAGCGCATCCAAAGTCACAGGAGTTCATATGGTTCCTGTATTAGCTGTTCATTAGCAAAAAATGTAGGTCGCTCCTGGTAACAAGCTTTCCACCATTAGTGACACGATTTGGGATGTTTTGCGCGGATCCAAACGGTCATTTTTGTTCAGTCATACGTCACACTATATGCTTATTCCGTTGGGCCCGGCATCTCCCCATATTTATGATTGATTGGTTGATGTTTTACGCCCCACCACTTCTGTGGCGGCGTTGCCAGGTTCAGTGGGGGAGAAACCGGGATCTTTGCTCGAAGGAAACTCCAAACTTCGGAGACAAATTCCGTTTGTCTGAGTGGGATTTGAACCTGCGTCACATCAATGTAAGGCGTGCTTCAGACTGAGGAACTATCACTTTAACCGACTGATTCACCGAGGCCGTTCATATTTACGAAACTAAATAAATGTTGAACGCAATAAAAAACATTACAGAGCAACAACTGTACGATTAAGAGTAAACGTCCATATTTGAATTTAATAGGATTTATCTTTATCTACAATTCTTTGAATATGTTATACTTCCATCAAGGAACAGTTACTCCCCTTGTTGTCCTCTCTATTAAGAGGAGGAAACATTTTCCCTGTCTCGCGAGATTTTTGGAACTGGCCTTTTGTTAAATGAATGGGAGTTGTATAGAAAAGGGTTGACATCCTATTGGGACAAAATATTTCTTTGGATTTGACCTCATAAAGTAACAACAAAAATATAAAGATATCAATAATTCATTAAAACCTAATATAATTATCTGTAAATAGATCTCTTTAATTAATTGTGTTGCTTCCCACTATAACAAAAAGGAGGCTGTCTTGGTTCCAAATCCCAGCCAGGAGCAACCAATATGATCAACAATTCTGCCAGACCGATCGTCGTAATTAAAATGGTTGCCAGGTACAAGCACAGGGTAGAGGATTCTCTCCAGGGACAAGACCTGGAGCCGTTTCTCGACACCCACGTAACTTTGCGCCTGGTCCTAACGTAATGTTGAAGGTATGTGTCGCCATGAAAGTTAGGCCTTGTATTGGAGTTACGTCGGGCGTAAGTGTGTTGAAAAACAGTAGTAAAACAGCAAACATCTTCATATAAATGAAATAATCTAGACTGAGACGTAACACATCAGTCAATAGCACAAGTTAAACTATATGTTTTTGAAAACTAAAACACACGGACACAGGGAAAATCTTCTTGTCTGAAATAAACATGAAGATAACTTTCTAATTGTGGTAAAAGGGCGCATATCATTTAAACCTTTATACCCAATCATAAACTGTTGAAATAAACCACATCGCATGATATTCCATTGGGTTTACATCATGGTTGACATGCTGGTATATCTAAAAATCATATTTCAGAAAAAACCAAAGAGTAAAAAGACGAAATAAGATACGTCCTCTGCTATGGGATCAATTAATCTTGCCTGACGGTAATATTAGCTGAGTTAGATTAGTTCAACTTCATTTCGTCAAATAATTATACGTCGACAACCGTACACATATTATCTGTTTAATTCACCGTAAGGTCAGCGGAAGCAATAACGTTTTTCGGACATTAGAGTTGGTGATGCAGGGGGAACCAGCAATTCAGTTCGATTAACTAGCGGAGCAAATCAATCAATTTACCCTCGCATTCCCCCGACTCAATGGACGTCAACGTTGTGTAAGAGGGCGTATTTATGAAATTTGAGGACAATGCTAACTAGAAAATATAGATTAGTTTTTATTAATCGTTTCAGTAACTGTTCCATGTTAGGCTGCCATCCCTGGGCTATTTTAGTCCTACCGGATTTGATTGGTTGTCATTAGTAGATATTTTTTTACATGCAGCTGCTTTCTGTTCCGAGTTGACCCTCCGTAGGAGGAACCCGCACTGCATTGATGGAAGCCTGTGTCAAACTAAGGGTCTATCACTCTAACCGACTAGAAGCTCTACCAATGTCCCATTGAGTTTGGATATTTCCAACTAGCCGTACACAAGCCTTGTTGGTGCACGTAGATGGAGGAATGATTTCTTAAAGAGGGAAGGGCCACCAGGTTGGCTAAAACGAATTTTCCCACACATGGTATTATTTTTCCCGGAAAGACGAATCCTAGAAGATGCCTCTGTCCAAATTTCATGAAAATCCTAACGTAGGTTTTCCCGTACGAATTAATTTTTCAAAGGGGGGCCCTACCAATTATTACAAAATATTTGAAAAACCGCCCAGATCCTCCCCGAAGTTACTGACACGCACATGCGCACTTCATTGTAAACAGTGTTGAAAGGCATAAGCATGCCGAGCAAAGTTGGAGAGAATGACTCGAAGAAGTTGAGTGTTAATGACGGTAAAAACAAAACAGAGGCCGTAATATCCACAAAGTTTTCACCCGAAAGCAGTTTGGAATACCTTTACTGACATTAGTGGATATGAAAAGGAGAGAAACAACGAGGATCGGGCGATACTCTGGCTTGCCTTCTTCGCTGCACTCAGGCATCAACACAACGGTGCCTCTCACTCAGTACAGGTCTGTCAAATCTTCATTTTATCTTGTACAATTTTTTGTAGGCCTCGTGTTACAAACAAAATTTTGCTTAACTTTATTTCTTTTCAATTTCATGCAGGGTGATGTATTGGTTAGATCATTAGTTATTGATATTTCATTCGGACAAACTAGCTGACAGTGAGAGTGAGTGGTAGTACTTGTACAATCAATGTTGTTGTGGTTGCAGGAAAGTTTCAATAAACAATACATGTATACCGTATATATATGTCCAACCTTGCGTTTACTCACTGGCCTGCCAGAATGATATTAGTCAATGTGCTGCAAATGTCATCACTTTGAGCTCTGTTTTGTGAATTTGTCACTACCTACTTTCATGGTATGGTTATTTCAGTTCAGAGTTAACACCTTAGCCCATCCCCAGGTGACTATCCTGCCATTCTGTCAGTGTTGTATTTTTTTGTGTATGACATAAAGCACCTAGTAAATCTGATATTTATTTTAGCACTGTAACTAAGAAAACCTTGTTTTAGTACTTATCATTATTCCTACTTTTTATATTTTGCAGTGATATGAAAACAAAAGATGGAGCTGTAGGCCTATGAATTGTATTCTGTTGGGGAAGTTCTAAAAAATTGACTGAGGCAGAAATGAGGAGTTATTAAGATGTGGCTCACATACATTTAAATCTGTGCCAGAGTATTGACATTACAACATCAACCTTACATCAACCTTACTCAACCTTACTCAAAACCTTGCGAGATGGAGTATTAATTTGTTTTTGAAATAATCATTTTTGACTGGTCATGATGTTTAATTTCTAATCATCACCACTAGACTAGACTGCTAAATTCAGTGACATTAACTGAAAATGATTTCTACCTGGATATAGACATGTATAAAATATGTCAAAACCAACGTTTGGTGGACTGGTAGTTATGGAAAAGCATATGCTTAGTGTACACATATTAAATTTGTTTTTTTTGGTGATTGACTTCACATTTAAATGCTGGAATTGTCAGAATAAAACTGTGTTCTTAACAAAGAACCTGTACGATAAATAATCTAGTCGGATATGTTTTATTTTGAAAATCTTCTGCAAATAATCTGAACTAAAATCATCTTTTAGGTTCTTAGGAAACATTCCACCAATTGGTTTTGATTTCCATTCCCACTTTCTTTTAAAAATGCTGGCTTGGTTTACAACTTGATCACTGGCCCAATGTGCTATGTTGTCATGTTCCTCCCCAATAAACCTAGCTAGGCCACCTTATAAACGAAATAGTCCTGAGTGCGATTTAAAACAATGAATAAATCAATCTTAGAAACCTGCAAGTTCTCAACAATCACACTTGCGTACACATTCATATACCACCCCACTGACCTCGATAGATTCATTCATGTCTGGAGTAAAGCCGAAACTCTCACCCTTTGGAAGGTACCTTAAAAAATCTATTCAATTTGGACTGAATTGGATTCGAACTTGGGGCCCACTTGTGGAAAGCTGGTGATGATGTGAGAATCTATCACTACACACAATCTCCCTTCTTCAAGCAAAGAATTTTCACTCGAACGACCTATGTGGGATGGTTGCCAGTTGCCAGCGGAAGGTCGTGGGTTTCCTCCGGGCACAGAGCCCGGTTTCCTCCCACAATAAAACTGGCAACGCCGCCATATAAGTGAAATAATCTTGAGCGCGGCGTAAAACACCAAACAATCAATCAAGCAAAGAAGGGGCCTCCGTGGCTCAGTAGGTAGAGCGTTAGAGGCTCAATCCGAACAGCCTTCCACCAATGGGTCGCGGGTTCGAATCCCACTCAGTCCAAGAAATTGGAAAATTTTCTGACTGGGTTTTCACTCGAACGAACTATGTGGGATGGTTGCCAGTTACCAGCGGAAGGTCGTGGGTTTCCTCCGGGCATAGAGACCGGTTTCCTCCCACAATAAAACTGGCAACGCCGCCATATAAGCGAAATAATCTTGAGCGCGGCGTAAAACAACAAACAATCAATCAATCAAGCAAAGAAAGGCGTTCGGCTCAGTTGGCAGAGTGATAGTCTCTTTGTTACTAGGTACTTACCGAATGTTGGGTGTTTCCTCTGGTCAGAGCCCAGTTTCCTCCTCCACTAAACTTGGCAATGCTACCATATACGGTAAATACTATTCAGTGTGGCATAAATATCAATCAATCAAAGAAAGAAGGGACCTCGGCTCAGTTGGCAGAGTGATAGTCTTTTTGTTACTAGGTACTTACCGAAGGTCGGGTGTTTCCTCTGGGCTCTGGGCAGAGCCCAGTTTCCTCCTCCACTAAACTTGGCAATGCTGCCATATAAGTCAAGTAATATTCAGTGTGGCGTAAACATCAATCAATCAAAGAAAGAAGGGGTCTCTGTGGCTCAGTTGGCTAAGTGATAGTTTTTCAGTCCGACAAACACTTTCCGTTCATGGGTCGTGGGTTCGAATCCCACTCAGACCAAATAAAATTTCGAAATTTCTGAGTAAGTTTTTCACTCTGTCTGCCTATGTGAAAGAGATACCAGGTACTCGCTGAAGGTTGGGTGTTTCTTTCGAGAAGAGCTCCATTCCCCTCAACAGTAAACTTGGCAACGCCACTATATAAGTGAAATAATCTTGAGTGTGACTAAAAACACCAATCAATTAAACAAAGAAAGGACCTCAATGGCTCAGTGGGCAGAGTGATGGATTCTCAGTTTGACCCAGGCCTTCCATCTATGTGTCGACTCGCGGCCTCAGGTCAAATAAAATTGAAAAATCTCTGTGGGTTTTTCACCCTGTCGACCAATGTGGAAAACTTACGAGGAACTCTCCGAAGGTCAGGGGTTTCCTCCGACAGAGCCCAGTTTCCTCCCGCACTAAACTAATTTTCTGTGCAGCATAAAACATTGATCTATCAAACAAAGATGGGACCTCGCTGGCTCAGTGATGGTTTCTCAGTGATTCAGACATTCAAGTCATGAGTTGCAGGTTCGAGTCCAACTCCGACCAAATAAAATTGAAATATTTCTGAGTGAGATTTTTCCTCAATCGCCGTATGTAGAAGAGTTGACAGGCAATTGTCGAAGGATCAGGATTTTCCTCTCACACTAAACCTGGCAAGGCTGCCATATTAGTGATATAATCATCAATCCATCAAACAAAGTAGAAATGAAAACAAAATCTTTCTTTTTGTTATACATGTATATTTTATTTTTTTAAATGGACAGGAATCAAACTTTTTGATTCGTTTATTATGTTTGAAACCACATCATTGATGAGCCTTATCATAACTTACGTACATAGCAAATGTATTATAAAGTCTCTTCCTAAAAGCCCAAATAAGAAATTGGGCTTTCTCATCCATTCCTTTTACTGAATTGTTTGTGTTAATAAATAATCAGATCTGTACACTGGATTCCATTTAATTTTGTTTTCTTTGATCTTGCTCTTGAAACAACAGGGAAATCTTTGAAAACCTTGCATTATATTTTAATTATCCTCCAGTCAAGTTGTTCACGACTGTTGAAAAAATAAACAACAGTGCACTGTCATTATTATGTAGTGAATTTTTTATAACATAAATTCTAAAGTTTTATTTTAGATGCTGAAAATCAAACCTTGGTGAAGATGCATTTAGAGCAGTTTTACTAGTATTATACTGAATGGTTTTCTATGTCACACTCAATGTTATTTCATTTATATGACTTTGTCGCAAATTTAGAGCGAGAGGGGTACATCATTTAAAATGTTCTCCGTATTACATACAGTTTGACATTTGATTAATTGGAGAGTAGACCAAATAACCACAAGTGGGGTGGATTGGAATGACTTGACAAGTAAAATACCATTCTTCAAGTATAGGCCCCTATAGTCTAGATGATTTGTAAATATACAAAACTATTTCTTACTATACTAATTACGAAATTAAGCCTCTTGTATATGTACCTACTATTCGTATGCTTGCCCATTTGCATTCCACATTCACTACCTGTCCAACAATGCCAGTCAGTCACAGAACAAATCCACGCTTAGAGTTAGAAGTTAGACCAAGAGTAAAAATAAAACAGATCGAGACGACGAGAGACTAGAACGTTTGTGGAAGATCTATTGGCTTCTTATTTCACCTTCAAATAAAAAAAAATCATCAATAGTAAGGAAGTACAGGACAGACATAAATTGCCTTTTTTTTAATAAGCTAAAACCACTGTGAAATAACAGCGACACTCGATTTCAATCGACGTGTCGTTGTTGTTGTGATTTGTACACACTCAGCTTGCACTACGAGGCTGGTATTTCATTTTATCGTCCAAAGATTAGTCAGTCGCAAATCTACGTTGGTTGCATAATTCCGATTATTCGACAAAACAAGAAGAAAGCAAGTAAAAATCAACTTACGCTTTGATATTCCGTAGTATTCAAACAGCTCCTTTCAAACATGTGACTTTGTTATGACAAGCAGACGGAAGACTCTACTGCGCATGTCAAGGCGGAGACTATAGAAATTCGTTTCGATAATTGACAGATGAACTTCACGAAGGAAGTTTAATTTTTAGTCTAATTACTTAATTAAATCAATGAAACATTCGGTCATTAGCTAAGTTTGCCCACAACTCTCATTTACCACTTAGAACGACTGTGATTTGGACAAAGCCTATACCTTTACTGAAGCTCGTGGCCCTTCCCGCTTTAAACGTGTATCGGTTTCCTGTTAATAGAGATATAGAGCTGTGGTTATCTTTCCACTCGTATCGGTTTCTCTGACACCCTCGAATTCGGCGCCTGATGGTCAGTGGTATAATTCACCCGCTTTAATTACCTATATCTGCCTTGACCGGAAGTACTGAACACATTTGTCTGGGATACTTTCGGTCTGGTTAGTATCAACTTACAGAACAGAGAGACTGTAACACAATTAAATTCTCTGCCATTAGGTTTCGGCTCGGAGATAATTTCTTTCCATTTGCGATTATTAAACAGTGTTTCTAACTCAAAACGACAAGGATTGCCATGGTCGCTTTTTATCGGCTTGTCACTCGAAAGCTGCAAGACAGACGTATCTTTGTTTTAGACCGTTAATTATAGTTGTTTCTGGGTCCACTTGTCTGGAAGCTGGACGTTAATTAATACAAATTAATGTCTGACTTAATTACTATCGATCACCTCCTCCAGGCATTTTCCGAGTTATTTCTCAGCATTGCTCTATCTTTACTTTTTTTAACTACATTCCAGCCACGTTTGTTTTTAATGGAGCCGTAACGTTATTTGTGATACTATGAAAAGTAACGACCTTTCCTCTTTTCGGATTGGTTAGGCTGAAAACTTCAATCCTCCATCGGAAAACAAATTATTATTTCAAACCCAAATGTATAAACAATTTCACAATGAACACCCGTGTGGGTTTTGGGGTGATAAGAATTGACTCACAACTTTCAGGCAAGCTTGATCGTAAGAGGCGACAGGCAAATTGCATTTTCTTTAAGTTTTTGGATTTGTTTATCTTGTAAACTATAGTACAGCCCGATAAGCTTTAAAATTAACTCTTCCAAAACCAGTTATTTAGAATTATATTAAGATGAATAGAAATAGTTATTTATATAAAAAAGTTAAACAACTTCTTACCCCACTGTAAATATTCTTATTTTACATAAACTACTTGTCTCCGTGGTTATTTTAGACAAGAAGATTTTCCCTGTACCCGTGTGTTTAAGTGTTCATACATTCTCTGACTAAGCTTTTTTGCTTTAAATAAAGATTTTTAAAATATAGCTAAATATAAATGGACTAGGAAAGAAACTATCAATGGACCGATTAAACCTTACATTACGGTAACCATGCACGATATTAATTACACCAGTATACGGTAACTGTAGACAAATTGTCTGAAATACATCTGGCGTTTAAATAAATAGGAAAAACTCTTTCATGGAAATTAACACAGCGACGTTGTAACCTCAATACTAAGATCGCCATTATGCTGATGTATATCAGAAGAATAAAATAATAAAAATAATAGCAGCAGTTGTTTGCCATAAAATACTTTGTTCTTATTTTTCTCTCAACGTCTATATGCCACTTAAACAAAAAGTTTACATAAATATTAATTGATTGATTGATTGTTTGGTGTTAACGCCGCACTCAAGATTATTTCACTTATATGGCGGCGTTGCCAGTTTTATTGTGGGAGGAAACCGGGCTATATACCCGGAGGAAACCTACTACCTTCGAGTAGTAACTGGCAACCATCCCACATAGGTCGTTTGGGTGAAAACCAGGTCAGAAAATTTTCCATTTTTGGGGACTGAGTGAGATTTGACCCCGCGACCCATTGGTAGAATACATATTGAATAATGTATTTCATGTAATTCGAGACAACAGTACTTGTACATCAGGAGTGTATGACTGAATTATTTCCATATAGAAGTTTATATCTATACAGATCTGTCTAATATTAAAAGAGTTTTCTTTTTAGTTGGATTACAGAAGACAATATCTACGTACGAACGACGGTGCTTTAGAAGCATTGCAATTATGAGGTTTTAAAATGCAGTTATTGGATACAATCACCAGAGCAGGATTGGAGCTGGAAAGGAAAGAGATTTTGCCTTGGGATTGCCTCATGTGTTAGCACTAAAACAGAGCTTGAGAATATTGGCGCTAATTAAACATGCTGCTTTCGCCTTCAATATTTATTTTTTTCTGATGGAACCCGTTCACCTGAAACATAATGTAATGATGAACTGGGTTTAATACGGTAGAAATTCAATTTCATTTTAATTTTATTCTGTTTCATGTCCCAGTGCATTTTTTATATACCTGCTGTAGAAGTTTTAAAAAGACAGCCAATACCCTCTGGCGTTTTTATTTTAAAAATTCCATTCTAAAACAATTTCCAATTAACTGTGACATACATAGGTTTAAAGCTCTTCATTTGAGATTATTCCGAAGCCTCGCTCAAGATTATTTCACTGATGTGGCGGTGTTGCCAGATTAAGTGGAGGAGTGGTTGGGGCGGAGCTCTTTGCCTATGAGGATATCGGCTACCTGGCTACTCTCTCACACACGGCGACAGAGTGAAAACCAGACATTTCAGAAAAATCTGAAAGTTTTCTATTTCAAAACATATTTCAATAAACAGTTATTTGAAAAACTCTTTTTGCAATCTCCAGTAGGCTGTTTCTCAGTACATTTACGCCTGACGTAAGTCCACTGCAAGGCCTAATTGTTATGGCAACATATACCTTCAACATTTCGTTACGACCAGGTGCAAAGTTACGACGGATGTAAGTGTGCTGAAAAACAATCCCCAGCCGTATGACTTCCACGTGAACTGAAGAGAAAGTCGAAAAACTTCCCGCCTGCTATTTGAAAACAGACTCGGTTCTTAGTTGATTACTCCAAACTGGACAACATTCAACGGTAGACCAACTAAAGCAAAATGCCATTAGAAAGGAAAGAAACAAACGTTTCTAGAATTCAGTCACTGTTAATGTGCCTGGTGTGCAGGGTGCTTTAACAATCCATTCATTCCATCAACCGATTGTACCGGAGGTTTAATCACACTAAATTAAAACAAATGTCCCTAATATATTTCCATTACATCGGCGCGAATGCTGTTGGGTTTTTTCTCAAAATACTACATATAAGGAGCCGTTTTGAGACACCAGACTGGACAATGTATTGTTTAAGCTCGTCTGATTTGGTTTTCATTGAATCACTTGTGTTACTTAATTTACAACCAATATTTCTTGATTATTTAAACAAAAATCAACAGCGAAGCCAATAACCCATACGAACCGCAAACGTGCGCTATTCACGGACAACATTCAAATTACCGAAATGTATGAATTCAGGTTTGGAATTTCATCGGCTAAAAAAAATACTTTAGCGTATTTCACCTAACTTGGTATCCACGGAAAGCTCTTATTTTGTACCTCCTACTAAATATGGCGAACAATTAGAAAATTCTGTTTTAACCAAATTTTTCCCTATATATAGCCGCTCGTACGTGGTGCTTTAGCTTTGGTTAAATCCAAGTACAGGGATTTGTCGTCGACATTTGATAAGGCTCCTTAGACACCATCAGTCATTTTTAACAATAACAGTTACCACGAACACTTAAACGTCACGCTTTGCATCAATCATTGTGCAGGTCCTTTTAACAAGAAACCTCTGTGATATTTTACGTTTGTTATATCCAAGTTCAGGAATTTATCGTTGTCATCTGATATTGCTCCCCAGACGCTATCAGTCATTTTTGACAGTCACAAGAAATAATAAAGCGAATATAGAAATCACTGATCATTAAACGGAACACTTTACATAGACCTAAGATGATAGATGATTGAGCGAATTTCTTATTCTTGTTGACAGCACACTTTATTGGCTTCCAATATCCATTAAAATTACCATCCCCTGGTTTAAGTAACCGTAGCAGAAACTGAAAAAATAACATTGCTGGCAAAGAGTTCTTACACGTGGTGGTGGACGAAAAAATTATAATTCATATGGGAATTCTTAAGGTGGCATGAGCTGCCAAAATTCATAATTTTTTCCATAATTTTTGATTGTCACGACAGTAAGAGGCTTTGAAGGTCATCGAAAAACTAAATGATTGGCGTTGGAATGAGGCAAATCCATATATGTATGTGGCCTGTACGAACCGAAAACGTGTACGAAAAGTAAACAAAATTTAATTAACCGGGGCGACCATTCATTCATTCTAAGCCAACTTAACAGTATATTTCGAGACTAGATGCACCAAAAAGCTTCTGAAGTATAAGTATTGAGAAAAATAGCCAATAATTTCAACATTCTGTTTTAACGTAAAAATATCAACATTTTGGCAGCTCATGCCACTTTAAAGTTTTCGAATAATGCATTTCATTCTATGTTCAGTCTACAAATTTACAAATGTCACTTCTCGACTGGCAGTTTTGCCGAATTTCGCATTTACTTTCAAAAGGCCCCCGCGCGAAAAGTAGACCCAAGATAAAAATACTAAGCACGCAGAAATTATTGACTTTATATCGTCACAAAAAATTATTGAGTCAGAATTAATGTATTATCCAACCGATTAAGTAGAAAGAAGCAACAAATAAAGTATAAAAATACAAAAAGTTATCTATAATTCTTCTGACACAGTAGCGTCTGTCAATGACACAGATATACCGATCACTGCGCGGGAATTTCCATTTCAGTTATCACGTGACAGTCATAACTTGTTTTGCCTTGAGTCATAGTACAAAAAATAGTCCGGAAACATTCTTTTCAAACTATACTGATACGAAAAATTATCAGATGGCTGTGTATTAGTAGGGTTTGACGTATAGGAATATGATAAATGATCCGATCTTAATGAGATGACGCTATCATTCTTTGAAAGGTATGATAAGGATGATCTGGCTGCTTTTGGAGGAGCTGGAGTTATATCGGGTAGGACAACGGGTACTTCCTCTGCCGTCGGATCAATTCACATTTCTTGGACGCAATATCCGTTCAGTTAAATTATTTCAGCCCAGTTTCATCAAATAATTATTAGGCAAACAGCTTGTTTGTGAACCGCTTTTCTAGCACTCATTATCTGTTAAACTCGCCGTAAGGTAACCGGATGTAATAACGTTTTTCTGAGTAATAAAGTAACCTTTGCCATTAGGACATATATACAAGAGTTAGCGATGCAGGGGAAAACTTTGTTTAGTTGGTTTGGCTGGCGCATCGAATCAATCGATTCACAATTGAATTCCCGTGAGGCAATTACGTTACGTTATGTGTGCATGAGAACCTTAGGCAATGTTGGGTAATTGTAAATCTCAAGCAATATTATGATTTAAAGATACACTTGCCGCTCTTGCCTTTCTGAAAACATCGACCAAAAACTACTTTAAGTTCTATGTTGGAATTCACTAATATAAGATATTTTTGTATTGAATTGACCGGTCAGGGGTTACTTTAAATTCCCCCCCCCCTCCCTTCTAAGCCTGGCAAATCGGCTATATAGGCTTAGTGAAATAATCTTGAGTGCGGCGTTAAACATCAATCAACCAATCAGTCTTGGAAACTGGATTTTATTCAAAGAAAGAATCGACGTTTATAAAACCATCATTAAGATGAGTGTTTACTGTATATTCTAATTGTTTATGCTTAGTTATTCAATGAGAATCCTAGGTCATAGAAACACCTCATAGTAGTTTGCACTTAAAACAACTCCGACCTTTTGGAAACTCATTTATTTTGCAACACTTTCTCAATGTTAATGGGGATCACAGGAGTTCGTTTACCCAACTCTAATGCATCTTTTGTTTTACACCCGGGGGTAACACAGTAACTATACTCACGATATAGCATGTTTGATCACATTTAATTCCCAAGGCATTGTCTCCAATTACACTTTTTTATTTTTCCAAGCAGAGGTGTGTAATTTCTTCTCTTTAGGGAATCGGAGATGGCATGTGACACTCTAACCTCTTTTGCTGTCTTCCAAAGTATAATTACCATGTTTGAGACACGTTAGAGTATCATTGCATTATATAGGACTGGATGATTTTCACAATGTTTTAATAGCCATGAGCTGCCAAAATACCAATTGTAGTAGCCTAAACAATCTTTTTACAGTAAAATTGAAAATCCAGATTTTGTTCATAAATTCAGATTGTCAAAAGACGTTGAGCGTTTTAAATGCTTTTGAAAACTTTGGGATTAAAGTTGAAATAAAAATGTTGATAAAAACTAATCGGCAGGGGCAAAACAAAGAGACTGATGTTTAAGCCGGATAAACGCCTCGCCACTGCCGATTCTTAAAAAATAATTATTTTTTAGGAATCGGCAATAGCTCGGCATTTATCATATACTTAAAAGCGCTCGGTCCCCGTAGGCTATGTGGACGAGTTGCCAGGTACTCGCCGAAGATCGAGTGTTTCTTCTGAGCAATCAACCCTGTTTCCTCCCCTACTAAACCTGGCAATGCCACGATATAAGTGACATAATTTTGAGTGTGGTATAAAACACCAATCAATCCTTAAAAGCGGAAGTATAAATAGTATATTTGTTCGAATAATGCATTTTATTCTTTGCTTTGAACGAAGTGTTTTTGTAAAACAATTCAATATACGGATCCCTTTCCCCAATGGCAAGGGACAACGACAAGGGAAATTTGGCGGAGGGGAGTTGACATAGCTATTTATAGCGTGTGGATAAACCTCTTATGTAATTAAAAATAAAGGAAAAGTTTTATTTCCTGTAATTATGTATCTTGCTGCATTTAGGATACCCTTTAGTAGTTATAGAACCCACTCGCCACCGTATATAGCCTTTCTGACATTTGTGAAAAAAGGAAATTTTATTATAAGCATATACCACTGTAATTAAACATGGGGCATATAATTTGTCTCAGCTTAATAATATGCTGAAAATGTTTGATTGGTGGTGTAAAAGCATCGAATCACTGTCTAAAAAGTAACTAATAATAGTTTGAAATAAAAAAAATCGTTGAAACAATGATTCGTGAAATATTTTCAAAATTACAAAAGTATGCTTTTCGAAATATTTAAAATAACTGATTTGAGTAATTTATTTTTCGCCTCAAGTATATATGTTCCGATGTTAATGGTATGACGGTTTACCTATCATTCTTTGAAAGGTATGATAAGGATGATCTGGCTGCTCTAGGAGGAGTTGGAGTTATATCGGGTAGGACAACGGGTACTTCTTCTGCCGTCGGGTCAATTCACATTTCTCGGACGCAATATCCGTTCAGTTAAATTATTTCAGCCCAGTTTCATCAAACAATTATTAGGCAAACAGCTTGTTTGTGAACCGCTTTTCTAACACTCATTATCTGTTAAACTCGCCGTAAGGTAACCGGATGTAATAACGTTTCTCTGAGTAATAAAGTAACCTTTGCCATTAGGACATATACAAGAGTTAGCAATACAGGGGAAAACTTTGTTCAGTTGGTTTGGCTGACGCAGCGAATCAATCAATTCACAATTGAATTCCGGTGAGGCAATTACGTTACGTTATGTGTGCATGAGAACCTTAGGCAATGTTGGGTAATTGTAAATCACAAGCAATATTGTGATTTAAAGATACACTTGCCGCTGTAGCCTTTCTGATATTTGTGTAGAATCACTCAAATTAAAGTGACATGAGCTGCCAAAATTAACACTTTTTTCATAAATTCTGATCGTCACGACAGTAAGAGGCTTTGAAGGCCATCAAAAAACTAAATGAGTGGTGATGGAATGAGGAAAATCCATACAGTGTGGTCTGTACGAACCGAAAACGTGTTCGAAAAGTAAACAAAATTTAAATAACCGGGACGACCATTCATTCATTCTAAGCCAAAGTTAGTTCAAAACAATACTTTATCGTACATTTTCGAGACTAGAAGCACTAAAAAAACTTCTGAATTATATGTCTTGAGAAAAATAGCCAATTATTTCAACATTCTGTTTAAAGTTCAAAATATCAACATTTTGGCAGCTCATGCCACTTTAAACATGGGACACATACAATGGCCAGTTATATTTAAAATGAGTAACTGGTAGTGTTAATGCATACTCAAAAGTCCGAGCGTCAAAATCGATCAGAAACTGCTCATATTAGGTCGTTTTGTATTGAATTCACTGTCTCAAATTTATCGGACGGGCTTTTTGTGTCCCTCAAACCAAAACGACCGTCTGTATTTCTCAGGCTAGTTCCAATACTTGAGTCAACTGCCAGCTGGTGTAAAGCCATTTTAGACGCTTATTTATACGCATTGCCAGGCACTAACTGTAGAAATGTTGTGGAAAACATATAGAACCCATTCTTATCATCTATCATTAAGGGGCTTTCACAATTGAGACTTTCGCCGCACGGTCAAAATACTGAAATCGATCGCACGGTGGATAAAAAATTGTTCGGGCCGCAGTAGAATCGGAAAAATTACCGCAAGAAAATAATCCATTTTACGATTGGCCGGGGCATCGTAAGGGCGTGGCAAGGTTCCCGCACGTTTTAATCCACAAATCTCTTGCGGCGAACCGCGCGGAGTGACGCAAGCAACGCACGTCTAGCGCACGTGATCCGTGAGACAGTTGCGCGGAGGTGCTATGTGATTGGTTGGAACGTGCGGCGTGCCGCAAGATGCATCGTGCGTTATTTTTTGTCGCCGCGCACCAATGAGCGGGCGCCTTACGGCGTTTTGTCAAATCGTGCGGCGATTTTGGGCTCCACAGACGTGATTGCAGTATAAAAAGGCGCAGAGATCCAAAAGACCGTTAGAAAAACATATACCTGTAGCACATTTTTCGCACGGCGAACGCAAGGCGGTGCAAGACCGAGACGGCGAATCGTTCAACGGTTTACGACTGCCGCAAGGTTGGCGGAACAAGAAATTTCACCGTACGGAGCATCTTACGACACAAAAAAATCGTGCAACAACCGCGCATCAAGATACAATGGTTTACGGTGAATGTACTAGCACCCGCACGGATCAGAGGTAATAAAAAAATTCGCACGGCCGAAAATTGGATTCCATGTGCACACCAAACATTTCTGCGGCTCTTGCGGCACAAAAATTCCGCGCGGTAAGGTGCGGTTGCCCGCAAGGAAGGCTGCGGTCCATCGTACGGAAGGCCAAAATTCATGACCGCAAGAGCCGTAAACCCGCCGTATCTCAATTGTGAAAGGGGCTTAATATATGTATAGACGTATATTAATTAAACCATGTTAAATCAATCATAAAAACGTAAAATTATCGTCGTAAAATCGTTGACTCAAGAAAACTACCCGTTTAAAAATAGTCAAAAGACGAAAAGGAAAATGGTTAAAGAGATTAAAGTGACATGAGCTGCCAAACTCCTGTCACTTGTGTGGAAATTTGATTAAAACACAATTAGCTAATTGTTCATTATTTTCCAAGAAGTACAAAATATCAGCTGTCACCAACCCAGGAATTTTGCGTTTAGGCTGATTTAAAAGCAACTCAGTCCCTGAAAATGTACTCATACATCCCGACTATTTGAATCTTGTCCGTTGTCGACACAGCTTACGGGTTACTGGCTTTACCGATATTTTTTTTATTTCGCCATCAATCCTTTAGTTCTTCAAGGCACTTCAAACTCTCCGTTTTTCTGCATGGACAATCAGAATTTTGGCAGCTCATGCCACTTAAATATGTTTACTACAAAGCGCTGATGAAATAACAACTTCACAAAAACGGTTAGCAAAAAGAGATAGAAGACTGACATAGGCTTTCTACAATCCTCCAAAGAAAAGAAATTCGATCTTACTCTTTGGAGTAAAGAACAACTGTAATCGAAGACACGGACTCGGGAAGAAAATGGGATCAAACATGCTATACCTTAATTAGTTTCTTAAATACTTCTCACTGTAAATCAAAACCGTCTTTGTAGTTCAAGATAAACGAGGTATTTCCCATTAGTCGAAGGAAATCTCACAGGAAAAAGATTTTTTTCCGAAGATCAAAAGTTCGAGCCTACAACGGTTCAAAGGTGTAGCAAACAATGTGACGTTCTGGAGCCTGTCTTACAAAGCTGGCGTAATTTTGCGCATATGCCTACAACATAGACCGGTTGCGTCCAAGACGTAAGTTCCTATAGTTTTAACATTGATTTACATCTGACGTAACTTACACCAGCGTTGTAAGACAGGGCCCTGGGGTGGGTTGCACACAGCTGTATTAATTTTAAATCAGGCCAGATGTCTATGAAGGGAGAAGTGCGAAACGTCCCATTACACCATATTCACGGCATCGACGCCTTCAGCCTGCTTATACTACAATATGTGACGTTTATGCGCAGTAGATTTTGAAATTGTCAACGGTTGTGCAATTTCAAATCAATCCCAGTAACCGCAGTTCGGAGAATGCATTGGTTCATTTAAACGCTATACGTGTACGCGACTACGATATCTAACTTTCGACTCAAATCGTTCCAAACAAGGCTCCTTGTCTTATTTTGAACTATATGAAGTTCTTCGGAAACTTTAACGTTTGCTCCATCAAGTATACTGTTGTCACGTCGAAATCGTTCGCCATCTTTTTTCTTATGTATCCCATAGTAGTTCAAACGAGGAAGAGACTAACCGAGGGAGGGCGCTGTTTATGGTGACCTCTGGGTCAAAAGGCGTCGACTCCCTGAATATGGTGTGATGGGACGTTTCACACTTCCCCATTCATAGACTTCTGGTCAGGCTTTAATAGGACTAAACACTATTCTCGTTATTTTTTGGATTACACTTTCTGCAAAATGGCAGAAATTCTTCTACCGATTTTGGGTGAAGCCCGAAACCGGAATCGAATCCAGGCCCAAGAGCATGGCCCCTATCGCCAGCACTAAATGCCAGCTGTCTTATCCATTCAGCCAACCGGCCTCTGCAGAAGAATAACCACACTAATTAAACTCAGGCTTAAACACGTCGCGTCGTGGAGGCATTTGATTGTGACGTTGCCTAGATAATTAAGTGAGACTTACGATTAATCCACCTTTGTGCAACCGGCACCAGCAAATCTCTCAAAGAGTGATTCATACGCATTCTAAAATAAAGTGCAAAACTACATAGCCTGTGTCATTCTATGTTGAGATTTTGACTCTAAAATACTTGTTCGTCCGGTTCTCAAAGGAAATAAAATCCTCATGTAGCATTTGATCCTTGGTAATGTGTATCCCGACATCTTATTCCTAAATACACTATGCCAACGTGGAAGTCGTCAGAATCTCGCTTCCCCCAGATCTAGAGGTTAAAATGGAGACACATTCTTCTCGTGCCTTCGACAAGTTTTGATACCGAGGGTGTCAGGATTTCGTATGGATTCATAGGCAGTCTGAAACTTCAGGGCAAAAGAAAAAAGAGCTTCCCCCTTGTTGCGACCGGTATTGTAGCAATTTCGAATAATGTATCAGTTAACCGATAATGTATCAACATTTGCACGATAACGTTAGAACAACCGATAATGTTGCAAAAACGCCCGATAACGTTAAACCTGTTTCCAACCGGCAGTATATTATTTTTTTTACTGATAACGTCCGAACCGATAGTGTAGTAAATTTTGTCTGATAACGTTTTTTTTAAACCAATGATGTTGGTGAAATTTAACAGATAACACTATAAGTTTGGTTTCCTTCTTTAATAATGCCTTGCCTCCCACAATAAAAACTGGCAACGCCGCCATATAAGTGAAATAATCTTGAGCGCGGCGTAAAACACCAAACAATCAATCAATCAATAATGCCTTGCAGAGAAACAAATTAGACAAACAAATACGATTTATATGACTTAAAAATTTACGTTACGACAGACACTAACGTTATAAGTGAAAATCTTATATACTACCGGTTAGGGAAAAGTTACTTTATCGGTCAAAAATTACTACATTATCGGTTGGAAAGAGTTTGAACGTTATCGGGCGTTTTTGCAACATTATCGGTTGTTGTAACGTTATCGGGCAAGTGTTGATACATCATCGGTTAAGTGATACATTATTCGAAATTACTGCAGGATCGGCCATCCCTTATACCAATCTTGGATATATACGTTTTGGCAGTTTTCTTTTTGTTAGCCATAAAAAACAAGGAAAAAAATGTATTCATATTTACATGAATTTTGTCTGTTATCAGCACATATCTTTGGTTCGTGCAGCTAACTGGCTATACCAATATATTTTATTTCAATGTCAATCCTTTACGTTTTTCGAGGTCTTTCCAACTCTCAACTTCTCTTGACCAGAAGTTTTGCCAGACCATGACAAATTTCGATTTTGTTAGCAGAAATTACCGCTCAATAAGTTAGGAGATATTCCCGGAAATAAAAACACCCCACTTTGTACGAGACAAGTAACAAACGACACACAGATCTTATTGACATATGTTGATTTATATTCGACAGACAGTAAAATATAATTTTTCCTCAGGACAATTCATATTACAACAGCTTATGTGTGTTTGATTTTGTGATTTTGTATTAGTATTTTTAGATATATTAAAAGAATTTCCATTTTCCGTATTATGTCATGATATAATACTACCCTTGTGGCATTAACTTTGATCTCGGAAGGAAAGCCGGGATTATTTGACGGTAACAAGTGCATTCTTTATGTCTCTTTGATTAATACTTTTCCAGACAGCGTAAAGAGGATTTAGAGTGTTATTGCTGGCTAGTTCATCCTACGGACATTCTTAGACACCCTTCAACATTTATAGACTATATGTCTGAAGAAAAAAGTTTTAGATCACCGTTGATGTTATATTTCCAGTAGGTCGGCTATAAAGTGGCATGAGCTGCCAAAATGTTGATATGTTGACGTTAAAAGAGAATGTTGAAATTATTAGCTATTTTTCTCAAGACGTATAATTCAGAAGCTTTTTAGTGCTTCTAGTCTCCAAAATGTACGATAAAGTATTGTTTTGAACTAACTTTGGCTTAGAATGAATGAATGGTTGTCCTGGTTAATTAAATTTTGTTTACTTTTCGAACACGTTTTCGGTTCGTACAGGCCACATACTGTATTGATTTTCCTCAGTCCAACGCCAATCATTTAGTTTTTTGATGGCCTTGAAAGCCTCTTACTGTCGTGACGATGCGAAATTAGGAACAAAGTGTGAATTTTGGCAGCTCATGCCACTTTAATGTAATGTCATTTCTTTGGGTAAAACAAACTTTGTTTGACATTGAATTACATCGACTTTAATACTAGATAGCTTTAAAAAATCTGAAACTATACTCAATATTCAAGGCCCCAAACTGCGTGTGGATCCTGAAACATAAAAGTTTTATACATGGAATAACTTTTCTGGACCTGCTTCACGAAGCGGCTTAGCGTTTTTACGTAACTGCCATGGCAATCCATACTGTAGACATAGGTTGCTACGACAGTTACAAAAAACTTACGCTACGCTCCGGGGACTTCTCTCACAAAGCGGCATAGCACAAGTTTTTTTACGTAACTGTCATGGTAACCCATACGACAGACATACGTTGCTATGACAGTTACAAATAAAGTTACGGGAAGCCCTTTCATGAAACAGGCTCCTGGGACTTGTCTCACAAGTTTTTTTTACGTAATTGTCGTAGCAGCGTATCTCTCTGCAGTATTGGTTACCATGCCAGTAACGTAAAAACTTTCGCTTCGTTTCGCGCGGCGTACGTTTTGGGCAATACCTTACTGTTATGGCAACATATGACTCCAACATTACGGGACAACCAGGCTCAAAGTTACGCCGGGTGTAAATCTTTTGATAAAAGGGTCCCTGGCCTAAGTTACGTCGGACGTAAATCCTTGTTTAAGCCATAGTAACTTCGAATCTAGTCCTAACTGATCCGTGTTTTATTTTTATACAGGCAAACATCTTTTGCAAGGCAATGCTCATTTCTACAAAGCTCTCTTAGCTAAGATTACTCTTAGCATATGTCTACAAAATGGGATTTAACAGCTGTCGTAAACTTTCCATGTTTTAGATAAATGCTAAGAGGCCTCTTCATTTAAGAAGGTTTTGTGCAAGCGGAAACAAAGCCCTAGAAGTTTGGAGACGTTTCAATTCTCCACAGTAACTTTTGTATGGCAAGTAGTACATGCGCCTCTTCAGCATTATTTGTAATGGAACAATGACGCAGCTGCAGTTTCAGCCCCATTTGGTCAGGCTGTTGAAAGTTGCCCCCGATGACGTTTTTTTTTTGAAATAATACGAAGACGTTGATCAGAAATATGAAAAGGGGAAAATAAAAACTGTGTCGTTCAGCAACCATAAAACATAGAGCTGCCTAAATAAATCCCCTAGAGAGCGATTTGTGCGCAGAGCTATTGGCTGATTGATCGACTTATGGTTGTTTACCACACTTATTGCACATATGGCATGCAGCGATGCCAGGTTTAGAGGGGGAGGAAACCGGGCTTTTTGTCCAGAAGAAACCACCGACCTGCGGTGAGTATTTGGCAGCCGTTTCACAAACGGCGATCGAGTGAGAAATCCATTTGGGATTTTGTTTCAATTTAACTGGGTTTGACAGGCCTATTAGACAAGCATTGATCGGTTATCCGGGATAATTTAGACACATCTTTTGTTCCTAACGTCGATCGATACGTTTAAAAGATTTATGAAAAGGGCTTATATGTTAACTCTCCATAATCCCCCCCCCCCCCCATCGCTTCTTTTTTGACTACCAGAGAACTAACGCGCACAGGTTTCAACTTATTTTTTTCAAATATACAATCAGTCCTTAAACAGAAACCAAACAACCTGCGCGTTAGTTCTCTGGTAGTCGAAAAATGGAATGAGGAGGAAATATGTAGATTTTCCTTATATTCCGTAACCACTCGCAAAAAACCTGTCAAAAGTCATATACGCCTTTGAGTATGTAACAAATGTTCCGAAGAGATCGTGTATCACGTCAGTACTGTAAGGGTACTTACACAACGGAGGTTGTGTTTGACGTCATATGTCGACCTCCGTATATTGGGCAAATGTAGCAGTAATTTTGTATGTTTTGTGCCAGAAATTTAATTTTTACTTTAATCAGACTTGTAAGATACATGTTCTGCAACACACTTCACGCATAATAGACAATATTGTCAAAATGTGTTTATAAAACCTGTAGATACGAAAGGCCAATCTTGATTACTTATTATGTACATTTGATAATCCAATAAGTCCTCTAAAAATCTTGTATCAAAATCCTGCTAATAATCATTGAAGCTAAGAAATGTTTGAAACTCTCTTTAAACGTGGGTTACATACTTATGATTTAAAATTAGGACATCACCACGTAGTTAACTGTTTTTCAACAACACGAGCTTTCGACGCCTATACCGGTCTCTTCGTCAAGTGTAAGTGTATAGGTGTTGAAAGCTCGTGTTGTTTAAAAACAACTATCTACGTGGAAATGTCTATTTTTTTTAGCATTATCGTTGAAACTGTTTATTTTATAGGATTATTGTTTGTGACACAAACAGTTATCAGAACGACCCGTGGGATTTAAGACTTGTGCAAGTCACACTTTCTATTCCCGAATTTTCTTGATAAGAGAAACGACCACAGATAGCACAAACAGATAAATTGGCCATTTGTTATGTATGTTATATCCATTTTAACTGTGTTGTACGATAAGGTAATTTTATGAGCAGTAACACTCCCAAACATGAGAATCCCAGCTATTTAAATTAATGTCAGTTACCTTCGGTCCGTACAGGCTACTGGTTGAACATTTTTTTCAACGTCAATCTTTTAGTATGTCAAAGAACATCAAATGCTGAACTTCTCTTGACAATCAGAATTTATGGAAAAAAATCCGAATTTTGGTAGCCCATGCCCCTTTAAATGACCTCGGAAAGTTTTGTTATCGTCACATCACGTTGTCATTTCGGAAAAGTACAGCATACACCATAACGCAAAATAATAACGGATGTGCACAAAACTATCTAGCATAATGCTTTTTTTCTGGAGACCCATTATATAAACATGGTAGATTATATGTAGTAATTTGCGAACGGAAATTTCTATCTGTTCCCCAAAAGTTTGTTCCCACTCAGCCACCTGTATTAGATTCTAATCTTGGAAAATGGCTTTCGGTGAATACATTTTTTTAATTCGATTTCACCATATCCTAACAATTAAATCCCAGCTCGAGTACAAAGAGGTCTGCGTGTCTATATTATGTTCCACGTCACGTCATTCATCTGTTGACAAAAATATCAAGCAGTCCGCCTGAGAGGACGGCTCTTGTCATACCGGAAATATCACTGTTAAGATGGGCAGAGCATTAACTTTTAGACAACTTCTTTTCAGTTGCCTAATCGAACGATCGATTTTAGTTTTAATATAGTGTGTTAACAGACAGAACTTATCTGTTAACGTTAACTCGTCTCGTCTCTGATGTACGGTACTCGTCAAAACATTCATTAACTATAACCGAATTCTGTCCCATTTTTGCTTGAACTTATTTTTGTAATTCAGAAATTGCTCTGTGTTAAAAGCTACAATTGACATACAAACACGAATTTAGATGGTCTGATTTGAAACAATCTTCCTTGACATTTTATCTGGCTAAGCTGTCCTATTTTAGGCTTTCGTTTGTTGTTATTTATTGGTACATGCGGGTGTGAAGTAAATCATATTTGATTTTTGAAACTGTCGCCATGTGAATAATGCGCCATAGACTCGGTCGGCTACCCTTTCCTAATACTTGAATTACGCGACTAAGAAATTGTTCTATTTTTGTTTGGTCTAAGTGTAATTCGACACCGTGTCACATCGATGGAAGGCCTGGGCGGTACTAAGGGTCAAACGTTCTAACCGACTGAGCCCCCCCCCCCCCCACACACACACACACACACCAAGGCCCCGGCTAAGTTTGGAACAGATCGTATCAAATTATTGCTAAAATCCAAAAAAATGAAGATGGTTGTCTTATCAAATTATCGTAATTAAGGGGTTTGTTCGTAAGAACGTGCGTGAAACATAACATTATTGTTCATAAAAGGTTTTGTGTAAAATATTTTTCAGGCTTTTCAGAAGGTAGACGACTTCATCCGACAACGAAACACGAAACCAATTACCGCTTTGCGATACTAACCATCCAGGCGGTGGAAACTTTGATTTACTGCCATCGGCTTTTCGTCGCGTGCCCTTTTTCTTTAGTTGGAAAAACTGAATGTTTTATCAGAAATAAATATATCTAATATAACTTACAGTTCTCCTAACGTACAATTATACCCTGGTGTGTTCAAAACAAAATTTAACACGACTGCCTCGGAGACGTTTTTAAATATGAAATTGTTATTAATGTAGACCCGTGGTTATTCCAACATCAGAAAAAAAATGCTTGCATCATGGTTGGCACTTTATGTTAGGGTAGACATAAGGCGATGTATTTACATTGGTCGGTTTTTGTTGGGGCCGTGTATATTAAGTGATCTTAGTGCGAGTTTAGCGCTTACAAAAAACAGCCAAAACTGAGCACTACTCGTTTATGTAAATTGTATTGTAGGGGCTGGGCTATTGAAAATAAAATCCCCTTCAGATGGTCTTCCAAGTGAAATCACAGGATCGCAGAATTGGGGGATGGGACACGTACTAAAAGTCCAGTAGTTCTTGGTTTTGTCCTACACTTCATACAAACGCCACAAAAATTGTACATTGTCTCATCTGCATAAAATAACAGCTGACGGTTTCTAAATAAGCATTTTAACCGACACTGATTGACCCGGAAAAAATTCCGTGCCAGGGCGAGAATCGAACTCCCGACTTCGGGTTACCTAATGGGCTTCATTTAAGCTCTGTGTGTATAAGGGAATCTAACAAGCGAACCGTTTCCAGCAGGGCCGGGTAGCTCAGTTGGTAGAGTGGTGAGTTCGATTATCACCCTGGCCCGGATTTTTTTCCGGGTCAATCAGTGTCAATTAATTTACTTATTCAGTAATTCCCTGATGATGATTGCAGCTTGACGGTTTCTAGTTTCTAGAATCAAAAAGATAAATCGTTAAAGCTAAGAGGCCAAAAGCAGAATAATGACTTTTTCAACGCGCCAAACATGCGTAGTTCTCGAATGCCATGGAATCTCGAATTTAATAGAATCGTTGGTGAGTTTGGCAGTGTAGAGAAAGTTGTGAATGCAATAGATTCGCGACCTGTAAAAAACGCGTTGGAGAGTTTGGCAGTGCACAGAAAGTTGTGAATGCAATATAATCGCGACCTGTAAAGAGCACGTTGGAGAGTTTGGCAGTGCACAGAAAGTTGTGAATGCAATAGAATCGCGACCTGTAGTAACCGCTTTTGAGAGTTTGGTAGTGCACAGAAAGTTGTGAATGCAATAGAATCGCGACCTGTAAAAAGCGCGTTGGAGAGTTTGGCAGTGCACAGAAAGTTGTGAATGCAATAGAATGGCGACCTGTAGTAACCGCTTTTGAGAGTTTGGTAGTGCACAGAAAGTTGTGAATGCAATAGAATCGCGACCTGTAGTAACCGCTTTTGAGAGTTTGATAGTGCACAGAAAGTTGTGAATGCAATATAATCGCGACCTGTAAAAAGCGTGTTTGCGAGTTTGGCAGTGCACAGAAAGTTGTGAATGCAATAGAAACGCGACCTGTAAACGCGCGTTGGAGAGTTTGGCAGTGCACAGAAAGTTGTGAATGCAATAGAAACGTGGTCTTCCCATCCACATCAGCTACGTCAATGTAGCCAATGACGCGAATCAAGATCAGGAACAGAATGACATTTAGAATCCGATTCTGCTGACTGCGAAGAAATATCCACAGGTGTCTTTAGTTCAAGAACCTGATGCTATATAAAATGCCGATTATTGATTTGTGTTATGCTGTCAAAATTAAAACTAATCGCTGCAAAATTCTTTGAAAAAATCGATATCTTGCCTTTACGTTTTATTTTTGATGCGTTAATAAAGATAAGCAATATTTAGGAATTGGTGTACGGAATGCATAGACTTCTCTGGGCGTGGAGAGTCGGGAAGCGTCTGGATTCCAGGAGCCAATTGCACAAAGGTGTATTAAGCTTAAGTCTGGCTTATAAAGGCAACGTCACCATCAAATTTCTTGGTGATGAGACGTATTTAAGCCTGTCTTAAGCTCAATACACCTTCTTGCAACGGGCCCCTGGATCCCACAAGTTGGCCCTTAATTTTTTCAACCTCAACAGGCTCTAGAGCAGAAGTAAGATCTAACACGTCATAGACCTTTTTTCTCTACGATTGTATCAGCAGTATCCTTCATGCAAGGATAACAATTTGATTTACGGTTACCACTGGTCAGTTTATGTTGATTGATAGAATCTATTTTTGAAATTACGGGTAATGTCCAGAGTATATTAAAATCACTTACTTTTACAAACTAAAAACTGACAGTCCCAAGATAGGAAACTGTAATCCGAGAACTCACAAAGTTCACTGGTATAGCAGTAAAGATCCGATGATCACGAAATATAATTCACAAAATAAACTCCTGGAAACACACGGGCAAATCCACCTAATACAATCCTGGAAACACAATGGTAAACTATTTGCTCAGATAGAAGAATTCCCAGATCAAATAAATGACTGTATCACTGACAAAAGTTAGAATACCGAATATAATATCATTTCGTATAAGAATAAACACAGAAATCCCCACCCAAATTCTGTAACGTTACATGACATACTGGACAGCTGTGGAAACTGAACATTCCTGAACAATCCTATTATTATGTATTAACATAAATTTGCATAGCTATAGAAACTTGACATATTTAAGCTTCTCGAGCAAACATTGGCTTCAGTGGCAGACAACACGGTTGGAATCTAGATCAGTCGAGTTGATCAATGCTAACATAAGACACTATGCAGTTAAACCACAGCTAAGTAAGAGATTATTAAATTAAAGATATTCATAGGAGCGAAAAATACAAGGTAACTATAGATGAAGAATTACAACATTTTGTACAAAGCTGGCAATTACTAAATGATGCTTTTTGAGACCTTCTTACTTGAAATATTGTGAAATGAGACACTTAGTATTGTTCTATTTAATATGTTAGTATTTTTTGTGTGTGTTTTGTTTATTTATTTATTTTTTTATTTGAGAACCTATGTACTTTGTATTAAGTTTTTGTGAGCGAATGTATGTGTAATATTATAGAATTTACAAAGTATAAAAAATAAGGAATTTTAGGAAATAAACTATGGTAAATCTTTGGTTAAATAAGGAAAAATTGTTCTAAAATACCATACTTTTTACGATATATTCAGTGCGGTATTCTTTTTTTTATTAATAAGGGCCAGTCTGTTCATCCGCCATGTTAACCATCACATAAATTTGTAGATAATTTTAAACTTAATTGACGTTGGTTGTCATTCTTAAGTTCTTCTTCTGAATAATTTGACAAGTGTTGATTGGTTTCCATGATGCAAGATTATACGGACTGGGTAATGATCTACACGACTGCGGCAAAGTAGAAATACTTCAAAGCCAAGGGAATGATTTATACACCAGGTGGCGCTGACACGCGTCTCGCAATACGACATTTAATCAATGGAAACATGGTTAAAAGATTCAAAAGTGTGTATAACATCATTGTAAATCGATAATTTCCTACATGTTGTTTTCTCCTGATTGAACGTTTTTAGCCAAAAATTTTTACTTTTTATTCCAAGGATCCTTTATAAATTCTTAAGTCGCTGCCAATAATCTTGTCGAAATAAGTTACTTGATGTGACCGATATTTCCACTCTGGACAGAGAAATATGAATGTCAAAAGTCACCAGCTGTCAACCCATCTGTAATAGAATATAAAGACAGTCGTATGTACTTTAAGAACTAAAGAGATTGATTCCCTATGCAATATTATAAAGACGAACGCAGATTAATAACCTGGGTCCTGTTTCACAAAGCGGCGTAGATGTATTTTTTGCGTAATTTTCATACTAACTTATCTCTACAGTATGGGTTGCTATGGCAGTTACGTGAAAACTTATGCTACGCCGCTTTGTGAAACATGGTCCGGGTGGTAGAAAATATATCGGGTAACTAAAAAAACACTACTAACTTTATTCTGTTTCTGATAGTTTACTATTTCAAAAGATAACAGCCCTCGGGCTAGAGCATTGTGGCTGTGTTTAGTCATGTATGCGGACCCTGTTTTAGCCATGTATGCTGACCCAACAACGAGGAACATTAAGTATATGACAAGTACATTAGCCCTCCTAAAATTCTATGATCCGTGGAGCTTAAGGTCCAAATTTAGATGCGGGAGGGGTAGTGTGATCTTTTGGTCGTTTGGTACTTCTGTTGCCATATAACCTTAGGTGTTGAGTGCCAAGCCCCAATCAAAGGATATCGCAAACATTGAAATATTGATATTTTTAAAATGAATATATCGGCGAATGGATAACCAACTTACCCGACGGACCTCAGATTAAGTAGATTTGGTGAACATCTTTCATATGAAAAGGGTACTAATCTTGGATTAACGATGATGTAGAAAGTTGCTGAATGTTGAAATATAGCGTTGAATTTAAATTGATTCTATCCCATATTCATGCTGTAAAACTATTTTCTTCCACTCCCCACTTTCACTGTATTCGACAGCAAAAAGACGTGACTCACGTGCATTTTGGGATAACGGACAACCAGCCGAACATGCATCAACACCCAATAACGCCAAAAAAGTCAACCGGCAGCGAGCAAGACGGCTGAAGTTTGTTTCGAATGTCACCCAACAGCATTTGGGCTTTTTTTTAAAACCATTGGATATTGGGACCGATTGGTTTTACGTTGGCTGGCTGAACATTTGAACGTTGGGACATCTGTTTCAAAAATAGGTCCATTCATAATGATCCAATATACCTAAGTACCAATGCTATCATGGTATTGTCATGACAACTGAAATCTCCGGCATGCTACCTGCTGATGAGGTTTTCTTAATTTGTTAATTCCAACCATTGATAATAAATGTTTAATATTAACATAAATTTGCATAGCTATAGAAACTTGACTTATTTAAGCTTCTCGAACAAACCTTGGCTTCAGTGACAGACAACACCGCTGAAATCGAGGTCAGTTGATGATTTTAGAGGTAACTTTAGAGGGTTTTTTTCTAATTTTTGTGTATATCGTTATGTTCCGGAGTTTTGTTTAATCGAAAAAAATGTCACTATGTTGGACAGCTTTTTGTAACACCTATTTTAACATGTATATACAAGGGACGCCGCCAATTTAATCGGATTTCTGTTCGCTTGATGGGCTTGACAGGTATTAAGGAACTTTCTATAGCGAAGGAGGAAAGACGGATTTAAACTATGATGATCAGCTCTCATATGGTATTATGACATTTTGACAATCCTAAATGATTTATTACAAGCTAAAGAAAAGAAAACGATGATCCTCCGCATTTAGAGATTTACAATAGAGAACAAAAATGTTCACGAAGTAAAGAATATCAGTTGTATACCTTGCCGTTTCTATCTATCTAATTGACAACGCTAATTACAGCAATTAACGCAACTGGTTCTTTTTTTCTATTGGTTTGATGTAAATTTTGTTAAATTGCCAAATAAAAGGAACATTTCATAGAAAAATAACCAGTTAATTGTTCGTTATTTTTATCAATAAGAAGAAAATAAGATCTTTCCGAGCATACCGATCTTGTAGATGTACGTTAAAGTTGTTTTGATAGTCCTTGCAAGTTAAATCTGGGGGCGGTTTCTCAAAACACTTACGCCAGACGTGAGTCCAATGGAAGGCCTGTCGTGGCAACAAATGCCTTTAACATCACGTTACGACAAGGCGCAAAGAAACAACCCCCAGGTGACAGATGACGCTAATATGAACGTTTTGACGACGTTGCGATACCATTTTACATGTTTTATTCCACAATTTCAGACGTAAGCGTCGTGTTAGGACGAAAAACGCTCAACCATATGCCCAATGACAGCAACGGTGACTGGAAAGTTGTGGAATTCTAACGAGAGTTGTGCTCCCTAGAGGTTACATGATACAGTTTTATTTCCCATTTGCGGTAACGTTAACGTTTTGATTTGTGGCCTTATTACCTAAATCTCGTTAAGACTTTTGCTTACCATTTTCAAATAGATCAACACATGAGAAATCCTTTACAACCAAATAAAGTTGACTTAGTGCATGTCGATTTCAAGCTACACACAATTTAACATGGGTACCACCATTTTGACAGTTTTAGGCCTACTTCTTCTAAGCCAAACTTTGGTATTTTCAAAATTGGGTGAACATTAAAAAAACACACACAAAAATCTGTTATCAGGCATTGATTGAAAGCTTAAAGTATGTACAGTAGACCTGCGTTAGTTTCAATCCAATATTCAAATAACCCAGATACCAAACTATCACTATGTAAGCCACCTCCTAGCTCCGAAATTTTCATTGGCTGAGAAAACACAAACTGGGTGTTGTGACCTAGAAGCAAGAAACAACTTAAAATGTCACATATTCCGGCTTTTTTAATTTTTTAAATTCATTTTCTTCAGAAATGTCAGAAAGTTTGCAATGGCGAGTCTCCCTTTAACTAAGGATTTTTAAAAGGATCTTTTTAGTAAAGCAGAATATCCGATACTTTCATTCGGTCCTAATTTTTTATCTGCTTCGTTAATAAATATCCAAGAGGTTAACACCAATGAATTATATATGTGGAATGGACCTGTCTCATTGGCTGGTCTGGGTATGACTATGTAAAAAGTGCCGCCATTGATAGTTGATACTTTCATTCGGTCCTAAATTTTTATTTGCTTCTTTAATAAATATCCAAGAGGTTAACACCAATGAATTATATACGTGGAATGGAGCTGTCTCATTGGCTGGTCTGGATCTGACTATGTCAAAAGTGCCGCCATTGATAGTGATCTGGATTGAACTTGCACCATCTCCTAGTAATGGCGGCGTTCGATGGAAATCAAATACCACGTGATCTCCATTCCACGCATATAGTTCATTGGTTAACACATATTTAAGGTTCCTTCTGCTATAGTCTAAGTGTGATGATGTTTGATTATATGGATGGAGTAATTGTGACAAAGATGGTTGGAGGGTCGTCAGAGCGATGTAAGCACCAGATGGTACGGACACGTGTCATGGGAAACAGCTATACATTGACGTTTAATCAATAAAAACAAGGCTAAAGAGACACAGGCTGCCAAAATAAGGACTTTTCACAAACTCACCCCCGTCTGGGTGCCCGGTAGATAAGAATAGACCCACAAATTTCCCAAGCTGTTTGTTCACAGGACTTGACTAAAATTTGCCCCCCTGTGTGGGTTACGGGGGAGGGAAGGGCGCTACTTGGCCAACAGCTCCCAAGCAAGTTTGATCGTATGAGGGAACTAGCCTGCCGCAAATTTTTCAAGACTATTATTTTGAAACACCTCTTATGTGAAATAGTTATATTGTATAAGTTGATCTAAACTGTTATTAATAAAATTGTTTATTTCTATGACATATTTACGTGTTAAAATAATTGCTGTTTTGGAGTCAAATGTGTTATATCATTTTTTTGTACTCTGAAAAAAATAACGCTTTCGTTTTACTAATCACAGTTTAAAATGTAGTTTGGTGTAAATGGGTCTACATGATGTTAAAGTCAAATAATCTAGAGTGCGGCCTGAAACTTCCAATCAATCAGTCAGTCAACCATACATTCAGAGTGTCACGAAATCTGGTTGTTGAAATTCATCGAGAAACTACCTCAGCCAATAACTCAATCAACCAACCATACATTCAGATTGTCACGAAAATTCGGTTGTTGGAATTCATCGAGAAACTACCTCAATCAATTAATCAATCAATCAACCAACCATACATTTAGATTGTCACAAAAATTCGGTTGTTCAAATTCATCGAGAAACTAAAACAAGTGATTCAATGAAAACCAAATCAGGCGAGCTTAAACAATACATTGTCCAGTCTGGTGTCTCAAAACGGCTCGTTATATATAGTACTTTGAAGAAGTAAAACTAACCCGTATTCTCGCCGATGTAATGGAAATATATTAGGGATATTTGTTTTAATTTGGTGTGATTAAACCTCAGGCACAATCGGTTGATGGAATAAATGGATTGTTAAAACACCCTGCGCAACAGCGCGTCAGGCGTAAATGTACTGAGAAACAGCCTACTTGAGACTACAAAAAGAGTTTTTCAAATAGCTGTTTACTGAAATAAGTTTGAAATTGAAAAAATTCAGATTTTTCTGAAATTTTTGGTTTTCACTCTGTCGCCGTTTGTGAGAGAGCAGCCAGGTAATCTTCGGTAGTAGCCGATATCCTCTTGGGCAAAGAGCTCCGCCCCCACCACTCCTCCACTTAATCTGGCAACACCGCCACATCAGTGAAACAATCTTGAACCAGGCTTCGGAATAATCTCAAATGAAGAGCTTTTAACCTATATATCTCACAGTTGATTAGAAATTGTTTGGTTGTCCTTTTAAAACGTCCACAGCAGGTATATAAAATATGCACTGGGACATGAAATAGAATAAAATTAAAATGAAATTGAATTTCTACTGTATTAAACCCAGTTCATCATGACATCATTTTTCAGCTGAACGGGTTTCATCAAAAAAAATATATATATTGAAACACATAAGGCAATCCCAAGGCAAAATCTCTTTCCTTTCCAGCGTCAATCCTGCTCTTGTGATTGTATCCAATAACTGCATTTTAAAACCTCATAATTGCAATGCTTCTAAAGCATCGTCGTTTGTATGTAGATATTGTCTTCTGTAATCCAACTAAAAAGAAAACTCTTTTAATACTAAACAGATCTGTAGATATAAACTTCTATATGGAAATAATTCAGTAATAAACTCCTGATGTACAAGTACTGTTGTCTCGGATAACATGAAATACATTCTTCAATATTCATTCCACCCATCCATTCGCGGGTTAAAATTGTTTTTATATAAATAACTATTTCTATTCATCTTAATATAATTCTAAATAACTGGTTTTGAAAGAGTTGTTTTAAAGCTTATCGGGCTGTACTATAGTTTACAAGATAAAAATTCAACAACTTAAAAAAATTCAATTTGCCTGTCGCCTCTTACGATCAAGCTTGCCTGAAAGTTGTGAGTCAATTCTCATCACCCCAGTACCCACACGGGTGTTCATTGAGAAATTGTTAATACATTTTGGTTTGAAATAATAATTTGTTTTCCGATGGAGGATTGAAGTTTTCAGCCTAACCAATCCGAAAAGAGAAAAGGTCGTTACTTTTCATAGTATCACAAAGAACGTTACGGTTCCATTAAAGACAAACGTGGCTGGAATGTAGTTAAAAAGAATAAAGATAAAGCAATGCTGAGAAATAACTCGGAAAATGCCTGGAGGAGGTGGTCGATAGTAATTAAGTCAGACATTAATTTGTATTAATTAACGTCCAGCTTCCAGACAAGTGGACCCAGGAACAGCTATAATTAGCGGTCTAAAACAAAGATACGTCTGTCTTGCAGCTTTCGCGTGACAAGCCAATAAAAAGCGACCTTGACAATCCTTGTCGTTTTGAGTTAGAAACGTTTTGAGTTAGAAACACTGTTTAATAGTCGCAAATGGAAACAAACTATCTCTGAGCCGAAACCTGATGGCAGAGGATTTAATTGTGTTACTGTCTCTCTGTTCCGTAAGTTGATACTAACCAGACCGACAGTATCCCAGACAAATGTGTTCAGTACTTCCGGTCAAGGCAGATATAGGTAATTAAAGCGGGTGAATTATACCGCTGACCATCAGGCGCCGAATTCTAGGGTGTCAGAGAAACCGATACGAGTGGAAAGATCACCACAGCTCTATATCTCTACTAACAGGAAACCGACGTACGTTTAAGAAATCATTCCTCCATGTACGTGCACGAACAAGGCTCGTGTACGGCTAGTTGGAAACATTCAAACTATATGGGGGGCCTCCGTGGCTCAGTAGGTAGAGCGTTGGACGCTCAATCCGAACAGCCTTCCACAAATGGGTCGCGGGTTCGAATCCCACTCATTCCAAAAAAAATTAGAAAATTTTCTGACTGGGTTTTCACTCGAACGACCTATGTGGGATGGTTGCCAGTTACCAGCGGAAGGTCGTGGGTTTCCTCCGGGCACAGAGCCCGGTTTCCTCCCACACTAAAACTGGCAACGCCGCCATATAAGTGAAATAATCTTGAGCGCGGCGTAAAACACCAATCAATCAATCAAACTATATGGGCACATTGGTAGAGCTTCTAGTCGGTTAGAGTGATAGTCCCTTAGTTCGACACAGGCTTCCATCAATGCAGCGCGGGTTCGAACATTACAAAGTACGGAGGGTCATCTCGGAACAGAAAGCAGCTGCATGTAAAAAATATCTACTAATGACAACCAATCAAATCCGGTAGGACTAAAATAGCCTAGAGATGGCAGCCTAACATGGGACAGTTACTGAAACGTTTAATACAAACTAATCTATATTTTCTAGTTAGCATTGTCCTCAAATTTCATAAATACAGCCTGTTACACAACGTTGACGTCCATTGAGTCGGGGTAATCCGAGGGTAAATTGATTGATTTGCTCCGCTAGTTAATCGAACTGAACTGCTGGTTCCCCCTGCATCACCAACTCTAATGTCCGAAAAACGTTATTGCTTCCGCTGACCTTACGGTGAATTAAACAGATAAGATGTGTACGGTTTTCGACGTATAATTATTTGACGAAATGAAGTTGAACTAATCTAACTCAGCTAATATTACCGTCAGGCAAGGTTAATTGATCCCATAGCAGAGGAAGTATCTTATTTCGTCTTTTTACCCTTTGTTTTAAATATGTCTTTTAGATAAACCACCATAGATGTTATCTTGTGCTATTGACTGATGTGTGTTGTCTCACTCAAGGTTACTTCATTTATATGAATGTTGCCTGTTTTACTGGGCGAAGAAACCAGGGGGGGGGGCTGTTTCTCAACACACTTAAGTCCAATGCAAGATATGTCACGCCAACAGATATGTTCAACATTACGTTACGACCAGGCGCAAAGTTATGTCGGTGTGGAGAAAGAGCCCCTAGGTGTTGTCCCTGGATGAAATCCTCGACCTTGTGCTTGTACCTGGCAACCATTTTAATTACGATGATCGGGCTGGCAGAATTGTTTTCCATATTTGTGGCTCCTGACTTAGATTTGGAACCGCAATATAAACGTTTGATAGGCTTGTTTCAACACGGGCGTCTAACTCACTAATTCAAAGAACTGTACATGGAAACAAATCCTATTAAATTCATATCTGGATCATTACTGTTAATCTTACAGTTGTTGCTGTGTAATGTTTTTTGCGTTTAGCATTTATTTAGTTACATAAAAATGAGGGGCCTCGGTGGATCAGTCGGTTAAGGTGATAGTTCCTCAGTCTGAAACACGCCTTCCATTGATGCGACGCGGCTTCGAATCCCACTCAGGCCAAATTTGAACAAATTCCGAGTGGATTTTTCACTCGATCGCCGTATCTGAAAGAGTTGCCAAGTACTGTCCGAAGGTCGGGGGTTTCATCTGGGCATTGAGCCAGGTTTCTCCCCCAATGGACCTGGTAACGCCGAAATAAAAGTGAAACACTCTTGGTGTGGCGTAAAACATCAATCAAACAACCACTCGTTAATATTGGCAGATGCCGGGCCCAACGGAAAAAAATATATAGTGTGATGTATGACTGGACAAAAATGACCATTTGGATCAGTACAAAACATCCCAAATCGTGTCATTAACGGTGGAGAGCTTGTTACCAGGAGCGACCAACCCTTTTTGCTAATGAACAGCTAATATAGGAACCATATGAACCCCTGTGATTTTGGATGCGCTTCTTATCGTTCGATTAAAATAGACTTCAGATCTAATGTGTTTCCTACTGCCTAGCATAACAGTCAATTTCTTATTTTCTGGGTTTTCTTTCTAGCTGTCTTTCAAGTCAACCGACATCAGACGAAAGTGTCTGTCTAGACCGGAAGAACTATCCCCCTTCCTCACGTGTCTTATCTGCTTGATGAATCCTACTTCCGCTTCCCAAAACAGTCGGACAGGAAGTCAAATTGAGATTTGGTTTTTATTTCCTTGAATAGTGAAATAAAACAGTCCCAATAGATTGATTTGATTAGAAGTATAAGCTAAAATAAACAGTTTTGGATTCGTTCGTGGGTAGGTAAAGACGTTCTCACAATTTATACTATTAAAAATATAAATTTCGACCACTTTTCTCGAGATAAAACACACAGTTTGGCTTTAATCATGTCAATAATTTTGAAATCTATGTATTCAACTTTATTTCATGGTATTTAACCGCCGTATATTCTTTTTTCTGCAGACATACCAACTTGCATTTGATGAATAAACAATCAATAAATCAATTCTCGTGAGAAACTGCAACTACTTTCTTTTTTGACAATATTGATCATCCGTTTACTTAAAGTGATTTAACCGGTTTGATTTCGTTTCGTAATTCAGATAACGAAGACAAACGTTTGATTCAATTCAATTCAATTCTTTTATTACTCTCTCTGCCACCCAGGGTGACACCGGAGGTTACAGACTTGTAAAATTTATACATGGCGGAACATCTATTAGTAGTTACAAATAGCCATACGTTCCTTCAGATATCTATACAAGCTATATAATGTTTTGACACACTTAGTTTGAAAAAGCTGTTGCATTTTGTAAACGCTCGGCCTAACCCTGAATTTATCGGGTAGATATTTGTGTCTGATAAGTATTAACTTGGGACAAATCATTACAAAATGATATTCATCACCAATGCTACCAGTTGTACAGTTTGGGCAAATGCGATTCTCTCTTTGTTCTTTTGACCATCTACCAGTTTCTATCGGTAGCCTGTGGTTACTTGTCCTAAATTTTGAAATAAGTTTCCGAATTTTAAAGTCTGGATTCTTCAAATAGAACTCAAATTCAAATTAAGTTTTGAAGATTTTGTAGGCCAGTCCTTTTGAAGAAGCGGCGATGTCTACAGCCCAGGACTGAAGAAATATATCTTTCAGACGCCTTTCGAACTGGTTTAAAAAACAGGTAGCACTGTTCACATGCTGGTTATACCACACGTTTGCAAAACCCGCAGTACATAAAATGTTCTTCACAAAATTAAGCCATGGGAACTTAGTTTCACCATTCTTGGACGGCATATCGCTTTAGCCGTTTAAAGGTAAAACTTATTCCAGCACGCCTAAAGTATTCTCATACGAATTATAATTCTTTTCCTCCTCCACCACGTGCACAGAAGTCTTAACCAGCTATGTTATTTTTTCAGTTTCTGCTACGGTTACTTAAACAGGCGATGGTAATTTGAATGGATATTTTTATAAGGTAAGCGTGTATCAAAATTTAGTTTTATCAAAACTCTTTTTCCTTAAGCTAATCTCTCTCGATCAACCACAATGGAAGCCAATAAAGTGTGCTGTCAACAAGAATAAGAAATTCGCTCAATCATCTATCATCTTAGGTCTATGTAAAGTGTTCCGTTTAATGATCAGTGATTTCTATATTCGCTTTATTATTTCTTGTGACTGTCAAAAATGACTGATAGCGTCTGGGGAGCAATATCAGATGACAACGATAAATTCCTAAACTTGGATATAACAAAGGTAAAATATCACAGAGGTTTCTTGTTAAAAGGACCTGCACAATGATTGATGCAAAGCGTGACGTTTAAGTGTTCGTGGTAACTGTTATTGTTAAAAATGACTGATGGTGGCCAAGGAGCCTTATCAAATGTCAACGACAAATCCCTGTACTTGGATTTAACCAAGGTAAAATATCACAGAGGTATCTTGTTAAATAGACATGTACAATGATAGATTCAAAGTTTGACATGATATTAACTGTCGTCCGTTTTATGACCGTCAAGAATGTTTTAGATGGAATTGGGCTTCGAGTTGCAAAAAAACAAACAAAAAAAACTATAACTTTAATAAAAAAGAACAATTCAATGTACACACTGCATTTGCTATCCAAAGGAGGATTTGATTTTAAGCTGGTTTTACCGTGTGTTAGGATGAATTCAAAACAAATCAATGGAACATTTAGCCACACGAATCGTTGGGAATGTTTTCATTAATAATGCATGTTTTCAAACACCCGCGACTGTTTTATTCATCGAAACTAGATGTCCGGTTTATTACTGGTCTATGAGAAGAAAACGTCAACATTTTAAAGGGGCATGAGCTGCCAAAATGTTGATATTTTCAGGTTAACACAGAATGTTGAAATTATTGGCTATTTTTCTCAAGACGTATAATTCAGAAGCTTTGTAGAGCTTCTAGACTCGAAAATGTACGATAAAGTATTGTTTTGAACTAACTTTGACTTAGAATGAATGAATAGTCGTCCCGGTTATTTAAATTTTGTTTACTTTTCGAACACGTTTTCGGTTCGTAAGCGCCACATACTGTATGGATTTTCCCCACTCCAACGCCAATCAGTTAGTTTATTCATGGCCTTCAAAGCCTCTTACTGTCGTGACCATCAGAAATTATGAAAAAAGTGTGAATTTCGGCAGCTCATGCTACTTTAAATAACCCTAAAATAGATTCCTCAAGAATGTCATTGAGACGTAAATAAATCAAATCAGGTACTCATATCCGTGTCAGTAACGTGACATGAGCTACAAATTTATTGTTTTCATCAATTTTAATGGTCAAGACAATCAAAGGACTTAAAGCAGATATAAAAGGAATTATTTGCGATAGAATCGGCTAAGCCATATTGATTTGTCTATAAGAACCACATTAGGCCATTCAAAAATTAAATTAAACGGGACTTAGACCTACGTACGTTCAAAACATTATTCTTTCACGTACATTCTTAAGACTAGCCCCGCTATAAAGCTTCTAATTCGCACTGCTTGAGGAAAAATAGCCTACGGTCAGTCATTGCTTAAAACAGAAGGAGAGTTTGAACTATCTACTAATCAGGGCTAAACTCCCTTGTCTGTCTTCTACCTAGGTATTTCTAATGCAACCAAAATTTTTCCACCATCATATTTGGTTTTATCTCTTTGAATTGATACTTTTGGTATAGTTTGAATCCGAACAACCTTGTCAATAGGTCTATATTACAAAGGGCTTCAGACAATTCTACTAACTAAGGCCAAACTCATGCCTGTCTTCAGCCTGATCAGATATCACGGGGTCTGGTTTATTCCAACAACTTATGATTGGGTATAAAGGTCAGAATCGTATCACAGAAACTTGTCTCCATGATTATTTAAATCAAGACAATTTTTCCATGTGACCTTTAATTTTGTGTGCTTAACTATTTTTGAGTTTAACGGTCCAAATGATAGGCCTATACCCCTTTTAAACTGAATTAGAAACTTGTCTCCATGAATTTTTAAATCTATAAAATGTTCCCTGTGCTCTTTGATTTTGTGTGCATAAATATGGTTGAGTATAGCTGTCCAAGTGACCTACCCAAAGACACAATTAGAAACTTGTCTCCATGGTTATTTTAGCCAGGAAGATTTCCCATGTGCTCGTGTGTTTTATTGTTCATAAATATCGTTCCTGGACAATTAATTTTTAACGGGGGACAATTGAAGGTTATTACCCATGCGTGTAAGAAGAAAGCTATGTTTTATTTAATTTACTTGATTTGAATTTGAATTTATTGGATTTTATTAAGCCTAGGAAAATACATAAGCTGGACACAGATCAGTAATTGAAACTTGTTCCTTGAACTGTGCATGTGGTCTTCAGAAAGAAAAACAAAATCTGATACCTAATGCTTGATAACGCAGCTGAGTTCAACATTTTATTCAGCAGTTACAAAAATAAACTAAAAATATACACGGAACAGGACAATGACTTTCAATCAATATTGAAAAAGGGTGAGTTTGACGCTGGTAGATATAGCGGTTTCAGAGACAACTCGACAAAAAAAACGATAGATCCCTAATGACTGCCGTGGTTGTCCGTGTAACGTTCGTTAATTCAATTTTCGATTTTTGATATTGCAAAATGAAATTTGTAAATGACCATTTTTAAGTTTAATTTTTCATTTTCTACTTTTTTAAAAGAAGAAATGAAAATTGAAATTTGACGTTCAATTTTCAATTTTTGTTTTCTCTCTTTTGGTTTAAACGTGTCTTTATTAGTGCACAGTAAGCTAAAAGCTTATTGCGTGCAACAATTTGTACAGAATTTTTGGCAACCATATATTTAAGAAGATAAACAAGTGTAACAATGATGAAAGGGAGAAGAAGAAAAAATCACTTTTTAAACTATGACTTTTGATGTGACTGTGGTTTAAGAAAATTTAAGATTCTCATTAATTGAGAGGAAGTAGAATCTGCATGGACTCATGCTGGCCATCCGAACCGCAACACACGAGAGGTCCAATTGGTAGCTTAAATCGTTTTGTATTCTCTATATAGTTACATGTTGCAGTACATATTAGTTTGTTTGTTTCTTTATTAAGTTCATGTGACCCATAAAGGAGTAGAGATGTGGAAATGTCACCTGAATATTCATTAGATTCTATTTCTCTGAACATTTCCATGCGCGGCAAGAGGAATATCCGACACTCCAGTAAATAATGTGACGCCGTCTCCATTGAAGATCCACACCAACATTTCGGAGAGTCGGAAATAAAGTTGTTATATAAATCGTCGTTCAAAGAACTACATCCGTTGCGCAGTCTGCACAATATTATATTGCTTTTCCGGGGACCTGTATAGTACCAAGGAGGCACTTTTGGTAATGGAAAGATGTTGTTTAAAGCAGTTTTAAATTTTATTTTGTCAGTGATGGATCTAGTTGGCCCAGGCAACTCGTTCCATTCACTTAGGGTTTGAGGATAAAAAGACTCCTAAAACTAGCTGTCCTTCATCTAAATGGGGTTAACTGATTACGGTTTCTAACAGGATAAGGGTTACGGACATGGTTTGGGAGTGGTATAATTTGGTTAACATTAGTTTCAGGGTTATTTAGGTTATTGTGGAGAACTTTTAATCGATGACTTTTACGTCTTGTAGTTAGTCTATGGAGGCCAGATTGTTCGTATAATAGGGACGATGGAGCACTTTTAGTCAGGCCAGTTATTACCCGTGTGCAGTCTTTTTGGATGTGTTCAAGTGGCGTCGCCTGGTGATCAGTCATGTTGTCCCACACAACATCCGCATATTCCATTGAAGGGCGAATGAAACTTTTGAACATTATTTCACAACTTTTCCTGTTTAGCATATATTTGAGCCCCCTGAACATAGATAATTTTTTGCAACTCGCTTCAACGAGTTTATCTATATGGGGGTTCCAGTTCCCAGAGCTGTTAAAGATAACTCCAAGATGTATATGGGATACCACAGATTCAATTGGATGGCCTTGAAAGTTACACCGAACGTCAGAAGGGGGTCGTCTCCTAGAAACAGTGAGGGATTTAGTTTTCCGTGGATTAAAATCCACTAGCCACCTTGTTGCCCACTGTTCTAACAATTTAATATCGTTCTGAAGCGTTCCTACAGAACTTGGCAAATCATTTGAAATAATGTATAAGCAAGTATCATCTGCAAATAAGTTTATGTTGCTCAGAATGTTATCTGGTAAGTCGTGTATGTGCAACAAAACAGCAGGGGTCCAAGAAGGGGGTTTTCTCTCTTTTCAACACACAAATTAAAAATAGAAAAATGACGGTCATTTGTCAATTTTCGATTTGGCTTTTCACTCTTCATGAAACGAATATTGAAAGTTGTAACCTTCGTCAATGAAACACACTGCGCAAGTCACAAACCACCAAAGCAAACAGCAATACGCATTGCCGCAGCCCTTGAGAAGCTGGTCGGCTAAAGCAAAACTTACAGCCCTTGTGGAGCACAAAATAACACGAGACTCTAAAACAAAGACTTAAAGCAAGGACTGCTTTACTAAAATCATAGGAGTAAGATTTCCAAGACCTAAAACATCCGAGTTAGGCAGGTACGCCACAGATTAACATTAAAATTGGCCCTGAAACCACGCTATTGGTGATGTGCCCCACAAGGGATGTTGGTGTTTTTAGGCTAATCAAAAGTCAAATTCACGATTTCTTCATCAGCATATGTTTATAAGACTCTATCAAGGAGACAGAAACAATCAAAGGTTTTGTTGAAATCGATTTATGTGCCTAGCTAGTGGTCTCTTCACATCCAGAAAGTGCATTTTTCTAAATTCAACTTGTTCATTGTTAGAGCCATGCAACACGTTGCTTAACACTGCAACACGGACTATGGCGCAAAAATAATAAAAAGAAACATACATGCATCACCATGGTTGCCGTCAAACTAAAGACGACATGAAATTGCATGGCAGACCTTGCATCTAATAGATTGCATATATAATAATAATGGTACATTTTCATTCTTCCATTCCCCGCTCTCCGTTTCTTTTTTTATTCTCTTATTTTATTTCATTTTGCACAACAAAAAAGGAAAGTGGAGGGGGGGGGGGGGTAGACACCTCCTTGATCCGCCCATACTTTTGGCGATATCCTCCACAACGAATGTTGGTGTTTAAGATTTCTAAATCAGATTTCTAAATCAGAATGTGATCATTAGACTAGGAAGACAGAAACAATCAAAAGTTTTATTAAAATCGCCCAAAGTGCCTCGCTGTTGGCGATGTGTTCCACAAGGGGCGTTGGTGTTTTAATGCTAATTAAACGTCAAATCCACGATTTTTAAATCAGAATCTGTCCAATAGGCTCTATAGGGATACAGAAACAATCGAAAGTTTTATTAAAATCTGATTAAAGGCTAATTAAAGGTCAAATTCACAATTACTGCATCAGAACGTGTTTCTGTCAAATTTCACAAGAAATCGTGAGTTTGACCTTTGATTAGCCTTAAAACACCAACATCCTTTATGGGGCACATCGCCAATAGCGTGGTTTCAGGGCCAATTTTAATGCTAATCTGTGGCGTACTTGCCTTACTCAGATGTTTTATGTCCTGAAAATCTTACTCCTATGATTTTTATAAAGCATTCCTTGTTTTAGGTCACAACACCCAGTTTGTGTTTTCTCAGCCACTAGAGTTAAGAGGTGGTTATTTGAATATTGGATTGAAACTAACGCAGGTCTACTGTACATACTTTAAGCTTTCAATCAATGCCTGATAACAGATTTTTGTGTGTGTTTTTTTAATGTTCACCCAATTTTGAAAATACCAAAGTTTGGCTTAGAAGAAGTAAGCCTAAAACTGTCAAAATGGCGGTACCCATGTTAAATTGTGTGTAGCTTGAAACCGGCATGTACTAAGTCAACTTTATTTGGTTGTAAAGGATTTCTCATGTGTTGATCTATTTGAAAATGGTAAGGAAAAGTCTTAACGAGATTTAGGTAATAAGGCCATAAATTAAAACGTTAACATTATCGCAAATGGGAAATGAAACTGTATCATGTAACCTCTAGGGAGCACAACTCTCGTTAGAATTCCACAACTTTCCAGTCACCGTTGCTGTCATTGGGCATATGGTTGAGCGTTTTTCGTCCTAACACGACGCTTACGTCTGACATTCTGGAATAAAACATGTAAAATGGTATCGCAACGTCACCAAAACGTTCATATTAGCGTCATCTGTCACCTGGGGGTTGTTTCTTTGCACCTAGTCGTAACGTGATGTTAAAGGCATTTGTTGCCATGACAGTTAGGTCATTGGACGTCTGGCGTAAGTGTTTTGAGAAACCGCCCCCAGATTTAACTTGCAAGGTCTATCAAAACAACTTTAACGTACATCTTCAAGATTGGTATGCGCGGAAAGCTCTTATTTTCTTCTTATTGATAAAAATAACGAACAATTAACTGGTTATTTTTCTATGAAATGATCCTTCTATTTGGCAGCTTGGGTCAATTTAACCAAATTTACATCAAACCATTAGAAAAAAAGAACCAGTTGCGTTAATGTCTGTAATTAGCGTTGTCAATTGGATAGATAGAAACGGCTAGGTATATTACTGATATTTTTTAGTTCGTGAACATTTTTGTTCTTTATTGTAAATCTCTAATTGCGGAGGATCGTCGTTTTCTTTTCTTTAGCTTGTAATAAATGATGTAGGATTGTCAAAATACCATAATACCATATGAGAGCTGATCATAGTTTAAATCCGTCTTTCCTCATTCGCTATAGAAACTCCCTTTATACCTGTCAAGCCCATCAAGCGAACAGAAATCCGATTAAATTGGCGGTGTCCCTTGTATATACATGTTAAAATAGTTGTTACAAAGAGCTGTCCAAAATAGTGACATTTTTTTTCGATTAAACAAAAACCCGGAACATAACGATATACACAACGATGAAAATGAAAACCTCTAAAGTTACCTGTAAAATCATAGTCACTATTTAAATAGAAACGGGTGCATCGCGGTCAAGGGCTATATCTTATTCTAGCCCTATTAATTTTCTTATTTCACAAGAAACGAAAATCAAACTCTGTCTACAATATTAGATACTTTTTTATTGTCAATGATTGGAATTTCATAACCTTATACGGGACAGCTTTAAATACAGTAACGAATTTAGGAAACGTCATTAAAAGGTAGCATGTCCGAGATTTCAGTTTTCGTATATTATTTTAGCATTGGTCAACTCGACTGACCTCGATTCAAGCGGTGTTGTCTGTCACTGAAGCCAAGGTTTGTTCGAGAAGCTTAAATAAGTCAAGTTTCTATAGCTATGCAAATTTATGTTAATATTAAACATTTATTATCAATGTCTGAAATTAACAAATTAAGGAAACCTCATCAACAGGTAGCATGCCAGAGATTTCAGTTGTCATGGCAATACCATGATAGCATTGCTACTCTAGGTATATTGGATCATTGTTAATGGAACTAATTTTGAAACAGATGTCCCGACGTTTAAATGTTCAGCCACCCAACGTAAAACCAGATGTTGTCCCAACGTTCAAATGTTCAGCCACCCAACGTAAAACCACCCGGTCCCAATACCCAATGATATAAAAAAGCCCAAATGCTGTTGGGTGACATTCGGAACAAACTTCAGCCGTCTTGCTCGCTGCCGGTTGACTTTTTTCGCGTCGTTGGGTGTTGATGCATGTTCGACGGGTTGTCCGTTATCCCAAAATACACGTGAGCCACGTCTTTTTGCTGTCGAATACAGTGAAAGTGGGAAGTGGAAGAAAATAGGTTTACAGCATGAATATGGGATAGAATCAATTTAAATTCAACGCTATATTTCAACATTAAGCAGCTTTCTACATCAGCGTTGATCCAAGATTAGTACCCTTTTCATATGAACGATGGTCACCAAATCTACTTCATCTGAGGTCCGTCGGGTAAGTTGGTTATCCATTCACCATTTTAAAAATGTCACTATTTCAATGTTTGCCATATACTTTGATTGCGGCTCAACACCTAAGGTTATATGGCAACAAAAGTACCAACCGACCAAAAGATCACACTACCCCTCCCGCATCTAAATTTGTACCTTAGGCTCCACGGTTCATAGAATTTCAGGAAGGCTAATGTATTTGACATATACTTAATGTTCCTCGTTGTTAGGTCAGCATACATGGCTAAAACACAGCCACGATGCTCCAGCCCGAGGGCTGTTATCTTTTGAAATAGTAAACTATCAGAAATAGTGTTTTCTAGATATATATGAAAATCATTCCACATTTAAGCAAAAGATAAAACGTATCCTTTTTAAACCGTTTTATAACCCATTAAATTCCAACAATAATGCAGCACGCTTTTTTCTATATAAATTTTTCTTATAAGCATTACAATTTGTTTATCTAATTACTTTTTTCTGTATTTATTGATTATTTATTTAATTTGATTTTTCTTCATTTTGTTTATCTATTATTTATCATAGTATCTTTATTTCTGTTTCTCATCTTTTTTATCACTCCTGTAAGCGGGCCTCTGGCCTGTATGGAAGTTGAATTGAAATAAACACAAACATTTAGTTACCCGATATATTTTCAACAACCAGGTTATTAATCTGCGTTCGTCTTTATAATATTGTATTGCATGGGGAATCAATTTCTTTAGTTCTTAAAGTACATACGACTGTCTTTATATTCTATTACAGATGGGTTGACCTTTGACATTCATATTTCTCTGTCCAGAGTGTAAATATCTGTCACATCAAGTAACTTATTTCGACAAGATTATTGGCAGCGACTTAAGAATTTTTAAAGGATCCTTGGAATAAAAAGTAACAAATTTTGGCTAAAAACGTCCAATCAGGAGAAAACAAAATGTAGGAAATTATCGATTAACTATGATGTTATACACACTTTTGAATCTTTTAACCATGTTTTCATTGATTAAATGTCGTATTGCGAGACGGGTGTCAGCGCCACCTGGTGTATACATCATTCCCTTGGCTTTGAAGTATTTCTACTTTGCCGCAGTCGTGTAGATCATTACCCAGTCCGTATAATCTTGCGTCATGGAAACCAATCAACACTTGTCAAATTATTCAGAAGAAGAACTTAAGATTGAGAACCAACGTCAATTAAGTTTAAAATTATCTACAAATTTCTGTGATGGTTAACATGGCGGATGAACAGACTGGCCCTTATTAATAAAAAAAAGAATACCGCACTGAATATATAGTAAAAAAGTATGGTATTTTAGAACAATTTTTCTTTATTTAACCAATGATTTACCATAGTTTATTTCCCAAAATTCTTTTTTTTTATACTTTTTAAATTCTATAATATTACAATAAGGTCAAGAATTACTTATGGATAACAACTTCTTCGTTTATTGGGTGACGACGTTTCGATGTAGTTCTTACATCGTTATCAAAGTCAATGACAAACAACAACAAATATTCATTTATATAGCAGATGAGAGAATTACAAGTTGGAACAGGTGCGTAATAGTATAAATTAATTAAGAAAAGTAACAATAGATTTAAGTATGGTGAGTTAAGATCGTTGAAGGTTGTCTTGGAGGATCAAAAGGTCATAGCAGTTGGGGATATATAATCCTTGGTCTCTGTTCATGCTGGGCTTGGTTTTTCTGATTTGGATGGCTTCCTGTAGTTTTCTCTTCTTCCAATGGTGCTGGTTGACAGATAGTGTTGTAGTGGTTTCCCATTTGATGTGGTGAGTAGGGTTGGAAATTATGTGTTCAGAAATGGCAGATTTGTAATCAAGTTTATTAACAGATGTTTGGTGTTCTTTTAGTCTAATCTTGAGGGGTCTGCATGTTTCTCCTATGTAATGAGCATTACAACTACAATTAATTCTGTACACTACTCCTTTAGGTTCTGCTCTTGTTGATGAAATTCCTTTTCCTGTGGCTTGCATATGTGTTTTAAGTGTTTTGGTTGATTTGAATGTAGTATTAATATTACACATACATTCGCTCACAAAAAAATAATACAAAGTTATACTATATTACAGTTTCCTATTTTGGGACTACCAGTTCTTAGTTTGTAAAAGTAAGTTATTTTAATATACTCTGAACATTACCCGTAATTTCAAAAATAGAATCTATCATCATAAACTGACCAGTGGTAACCGTAAATCAAATTGTTGTCCTTACATGAAGGATACTACTGATACAACCGAAGAGAAAAAAAATCTATGACGTGTTAGATCTTACTTCTGCTCTGGAGCAGGGGGCGGTTGCACAAAAGTGTATTGAGCTTAAGTCAGGCTTAAATACGTCTCATCACAAAGGAATTTGATGGTGACTTTGCCTATATAAACCAGACTTAAAGTGGCATGAGCTGCCAAAATGTTGATATTTTGACGTTCAAACAGAATGTTGAAATTATTGGCTATTTTTCTCAAGACGTATAATGCAGAAGCTTTTTAGTGCTTCTAGTCTCGAAAATGTGCGATAAAGTATTGTTTTGAACTAACTCTCTCTTAGAATGAATGAATGGTCGTCCCGGTTATTTAAATTTTGTTTACTTTTCGAACACGTTTTCGGTTCGTACAGGCCACATACTGTATGGATATTCCTTCTTCCGACGGCAATCATTTAGTTTTTCCAAGGCCTTTAAAGCCTCTTACTGTCGTGACGATCAGAAATTATGAAAAAAGTGTGAATTTTGGCAGCTAATGTCACTTAAAGCCCTCAGAGAAGTCTATGCATCCCTCAGAGAAGTTCATGCATCGCTCAGAGAAGTTGATGCATTCCGTACACCAATTCATAAATACTGTTTATCTTTATTAACACATCAAAAATAAAACGTAACGGCAAGATATCGAATTTAAAATAATTTTGCAGCGATTAGTTTTAATTTTGACAGTAAAACACAAACCAATAATCGGCATTTTATATAGCATCAGGTTGGTTAACTAAAGACACCTGGTGATATTTCTTCGCAGTCAGCAGAATCGGATTCTAAATGTCATTCTGTTCTGATCTTGATTCGCGTCCTTGGCTACATTGGCGTAGCTGATGTGGATGGGAAGACCACGTTTCTATTGCATTCACAACTTTCTCTACACTGCCAAACTCTCCAACGCGCTTTTTACAGGTCACGGTTATATTGCATTCACAACTTTCTGTGCACTGCCAAACTCTCCAACGCGCGTTTACAGGTCACGGTTATATTGCATTCACAACTTTCTGTGCACTGCCAAACTCTCCAACGCGCGTTTACATGTCACGGTTATATTGCATTCACAACTTTCTCTACACTGCCAAACTCTCCAACGCGCGTTTACAGGTCACGGTTATATTGCATTCACAACTTTCTCTACACTGCCAAACTCTCCAACGCGCGTTTACAGGTCACGGTTATATTGCATTCACAACTTTCTCTACACTGCCAAACTCTCCAACGCGCGTTTACAGGTCACGGTTATATTGCATTCACAACTTTCTCTACACTGCCAAACTCTCCAACGCGCGTTTACAGGTCACGGTTATATTGCATTCACAACTTTCTGTGCACTGCCAAACTCTCCAACGCGCGTTTACAGGTCACGGTTATATTGCATTCACAACTTTCTGTGCACTGCCAAACTCTCCAACGCGCTTTTTACAGGTCACGGTTATATTGCATTCACAACTTTCTGTGCACTGCCAAACTCTCCAACGCGCGTTTACAGGTCACGGTTATATTGCATTCACAACTTTCTCTACACTGCCAAACTCTCCAACGCGCGTTTACAGGTCACGGTTATATTGCATTCACAACTTTCTGTGCACTGCCAAACTCTCCAACGCGCGTTTACAGGTCACGGTTATATTGCATTCACAACTTTCTGTGCACTGCCAAACTCTCCAACGCGCGTTTACAGGTCACGGTTATATTGCATTCACAACTTTCTGTGCACTGCCAAACTCTCCAACGCGCGTTTACAGGTCACGGTTATATTGCATTCACAACTTTCTGTGCACTGCCAAACTCTCCAACGCGCGTTTACAGGTCACGGTTATATTGCATTCACAACTTTCTGTGCACTGCCAAACTCTCCAACGCGCGTTTACAGGTCACGGTTATATTGCATTCACAACTTTCTGTGCACTGCCAAACTCTCCAACGCGCGTTTACAGGTCACGGTTATATTGCATTCACAACTTTCTCTACACTGCCAAACTCTCCAACGCGCGTTTACAGGTCACGGTTATATTGCATTCACAACTTTCTCTACACTGCCAAACTCTCCAACGCGCGTTTACAGGTCACGGTTATATTGCATTCACAACTTTCTGTGCACTGCCAAACTCTCCAACGCGCGTTTACAGGTCACGGTTATATTGCATTCACAACTTTCTCTACACTGCCAAACTCTCCAACGCGCGTTTACAGGTCACGGTTATATTGCATTCACAACTTTCTCTACACTGCCAAACTCTCCAACGCGCGTTTACAGGTCACGGTTATATTGCATTCACAACTTTCTGTGCACTGCCAAACTCTCCAACGCGCGTTTACAGGTCACGGTTATATTGCATTCACAACTTTCTCTACACTGCCAAACTCTCCAACGCGCGTTTACAGGTCACGGTTATATTGCATTCACAACTTTCTGTGCACTGCCAAACTCTCCAACGCGCTTTTTACAGGTCACGGTTATATTGCATTCACAACTTTCTGTGCACTGCCAAACTCTCCAACGCGCGTTTACAGGTCACGGTTATATTGCATTCACAACTTTCTCTACACTGCCAAACTCTCCAACGCGCGTTTACAGGTCACGGTTATATTGCATTCACAACTTTCTGTGCACTGCCAAACTCTCCAACGCGCGTTTACAGGTCACGGTTATATTGCATTCACAACTTTCTGTGCACTGCCAAACTCTCCAACGCGCGTTTACAGGTCACGGTTATATTGCATTCACAACTTTCTCTACACTGCCAAACTCTCCAACGCGCGTTTACAGGTCACGGTTATATTGCATTCACAACTTTCTCTACACTGCCAAACTCTCCAACGCGCGTTTACAGGTCACGGTTATATTGCATTCACAACTTTCTCTACACTGCCAAACTCTCCAACGCGCGTTTACAGGTCACGGTTATATTGCATTCACAACTTTCTCTACACTGCCAAACTCTCCAACGCGCGTTTACAGGTCACGGTTATATTGCATTCACAACTTTCTGTGCACTGCCAAACTCTCCAACGCGCGTTTACAGGTCACGGTTATATTGCATTCACAACTTTCTCTACACTGCCAAACTCTCCAACGCGCGTTTACAGGTCACGGTTATATTGCATTCACAACTTTCTGTGCACTGCCAAACTCTCCAACGCGCGTTTACAGGTCACGGTTATATTGCATTCACAACTTTCTCTACACTGCCAAACTCTCCAACGCGCGTTTACAGGTCACGGTTATATTGCATTCACAACTTTCTCTACACTGCCAAACTCTCCAACGCGCGTTTACAGGTCACGGTTATATTGCATTCACAACTTTCTGTGCACTGCCAAACTCTCCAACGCGCGTTTACAGGTCACGGTTATATTGCATTCACAACTTTCTCTACACTGCCAAACTCTCCAACGCGCGTTTACAGGTCACGGTTATATTGCATTCACAACTTTCTGTGCACTGCCAAACTCTCCAACGCGCGTTTACAGGTCACGGTTATATTGCATTCACAACTTTCTGTGCACTGCCAAACTCTCCAACGCGCGTTTACAGGTCACGGTTATATTGCATTCACAACTTTCTGTGCACTGCCAAACTCTCCAACGCGCGTTTACAGGTCACGGTTATATTGCATTCACAACTTTCTGTGCACTATCAAACTCTCAAAAGCGGTTACTACAGGTCGCGATTCTATTGCATTCACAACTTGCTGTGCACTATCAAACTCTCAAAAGCGCTTTTTAGAGGTTGCGATTTTATTGCATTCACAACTTTCTCTACACTGCCAAACTCGCAAACACGCTTTTTACAGGTCGCGATTTTATTGCATTCACAACTTTCAGTGCTCTACCAAACTCTCAAAAGCGGTTACTGCAGGTCGCGGTTCTATTGCATTCACAACTTTCTGTGCACTGTCAAATTCTCCAACTCTATTTCCCGAAGGCGCAATTCTATTGCATTCGCCACTTTCTGTGAACTGCCAAACTCTCCAACGCGCTTTTTACAGGTCGTGATTCTATTGCATTCACAACTTTCTGTGCACTGCCAATTTCTCCAACGCGGTTACTGCAGGTCGCGGTTCTATTGCATTCACAACTTTCTGTGCACTGTCAAATTCTCCAACTCTATTTCCCGAAGGCGCAATTCTATTGTATTCGCCACTTTCTGTGAACTGCCAAACTCTCCAACGCGTTTTTTACAGGTGGTGATTCTATTGCATTCACAACTTTCTGTGCACTGCCAATTTCTCCAACGCGGTTACTGCAGGTCGCGATTATATTGCATTCACAACTTTCTCTTTACTGCCAAACTCACCAACGATTCTATTAAATTCGAGATTCCATGGCATTCGAGAACTACGCATGTTTGGCGCGTTGAGAAAGTCATTATTCTGCTTTCGGCCTCTTAGCTTTAACGATTTATCTTTTTGATTCTAGAAACTAGAAACCGTCAAGCTGCAATAATCATCATGGAAATTACTGAATTAGTAAATTAACCGACACAGATTGACCCGGAGAAAATTCCGGGCCAGGGTGAGAATCGAACTCACGACTTAGGGTTACCGTCCCACCCGCTCTACCAACTGAGCTACCCGGCCCTGCTGGGAACGGTTTGCTTGTTAGATTCTCTTATACACACAGAGCTAAAATCAAGCCCATTAGAATATGTGTATTTAAATTCCGTACGCTATGAAGTCAGTGTTTCGAAAGCAAGCTGCAATCATCACCAGGGAATTGCTGAATAAGTAAATTAAACGACACTGATTGACCCTGAAAAAAATACGAACTAACGACTTAGGGTTACCGTCCCACCGCTCTACTAACTGAGCTACCCGGCCCTGCTGGAAATGTTTCGCTTGTTAGATTCCCTTATACACACAGAGCTTAAATCAAGCCTATTAGGTAACCCTAAGTCGTGAGTTCGATTCTCGCCCTGGCCCGGAATTTTTTCCGGGTCAAACAGTGTCGGTTAATTTACTAATTTAGAAACCGTCAGCTGTTATTTTATGCGGATGAGACAATGTAACATTTTTGTGGCGTTTGTATGAACGCCCCCCCCCCCCCCCCCCCCCCGGTTCTGCGATCCTGTGATTTCACTTGGAAGACCATCTGAAATGGATTTTATTTTCAATAGCCCAGCCCCTACAATACAATTTCCATAAACGAGGAGTGCTCAGTTTTTGGCTGTTTTTGCAGGCGCTAAACTCGAGGAGTGCTCGGTTTTGGCTGTTTTTGTAAGCGCTAAACTCGCACTAAGAACACTTAATATACACGGCCCCAACAAAAACCGACCCATGTAAATACATCGTCTTAAGTCTACCCTAAAATAAAGTGTCAACCATGATGCAAGCATTTTTTTCTGATGTTGGAATAACCACGGGTCTACATTAATAACAATTTCGTATTTAAAAACGTCTCCGAGGCAGTCGTGTTAAATTTTGTTTTGAACACACCAGGGTATAGTTGTACGTCAGGAGAACTGTCATGTTATATTAGATATCTTTATTTCTGATAAAACATTCAGTTTTTCCAACTAAAGAAAAAGGGCACGCGCCGAAAAGCCGATGGCAGTAAATCAAAGTTTCCACCGCCTGGATGGTTAGTATCGCAAGGCTGTAATTGGTTTCGTGTTTCGTTGTCGGATGAAGTCGTCTACCTTCTAACAAATCCTGAAAAATATTTTACACAAAAGCTTTTATGAACAATAATGCTATGTTTCAAGCACGTTCTTACGGACAAACCCCTTAATTAGGATAATTTGATAAGAAACCATCTTCATTGTTTGGATTTTGGCAATAATTTGATAGGATCTGTTCCAAACTTAGCCGGGGCCTTGGTGTTGGGGGGGGGGGGGGGGGGGGCTCAGTCGGTAAGAATGTTTGACCTTTAGAACCACCCAGGCCTTCCATCGATGTGACACGGTATCGAATCACACTCAGTCCAAACAAAAATAGAACAATTTCTTAGTCACGTAGTTCAAGTATTAGGAAAGGAAAGCCGACCGAGCCTATGGCGCATTATTCACATGGCAAAAGTTTCAAAAATCAAATATGATTTACTTCACACCCGCATGTACCAATAAATAACAACAAACTGAAGGTTAAAATACGACAGCTTTGCCAGATAAAATGTCAAGGAAGATTGTTTCAAATCAGACCATCTAAATTCTTGTTTGTATGCCAATTGTAGCTTTTAACACAGTGCGATTTCTGAATTACAAAAATAAGTTCAAGCGAAAATGGGACAGAATTGAGTTATACTTAATGAATGTTTTGACGAGTACCGTACATCAGAGACGAGACCAGTTAAAGCGGCATGAGCTGCCAAAATTCAAACTTTTTTCATAATTTCTGATCGTCACGACAATAAGAAGCTTTGAATGCCATAGAAAAACTAAATGATTGGCGTTGGAATGAGGAAAATCCATACAGTATGTGGACTGTACAAACCGAAAACGTGTTCGAAAAGTAAACAAAATGTAAATAATCGAGACGACCATTCATTCATTCTAAGTTGGTTCAAAACAATACTTTATCGTTCATTCTCGAGACTAGAAGCGCTGAAAAGCTTCTGAATTATACGTCTTGAGAAATATAGCCAATAACTTCAACATTCTGTTTTAACGTCAAAATATCAACATTTTGGCAGCTCATGCCACTTTAACGTTAGCAGATAAGTTCTGTCTGTCAACACACTATATTAAAACTAAAGTCGAACGTTCGATTAGGCAACTGAAAAGAAGTTGTCTAAAAAGTTAATGCTCTGCCCAACTTAACAGTGATATTTCCGGTATAACAAGAGCCGTCCTCTCAGACGGACTGCTCAATATTTTTGTCAACAGATGAATGACGTCACGTAGAACATAATATAGACACGCAGACCTCTTCGTACTCGAGCTGGGATTTAATTGTTAGGATATGGTGAAATGGAATTAAAAAAAATGTCTTCACCGAAAGCCATTTTCCAAGATTAGAATCCAATACACGTGGCTGAGTTGGAAAAACTTTTAGTGAACAGACAGAAATTTCCGTTCGCAAATTACTACATATAATCTACCATGTTTATATAATGGGTCTCCAGAAAAAAAGCATTATGCCAGATATTTATGTGCACATCCGTTTTTATTTTGCGTTATGGTTTTTTCTTTGGTGTATGGTGTACTTTTCAGAGATGTCGATGTGATGTGACGATAACAAAACTTTCCGAGGTCATTTAAAGGGGCATGGGCTACCAAAATTCGGATTTTTCTTCATAAATTCTGATTGTCAAGAGAAGTTTAGCATTTGATGTACTTTGACATACTAAAAGATTGACGTTGAAAAAAATGTTCAGCCAGTAGCCTGTACAATCCGAAGATGTGTGCTGATAACTGACATAAATTTAAATAGCTGGGATACTCATGCTTGGGAGTGTCACTGCTCATAAAATTACCTTATCGTACAACACAGTTAAAATGGATATAACGTACATAACAAATTACCAATTTATCTGTTTGTGCTATCTGTGGTCGTTTCTCTTAACATGAAAATTGGGGAATAGAAAGTGTGACCTGAACAAGTCTTAAATCCCTCTGGTCAATCTGATAACTGTTTGTGTCACAAGCAATAATCCTATAAAATAAACAGTTTCAACGATAATGATAAAAATTAGACATTACCACGTAGTTAGTTGTTGTTGAACAACATCATCTTTCAACACTCATACACTTACACTTGACGAAGACACCAGTATAGGTGTCGAGAGCTCGTGTTGTTAAAAAACGACTAACTACGTGGTGATGTCTTGATTTTAAATCATTAGTATGGAACCCACGTTTAAAGAGAGTTTCAAACATTTCTTAGCTTCAATGATTATTAGCAGGATTTTGATACACGATTTTTAGAGGACTGATTGGATTATCAAATGTACATAATAAGTAATTAAGATTTGCCTTTCGTATCTAAAGGTTTTATAAACACATTTTGACAATAAACTCTAATTTGCGTGAAGTGTGTTGCAGAACATGTATCTTACAAGTCTGATTAAAGGGAAAATTAAATTTCTGGCACAAAACATACAAAAGTACTGCTACATTTGCCCAATGTACGAAAGTTGACATATGACGTCAAACACAAGCTCCGTTGTGTAAGTACCCTTACAGTACTGACGTGATACACGATCTCTTCGGAACATTTTTTTCATACTCAAAGACGTATATGACTTTTGACAAGTTTTTTCCGAGTGGTTACGGAATATAAGGAAAATCTACATATTTCCTACTCATTCCCTTTTTCGACTACCAGAGAACTAACGCGCAGGTTGTTTGGTTTCTGTTTATGGACTAATTTTATATTTGAAAAAATAAGTTGAAACCTGTGCGTTAGTTCTCTGGTAGTCAAAAAAGAAGCGAAGGGGGGGGGGGATATGGAGAGTTAACATATACGCCCTTTTCATAAATCCTTTAAACATATCGATCGACGTAAGGAACAAAATATGTGTCTACATTATCCCGGATAACCGACCAATGCTTGTCTAACAGGCCTGTCAAACCCAGTTAAATTGAAACAAAATCCCCAGTGGGTTTCTCACTCGATCGCTGTATATGTGAAACAGCCGCCAAATACTCACCGCAGGTCGGTGGTTTCTTCTGGACAAAAAGCCCAGTTTCCTCCCCCTCTAAACCTGGCATCGCTGCATGCCATATAAGTGCAATAAGCTTAAGTGTGGTAAGAAACATAAGTCGATCAATCAGCCAATAGCTCTGCGCACAAATCGCTCACCAGGGGATTTATTCAGGCAGCTCTATGTTGTATGGTTGCTGAACGACACAGTTTTTATTTTCCCCTTTTCGTATTTTTCATCAACGTCTTCGTATTATTTGAAAAAAAACGTCATCGGGGCAACTTTCAACAGCCTGCCTAAATGAAACAGCAAGTTCTGCGTCATTGTTGCATTACAAATAATGCTGAAGAGGTGCATGTACTACTTGCCATACAAAAGTTACTGTGGAGAATTGAAACGTTTCCCAACTTCTAGGGCTTTGTTTCCGCTTGCACAAAACCTTCTTAATTGAAGAGGACCCTTAGCATTTATCTACAACATGGAAAGTTTACGAGGGCTGTTCAATCCCATTTTGTAGACATACGCTAAGAGTAATCTTAGCTAAGAGAGCTTTGTAGAAATAAGCATTGCCTTGCAAAAGATGTAGGCCTATATCAGAATAAAACACGGATCAGTTAGGACTAGAGTCTAAGTTACTATGGCTTAAACAAGGATTTACGTCCGACGTAACTTTGAGCCTGGTTGTCCCGTAATGTTGTAGTCATATGTTGCCATAGCAGTTAGGTATTGCCCAAGACGTACGCCGCGTACTGCTTTGAATATTGAGTATAGTTTCAGATTTTTTAAAGCTATCTAGTATTAAAGTCGATGTAATTCAATGTCAAACAAAGTTTATTTTACCCAAAGACATGGCATTACATTAAAGTGGCATAAGCTGCTAAAATTCACACTTTTTTCATAATTTCTGATCGTCACGACAGTAAAAGGTTTTGAAGACCATCAAAAAACTAAATGATTGACGTTGGGATGAGGAAAATCCATACAGTATGTGGCCTGTACGAAGCGAAAACGTGTTCGAAAAGTAAACAATATTTAAATAACCGGAACGACCATTCATTCATTCTTAGCCAAAGTTAGTACAAAGCAATACTTTAACGTACATTTTCAAGTCTAGAAGCACTAAAAAGCTTCTGAATTAAACGTCTTGAGAAAAGTAGCCAATAATTTCAACATTCTCTTTTAACGTTAACATATCAACATTTTGGCAGCTCATGCCACTTTTTAGCAGACCTACTGGAAATATGACATCAACGGTGATCTAAAACTTTTTTCTTCAGACATATAGTCTATAAATGTTGAAGGGTGTCTAAGAATGTCCGTAGGATGAACTAGCCAGCAATAACACTCTAAATCCTCTTTACGCTGTCTGGAATAATATTAATCAAAGAGACATAAAGAATGCACTTGTTACCGTCAAATAATCCCGGCTTTCCTTCCGAGATCAAAGTTAATGCCGCAAGGGTAATATTATATCATGACATAATACGGAAAATGGAAATTCTTTTAATATATCTAAAAATACTAATACAAAATCACTAAATCAAACACACATAAGCTGTTGTAATATGAATTGTCCTGAATAAAAATTATATTTTACTGTCTGTCCAATATTAATCAACATATGTGAACAAGATCTGCGTGTCGTTTGTTATTTGTCTCGTATAAAGTGGGGTGTCTTTATTTCCGGGAATATCTCCTAACTTATTGAGCGGTAAATTCTGCTAAAAAAATCGAAATTTGGCATGGTCTGGCAAAACTTCTGGTCAAGAGAAGTTGAGAGTTTGAAAGACCTCGAAAAACTTAAAGGATTGACATTGAAATAAAAGATATTGGTATAGCCAGTTAGCTGCAGGAACCAAAGATATGTGCTGATAACAGACAAAATTCATGTAAATATAAATACATTTTTTCCTTGTTTTTTATGGCTAACAAAAAGAAAACTGCCAAAACGTATATATCCAAGATTGGTATAAGGGGTGGCCGATCCTGCAGTAATTTCGAATAATGTATCACTTAACCGATGATGTATCAACACTTGCCCGATAACGTTACAAGACCCGATAATGTTGCAAAAACGCCCGATAACGATAATGTAGTAATTTTTGACCGATAAAGTAACGTTTTCCTAACCGGTAGTATATAAGATTTTTTTACGGCAGAATACTGGCAGCTGGGCTGCCAACTTTCTACCGTAAAAATAAGGGTAGACCGTAAAATCAACTAGCCACATTCCTAATCAGTGAATGTGAAAAAACATTATGAAATCAGCAGGCTAAGAAATACAGGACTTTAAATCGTCAACCCCAGCATGGATCTGTTAATGTAGATTTTCAAATGTTATGTACCCCCAACGAAATAGTAAAACTGACTACTTCTGCAAGTTGACAAACATATATTTATTTGAAAAAATTTGAAAAAATGATGCTGAAAATTCTCACTTAGGGCAGGTATCTCAATCTACGCTTTCAAATACAGCTATGTTAAATTAACTATCTTAGCCTATAATGCAAATTTTACTTATATTAAATCGCCTACGGCGGGATTCGAACCTCTAACCTCCCATACAGGAGCTGCGCAGAACTATATGCGCACTAGCCATAACCGTATCCTTTAACCACTACACTAACTTCGAATATGAAAGGTTAATGGCCACATTTCCATGCCTTACAAGCGCTTCGGTGTGCGCATGCGCACTTCCGTTTTTTCGCTCCCTTTGATCCGCAATGACGTATTTTGGACGAATCCTTCACGGAAACAACCGAGGAGATCAGATCTCGTTAGCTCGGAAACGACAACTGTGTCTCAAAGTTATTTTACGGTACACGACCGTAAAGCTTCCACTGAAGTATAAAACGGCAATATACCGTTAATTTTAAAATATTTTACTGTAGAATTGACGGTAAACGGTTACAGTGTAGTATCGGTCGTAACATACGTTTTTAAGTCAGATGAATCGTATTTGTTTGTCTCACTTGTTTCCCTGCAATACATTATTATAGAAAGAAACCAAATTTATAGATTTATCTGTTAAATTTAACAAACATCATCGGTTTAAAAAATACGCTATCAGACAAAATTTACTACACTATCGGTTCGGGCAAAAGCTACAACGTTATCATTAAAAAATTAATATACTGCCGGTTGGAAACAGGTTTAACGTTATCGGGCGTTTTTGCAAGATCATCGGTTGTTCTAACGTTATCGTGCAAGTGTTGATACATTATCGGTTAACTGATTCATTATTCGAAATTGCTACAATATCGGTCGCAACAAGGGGGGGGGGGCTCTTTTTCTTTTCCCCTGAAGTTTCAGACCGCCTATGAGTCCACACGAAATCCTCGCACCCTCGGTATCAAAACTTGTCGAAGGCACGAGAAGAATGTGTCTCCGTTTTAACCTCTAGATCTGGGGGAAGCGAGATTCTGACGACTTCCACGTTGGCATAGTGTATTTAGGAATAAGATGTCGGGATACACATAACCAAGGATCAAATGCTACATGAGGATTTTATTTCCTTTGAGAACAGGACGAACACGTATTTTAGAGTCAAAATCTCAACATAGAATGACACGGGCTATGTAGTTTTGCACTTTATTTTAGAATGCGTATGAATCACCCTTTGAGAGATTTGCTGGTGCCGGTTGCACAAAGGTGTATTAATCGTAAGTCTCACTTAATTATCTAGGCAACGTCATAATCAAATGCCTCCACGACGCGATGTGTTTAAGCCTGAGTTTAATTAGTGTGATTAGTCTTCTGCAGAGGCCGGTTGGCTGAATGGGTAAGACAGCCGGCATTTAGTGCTGGCGATAGGGGCCATGCTCTTGGGCCTGGATTCGATTCCGGTTTCGGGCTTCACCCAAAATCGGTAGAAGAATTTCTGCCATTTTGCAGAAAATGTAATCCAAAAAATAGCGTTAGGTCTAAGCCTGACCAGAAGTCTATGAATGGGGAAGTGTGAAACGTCCCATCATACCATATTCAGGGCGTTGACGCCTTTTGACCCAGAGATCACCATAAACAGCGCCCTCCCCCGGTGCTTTCAGAAACCGTGGCTTTTCTTCTCTTCCTCGTTTGAACTACTATGGGATACATGTATAAGAAAAAAGATGGCGAACGATTTCGACGTGACAACAGTATTCTTGATGGAGCAAACGTTAAAGTTTCCGAAGAACTTCATACAGTTCAAAATAAGACAAAGAGCCTTGTTTGGAACGATTTGAGTCGAAATTTAGATATCGTAGTCGTGTACAGGGTATAAAACCGTATAAAACTGGGATTGATTTGAAATTGCACAACCGTTGACAATTTCAAAATCTACCGCGCATAAACATCACATATTGTAGTATAAGCAGGCTGAAGGCGTCGATGCCCTGAATATGCTGTAATGGGACGTTTCGCACTTTTCCCTTCATAGACATCAGGCCTGACTTAAAATTAATACAGCTGTGTGCAACCCACCCCAGGGCCCTGTCGTACAACGTTGGCGTAAGTTACGTCAGACGTAAATCAGTGTTAAAACTATAGGAACTTACGTCTTGGACGCAACCGGTCTATGCTGTAGGCCTATGCGCAAAATTGCGCCAGGTTTGTAAGACAGGCTCCGGAACGTCACATTGTTTGGTACACCTTTGAACCGTTGTAGGCTCGAACTTTTGATCTTCGGAAAAAATCTTTTTCCTGTGAGATTTTCTTCGACTAATGGGAAATACCTCGTTTATCTTGAACTACAAAGACGGTTTTGATTTACAGTAAAAAGTATTTAAGAAACTAATTAAGGTATAGCATGTTTGATCCCATTTTCTTCCCGAGTCTGTGTCTTCGATTACAGTTGTTCTTTACTACAATGCGTAAGATCGAATTTCTTTTCTTTGGAGGATTGTAGAAAGCCTATGTCAGTCTTCTATCTCTTTTTGCTAACCGTTTTTGTGAAGTTGTTATTTCATCACCGCTTTGTAGTAAACATATTTAAGTGGCATGAGCTGCCAAAATTCTGATTGTCCATGCAGAAAAACGGAGAGTTTGAAGTACCTTGAGAAACTAAAAGATTGATGGCGAAATAAAAAATATATCGGTTAAGGCAGTAACCCGTAAGCTGTGTCGACAACGGTCAAAATTCAAATAGTTGGGATGTATTAGTACATTCTCAGGGACTGTTTTGCTTTAAATCAACCTAAACGCAAAATTCCTGGGTTGGTGACAGTTGATATTTTGTACTTCTTGGAAAAATAATGAACAATTAGCTAATTGTGTTTTAATCAAATTTCCACATGAAGTGACAGGAGTTTGGCAGCTCATGTCACTTTAATCCCTTTAACCATTTTCCTTTTCGTCTTTTGACTATCTTTAAACGGGTAGTTTTCTTGAGTCAACGATTGATGATAGATGATAAGAATACAATAAGGCGAAGAATTACTTATGGATAACAACTTCTTGGTTTATTGGGTGACGACGCTTCGATGTAGTTCTTACATCGTTATCAAAGTCAATGACAAATAACAAAAATTATTCATTTATATAGCAGATGAGAGAATTACAAGTTGGGGCAGGTACGTAATATTATGAATTAATTAAGAAAAGTAACAATAGAATTAAGTATGGTGAGTTAACATCGCTGAAGATTTTATTGGAGGATCAAAAGGTAATAGCAGTTGGGGATATATAATCTGCTATATGAATGAATAGTTTTTGTTGTTTGTCATTGACTTTGCTAACGATGTAAGAACTACATCGAAACGTGGTCACCCAATAAAACAAGAAGTTGTTATCCATAAGTAATTCTTCGCCTTATTGTAACCTTTCAACTTCTAAATGCCATTGAAAGATATGATAAGAATATGTTCTATATGTTTTCCACAACATTTCTACAGTAAGTGCCAGGCAATGCATTTATATAAGAGTCTAAAATGGCTCGAATCGTGAATTTTAAACCAGTTGACAGTTGACTCAATTATTGAAACTAGCCTGAGAAATGCAGACGGTCGTTTTGGTTTGAGGGACACAGAAAGTCTATCCGATAAATTTGAGACAGTGAATTCAATACAAAACGACCTAATATGAGTAGTTTCTGATCGATTTTGACGTTCGGACTTTTGAGTATGCATTCACACTACCAGTTACTCATTTTTAATATAACTGGCCATTGTATGCGTCCCATGTTTAAAGTGGCATGAGCTGCCAAAATGTTGATATTTTGACCGTTAAACAGAATGTTGAAATTATTGGCTATTTTTCTGAAGACGTATAATTCAGAAGCTTTTTAGTGCTTCTAGTCTCGAAAATGTACGATAAAGTATTGTTTTTAAATAACTTTGGCTTAGAATGAATGAATGGTCGAACAGTTATTTGAATTTTCTTTTATTTTCGAACACGTTTTCGGTTCTTACAGACCACATACTGTATGGATTTTCCTCATTCCAACGCCAATCATTTAGTTTTTCGATGGCCTTCAAAGCCTTTTACAGTCGTGTGTATCAGAATTTATGAAAAAGTGGTAATTTTGGCAGCTAATGCCACTTTAATTTCTGTGATTTTACCACTAGCAACCGCCTATAAATTGGCTTTCTTCACAAATGTCAGAAAGGCTAGAGCGGCAAGTGTATCTTTAAATCATAATATTGCTTGTGATTTACAATTACCCAACATTGCCTAAGGTTCTCATGCACACATAACATAACGTAATTGCCTCACGGGAATTCAATTGTGAATTGATTGATTCGATGCGCCAACCAAACCAACTGAACAAAGTTTTCCCCTGCATCGCTAACTCTTGTATATTTCCTAATGGCAAAGGTTACTTTATTACTCAGAGAAACGTTATTACATCCGGTTACCTTACGGCGAGTTTAACAGATAATGAGTGCTAGAAAAGCGGTTCACAAACAAGCTGTTTGCCTAATAATTATTTGATGAAACTGGGCTGAAATAATTTAACTGAACGGATATTGCGTCCGAGAAATGGGAATTGATCCGACGGCAGAGGAAGTACCCGTTGTCCTACCCGATATAACTCCAACTCCTCCTAGAGCAGCCAGATCATCCTTATCATACCTTTCAAGGAATGATAGGTAAACCGTCATCTCATTAAGATCGGATCATATATCGGATTGTAACTCAACTCAGTTATTTTGAATATTTCAAAAAACTTAATTTTGTAATTTTGAAAAGATTTCACGAATCATTGTTTCAAAGATTTTTTTATTTCCAACTATTATTAGTTACTTTTATGACAGTGATTCGATGCTTTTACACCACCAATCAAACATTTTCAGCATAATATTAAGCTGAGACAAATTATATGTCCCATGTTTACAGTTTACAGTGGTATATGCTTACAATAAAATTTCCTTTTTTCACAAATGTACGAAAGGCTATACGGTGGCGAGTGGGCTTTATAACTACCAAAGGCAGTCGGAACTCCCTTCGGCTATCTTCGCTCGCTATCGGTCGGCTTTGACACGCGGTATTTCACGCACGTAAATCCCCGAAGTTATCAGACTGCTACGAAAGGGTGTCATAAATGTAGCATTGAGCATAATTACAGGAAATATAACTTCTTCTTTTTTTAATTACATCAGATGTTTATCCATACACAACAAATAGCTATGTCAACTCCCTTCCCAAAAATGTCTACATTCTTTTTTTTTTGAACCCGAAGGCAATTTTATTACATGATGGAACGTCATGAATTTACAGCTGCTTTAATAGCAATCCCTCTTTCCCACATGACCTAGGATTAGGGAATTAAACCTATATTGGTATACAACTTAAGCTAAGTAGGCCTTAAGTTAACATGATACAACAGCCTTGGGTCTTTTTTTTTTTTTTTTTAAACAAAGTATTGTCTACATTCTTGACGTCATTGGAGAAAAGAAGCCGACCGCAGTAACGTCTTACCCATTTATTCTGTTTCTATTTCTATAGTCTTGTCTACGGATGCTATCGGTCAGAATTTAGGATTGGAATAATCAATACATATTTTGACGTTGTGGTTTTGAGAACAGTAACCTTTTTATAACATTTTGATTTTTTTTTACAGAAACAAGCCCGTTCATATACAAAAATATCTGAAACGAGTGAAGTAGTTTTTGGTCGATGTTGACGTTCAGACGTCAGTTCTGGGTATGCTTTCACACTATCAGTTATACATTTTGAAAGATAAGTGGCCATTTTATGTGTCCCATGTTTAATTTGGGTGATTTTACCAGCTGTAAGCTCGTATAAATTCACTTTCTACACAAATGTCATAAAGGCTACAGCGGCAAGTGTATCTTTAAATCACAATATTGCTAGTGATTTACAATTACCCAACATTGCCTAAGGTTCTCATGCACACATAACGTAACGTAATTGCCTCACGGGAATTCAATTGTGAATCGATTGATTCGATGCGTCAGCCAAACCAACTGAACAAAGTTTTCCCCTGCATCGCTAACTCTTGTATATATGTCCTAATGGCAAAGGTTACTTTATTACTCAGAGAAACGTTATTACATCCGGTTACCTTACGGCGAGTTTAACAGATAATGAGTGTTAGAAAAGCGGTTCACAAACAAGCTGTTTGCTTAATAATTATTTGATGAAACTGGGCTAAAATAATTTAACTGAACGGATATTGCGTCCGAGAAATGTGAATTGATCCGACGGCAGAGGAAGTACCCGTTGTCCTATATGTTATTAATCGAGTGTTTTCGTATTGCCTTGGTATTGGCCTGAGGGTGGCCGTATTGGCCCGAGGCCGCTGGCCGAGGGTCAATGCAACCACCCGAAGGCCAATACTTAGGCAATACGAAAACACTCGATTCATAATATTTTTATTAATAGACTGAAGAAGTTAATTTAATGCAAGCTGTCAAGTCGCCCACTGAACATTTAATCCATGCCTTAAACAAAATGACGTCCGACCTTTTGGGGGACTCTGTGTTTCCTCTTCCGCTGTCCTAAAACGGCAATCGGACTCACTTACAGTAGTTTTTTCTTCCCACTCTAATATCCTGTCAATAAGAGCTTGTACAACGGGCTATGGTACAGACATTTTGATATCAACATCTGTCGTCTGCTCGATCTGTCGAACTCTGAGTCGTCACATGTTAATTGCGTCTTTCAGCCGCACTCCGTGAACTCGGCCAATATGACTTGAACTCGGCTAATGTGACTTGAACTCGGCCAATATGACTTGAACTCGGCCAATATGACTTGAACTCGGCCAATACAGCTTGATTCGTCTGCTGATATTACCCGGCCGCGAAGGTCGTATTCGGGTAATAACTTGCACAGTCAATTAATAATACCCGATATAACTCCAGCTCCTCCTAGAGCAGCCAGATCATTCTTACCATACCTTTCAAAGAATGATAGGTAAACAGTCATCTCATTAACATCGGATTGTAACTCAACTCAGTTATTTTGAATATTTTGAATATTTCGAAAAACTTGATCTCATAATTTCAAGAAGATTTCACGAATAACTGTCTCAAAGAATTTTTTTCAAACTATTATCAGTCCCATTAATTCTGTTTCTACTTCTATGGTCTTGTCTACGGATGCCATCGATCCGAATTAAGAGGAATAATCAATACGTATTTTGACGTTGGGGCTTTGAGTAACAGTAACCCTTTTAAAAACATTTTGATTTTTTTTACAGAAACACTTCTTTCAAAACATAGACTGAAAAGCATTATTCGAAAAACTGTGTTTTAAACTTTAAAGTGGCATGAGATGCCAAAATGTTGATATTTTGACGTTCAAACAGAATGTTGAAATTATTGGCTATTTTTCCCCAAGACGTATAATTCAGAAGCTTTTTAGTGCTTTAAGTCTCGAAAATATATGATCAAGTTTTGTTTTGAACTAACTTTGGTTTAGAATGAATGAATGGTCGTCCCGGTTATTTAAATTTTGTTCACTTTTCGAACACGTTTTTGGTTAGTATAAGCAACATACTGTATGGATTTTCCTTATTCCAACGCCACCCATTTAGTTTTTCGATGGCCTCCAAAGCCTCTTACTGTCGTGAGGATCAGAAATTATGAAAAATGTGTGAATTCTGGCAGCTCATGCCACTTTAAACGAAAGTAACATGTATAACCCTCTATTCAATACTATTGAGCTAAGTTAGCCTGCGCTTCCGATTAGTTTAGACGACACAAAATTGCAAAACAGCAATAAGCCAGGAATGTCAACAGTAAAAAAGAAATGCCGATAGGATTTTATGACTGCAAAAAATTATTAAAAATACTCATTGGAGAATATAATAGTAGGTCATCGATAAAAATGAACAATTTGAACTTAAGGTGTTATCCTTTTGAGTAACGTCTGTTGTGGATGCAGTTGGTTGTCTATTTGGTTAATTAATCCAAATATTGCTGTTGTTGTTGCAATGTTGGTAGTAGTTTTTCGCTGATACATATAAGGTGTACATATATATTTATACGTTCAAGTAAACCGTAGATTTTTATAAGCAACAAATAGACGAAAATTGACTCTTACGGTGATTTGAATTATTATTAGTATTTTGTCCGCTTTTATCAAACATCATCCAATCACACTGGTAGCTGGAATTTTCCAATATTTTTTTATTTCAACGTCAATCTCTAAGTTTTTGAAAGCATTTAAAACGCTCAACGTCCTTTGACAATTGGAGTTTATGAACAAAATCTGGATTTTCAATTTTACTATAAGAAGATTGTTTACTACAATTAGAATTTTGTCAGCCCGTGCCTCTTAAAATATTGTGAAACTCATCCAGTCTTATATAATGCAATGATACTCTAACGTGTCTCAGACATGGTAATTATACTTTGGAATACATGCTATATCGTGAGTATAGGTATTGTGTTACCCCCGGGTGTAAAACAAAAGATGCTTTGGGGTTGGGTAAACGAACTCCTGTGATCCCCATTAACATTGAGAAAGTGTTGCAAAATAAATGAGTTTCCAAAAGGTCGGAGTTGTTTTAAGTGCAAACTACAAGAGGTGTTTCTATGACCTAGGATTCTCATTGAATAACATAGCATAAACAATTAGAATATACAGTAAACACTCATCTTAATGATGGTTTTATAAACGTCGATCCTTTCTTTGAATAAAATCCAGTTTTCAAGACTGATTGATTGATGTTTACGGCGCACTCAAGATTATTTCACTTAGGCCTATATGGCAGCGTTGCCAGGTTTAGATGGCGGGCTCTTTCTTGGGAGGTAACCCCTGACGTTCAGCGAGCCCCTGTCAACTCTTCCACATACGGCGATCGAGTAGAGAATTCTCTCGGAAAGTGGATACAATAGGACCACGGGAAAGTGGATACAATTGGACTAGAAGAAATTGGATAAAATTGGCCGAAAGTGGATAAAATTGGCCGAAAGTGGTTAAAATTGGACGACTGGAATGTGGATAAAATTGGACCACCGAAAAATGGATAAAATTGGACGACTGGAATGTGGATAAAATTGGACCACCGAAAAATGGATAAAATTGGACCACCGGAATATGGATAAAATTGGACCACCGGAAAGGGGATAAAATTGGACTACCGGAAAATGGACAAAATTTGACCAACGGAAAGTGGATAAAATTGGACCACTGGCAAGAGGATAAAATTGGAGTACCGGAAAATGGATAAAATTGGACCAACGGAAAGTGGATAAAATTGGACCAACAGAAAGTGGATATAATTGAACTACCGGAATGTGGATAAAATTGGACCACTGGAAAGTGGAGAAAATTGGATCCCCTGAAAATGGATAAAATTGGACCACCTGAAAACGGATAAAATGGACCACCTGAAAACAGATAAAATTGGACCACCTGAGAATAGATAAAATTGGACTACTGGAAAGAGGATAAATTTGGACCACCTGGAAATGGATGAAATTGGACCCCCTGAAAATGGATAAAATTGGACCCCTTGAAAATGGATAAAATTGGACCACCTGAAAATGGATAAAATTGGACCACCTGAAAATGGATAAAATTGGACCACTGGCAAGAGGATAAAATTGGACCACCTGAAAATGGATAAAATTTGACCACCTGAAAATGAATAAAATTAGACCCCCTGAAAATGGATAAAATTTGACCCCCTGAAAATGGATAAAATTGGACCACCTGAAAGTGGATAAAATCGGATGACTGGAAAGTGGATAAAATTGGACCAATCCAAGAACTCAAAAGATTCCCAAAATTGACTTTGTAAAAATTTGATTTTCTGTTCAGGTTCTAAACATGTTTGGAGTGGAATAAATTTTACTTTAATTTACGATTATTTTTGGAACCCTATTAATCGGACAGTCCATGATTATTCAGCTGACAGATTAAATTCTTGGTACCATTTTCAAAAAGCTGACAGTCAGTCGATTATATAGGCATACTTTGAAATTTCCATTCTTTATAGGCGAGAAACAAATATACTGTAATTTGTTTAAATTTGTTTATCATTTGATTTTGTAAATAACACATATGAATAAACTAAAACGGATCAGATGGCTTGCATATTATTTACATGTATGCATTCTATAGCTCATGTCGAGACAACAATATCTACCCAAAATTTTTAAGATGGAAGAACTTGCAGTGGAAAAGATTCAAACTAAGATCATCCTACCACAAACGCATGCATTCTATAGGTTCTAAGAGAGATTTATTCACAGCCTCACTGAAAGACCCGTTAATGAGCCCCAAATAACACCTTCAAGCCTAAACACAAAACATTTACAAATAACCTGGACAAAATAAAATAAGGAAACGAAAACAAAATTTCATATTTCTTGTTTCTGAATTTTATTTCTTTAAAAATCAGATCTTCACAAACACAGGTTTCTCAAAATTTGTTTGTCTGCAAATCTGTATTAAAGGCCTTGTAAGCATCAAGGCTAGAAAAATACAAGAGTTTAAGAAACTCATAATACGCCCGCAAGGGTAAATTCATTGCAGCACACTATTTTCATATTCAATGTTAAAGACATGCTTTAAACAGAATTTCGGCTGGTAGAATCTTTCAGTCTCCTAAATAAGACTGGGGCCAAGTGAATTTTAGCTGTTGACACATCACCTACCTATAACCTTGGATACAATTACGCTCTACCGTGACACCACAGACAGATTACCACCCATTTCCTCAATTACTGAATGCCAAAAGGCTGGGTGATGGTTTTGGTCGATTCATATAGCGAGACCCCAACTTACTTTTAGTACGGGACACAACGTTTATTTGTAAGCTAGTTATAACTGAAAAAAAATGTAAATCCATGAAATAATTACAGAATAACTCAATGCCAAAAGGCTGGTCACTGTTTTGGTCACTAACAAATATCAAGGGCCCAATTTAATTTTGGTACAGGACACACCAGTCAGTTATAACTGAAAAAATTTTAAAATCCATGCAATAGTTCCCGAGTTACTGAATGACAAACGGCTGGGTGACTGTTTTGATCACCACAAATATCCAGGCCTCAACTTAATTTTGGTACGGCACACACCGTCTACTCATAAGCTACTGTAGTTATAACTGAAAAAATAGATAATCCATGAAATAATTACAGAGTAACTCAATGCCAAAAGGCTGGTGACTGTTTTGGTCACCAACAAATATCAAGACCCCAATTTAATTTTGGTACAGGACACACCAGTCAGTTATAACTGAAATTTTTTTTAAAATCCATGCAATAGTTCCGGGGTTACTGAATGCCAAAAGTCTAGGTCGCCACAAATAGCAAGATCCCAATTTAATTTTGGTACAGGACAAACTATCTACTCATAAGCTAGTTATATCAGAAGAAAAATCAATAAATTCAGACAATAGGTTTTAAGTTATGGAGCAGTTCCAGGACGATTCCGGGATGGACAGACGGACAACGGTATACCAACATACACCCGCTTTAAGAGCGGGCGTATAAAAAATTATTTGTTTTCAATTAAGCCATTGGTCATAAAACACAGCTTCCCAAACTTTCTCATTAAACTTTTCAACAAGCCTGTTTTTTTTTTAATTTTTATATACCGGAGGTACAGTTTACTCTTTGTAACAAGCTTGATTTAAACTTTGCAATGCCAGCATATAAATGAAATAATCTTGGGTATGACTGAAAAATGATCTAATTGCACAAAGTCTCTTTGTTAGTTAAAGTTCATATATTGCATCAGTTTCACCAGACAGTGACATGATTGTGTCCTAGGTCGTATAGTTTTCGACACTCAAACTGTGCATAGCGCAGAGAGCGAAAAGAATTGCACTTCATAAAGACTTTGGCATAGGTGTCGAAAACACTTGTATTGTTCATAAATCTTACCAAGATGATGTCTTTAACAATTATTTCACATGAAATTGTTATAATACAAACAATTTAACACTAATGTCCTTTAGAATTCCTCCCCCTTAAAAAAGGACTACAGGTAAGTCTGTCAATGGATCATTGCTTTTGGTGCTGACAAGCTGGCCATCTGGTCCGTTCCCTCTTGTAGACCTGCTACATGTACCTCGATGCCATTGTTTTTGAAAAAAACATTTCAACTATACATGTCTTATTACTTGTTTGAACTGCTTTTCTTTTTAGTATTGTGATCTGCGCCCACTGCCTCGGATACTGATTTATAGCCATCTTCCCTGAGAAATAAAATAACAGGAGTTAAATTTGATTTCAAAAGATTAGTGTTTTTTTTTTTTTTTTTTTACATGTTTACAAGATTAGCGGTACATGTATTTATTTGAAAATTGTTGTTTTTTTATAACATCAGCTGACAAATATAAGAAAAATTTAGCAATTTTTTTATCATTTTTATCAAAAAGTACCAAGTAAGAGCTTTCCACTGATACCAAACTTGATTGATTGATTGATTGGTGTTTTACGCCGCGCTCAAGATTATTTCACTTATATGGCGGCATTGCCAGTTTTATTGTGGGAGGAAACCCACGACCTTCCGCTGGTAACTGGCAATCATCCCACATAGGTCGTTCGAGTGAAAACCCAGTCAGAAAATTTTCCAATTTTCTGGACTGAGTGGGATTCGAACCCGCGACCCATTGGTGGAAGGCTGTTTGGATTGAGCGTCCAACGCTATATCAAACTTGAAGATGTACCTTAAGATAGTTTTAAAAGCAGCACAACACCCAAAAATGAACTCTTACATCTCCGCTATTTGAAAAGTTGTCCGTTAGTTAAACAGTTTTTCAGTCGTTATTTATACAGCTTTTCGGTTTGTACGGGCTACTGAGTTTACCAATATTTCTTATTTCAACAACAATCCTTTAGTTTTCAAAGTACCAAATCAGAAATTATGAAGAAAAAAAATCTGAATTTTGGCAGCTCATGCCACTTAAATCCTTCAGTTGGTAATTAAAATGGAAACAAAGCATAGAATGCCTGTAAAAACTTACATAAAACAGTCCGGTAAACAAAACTTACTTTAATAATTCTTCTAGTTCTCGTCGGATTCTTTTAACCACGGGGGGTCCCTGGTACACTAAAGCTGAGTAAAGCTGAACCAATGAGGCGCCGGCTTTTATTTTTTCGTAGGCATCCTTTCCTGATCCTATCCCACCCACACCAATGATTGTTATTTGTCCTGAAATTGATTAGAGCAAATACTTCACTAAATGATTGATGTTTGACGCCAAACTCAAGATTATTTCACTTATATGGGAAAGTCGCCGGGTTTAGTGGAGGAAGAAAACTGGGCTCTTTGCACAGAGCCAAAACCCGACCCGTGAGAAGAGATCGAGCATTTCCTTTGGGCAAAGAGTCCAGTTTTCTCCCCTGCTAAACCTGACAACACCAGCATACAGGTGACATTATGTTAAGCGATTGACCCTTCAAAAGCATGGCTACTTTGTGAATGTACCAAGTTTAGATCATCTTGTGAAGTGTTACGGATGAAATTCTATCTAGCAGCTGTGTTGAAAATTGCTTGAATCCTCAGGAAAAAAGAAGTAAGATTCTTGTGGCTGTGAGCAGTTTTTAGTCTCTTCTAAGCCCCTCTAATACCTTAATTTTTCTGAACTAAAGATACATTAGCTTTAACCTTATTGTTGTGGCATAAATCAACCTCATGTAGGTTGGCAAATGCCAATAATCTTAACCACCACCACCAAAAGCATGGCTACGCAAACATTCTCATTACCCTTTCCACCAATCATAAAACAATCAATCAATCAATAGATTGTAACTTTCACAACATACCTTTGGTTAATCTATACATATCTCTGATTGTCTCTGTGGCCATTTGTTTAAGTGGTTCCCCACTTAGTCCTCCAACTTCACCCTTATGTTTGCTCTGTAGAGATTCTGGACGGCTGACAGTTGTATTACTAACAATAATACCATCAACACCACTCTGTCAGCAAAAATGAAAAAAAAAAAAGAATTTTTCGGAAAGTTCAATCACAGAATAATTTTGTTGGGGCATATGTGGAAAAAATTTTTGTGAATGTATCAAATCGATTGATCGATTGATTTCTACTCAGCACTCAAGATTATTACACTTATATGATGACTTTGCCAATTTTATTGGGGAGGAAACCGGGTTCTATGCTGAGAGGAAATCTCGCGCACGCCAACTACCTGGGGAGTCTTCCGCTTAGGGTATTCTAGTGAAATTTTTTTTTTAAATTTGATTTGGTTATAGTTTAACACACCCCTCCCCTCCGCTCAGTTGAGAATGTGTGGGTTTCTGGCTGTTCCTTGATGACGAGTCTTTGAAAATGTATGATAAAGTATTGTTTTGAACTAACTTTGGCTTAGAATTAATGAATGGTCGTCCGGGTTATTTAAATTTTGTTTACTTTTCTGTATGGATTTTCCTCATTTCAACGCCAATAATTTAGTTTTTCGATGGACTTCAAATCCTCTTATTGTCATGACGATCAGAAATTATGAAAACAGTGGGAGTTTTGGGAGCTCATGCCACTTTAAATTTGATTTGGTCATAGTTTAACACACCCCTCCCCTCTGCTCAGTTGAGAATGTGTGGGTTTCTGGCTGTTCCTTGATGATGAGTCTTTGTCTTCCGATAGGATTATCCTATTGCCAAACTATAGCAGAGCTTCCATTGATCTCTCAGTAAATGCATGGTGTTCTTTTCTGTTCAGTTTGCCCAAGGGTAAAAGCTTGCTTATTGAGATTTTACCTGTAGGGTGCAAGGATGCCCATAGCCCAGTGCTCATTTGATTGCACTCAAGATTATTTCACTTATATGGCGGCATTGCCAGGTTTTACAGTGGGGGAGGAAACAAACACACGTACCTGGGAACTCTTCCACATACGATGATCGAAAGAAAATGTTTATTTTGTCTGAGTTCGATACCGCTGCACATGCTTGTGTGGGACTAAGGGACTATCACTCTAACTGACTGAGCCACAGAGCCCCCCCCCCCCCCCCGCCTCCCCCGTGTTGGATGAATTTAAGTTACCTGTTTTTTGCACACCACAGCTGCGATGTCCGTTTTGTCTTTTTCTGTTAAATCGGGAGCAATCTTTACCAACAATGGAGGCTTGTGGGATACTTTGGTTGCATTTCTTTCCTTAACAACCTAAAAAATAAACACATTGATCAAATTATTGTTTTGGGTTTAAAGCCACACAGATTTATTTTATAATTATGACAGTGGCATCAAGTTTATTATAGAGAAGCTCTAGGTATAACGGAAATCCGACCTTTATTAGCATATTATTTGATTGATCACTTCAGGGTTCAGAAGAAGCGCGCTAATGTTTCCTTTCCAACGGTACCAAACATATATTTTGGCGATTTTGTTTACACCTGACTATGAAGTCAATAAAGATCACAATAAGCAAAACAAATCTGTCAACTTTCAAAATCTGCCATTTAAGCCTAGGTTAAATTCATCCTCTTCAAGGCCTTCGTAACTCTCGGATATGCCTTGCATACCATTTTTGTGCTAGCCACATATTCCTCAAAGCTTCTTTTATAATTTAATGTAAGTTTTGAAAAACTGAAAACAATTTTCTGGAGATAGGAATGCTTTGAAGACAGTGAAATTACCCTGGGTTTAAATGGGAGATTTTGAAAGTTGACCAATTTCTTTTGTGTATGTAACATAATACGGTATTTTATAAACTGTATCATGTCCCATGAAAAAATATGTGTTTAGTACCATTGGAAAGTAAAAATAAGCGCGCTTCTTCTGAACCATAAAGTATTTTTTTGTTTTCTTCTCCTTTAAGCTATCAGCCTATTACCAAAACTTGTATTAAAATCTCACCTTCTGTACTAAATTTTCTAGTTGTTCTCGGCCTTGCATATCTCGTAGACCTGGGGTGTTGGGGCTGGATATATTGATCACTAAATAGTCAGCTAACGGCGCAAACAGTTTGACGCCCTCCGCGTAATCTCCCACTGGATCCGGAGATGTCTTGTTTTTACCCAAGTTTACTCCCAATATACCTGGAACTAAATGATAAATAGATTTATAATAGATGAATTGATTGATTGATGTTTGACGCCAAACTTAAGATTATTTCACTTATATGGCGGCGTTGAGGCCAGGTTTAGTGGGGAAGGAAAGCGGGCTCATTGCTCGGAGGAAACCCCACCACCTTTGGTACCTGGCAACTCTTCCACATGCGACTATCAAGTGAAAAATACTCTAAATTTGTTCAATTTTTTCCAATTGGTCTGAGCAGGATTTAAATTTGTTCCCTATAGATGGAAGACCTGTGTCGGATTGATTGTTTGGTGTTTTACGCAGCGCTCAAGATTATTTGACTTATATGGCGGCGTTGCCAGTTTTATTGTGGGAGAAAACCGGGCTCTATGCCCGGAGGAAACCCACGACCTTCTGGTGGTAACTGGCAACCATCCCACATAGGTCGTTCGAGTGAAAAAACAATCAGAAAATTTTCCAATTTTTTTTGGACCGAGTGGGATTCGAACCCGTGACTTATTGGTGGAAGGCTGTTCGGATTAAGCATCCAACGCTCTACCTACTGAGCCACGTAAGCCCCCTCTGTCTTTTGAAGAGACCTCGGTCAGCTAAATTTGGAATAGGCTAGAGTTTGCCCATTGATATACATGCAGTGTGGGTCAAAGCATGGGTCTGTTGTCAAAACATTTACGACCAACGTACAGTGTAAGACCAATGCAATGCCAACATATACATGTACGTTCAACAATACGTTACAACTAGAAGCAAAAGCACGTCAGGCTTAATGTCTTGAGAAACAGAACTTGGATCTACATGTATTGGACTGCCAGGGGCCTAGTCTATACCATTTAAGTGAACACTTTATCACATCTAAACTTTATTTTAAGACTTTCGATTGGTTGCAGACTGACCAGTCTTATGATCATAAGCATCGACCTTGAGCACAGCTTAATACTAATCTCGTCAACATAAACGGTCTTAAGATTAAATCGACAATCTGACAGGATCTTAACTCGACCCGAGCGGCCTTTACAAGCAACGGGAAAACTTTCTTGACTAAAATAACCATCCAGTCAAGTTTCTAATTGTATGTCATTTGCACCCAATAAATTTTTGTTGTAATACCCTAAACCAAAACCCCAAAGTATTAATTAGTTAGCTATCAGCTTTTAAGGAAAAGCCACCAGAGCTTAAAGCTAAAACACTTGACCTGATTAGAAATTTTTCTGTTAAAACAAATTTTGAAATTCGCAGCAATTTTTCTTTAGAAGCACAAGAAAATGTAAATAGCTTTCCATTTTCTCTTTGATTAATTAATTGATTGATAAATTGAACATTTCTATTTCGGATAAAATTAAGTCTTGAGAGTCATATTATAATGCTAAAAGGCCAAAAGTCAAATCAGGTCAAATAAAGAGTAGATTTAGAGGGGTTTTCCCTGTTGCAACTGTTCTTGTCTGACAGTGATAAACAAATGGCAAAATGGCGTTCAATAATTTCAAGTTTTGATATCTCAGCTTATGGAAGTAGGGTAAACCCTATTTTAAGTGGCATGAGCTGCCAAAATGTTGATATTTTGACGTTAAATCATAATGTTGAAATTATTGGCTATTTTTCTCAAGACGTATAATTCAGAAGCTTTTTAGTGCTTCTAGTCTTGAAAATGTACGATAAACTATTGTTTGGAACTAACTTTGGCATAGAATGAATGAATGGTCGTCCCGGTTATTTAAATTTTGTTTACTTTTCGAACACGTTTTCGGTTGGTACAGGCCACATACTGTATGGATTTTCATCATTCCAACGCCAACCATTTAGTTTTTCGGTGGCCTTCAACCTCTCTTACTGTCGTGACGATCAGAAATTATGAAAAAAAGTTTGAATATTGGCAGCTCATGTTCCTTTTAGGTTCCAGTTTTTAAAGAAATCAATAGCCTGTCAAAGACATCTCACTTTCAATCTATGGAAACGTTTCAAAGAAAATCAATCTTCATTTGTCCACGTTCAATCGATTTTGAAATATTTTTTTCAAAAAGAGTGATCTTCGAGAAATAAGAGATCACAGTTTTTTTGGGAGAGCCATAACAAGATTAAATTAGTCTATGCATCATCTATTAACATTAGGTGAAATCTTAATCAAACTTTTTCTTGCAGTATTTTCACACAATGGACAGAAATTGTGCTAAAGACAGGAACCGCTTTTTTCAGCTCTAAGGAGTTCAATGTATCTTTATAAAGGAATACTTTTTTTGCTTTAAGGGATGTCTTCCCAGTGAAAGAAATTATAGACTTGACAGGTCCTATTTGTCAAAAGAATATCAAAAAAAATTTCGAGATAAAATTAAAACTCTAGTCCTGATTCCAATAACTGATGCGTTCAGAAATTCTTCAGCCCTTCATGTTTTTCTAGCAAAGCTCTAAACAGAATTGCAGGTTTCATTTTAACTCTTTTACAGCAGGCATTGATTTCTTTTAGAAATGAATCATTCCGAATGACCAAAATGCTCTCAATCAAGTCCTGACAAAATGGTTCATCCGAAAGAGAGAAATGATCGCAAAGGTCAAAAGTCTTTTGTAAATGCCTTTCTTTTATGAAACTTAAAAAGAAGAAAAAAAATTTAAATCACAATTTTTAAAGTATGTGTTTTGTCTGTTATAGTAAATGTGTTTTGCCTTTATAGTAAAAACTTGCACATTGTCTTCTTTGTTGATTAATTTATTGATTGATTGGTTGAGAGGTAAGGTATGAATTGGCCACGCTCTGATCATCTCAGACATTTTGAATGAGGTTAACAAAAAAGGTGACCCAAAACCAACATTTTCGATATTCTGTTGAGACCCCAACATAGGGTTACCCGTTCACCCGGCCAAGTGGACAGGCAGTTTAGAAATTTAAACCGATTTGGACGGGCTGTTTTCAGCATTTTTAACATGGAACAGATTGGAAAATTGAAAATTTGGACTCCCTCTTCAAGGTAAATTGTTTCAAAAAAGGCAATTTGGACTCCCTAACTAAAATTTCGGGCTAACCCCTTGGAGCCCAAACTGTGCCCTGGTGATAATGTAAGAAATCGAAACCCTCTAATTCTCAACTTTCAGCCTAAATCCACTATTGTTGTGGTCTGAGAGTGATAAACAAATGACAAAATGGTGTTCAATAATTTCAAGTTTTGATATCTCAGCACATGGAAGTGTAAGGTAAACCCTATTTTAGGTTCCAGTTTTTAAAGAAATCAATAGCCTGTCAAAGATATCTCACTTTCAATCTGTGGAAACGTTTCAAAGAAAATCAATCTTCATTTGTCCACGTTCGATCGATTTTGAAATATTTTTTGTCAAAAAGAGTGATCTCCGAGAAATAAGAGATCACAGTATTTTTTTGGGAGAGCCATAACAAGATTAAATTAGTCTATGCATGATCTATTAACATTAGGTGAAATCTTAATCAAACTTTTTCCAGGCAGTATTTTCACACAATGGACAGAAATTGTGCTAAAGACAGGTACCGCTTTTTCAGCTCTGTGGAGTTCAATGTATCTTTATAAAGGAATACTTTTTTAGCTTTAAGGGATGTCTTCCCAGTGAAAGAAATTATAGACTTGACAGGTCCTATTTGTCAAAAGAATATCAAAAAAATGTCAAGATAAGATTTTAACTCTAGTTCTGATTCCAATAACTGATGCGTTCAGAAATTCTTCAGTCCTTCGCGTTTTTCTAGCAAAGCCCTAAACAGAATTGCAAGTTTCATTTTTAACTCTTTTACAACAGGCATTCAATTTTTTAGAAATGAATTATTCTGAATGATAAAAACGCTCCCAATCAAGACCTACTAAAATAGTTTGTCCGAAAGAGTTGAAAAGTCTTTTGGAAATGGCTTTAATTTTTTAACCTTAAAACACATTTCTCTAAAGAAAAAAATTTAAATCACCATTATTAAAGAAATTCAGTTTAATTCACAAAAATGATGTACCCTTGTACTAATCATTTATTTTTTGCAATTTGAACCTCTCAATTTAGTTGACTTATAAGACATTAAATATATATTTTTGTGTTAACAAAATGAGAAATCAAAAGCTTTTTTCTGAACAGGTTGGGACATTAAAAGTAGCACGTGGAATTAGAACGGCATGCATTTTGTCTGTTCTTGGAACACCCCCTTTGTGGTAAAAACTTGAACAAGCTTTTTCATTGACAAGTCAAAGTTGTTCAATCAAATAAAGTTCAATTTATGGCTGGGCCTTTAAACTAACAAGAGCGTGATAGTTTCATTTCTTTGTAAATTGCTTGCCTGAATCTATAGTTAGATTGATTGTTTGGGTTCTTCTTCGTTTGATTAAAAGTTTATGGATGGATTGATTGATTGATTGATTGATTGATAGAGTACAAAAGAGTTTAAATTTTCTCTTTGATTAATTAATTGATTGATTGATAAATTGAACATTTCTATTTCGGATAAAATTAAGTCTTGAGAGTCGTATTATAATGATAAAAGGCCAAAAGTCAAATCCACCGCCCCTTTCCAAGAGTACATCTAGAGGGGTTTCCCATGTTGCTACTGTTCTTGTCTGACACTGATAAACAAATGACAAAATGGCGTTCAATAATTTCAAGTTTTGATATCTCAGCACATGGAAGTGTAGGGTTAACCCTATTTTAGGTTCCAGTTTTTTAAGAAATCAATAGCCTGTCAAAGACATCTCACTTTTAATCTGTGGAAACGTTTCAAAGAAAATCAATCTTCATTTGTCCACGTTAAATCGATTTTGAAATATTTTTTTCAAAAAGAGTGATCTCCGAGAAATAAGAGATCACAGTATTTTTTTGGGAGAGCCATAACAAGATTAAATTAGTCTATGCATCATCTATTAACATTAGTCGAAATCTTAATCAAACTTTTTCCAGGCAGTATTTTCACACAATGGACAGAAATTGTGCTAAAGACAGGAACCGCTTTTTTTTAGTTCTAAGGAGTTCAATGTATCTTTATAAAGGAATACTTTTTTTAGATTTAAGGGATGTCTTCCCAGTGAAAGAAATTATAGACTTGACAGGTCCTATTTGTCAAAAGAATATCAAAAAAATTTCAAGATAAAATTTTAACTCTAGTTCTGATTCCAATAACTGATGCGTTCAGAAATTCTTCAGCCCTTCGTGTTTTTCTAGCAAAGCTCTAAACAGAATTGCAAGTTTAATTTTTAACTCTTTTACAGCAGGCATTGGTTTCTTTTAGAAATGAATCATTCTGAATGATCAAAACGCTCCCAATCAAGACTCGACTAAATAGTTCGTCCGAAAGAATGAAATGCTCCCAAAGTTGAAAAGTCTTTTGGAAATGGCTTTAATTTTTTAACCTTAAAACACATTTCTCTAAAGAAAAAAATTTAAATCACCATTATTAAAGAAATTCAGTTTAATTCACAAAAATGATGTACCCTTGTACTAATCATTTATTTTTTGCAATTTGAACCTCTTAATTTAGTTGACTGATAAGAGATTAAATATATATTTTTGTGTTAACAAAATGAGAAATCAAAAGCCTTTTTCTAAACAGGTTGGGACATTAAAAGTATCACGTGAAATAAGAACGGCATGCATTTTGTCTGTTCTAGGAACACCCCCTTTGTAGTAAAAACTTGCACAAACTTTTTGATTGATTGATTGATTGGTGTTTTACGCAGAGCTCAAGATTATTTCACGACCTTCTGTTGGTAACTGGCAACCATCCCACATAGGTATTTCGACTGAAAACCCAGTCAGAAAATTTTCCAATTTTTGGACTGAGTGGGATTCGAACCCGCGACCCATTGGTGGAAGGCTGTCCGGATTGAGCGTCCAACGCTCTACCTACTGAGCCACGGAGGCCCCTCTTTTTGATTGACAAATCACAGTTGTTCAATCAAATAAAGTTCAATTTATGGCTGGGAAATTAAACTAACAAGAGTGTGATAGTTTCATTTCTTTATAAATTGGTTGCCTGAATCTATAGTTAGATTGATTGTTTGGGTTCTTCTTCGTTTGATTAATTGTATATGGTTTGATTGATTGATTGATTGTTTGTTTAGGAGGTAGATGTAAGGCAATGTTTTTCTCTGAAGAAAAAAAATTTAAATAAAAAATTTTAATAGGCATAAATTAAAGTGGCATGAGCTGCCAAAATTGACACTTTTTCATAATTTCTGATCTCACGACAGTAATAGGCTTTGAAGGTTATCGAAAAACTAAATGATTAGCATTGGAATGAGGAAAATCCATACAGTATGTGGCCTGTACGAACCGATTAGTGTTCGAAAAGTAAACAAAATTTCATTCATTCATTAGAAGCCAAAGTTAGTTCAAAACAATACTTTATCGTACATTCTCGAGACTAGAAGCACTAAAAAGCTTCTGAATTATACGACTCGAGAAAAATAGCCGATAATTTCAACATTCTGTTTTTACGTAAAAAAATCAACATTTTGTCACTTTAAGGTACCTTTGTACTAATCGATTAATTCTTTAAATTTTCTTAACCTCTTCATTTAGTTGACTGCTGAGACGTTAAATATATATTTTTGTGTTCACAAAAAGAGAAATGTAAAGCCTTTTTTTTAAAAGGGTTAGGAGCATAAGTGTAACACCTAAAATTAGAAAGACATGCATTTTATCTGTTATAGGTTTGATTGATTGAATGATGCCAACACTCAAGATTATTTCCATATAAAGCAGCCCTTCCAGGTGTAGCGGTGGAAAAACAGAGCTCTTTGCCCATAGGAAATACCCCACCTTCAGCGAGTACCTGGCAACTCTTCCACATATACTGCCATCAAGTGAAAAATCCCTGAAGAAATTTTTCAATTTTTATTTGGTCTGAGTGGGATTCAAGCCGGCGTCACATACATGTAGATGGAAGGCCTGTGTCGGGGTGAGAGACTATCACTCTAACCCACTGAGCCTTCGAGGCAGCCTACATCTATGGAAACGTTTCAAGAACATCAATATTCATTTGTTGACTTTCCATCCATCTTGCTTTTCAATAACAATGTCCTTTTAAGCTAAAGGCATTGAAACTTTTCACAGAAATTCAATCTTTTTTTTTATTTAAGAGATTAATCTTATCAAGCCATCTCTAAATAGGTCTTTTTTTTCATTAAGAGCGATCAGAAATGAAAATCCACCCCCTAAGCACAAAAAAAGTTTTGAGGGTCTTAACAAGATCACATATAGATTCACAATACCGGGTACTTTGCCGCGATATGTCAATGAATATTAGGAAAGATATTTATAAATGTTTTCTCCGAAAATAATTTCTGAGAGTTTGATTGATATTCCGATAGAGAGATGAGCTATTTTTCAGCGGTAAAAAAACATCTTCACGAAGGACTATTATTATTCATCGTTTCACAAAATACATTATGGTCTTCAAATGTCTCATCTATCAGAAGAATTTCAAACAATTCTTCAAGATTAAATGTTAGCAGTTCTGTATTCCAATAACTGGGGGCCTCGATGGTCCAGTGGGTTAGAGTGATCGTCCCACACAGACCTTCCATCGATGCGCCGCGGCTTTGAATCCCACTCAGACCAATTAAAAATTGAAAAAAATTTAGTGGATTTTTCACTCGGTCTGCGTCTGTGGAAAAGTTGCCAGGTACTTGCCGAAGGTCAGTGGTTTCATCCGGCATTTAGCCCAGTTTCCTCCCTCACTAAACCTGGCAACGCCGCCTTATAAGTGAAATAATCTTGAGTGTGGTGTAAAACCTCAATCAATCCAATAACTAATGCTTTTTAAAAAGATTTTACCCCTCAATAATGGTAAAAATTAAAAGGTTTTGTTTTTTACTTTTGCAGAACAGGCTTAATATTTATTGTTAAAATCATCCTGAACAACTAAACGCTCCCAATCAAGTTTTGCCAAAATAGCTCATTCAAAAGAGTGAAATGCTCCCTGATCTTGGATATACATTCTTAAACATTGGGGTAATGATTTCAGGCCCTAAATCCAATCTACCAGTTAGAGAGGGTCAGGCAAAGTTTTATTGATTGATTGATTGACTGATTTTAGACATCGAATTCAAGATTATTTCACTAATATGGTGACGTTGCCAGGTATAGAGTTGGCAAATCTTCCACGTACAACAATTTAGTTAAAATCCCACTCAGAATTTTTGTTCAATTTTAGTTGGACTGCAACAAAGTTTGAGGAGAGGCAAAAAAACTTTGACCTAGCGGGGCCACCTAAACACGACAGGCCCCTGAAGCTACGAAACCAGAGAATATTGTAGATATATCATATTAGAAATCGAAAACAAATCCTCATTAGTGTTCAAGTACGTATGAGATTTTAAAAAGACAAAAAAATAGTGGTAAAGAGTCTTTTGACTCTTTTGAAATGACTGTTCATGACAGCTTTTCCAGTCATTTACAAGTGGGAGCCCTTATATTTTTGGGGGAGAAAAAGCAAGCAACTAGTATCTTTCTACGTTTTTTTAGTACACACAGAGACCAGTACCTTTCCTGTAATCTTGCCCACTCCAGCCAGACCAGAGTTCCCCGTACCAGAAATTGATATTAAGCATGTTTCGTTTGTCGGCCATGTATACATCCGTCCCAGCTACGGCAAGGAAACGATGATATGCATTATTCTGTGAGCTCACCAAACAAGATGTTTAAAGTGGCATGAGCTGCCAAAAATCAGATTTTTTCTTCTCAGAATTCTGTTTGCCACGAGAGATTGTGCAAATGAAGAAGCCCAAAAATCTAATGGTTTGATTGATTGATGTTTTACGCCGCACTCAAGAATATCTCACTTATATGGCGGCTTTGCAAGGTTTAGTGGGGGAGGAAACCGGGCTCAACCGAAGAGGTGTCGTAATAATGGACGAAATTCAAATTTGTTATTAATTGATAAAAATGCTAATTAGCTAATTCTGTTTTTGCTTTAAGACAGTAAAATACAACTTAAATGTAGTTTTAAATACGAGTTGTTGGATTTTTTAAAACTACCCTCAGATTATTGCATTTTAAAGCAGAACGTGCACCTTCTATCGATGGGGCACAGGTTCGAATCAGTCACTCAGTCCAAGAAAAATTTCCAAAGTAGGGTTTTCCCTCAATTGTAGGTGAGTTGCCGGGCACTGTGGACTGAAGGTCAGGGTTTTTCTCTGACAAAGAGCCTAATCTCCCCTTCTAAGCCTGGCATCGCTGCCATGTAAGGGAAATAATGTTGAATGCAGTGAAAAATCAATCAAGCAATATGGGCACCAGGGTCCTGTTTCACAAAGCGGCGTAGATGTATTTTTTTCGTAACTTTCATACTAACGTATCTCTACAGTATGGGTTGTTATGGCAGTTACGTGAAAACTTACGCTTCGCCGCTTAGTGAAACAGGCACCAGGCTCACTTGAAGGACTGGCAACATAGTCCGACGTGTTACTCGTTCAAATACTGTTACGTCCACCAAAAAGTCTGGATTTATATCTGGTTTGGCTGTTGTTTCAAGGACATGCAAATAGACACCATCCACCACGCCCCACCAATTCAGTAATTCGATAAAAACAAGGCTTTAATACAAAGTATAGACTTATTGAATAATTTCTCATTCTGTGTGGCTGATTTAGCTTTTCAATGAGATGTAAATTCCCTCTTCTGAATTCATGAAAATATCCTAATTTTGGCAGCTTGTGCCACTTTAAAGGAAATGGGACCATACAATTTGCACAAAATGATCCATAAAAAAGAAAATTCTGGCAAAAAACTAAAAATTCAAAGCTTTCTTTTAGTCTCTTTGAGTTACAGGAAATTAATTAGCTTAGTGAAGTGACAAGAGCTGACATCTGCTTTGTATTCTCTCATTGTTGTGGTGCAAAAACCGACCTACTACTTAGTCTTGGGGGCAGTTTCACGAAGCCGTCACACAGTGCGATCAATCGCAGTTGCCATGACGTCGTATCTCTTCACTTAGGTATCCGTTGGCAACGATGTTTCGTTTGCGATGCGGCTGCTTTCTGAAACGAGCCCCTGATTGGTTGAAATGATGACGAAAGCATTCAAAATCAAGCATGACGTCAAATAAAATGGTATTTTCGAGTATACATATTTTCTTTTCTGATGGCCCTACAGGAAGTTTGTTTTGTTTCAACATTGGTCAATTTAGAATTTGAATAAAACTTCAATAATTTCTATATATTCCTACCTTCGTCTTTTTGAAATCGGGTCTGTGACCTTGACTTCAGCCTCTCAAAAACAGCCTGGTGTCCGTGACTATTAAACCCATACCTGTAAATAAACGGTAAATTTCTGTGAAACCGAATTAGCTACATGTAGGCCTAACTGTCATTTTTTTTATCAAGAAGTACATGTACGAAATAACAGCTTTCAGTTATAGCTGGTACAAATCTTGAACATGTATGTTTAAGTAGTTCATTAGCAGCTTCTCCAACCACCCCTGTCCAAACCTTTTAGGTTAAATTGGTTGCATAGCCCGAGTTGAATAAGAAAAAAACGGAAGTACAAAATGCACAATAAACATGCATACGCATGCATGCATACGTCGTATACGTATGGATGGACAGCTTTATCAATATCTTTATTTCAACGTCCATCCAAGACTTCTCCGGACAATCAAAATTAAATATTTATGAACAACCTTGCGAAATATTTTCTAATCTGAGCTAAATGTTTTAGAACATGTACTTTGCAAGGCTGACCAAAAATTCAATTTCGAGTGAAACACAGGTACGTAATTGAAATTCAATGCTTTATTTAACGCTACACTATGGTTATAGGGGCGCCAGTGGCTGGGTCTGTTAGAGTGATACTGATCCTTCCATTGATACGCTGTGGGTTCGAATCCCACTCAGAACAAATAAGAATTGAACAATTTCAGAGCGGATTTTTCACTCGATCAACATATGTGGAAGAGTGGTCAGGTTGTTTGGGCTGAAGAGGGTCAGGTCACCAAAACAAACTTACACATATTTCACGACCTACTCAAGATTATTTAACGTATATTGCGGCGTTGCCAGGTTTAGTGGTGGAGGAAACCTGCCTCTTTGCACAGAGGAAACCTCGACATTCGGCGAGTCCCTGTTAAACTGTTTGTGGGTAAAAATGTCACCTTTTAAATGTGTGTTTTCTTTCCTTATTTCTTAAAGATCCTGGAAAATTTGAATTGATTGTTGTGTTGACTGACAGATTGATTGGTGTTTTCAATTCAGCAAGTTACAGTCCTATTGTCGTAAAGCGGTTAATTTCTAAAGGTAGCTGACGCATAAACTGGTCTGAACTCACGTTTATTCTCACAACTGGATGAGATTTTGTCCGTGGAAGGTACTTAAACGGCATTCGGAAATAGTCTAGGTTGCCTGGAGAGGTGTGAATTTACAGCATCCAGCTGTAGTGTCTGCGTTAGCAAGGAAGTCAGCCGATTCACTTTTTCTAACGAGTTTTTTTTTCAAGCAAAATTTACACCATGCATACTTCTTTTGCATTTGTCCTCTGCAGATTTTATGGGTTACAACAATAAGACTGCATCTAATTCTTTTTAATTTACTGACCTATTTATTACTGCTTCATCTGCTGTTAGTCGGAAAACCCGGGGTTTAGGGTTCCCTTCTTGAGGTAGAGGTGTGACGCTGCCAATTTCAACAAATCCAAACCCCATGTTCATCAAACCGTCGACGGCCTCCCCGTGCTTGTCAAATCCGGCAGCCAGGCCAACAGGGTTGGGAAATTGACGGCCAAACACCTGAGTTGACTGAAAGAAAAATAAACTTTTTGCTAAAAACTTTTCAATTTAAATCTTAGTGAAAAACCTGAAGATTAATGATGTCACTCAAAAAAATATGGGATATTTGAGGGGTCTCGTTAAAATGTCTGTTTTGTTAGATTGATTGGGGCTTGACGTATATGTTGACAAAAGTACCAACCCACAAAAAAGACCACCCTCCCCACCCACATTTTAATTTGATATTAGGCTCCACAGACCATAGACAGTCAGGAAAGCTAATGTATTCGGCATATTTAATGTTCCTCCTGTCCAGGTCAGCATACATGGCTAAAGCAGCGCCACAATGCTCCAGCCCGAAGGCCGTTCTGTTAGAAGCCCTGTAGCAGCATGCATGCCTATACACATGATACTTTTCTGTCTAGAGAATGTACATTAAAGTAGTGTTTACACCCCCTTACAGTAGGTTAAGAATCAATGAGCACTCTTCTCGCTTTTTTAAATTTTGATTACTTTTCGGACAGTATTTCGGTTGCTACAGGTCACCGACTCTGACTGAATAGATTTTCCTAATTCAAACGCCAAACATTTAAAGTTTTACTGTCGTGACAATCAGAATTTATGAAATAAGTTTATATTTTCGTGCTTTGACCCCTCAGCCAAATATGTCCAGTAATTATCATCCCTGGCATACTAGGATATTCACTATAAGTATTAAAGCTGTCAGTACCACAGTAGCAGAAATATAGCCTGGACAAAAATTAAGGTATAAATTTCAAAAGGCCATAACTCTGCAACACAATTGTATAATGCGGAATAAACATGACAGTGCACATCTTTGATATGCTAGGAATATTCCCCGTGAGTATCAAAGCTGTCAGTTGAATAGTAATGAAGATACATTTCTGTAACTGTCATAGCAACTTTATTATCTCTACAGTATGGATTGCGACGAGAGTTACATGAAAACTGACTTACTCTCCAATGTGAAACAAGTCCCAGTGAACTAAGTTAAAGTGGCTTGAGCTGCCAAAATGTTGATATTTTGACGTTAAAACAGAATGTTGAAATTATTGGCTATTTTTTACATGACGTATAATTCAGAAGCTTTTTAGTGCTTCTAGTCTCATAAATGTACGATAAAGTATTGTTGTGAACTAACTTTGGCTTAGAATGAATGAATGGTCACTTAAATTTTGTCTACTTTTCGAACACGTTTTCGGTTCATACAGGTCACATACTGTATGGATTTTCCTCATCCCAACGCCAATCATTTAGTTTTTCGATGGCCTTCGATGAAAAATGTGTGAATTTTGGCAGCTCATGCCGCTTTAATTATAATGTTTTAGGATAAACTACGACCACCTACCAATAAAGATGAATCTTGAAATGTTGGTTTGGGGAGGAGATTGTATTTGAGCAGAGTAATTCCAGCTACATGAACCGTTTCTGGGTCAAATACGCGTAATGACGGCATGAGGATTTCCCGATAAAATTTCTCGTTACCCTTGTACAGTGATATGCAGCCAAAGGTGATGGCGCCACCTACTGTAAACTGTATCAGTTGTTTTGTCCTTGACTGAAAGAAGGGAAAACGAAACTATATCCTAAATGACATAAATATAGTAAATCTTCCAATGGCATTTACAAGTTGAACGAATAAAATACAGCTAAGGTAAAGAATTACTTAGGCATAACAATAAGCCTAGGAGTAGTTATCCGTAAGTAGTTCTTCACCTTAATTGACATACAAGTAAAGTTAAGGAAAAGATTTATTTAAATGGGATTTAATACGGTATGGTTTCAGGGTCAAAATTTGACAATCCACCAAGACAGCCAAATATTACAAACAAGCAAGTAAAAATCTTTGTTAGGTCCCCAACCAGATCTGACAAATGCCTCAGTAATCTTACAGAGTATTTTGGTTTTATCAGTTATATATTTTATTATATTGTTTGAGGGGGGGGGGGGGAGGGGGGGGGGGGGGCAAATCTGGCCTCTTTGTCTGGAGGAAAGCCCCTACCTGCAGCAAAGACCAGGCAACTCTTACCCATAAGGTAGCCGCACTCGTGTGTCTCTATCCTGCTTTACTTACTTTGCCGGTCATGTAGATAACCCATAAGGCAAATGATCAAATGAAAAACCCACTCACATTTTCTTGGACTGAGTAGGATTCGAACGTAAGGCCTATCAATGTTAGGGCTGCGTTGGACTTCAGATTATTGTGTACTCATACTCATAGCGCCAAGGGCAAAGTGACCTTTGAACTGGGTTTGTCACTTTCAATGTAACTGTAAGCGTTTTTGGCATGCATGCAACTAGGTCATTTATCAGCTGATTTTTAACTTTTTCAACTAAACAGACTTGTTGTACCAAGCAAATTTCATCGGACCACTAGTGTACTATTTTAAGCACAATTTTTTTAACCACAATTTTTTAAAAAGAACACACATTTTTCCTGAAGTTGTCAGTGATAATTGGACTTGAAGGGCCAGTTTTATATTCGCACCATTCTTGCGACCAATGCTTATGATAACTGATCTGAGAGCAGTATATTGTGCAGCTGAAATGATTAAAACAAAAGGTACAATGTCTGCAACTTTTTAGGTGCACTGCCACAGGTGACAAAAACTGAAAAGTAGCTGATTTTTCTTTCCGTTGTTAGAGTAGAAACGCATGCAGAACAAAAATTTTACCATCTTTTTAACGAAATGTGACCCTCCAACGTCCAAGCAAAAATGAACAAATGCTAAATTTGTACAATCATCAGATCATCACAAGATTACACCGGCATTGTTTGTGTCTTTCATAATTTTTCGGACAACCCTTTATGTCATACCCGAAACTGAGAGATCTACTGCGCAAGTCCGTTTGAGACAGTCTCCTGGATCTCAAAAGTCTACCGCGCATGTCTTAAAACACCGCCATCCTCGAAACAGAGTTGATACATCCTTCACACTATTTCTGTCATCCAATCCATTGACTTTTAAACATATTTTTATGTCATACTTCATAACGATATGTTGAGCCATTCACGTCAGGTATTTTCCATCATCCTCTTATTTGAGTCTATTTTGATTGAACTTAAAGTTGAAACTTGATAAAACTAGCTGGAAAGAGTCTGACAGTGACACTGACAGTGACTTCAAGAGTGTCCCTTCAAACTCACACCATACCCGAAACTGAGTGAGGTTACGTATAGCCTACTTACTGGTAAGCTATTTCCATTTACACAACTAGTGAAGGTTGTGAGAGGAGATGATTATGGACACATATTAATATTATATACGTACCGGTAGGCTATATCCTGTCAACTGTTGTACCAGAAACTGAAATTCATCAGCCCTGATCGTTATGACTCAATCCAACAACAACAGTCCTAGTAAATCTGTCAACGCCAGACATTAAACCGAGTGGGGGTAAACCTTAGTGTACATAGATACAGTCCAATGTTGTCATACCCCAAACTGAGAGGCTGACAAACCTCTATATACATTTGAATCTAACAGTCCAATGTTGTCATACCCCAAACGGAGAGGCTGACAAACCTCTATATACATTTGAATCTAACAAGTAACAGTCCAATGTTGTCATACCCTAAACGGAGAGGCTGACAAACCTCCATATACATTTGAATCTAACAGTCCAATGTTGTCATACCCCAAACTGAGAGGCTGACAAACCTCCATATACATTTGAATCTAACAGTCCAATGTTGTCATACCCCAAACTGAGAGGCTGACAAACCTCTATATACATTTGAATCTAACAGTCCAATGTTGTCATACCCCAAACGGAGAGGCTGACAAACCTCCATATACATTTGAATCTAACAGTCCAATGTTGTCATACCCCAAACTGAGAGGCTGACAAACCTCCATATACATTTGAATCTAACAGTCCAATGTTGTCATACCCCAAACTGAGAGGCTGACAAACCTTTATATACATTTGAATGTAACAGTCCAATGTTGTCATACCCCAAACTGAGAGGCTGACAAACCTCCATATACATTTGAATCTAACAGTCCAATGTTGTCATACCCCAAACTGAGAGGCTGACAAACCTCCATATACATTTGAATCTAACAGTCCAATGTTGTCATACCCCAAACTGAGAGGCTGACAAACCTTTATATACATTTGAATGTAACAGTCCAATGTTGTCATACCCCAAACTGAGAGGCTGGCAAACCTCCATATACATTTGAATCTAACAGTCCAATGATGTCATACCCCAAACTGTGAGGCTGAGAAACCTCCATATACATTTGAATCTAACAGTCCAATGTTGTCATACCCCAAACTGAGAGGCTGTTAACAAACACAGGGGGAGTGGTAACCACCAACACCCCATTATCTTCCTTTGTAACCACCAACACCCCATTGTCTTCCCTTGTAATCACCAACACCCCACTATCTTCCTTTGTAACCACCAACACCCCACTATCTTCCTTTGTAACCACCAACACCCCCACTATCTTCCTTTGTAACCACCAACACCCCACTATCTTCTATTGTAACCACCAACACCCCACTATCTTCCTTTGTAACCACCAACACCCCACTATCTTCCTTTGTAACCACCAACATCCCACTATCTTCCCTTGTAACCACCAACACCCCATTGTCTTCCCTTTTAACCACCAACACCCCACTATCTTCCCTTATAACCACCAACACCTCCACTATCTTCCCTTGTAACCACCAACACACCATTATCTTCCCTTGTAACCACCAACACCCCACTATCTTCCTTTGTAACCACCAACACCCCACTATCTTCCCTTGTAACCACCAACACCCCACTATCTTCCCTTGTAACCACCAACACCCCACTATCTTCCCTTGTAACCACCTACACCCCACTATCTTCCCTTGTAACCACCAACACCCCATTGTCTTCCCTTGTAACCACCAACACCCCACTATTCTTCTGTTTAACCACCATCACCCCACTATTCTTCTGTTTAACCACCATCACACCCACTATTCTTCTGTTTAACCACCATCACACCCACTATTCTTCTGTTTAACCACCATCACACCCACTATTCTTCTGTTCAACCACCATCACACCCACTATTCTTCTGTTTAACCACCATCACACCCACTATTCTTCTGTTTAACGGCCATCATCACCCACTATTCTTCTGTTCAACCACCATCACACCCACTATTCTTCTATTCAACCACCATTACACCCACTATTCTTCTGTTCAACCACCATCACACCCACTATTCTTCTGTTTAACCACCATCACACCCACTATTCTTCTGTTAACCTCCACTATTCTGTAGACTTCTGTTCGATCACCAACTTCCTACAATCCTCCCTTGCCACCAGGGGGCCTCGGTGGTCCAGTAGGTAGAGTAGTAGACGCTCAATCCAAACAGCCTTGGGTCGCGGGTTCGAATCCCACTCAGTCCAAAAAAATTGGAAAATTTTCTGCCTGGGTTTTCGCTTGAACGACCTATGTGGGATGGTTGCCAGTTACCAACGGAAGGTCGTGGGTTTCCTCCGGGCATAGAGCCCGGTTTCCTCCCACAATGAAACTTGCAACGCCGCCATATAAGTGAAATAATCAAACAATCAATCAATCCTACAATCCTCCCTTGCCACCAGGGGGCCTCGGTGGTCCAGTAGGTTAGAGTGATTATCCCTCAGTCTCACACAGACCTTCTATTGATGCCGCACAGGTTCGATTCCCACTCAGACCAAATAAAACATGGGTTTTAGTAAACTAAAAAAAGCATTGATATATATTAATATAACAACAGGTACACATTTGTGATAAAAAAAAACTCTTGAAAAGAGACAAAAAGAAGTTCTGGAGCCAAAAGGGAATATTACATAAACCAATAGGGCTGCCATGTTATGCAACAGGTGATGTCAGAAATGGTACGTGAAACACCGTCTGCCCATAAGGTATATACTCTGAAAGAATTGTCAAGATCGGATCAAAAATCTTCAAGTTATGGAGCGGAAGGGAACGAAGATATAGACTAAGAGAGAATATTACATAATCCAATGTAGAAGTCATATTATGCAATCGACAATGTTCTACATGGTTCATGACACACCTTCTACCCCTAGAGTATATGTTGTGAAAGAATTGTAAAGATTAGATCAAAACTCTTCAAGTTATGGAGCGGAAGGGAATCCGGACCGGACGGATGGACGGCGCTGGTAATACCATAATACGACCAACTTTTTTTTAAGTCGGTCGTATAAAAATTAAAAATTTCTGTGTGGATTTTTCACTCTGTCCCCGTATGTGGAAGAGTTGCCAGGTACTCGCAGAAGGTTGTGGAGTTCTTCCTGGCAATGAGTCCGGTTTTCTCCCGCATTAAACCTGGCAACGCCGCCATATCAGTGAAATAATCTTGAATGCGGGGTAAAACATCAATCAACCAGGCCCCCCGCCACCACGAAATTGGCTTCACATGACTATTCTGAACATCTGGATTTAAGGTATTGACATCAATCCATATGATCTCGTCTAGATTTAGTGTTTTTCCATTTCCACTGATTAAATGTTTGAGATAGAGAAAAAAGATTGAATTTTACGGAAAATATAAAGACCTGGCTCACCAAAGCAGCTAAGAACAAGAGAACGAGATATATTTATGGGATATATTGATATTTAGTGGAAAAAATTGAAGATCAGAAAAAAACGAGTCGATTAAGAAGTAATGGTCATAAATTGTGCATACCTCAAGATCTAATTTTGGTTATTCAAAATAATAATAAAAAAAAAATTTATTGCAAAACTTGAAACAAAAAAGTCAAATATTCGAAAAAGGAGTCCAGGTCTAGAAAAAAAATGGACCGTATGAAAAAGTGGATATTAGAGGTCAAGGAACAAATTGAGATAAAATAAAGCTAATAATTGAAATGAAGTGCTTGTAAAAGATATCAAAGCATAGATCAAAATTTGAGACCATTGAAAGGAGTGGGCTGAATTATGTTGCTCTCGATATTATTTAACTTATATCACAATGCCAGGTTAAGCGCGTGAGGAAATCTCTGACCCCCAGGGGTTACCAGCAAAATCTTCCATATAAGGCATTTGGGTGGCAGGCACCTAAGAAATTATGGATGCACGGATTTGTGTTGGTGCAAGAGATTACCAACTTGGCAGTTAAGATCAGAAAAAAATAGGAAAAATAGGAAAAAAGGGCAACGTCTTTACAAAAAAGTAAAGACATTGAGAAAAAAGTTGATCTTGTGGAATTATATCTTTAAGATTTGAGTTCAAACATTCTCACTGGAGTCAAAATGATTTCAACTTGAATTGAACTATTATTATTTAATTCCAAGTGGACTGGAGGTCTTTCCATCTGGACTTGGTGCCGACATCTGGACTGGAGGTCTTGACACCAGTACTGAAGGAATAACCATCTGGACTTGGTGCCGACATCCGGACTAGAGGTCTTGTCATCTGGACTAGGTGCCGACATCCGGACTGGAGGTCTTGACATCAGTACTGAAGGAATAACCATCTGGACTTGGTGCCGACATCTGGACTTGGTGCCGACATCTGGACTTGGTGCCGACATCTGGACTGGAGGTCTTGACATCAGTACTGAAGGAATAACCATCTGGACTTGGTGCCGACATCTGGACTTGGTGCCGACATCTGGACTTGGTGCCGACATCTGGACTGGAGGTCTTGACACCAGTACTGAAGGAATAATCATCTGGACTTGGTGTTGACATCTGGACTGGAGGTCTTGTCATCTGGACTTGGTGCCGACATCTGGACTGGAGGTCTTGTCATCTGGACTTGGTGCCGACATCTGAACTGGAGGTCTTGACACCAGTACTGAAGGAATAACCATCTGGACTTGGTGCCGACATCTGGACTGGAGGTCTTGTCATCTGGACTTGGTGCCGACATCTGGACTGGAGGTCTTGCCATCTGGACTTGGTGCTGACATCTGGACTTCAGATCTTGCCATCTGATTAATTCAACGATTGATTGGTCTATTACACCGCACTCAAGATTATTTCACTTATATGGTGTGCCAAGTTTAGTGGTGGGGGGGGGGGGGGGGAAGACAAGGGTTCCTTGCCCAGAGAAAACCCCCGACCACCAGCAAGTATCTGGCAAACTCTTCTATATATATTTAGGATCACTAAAACACACCGACACGGGCACAGGGAAAATCTTCTTGTCTAAAATAACCATGGAGATAAGTTTCTAATTGTGTTAAAAAAGAAATATATCACTCTTCTATATACTCTAACATATACATGTACATCTTGCCATCTGAACAGAAGGAAATAGGTGGGTGACGTGTGTTGAACAAAAGGATACAGTGATAGAAGGGTTGATGAACAGAAGAATATTGGTAGTTGGACAGGAGAGTTGGTTTAATTTTGACAGCCCATTTAAAAGATATTAGTAGGCTACTAAATTGTGAATTTAGTTAGTTTCACTTATACTGAAAATTAGTTCTTAACATGGACAATTCACCAATTCATTTCTTCGAGACATATTTTTAAAATCAAAAGGCCTACTGACAGGGAAATCAGTGTCTCTAAATTCATTAATAATAATTCACCAGCTAATTCAGTATTCATCACCTACATATATTTCAGATTTTACAAATTGTAGGTGTATTGTTTTTCTTTATAACCCTGGACTTATTACTCTTTAGAATGTAAATAGGGGGGCCTACATGTATTTTCATGTCAGTATAGGTCTACAATTAATTAACATACTTATAATTGATAAAAACATTTCAATTGAAACCAAAATAAAATCTTTTTTCGAAGTATCATTAGACTAATATTAGTGGAGAAAAAGACAAATTAATATACCTGTTATATATGCCTATGAATTTAATCAGTTTCGGATATGTCATTGTACATGTAACTGTCAATGTCAGGCGTCGCACCGTTCAACTGTCAATACACGCATTTAAACTGATCATAATTTAATCCAACTATCTTCTGTTATTTGAAGAAATTGTTGCTGAGTTACGCCGTGATTGAAACAGATGATGTTGTATGAAAATAAGGGATCTGTTTTAATGAAGACCTGTGAAATCCGCTCACATTGTACGTTTTAATAACTTACTGAACTCAAGCAGGAGTATGACAGTCGCTTACATGTAGGCATGCGCAGTCTATGCTTACAAGTTTGTGTTAGTTTTGTTTTTACTGACATTGGTACACATGCGCTATGAAAGCTCTCAGTTTCGGGTATGACATAAAGGGTTGTCCTAATTTTTCACGTTGCGTAAACATATCGCGCCACTACAAAAATGAAAACAAAGTTGAGGGCAAAACTAAAAGGCAGTATTCATACGAAAGAGGATCGTGGAAAAGGGGAAAATGACGTATCATTTTATTTGTGAATTCATTTACTTTTCCGCAGATTTTTAAAGATTTTTCTTCTTTTTTAAAATGCATTCCGCATTGTATATAGCAATTGCGGTCTAAATTTGGAAAAAACTATTAAACAGTAAATTACAAATTATGGTCAAAGGGGAGCAACTCTGTCAGAGCAACCAGCGTTTTCCCGCGCTATTTCAACACGTGATTTAAAGGGCTTTGTGAACTTCGCGGTGGAAGAAAAATAAAGCTGTTGATCGAAGCTAATCGGTAAGATTCCCTTTTATTTTAAATGTTCATTTAAAAGTTTAAGCCGTACATTCATTTTTAGTTTGATTTTGCCGATCCGAACGCTATTGCTACCTAAATTCACTTGAAACATCTTGTTTTACTGGCTAAAATAAAACTGGACTGTTCTGATAATTTAGCAAAACCAAGTCAACAGGTCAATACTACAGTCTACAGTAGCATTGGTTAGTCCCACCAAAAATGTATTTTCGCATACGTATTTTAATTTGGTAGATTGTCAAGATTGTCAAAACTGCTAGAGTTGTCAGAATCTCACGTTTTGCATTCATTCTGATTGTTATTTAGTTGGAGATCTCCAAACTCTGTGGCCAAAATATATTGATAATAATGGTGGTTGAAGTTCTTCAAACTCTGTTGCCAAAAGATATTGATGATGGGTGGCAAATAGAGTTGAAGGACCTGCCATATTGAAAAACATATATAACTGAGAATCAACAATTTGTGCTCAGATTTTCTCCTAATTTAAGCAACGCAACCGGCCCAAACTTAACACACATTCAGTTCGATCTTTTAGTTCGCCGTTCCACCAAAAAAAAAAAAACGTTCAAACACTCCCATTTATGTTGCATCATCATCGTTTTTCAAGGACAGCCCAAATTATCCGCTGGCCTCCTCGATTCCGTCAAAATGAACTTGGGAAATGTACGCAACAGAAATGTGATTGTTTGAACTCTTTCTTTTTGGTGGAACGGCGAACTAAAGGATCGAACTGAATGTGTGTAAAATTGGGGCCGCTTGGGAGAAATTGGAAGGAAATCCGCGAACAATAAACTTACATGTTTTCCAATATGGCCGGTCCTTCAACTCTTTTTGCTACACGTCATCAATATCTTTTGGCAATAGACTAACACTTCGAAGAACCACAACTATGATGATGGGTGACCAACACCCATCATCAATATACTTTTGCCACAGAGTTTGGAGATCTCCAACTAGTTGTTATTAAGACTGGGTGAATGTTTGACTTTGAAGTTCATCGAAAAGAGGCGTTGAAACTAGGAGTAGGATACTACTTCAGTAGGCCCCTACTTGTCTTTTAATTCAGAGAATGCGACTATAGCCAGTATGGGCTAGTTCCAGTTAGGTGATTATAGGCCTAAAGTTTGCAAGTTTTTACGAGATTTTGTGATATCCGGTGCCATTTGACGCTATTGTTTATGTTATTAAGAACGTTTTTCACTCAATCTACGTTTGTGGAAGAGTTGATTTGAAGGTCAAGGGTTTTCTCCCTGCTTAGAGCTCCTTTACCATCCCTGTCTAAACCTAGCCGCACTCATGTGTCTCCTTCCTGTGTTACTTACTTGCCGGTCAGGAAGAGCCACACATTAAACCACCATTAAAATGGTGGGATAACTATTCTCTGTCAACAGACTTTTCAAAACCCCGCAATCATGTGATGCGAGAGTTACGTTGTCATTAAATTGTCCAGCTATAATATTGAGGAAATTCTCGGACATACTGCGGACCATGTGGCAGGTTGTCATTGTACGAGGAGAGTTTGAAATCTGCCAGGCCAATTTTAAAGTTGTCTTCTTATGGAGAGGGATTTGGTAGATTTACAATGAAATTCAAACAAATTAATGAGTAAAATGAAAAGAGAAATGCTTTAAATGTGTGTTGACGGTAAAATCTAAAACACAGGTAGGATTAATAGATATTTGAAACTTGGTTTAAATCTGAAAGGCGAAGTCCTTCCAAATAATTCATTTAAAAGCCGTAACTACGTCTTAACCTAGCAACCCCGTTATTTTATTGAAATAATCTTGACTGCGTTTTTTGTCGCTTAAAACATCAATCAATCTTGGATTCAAGGCCTGTATTACCACGACATTTATGCCAACCTGTCTATTATCGTACAATATAGAATATATGTTAATAATAATATTATTATATCTTTCTCTGTTCAGGCTCTTAGAAAAAAACTTTATTTACCAGGAGCCTGTTTCACAAAGCGGCGTAGATGTATTTTTTGCGTAACTTTCCTACTAACGTATCTCTACAGTATGGGTTGCTATGGCAGTTACAGTCCTATCGCCGTAAGCCGGCAAATCCCCAGCCGACCAATGCGGTAGACAGCCTTCGGAAGCTTCCCCGAGAGTTGAACTTGCCCTGCAAAACGGCTAATAATGAGTGCGCTATTGAAAGTAGTCCGACTTAAAATTCACTATACGGGATACATTTTAGCTTTATTTTTGTATGAAAATGTCAACAGATTTCCTTTTAGTCTTATATTTATCAATCTTCAATTATAAAACAGTATTTTATTTAAGATTTGTTACTAAGCACCCACGAACTGTATGTGTTACTTTACCCTGGGACAGGCCGTCTGTGTGTCTTCAGTGAACTCCAGCAGAGCTTTGACTACTCCCTGTGGCAGACAAACTCATGGTCTAACGACCGATTAAAACTAGCCCCTGCAGTTTACGCGGAAGGTGCTTATTGTTGTCTTAGACCTGTGTTCACTCAATTTTAATTTTATTAATATTATTAGTAGGCTACGGCAAAAAAGTTGCCGCAGAAAAGTCTGTTTTCCCCGTAATCAAATGAATTCGTCGTTTTCACGGATCTTTCCTTTTAAAATTCACATGAAATGTCTTTCATTTGGAAATAACTGGTTCCTAAATATCTGATCCTGGTGATTAGTCACTCGTTCTGTAAAGTATTTTTTCCACAAATGAATCTCTAAAACACAACCTAAAGGGATATCCACCGTTTGTGTGATAGTGCACGGTTAAAATCCCAATAAAGACACATGCGCAGTTGATCAAGCCTGGTTGAGTCCATTTCTAACCTTTCTCTAGGGTGTAGAGTTTTGGAGGTTTTTTATTTACATGTATGATCAGCAAGAAATATGGTTATTATTGGGTAAGGATTTCTTTAAATCGTTTTACATTAAAAAAAAAAAAATAGAAATTAAAATGTTCGACTATTTCTAAGACAACAGCTACATGTACATGGCACATGAAGGTTACACCCCTATTAATGTTAAATAAGGATTACCCAACGAGACTTTACTGACAACTGTCATGTAGACTGTATGGCGTCACCTGGATCGAGTTGTAGAGGGTACAGACCAATGGGAAGTCAGAATATTAATTGAGAGTTGAAACTTTCCAAGTTGTCTATAACTGTCACTTCACAACGGCAGGTTTATGGGGCTAGGTGTCCTTCGTTATATTGTGGTCAGATTAAATACAAACAACTGAGTGGTTTAATTCTTTATTAAATATATGTAATTAAACAGCTGAAGTAAAGATAAAACTAATACTTGTACAAATCAGAATTCGTATAAAGTATTCTCATTCAACGGCTATTCCCAAGATGAATACATTTTTTTTTTATCGTTTGCGGCATTTTTGATGGTCGTGGAAAAGCAGGGTCGGGGATGAGCCCGATTTCCTCCCCCACTAAACCTTACAACACCGCCTTATAAGTGAAATAATCTCGAGTTCGGCGCAAAACACCAATCAATCTAAAAGCTCATGAACTTACACGTGTCAAAATATGAAGGTGAACAGATCGTGTTTATTTAAGAAGGGGCAGCTGATTACCTTGAGTTAATTCTGAGTTGTTTTCAACAGAACCCAGTTTAAAAAAAATGCTGTGAATACTCTCACCATGTGTTCGGATTTATTATATAACGACACCATTTATAGTCTCTAATTACCCGGCGTTTGAAAATAACATGCGATTAACGTAAGGGAAATTTCCAAGGGAGTGTTGCTCAACACAGCGTGAGCATATAAATCATACTGCCAACAGAGTGTTATGGATATATTTTAAAACAAACAAAAAAGAAAGCAAGAAAAACACAAAACTAGATTGTGAAATGTTTTCTGTTACATCTCCACGATCCAACATTCATAATGTTTGTCACTTGTTTCGCACAAGGTATCGATTTCATATACCGTCATACAACTGTTCAAAACTTTACAAGTTAGGAATTCTGAATTTCCACGTCGTATTTTATTAAAATTCCTCCCTTACTCTGTACTAAACATTTTTAGAAGCTTTTTTTATATAAATGTTATTCACAAATTCAGTCCGCCTTTTGAGTCGGACTCGTTTTCAAACAGAGCGCATGGGCAAAATATACCATAATGATACGCGATTTGTGAAAGTAATCAAACCATGCATCAGGAAAATCAACGATATGGGCTTTTTGATTAAAAATATTAGGTTTTTGTTGACAAAAACTATGCATGGCGTAAATTTGACTAAAGCCCAATGTAAGCTGAAGTGACTGGACTGGCTTCCGCGTTAACGAAGACACTACGGGAGCTCAGACGCAGTGAATACACACCTCTCCAGGCGACCTGAACTACTTCTGAAATACCTTCCGCGGACAAAATCTCATCCAGCTGTGAGAATAAGCGTGAGTTCAGACCAGTTTCCGCGAAAGCTACCGAAAATTATTTGCCGGTTTACGGCGATAGGACTGTACACGAAAAATTACTCTACGCCGCTTTGTGAAACAGGCTGCAGTAGTATCATATTTTATTGATAATTATATTGATTTTTTTTTCAGAAGAACATGTCGTCCCCTGCCACAACTCCTCGTAGACGAAGTAAGAGAGGTCGCAGTGAGGAGCCCAGTAGCCCCCCTGATAATGCCGGAGACAGAACACGTAAGAATGTGACATAGTTACCTCCCTTTGCCTGAACTGTTATTGACTTGTGATGGAATGATGGGGTCATCCTAATGTCTGGCCTAGGACAAGCCTGGCCAGCCCAGGACCAGCCGGCTTATATACAACGATTACTTGCTTTATACATTGAATTCCCACTATTTATACATCTGATTACAAAATTTATACTTTTTTCTTTTATCTGGAATGTTTTCAGACAGATATCGGCACTTATAAGACCCGGAATCATTTATTTACTTTTCCACACTCAACCCCCAGCCCAGTGAGGCTGTATGTAAAAACCAAACCAGAATGCTTGTGCGGAATGGGATTTCTCATTTTTTTTTTTAACTATGTTGAAATAGTGGTTTGATGAAATTTTCTTGGTTTAACAAGTTCGTTTATCATCACACTTGGCCATTGGTCACTGAGTTTTGGCTTATTTCAATATACATTATTGTTTACACTTTTACTTTTTGGTGTTGAAACTTCTAATAAAACTAGTCAAACTAGACCTAAAAGTACGAAATCTTCAACACTGAACATACACCTTTTCTGGCTTATGCAGTGGTGTAGCCCTAGGCTACATGACAAGGTTGTGTATATAGTATACATCGTATTCGGCATCGTGTCAGAGTTGACGTGAAAGTTGAACACATGAACATTTTGGCACTATCTAATTTTATCAGCTAGATATTATATCTATATTATATATTTTATTAACTTAATAAATATAATGTAAAAAATAAAAAGAAGTCCATGCGTAGAAACTACAATAAAAAATAAATTTCTATAAATAATATTTTTATTTTTTATTTCAGTTACTTGCATGTACATTCACATTCATTAATGTGTATATTCCATACCATTGATTGATTGATGTTTAACGCCGCATTCAAGATTATTTCACTTATATGGTGGGTACAGTACTGGCTGGAGAACATAATTATCTGGAGCACTGAGTAGGGCCATTTTAATCGCATCCTACAAGTCGGTACGACAAATCACACAGCAAAACATGCCTTAAGTGTCCTCTGTATATATTCCAAAATAGTTCATTTTCGTTTTTTTTTTCTTTATCAGTGAAACATCTCTGATTTTGTTTCATAAATCGCATTCTTCTCTGATAGGTAAAGATCATAAATTATGACTGTTAAAGAAACTAAATATGGAAAATGGTATGTTTTATACATGTAAGAGTATTTCATTCATTCGTCCAGTTTCATACATGTATCTCTTGTGCCGAAGAAAAAAAAAAAAAAAGGAAAAAAAAAAAAAAACCTACCTACCTACCCTATTTTTTTTAGGCCTGCAAGCGGAAACACAGGTATTTTTTTTTTTGGCCTAAACAAACTTGTTAAACCACGAACTTAGGCTGGTCCTAGGCCAGACATTAGGATGACCCGGAATGATGGCAAGAACAAAATGAATGTGATATATGTTCTTCATTGAACCCTTGCCTTCAGAAAGTGCTCATTTTCTCTGGGCACACTCAGAATGAAACCGTCAATTCCAGATCCAACACCAACTTTCCTTTGACCAAGACATTGACATTTTCAATGCATTTCTCCACCTTATATCCCTAAAAAGGTCAATTGGAAGTTGGCAATATCATTAAGTGATGTTCATAAATTTACCTTCCAGAATTTTCCCCATTTTTGCGTTTATGAATTGTTTAAAGCGCTACACATGTAAGACTTACTGCATATTTTTGCCTTCTTTTGTTTGACAGCTTCCAGGAGGAGTACCAGATCCGGAGCCTCGACACGTAAGGAACATTGAAAATCCTCAAAATATATAATATGTCCTACTTAATAGACGTGGCTTCTCCATGAAAAAAAATTGCTTATAAACATTTTTTTTTGATTCTGGAACTGTCCCCTGATTTTATGTAACTGAATGGTATTGTATAAGAGGAAAAAAAAAAGTAGAAGAGAGAAGGAGAAGTGATAGAATTTGTGCTGATTAAAGTTTTTTGTTTTTTTTCCGCTTAATTTTTTTTACAAATATTTTAATTATTGCTTCATTATGTTGCCTTTTGGCCTACATTGCTGATTTTTACAATTTCAGCTAGCAGTACTAAAAAGAGCGCTCGTAAGGCGCTTCAGGAAAACCCTACTTCATCGCCACCTTCCCAGAGACGTCGCGTTGATAGTTCCCCGGCGGGTGATCTTGCCCCAATGCCGTCCTCCCCACCCAGCGGGAATATCGGGAGATCCGGGGAAGCTTCACTGTTTTCAAGTCCAGGGCCTCAAAAAGGAAGTGAGTCTGAAAGCAAATTCTATAAATAAAATTTAGGTTGATATGGACGTTAAAAGTCCTCACGTTCAATCTTCGACTTTAAAGTGGCATGAGCTGCCAAAATGTTGATATTTTGACGTTAAAACAGAATGTTGAAATTATTTTCTATTTTTCTCAAGACGTATAATTCAGAAGCTTTTTAGTGCTTCTTGTCTCGAAAATGTACGATAAAGTATTGTTTTGAACTAACTTTGGCTCAGAATGAATGAATGGTCGTCCCGGTTATTTAAATTTTGTTTACTTTCGAACACGTTTTCTGGTCGTATAGGTCACACACTGCATGGATTTTCCTCATTCCAGCATCAATCATTTAGTTTTTCGATGGCCTTCAAAGCGTCTTAATGTCGTGACGATCAGAAATCATGAAAAAAGTGTGAATTTTGCCAGCTCATGCCACTTTAAGTCTTCTACTTTAAAGAGTAAATAAGTGCTCAGTTAGATAACTCTTAATTTCATTCATGTTGACCAACTTGTAGTTTTGAATTTATCCCCATTGCCATTATTTCTAAATGTGATATTTTTTTACAGTTCCTACTAGTGAAATCGACCTTAGCTCTCCGTTGAATTATGGAACTCCCAGCTCTAAAGGGGCACCTGGCACCCCAATGACTCCTGGAGTGGGAGCCACGCCTATTAGGCATCGCCCTGATATCCGAAGCGACAGGAAAATGCGACAAGTGGCTGTGGGTGGATCTGACCCAGCAGTAAGCTTGACCTTTGAACTTTTCTTATATTATTTTAACATCAATCTAATTGACCGATTGCTTGATGACGTCATTTGAAAATTACAGGGAAACATTTTGGGCGATTGAGGGATGTTAAAATAATTTTATAATATGGCGGAAGAAATAATACTGTATCGAATAGAAGACGTAAAAGGCGTAAAGTTACCAGAAAAATGTGTGGATAAAAACAGGTTATGTCATCGATGTTTTCCCATAAAAGTGACATCTTGTTAAAGGAGAAGAAAAGGAAAAAACTAAGTAAATGCAGTACAGGCGCGACACATTTTCCTTTCTAACGGTACCAAAACCATATTTCTACGATTTTTCCTCGCCCAACTGTGCTATAAGAAAGTTAACAATCGTTATCAGAGAACGTCTAAACTGACTCGGCAGCCATCTTCACAGCAGAGCTTAGCTGTGTGTCTCGATCGGCCAATCAGCATACGCCTGGCCACTAGTCACTCACTAGCGTAAGAGAAATTGGTCAACTCTGAAAGTCTCCCATTTAAACCTAGGTTAATTTTGATCATTTCGACGCGCTAATAAGAGAAGACAAACACTCTAACAGCTCTGAAATGTACACTGGCTAGTAAATCAACCTTTTGGGAAGACGTGACAGGCTGCTATGTTGTCTACGCGACTTGTGGGGATCGTTGTAGTATTTTCAAAAAAGGTAGTCTTACCGCTGACATTGCAGGTTATAACCATACAAGATATGATAAGCTCGCAAGGGAAGTAATCTACTAATACTTTTCCGGTCAATTTCAAACCGTCAATGGCGCGCTCCACTGACGATCGAGCACGAGCTTGCGGGCAGATTGCATGTTGTTTTTTTGTTGTTTTCTCCTCCTTTAAGTACCAATAAACAAAATGGCGAACTGAGGTACATTTTACCCAGAAAGCTTTGTGTAAATCTATGTGACGTCATCAGGCTCGGGGGTAATTCCATGGAGCCCAGTTGGCCTGTATGGTCACCCTCTTTGCCCCCAATGCTTTATTGTTTTGTCTGTTACTTTAGCTGAGTAAGGGTCAATTAAACAAAATGGATGCCTTTAATTTCTGAATGTGCCTGTAAAGTATTGCAATTAAAGTATTTTCCTTTACTAGGAGCCCACCAGAATGACAAGTGAGATTACTAGCGACCCTAACGCCGGCCCGCAGTTGGTCATCTGGGGAACAGACGTTGTGATCAGTCACTGTAAGGAAAAATTCAAACGTTTTATCTCGAAATACGTAGAGCAGGAAGTACAGACGGACGAACAGTTTGACGGAATGGATATCAGTCAGCCGTACTACCTTCAACGACTTGAAGAGGTAAGTGATTTTAAAAGAAAACGGCCTCTCCTTTTTCTACGAGTAAAAATGTTGGATTGTGCGATTGTCTAAATACTAAAACACTTATGAGTGTTACTTAATTTTTTGCAGGGGTTAAATTGACATGAGCCGCTAAATATATATAGCTATTTATTGGTTAACAAAGCCCCCCAAAATGAACTCTTACATCCCAGGCATTGATTTTCGTTCGGTTTTAGTACATATTTTCGATTCATATTTGTGGTCTTTACCAATAACTTACTTCAATTGCCAGATTTCAAAATAAATGAAAAAAAATGATCTATTACTTTGGGAGCTCATGTCACTTGAAATAAAATGTGTAAAGAACAAAATGCTTCCTCATCTTTTAACAACTTGATAATTATTCTACGTGAATTTAATGTTCATTTGCCTTTTATGAACGGTCTGGTTTCCTCACCCACTAATTCCTGTGGGCAAACGGCCTGGTTTTCTCACCCACTAAACCTGGCAACACCAACATGTGCGTGAAAAACTCTAGTGTGTGGGGAAAAACATCAATCTATCAATTAATTTCCTGTGTTTTTTTTCTCGAATTAAATTATTTTTTGTTTATATTTCGCTCAGATTAACATCATCGGTGAACCATTTTTGAACATCAACTGCGGACATTTACAACACTTTGACCCTGACCTGTACCGTCAGCTGATCAGCTACCCACAAGAAGTAATCCCAACCTTCGACATGGCCGTCAATGAAATGTTCTTCGACCGCTTCCCGGATACAACTCTTGAACATCAGATTCAAGTCCGACCATACAACGCTGAGAAAACTAAAAATATGAGGGGCCTGAATCCTGAAGGTTAAAATGCTTTTTTTTAATTTTTATGTGATTATTTATTTAAAGTGGCATGAGCTGCCAAAATGTTGATATTTTGACGCAAGAACAAAATGTTGAAATTATCTGTTATTTTTCTCAAGACGTATTATTCAGAAGCTTTTTAGTGCATCTAGTCTCGAAAATGTCCGATAAAGTATTGTTTTGAACTAACTTAGAATGAATGAATGGTCGTGCCTTTTATTTATATTTTGTTTTTTGAAACCACTCATTGTGGTATGTGGAAGAGTAACAAGAGTTCCTCTGACAATGAGCCTGGTTTCTTCCCCCATTAAACCTGGAAATGACACCATATGGGGGAAGAAATCTTGAGACAAATGTAAAAAGAATTTACTTTTTTTTTCATGCCCCATGTGGAAGGGTTACCAGGTACCTGCTGAAGGCTGGGGGTTTCCTTTTGGGCAACAAGCCCTTTCTCCTCCCTCTCTAAACCTGGGCCTAGTTTCACAAAGCGATCTTAGCTAAGTGTGATCTTAACTACCATGGTAACCAATGCTAAAGGTATACGTTGTCATTGGTAATTAAGATCACCTTAAGCTAAAATCGCTTTGTGAAACTGGGCCCTAGCATCATTGCCTATTATGTGAAATTATTGTGAGTGTGGCGTAAAACCTCAATCAATTTAAATTATCAGAATGAATTCCTGTTGACATTGTCGTACAAAATATTTTATTTTCATAATTAATGACTTTTTGTTAATTGTAGACATCGATCAACTGATATCGATCGGAGGTATGGTCATTCGACTTTCAACTCTCATCCCGGAAATGCGAGAAGCATTTTTCCAATGTCACGTCTGTAACAACACAGCCTCAGTTGAAATTGACCGAGGTCGAATCTCTGAACCTCGACTGTGTACGAACTGTAACACCAACCACTCGTTCTCTCTCATCCACAACCGTTCACAGTTTTCCGACAAACAGATGATTAAAATACAGGAGTCCCCAGGTAATATATAACTTCACAAATACTTTTAACCCTTTCGTCAGCCATTTTGGAATATAGAATATTTGCTCTCTGATATGACCTTTATGATTAAAATGCAGGAGCCCCCAGGTATCACAAATACTTAGTTTTTAACCCTTTCGTCAGCCATTTTGGAATATAGAATATTTGCTATCTGATATGACCTTTATGATTAAAATACAGGAATACCCAGGTATCACAAATACTTAGTTTTTAACCCTTTCGCCAGCCATTTTGGATTATATAATATTTGCTATCTGATATGACCTTTATGATTAAAATACAGGAGTCCCCAGGTATCACAAATACTTAGTTTTTAACCCTTTCGTCAGCCATTTTCGAATATAGAATATTTGCTATCTGATATGACCTTTATGATTAAAATACAGGAGTCCCCAGGTATCACAAATACTTAGTTTTTAACCCTTTCGTCAGCCATTTTCGAATATAGAATATTTGCTCTCTGATTTCTGATATGACCTTTATGGCTCGCACAATAGAACATTAGACTTAAAGTGGCGTGAGCTGCCAGTATTAGAACCGTTTACTTAAATTGTGATTGTCAAAAGAAGTCCAGTGTTTAAAGTACCTTGAAAAACTAAAGGATTGTTCTTTAAATAAAAAGAATTTGATGAAGCAAGTTACAAGAAGATATCTTCTAACAAGGGACAAAATTCAAATAACTGGAATGTATGAGTTGTTTTGAGGGTTTTCATTGCTTTAAAAAATTACCCATGTATACATCATCAAGATTGGAGTCGATTGAAAGCTCTTATTTAAGCCTCGGTGGCTCAGTCAGTTACAGTGATAGTCCCTCAGTCCGACACAGACCTCAGTGGCTCAGTCGGTTAGAGTGATAGTCCCTCAGTCCGACACAGACCTCAGTGGCTCAGTCGGTTAGAGTGATAGTCCCTCAGTCCGACACAGACCTCAGTGGCTCAGTCGGTTAGAGTGATAGTCCCTCAGTCCGACACAGACCTCAGTGGCTCAGTCGGTTAGAGTGATAGTCCCTCAGTCCGACACAGACCTCAGTGGCTCAGTCGGTTAGAGTGATAGTCCCTCAGTCTGACACAGGCCTCAGTGGCTCAGTCGGTTAGAGTGATAGTCCCTCAGTCCGACACAGACCTCAGTGGCTCAGTCGGTTAGAGTGATAGTCCCTCAGTCCGACACAGACCTCAGTGGCTCAGTCGGTTAGAGTGATAGTCCCTCAGTCCGACACAGACCTCAGTGGCTCAGTCAGTTACAGGGATAGTCCCTCAGTCCGACACAGACCTCAGTGGCTCAGTCGGTTAGAGTGATAGTCCCTCAGTCTGACACAGGCCTCAGTGGCTCAGTCAGTTACAGTGATAGTCCCTCAGTCTGACACAGGCCTCGGTGACTCAGTCGGTTAGAGTGATAGTCCCTCAGTCCGACACAGACCTTGATGGTTCAGTCAGTTACAGTGATAGTCCCTCAGTCCGACACAGACCTCAGTGGCTCAGTCGGTTAGAGTGATAGTCCCTCAGTCCGACACAGACCTCAGTGGCTCAGTCGGTTAGAGTGATAGTCCCTCAGTCCGACACAGGCCTCGGTGACTCAGTCGGTTAGAGTGATAGTCCCTCAGTCCGACACAGACCTCAGTGGCTCAGTCGGTTAGAGTGATAGTCCCTCAGTCCGACACAGACCTCAGTGGCTCAGTCGGTTAGAGTGATAGTCCCTCAGTCCGACACAGACCTCAGTGGCTCAGTCGGTTAGAGTGATAGTCCCTCAGTCCGACACAGACCTCAGTGGCTCAGTCGGTTAGAGTGATAGTCCCTCAGTCTGACACAGGCCTCGGTGACTCAGTCAGTTAGAGTGATAGTCCCTCAGTCTGACACAGGCCTCGGTGACTCAGTCAGTTAGAGTGATAGTCCCTCAGTCTGACACAGACCTCAGTGGTTCAGTCAGTTACAGTGATAGTCCCTCAGTCTGACACAGGCCTCGGTGACTCAGTCGGTTAGAGTGATAGTCCCTCAGTCCGACACAGACCTTGATGGTTCAGTCAGTTACAGTGATAGTCCCTCAGTCCGACACAGACCTCAGTGGCTCAGTCGGTTAGAGTGATAGTCCCTCAGTCCGACACAGACCTCAGTGGCTCAGTCGGTTAGAGTGATAGTCCCTCAGTCCGACACAGGCCTCGGTGACTCAGTCGGTTAGAGTGATAGTCCCTCAGTCCGACACAGGCCTCGGTGACTCAGTCGGTTAGAGTGATAGTCCCTCAGTCCGACACAGACCTCAGTGGCTCAGTCGGTTAGAGTGATAGTCCCTCAGTCCGACACAGGCCTCGGTGACTCAGTCGGTTAGAGTGATAGTCCCTCAGTCCGACACAGGCCTCGGTGACTCAGTCGGTTAGAGTGATAGTCCCTCAGTCCGACACAGGCCTCGGTGACTCAGTCGGTAAGAGTGATAGTCCCTCAGTCCGACACAGACCTTGATGGTTCAGTCAGTTACAGTGATAGTCCCTCAGTCCTACACAGGCCTCGGTGGCTGAGTCAGTTACAGTCTCTCAGTCCGACACAGACCTGACATCTATGCGGCGCAGGTTCAGATCCCACTCAGACCAAATACAAATTTATATTACACTTAATCTACGTATTTGGGAGAGTTGCCAGGTACTAGCCGGAGTTTGCTGCCCCACTGGTTACGCTGCCTTATAAGTGAAATAATCTTGAGTGTGCGTAAAACGTCAATTAATCAATCTTCGTAAAAAGTGTTCTTATGGAAGAAGCTAATTTTAATGTTTAAGATTTCATAAGTGCACTCTCCATTACAGAGGACATGCCGCCTGGTCAGACTCCCCACACTGTGGCAGTTTACGCTCACAATGATTTAGTGGACAAGGTACAACCTGGAGATCGGGTGACAATTACTGGCATTTACAGAGCCTCTCCGTTACGTGTCAATCCCAAACAAAGGAACGTGAAATCTGTGTACAAAACTCACATTGATGTCGTACATTTCCGCAAACTGGACTCTAAGAGGCTTCACGAACAAACAGATGACGATGACGGGTATGTATTGTCTTGATTTTATATTGATTATAGTTTTCGGTAAGAATTCCGCTAATTTAAGTACAAAAAGCACTCTAAAAGTTTGAGACTTTTCGTTGGGTGTCTTACCTCCTGCATGGAGCGACCGATAATCCTATCGAGCAATCGCTATTGTTGTTGTTTTAGACCAAACATGGCAGAAAGCAGTCTAATAATTTGTTATCTTCACATTGCTTGTCCTTGAATTTGCGAAATTCTTACTGTACAGCGATTGCCTAGTTATTTGAATTCCTTCAATATTTTCTCTTTTCAACTGAAAAGCCTAGGGCTTTGCAAGTCATCACAACATTTTGGGATATCTGGTGACAGATGACTATTAAAATGTTTTTGGGTTACACTGCAATTTTATTTCACCTATTTCTTTCCACAAGTTCAGATGTAAGCAACATGTTACAATGAAAAACACTGAGCCACTTACTCACTGACAGCGCCTGTGCATTTCTTACAAGGCCTGTTGAAGTCATAGCAAGCATTCTGAATTGGTTTTCTCTCTGTCAATTGCCAGTTAACAGGGGAAGGTCGTGGGTTTCCTCCGGGCATAGAGCCCGGTTTCCTTCCACAATATAAGTGGCAACGCCGCCATATAAGGGAAATAATCTTGAGCGCGGCGTTAAACACCAAATAATCAAATCTGTCGGTCAGGCGTTTTCTCAAAGCAAAAAGCCTGGTTTCTTCCACCACCGAACTTGGCAATGCTGCAAACAACCAAAATAGTTTGGAAATTTATCCCGATCTTTTATCAAGATTAACCGACAATTATGTGATTCTTTGACGATTTTCTGTCCACAGAAGAGAAACGAAAATGAGCCAAGAAAGGATAGACTATATCAAGGAACTGTCCGAAAAACCTGATATATATGAACGACTGGCAAGAGCTATTGGTGAGTTTTGTTAGAGAAAATCAAAACATATTGAAAAATCCGGCGATGGATTTGCCACAGTACTTCCATATTTGTGAGAGGGTTGCCGGTTACCACCAGAAGGTCGTGGGTTTCCTCCGAGCATAGAGCCTGGTTTCCTCCCACAATAAAACTGCCAACGCCGCCATAGAAGTGAAATAATCTTGAGTGCGCATAAAACGTCAATTAATCTTGAGTGTAAAACACCAAATAATCAATCAATCAACCATATTTGTGAGATGGCCAACATTGGCCTTTCAGCATGGGTCGTCTGTTAGAATCTCACTCAGTCCAAAGATTGTGGAAGACTTTTCACCTCTGAAGGTCGGGGGCTTTTCTACGCTCAAAGAGCCAGCTTTTCGCCCTCAATAAACCTGGCAATGTCGCTATTTAAGTGAATCATAAATGGCGTGTAAAACATCAATCTATCTATCAACGCTTCAGACAGCCGCTCATCAATCTACCACCATTCTTCGTTGTCGAGATGGAATGCAAATATAGATGACAGAGATGATTTCAGTTGGCATGTAGAAAAATATTTTATTGTGATTGGATAGAATAAAAGATAGTAAAAAAAATCTGTGCACTGTAGTTTTTAGTAAAAAAAGATCTGTGCACTGTAGTTTTTAGTAAAAAAAGATCTGTGCACTGTAGTTTAATCTCGTTATTTTTAGCCCCAAGTATTTATGAAAATGAGGACATCAAGAAAGGGATCTTGTTACAGTTGTTTGGCGGGTGTCGTAAGGATTTCAGCAACTCCGGTCGAGGAAAATGCAGGTTTGACCAAAAATTATCTTTCAATTTAGCCTATTTAAAATCGATGCCCTCGGACGTGTTTTTCAAGAGTTATGCCCCTTACATGACTGTCAGCCAAAAAACTCCTTGTAAATGTGATGCATGTATGTGGAGGAGTGGTCGACTTGTCGACCATTCAGCCGAAGCTTGATATAAAGGCATTTCAGGCGATCAGTAAATTGATATTTCAACTGTCAGAAGTTTTCTTGACAATCAGAATTTATGAAGAAGAAAACATTTGAATTATCGTAGCTCCAGTCCTAATATACAAATCACTACGATTTCCACCCCTGGCTCCAAATTTTATGAGTTTCTTCTCTTTGTGCAGGTCTGAGATCAACATTCTACTTTGTGGGGACCCGGGTACCAGTAAATCTCAACTCCTTCAATACGTTCACAATCTCGTTCCCAGGGGGCAGTACACCTCGGGGAAGGGCTCCAGTGCTGTCGGTCTGACCGCATACGTCACGAAAGATCCGGAAACACGACAACTTGTGCTGCAAACGTAAGTCTGGGACATAAAAAACCATCCCATGTTTTTGATAATTTAATCAATTCTTTCGTGTGCAAATATTTTTTTTTTTTTTGAGTTCATTTTCTTGCCTTTTTGGATGCGAAATCGCGACAGTCAACCAGTCAGACTCCCAAAATAGGCAACCTGCGATGGACGGGTAGACTAAATATTAATTCTCACAAATAAAGATTACAAGCCTTCCGTCTCACGAGCAAATGGATTTCAGACCAAAACAATCAATCTGGACCCTCCTCATCTTTTATTTCTGATTTTTTCCTCTCTTTGGCATTTTACTTTACAATAGAGAGCGCAAGTCACGTGTGAATTCCACATATTTCCTGTCAGCGGCACTGCATTGCGCATGTGACTGAGCGTTTTTCGTTCCAACATGACGTTTAAATATGACGCTATAGAACAAAATATGTCACATGGAATCGCAACGTCATCAAAAACGTTCTAAGTGGCGTCATCTGTCACCGATTATCACAAAATCTCATAATTATTCTTATGAGACTTGCGCTCCCTATTGGAATAAAAAAATCACATGATAAATATTAAATATGGTCAGTAAGAATGTCTTGTACTTTTCTTTGGCAGAGGTGCACTGGTTCTGAGTGACAATGGTGTTTGCTGTATCGACGAGTTTGACAAAATGAATGACAGCACGCGCTCAGTACTGCATGAAGTCATGGTAAGTAGAAAGTACCATTTTACTGGTAACTAGAATTTCAAAACCGAAGGAACTTCAAATATGTCAAATGCATTAGCCCTATATGGTCTGTGGAGCGTAATTTTGAATTTTGACTGGAGTTGCCTCCCTTATCATCTATATCTTAGAATAACTAAATTCGCGAATGACTACTGACTTCTGGCAAGTAAGTCTCAATCTTGCTAGTTGAGCGACTATTGAGCCGCTTTCTACTGCGTAGAGCTTAGCCTATCCAGTTATTATAAGATATGTATGCTCTCCACATAATTTGTTAGACTTCTTCTCAAGCTTATTTATGTAGAGTCTAATGTCAAAATTTACATGTGTGGGGGTGGGTGATCGTTTGGTCTGTACTTTTGTCGCTGTTTGACCGTAGCAGTTGATTACGGAAATCGATTGGTACATATTCCTGGTTAAGCCCAAATCAATCATACAAATTCTTGGGTAATTGATATATCCATGATTTCTATAAATTCATATAAATTCAGTCTCAAATTTCTTTCTTCCAGGAACAACAAACCATGTCCATTGCTAAGGCAGGTATCATCTGCTCTCTGAATGCACGGACGTCAATCTTGGCCGCTGCCAATCCCGTGGAATCCCAGTGGAATAAAAACAGGACAATCACAGAAAATATCCAACTTCCTCATACACTACTCTCAAGGTATTCCATTCATGAGCTGTCTGGCTATCTTATTCTCCAGATTGAGAGTTCCTAAGTTTGACACAGGTTTTTACAACCATCTGTCGCGGGTTCAAATCCCACTCAGTTAAAAGAAATATTAAAATTTCTGAACCTTCCTGACATACTAGGGGCCTCCGTGGCTAAGTAGGTAGAGCGTTGGACGCTCAATCCGAACAGCCTTCCACCAATGGGTCGCGGGTTCGAATCCCACTCAGTCCAAAAAAATTTCTGACTGGGTTTTACTTCGAACGACCTATGTGGGATGGTTACCAGTTAACAATGGAAGGTCGTGGGTTTCCTCCGGGCATAGAGCCCGGTTTCCTCCCACAATAAAACTGGCAACGCCGCCATATAAGTGAAATAATGGTGAGCGCGGCGTAAAACACCAAACAATCAATCAACCTAAGTTTGACACAAGTTTTTACAACCATCTGTCACGGGTTCAAATCCCTCTCAGTTAAAGTGGCATGAGCGGCCAAAATGTTGATATTTTGACGTATTCACAGAATGTGGAAATTATCCGCTGTTTTTCTCTAGACGTATAATTCAGAGGCTTTTTGGTGCTTCTAGTCACGAAAATGTACGATAAAGTATTGTTTTGAACTAACGTTTGCTTAGAATGAATGAATAGTCGTCCCGGTTATTTAAATTTTGTTCACTTTTTGGACACTACTTCTGTTTGTATAGGCGGTAGACTTTATGGATTTCTCTCATTCCAACGTCAATCCTTTAGTTTTTCAATGGCCTTCAAAGCCTCTTACTGTCGTGACGATCAGAAATTATGAAAAAGGTGTGAATTTTGGCAGCTCATGCCACTTTAAAATTTCTGAGCCTTCCTGACGTACTATGGTCTGTGTAGCCTGATTTCCAAATTTAGATGTGGGTGGGGAGGGTGATATTATTTTTGTCGCCATATAGCCTAAGATGTTTAGTGTGATGTTAAGCCCCAACCAATCAAATATCATTCTCAGTGATCTGTCTTTGTAGGTTTGACCTAATTTTCCTGATACTTGACCCCCAAGATGAACTCTTTGATCGGAGATTAGCCAATCATCTTGTTTCGCTTTATTTCCGAGGAATACAGCAAGAAGAAGAGGAACATATGGTAATGTTATGATTTCTCTTTGATATAATTGAAATGAAACTCACTCAGGCATCTTTAATAGCTGAAATCAACATTAAATTTTGGTGGAATTCATTTACAACTTTGGTAATTTTATAATTTCTCCTTGATATAATTGGAATTAAACCCATTGATAAAAGGTACTAAGGCGTCTATAATAACTGAAATCAACTTTAACTTTCGGTGGAATCTTACAACACATAGTTGATCTTAACACGACTGCCGACTACGAGATAACTCGAAAGTGCAGGGGCTCTCCCATTTGCCATTCAAGCTTGTTACGCGTATGGCCAATGTCTGTTTGATATGCTATTTTTAGCAACACACAGAGTGGTTTTCCTTGATGCTTTGTGAGAAAACCCCGTACGAGATATGTCGTATCTGGCAGTGAGACTTAACCGTTACATTCAGTACGCCAAGAAGTATAGTTAAGCTACAAGATAATTCGTACCAGCAGAATCCGGTTCGCCTGCCATTGCGAGATATCTCGTAGTCGGCAGTCAACGTGTTAATCTTATGAATGTAAAATGAACAATTTTGTTTCTTTTCCAAGGACATGTCAATTTTGAAAGATTACCTTGGGTATGCAAAAAACTACATTGACCCGAAACTGAGCGAAGACGCAGGTCAGGCTTTCATACAATCCTACATTGAAATGAGGAAAATCGGAAGTGGGAGGGGCCAAGTGTCAGCATATCCCAGACAACTAGAATCTCTCATCCGATTGGCTGAAGCGCATGCCAGAATGAGGCTGAGTGACACTGTCGAGATTCCAGATGTTGAAGAAGCTAGAAGGTAAATTCACGAAAAAAATATCCGAGATTTCATTATTCTGTTTAAAAGAGAAATCAGCTGTGAAATTCCTCCCTTTTTGTTCAAATAAATTTCGGCTGTCACAACAAAATAAGCATTTCAGATTCAGGCAAATTACAAAATTCACATTTAAATATTTAGGCCCAAGGCTTGTGGCCGGTGCATTTCGATGACTGATAGCACAGGCATTCATACCAGGCTAAAAAGTTATAGATATGCCACTAACTGAAATTGTACGTATATAAAAATTCAAGCGTTTCTGCTTATCAATTTACCATTGAGCGTGAGTTTCATTGAAACTAGTAATCCCATTTTGAATATGTTGTTGTTGTTGAAACAGCAGGCTAGAGAACAATGGCTATAAAGTTTTGAAGAGTTCAATACTTCAAGTGACTTTGCCAATAGAAATAAACAGTACATGAAATTTCAAAGGCTGCTTCCATGTAACTAAAATGATCTTGAGTTTGGCTTTAAACTTCAGCAAAACAAATGAAAATCGTTTGATGATAGAACCGTAGCTAATAATCCTAAGCTGATAATAAAATGGGGGCCTCGATGGTTCAGTGGACGGAGTGATAGTCCCTCAGTCCATCACAGACCTTCTATCCCTGTGGCGCAGGTTCAAATCCCACCAAATAAAATTTCAATTGCCATATGTGGAAGTTGTCAGGTACTAGCCAAAGGCGGGGGGTTTCCTCTGGGCAAAGAGTCCGGTTTCCACTGCCAATGAGCCTGGTAACTCCTCCTTATAAGGGAAATAATCTTGAGTGCGGCGTAAAACATCAAAAACCCACCTGAGACCAAAGTAAATTTGAGAGTGGATTTTTCACTCGATGGAAAAGTTGCCTAAGAGTCAGGTTTCCTCCCCGACTAAACCTGGTAAGTGAAATGATCTGAGTGTGGCGTAAAACATCAATCAATCAATGATAATAAAACAGAACTATTCATACTTGATTGTTCTCAGGTTATACAAGGAAGCACTGAAACAGGCGGCTGTCGATCCGTCAACTGGCAAGATCGACATAAGCATTTTGACTACGGGAATTAGTGGTGCCGCCAGAAAGAGAAGGGCCGAAGTCATGCACTCTTTGAAGAAACTCATCTCCGACAAGGGCAAGGTTGTCACATTGAAGTACCCCAAGTTGTTCGACGAGTTCAAATCAAGTTCAGATTTCGTAAGTACTAAATATTTTTATGTGGGAGCCTTTTGGGTTTATCCGAGCGTAAAGTGAATTCAAGCGCAGAGCGCTGGTTCTCAAAACACTTACGTCCGTTATTACTGATCTAGTCGTAAGATAATGTTGCATTTATACGTTGCCATGACAGTTATGCTTTATGTTACAGTTACGTCGTACATAATTCTCTAGGACCCCCCTCCCTTCCCTCAATCAGTCAACAGATCTCACCACGCCCATATAAATATATTTTCTGACTGGCTAATTACTACATATAACTGGAAAAATCTTGTGACCATAAAATACCATTCAGTCAGAAGGCATCTAAATCAATGTTAAAGATGAAACAAATTACTCTAAATTTTGTGACATATTTCTAATGATTGTCTATTTCATTTATGTTTAATAAAACTAAGTTATGAACATGAAATCAGCCAAAATCTGAGATGAAAATCATCCATGAATTAATTAATTTTTTTATTTATTTTCAGCCAATAACCAAGGACATGTTTGATGATGCTTTGAAAGACTTACAAGATGATGACTATCTGATAAGAACCAATCAACTCATTCGTCTCTGCCAATAAACTTACACTGACCAATCGTTAAGACTGTTCTATTCAAGTGTTACATGAAAAGATTTTTGGCTAATCACAATGAGTGTTATATATAATTTTGTAACCAGCCAATCAAAATGAAGCTTACATAGTCAAATTGCCATTTTTCTCTGCAACTTTTTGTACAGCAAACCTATTGATGCTACTATTAGCTTGACAGATTTAAAGTGCTTTTATCAGATGTCAAACTTGTATATTTTTAATGGTTTTTCAGATTAGAAAATTTTGAGGGGCAAATATTGTTATGTATGAAAGAAATATATATCAGTGTTCAGTTCTTAAGATATAGCCCTCGAGCTGGAGCATTGTGGCTCTGTGTTAGCCATGTATGCTGACCCAGCAAGGAAAAACCTTCCTGATGGTCTGTGGAGCCTAATCTCAAAATTAGGATCTGGGGTGGTGAGGGGGGGGGGCGGGATCTTTTGGTCGGTTGGTACTTGTGACGCCATATAACCTTTAGCTGTTGAGTGCGAGGTTATACCCCAATCAATCTAAATATATACTACACATATACTAAAATTTCTGTTGGAAAACTAAAACTTTAAGATTCAGACTCTTTTATATATTTTGAAGAGAAGAAATCACCATTGTTTAAACTAAAGGAAGTCTTAAAAAAGAAATGATTGACTCTGAAGTAAAAAATATTGGTTGTATAGTTACTGTTACTTATTTAGATTTCTAAGTCTTTTTTACTTTTAAACACGGCCTTTAAAGTACATGTAGTAAACTGCCAAATTCGAACTCATTTTATGCTTTTCACGAGAGTAAGGGGCTTTGAAATTCATTGAAAAAACCGAGACGAACGTATTTTGATTTGAAGCTTGAGTTAGTTCAAAACACTACTTTAACGTACATTGTCGAGACTTATTATGCCAAAAACCTTGCGAATTGCCTCTCTTGTGAAAAATAACCAAAAATTTGGTCTAAACTAGAAAATATCCACATTAGCGCATACCACTTGAACATCTGGACACTGTTTCACAAAGCGGCGTAGCGTAAGTTTTCACGTAACTGCCATAGCAACCCATACTGTAGGGATACGTTAGTATGAAAGTTACGCAAAAAAACAATCTACGCCGCTTTGTGAAACGGGCTCCTGTTCTTGAGAGCTCTATGAATGGAGAGATCTTACTGAACACATGTTTAGAAAAATATTGAACAGTTCCTTAATCTTATAAGGAAATTTTTCCACAAGGTGGCCGTTCATGTGTCGTTAAAGGACAAAAATTTGTAAATTCTTCATACGGTAAGAATTCCGCTAATTCAAGTACTCAAAACATTACGAAAAGCACTCTAAAAGTTTGAGACTTTTCGTTGGGTGTCTTACCTTCTGCATGGAGCGACCGATAATCCTATCGAGCAATCGCTATTGTTGTTGTTTTAGAACAAACTTGGCAGAAAGCAGTCCAATAATTTGTTATCTTCACATAGCTCGTCCTTGAATTAGCGGAATTCTTACCATAGTTATTGTATTATATAAAATTGGTTTGGGAACAATACTGTAAATATAAATTCTCTCATTAATAGTGATTCTTGTTATTTCTTCAATCATGAAAAAGGTCCACCTTTTTCTAAAATTTTTATTTTTATTCAAACCTCCTCACAAATACTGATCTAAGGTACTGATTGATGTTTTATGCCACACTCAAGATTATTTCGCTTACATGGTGGTGGTGCCAGGTTTAGTGGGGCTCTTTGCCCAGAGCCAGTACCTTGTGTGAGCTTTATCTACAGAGCCTCTCAACAATGCATCCAAGGCTACGTCTTCAACTTTCCACATTATTATTACCATTGTATCGTACAAGAGCCGCCTTAATTTTTACACATTTTGAGAATAATTTTTTTTTTGTTTTGTTTATTAAAAACATATAAGAAAAATACTTGCATATTGTAAAGTTTATTGCAAAATATTGTCAAAAAGATTATGTCTTGAAGTAGCTATTTCTTTGACTTTCGACAAACCATTGGTTTGGTTGAATGTTAGGTCATTGAATACCATCTACAAGGATCAGCCTTGTTGAAATTCCATGATTTATAACGAATACGTTTCCGCGTAGAGGTTCTATGAAATGATTCAACATTAGAACTTGCCAAGCTCTTAGGTTAAACATCTGCTTCAACCAGCCCTGGGGGCCTCCGTGGCGCAGTAGGTAGAGCGTTGGACGCTCAATCCGAACAGCCTTCCACCAATGGGTCGGGGGTTCGAATCCCACTCAGTCCAAAAATTGGACAATTTTCTGACTGGGTTTTCACTCGAACGACCTATGTGGGTTGGTTGTCAGTTACCAGCGGAAGGTCGTGGGTTTCCTCCGGGCACAGAGCCCGGTTTCCTCCCACAATAAAACTGGAAACGCCGCCATATACCTAAGAGAAATAATCTTGAGCGTGGCGTAAAACACCAATCAATCAATCAACCGACCCCTGGTTTATTGAATGATCCTTCATAGGCAAGAAATCTGAGCTCTGCCAAAAAAAATGTTCTCCGTATTTGTCATCCACATTCCCAGCCATATGATACCAGTGGCCCTTAGACCGATAATGCTCGCTAATCCTTCATGATTTTTTTGGGCCATTAATCAGTCATGTGTTCGAATCCAACTCTATCCAAATTTGAAATTTCCGAGTTGAGTTATTTTTTCTCTGAAGTTCAAGAGCCTGTTTCACAAACCAGCATAGAGTCAGTTTTTATGTACCCTCCATATCAACGTTAGTTTTCTCTTTGCCGACCTATGTGGAAAGGTCATGGTTTTCCTCTGGGCATAGAGCCCGGTTTCCTCCCACAATAAAACTGGCAACGCCGCCATATAAGTGAAATAATCTTGAGCGCGGCGTAAAACACCAAACATTGTTTAAACATCAACCATAGCAGTTACTCTACAGAAATGGGCTGCTATGGAAGCTATGTACAAACGTACGCCACTCCGCTTAGTGAAACAGCCTACTGGTGTTTCCTCCTCGCCTAACTTGGCAAGGTTGCCATGTGAGTTGAACTACCATTAATATCAATCAATTTACATGTACATAAAACCAACTCTATGCAGTGGTTGTAAATAATAAGTAAATCTAATTGCGAAGATTGATTGATTGAATTTGTATTTTTACAGTGTTGCCAGGTTAAGCAGGGGAGGCAACCTTGGACCAGTATCTGGCAACTCTTGCATTAACTGAGATCAAGTTGTTTATTTGGTCTGGGTGGGATTCAAACCCTGCTCAGAATCCATAATTGGCCTGTGTCTGGCCAGGGCAGCATCAGTCTACTGAGCCACCACGGCCCCTAATATTTATCAGGCAATTGTTTCCAAGTTCAGTTGAGTGTTGTCAGAAATTGAATATTCCTGGTACTAAATTTACTGTGATCCAGTTTCATGTGGAGCTGAATTGAGTTTTTACCCGTCGTGCTGCGGGGAATTTTTGACGGCAGGATGACTGTCAACAATTTTCGTCCCAAAAAATTAAAGTGCAATGAGCTGCCAAAATTCACATAACTGCCATAAATTCTGATCGCCACGGCAGTAAGAGGCTTTGAAGGCCATCAAATAACTAAATGATTGGCGTTGGAATGAGGAAAATCCATACAGCATGTGGCCTATACGAACCAAAAACGTGTTTGAAAAGTAAACAAAATTTAAATAACCGGGACGACCATTTTAAAGTGGCATGAGCTGCCAAAATGTTGATATTTTGACGTTAAAACAGAATGTTGAAATTATTAGCTCTTTTCTCAAGATGTTTAATTCAGAAGCTTTTAAGTGCTTCTAGTCTCGAGAATGTACGATAAAGTATTGTTTTGAACTAACTTCGGCTGAGAATGAATGAATGGTCGTCCCGGTTATTTAAATCTTGTTTACTTTTCGAAAACAATTCCAGTTTGTGCAAGCCACATACTGTATGGATTTTCCTCATTTCAATGCCAATTATTTAGTTTCTCGATGGCCTTCAAAGCCTCTTAGTGTAGTGTTGATCAGAAATTATGACAAAAGTGTGAATTTTGGCAGCTCATGCCACTTTAAGCTCTGATTAGAGTAAACCTTTTTTATTTCACAGACTTTTAATGGATAAAAAATAGGTTTTGTTTTGCTCTGGATGGCTCAGTCGCTGAAGGTTGGCCAGTAAATAGCCCAGTTTTCTTGCCAACAAAATCTTATAATCTTGAGTGTGGCCAAAATTATTTATCAATTGATAAGGTTTACTCTAATCAGAGCTTAAAGTGGCATGAGCTGCCAAAATTCACACTTTTGTCATAATACTATTTTTTTTCGCTTAAAGCCTATACAAATGTATATAGGCGTTTATTGAAGATAGGAACGAATTTACAAAATGCTGCAAATGTACTCCGCATGTGACCTGGTTGCACTATACGGCTTGTACTAGGTCGAGGCACAAAAACATGTTTCTTGGTTATCTCCCCTGCTAGAACATAATGTAACGCATAATTCGGGAAAAAATCTATGTTTATTCATCATCTGATATTTAAGTCCTTGTTTAACAATAAAAAAAGTGTCTTTAGTCGTCAATTTATTTAAAATGTTCCAAATTATTTGTAATATACAAAATTTAAAAAACCTGATTTGGCGATGCCATAAGGGGACTTCTTCAAACATATATGTAAAAAAAAAATAGCATTGTAACACCATGGAATGTAACACACACATTATCTGAGTTCACAAAAAAAGTTAACAATTGGTATAAAAAATTATTATAATTTAGTGAAGTAATAACAATTTGAATTTAGAAAAAAATAATTACAACATTTGGCATATTAGCTATTAAACAGATTTTTGATTGAAATTGATATCCTAAAGTAATATCATATGCAAAGCAAATTCATTTTCTAATAAATTGAAACTTTTTTGTCGAATTTGATAAATAATTAAATGGCTGCTTTTAAATTGCAACATCTTAATTTATTTCATACTACAAAGTTGATAAAAGTTTACAAGAATTTCACATTTGTCATGGACCTAATTAACGGACCTCATCAGGGAAGCGGTTATAACGAACGCTAATGAGCACAATCATTGCATAGAGTCTTAACCCATAAAATACTGAGATATGAACGTTATACATGTAGATGTTTTACAACCCTTTGTGTGTACGTAGCACCACCCTTTTTTTTAATGTTAAAGTGGCATGAGCTGCCAAGATGTTGATATTTTGACGTTAAAACAGAATGTTAAAATCATTGGCTGTTTTTCTCAAGACGTATAATTCAGAAGCTTTTTAGTGCTTCTAGTCTCGATAAAGTATTGTTTTGAGCTAACTTTGGCTTAGAATGGATGAATGGTCGTCCCAGTTAATTAAACTTTTGGAAGCTCATGCCACTTTAAATGGTTACCCTGTGGTCTGAGGGAGATAATTTGTTGGCGTCAAAACGGAGTCGCTTGCCTTGGTACCAAAGTTTGGTGCGAGTATTCAACATCCGCTGTTCGTCCTGGGCCCACTTGCACAAAGCGCTCTTAACTTAAGAGGACTCTTAGCATATCGCTACAACATGGAAAATTTACGAGCACTCTTAGTCCTGTGTTGTAGACATACACTAAGAGTACTCTTAGTTAAGAGCGCTTTGTGCAAGTGGGCCCAGCTGTCATGCTAAACACAATTGACAACTGTTCTGGCGACCTCTTTGGCCATAAGTCACATTTTTGGCTAAGTTGAATGGACCCCTTCGACTAAGAATTGTATGGCATTGACGTCATTTCTCTGTTGCGGGCGCTGGGACAGCTTCTTTTGCATTGCGTCATAGACGAAATGAACACAATTCCAACTTGATCCAAAAACTCAATTTAGCGCCATTTTCGCTTCTGCGCAAGCGTCAATTCATAAGTTGAAAGGGTCAATTGGGTTACATGTAGCCAGGCTCTTTGCCAGATGAAACTTCAGACCTTTGGCGAGAAACTGTCACCTCTGCCACATAGGGGGATAGAGCGTAAAAACCCACTCAGAAATGTTTACAGTTTCTATGCACTGATGGGATTTGAACCCACAAGCCATCGATGTATTAAACTTGGAAGGCTCGAGTCAGATTGACAGACTGTTGCTCTGCCGACTGAGATCTCAAAACAAATCAATCACAAACGACATTGAAAGAACTTAGCAGAAATAAGTCAGGACATGCCAGAAAATAAAAAGCATTTCGGAAAAAATATCGAGAAACAAAGATTAAAAGATATATAACTTGTTATAGAAAAATAGATCTCCGTGTAAGAAAATATGGAAAATATCTAACTAGAATTTAACATGTGAAAAAAGGCCAAGGTTTAGAACATTGCAAACTTAAAACATATGTTTAGTACAATCACAAAACAGACATATATTTAATTTAACTGCAATATCTTTGGTGAAAATTTTACCAGTGTATATAATAATCAAGAAACAAAAATTCGGCTAAAAACGTTATTTCTAATATCTATTGGCAAAAATAGGTAAAAACTTTGTAATATCACGCTTGGATAAATAACCTCAACAAATACAAACAAATATTTCACTCATATTGGCCTACTATGTCAAAGATTTTCCCGGAGGCCTCGAGTTTTTAGTATACATCAATTCATAAATATAATAAAAGCACACACATGACCTGTTAATTTTTTTTCTATAATAATAATATTTTCTATTATAATATTTCTATTTGAACAGTTAGATCCTTAAAAGTTAACCATTTTAATAGATATGATAAATCACATTTTATTCCTCAAAAACAGGTTTTGATTTTTATTGAAAACTTGGCAACTTTTCCACTAAAGGCGACCAAGTGAAAAATCCATTCACAGATTTATCAATATTTCTTTGGACTGAGTGGGAAATCAAAATCAACCTGTTGAGTGAGCCAACAAGAATTCTCTCCCCCCCCCCCCCCCCCACCCACCCAACCCCTTCCCAGATAAAAATAATTATGTATGCTATGCCAAATATGTATGCTATGCCAGAAATAAATATCAAATCTGTACATTTCGTCAACCGTTCTACCAACCAAGTCCTCAACAATTATAAGAACTGTAAGAAACTCTCTTCAAATATGGGTTCAATTGATAAAAAATAGTTGATGGAAACATCTTTAGTACATGTACTAATTTCCAGCGTTGCCAGCACACGTACATATGAGCCATAGTCCCTTATCACAGTTAAGGCAATCCTTTTAAAGTAGAAAAGGTCTTCCTTAAATCATATCGTAAAACTTTTCATAATACATTTGTATAGAAAAATAATAGAAAATTTAAAAATGCTGAAATCACAGAAGAATCAACAAATGTCCCCCCCCCCCCCGACCCCCTCCTCACCAGTATCACTTAAATAACAAACAGATGCACTTCAAGTGCCTGAAAAAGTAAAATTCCACAAAAGTGGCCATTCAAGTACATTTTCAAACACCCTACATTTTTCCTTATATTAAAAGTGGCATGAGCTGCCCAATTATTGCTGTAATTATTCATCATTTTAATCAAGAAGTGCAAAATAAAAGATAAAAGAGGTACAGTTGCACATTTTTATGAGCAACAAAACACTAAAATGAACTATATTTTGATTTCCTTCTTTATTTACAGTTACCCTGTAGTTTTTGGGTTTTTTTTTCAACATTATTTCTTAAGTTTTAACCTTAAATGCTAACGATCAGATTTTTGACAGCTATTGTAACATATTCCTTTTCCAAACATTACTTAAATACGTTAATACTGAACAGGTAATTTTGATGCCCACATGTTAATTCCCCCAAAAACATCAAATTGATAGCTTACAAACGAAGTAAGCCCTTGACTTTTAATTCTCAGTAAGGGATTTTAGAGATTTTTGGCTATTTTAATATGAAAATAGGTCCGGTTAGGGTTATGCCACCTGATTTTTTTAATTTGTCCTAAACTGTAATTCTAACAACAATATGACACTACATGTAGTATTGCGAAATTCCTTCTGATTTCTACTTGTTGAGAAAAATATCAGATAATTTCAAAATTTTGTTTTAATGGGAAAAAATAAACATTTTGGCAGCTCACACAACTTTAAACTTCATGTTGATTTCTTGAATCAGCCACCAGAACCCCCCCCCCCCCCCCCCCCCACCTGTGAGATGCGCATGCAAATAACCATACATGTACAAATTAGTGTACTATGGTATGCTACATTGTAAATGTACTAGTCACTGGTTGCTATAGTAACAAAAAAAACTAATTCTTACTAAATTAATGATTGAATTTTTAGACTAAAACCATTGACATTGTCAACTTGTTTCGATAATCACCCCTTAATTTAGCTGAGAAACGGTATCGATTCCCAGCACTTTATCATTCGCCAACCAAAGAGTGTGTAACAAACACTGTGTAAGAGCAACAACAACAAAACCACGTTCAAAAAATCAATCCTTCCATTTTGTTGAAATCAGCCTAAACAATATGATTGGGAATTCATAGGAAAACATAATGTAATATCCAAACATATGCGTAAAAATGAATCCTCAAGGGTAAAACAAAACTAAAAATTTATTCAATAATTCAAGATGGCAGCTTTATGTAGTTGTAAAGATAAAATGGCTGCCTTAATTGTTTATAATATACTGTTAAAAGAATATTTTCACAATATAAGAGGGAATAATATGACAAGGCTTAGACCTGGGCCAGGATTATAAAACTTGCTTCAAGGCGAAGCACAACTATACACTGCACAAAATCTTGGTAATGACTATATACCAGCCAAGTTTCAAAACAATCCTGACAATATTTATTAAGAAAGGCCTGGACAAGCAGTCTTGGTAAAATTTGACAAATTGGAGAAACCAAGGGCAATAACTGTAAAAATTATTCTCGTCACAGAGAAAAAAGCATAACACTGCACAAGGCCTTGGTAATGACTATATACCAGCCAAGTTTCAAAACAATCCTGACAATATTAACCAAGGTATGGCCCGAACACGCAGTCTGGGTAAAATTTGACAAATTAAAGAAACCAAGGGCAATAACTCTAAAAATTATTCTCGTCAGACAGAAAAGCATAACACTGCACAAGGTCTTGGTAATGACTATATACAAGCAAAGTTTCATGACAATATTATCAGAAATATGCTCCGGACAAGAAAAATGAAGCGTTATGAAAAAAGGCAGGGGAACTGTAATTTTTTAGAAAAATTAGCGACACAAAAATGGCCCGAATTTCAAGAAAATAATTTGAGTAAAATGAAACGTAAATTTGATCTGTTATAGTTTGCATCATGGTTGGCTCACATACCGAAAATCAAACAAGCTTCGCCGATGGGGGGGACTAATAAACTCTGATCCTGTGTATGCATTCTCACCAGCGCCCTAATGGTTTCAATTGTGTAATCAAGCTAATGGTGCAATTATTTTATCGAATTCATGTAAGAAATGCAGACGAAGGATTTAGTTTGAGGGACTAAGCTGAGACTAACTCTGGTTTAATACTCATTTGAGCATGTTCTGAGAAGATTTTATAATCTCAATCTCTGATCCCAAACTCCTGGGAGTATGCCCTAGGAGGGTTGATCATGAAGCCCGAGTTGAATAGAAACATTTGGATAATCCCAGCCCCGATTCTACGTCTATTTGTCAATTTTGAGCACACCAACGTTGCATAAGTATTAGACCGGACAAGCACAGCGGCGATTTAGACGCCTTTCTTATTCAGTTGATGCAGACATCAACATGCAGTACAATATGCAGTACAACATGCAGTACAATATGCAGTACTGCCATATTACCAGAGTCACTTGGACAAATAAGGTAACTACACCATTTTCCATTCTGTACTCCGAAGCAAAGCACATACCCCAAAAAAATTAATACGTAGAAAATGGCGTATCACTGTACTCGGTTTTACGCCCAAGCGGAGTCTCGACTACTAATGAGACATCGCTACATTACATCATTTGAAAATAACTAGTAAATGGACTTCCGTATTTACCCATATTTTTGTGACCACATAAAACAATCTGGAATGGTATCAATTTTCTTTTTCCATAACGTCAAAAATTCTTGTAAAAGTCTGTTCCAAATGGTAGTGAAAATGGCAGTTCCCCAAACACTTGGGTTGATGACTTGTCACGACTGGTTGGATTTTCGTCGACATTTCACGATTCTACTATTATTGGATATCAAGAATTTCCATTTTGAGCATGCCTCTCTTTGGTTCTGTCCTATAGCGAGCTAAATCTTTTCTCGTGACCATCCCAAGCACCTACAAAGAAGAGTTATTCCCCTTAAAAACTTTGGCAGGCATTTGAAATTTAAAACAATAGTTTTGAAATTTAAAACAATCGGGCAGCCAAATTTCGTCTTCATTATGAAACGTAACTATTTGCCTTTCTGGATTGATTGTGACTGATGTTTTTTCCCCCGACCCTCGTTCAATACCAGCACCTTTTTCAACATACGGTGACAGTGAAACAGATTCTATCCCACGGCCCATCAATGGCAGGCCTGTGTTAGAATTAGAGACCATTTCTTTGCCGACTGAGCCACCGAGGCCCCCGGAGAGCGAAGATTTGCTGTGCGCTCACATTTTGAAAACTGTATATGCATTGATAGAATTTATATTTTTTGGCGAAGCCAGTACACATTGTTAGAATTGCAACATTAACTAAAATTGATAAAAGTTGTCTCCCCTACCTCATTTCTATCACTCACAACCACCAGGTGGCGCAACCCCAAACCTCGGAAAATACGGAACACCCTGGGTAAGGACACTTCCTGTTTAAAAAAAAACCAGACATTGCAGATGGGCAAACAGAAAAAATGCCAAGACAAAAAATGATAACATGTGACGTTGCTTAAGGGTTTAATACCGCCGTAGCGGTGTTTGTTGCGTAACCCGATACCGCTGAATTTTGGTTCGTATCGAGTCAAACCACGAGAATGCGCAGCATTCGAGGGGCATGACGAGGTGCGACCAACGTTCAGCAGTATCGGGTTACGGAATAAACACCAAGACAAAGGTGTTAAAGTCGATTCTACCCCGATAATTGAGAAAAATGAGGAAAAAGTGATCTGTTGAGGACTGCCGTTCCTTTTCCCTCCCTCGGGACAGAGTGGGAACTTTTAACCAATCAACGATAAGCTTTGGTCACGTGCGACGGTTGACCCAGATATTTCGAAGCAGAATGACATAATGTCACTATGGCTACCGTGTTGACAGGCTGGGTTGCTGACAACGCTATCGTGGGAAATGTTGTGAAATCAACCCTTTGATGACTGTATACGTTCATGACGGCCCAGTTTTCAATACAAAAGGACAGAATATAACCACACTCACAACATTATCAGGTTAAATCCTTTATTTTGTATGATAACAAGCAAAAGATCACTTCTTCCGGGGGAGGTAAACCCACCAGCCGACGCTGCACTACAGACTCGTAGGGCAAACATATTGAAGTAAAAATGTCACTTTGAGTGTGTAGAACACATCCCTAGAGCAGAAGGTCAATAGTGCGTATAGGCTCCATTAGCTTCCAACCTGCGAGAAAAATCTACTCATAAATTGGTCAAAATTTATTTGATCTGAGTGGGATTTTATCCCAAGGAGCACCAATGAAAGGCCTGTGTCAGACTGAGGGACTATCACTATAACCAACTGAGTCACCTAGACTGAGCCACCGAGGCCTGTGTCGAACTGTCAGACTGAGGGACTATCACTCTAACCAACTGAGCCACCTAGACCTGTGTGGGATTGACTCTAACCAACTGAGCCACCAAGGCCTGTATCGGACTGAGGGACTATCACTTTCACTGACAGAGCCACCGAGGCCTGTGTGGGACTGACTCTAACCAATTGGGCCACTGTGGCCTGTGTCAGACTGAGGGACTATCGATCTAACCGCCTGAGCCACAGAGGTCCCCACCGAGGCCCAGAGATAGGTTGAAGCTGATGACAGGTCACTTACTTTAAAAATAGTATAAGGAAAAGGGTTCATATAAGGCCTGAGGTCCATCACATAGTCCTTTTCACTGTCAGGTACTGTCAGGTCCTTTGGAACAGAAAATAGCAATTTTATTATTACAAAACAGACAAAATAAGCGACTTTCACGGGACTACTTTCAGTATGGCATCCACAAGCTGGGCCGCTTAGAGCAGAGTTCCTGTTGTCACCACAGGTTTCCCATAATCCTCTTAGTTGACGCTGATGGCCATTCATGAAGGCAATTGACCGATTGCTTGATGACGTCACTTGGAATTTACGGGGGATTGAGGGATGTTAAACATAATTTTAAAATATGGCGTAAGAAATACTACTGTACCGAAAAAAAGACGTAAAAGGCTTAAAGTTACCAGAAAAAATGTGTGGATAAAAACAGGTTTTGTCATCAATGTTTTCCAAAAAAGTGACATCTTGCTAAGTAGCAATAAACAAAATGGCGAACTGAGGTACTTTTTACCCAGAAAGCTTTGCGAAAATGTATGTGACATCATCAGGCTCGGCGGTAATTGTCTTTTCTTTAAGAATTCTACAATTGAAATCTGCACATGGATTGGATATGGTCCATTCATTGATTTTGAAAGTTGTTGACAATTTCAACTTGTGGTTTTGTATATATCATATTAAAGCAGATTAACAGAAAACAAAGATCCGCATTTAAAGTGGCATGAGCTGTCAAAGTACGGATGTTTTTTTTTTCTCGTAAATCCTGATTGTTAAGAGAGGTTAAGAGAGGTACGTTGAAAAAGTGAAGGATTGACATCGGAATAAAAAAAATATTGGTAAAGTCGGTAGCCGAAAAGCAACAAAGATATGTGCTAATAAGGGACAAAATTCAAATAGCTGGGATGTAGGAATTCATTTTTCGGTGTTTTGCTGGTACATTTTCAAGAATGGTATAAGTAGAAAGCTCTTATTGTGTACTTTTTCATGAAAATAAATAACAATTAGAGAATTCTGTTTCAACAAAATTTTTTCCTACATTTGACAGCTCATGCCACTTAAAAAGCTAGTTGACAAAACACCTTACAACTAACTATTAGTAACAAAAAAAATACCTCAATTTGGACTGTCCATGGATATTCATTTGTAAAATCTTGCATTTTTATATTTTTGGGAATGGATTCGCCTTCTGCTGCATAGACCTGGAATTAAACAAAGAATACAAACATATCACTGTTTCTTGAAAATCACTGTACATTCCCTTACTATTATTAAGTTACTATTTAAGTATTACATGTATGTCCTTCTGACAGCTTTTGCATGTGGATTGATTAATTGATTGATTGATGTTTTACGTCGCACTCAAGATTATTTCACTTATGTGGCGGCGTTGCCAGGCTTAGTTGGGGGAGGAAACCCCGACCTTCAGCATACAGCGACCAAGTGAAAAATCCACTCTGAAATTTGTAAATTTTTATTTGGTCTGAGTGTGATTCCGATGCCATGCCGTATCGATGGAGGGTCTGTGTGGGACTGACGGACGATCACTCTAACCCACTGGACCACAGAGGCCCTTCTGTATGTGGAAGTTGCCAGGTACTCTTCGAAGGTGGGGTTTTCCTCCTAGATCGGCCTCCTAAAATGTATCGTACCCAAATAAATATGGCAATGTTGCCATATGATATAAGTGAAATAATTTTGAGTGCAGCATAAAACATCAAACAATCCACTTCCTTTACATATTTTAGCGTCACACATAAATTGCAGAATCCAAACCTAATTTATTTCTTTTACCTTAAATTTTTTTTTTTACTTTTTCCTGGCCATAGTAAATGTAACACATGCTTTATTTATGTGGGTAATGGAAAGGTTTCAGGGCATTTTTGGGGCACTTTCAGGGCACTTTGTCAATCCGCTAATCAAATGAGAGAGAACAATTAAAGTTACAAACGACTACTTGACTGCATATGAGTATAACTTACCTTGTTTTTTAACAATATCGTAAGCTGTGACCGCAGAATAAGTCCTTTTAATCGCCCACAGGACTCCTATTGAATGGAGGAAAAAAATTATAGATTGTTGTTTTGCACCGTAATAATTTCCTTTATATGGCCCGTGTTTAAAATAGTACAAGAAGAAATATAGATCAAATGTAAAGGTTCATTTTGTATTTTTCTCTCATCAGGGAAATTACTGAATTAGTAAATACATGTAACGGACACTGATTCACCCGAAAAAAAACCTAAGTCGGTAACCCTATGACGTGAGTTAGATCCTCACCTGGGCCCTGTTTTACAAAGCTGGCGTAAGTTAGGTCGAACGTAAATCAGTGTTAAAGCTATAGGAACTTACGCCCTGGTCGCAACTGGTCCATGTTGTAGGCCTATGCGCAACTTTACGCCAGCTTCGTAAGACTGGGCCCAGGGCCCAGAATTTCTTACCACGTCAATCAATGCTGGTTATTTACTAATTAAAACTATCATTTTATATACATGTAGCAATTTAAAAGACAAAAAAATAGGTCAAGTTGCTATAAATAAATGTAACTATACGTCCTAGAATACACTGAATTTTAACATTCATTATATTTGTATGCTGTACTACACTGTATATGTACATTGAAAGCTAAATTCAATTTAACTTTGCTGAAGATCGGGGGTTTCCTCCGGGCAATGAGCCCGACTTCCTCCCTAACTAAACCTGGCAACAAGGGCATATAAGTGAAATAATCTTGAGTGTGACGTAAAACATCAATCAATCAATCAGTAAAACTTTATCAATAAAAATTCAAAATTAGAATAGACAATCATCAATAAATTGTCTTAGTCTACTTCTCTATATAAATAGTTAGTAAATTGATCATTGAATAAATAAAACAACAATTCGTTAAAGAACGAGCAAAATATCAAGAAAGCAATCTGAGAACAGCCAGGACATGTTACAGTTAGAACATAAAGTGTGTACATTGCATCACATATTAGCAAATTGATGTTAACAGAATTGGCCTTTATATCATTAAGAAAGATAAATAAAACATTTAATACTTTCAAATTTAATCTGCCGCGCAAAATCAGTAAAGACATGTCTCTGACTATGTTTTTTTTGGGGTGAAAAAAGGTCGCATTGACATCTTAAAGGAGAAGAAAACAAAAAAACACTTTATGGTTCAGAAGAAGCGTGCTTATTTTTCATTTCCAAAGGTACTAAACACTTATTTTTGCTATTTTTTCATGGGACATGATGCAGTTTATAAAATACCGTATTATGTTACAAACACAAAAGAAATTGGTCAACTTTCAAAATCTCCTATTTAAACCCAGGTTAATTTCACTGTCTTCAAAGCATTTTTATCTCCAGAAAATTGTTTTCAGTTTCTCAAAACTAACATTAAATTATAAAGAAAGCTTTCAGGAATATGTGGCTAGCACAAAAATGGTATGCATGGCATATCGGAGAGTTACGAAGGCCTTGAAGAGGATGAATTTAACCTAGGCTTAAATGGCAGATTTTGAAAGTTTACCAATTTGTTTTGCTTATTGCTTATCTTTTATTAACTTCACAGTCAGGTGTAAAAAAATCAAGCTTCTTCAGAACCCTTAAGTGATTTTTTTGTTTTCTCCCCCTTTAAGTGAGTGAGTGAGAGAAGGTTTAACGTTGTTTCAACATTTTTTAAGTCGGAACACAACAGAATTATGAGTGGCATAAAACAAGCATAGGTTCAAGGTACATTATTTTGATACAAACAATCTATATTGAATTTTGCTGAACTATGTGCACTACTGGGAATAATTATTTTTTTTAAGCTATAAAAATCTAATTCCAAAATAAAGCGAAACTTAAACATGAAATCATAGGGTTAGCTACCCGCCTACCGGCCAAAGTGGACAGGCAGTTTTCAGCATTTTTAACATGGAACAGATAGAAAAATGTTAAATTTGGACTCCCTCTTCAAGGTAAATTGTTTTAAAAAAGGGAATTTGGATTCCCTAACTTAAATTTCTGGCTAAACCCCTGCGTGAAATGAGCAGAAATTCATTTCATCGAACGTCATATCAAAGTTATTAATTAATATCATAAAAAATTGATAAATGAAACTTTATCAAAAGCCTTAGTAAAATTAATGAATATCATAACAAAATAAATAAATAATCAAAGGTTGTCGTTAAAAGTTAGTGGAATTGTAAAAAATAATAAATTTAAAGCCAATAAAAACGAACTGAAATTAAGAATTTGTGTAGCAGTGCCAACGAAAACAAACTGAAATTAAGAAGTTGTGTAGCAATGCCAACAAAAACAAACTGAAATTAAAACGTTGTGTCGGTAAAGCCAACAAAAACAAACTGAAATTAAAACGTTGTGTGGTTAAAGCCAGCAAAAACAAAATGAAATCGCAATTTCATGTAAAGTTGGAGTAAAAAACAAACACTTTCTCACTTACTACTGCTTTCTTTATTCTTGGTCGAGGTGTTAAAAATTGGGGCTTAAAATAACAAATTTCCCCACCTGATTATTCACTCTTTGTCACAATTTAAGTCAAATATTAGTCACAATTGAATTTCAAAATTAAAATTTTTAGAAGAAAAAATAAGTGGCTGTCGGCATCAGGACCCCTCGGGTCTGGGCCAAAGAACTGAAGATATATTTATTTTCCAGACAATTTGTTGCGAGTGAAAAACTACTCCAAATACATATATCACATTTACAAGGAGGTTTTTGGCTGACGGTCATGTAAGGGGTATAACTCTTGAGAAACATGTCCGAGCGGGTCGATTTTAAATAGGCTTCTTGTACTTGCTGTATTGAACAAATCTGTAAAGTTTCAAAGTTGTAAGTTAAAGACTTTTTTAGATTATGTGTTTACAAGGACCAATGGACAGACGGACGACGGAGGCAACGACAATACCCTTCGGGCAAAATTTGCCCGGGGGGTAAAAAATGGTCAACTTTCATAATCTCTCATGTAAACCCAAATTAATTTCATTCTCTTCAAAATTTTCCTATCTCAAGAAATGCTTTCAGTTTCTGAAAACTTACATTAAATTACAAATTTAGAAAGCTTTGGCAAAAATTTGGCTTTGTGAAATACTATTTTGCTTCCTATATCGGAACATGTAAGTTACGATGACCTTGGAGGGGATGAAATTAACCTACATTTAAATGGGAGACTTTGAAAGTTGTCACTCTCAGGTGTAAAAAAAATCACAAAAATATATATTTGGTTCGTTTGAAAGAGATAAATCTGACACCAATCCTATACCTTAAGTTTTTCCCCATAAGTATAGTTTTTGTAAGAAATAACAATTAACATTGATATATATGCATAACGAGAATGTAATAATTAGTTTTACAACTCAGTGAATTCGTTAACTTTGTCGACCAATTTAGGTTTAGGTAATTGTGACGTGATGCTCAGAGTCAAGAACTTTGTGTTGTCGAGATTGGAGAGCAGCAATATCAAACAATACAGAGTTTCGCGATGACATAGTTTTCATAAAAAAGAAAAGAAAAGCCTAGGGATTTTTCGTTAGTGTTCAGAAAATTTCTACATCACATGATGTAATTTGGTTTCACTATTGTTTACGACAAAGTGTATACACCCAGAAGAATTTTTTTGTGGACAACCTATGCCAATGTCTTTTATACACATGATCACGATATTGTCATAGGAATGTGACACTGTGCATACATTAGCTTCATTAAAATCTACAGGCACATTCACCATTTCCAGAGGGAAAATAGACTGATAGGCTAATGACGTCATAGGGGGATAGAATGGTGCATGAAAATTTATGTTCACAAAGCGGTCACTTCAAACAATATCCCTCCTCAATGCCATAATTTTTTTCCACTTAAGTCATTAAACTTTCAGCCTACTGGCCACAAAACTACGATTTTGCTTAAAATCCCAAAATGAGGGCAGACGGACGAGGAAGCATAATAGACATTTAGTATAGGCTATATATTTAACGTTTGTGACTATGAAGACTAACCCGTTTATCAATAGACCATTTCCGGTTTAGACGATTTTTTCACGACGTTCAAATTGTATGGCATTGACATCATTTCTCTGTCATAGATAAAATGAGCACGATTCCAAACGTCAGATTGATCTAAAAGCTCAATGTAGCGTCATTTTGCCATACACCAAGGCTACTGGGCAAAGGTCAATACATTCTTTTTCCTGCTGTAGAACTCTTCAAAGTGGAGGTGCATTTGGTGGTAGGAGTGGGACAGTCTCGTTTTTGTTGTTATGCACAGGAATACAATGAAAGAGATCTATTTCCAGATAATTTCATTCGGTTTTAATGAATAAATTAAACCTTTACGTTTTTATTTCTACTACATGTATCTGAGGTAAAATCCAAAGAAATATTTTGATCTTATGGCCTGTCTACAGTTTTCTGTACAATTCCCCATTCACTAATCACAAAGCCCATCCCAGAAATCTCCAGATAGTAGGGAAAATACTTCCTCTATTCAATAGAGAGCAAAAACAAGGGGGGTAAGTTTTCCTTTATGGAAATATAACATACCCTATTTCTTCTAAATATTCAGCCATTCTAATGGCCTAAATTTGCTAATGGGCAAATTTGTCTGGCCTCATTTAGCATATTTCTTTTCTAATGGTCGAATCCTTATGAGGAAAAAAATGGCTGAATCTTTAGAAGAAATACGGTATTCTTAAGCCAAAAGAGTCTATACAATATTGCGAGACATGATATAACCTGGCTTACCGAGTCTGTCACAAGCTCTGTGACAGGAAAACCACAGAACATCTCTGTCTTCAATGTATTAACAATCCGCCCGACCTTCTCTATTGGTCTAAATACTGCCACAGGGGCATTCATCACATCACTGTAGAGGGAAAAAAAGAAAATGTATTCACCAAAAAATATTTAAAAAAAAAAAGATATAAAGTCTCAAGTTACAAGGGTCAATATAAAGTGAACCCACAAAACCATCTGGGGTCTGTTTCACAAAGCGGCATAGCATAAGTTTTTAAGCAGCTGTTATAGTAACATCTCTCTATAGCACGTAAAAACTTCGGTAACTTTGAACAACAAGCCCCGGGACATAACCAGAATAACTATATTGTTTCCCTGAAGTCCAGTTTTGAGGTCAAATATCTGCCTTATAAGCTCAAATCACTCCATAAAAACTGCAGTTAATTTAGCATGGAAATTTTCAATTTCTGCCATGGCAACTAAAATACTCAATTGGACTTAGTTTTGTTGCCTCATAAAGGTGGACATCTATGAAACACTGTAATTGCATCCTTAGAAATACATGGTTCAAGATCATCCATCGATTGATTGATTGGTTGGTGTTTTACTCAAGATAATCTCACTTATGGCGTTACCAGGTTTAGTGGAGAAGGAAACCAGGCTCATTGTATATCGTATGACTGCAGGCAAATGTTTAAAATTAAGATGGAGGGTTGCCATGGTGAGCACCGTCACACTTTGGCACTCTATAACAATAACATTCTGTTGATATAGGGATATCACTTACTTCGCTTTGAGATTATCTGACATTGCAGGAGGGTCCCATGGTAACAGTGGAATGCCAGCTACGTGAACGTTCATGTCGTATAAACTCTACAATTAAACAACAGAACATAACAATAAAATATCACAGTGACAGACCAATAAGGCATGAACAGGGAGGTCATAAGTCAGGGAGGTCATCAGTTAGGGAGGTCATCAGTCAGGGAGGTCATCAGTCAGGGAGGTCATCAGTCAGGGAGGTCATCAGTCAGGGAGGTCATCAGCCAGGGAGGTCATCAGTCAAGGAGGTCATCAGTCAGAGAGGTCATCAGTCAATGAGGTCATCAGCCAGGAAGGTCATCAGTTAGGGAGGTCATCAGTCAAGGAGGTCATCAGTCAGGGAGGTCATCAGTCAGGGAGGTCATCAGTCAGGGAGGTCATCAGTCAGGGAGGTCATCAGTCAAGGAGGTCATCAGTCGGGGAGGTCATCAGTCAGGGAGGTCATCAGTCAGGAAGGTCATCAGTCAGAGAGATCATCAGTCAGGAAGGTCATCAGTCAGGGAGGCCATCAGTCAGGTAGGTCATCAGTCAGGGAGGTCATCCGTAAGGGAAGTCATCATTCAGGGAGGTCATCAGTCAGGGAGGTCATCAGTCAGGGAGGTCATCAGTCAGGAAGGTCATCAGTCAGGGAGGTCATCAGTCAGGGAGGTCATCAGCTAGGGAGGTCATCAGCCAGGGAGGTCATCAGCCAGGGAGGTCATCAGTCAGGGAGGTCATCAGTCAGGGAGGTCATCAGTCAGGGAGGTCATCAGTCAGGGAGGTCATCAGTCAGGGAGGTCATCAGTCAGGGAGGTCATCAGTCAAGGAGGTCATCAGTCAGGGAGGTCATCAGTCAGGGAGGTCATCCGTCAGGGAGGTCATCAGTCAAGAAGGTCATCAGTCAGAGAGGTCATCAGTCAGAGAGGTCATCAGTCAGAGAGGTCATCAGTCAGAGAGGTCATCAGTCAGAGAGGTCATCCGTCAGAGAGGTCATGTCATCTGAGAATAATTAACCATAGCTTCTTGTAGGAAAGTCATAAAAAATAAATAAACCATGTTTTGGGACCAGGTAGATATTGTCTTTAAGATGAAATATATTGTATTTTACATGTACCTAAAGTGTTCACTTTAACTATATATTAATATACAAATGTTGTGAAAAGAAAGTTTTAATAAATTTCTTTATTTCATACTTGCAATCTTTTAATAATGATTCATCAGCAGAAACTCACCATATTTGATAGTGGCGATCTTTTAATAATAATAATAATAGTAAAAACTCACCGTATCAAAGAAATCTCCGACCCACTTGGTGATCATTAACACGAGCATCATGGGAAGGCCAAAGGTTATATCTCCCGTACACTCAACTAGAATGACGGTCAGACTAATGGTCATGCGGACTGTACCTCCTAATTGACAGGCGGCACCAATCAAAGCATACTTCCCTAGATTGGCTTCCTGCGGAAAAAAAATAAACAACTGAACACGAATGATCACATTTATCCGTAATTAACAGTTTATTAGTAAATCATTAACTACATGTAAAATGAGTTATTACAAAACATTGTAGAATTAGAATTACAAAACATAAATGGACTGATTGATTGATTGATGTTTTATGTTCCACTCAGGATTATTTCATTCAAATTATATGACGTCATTGTCAGATTTTAATAGAGAAGATGAGACCCGAGAGAGCCCTCTAGTGGTATCTGGCAACAATTCCTAAACTTATTCCATTTTTTTGTTACGAGGAAGGGGGGGGGGGATAGGGGTTCTGAAGGTCAACGGAGAATCACAACAAACTTATGCAATGTCTCCTTTTAACAATAGTTCGGCAAATAACAAGATCGCTCTGAAAGCTCTATATATTTTGGGTTCGAACGCTGGGATAATTTATAAGCAGCACACTCACACCAAAATAACATCAAATCCTTCGGTAAGTTGTTTATCAAAAGTTTCACAAAAAAACGATCCATACATGTACACTGTATATGGTCGGCTATATAATAAAGAATTTAAACTTAAAAATCAATATTTCAAAGCTGATAAAAATAAAACCTGAAAAAGAAACTGTTAGCAATAAGTATCATTATGTTCTAATTTCAAAAGTAGTCTTCATACATCTTTTAGAGCTAGAAGAAAAAAAAAATATCAGTAAAACTGATGGACGCTCCCCCATCCCAGCTATATGCTCAAAATCAAAAAAATTGAGAATAGACCCGAAAAGTGCAGTAACTTTAAAAAAAAAAATATATTGACATCAAGAAAAAAGCAAAACTGCACATTTCATTGGTTTGAAACTAGCCCTGAAATTAAATGGAAATATGGATAGGACAGACATGGACGAAATTTGCCTTTTTGCACAATGAAAGGCAATTTTTTAAAAAATCAAACGCAAATTGCAATAGCTGTGACCCCAAGACTAACAATATTTGCAGGCTGTGCGTGCCTTATGTTGCTAAGACTGCACCTGTAAGGAGTAAAGATTTCATAAGAACAATTTTGGGGAATGACAAAATTTTGTTTTCATCCTTACTTGGGGTTTGATGCATAATGAGTAATATGACTCTTTAACAGTTGTTTCTCAAAGATTACGCCAGCTTTCTTTATTTGGTAACCTAGGCAACCAGGTATACATGTAACTATAGAGAACAGCTCAGAGGCCAGGGCCTAGTTTCACAAAGCGATCTTAGCTTAAGATGATCTTAATTACCAATGGCAACGTATACCTTTAGCATTGGTTGCCATGGTAGTTAAGATCACACTTACCTAAGATCGCTTTGTGAAACTAGGCCGTTTCACAAAACGGCTTGGATGTATTTTTTTGCATAACTTTCATAGCAACGTATCTCTACAGTATGGGTTGCTATGGTAGTTACGCTATGCCACTTTGTAAAACAGACCCCTGGTGACTATAGTGTTATAATGGGTAATCCGTTAATCGTGATCGTCCGGTGTTTGGTAACTACCCGTTAAAAAAAATGCTAGCAGGTAACTGTTGTTATTTTTAACAGCACCGACATGTAGCATTCAATTTTGCTGTGAGGCCCGTAAGGGGATTGTTTGCTACGATTAAAAAGCAGCATAAGTCAAACCGTTTACAAAATCGTGGGTTCTGATAGGTGCAAAGAACTTGATGCTTGTGTCGTCATTTTCACAGTAACTGCGCACTTGTTAGTCAAGCCGGATATGGTTTCCGAAATTTAGAGTTTGTCTACGGAGGAGAACTCCAAATATCGGAAACCAGGTGGCCGTTTCACGAAGCCGTCGCACAGTGCGATCAATCGCATTTGCCATGACGTCGTATCTCTTCACTATGGTATCCATTGGCAACTAGGGTTCGTTAAAGGCGACTGCTTTGTAAAACGAGCCCCAGGTTATCGGACATGCGTCATCAGTCTTCTGAATTTATCGCTCAGTGTCAAATTGAACTCAATGAGTTTTTCTCGTAAGTTATCCCTTCTTATTTATTAAAAATAATAATTAAGGATATTTCTGAGCTTATAATTTGCTCATAATAGATACATGTTTGGAAACTGTATCTGAATCGATACTGGACGTTAACCTGGTAATGTCAATGTTTGACTGTTTGTTGATAAAAACCAGAGGCTCGTTTCACAAAGCAGTCGCATCACAAACGAAGCGTAGTTGCCAATGGATACCATAGTGAAGAGATACGGAGTCATGACAACTGCGATTGCTCGCACTTTGCGAAGGCTTCGTGAAACGGCCCCCAGAATGTAATTCGGAATGATACAATCTTAATAGAAACGTGAAAAATGGTCACAGGGTGCTGTATGCTAAATTTGAAAACCGTATCTGAATCGATACTTGAGTTATCCTTTAAACGTTGATATTTGACGTAACGGATCGACCGACAGACAGACAGAGTGACTTACTTATTTAAAATATCAACGTAATAAGATGCCAGAAATTTATATAAACCCATCAATATCTCTTTACAATAAGTGAAATAATCTCAACTGCTACATAAAAGTTATAAAGTAAACAAAAACAAACTCGTCAGACTTTTGCAGGTGAATAAAGTGTCGCAAAATATTCCACTGAAGTAAAGTCTGATGTATAGAAGGCCTGAAAAATGATATAGCATTTATATATTCAAAAGCAATCACCCTGTAACTAAGGCAACCAAACCAAAAATGTGAAAATGTGTGCAATCTCTCTCACAAAAATCAAGACTTACCTCAAATAACTTTACAGAAAAAAAAAACAATCAAAAAGTAATTTTGAATAACGAAAATGACTTCAATTACTTCACATACATGTAACTTTACACTGAAAAACAATCAACATATATTTTCAATAAAGCATTCTTTAAGTGCCCTAATTCTGATCATAAATTCTAATTTTCAAGATAAGTTGAGCGTTTAAACTACCTAGAAGTACAGGAGGTTGGGGTTTTTTTTCGGCGGGCAGGGGGGGGGGGGGAGGGGGCTTTGTGGCGGAGTGGTAGTCTTTCAGTCCAACACAACCCTTCTATCAATGGGTTGTGGTTTGGAATCCCACCTTGAGAGAGGTTTTTGCTTCATCAAAGGCAAAAAGTTGCCAGGTTCCCTCAGAAGGTTGGGGTATCATCAGAGACTGGTTTCCTCTCTAACTAAACCTGGTAACGCTCCCATAATGCGAAATAGTCTGTGTAAGTGAACAGCTTTAACCCTCAATCAATCTATCTCTTTTTTTATTCAGTGTTTTTTTTTTATAGACGACTTATGAAGTTGGGGGGGGTTGAAGAATTTGTTATTTCTAAACATGAACATGAACGGAAAACTAATATTTTTAACTTCAGAAAACACATTTCTAAAAGAACTAATTAAAAAACACACAACAGTTTAATTTGATAAGATGACAAATCAACTTTCGTCCAAATTATGAACAACTAAATTAAAACGATAGCAACAACAAGCTAACAACCCTGTTGCTATGGTGATCATCCAATAGAATAAATAACAAAACTTTGGAGAGTAACTCTCAAACAAATTTTACATACACTTTGCTCAGTTTCACTTGAAATGACCTGAAAGCAGTATATTTTTTTAAAACCAATTTTTTCTTCTTCAAATATTGAAGATTTTAATGTTTTGGTTTGAAATCAATTTTTAATCAGCTGTTTTTTTTTTCCAATCTAGATTTTGCTTATGAATTTTTTGAAACTGGCTTCTTGCATACAGATATTAAACCAATCGCAAAAACTATAGTGCAGTTGTCTGACAATGACCATTAAAGGGAGATAATCTGTATAACAATAGGTGGCGCAGTACGATATTGTAGTGCGTTGGCGTATAATAATTTAAGTATTAATGCTTTTATACATATGATAATCTTTGTTGTTGGGGGTTGTGCCAAATATTGACCGATACCAAAGGTATCGCAGATAACAAAATCTAACGAATAAACTAAGTCAGGCCTGTTAAGCCTCTTAGTGCTATAAAATCCCTCAGTGTGACGATAGACCCTTTTGGCTTAAGGATTGACACTCGGGCAGAAGCCTCGCTATATGGCAAAATGACGGTAAATTAAGTTTTTTGATCAATCTGACGTCAGAATCGTGTTCATTAAGTCTATGACGTAATGCAAAAGAGGCGTGTCACAGCACCTGCAACAGAGAAATGATGTCAATGCCAAATAAATTTGAACGTCATTCTATGCCGAAAGGGTCCATTATTAAGCAGGGAATACCATCTTGGTTGAATATTTGAAGACAGTTCTACATTCTTTCTGCCATTACGTCTGCAAATTTGCGATAAAAAAAACTTACCAGGAATGGGAAAATTTTGGCTATTCCCAGTCCGATGAGGCGGCCCCAGGACGCACCAATGAGAAGAGCCGGGACAAATACACCACTGGACACGCTGAGACCGTACGTCCATACAGCCAACAGGAAATAAATCGGAATAAAAACACACAAAACTAACGCATTGAAATCATCTGTAAAAAAAAAAAAAATTCAGCAATGATGAAATATTCAAAATTGACATACATATGAATACATATGTGCCGAATTTGATGTAAAAACAGATTGATTGATTGATGTTTTATGTTGCACTCAAGTTTATTCTCCAAAAAACATTGTATTTTGGGCCTCAAACAACCAATGTTAAAAGCCATACATGACTTATCATCCCATGAGTTTGGCGCTGTTAGCAATTCATTCAAGGAGTCGATCAGTTCCTGTTGTTTACCATGGACGATGGTGAAGTTTTTACTAAAAATGTTAGCACCTTAGACCAAAAATGGCTCCTCATTAACTGATTATTTGCCGGCTCAAAGCAGCTTGCCTTAAAATGATCTGAGCAGACGGTGGAATGTTGAGTTGGGATAAAACCCGCCCGCGTCATCTTCACTAACCATTTTTTCGTAAGCTCTTCATTTTTCGGGAAATGATGGAAGCTGTGTCCGACCCGGTAAGTATTCCTGCGGTTTAGGGCAGTGCAGAAGAGCATCTCCAAACAAAAGATTTTTTAAAAATTCGTTAGTACTCATAGCCATACGTTACGAAATGGAATCGCACTGGAAACAAATCTCACCGTCATACAAATGAAATAATCTTGAGTGCAACGTAAAACATCAATCAATCAATCAATCTAAAGAGCTTGACAATCAGGAGTTTGGGGGAAATGCTGTACATTTTGGCAGCTCATGTGACTTAAACATTCAACAATAAAATTACCTCGAACTTCAAGGACCTTACCTGGTTGTGCATGTAGCATCCCAATAAGGCTGGATTCAGGTGTGCGTAAAAATATCATGGACATGGCGTTATTATCCCCTTCATTACAAAACACCTGGCAAAAATAAGCAATACAAAAACGAAATTCAAAAAGTAAAATAAACAGATACTAAGCTCTTTTAAAAATAGGCCATTCTTAATCTAGTTTTTCATTTTCTAAATCGCCACTTGCCAGATAAAGCCTCCCACTAGACCTGGCAACGCCACCAAATAAGAGAGATAATTTTTAGTGTGCCGTAAAGCATCAATCAATCTAAATTTAAATGTTTTTGTTGTGCTATGTTTAAGATCGGAGTGGGATGGTGAGGGGTTGGTTGTGATGTCGCGTGGTGGGCCATGTTGAGGGGGTAGGGGCTAAGGGAAGTGGGAACGAGAGGGGAGGTTATGGCCTGGTGAGAAGGGGGATGTTATGGCCGGGTGGGAAGAGGGGGGAGGTTGTGGCCTGGGTGGGAAGAGAGGGGAGGTTATGGCCGGGTGGGAAGAGGGGGGAGGTTGTGGCCTGGGTGGGAAGAGAGGGGAGGTTATGGCCTGGTGGGAAGAGGGGGGAGGTTGTGGCCTGGTGGGAAGAGGGGGGAGGTTGTGGCCTGGGTGGGAAGAGAGGGGAGGTTATGGCCTGGTGGGAAGAGGGGGGAGGTTATGGCCTGGTGGGAAGAGGGGGGAGGTTATGGCCTGGTGGGAAGAGGGGGGAGGTTATGGCCTGGTGGGAAGAGGGGGGAGGTTATGGCCTGGTGGGAAGAGGGGGGAGGTTATGGCCTGGTGGGAAGAGGGGGGAGGTTATGGCCTGGTGGGAAGAGGGGGGAGGTTATGGCCTGGTGGGAAGAGGGGGAGGTTATGGCTGGGTGGGAAGAGGGGGAGGTTATGGCCTGGTGGGAAGAGAGGGGAGGTTATGGCCTGGTGGGAAGAGGGGGGAGGTTGTGGCCTGGGTGGGAAGAGAGGGGAGGTTATGGCCTGGTGGGAAGAGGGGGGAGGTTATGGCCAGGTGGGAAGAGGGGAGAGGTTATGGCCAGGTGGGAAGAGGGGGGAGGTTATGGCTGGGTGGGAAGAGGGGGAGGTTATGGCCAGGTGGGAAGAGGGGGAGGTTATGGCTGGGTGGGAAGAAGGGGGAGGTTATGGCCAGGTGGGAAGAGGGGAGAGGTTATGGCCAGGTGGGAAGAGGGGGAGGTTATGGCTGGGTGGGAAGAAGGGGGAGGTTATGGCCAGGTGGGAAGAGGGGAGAGGTTATGGCCAGGTGGGAAGAGGGGGAGGTTATGGCTGGGTGGGAAGAAGGGGGAGGTTATGGCCAGGTGGGAAGAGGGGAGAGGTTATGGCCAGGTGGGAAGAGGGGGAGGTTATGGCTGGGTGGGAAGAGGGGAGAGGTTATGGCCAGGTGGGAAGAGGGGGGAGGTTATGGCTGGGTGGGAAGAGGGGGAGGTTATGGCCAGGTGGGAAGAGGGGGAGGTTATGGCTGGGTGGGAAGAAGGGGGAGGTTATGGCCAGGTGGGAAGAGGGGAGAGGTTATGGCCAGGTGGGAAGAGGGGGAGGTTATGGCTGGGTGGGAAGAAGGGGGAGGTTATGGCCAGGTGGGAAGAGGGGAGAGGTTATGGCCAGGTGGGAAGAGGGGGAGGTTATGGCTGGGTGGGAAGAAGGGGGAGGTTATGGCCAGGTGGGAAGAGGGGAGAGGTTATGGCCAGGTGGGAAGAGGGGGAGGTTATGGCTGGGTGGGAAGAAGGGGGAGGTTATGGCCGGGTGGGAAGAGGGTGGGGCGTTACTCACAGGAGAAGGGTTGCCGCTTCCATGTCCATCACTGTGGTCCTCTGTATGTGGATGGGCACACTGATTAACAGCATAAATCAACACAAAGGGTATCACAGCACTCATGGCACCCACCAAACCAGTCTCCGCCACTTTTAACCATTTGCGCGCTAAAAATCTAAAAAAAAAAGAGAGAACAACTAGTGAGCTAACATAGTGGATTGTTGAGTCACGGCAAACCAAGATATATATATTTAAACAATAACATTAGATTGATTAATCTGCAGAGAATTTTCCTTCTATGATGGTGTATCCAGGTTTCGTGAGTGAGGAAACCAGGTTCTTCGCCTGGAGGAAACCCCTGACCTTCAACGAGTACCTTGCAGCTCTTCCACAAAAGCTTAATATTGTTGATTGGAAACCCCCAGACCTCCGGCTAGTACCTGGCAACTCACATACAGTGATTAAAACATCCACTTAGAAATTTTTCAACTTTTTGGGGTGGGGGGGGGGGGGGGGGTGTGAGTGTGATTCAAACCGCGCCGCATTGATGGAAGGTCTGTGTGGGACTGACTCACATCCTAACCCACTGGACCATGGAGTCACCCCCACCCCGAACTCCCACCCCAAATATTGTAGCATGATAATAACAATAAAAATTTTTTATTTTTTTTGCCGGGGGAGGGGGGGGCGGCAACAAGGGAGATAAACTATTTTTAATTAAACAGATTCAAAAATAAAATAATCAAAATTTAATTACAATATTTTTTTTAAAACAAAGCAGGAAACAAAGATTTTTTTTAGCTTCAATTGAAAACGTTTCATGACACGCAACAATAAAAAAATAAATTTCACAAACCTTTGTCTAAAAACTGTAAGCTTATAATTTAAAAAAACAAACAAAGCACCCGACAACCCACCTAAAATAAAACAGGAAAATTCGAATGAATGGAAATGAAACAAATTCAAATATTTTGACGCAGCCATTTATAATTCAAAAACCATTGATTAGAACCTAACGATTTCTTCAAGATTTGAACAAAAAAAAGGTGTGATAAGTTAAAGTGGCCTGTGTTTTTTTATTACAAGCTAATATCTAGATAATTTGTCTCCGTTATTCAAAACATCCATTGGTATTATCAGGTTTTAAGGGGGCATGAGCAGCCAAAATGTTAAAAACATTTCTATATTTTTTGTTATTTTTTTTAAATTTGATTTTATTCACCACAGACTGTTGTACAACAGAGGTACAAGGCAATTAGTTTATATATTTATGGACACTAAAACACACGGGCACAGGGAAAATCTTCTTGTCTAAAATAACCACGGAGACAAGTTTCTAATTGTGTTAAAAAGAGGTATATCATTTAGACCTTTATACCCCATCATAAATTGTTGTAATAAAGTAAACCTATGATATTTCATTAGGTTGACGACTGACAGGAGCTTGGCCTTAGTCAGTAGAATTTTCTGGAACACTTTGTATTACATTGACAATGCTTACGCATCTTAAGCTATAGTAAGAATATCGTCAGACTATATAGTATGCCCCCCCCCCCCATACCCTTTCCCAGAAAACCTAGGTAGAAGGCAGACAGGGGAGTTTAGCCCTGACCAGTATGTCTTTCAAACTCTTGTTCTTTTTATAAGCAATGACTGGCCTTTGGGTCAGAGGTCGAGCAAGTTTTAAAGGATTTTTGAACAGGTCTTATATCTTGTTTCTAAGCGTTAATTGGCTAAAAATAAAACTTAAAATAAGGAAAGATGAAATAAAATCAGTTTTGTGTTCGCTCTCTGGTCGTGTATGTAGTCGTGAGTGCAATATGCATATTTTCTTTAACACTTGATAAAACCCGTAAAATATGACATCTCACACAACCTGCCATTATTATAAGCACTGGCATGGGTATGTATGACAGCACTTTTGACGAGTTTTTTCGAACTTACTAGTTTCTGTAACCGCTGTAGAGCGGCAAAGAAAGCATTCAATTTTGTATGTTTTACTCTCAAAGTTTTATTTTCTTTTTGATCTGACTTGAAAAGTACACATACACGAGCAAATTTAACTTAAAATAGCATATATTAGCCTATATATAGCATATATTATTCCATTTGACAGTTAGAGGTATTTTCCAAAGACTTAATATAGCCACATCATAATAGCAGTCAGAACTGCCCTTTTAAAGTGGTGTGAGCTGCCAAAATGTAGATATTTTGACGTTAAAACAGAATGTTGAAATTATCGACTATTTTTCTCTAAACGTATAATTCAGTCGCTTTTTAGTGCTTCTTGTCTCGAGAATGTATGAAAAAGTATTGTTTTGAACTAACTTTAGCTAAGAATGAATGAATGGTCGTCCCGGTTATTTAAATTTTGTTAACTTTCCGAACACGTTTTCGGTTCGTACAGGCCACATACTGTATGGATTTTCCTCATTCCAACGCCTATCATTTAGCTTTTCGATGGCCTTCAAAGCTTCTTACTGTCTTGACGATCAGAAATTATGAAAAAAGTGTGAATTTTGGCAGCTCATGCCACTTTAACTGTTGATGGAATGACAGCACGAATACACTATGTTCCTCTCCCCAACATAAGTGAGATAATCTTGAGTACGGCGTAAAACACCAAACAATCAATCAATCACCCACAACAAATGCTAGGGGAGACATAATAAAAATGGCATGGAATGTAGGAATGGCAAACTCACCTATCACAGCCATTAGAAAGAAAATAGGAATCTCTATGAGATCGTATTTTATGTCCTGAAATATAAAATAGAATTGAAAAATGATCTGGACAAGGAATTAAGTTTATATTTAAAAGATTATTACAAAAGAGGTAAAAACTTTCTGCGCTGAAAAACTGGTTAAAAAAATGCACAAGAGCTGATCGTAAACTGCTTAATGACTATTGACTAAATATATGACTAAAATGTTTCTTAGTTGGTTGGTTGGTGTTTTACAATGCACTAAAAATTATTTCACCTACAATTTAGTGGGGAAGAAACTGAGCTCTACTCGGAGGAAACTTGTGACCTTCTTTGAGTCCTAGACTGCTAGCCCACATTAGACAATCAAGTGACAATTCACACAGAAGTTTTTTCTTAATGATAAAAAAATTAAGACATCATCACGTCGTCAGTTGTTTTTGAACAACACGAGCTTTCGACACCTGTGCCGGTGTCTTCGTCAAGTGTAACTGAATTTAATGTTTCAAAATATTGACATATATATTAAAGAAAAGAACAAATGTGTTAAGTGGCCAATCAGTGAATTGTTTGCAACAGTAACACCAAACAATCAATCAATCAATATTGCTAACATAGTTACTGTTGCAAACAATTCACTGATTGGCCCCTTAACACATTTGTTCTTTTCTTTAATATATATGTCAATATTTTGAAACATTAAATTCAGTTACACTTGACGAAGACACCGGCACAGGTGTCGAAAGCTCGTTTTGTTCAAAAACAACTGACGACGTGGTGATGTCTTAATTTTTTATATCATTAGTATGGAACCCACGTTTAAAGAGAGTTTCAAACATTTCTTTTTTTTTTTTTTTTTTTTTTTCTTATCGGTATCTTAGATTTGAACATGACCCTTTTGATGGGAGGCTTGTGTCGGACTGAGAGACTATCGCTCTGCCAGTCGTCCTCCCAATCTGGTAAGTGGCCATTGGATAAACTGTGAGCATGCATCAACTAGAATATCCCAGAGACCTAGCGACAGATGAAGTCCAAAGAAAGTAAACTTACCGGGAACTGGCCAAAGCTGACCAAGCCTGGCGATGAGAGTGCTGTCGGATGACCATGTATTGAACTGAGAAAAACGTTCACACCAAACGTGGAAATCATAGAGGCGAAAAACTGAAAAAAGGGGAGATAAACAGGGTTCTAAAAATGCACTGGATTAATTCTCAACTAAATAAGCGTGTAAAATCGTAGTAGTAGTATAAATGTGTCACTAAATAAGAGCTAGAAAGCCTTGCATCTTTCCAAGTTAGTTCATATCAGGAAACATTAGCTCTGAGTTTGGTGGTCGGCTGTTGTTGATAATATATATTGTTCTTTGGACTAGTGCATGAAGTTTTCTCCCAATAAGTCTTGAGTTAGTTAACTCTTAGTATAAATACCGCTAATCTGGGGACCGTTTCACGAAGCCTTCGCACAGTGCGATCAATCACAGTTGTCATGCCGTCGTATCTCTTCAGTATAGTACAATGTATCCATTCTCAACCAGGCTTCATTTGCGATCCGACTGCTTTGTGAAACGATCCCCTGGTTTGGTGATGTTGGTTAGTGTTTTGTCCTTTTTTGGCATGTAATTGATAAAAACGGAGGTTTTGGATGTTTATCAAATCTCCAGTCGTCATTTTGTTCTTAGTGTTCTGAACTGTTTCAGGCATATTAAACACCAAGCAGCAAGAAGGCATCTCTGATTGGTTCATTTATGTCACATGGTGTTCCTCCCCTCCAAACACCCTGACAAGATCCTTTCTCAAATCGTTTATAGACAATTTTACTGTCCCCTCTTCCCCCCTAGCCCCTCCCCCACCTTAGAGGCTCCAGGGTTTCATAGAAGTTCAAACTTTTGAGGCTATAAACCTACGTTTTGAGTTAATTTCAATTCTAATTGAGTATTTAAGTTGTCAGAAATTGAAAATTTCTACGCATTTCAGTTTTTCATGGAGTGATTTGAGTTTTTATGGTCATTTTGAGGCAGATATTCGACCTTAAAACTTGACTTTCAGGAAACCCTGGGTTCAATTCAACTTACCACTCTCCATGTTAGTGACTGGTTCCAAAAACTGGCCCCTTCTTCTAAACTGAACAGCACCCCACCAACAGGTGCACCGAACGCTGCAGCAACCCCTGCTGCTGCACCCCCTGATACAAAATCGCGGACTTCTTTGTCATTGCGAAATGTATCAAACATCTGAAAAGATCATGTACAATATACTCAAAATATGGTGAGAGATCTTTGGAATGTGCTTAATGCATACCATAACGCTTTTAAAAACTTTTGATACAGTTTATCGTCTTGCACAGAGCTTTAACTCGCAATATCGTTTCGATAGGCCTATATCTGGCAGAGTAAGGTTTCATAGGGCTGAAAACAAAACTGTATACGTATAATGCGTATACATGTATTGAAATGCTGAAAACCAACCAGCACCAATGCTCAAATAGTGATATCTTCTGCCTATGACACTTTATTGATCAGCAACATACCGCTCACCAGAACATCATTTATTTCCTTAATTAAATCTTGTCACACTTGCATTAAAATCTTTTTTGCATATCCTTGAACGACCTTTCGCTAAACCAGCAGCTACAATGGCACCTGAATGTATCATTGGACCTTCCTGAGGAAAAAAACGAAAAGACTGTTTTAAATTTCATGTATTTTAAGATGTCTTTGAAGTATCTTGAAAACTAAATGATAAAAAATATTGATAAAGCCTGTAACCTGTGCGGACCAAAGCTGTGGACTTAAATTAAAACAGCCAGGATGTACTATTGAATGCACATCTCTAGGATTGGTTTCTGCGACAAGCTTTTATTTTTTAGTTCTTGATAAAAATGACGACATTTATCTAACTCTATATTAACGAAATTTTCACTTTATTCAGCAACTCCTACATGTACTCCTTTGATAGTTTCTAAAAATTGTAGGTCAGAGTTTGATTCCACAGCTTAGTTATTGGTCACATAATAAGAGAATCAGAAATCCTACATATTTTTGGGGGGGGGGCATCACTAGCATATCTGTTATACAAGCCCGTGGCCTACGTTGACTACTGTACTATCCTGGACGTTCACAGTACCAGCTTTTTCTATTGACGTTTTCCCCCCCTTCTCTTACCTTGCCACAAGCCAGTCCCCCCATCACAGACAGTACAACACCCAGGCCTTTAGCCAGTAGCGCCCTGAGGCTCATGAGGCCCGGAATCTTCACCCCATTAAGGTAGGCCTTGATCAGTGGAATACCACTACCAGCAGCAGCGGGCTACAATAAACAACAAGAAAAGTATCAGCAAACTGATAGATGCTTTGCGACCCTCCATCCCAGATATCAGATGTTTTCAATAAAAATACAAAAAATTATGATAAAGAACAATGCATAATGATTTTATTTAACCAATGTTAAGTGAGTTTTGTGTGTGTGGGGGAGGGGGAGGGGGGAAGTTTCCACAATATTTTTATAAGAATTTTGCAAAAGCATTAAGCATGCAAAATGTTTAACCTCAAACTGGTAAAGTCAGATCTTACTATGAATTCAGCTATACATGTATTTAAAGTTTGACACTTTCTCTTTGCAAACTGTTAAAAGGATTCAAGTTCCAAGTCATTTCAGTGTAATTTTTCGTTTACCCATAAATAAATGGAAATATAAGAAGTAATCCACCCAGGATGAAGGACCGCAAATCAATTTTCCGCCAAAGTAATACATTTCAACAGTTATGTAGGAAATTCCCTGTTGCTATTGTTTTCTGTCTGACAGTCAGTAAACAGACAGCCACACAAGCAGCTAAATATTGATTGATTGATTGTTTGGTGTTTTACGCCGCGCTCAAGATTATTTCCCTTATTTGGCGGTGTTGCCAGTTTTATTGTGGGAGGAAACCGGGCTCTATATCCGGAGGAAACCTACGCGCAGCTAAAGAGGCTGTAAGCGTGCGCAGCTGCATTTTAACTGTGCGCAGCTACATTGTAAGCCAGCTCAATTCTTTTAACCCTAATAAAGACGACAAAGGAATTCCCCAAATAAAAGAACGTGGAGAAAATAGACAGCAGATATCAACTATGATGTCAAGGCCAGAAATCTGCTCGCACAGAGCATTTTCTTGAACAAGTTCATTACGGTCAATATATCCTTTGAGTTATGCAATACCCTACGCCTACAGCAAAACCTTGCATGTTAACAGAAATGTCAGCTTCGTTCATAAATCAGTTATTAGATTTGGCTGTGGGTAAAACAATCAATAGTGTACTGTCTGTGTACATATCAAACGAGCTAATATAGCTGCAGCCTTGCACCTATAGGTTTTGCCAAACATCTCCGAGACACCTACATACAATAAGAAACTTGTCTCCGTGGTTATTTTAGACAAGAAGATTTTCCCTGTGCCCCTGTGTTTAAGTGATCATAAATATATAGTGAAAATAACCACGCCCAAATTTGTAAAATTAATATGGTTGAAACGTGAAAATACCTCATGAATAACACAATGAGAAACTTGTCTCCAAGGTTATTTTAATGAGAAATGATTAAGGCATCACCACGAAGTAAGTTGTTTGTGAACTATAAGTTGTTTGTGAAAGCTATAAATTCTTTGTCACTCTTTAAATCACTTCTAAGGAACTACCTAATAAATCTTTAGTTGTCCACCCTTCATTTACTTATTGGACCACCTTATATACAATTTTTTCACCTACATTACTTACATAAAACATATTTGTACCATAGCCATATTTATTATATTAATAGTTTTTTTGTTGTTGCAAATTTCCGCTATAACTTAAGATATTATTATAACCTTACCTGCTACGCTTATTTTGAATGGTTAATTATTATTATTATTTTTGTTTAGGGATAGAACAAGTCTTTTAGACTTTATTCCCGCCAAACGCAGTGTAATTATGTAACCATTAAATAAAACGACTTTATGGTGAATAAATGAAATGAAAAAAAATGAAAAACACAAGCTTTCGACACCTACATGCCTTTATCGAGTGTAACTGTAAATTCCAACTCTGATACACTTAATTGATAAAGACACCGGTATAGGTATCAAAAGCTGGTGTTGTTCACAAACAACTTCCTTCGTGATGATGCCTTAATCATTCCTCATTAGTATGGAACTCATGTTTAAAGAGAGTTTCATACAGTTCTTACAAGCTTACAAGGATACATGACTTTATGGTAGAGAAAAGTATTGATGATGAGGAATTTTCATGTTTTCTTCAAGTCTATTTAAAACTAACTCACATAAATCAGTTGCCTGGTTAGGCTATTTATTTTTGCTCTCGGCTGATAAGCCAGCGCGTAGGCTTCTGAGTGAATTTTGTGGTCAACAAAGACAAGATTTTCGGAAAACCCAAAATACGCCCGGAGAGGCACAGTAACTGCAGCCATACCAAAACAAATCCTTCCATATTTATTTGAATTTAATTTTCAAAATTCAGAGGGAAGAGGTTGAAGCTTGGTAAATGATTGATTGATTGATTGTTTGGTGTTTTACGCCGCGCTCAAGATTATTTCACTTACATGTATATGGCAGCGTTGCCAGTTTTATTAGGTGAAGCTTGGTAAAAGGTGATTTTATGTCAGCAAAATGAAATCTTACCACTAAAACCTTTAAAATCCATCTGTATCAAATTTAAAATGGGCTATTTGGATCAACAATTATTAACAAGATTTGTACACGGTACATGTACAAGTCATCAATTCTCGCTGCTGTTAAATCATGATGTTAAACATTGTTTGTTGTCAATATAGGTTGCACTAAAAGGTTTCAATTTTTTAGAAAAGCAGTTTATAATTTACTAATCATACTTAAACAAATGTAATTAATTGGCAATTTCGCAGCTCACACCAATTCAAGTAGATTTGACAATTCTCATAATATTTTTTATCTACATTATTTGGCTACAAAAAATATATAACAGTTGGGCATGTTACAAAGCCTACATTTAATTTTATCAGTGTTTGACATTGGCATAATTTTCACCATAGACATCTTGACAATATTTTAAATCTCCCCATATACCTACAGGTTATTACTTCTAATTTTATCATAGACCAAATGGATTTACAATAGATTTGGCTATGGGTCCATTGCTAATGTCACACACTGTTTTATGGAGGCCATGTGGCCATAAATCTTTCAAGCTCTAGAGACTGAGAGCTAACTGTAAGTTGACAAGGTAAATAGAACAAAGCTGGGATACTTATCTCTTGGTCTGTACATAAAACTTTAATCCTTATATGTATTTTTCATTTGATTAAAACATTATATATTGATTTAAGAATAGTTTTAATCAATTTAGAAACATTATTGCAGTTTGAAAAAATCCTTTTTTGATGAGAATCGGAAAAGTAGAAGCCATTTTATAATTTAAAGGTTATTTTCATGAAAATGAAAGTAAGAATAAAAGGGAATGTACATAATCCAATAATTTGCAATAGTTGATATCATAAACAATTTTTTTACACACTGTCTGTTAATATGGTATGTAACATGAAAGATTTGAAAACATCGGATCATATTTGTTAAAGTTATGGAGAGAAAAAGTAAATATTACATAACCCAATATGGCTGCCATATTACGCAATGTATGATGTCAAAAATAGTTCGCGACACACCTTCCACCCATAAGGTATATACTCAGAAAAAATTGTGCAGATGGAATCAAAACTTTGGAAGTTATGGAGCGGAAGGGAATATTACATAATCCAATACAACTCCCATATTATGTAACCAGTGATGTTAAAAATAGTTTGCGACACACCTTCTACCCATAAGGTATATACTTAGAAAAAATTGTGCAGATGGAATCAAAACTTTAGAAGTTACATGTTGTATGCAGCGGAAGGGAAAGCGGACGCCGGACAGCCGGACTGCCGGACTTCCGGACTCCCGTCCTGCCGGACGGACGGAGATGATACCATAATACAGCCCGCTTTTCAAGCCGGGCGTATAAAAACTATAGGGTTCCACTTAAAACTTCCACTTCAAACTCATAAGTGACTACTGCTTGAATTATAACATACATATCCCTTACCTCCGCATAAGTGACTAGCGCCGCAGTTAAAACTTGTCAACAATATGACTTACCTCCACATAAGTGACTAGCGCTGCAGTTAAAACTTGTCAACAATATGACTTACCTCCACATAAGTGACTAGCGCCGCAGTTAAAACTTGTCAACAATATGACTTACCTCCGCATAAGTGACTAGCGCCGCAGTTAAAACTTGTCAACAATATGACTTACCTCCACATAAGTGACTAGCGCCGCAGTTAAAACTTGTCAACAATATGACTTACCTCCGCATAAGTGACTAGCGCCGCAGTTAAAACTTGTCAACAATATGACTTACCTCCACATAAGTGACTAGCGCCGCAGTTAAAACTTGTCAACAATATGACTTACCTCCGCATAAGTGACTAGCGCCGCAGTTAAAACTTGTCAACAATATGACTTACCTCCACATAAGTGACTAGCGCCGCAGTTAAAACTTGTCAACAATATGACTTACCTCCACATAAGTGACTAGCGATGCAATTAAAACTTGTTAACAGTATGACTTACCTCGACATAAGTGACTAGCGATGCAATTCAAACTTGTTAACAGTATGACTTACCTCGACATAAGTGACTAGCGATGCAATTAAAACTTGTTAACAATATGACTTACCTCCACATAAGTGACTAGCGATGCAATTAAAACTTGTTAACAGTATGACTTACCTCGACATAAGTGACTAGCGATGCAATTCAAACTTGTTAACAGTATGACTTACCTCCGCATAAGTGACTAGCGATGCAATTAAAACTTGTCAACAGTATGACATACCTCCACATAAGTGACTAGCGATGCAATTAAAACTTGTTAACAGTATGACTTACCTCGACATAAGTGACTAGCGCCGCAGTTAAAACTTGTCAACAATATGACTTACCTCCACATAAGTGACTAGCGATGCAATTAAAACTTGTTAACAGTATGACTTACCTCGACATAAGTGACTAGCGATGCAATTAAAACTTGTTAACAGTATGACTTACCTCCACATAAGTGACTAGCGATGCAATTAAAACTTGTCAACAATATGACTTACCTCCACATAAGTGACTAGCGATGCAATTAAAACTAGTTAACAGTATGACTTACATCCACATAAGTGACGAGCGATGCAATTAAAACTAGTCAACAGTATGACTTACCTCCACATAAGTGACGAGCGATGCAATTAAAACTTGTCAACAATATGACTTACCTCCACATAAGTGACGAGCGATGCAATTAAAACTAGTTAACAGTATGACTTACATCCACATAAGTGACTAGCGATGCAATTAAAACTTGTTAACAGTATGACTTACCTCCACATAAGTGACCTAGCGCCGCAGTTAAAACTTGTTAACAGTATGACTTACCTCCACATAAGTGACTAGCGCCACAGTTAAAATTTGTTAACAGTATGACTTACCTCCACATACACTGTAAGTGACTAGCGATGCAATTAAAACTTGTTAACAGTATGACTTACCTCCACATACACTGTAAGTGACTAGCGCCGCAGTTAAAACTTGTCAACAATATGACTTACCTCCACATAAGTGACTAGCGATGCAATTAAAACTTGTTAACAGTATGACTTACCTCGACATAAGTGACTAGCGATGCAATTAAAACTTGTTAACAGTATGACTTACCTCCACATAAGTGACTAGCGATGCAATTAAAACTTGTCAACAATATGACTTACCTCCACATAAGTGACTAGCATGCAATTAAAACTTGTCAACAATATGACTTACCTCCACATAAGTGACGAGCGATGCAATTAAAACTAGTTAACAGTATGACTTACATCCACATAAGTGACTAGCGATGCAATTAAAACTTGTTAACAGTATGACTTACCTCCACATAAGTGACCTAGCGCCGCAGTTAAAACTTGTTAACAGTATGACTTACCTCCACATAAGTGACTAGCGCCGCAGTTAAAATTTGTTAACAGTATGACTTACCTCCACATACACTGTAAGTGACTAGCGATGCAATTAAAACTTGTTAACAGTATGACTTACCTCCACATAAGTGCCTAGCGATGCAATTAAAACTTGTCAACAGTATGACTTACCTCCACATAAGTGACTAGCGCCGCATTTAAAACTTGTTAACAGTATGACTTACCTCCACATAAGTGACTAGCGCCGCAGTTAAAACTTGTCAACAGTATGACTTACCTCCACATAAGTGACTAGCGCCGCATTTAAAACTTGTTAACAATATGACTTACCTCCACATAAGTGACTAGCGCCGCAGTTAAAACTTGTCAACAGTATGACTTACCTCCACATAAGTGACTAGCGCCGCATTTAAAACTTGTTAACAGTATGACTTACCTCCACATACACTGTAAGTGACTAGCGATGCAATTAAAACTTGTCAACAGTATGACTTACCTCCACATAAGTGACTAGCGCTGCAGGTAAAACTTGTCAACAGTATGACTCACCTCCACATAAATGACTAGCGCTGCATTTAAAACTTGTTAACAGTATGACATACCTCCACATGAGTGACTAGCGCCGCAGTTAAAACTTGTTAACAGTATGACTTACCTCCACATAAGTGACTAGCGCCGCAGTTAAAACTTGTTCACAGTATGACTTACCTCCGCATAAGTGACTAGCGCCACAATTAAAACTTGTTCACAGTATGACTTACCTCCACATAAGTGACTAGCGCCACAATTAAAACTTGTTAACAGTATGACTTACCTCCACATAAGTGACTAGCGCCACAATTAAAACTTGTTCACAGTATGACTTACCTCCACATAAGTGACTAGCGCCGGAATTAAAACATACATATCATTTACCTCCACATAAGTGACTAGCGCCGCAATTAAAACATACATATGACTTACCTCCACATAAGTGACTAGCGCCGCAATTAAAACTTGTTCACAGTATGACTTACCTCCACATAAGTGACTAGCGCCACAGTTAAAACTTGTCAACAGTATGACTTACCTCCACATACATGTAAGTGACTAGCACCACAGTTAAAACTTGTTCACAGTATGACTTACCTCCACATAAGTGACTAGCGCCGCAGTTAAAACTTGTTAACAGTATGACTTACCTCCACATAAGTGACTAGCGCCGGAATTATAACATACATATGACTTACAGTACCTCCACATAAGTGACTAGCGCCGGAATTATAACATACATATGACTTACCTCCACATAAGTGACTAGCGCCGCAGCCAGTAAGGAGATGACAGTGTTAATACCCATCCAGATAAGTACAGGTATGTACATACAATTATCCCTGGCACATTTGGTGAAAACTGGTCAAGGTCAAGGAATAATACTCGCTTTGACAGCAGCATTTATTTATTTCTCTATTTGATTCAAGGGTATCCCACAGGAGCAATTCCCATTAACGTGGCCTATTACTGGAAAGAAATCATTAAAGTGGCAAGAGCTGCCAAAATCTTGATATTTTGACGTTAAAACACACTGCTGAAATTATTAGTTATTTTTCTCAAGACGTATAATTCAGAAGCTTTTTAGTAATTCTAGTCTCGAGAATGTACGATAAAGTATTGTTTTGAACTAACTATGGCTTAGAACGAATGAATGGTCGCCCCGGTTATTTTAATTTTGTTTACTTTTCTAACACTATTCCGGTTCGTAAAGGTCACATACTGTACAGATTTTCCTCATTCCAACGCCAATCAATTAGTTTTACGATGGCCTTGAAAGCCTCTTACTGCCGTGACGATCAGAAATTATTAATAAAGTGTGAATTTTTACAGCTCATGCCACTTTAAACTGCCCCTAGCTCTTTTATTTTGTTTCCAGAGAGGATTAAACATTTTCTGAACAGACAAAAAAAAGGGTTTCAGGAAAACGAAAAAGATGCCCGTATAAAACACTAAATGCAGCCCATTTAAACTATATTTGATCCTTCGTGCTGGAGAGATTTTTTTCCAGACCTTTAAAAGAAGCACTGATGAATATGGTATTAAAAATGAATACACAAAGATCAAAATGGCAATTCAAAAGCACAGGTCTGTAACTTATGGATATGATCGCTGTGTATACATCCGTGCAAGTTGCATGCTTAACAATTTAGCCTGTACTCAATAAACAGTGCACTTACCAGACAAATATATTGCAATGTAATGAATTAGGCAGGAAAATTACAAAATCCAACATGGTGGGCGTATTAAATAATTAAGGTTTTTGTCCAGAACCATTGAAACCTAATAATTAAAACACTCCGTGATTTTAGACAAGAAGATTTTCCCTGTGCCCGTGTGTTATAGTGTTCAAAAATAAAAAGGTTGAAGATCAGTGTAAAAAAAAGGATACACTTTTGAAGAATAGAAAATTTCAGATGAGCAGCTTTTTCAATCATGACTTCTACCGCCACAGCAACCAGAGAAACGCCCAGGCCGACTAAAAACATAATCAACCATCGGGCCAGCCATGTACGCCTAATTTTCTAAAATAAGAAAATGCAATTTCATGTCAAAGGGGGAGATAACAAAAAATCACTTTAGGGTTCAGAAGAAGCGCACTAACTTTTCCTTTCAAACGATACCAAACACATATTTTTGCGATTTTTTTACTCCTAACAGTGAAGTTAATAAAATTCCACATTAAGAAAAACAAATTGGTCAATTTTCAAAATCTCGCATTTAAGCCTAGGTTAAATTCATCCTCTTCAAGGCCTTCGTAATTCACCAATATGGCACGCAGACTATTTTTTTGCTAGTCACATTTTCCTCAAAGCTTCTTTTGTAATTCAATATAAGTTTCATGAAATTGAAAGCAATTTGCTGGATACAGGAATACTTTGAAGAGAGTGAAATTAACCTGGGATTAAATTGGAGATTTTGAAAGTTGACCAATTTGTTTTGTGTGTGTAACATAATATGGTATTTTATAAACTGCATCATGTCCCATGAAAAAATCTCAAAAATATGTGTTTGGTACCATTGGAAAGGAAAACCAAGCGCGCTTGTTTTGAACCATAAAGTATTTTTTTGTTTTCTTCTGCTTTAAAGCCATTTACCCATACTTGACCCATATTTTTATTCAATGAAAATCCTTTCATTTTAATCTTCGACATTTAAGTTTTTGACTTAACCAATATTTTTATCTAAACGTATATCCTTTCATTTTCCAAGGTACGGCAAATGATCAACTTCTCTTGACAATCGAAATTTATGAAAAAATTACTTCAGGGGGCCTCCATGGCGCAGTAGGTAGAGTGTTGGACGCTCAATCTGAACAGCCTTCCACCAATGGGTTGCGGGTTCGAATCCGACTCAGTCCAAAAAAAAATTGGAAAATTTTCTGACTGGGTTTTCACTCGGACGACCTATGTGGGATGGTTGCCAGTTACCCGCGGAAGGTCGTGGGTTTCCTCCGGGCACAGAGCCCGGTTTCCTCCCACAATAAAACTGGCAACGCCGTCATATAAGTGAAATAATCTTGAGCGCGGCGTAAAACACCAAACAAAAAATCAATCAATCATAATACTTCAACATAAATTCTCCAGGCTGGTAGCACTAAAAAGCCCCTTATTTGTGTTTCCAGTAGAATAGCTGATCATTTCCCACTAGACCTTTTTAGCTTAAGAATTGACGTTTGGGCAGTGACCCGTGTATATGGCAAAATGACGTTACACGTACATCTAGTTTTCGGAAATTCAAATCAAGGCCATTTTGTCTTTGACGCAATGTGATAAATGTTTGTCACATTGCCTGCAACAGAGAAATGATGCCAATGGCATATAATTCGAACAAAGTTATTTCACTTGACCATGTCAGGTTTAGAGAGGGAAGAGACTAGGAGCTTAATTGGGAGAAAACATCAATCCTTTTACTAATTAATACCTGGGGTTATAAGACACTCAGGAGAAAAATTCCACTCAGATTTTTTTTAAATTTTTCTTTCACTGACTGGGATTTGAAGCCTGCAACCCTGAGAAACCATCACCCTGCTGACTGAGGCCATGGGACCCCTTATTGGTACTTGGAAGTGATATTAAGACATACTAACATTTTGCTTCTGTTTTTCCATTTCCTGGACGTATAAATTGTTTTCACAGACGTCATAATTCTGGCTCTGAAAACAGATTCCAAATCAAAATCATTTATTTCGCTAACCCAACTCTACATGTACATGCATATCAGTTTGATTACGTATACATATTTTTAAAAAATAGGTCTTGTGCGAAATACTGCAGATTTACATACTACATTTACGACATCTAAATACTTTCAAAATGGGTCATACTGCAGATCTTTATATATTTTTGTATCCGTAATAATATAAATCACTTTCACTTTCAACGTTAGTGCGGGTTTTAATAAAAAAAGATGGGAAAGGTCACTTGAAATATGATTTGAAAAAAAATTTCTACTGCACGTAAAGTTTTTTTCAAATATACAAATTGAAGGACATGTTTTAAACAAATACTCTATCCTTTCCCAAATCATTTTTATTTGTGTCCTGACTGATGTGGTGAAATTCTAATTTCTTTTGAATTTTAATAAAAAAAAGACAGGTTAATTTACTAAATATAACTCACTGAAATGGGATAACTTACTGAATAAACAGGCTTAGAAAATTTCTAAATAATGTTTTTCATAATGTGCGGATAACAAAATATGCATGATGCCAGGATGCTATGCTTTTGGGTTTTCTGTGACATAGAAGGCAAACAAAATTCAAGGTTTTTACACCTGACCTGATTCAAGTGTCAAGGCTTATCAAGACCCAGGTCATATGATCTCAAGGTAACGATCGGTTCCGATAGCCTGTTGTTACCGTTGCTATAAATCTACAAAAACGAATTTCTGTACCCATCATGAAAGCTAGCATACTGTATATATATATGTTATGGTATGATCTATAACGAAACTACATGTAGCATCAGTACAGGTTGGTTCCCAGCATTTCAATATACGGAACAGATTCAATGTTTTACTCTGGATTTAGAGCTTGACTCAAAAAGAAAGGCATTTAATTATGGCACCAGGCAGTGTTCAGCGACAGAAAGTTCTTTTTCAATTTATGGGCACAGAAAGTCTTTGCTAGAGGACTGATAGTCAATCAATCAATCAAAATTTTTACAGGCACAAAATAAGAGTTCCGGGACATATAAAGCCTGGAAAAGATATTCTCAAAATCAAGGCTTTTCCAGATTCGCCAGGCTCCGTATTAACCTGAAAAAATAAACTATTAATAATTCGTAGATTAATCAAAAATTTCATTACATACCTCATACTTGGAGATCAACCTTTTACGATATCTAATGAGGGGTTCGTCTGCGCTTGTGATACTATACTGGCGAATTTTCTTCCCAAAATCCTAAAAGAAAAAATTTGTGTTAGAATTATAATTTTATAAATTTGAATTAAAATATAAAGTAATTCAAACGCAATGGGGCAAATCTAATTTCAAAGAAAAATTACAGAACATTTTCAATCTTAAAAAAGTCAAAAACAGAAACTGAAATCTACACAGCGACCATCTTCCATGACGGAGACACTAGTCCATCAAAAGATTATTTATAAACCTTTCAACAATCAATCACTCGGTCATACTATTAGTATGAGGAAGAGTTGCCAGGTACTCAATGAAGATCGAGGTTTCCTCAGACAAAGAGTCTGGTTTCCTCCTCCAATAAACGCCACCATATAAGATTGATTGATTGTTTGGTGTTTTACGCCGTGCTCAAGATTATTTCACTTGTATGGCGGCGTTGCCAATTTTATTGTGGGAGGAAACCAGGCTCTATGCCCGGAGGAAACCCACAACCTTCCTTTGGTAACTGCCAACCATCCCACATAGGTCGTTCGAGTGAAAACCCAGACGGAAAATTTTCCAATTTTTTGGACTGAGTGGGATTTGAACCCGCGACCCATTGCCACCATATAAGTGAAATAATCTTGAGTGTGACGTAAAGCTCCAATCAATCAATCAACAATCAGAGATTTCTCCATGTGCAGTACGTGCAATCCTTTCGATATTCACGAACTTCAAACCGTCATATTCCCTTGACCATCAGGATTTATTTACAAAAGTGTAAATTTTGACATCTCAACCTGCTTGAATTTCTTATAAGACAATAACAGTTAAAAATAAATGCTTTCTTAAAGTGGCATGAGCTGCCAAAATGTTGATATTTTGACGTTAAAAAAGAATGGTGGAATTATTGGCTATTTTTCTCAAGACGTATAATTCAGAAGCTTTTTAGTGCTTCTGTCTCGAAAATGTACGATAAAGTAGGCCTATTGTTTTCAACTAACTTGGGCTTAGAATGAATGAATGGTCGTCCCGGTTATTTAAATTTTGTTTACATTTCGAACATTATTTTGCTTCGTACAGGCCACATACTGTATGGATTTTCCTCATTCCAACGCCAATCATTTAGTTTTCCGATGGCCTTCAAAGCCTCTTACTGTCGGAACGATCAGAAATTATGAAAAAAGTGTGAATTTTGGCAGCTCATGCCAATTTAACAAGTATCAATAAAGCTAATGGCCACACTCTGATGCCAGATACATGCTCAACAAAAAGATGAGAAAAGGGCAAAATATATTCACATCGGAAAAAGTACAATAAAAAGTATAGTAAAAAAGCATCCACAACCGTGTTTCAGTGACTATATGGTGCGAATATACAATAGGTCCGTCACCTGGAATTAAAAACAGTTTCCTTTCAAATATTTTTATTGACAGTAGGGGCCTTAAAGGTTAGAATTAGCCGTGCTTCATCTAAAATTCGCGACATTAAGGTCAGGGACCGTCTTTATTGACAGAAGATGGTTAGGTTTAGCTATATTCAATGTCACTGACCTGTTCTATTTTCTGTCCCGTAGCTATCGGCGGAACCGACCGCGCCTTGTTTGATGTCACGGATTACACCACACCTCGGAATTAGATTACACCTCGCGCTGGGCCTTGACACCTCATTTAATCGGCGCATTGTTAACTAATTAGCTCCAATTAACATTGACAGCTGTTATCATGTGACCTTAGTTGAAAAAATTTACTGCGAAAAACGGCGTGATTTACTGTATGTACATGTTCAAAGTTGATTGAAACGACATTGAGTGGCGACCGAAAATATACAGATTTTCTATCAGTTTTTCTTTAGACACAAGGAACCTTGTTTGGATTCAAAATTCTACGATATGAACATGTACACATTTGGTCAATTTATAGAGCCAATCACCTTTAAAATGGCATGAGCTGCCAAAACTCACTCTTTTTTTCATAATTTCTGACCGTCACGACAGTAAGAGGCTTTGAAGGCCATTGAAAAACTAAATGATGGGCGTTGGAATGAGGAAAATCCATACAGCATGTGGCCTGGCTGAATCGAAAACGTGTTCGAAAAGTAAACAAAATTTAAATAACCGGGACGACCATTCATTCATTCTAAGCCAAATTTAGTTCCAAACAATACTTTTTCGTACATTTTCGAGACTACATGTAGAAGCACTAAAAAGTTTCTGAATTACACGTCTTGAGAAAAATAGCCAATAATTTTAACATTATGTTTTAACCTCAAAATATCAACATTTTGGCAGCTCATGCCACTTTAAGGCATTCAGAAAGAACTGTTCATAAATCCATTTATATGATATCTTTACCTGGAGTTTAGAGATAAAGTTGTAAATTTCAGGTTGAATTCGACCCTTTTTCCCACTGTCAGAAACAGAAATACCTTTCTTAACCTGCATTTCCATAGGGCATACAAGTCACATGTACCGGTACCTTTGAAATTCTGTGATATTTGGGTTAATTTGCGATTCCATTTGATGCATTTTGTTCCACAATGTCAGATGTACATGTATACATGTAAAAGTCATGCTATAATCAAAAACGTCTGCCGCATGAGCAGCGAAAGCACCAGTGACGAAATTTGTTAAATTACGTACAAGACTTACGCTCCCTGTTGAATAAGCTTTAAAAAATTCTTTCCAAAATAAAACGTTCTTTTCCAAACTTAATCTGATAGTATATGCACTCCAAAAACATAATCCATTTTGAAATGTCTATCTTGCACAACCAAAAAACTATTAAAATATTGTTTTCTATTTAATATTTATCATTTAAGGAAGGGTCCTGTATTTGGTAAATTCCAGAAAATACGCTTTTGTGAAGCCTTTGTAACTCTTTAATTTCCGATTAGCCCCTTAAACTGTCTTCCATGGCACGTCCAAGTCCACGAATCATTTGATTAATCAGTCACACTTCACAGAATCAAACCCACAAAGGTTTTAAAAAATCAGTTCAGCTTAGAAATATGGAGAAAAACACATTCCAGAATGGCTAACTGAAAAAAAGGACTGGTTTCTAGACGAAAAAAAACCCCAGAAAAAACTTGCACACAAAATGTATAGTGAAAGAATTCCAAACTCTGTTCACAGAAGCAACAGTTCAGCCCCTCATCCATTCCTTATAAAAACTGACTGTTAAAGAAATGCCTGGGAGGCTAGAGATATTTCCCATGATGCAATGGAGCAGTTTGTGATGTGTGAAGTGATATTAAAGTCCTAAATAATTCACAGTGTATACAGTGTAAGGTAACTTAATAGATACACGTATGATTTAGTTAGTGTAACCTGCTGCTAGAGGGAATAACAAATACATGTATCTGTAATCTCTTTTTTTTGGAGTGGCCTCGGTGGTCTTATGGGTTAGAGTGATCATCCCTCAGTCCCACACAGACCTTACATCGAAGCGGCGTGGGTTCAAATCCCACTCAGACCAAATAAAAATCTTATTTTGGGGATTAGACTTTCTTGAAAAATGCCAGAAATTCTTCTACCGATTTTGGGGTGATTGAACGGGAATTGAACCAGGGTTCCAGAGTATAGCAACTATAGGGAGCGCAAGTCACGTGTGAATTCCACAAATTTTCGTGTCACCGGCACTGCATTGCGCATGTGACTGAGCGTTTTTCGTTCCAAAATATGTCGAATGGAATTGCAACGTCATCAAAAACGTTCTTAATAGCGTCATCTGTCACAGGATATCACAATATCTCGTAATAATTCTTATGAGACTTGCGCTCCCTATTGCCAGAACTTAATGCCAGCTGTCTTATCCTAATGGCCAACCGAACTGGGGCTCGTTTCACAAAGCAGTCGCATCGCAAACGAAACGTAACTGCTAATGGATACCATAGTAAAGCGATATGACGTCATGGCAATAGTGATTGATCGCACTGTGCGACGGCTTCGTGAAACTGATTTATCAAGAAAGTGAAATCCCCAAAATATGAGAATACTGTTCTACTCATTTTGTAAAAGACAGTAACTACACATGTAATTGAACAATAAATATCATTTGAAACATACATGGAGGTCCAAGGATAAAATTTAAAATGGACATTTAATTCTTTTTCTCTGAAAAAGTTATTTTACAGCCCTTAATGTTCAATCATCTGTTGGACCATCTTTTTTCTCTTTTTTTTTAATAGATATTACTAACTTGTAGGCCTACATGTACATGTCTGGGGCCGGTTGCACAAAACTGTATAAAGCTGAAGTATAAGGCTTAAATACGCAGCGTCACAAAGGAATTTGATTGTGAAGTTGCCTAGATAAGTCAGACTTAAGCTTAATACACCTTTATGCAACCGGCCCCAGAATCTCATTGCTTGAAGGAAGTCCCTCACCTCTGGCCAGTACCTGGAAACTCTTTCACAAAGGGACCAAGGGAATAAGCCAGTTAGAACTTTTCTTTTGAGTTGGTGTTTTACACCGCGCTCAAGATTATTTAACTTATATGGCGGCTTTGCCAGTTTTATTGTGGGAGGAAACCGGGCTCTATGCCCGGAGGAAACTCACAACCTTCCGCTGGTAACTGGCAACCATCCCACATAGGTCGTTCGAGAGAAAACCCAGTCAGAAAATTTTCCAATTTTTTTTTTTTTGACTGAGTGGGGTTCTTATAATTTTTCTTTTAAGTTGAATTTTCCTCATTGCGTTTGAATTACTTTAGATCTCAATTCAAATTTATATACAGTGGAGTATATTAATTTGAAAGCAAACTCCTAATGATGACAAACTTATAACAAGTAAATATTGAATGAAACAAATTATACCTTGAAAATAATCAAGTAACTTTTTTTGATAACACTATGTGGACTAAATTTCACTGAGCTAGAATTAAAGCTGTAGTAGTAGTCCGGACAAAATCTTCAACTCCGGATTATAAAACGACGTGCTCTTGCACCTTTCCTGTACTCAACTCCAAACTAAAACTTTAAAAGTCGGGATCATAAACCTTTTCAGTTCATTTCAGCACTCAGTCTGAGACGAGTACGAAATTCTGAGCAAGCTATCGACCTTGCTCCAAGCTATAGACTCTAAAATATCCCTCTAACAAATTTTGCTATCAATATTTAGTGAAAAATTGTAGTTTCTTACTTTATTTCCAATCATTTAAAAAAAAATAAGGTTAAATCCTTTCCAAAGTTAGTGGAACTAAAAAAAACTACTATTTTTCACTGAATATCAATAGCAAAACTTGTTTACAGGGCTATTTTTCGTTAAGTTTAACTTGGAGAAAGGACAATCTCTTGCTCAGAATTTAATGCTCAGCTGAGAACAGAAACGAACTCAAACGTTTTACGATCTCAACTTTTAAAGTGTGAGTTTGGAGTTGAGCACAAGAAAGGTGCTTGAGCACGTCGTTTTATAATCCTGACCCCTTGTGTACAGACAGACAGACAGACAGGCAAACAGACAAGCCTATTTCAGTATAATACAGAACTTACCCTAAATCGATTTGCCAGTAGGTAGGTGATACTATTTTGATTATAAGAGTCAGTATTCTCACTGTCTGTAACATCCTCAAACACAGAATCCTTTAAACTTGTTGGACTTCTCTCGCCCCCGTCCTTCTGCTCCTCTGGGCTAACAGGAGTCACGATAAACTGGAAAAGAAAATAGGGTAATTAGTGAGCATCCAATTATCCAGGTTGAAAATAGGGGTCCAAATGAACCCAATCACAGAAGACAAGTGGGTGTCCAAAATGACCTCTTCTTCACAGAAGTGGGTGTCCAAAATTACCCATTCTTCACAGAAGTGGGTGTTCAAAATGATCTCTTTTTCACATAAGTGGGTGTCCAAAATGACCCCTTCTTCACAGAATTGGGTGTCCAAAATGACCCATTCTTCACAGAAGTGGGTGTCCAAAATGACCCATTCTTCACAGAAGTGGGTGTCCAAAATGACCTCTGCTTCACAGAATTGGGTGTCCAAAATGACCCCTTCTTCAAAGAAGTGGGTGTTCAAAATGACCTATTCTCCACAGAAGTGGGTGTCCAAAATGACCCCCTCTTTACAGCAGAGGGTATCCAAAATGACCCCTTCTTCACAGAATTGGGTGTTCAAATGAGCTCTTCACAGAATTGGGTCCAAAATAACCCCTTCTTCACAAAAGTGGGTGTCCAAAATGACCTCTTCTTCATAGAAGTGGGTGTCCAAAATTACCCATTCTTCACAGAAGTGGGTGTTCAAAATGATCTTTTTTCACATAAGTGGGTGTCCAAAATTACCCCTTTTTCAAAGAAGTGGGTGTCCAAAATGACCCCTTCTTCACAGAAGTGGGTGTTCAAAATGACCCATTCTCCACAGAAGTGGGTGTCCAAAATGACCCCCTCTTTACGGCAGAGGGTATCCAAAATGACCCCTTCTTCACAGAATTGGGTGTTCAAATGAGCTCTTCACAGAATTGGGTCCAAAATAACCCCTTCTTCACAAAAGTGGGTGTCCAAAATGACCCCTTCTTCACAGAATTGGGTGTCCAAAATGACCATTTCTTTACAGAATTGGGTGTTCAAAAAGACCCCCTCTTTACAGCAGAGGGTGTCCAAAATGACCCTTTTTCACAAAAGTGGGTGTCCAAAATGACCCATTTTTCCCAAAAGTGGGTGTCCAAAATGACCGCTTCTTCCCAAAGGTGGGTGTCCAAAATGAACGCTTCTTCCCAAAAGTGGGAGTCCAAAATGACCCCTTCTTCCCAAAAGTGGGTGTCCAAAATGACCCCCTTCTTCACAGCAGAGGGTGTTCAAAATGACCCCCTCTTTACAGGAGAGGGTGTCCAAAATGACCGCTTCTTCACAGAATTGGGAGTCCAAAATGACCCCTTATTCACAGAATTGGGTGTCCAAAATGACCCCTTCTTCACAGAATTGGGAGTCCAAAATGACCCCTTCTTCACAAAAGTGGGTGTCCAAAATGACCCCTTCTTCACAGAAGTGGGTGTCCAAAATAACCCCTTCTTTACAAAAGTGGGTGTCCAAAATGACCCATTCTTCACAGAAGTGGGTGTTCAAAATGACCCCTTCTTCACAAAAGTGGGTGTTCAAAATGACCCCTTCTTCACAAAAGTGGGTGTTCAAAATGTCCCCTTCTTCAAAAAATTGGGTGTCCAAAATGACCCCTTCTTGACAAAAATGGGTGTCCAAAATGACCCCTTCTTCACAGAACTTTGAGTCCAAAATGACCTACATGTATTCTACACTGAAGTGGTTGTCCAAAATTACCCATTCTTCACAAAAGTGGGTAGCGAAAATGACCAGCTGTATTCAACCCAAAAGTTGGTGTCCAAAATGACATATTCTCCACAGAAACTGGAGTCTAAAAAGACATATTCTCCTAAAAAGTGGTTTTCCAAAACACCATATATATGACTATGTACATGTACTAAGTTCTCCACAGAAGGGGGTCTAGGTGGCTTAGTCAGCCTTCCGTCGGTGAGGTACCAGTTTGAATCCTACTTGATTTTTCACTTGATTGCCCAAACTGAAAAAGTTGACAGATACTCGAAGGATAGGGGTCTCCTCGGGGCAAACAGTCCATTTTCATCCCCAACTAGACCTGGCAACGCCCCCCCCCCCCCTCCAATAAAAGTGAAATATCAATCAATCTCCAAATAAGTGAAATATCAATCAATCTCCACAGAACTGGGTGTCCAAAATTACCCATTTTCCACAGAAAAAGGGCAGTCCAAAATGGCATATATTTTCCACAAAAAGGGCAGTCCAACTTTACCTATTTTCCACAAAAAGGCAGTCCATAATAGCCTATTTTCCACAAAAAGAGCAGTCCAAATTTACATATTTCACACATTTAAAGTAGGTGTCCAAAATTACCTATTTTCCACAGAAGTGGGTGTCCAAAATTACCTATTTTCCAAAAAAGTGGGTGTCCAAAATTACCTATTTTCCACAGAAGTGGGTGTCCAAAATTACCTATTTTCCACAAAAGTGGGTGTCCAAAATTACCTATTTTCCACAGAAGTGGGTGTCCAAAATAACCTATTTTCCACAGAAGTGGGTGTCCAAAATTACCTATTTTCCACAGAAGTGGGTGTCCAAAATTACCTATTTTCCACAGAAGTGGGTGTCCAAAATTAACTATTTTCCACAGAAGTAGGTGTCCGAAATTACCTATTTTCCACAGAAGTGGGTGTCCAAAATTACCTATTTCCCACAAATGCTGGATTATTGGGTTCCAATTTACATGAATATTGACCACAGGGTGTCCAAAAACAAGCATTGGATGAACCTTTTAAGTCAGATCAGTTGCATGTAATTTTGTAAACAGTTATATTACGGGTTGGTATCTCAGATATGACATGCTGGTTGACATGCGAGTTTGTGGCATGAGCTAGCAAATGTAAAAATTCCAAATTGAAATGTATTTTTTCCCTTTTTTCCACAGCTTAATAACTTTATCAATATTTTTGATTTTCGCATTAATCCTTTAGTTTTTCATGGAACTTCAAATGCTAAGCTTTTGCTAGACAATCAGAATTTATGAAAAAAGTCTGAATTTTGGAAACTCATGTCATTCTAAACACACACACCAATAAACTAAGGCCTTTGCAAGCTCCTGTCAGTCGTCAACCTAATGAAATACATGTATCATGAATTTAATTTATTACACCAACTTATGATCGCATGGAGTATAAAGGTCTAAATGATATACATGTACCGTATTTCTTCTAAAGATTCAGCCACTTTTTTCCTCATAAGGATTTGACCATCATAACAGAAATATGCTAAATGAGGCCAGACAAATTTGCCCATTAGAGGGAATTTAAGGCAATATAACCCGCTGTGCAGTGTGTGAAAAATGTTATCCTGAAACACAACTCCACGTCTCCATTTTTGTCTGACTCGATGGAAAATTTATGCTGAATATTTAGAAGAAATACGGTACCTCTTTTTAACACAATTAGAAACTTGTCTCCGTGGTTATTTTAGACAAGAAAATTTTCCCTGTGCGCGTGTGTTTTAGTGTTCATAAATAAACTCAGTAATCAAACGACATGTACAGCTAAGTTATGCCTATCGTAGTCAGTGTTTAAATATTATTCTAGCATTTATGGTAAACATTTTCTTTAGGGTTTGGCTTGCTACACTTTCATAACTAAGCCTGAGAAGAGGCATTGATAGCATAACGATGATAAAGTTAATGTGTTAACCCTGTCATACAAGATTGGAAGATTTCTGATAAGCGATGTCAGACTTCCGAAAAAACTCGTCAGAAAACAGACAAGCGTTGTGCTAAAACTGTCTAGAAGTGACGCCCAAAGCATGTTTGGGGGCCAACTATCCTATGAGTTGGTGCCAAATGTTATGATTCCCACCATTAAACCTGTTAATAGCTCTACATTTAACATCCCGTGAGAATGTGTGTTTACATGGGAGATAACCCAGTAATAAATGATGCACTATCTATACAACAGCTAACACATAAAGAGTCTTTTCCTCCACTATGAGGGTAATACAAACCACTTCATTCTAACAGCAAAATGTACTTTATTACTGGACGATTTCGCCCGAAAATTTCTATAAATACTTTAAAGTCAATGAGGTATGTCATACATGTACATATATATATATCGTCCTAAAAAATGTATATATAGACTTACGTGTACCCCCATTTTTAACACAATAAAACCTCCATGGTTGTTTTAATCAAGAAGATTTTCCCTGTACCGGTGTTTTTCTACTGTTTCTAATTTACTATTTTTATATATTTATGAATACTAAAACACATGGGCACAGGGAAGATTTTCTTGACCAAAATAACCATGATGGAGGCTAAATTGTGTTAAGAACATTTTTTATATTTGTGAACACTAAAAGACACGGGTCTTCTTAATTGTCTTCTTAATTGTTTTCAAGCAAAACATTCTCTGCCAGACTTGAGTACATTTGAACACAGTTCAATTTTTTTTTTCTGGGCTGATCAACGAAAATGCAGAAAATGTAGATATCAACAAAAAACGTAAATAATACATGCTCGTAATAATTTTTTATTTTTTTTTGTTGTTGATAGAATGTACAATGTTTATTAGTCCGGGTTTCTGGTTCATAACAATCAGAGTAGACTGCATGCTTCATAGCGCAAACCGAAGACGTGTGCTAATAACTGACAAAATTCCTGTACAAGTTAGGGCTTTTGCCGCTTTGGTTGCTTAAGGCCCGTTCTCACTGTGCGATTTTGTTGTACCGACTTGTAGAATGCGATTAAAATGGATGCTTTTGATTGGTTGACAAATCTTATTAACCAATTAAAAGCATCCATTTTAAAAGCATCCTATAAGTCAGTACGACAAATCGCACAGTGAGAACGAGCCTTTACAAAACCACTTTAACGTACATGTACATCTTCCATAATGGTAGGATCAGCGGAAAGCTCTTATTTTTTTAGATTTTGATAAAACCATCAACAATTAGCTAATTCTGTTTTTAAAAAATTTTCCTTTTTTAGCAGCTCTTGCCACTTGAAGGCTAGATTTCATCATGTATTTGGCCCGGGTAATTGTTAGCGCAGAGCGTAGTTTAAGTACAGATTCCTGCTATTCTACATGATTGGCTTTAGAGCTGGGAATAACTTGCCCTCTTTACCCTGCCTCAGTCAGGTAACCACTGACTGCCATCTCTAATTACAACCACTACCACAACAATCTTCTGAAAGTTAAGTGCAGGAATGGCTTTTTCTGTGATAATCTGGCAGACATACGTGTATCTGTCATGGGAGAAAGCTTTTTCGGTACATGTACCTGTATACCAAGAAATTTTTATCAAAACAATATTTAAAGTGGCATGAGTTGCCAAAATGTTGATATTTTGACGTTAAAACAGAATGTTGAAATTATTGGCTATTTTTCTCAAGACGTATAATTCAGAAGCTTTTTAGTGCTTCTAGTCTCGATAATGTAAGATAAAGTATTGTTTTGAACTAACTTTGACTTAGAATGAATGAATGGTCGTCCCGGTTATTTAAATTTTGTTTACTTTTTCAACACATTTTCGGTTCGTACAGGCCACATACTGTATGGATTTTCCTCATTCCAACGCCAATCGTTTAGTTTTTCGATAGCCTTCCAAGCCTCTTAATGTCGTGACGATCAGCAACTATGAAAAAAGTGTGAATTTTGGCAGCTCAAGCCACTTTAAACAATTTTCAAGTTAGGAGCAGGAATGACTTTTTCAATGATACTATTAGTTATATGACGCCCTTGCGTGGGTATACGGGTAGATATTTGGTGTCTGACATTAAAGGAGATATGAACAAGATTCAAAGCGGGTTTGTGCTTGTTTATTGACTAAATATATATTTGAAAATTATCAGTTGAAACGAAACAACCTTCGCGTTAGTTCCCTGGTAGTCAAAAAACGAACGGGGAGGAAATATGCATATTTTCCGTATTTTTCGTAACTGCTCGGAAAAATGACGTCATACACGACCTTCGATGTGTACAAACTGCCACGAAGACGTACTGAGACAACAGAAATCGTTTATTACGTCATCGCTGTGAGGGTACGTACACAACGGAGGTCGTGTTTGACGTCATAAGTCTCTGAGATAATTAACTTTCGTAAGCATTGTAGATCGGTAAACGTAGCTTGAATTTTGTATGTGCTGCGACCGAAATTTAATTTTCTTTTTGTTCAGACTTTTAAAGTACATGTTCTACAACACAACTAACGCAAATTAGAGAATATTTCCAAAAGCTGTTCATAAATCCTTTAAAGGAGGAGAAAACAAAAAAACTACATGCAATTGTATCGAACGGGCTCCCATAGACCATCGCATTCATGTGTGTGAGTCTTGCACGTGTTTTAGGATGTGAAAATACAATGAAAATGACTCTGCCAGACAACCTCGTGCTCGATCGTCAGTGGAGCGCGCCATTGGCGGTTTGAAATTGACCGGAAAAAGTATTAGTAGATTACTTCCCTTGTGAGCTCATCGTATCTTGTATGGTTATAACCTGCAATGTCAGCGGTAAGACTACCTTTTCTGAAAATTCTACAACGATCCCCACAAGTCGTGTAGACAACATATGCAGCCTGTCACGTCTTCCCAAAAGGTTGATTTACTAGCTAGTGTACATTTCAGAGTTGTTAGAGTGTTTGTCTTCTCTTATTAGAGCCTCAAAATGATCGAAATTAACCTAGGTATAAATGGGAGACTTTCAGAGTTGACCAATTTCTCTAACGCTAGTGAGTGACTGGCGGCCAGGCGTATGCTGATTGGCTGATCGAGACACACAGCTAAGCTCTGTTGTGAAGATGGCTGCCGAGTCAGTTTAGACGTTTTCTGATAACGATTGTTAACTTTCTTATAGCACAGTTTGGCGAGGAAAAATCGTAGAAATATGGTTTTGGTACCGTTAGAAAGGAAAATGTGTCGCGCCTGTACTGTATTTACTTAGTTCTTTCCTTTTCTTCCCCTTTAATATTTTCCAAGGCGAAGCCGAGGAAAAATATTGTAGCGGATTTTGACCTTGTCGTCACTTAATCGATAAACTTTAGCGAGCGTATAACTAAATTGCGGAGTTTGCTAATTTAAATCTAACTTAATTAACCTTGGTAGCGTATATAAACCTTTTGTTCGAAATTAGCTTTCTTTTTGGAGACGCCGCTACTGTTGGGTTCGAGACGATTCTAATAACTTGTACTTACAGCTCTGTTACAATAATGGAGTCGACTAATGTTTTCAAATTCAACAAATAAGTAAACATTTTTATTACAACTTGAACAAACACAATCAAAGTTTCTGCAGAAGTTTAGCTATCGTTAAAGTTTTTGTTTTCAGCAAAGATGTAGGGAAGATTAAATACTTTTGTCAAAGCAAAGATCATTGTCTTAGCAAAGATTTTTATTACTGCAAGAGTATTGTCCTGGCAAAGATTATTGTCTTGGCAAAGATTATTGTCACTGCAAAGATTGTTGATATAGCAAAAGTTATTGTCACTGCAAAGATTCACGTAGAACAAAGATCTTTGTCATAGCAAAGATTGACACTGCAAAAGTTTTGTCACAGCAAAGATTGTCGACACAGCAAAGTTTTTGTCACAGCAAAGATTTATGTAGAGCAAAGATCTTTGTCATAGCAAAGATTGACACAGCAAAAGTTTTTGTCACAGCAAAGATTTATGTGGAGCAAAGATCTTTGTCATAGCAAAGATTGACACAGCAAAAGTTTTTGTCACAGCAAAGATTTATGTGGAGCAAAGATCTTTGTCATAGCAAAGATTTATGTGGAGCAAAGATCTTTGTCATAGCAAAGATTGACACAGCAAAAGTTTTTGTCACAGCAAAGATTTATGTGGAGCAAAGATCTTTGTCATAGCAAAGATTGACACAGCAAAAGTTTTTGTCACAGCAAAGATTGATGTGGAGCAAAGATCTTTGTCATAGCAAAGATTTATGTGGAGCAAAGATCTTTGTCATAGCAAAGATTGACACAGCAAAAGTTTTTGTCACAGCAAAGATTTATGTGGAGCAAAGATCTTTGTCATAGCAAAGATTGACACAGCAAAAGTTTTTGTCACAGCAAAGATTTATGTGGAGCAAAGATCTTTGTCATAGGTTGATGAATTCGTGAGAGTTGTTTGGTACTATCATTCCTTATGAACGGTCCTTAATATTGGGCGATGAAATGTGGCTGGCTCCTTCTAGTGTTATGAGTGTAGGCAGAGAACGAAGTGAAGCTGGCGGCAACCCCGAGACGTCTGTCAACTTGCAGAAAAATTCTCCTTTTTATAGCACAATCTCATGAATATTCATCTGCTTACAGGCGATTTGATTGGTTGAGAGTATAAATTCTTACGGTTGTTATAGACAACGACTATGCTGACGTCATTACTAATGGTCGTCTGCTAAACTCCGCTTCGAATAGACCGAATAAATTTTAGAAAATGGCGATAAAACTGACTAACGCTGCTCATATTTGTAAGAAATTTCCTGTCCGCATATATATATTTTTGTAATAAAATATGCTGATTTGATACATATAACTTTGTGGAGATAAGACACGCAAACCAGTGACATCACAAGTGTGGTACTTTGGTAGTCCGACAATATGGCGAAGCTTGTAATGTTATCCGATACGACGTCTTGTTCGTATGCTGTTTTGCAGCTCAATCTGAGAGATAATACGCTTGTAACTCTTTTCATATGAGATCTTGACACAAGAGAAGTAAATGTCACTGAAAAGTTTATCGTAAGTATTTATTGTTCCTAAACTCAAAACCTTTTTCCGACAGTGTTAGGTTATCCTCCATGTAAATTTGTCCGATGTCCGGTCAAGTCTGATTGTCGTTATAAGCCAAATACGATACACATTGTTTATTCTGAATGGTGGAGATAGTCAGTTGAATTTAACTAATAATGCAATATTTTTAACGAGAAAAACATGCATAATTTCATGGAAAACGGAAATATATAAAGTTATTTACCTGGATGGAAACTGGAGTGTATTAGATGGATAGTTCGTTGTTGTTGTTGTAAATAACTGTAAATTACCGCGAAATTTACAAGTTTCTTTTAACCAATCAGGATAAAATTAATAAAATTCCATTTAACCAATCAGAATTGGAATATTTTTGGGCAGTCATCAATCATAGTTAATATTTTATTCTTTTGACAGGTGGCAGAAATAACCCTTACTTTTTGTACTCACTGTCAGTGACAGTCAATGCGAAAACTGTCACACCACCCCCTTCAAAAAAAATGTTGCGCGTCCCGAGCAACCGTATGAACGAATCCGCAAAGAAAACAACAGGTGAGTCATCAGCTTTGATCCTAATTGGTCCAAACCAATTTGTTAAAATATATTGTACGTTTTTGTTGTTGTTGTTTTTTTTTTTTTTTTTTTGTTTTTTTTTTTTTAATAGTAACAAATAAAGTTTGAACAAGTAAAGTTTGTAAAATTTAAAAATTGAAAAATTGAATTTAACATTAGAGGAACGAGTCTCATATAACTATAAACGAAATTGAATAAATGTTTCATTCCTTAATTCCAGGGATTGGCTACACTCTTCTTGCAAAACAAGCAACAGTCTTCCTGAGTCTGGATTTCCTCCCTACGTACCTTCTTTCCGTTAGGGAATTCGGTTACCACTAGCGTATGTACATGACGAAAGGATTCCGTCCTCCTGGAAATAACGGTTGGAATTATATTCGCTGTTTCGTGGTGGCTGACATCCCAATAAGTGGACGGAAAACTAGGTACAGGATCCCGATAGTACTGGATTGTCTGTACCCCGGTTTGACCAGTATTGCCGACAGAAGTGGGAGTCTCTTTAGACAAAACAGGGATTTCCTTTTTCGAGGAAACGGTGGGCACACAAACTGAAGCTGTTGTAGAGTTCAAGGACTTGGATACAGGTTTCTTGATGGTTTGAGCCAAGGACTGGGAAACAGGTTTCTTGTCGGTTTGAGCCAAGGACTGGGAAACAGGTTTCTTGTCGGTGGAAGCCAAGGACTGGGAAACAGGTTTCTTGTTGATTGGAACCAATGACTCGGATACAGGTTTCTTAATGGTGGAATCCAAAGATTCAGAGACAGGTTTCTTGATGGGAGTTGGCTTAGGAAAAGGTTTCAAGGTTCTGAAGTTGAAACCTTGGGCAAAATCTGGATTTTTGTCTCCCGATCCAAGTTGACCAACCTCAGAAATAATGTCGAACGCCGATCTGGATGGCGAGGAATCCGGCGAAATAATCATCGGAGATAATGGCCGCTTCTCTGGTTTACAGGGTTTCATTGAATTTTCGTCCTTGACTGGTGTCCCAGGACTCCGACGAGGAATCAGCTTTGTAGGAGCCGTGGCTTTTGAAGACAAGGGCTTTAGGGGTTTAACATCCCGCCTCACCCAAGGCGTGTCGCTGCAGTTGCTCATGTGCTGGATCCATTCCTCCTTGTCCTTGCAGAAGAACTGGCAATAGGGACAGCATTCGGACTGTAACCTACACGCTGACTTGTGGCGAGACAAAGAAAATTTTGTCCCAAAAGATCTGCCACAACTGCAGGGATGAGCTTTATCTGTCATAACTGAAACATATAAAATAAAAAAAAAATGTTTGTCAATCAAATTGTTTATCCATTGTTTGTGTGCCTGTATAATCAACAATAAAGTGAACTTGTCTGTATTTGTCTCCCATTGTCAGTCTGTCATAATTCTCTTTTACCGAAAACTAGGTTCATAGCCACGATACTAATGATGTACCATTGTAGGGTTTTAGGCGGTCAAAGTGAACAATTTTTGGCTTCGCTTGTGCAGAACGCTGGATTCGGTAAATTGTATCATCCAGTTTATTTATTACGAGATACGGTCCTTCCCAAGGCAAGGACAACTTTGGGGAGATATTTTTCTTTCTTGCAGGCTGGTGTAACCAAACAGCGTTCCCAACCTCATAAGGTTTTCCCGCAAGATTTTTATCATAATAACGTTTCTGTCTAACATTGCTTTGTGACTGATGATTTCTGGCTCTAGCATGAGCTGCTTCTAAACGCTCTCTTAGTGTGTCCGTGTACTCTGTGACATCTATTGGAGTCGGATTGGGAGGTTTCCCAACAATCAAGTCCAACGGTAGGTCAACTTCTCGCCCGAGCATCATGTGATTTGGCGTTTGCTGGCAACTTTCGTGAACGGATGATCTATAAGCCATAATGGCAAATGGTAATTGCTCATCCCAATCTTTCTGATTAGCTTTAATCATCATAGCTAATTGAGTTTCTAAAGTACGATTGAATCTTTCGACAATCCCATTGGATTGTGGATGATATGACGTAGTTCTCGTTTTTTCGACTCCCAATAATTTACAAACTTCTTGGAAAATGCGAGACTCAAAGTTGGATCCTTGATCAGAATGAATTTGGCGAGGGACACCATACCTACAGATGAATTCCTTTACTAGTTTATTTGCTACAGTTGTGGCCTCCTGGTCTCTTATAGCATAACCTTCTACCCATTTTGTGAAATGATCAACCACAAGTAAGATATATTTATTTCCTTTGAGGGTGCGAGGAAGCGGTCCAATTATATCAATGGATAATCTCTCCATTGGTAGTCCGACTTGATACTGCCGTAGCCCGGTCTTTCTATGTTGAGATGGACACTTTTTACGGGCACAAGTGTCACACTGTTTACACCATAAAGTAATATCCTTTTTCATTTGGAACCAAAAGTACTTTTGTTGTATTTTTGCTAATGTTTTGGCCACCCCGAAATGTCCTCCTATTCTTGAGCTGTGTAAAAACAAAAATGTTTCCTTTCTATAATTTTGGGGAAGAATTATCTGTTGTCTACTTTCACAACCATCATCCGATTCCCATTTTCGACAAAGTACCCCATTGTGTAAACTCAAACGTTCCCAAGAAGTCCAATAAAATTTTGCCGCTAAATTTTTGGCTGAAATATCTTTCCATTCTGGGCGTTGATTGCTCGACATCTTAATTTGCAAAATCCACCCTATATCTATCTCATTTTCTTGCGCTGCATATATCTTTTGCATTGACCAATCATTTTCTTTCTCATCATTTTCATTCTTTTCAGGTTCCAATTCGTCCGTTGGTTCCAGCTCTGGTTGTTTTGAAGTCCCTGGTTGACTTCTGGTTGTGACTGCTGCAACTGTTCGCAACTTGTTTTGATTTGTCTTTCGTCTGAATCCATATTTAGTTTCTTTATGACCCCAGCACTTTGGCAACCATTTTACTTTTGTTATTATCGTTTCTATAGGCCCTGAATGATCAGTCTGAACTTCTGCTTCGCTGGAGTTTATATAAGGTTGAATACTATGTATGTAACCATTGTTGTCACACCATTTGCACGGTTTCCTTGATAGTGCATCTGCATTACCATGGAGTTTGCCTGGTCGATGGATTATCTCAAAATCATATGTGCTAAGTAACCCCAACCATCTTGCCATTTGCCCTTCTGGCTCTTTAAAATTCAATAACCACCTCAATGCATTGTGATCTGTTCTTATTGTAAAATGATGACCGTAAAGGAAGTGTTTAAAGTGTTTTACAAAGTTTACTACTGCTAAAAGCTCTTTTCTTGTCACACAATAATTTCTTTCAGCTTTGCTAAGGGCTCTACTTGCATAGGCGATGACTTTTTCATCTCCTCCCTGTACCTGAGATAAAACCGCTCCTATTCCAGTACCACTGGCATCAGTGTCTAGTATAAAATCTCCCGAAGAGCTTGGGTAAGCCAAAATAGGTGTTTGGGTAAGTCTTTCTTTTAATGTAAGAAAAGATTGCTCACATTCAACAGACCATTGGAAATTTTTGTCATTTTCTGTCAACTGGTGTAAAGGCTTTGCAATAGTGGCAAAATTTTTAATAAAACGTCGATAATATGATGCCAATCCCAGGAAACTTCGTATTTCAGTCACTGAAACTGGTGTCGGCCATTTTCGGATTGCATTTATTTTCTCTGGATCAGTTGACACCCCTTCAGCCGAAACTATGTGGCCTAAATAAGTAACCTGCTTTTGAAATAAGTGACATTTCTTTGGCTTAAGTTTTAAGTTCGCTCCTCGTAGTCGTTCGAAAATTTCCTTAAGATTTAATATAGCCTCGTCCAATGTTTTTCCAAACACAATTACGTCGTCCAAATAAATCAAACAAATGTTCCATTGAAGGCCTGCTAGGACCATTTCCATTAATCTTTCGAATGTACTTGGGGCTGAACTTAATCCAAAAGGCATAACTTTGAATTGAAAAAGACCACCTCTCGACACGAAAGCAGATTTTTCCTTAGATTCGTCATCAAGTTCTACCTGCCAATAACCACTAGCTAAATCTAAAGTAGAGAACCATTTAGCCCCATGCAAAGAATTTAAAGTTTCATCTATCCGAGGTAGTGGGTATGCATCTTTGGTTGAAACCGCATTAAGCCTCCTGTAATCTACACAGAAACGAGTACTTCCATCTTTCTTTGTTACAAGCACTATAGGTGAAGCCCAGGGACTTGTAGATTTTTCAATAATCCCTCTATTTAACATATCTTGTACTTGTTTATCTGCCTCTTCTTGCTTGTGCATTGGCAATCGTCTACATGCTTGTCGAAGTGGAGGTGTATTCCCTGTTTTGATTGTATGTTTTACCCCAGTAGCTCTCCCAAGATCATTGTCAGATTTGGCAAAAACGTCTGCATATTCCGCTAAAAGATTTTCAATTTTATGTTGATCCACTCTTTCCACTTCTTCCATTGCCTCCAAAAAAACCGACTTCATATGTTCAGGTAAATCTTTACTAAAATAGTCTTGTTCTTTAACACTAAAAATATTACAAGTGTCAGTTCTGTATTCTGTATCTTCAGTTATCACCTCAGTGATGGTCGTGACTGGACTAAGAAATGCACATGTGGCTCCTTTGTACAATGTTTCTGGCTCTGAACTAGTATTCATTATTCTTAAAGGACAAACGTCTTTTTCCGTATCAATAAGAGTTCTTCCTATTAGTAGTTCATGGTTCCGCATTCCATTTGTTGACGGCTCACATAAAGCCCATTTCCCCGGGATACACTCTCCACAAATTTTCCCAGAAACTACCATCTGATGTCCTGGAGGTATCACCGTGGTTTCATCAACAATAATACGACAACTATTTGATTCCTCTAACTGCCTGGTACACAAAATTTGATGACCATCACAAGTCAAACAACCCCTCTTTGGATGGATCTCAAAATCGTACTTTGTAAGGAAGTCCATTCCTATGATGCCATTACTTGGAATATCTGCTACAATGACATCCGTAAAACACGGAATATTGTGACAGTTTTCGCATTGACTGTCACTGACAGTGAGTACAAAAAGTAAGGGTTATTTCTGCCACCTGTCAAAAGAATAAAATATTAACTATGATTGATGACTGCCCAAAAATATTCCAATTCTGATTGGTTAAATGGAATTTTATTAATTTTATCCTGATTGGTTAAAAGAAACTTGTAAATTTCGCGGTAATTTACAGTTATTTACAACAACAACAACGAACTATCCATCTAATACACTCCAGTTTCCATCCAGGTAAATAACTTTATATATTTCCGTTTACCATGAAATTATGCATGTTTTTCTCGTTAAAAATATTGCATTATTAGTTAAATTCAACTGACTATCTCCACCATTCAGAATAAACAATGTGTATCGTATTTGGCTTATAACGACAATCAGACTTGACCGGACATCGGACAAATTTACATGGAGGATAACCTAACACTGTCGGAAAAAGGTTTTGAGTTTAGGAACAATAAATACTTACGATAAACTTTTCAGTGACATTTACTTCTCTTGTGTCAAGATCTCATATGAAAAGAGTTACAAGCGTATTATCTCTCAGATTGAGCTGCAAAACAGCATACGAACAAGACGTCGTATCGGATAACATTACAAGCTTCGCCATATTGTCGGACTACCAAAGTACCACACTTGTGATGTCACTGGTTTGCGTGTCTTATCTCCACAAAGTTATATGTATCGAATCAGCATATTTTATTACAAAAATATATATATATGCGGACAGGAAATTTCTTACAAATATGAGCAGCGTTAGTCAGTTTTATCGCCATTATCTAAAATTTATTCGGTCTATTCGAAGCTGAGTTTAGCAGACGACCATTAGTAATGACGTCAGCATAGTCGTTGTCTATAACAACCGTAAGAATTTATACTCTCAACCAATCAAATCGCCTGTAAGCAGATGAATATTCATGAGATTGTGCTATAAAAAAAGAGAATTTTTCTACAAGTTGACAGACGTCTCGGGGTTGCCGCCAGCTTCACTTCGTTCTCTACCTACACTCATAACACTAGAAGGAGCCAGCCACATTTCATCGCCCAATATTAAGGACCGTTCATAAGGAATGATAGTACCAAACAACTCTCACGAATTCATCAACCTATGACAAAGATCTTTGCTCCACATAAATCTTTGCTGTGACAAAAACTTTTGCTGTGTCAATCTTTGCTATGACAAAGATCTTTGCTCCACATAAATCTTTGCTGTGACAAAAACTTTTGCTGTGTCAATCTTTGCTATGACAAAGATCTTTGCTCCACATAAATCTTTGCTATGACAAAGATCTTTGCTCCACATCAATCTTTGCTGTGACAAAAACTTTTGCTGTGTCAATCTTTGCTATGACAAAGATCTTTGCTCCACATAAATCTTTGCTGTGACAAAAACTTTTGCTGTGTCAATCTTTGCTATGACAAAGATCTTTGCTCCACATAAATCTTTGCTATGACAAAGATCTTTGCTCCACATAAATCTTTGCTGTGACAAAAACTTTTGCTGTGTCAATCTTTGCTATGACAAAGATCTTTGCTCCACATAAATCTTTGCTGTGACAAAAACTTTTGCTGTGTCAATCTTTGCTATGACAAAGATCTTTGCTCTACATAAATCTTTGCTGTGACAAAAACTTTGCTGTGTCGACAATCTTTGCTGTGACAAAACTTTTGCAGTGTCAATCTTTGCTATGACAAAGATCTTTGTTCTACGTGAATCTTTGCAGTGACAATAACTTTTGCTATATCAACAATCTTTGCAGTGACAATAATCTTTGCCAAGACAATAATCTTTGCCAGGACAATACTCTTGCAGTAATAAAAATCTTTGCTAAGACAATGATCTTTGCTTTGACAAAAGTATTTAATCTTCCCTACATCTTTGCTGAAAACAAAAACTTTAACGATAGCTAAACTTCTGCAGAAACTTTGATTGTGTTTGTTCAAGTTGTAATAAAAATGTTTACTTATTTGTTGAATTTGAAAACATTAGTCGACTCCATTATTGTAACAGAGCTGTAAGTACAAGTTATTAGAATCGTCTCGAACCCAACAGTAGCGGCGTCTCCAAAAAGAAAGCTAATTTCGAACAAAAGGTTTATATACGCTACCAAGGTTAATTAAGTTAGATTTAAATTAGCAAACTCCGCAATTTAGTTATACGCTCGCTAAAGTTTATCGATTAAGTGACGACAAGGTCAAAATCCGCTACAAATGGTGGCAGCGGTGGGATTCACATAAGTTAAAAACACAATCATCATGGCAACAGACAGTAGTATGGAAGAGGACAGAGAAGTATCTTTCAATATACGAACAAATGACAGTGTAGAGAACGAAGCGGCATCCCCGAGACAGTCTCCATTCGAGTTAGGTCACGGCGATGCAACTCGTATGTTCAGGTCTTCAAGTCATCGCCATGTCAAGCCAGAATATTTCAACGGAGAGAGTTCCTGGGATGAATATATTAAAGTATTTCAAACTATAAGTCGCATCAATAGATGGGAAGCGACAGAACAAGCGGATTTTCTCTTTGCACATTTACAAGGAGCTGCTCGACAGTTGGCCTGTACATTATCAGAAAATGCTCAAAGAGATGTCAACCAACTTATAGAAGCATTGAATAACAGATTCGGTGTAAACAATCAAGCAGAGTTATACTTAGCGGAGTTACGTTCCCGACGTCGAAAGAATAAGGAAACTCTTCGTGAGTTGGGGCAGGCCATTCGCAAACAAACAGCCTTGGCTTATCCCGGAATGTCAGCTTTTCACCAGGAACGATTGGCCAAAACACATTTCATTGATGCACTTGATGACCCAGATATGAGAATGCAGGTATATCAAGGGAAACCTGATAATCTCCAACAGGCCATCACCTTAGCCCTAGAATTGGAGGGATATAGACAAATCGAAGAGCAAAGAAGTGGGACTGGATTACGAAGACATGTTCGAGAAATATCAGCCGAAGAAAACTCTATGGCTAAAAGACTAAAAGACCTTGAGTTACAGCTACAAGCTATGTCTGTCACTAGTACAGAGAAGACTAATGATAATGTTCCTGCAAAACGAGACTATTCAAAGATCGAATGTTATTATTGTCGGAAAAAGGGGCATACCAAGAGATTCTGTCTACAGAAGAGAGAAGATCTTCAAAAGTCGGGAAATGGTCCGCAACCGTTCGTAAGGGGTCAAGGGCGGTTGTAGATTCAACAGTACCCCACGACGATTCAAACTGCACACAAAAAGAATACTTTAAAAGTGGTAAAAACAGGCTGTTTATTTCTTATCCATATGATACCTCCATTTCAGGGAGGGGACACATATCGGGAATAGGAAACAGTAAACAAGGAAATGGATTGTATGTTCAAGGTCGAATAGGGGATCAAAGTATTTCATACTTAGTGGATACTGGAGCATGTGTTACTATTTTATCCAAACAGATGTATTTTAATCTACCAGCTAAATTTCGACCTAACCTAACTTATACAACCTTATCTTTACTGACAGCAAATCACAAACCACTAGATGTGCTAGGTATCTGCAACTTAGACATTGGCATCCTAGATATTCCGTGTTTTACGGATGTCATTGTAGCAGATATTCCAAGTAATGGCATCATAGGAATGGACTTCCTTACAAAGTATGATTTTGAGATCCATCCAAAGAGGGGTTGTTTGACTTGTGATGGTCATCAAATTTTGTGTACCAGGCAGTTAGAAGAATCAAATAGTTGTCGTATTATTGTTGATGAAACCACGGTGATACCTCCAGGACATCAGATGGTAGTTTCTGGGAAAATTTGTGGAGAGTGTATCCCGGGGAAATGGGCTTTATGTGAGCCGTCAACAAATGGAATGCGGAACCATGAACTACTAATAGGAAGAACTCTTATTGATACGGAAAAAGACGTTTGTCCTTTAAGAATAATGAATACTAGTTCAGAGCCAGAAACATTGTACAAAGGAGCCACATGTGCATTCCTTAGTCCAGTCACGACCATCACTGAGGTGATAACTGAAGATACAGAATACAGAACTGACACTTGTAATATTTTTAGTGTTAAAGAACAAGACTATTTTAGTAAAGATTTACCTGAACATATGAAGTTGGTTTTTTCGGAGGCAATGGAAGAAGTGGAAAGAGTGGATCAACATAAAATTGAAAATCTTTTAGCGGAATATGCAGACGTTTTTGCCAAATCTGACAATGATCTTGGGAGAGCTACTGGGGTAAAACATACAATCAAAACAGGGAATACACCTCCACTTCGACAAGCATGTAGACGATTGCCAATGCACAAGCAAGAAGAGGCAGATAAACAAGTACAAGATATGTTAAATAGAGGGATTATTGAAAAATCTACAAGTCCCTGGGCTTCACCTATAGTGCTTGTAACAAAGAAAGATGGAAGTACTCGTTTCTGTGTAGATTACAGGAGGCTTAATGCGGTTTCAACCAAAGATGCATACCCACTACCTCGGATAGATGAGACTTTAAATTCTTTGCATGGGGCTAAATGGTTCTCTACTTTAGATTTAGCTAGTGGTTATTGGCAGGTAGAACTTGATGACGAATCTAAGGAAAAATCTGCTTTCGTGTCGAGAGGTGGTCTTTTTCAATTCAAAGTTATGCCTTTTGGATTAAGTTCAGCCCCAAGTACATTCGAAAGATTAATGGAAATGGTCCTAGCAGGCCTTCAATGGAACATTTGTTTGATTTATTTAGACGACGTAATTGTGTTTGGAAAAACATTGGACGAGGCTATATTAAATCTTAAGGAAATTTTCGAACGACTACGAGGAGCGAACTTAAAACTTAAGCCAAAGAAATGTCACTTATTTCAAAAGCAGGTTACTTATCTAGGCCACATAGTTTCGGCTGAAGGGGTGTCAACTGATCCAGAGAAAATAAATGCAATCCGAAAATGGCCGACACCAGTTTCAGTGACTGAAATACGAAGTTTCCTGGGATTGGCATCATATTATCGACGTTTTATTAAAAATTTTGCCACTATTGCAAAGCCTTTACACCAGTTGACAGAAAATGACAAAAATTTCCAGTGGTCTGTTGAATGTGAGCAATCTTTTCTTACATTAAAAGAAAGACTTACCCAAACACCTATTTTGGCTTACCCAAGCTCTTCGGGAGATTTTATACTAGACACTGATGCCAGTGGTACTGGAATAGGAGCGGTTTTATCTCAGGTACAGGGGGGAGATGAAAAAGTCATCGCCTATGCAAGTAGAGCCCTTAGCAAAGCTGAAAGAAATTATTGTGTAACAAGAAAAGAGCTTTTAGCAGTAGTAAATTTTGTAAAAAACTTTAAACACTTCCTTTACGGTCATCATTTTACAATAAGAACAGATCACAATGCATTGAGGTGGTTATTGAATTTTAAAGAGCCAGAAGGGCAAATGGCAAGATGGTTGGGGTTACTTAGCACATATGATTTTGAGATAATCCATCGACCAGGCAAACTCCATGGTAATGCAGATGCACTATCAAGGAAACCGTGCAAATGGTGTGACAACAATGGTTACATACATAGTATTCAACCTTATATAAACTCCAGCGAAGCAGAAGTTCAGACTGATCATTCAGGGCCTATAGAAACGATAATAACAAAAGTAAAATGGTTGCCAAAGTGCTGGGGTCATAAAGAAACTAAATATGGATTCAGACGAAAGACAAATCAAAACAAGTTGCGAACAGTTGCAGCAGTCACAACCAGAAGTCAACCAGGGACTTCAAAACAACCAGAGCTGGAACCAACGGACGAATTGGAACCTGAAAAGAATGAAAATGATGAGAAAGAAAATGATTGGTCAATGCAAAAGATATATGCAGCGCAAGAAAATGAGATAGATATAGGGTGGATTTTGCAAATTAAGATGTCGAGCAATCAACGCCCAGAATGGAAAGATATTTCAGCCAAAAATTTAGCGGCAAAGTTTTATTGGACTTCTTGGGAACGTTTGAGTTTACACAATGGGGTACTTTGTCGAAAATGGGAATCGGATGATGGTTGTGAAAGTAGACAACAGATAATTCTTCCCCAAAATTATAGAAAGGAAACATTTTTGTTTTTACACAGCTCAAGAATAGGAGGACATTTCGGGGTGGCCAAAACATTAGCAAAAATACAACAAAAGTACTTTTGGTTCCAAATGAAAAAGGATATTACTTTATGGTGTAAACAGTGTGACACTTGTGCCCGTAAAAAGTGTCCATCTCAACATAGAAAGACCGGGCTACGGCAGTATCAAGTCGGACTACCAATGGAGAGATTATCCATTGATATAATTGGACCGCTTCCTCGCACCCTCAAAGGAAATAAATATATCTTACTTGTGGTTGATCATTTCACAAAATGGGTAGAAGGTTATGCTATAAGAGACCAGGAGGCCACAACTGTAGCAAATAAACTGGTAAAGGAATTCATCTGTAGGTATGGTGTCCCTCGCCAAATTCATTCTGATCAAGGATCCAACTTTGAGTCTCGCATTTTCCAAGAAGTTTGTAAATTATTGGGAGTCGAAAAAACGAGAACTACGTCATATCATCCACAATCCAATGGGATTGTCGAAAGATTCAATCGTACTTTAGAAACTCAATTAGCTATGATGATTAAAGCTAATCAGAAAGATTGGGATGAGCAATTACCATTTGCCATTATGGCTTATAGATCATCCGTTCACGAAAGTTGCCAGCAAACGCCAAATCACATGATGCTCGGGCGAGAAGTTGACCTACCGTTGGACTTGATTGTTGGGAAACCTCCCAATCCGACTCCAATAGATGTCACAGAGTACACGGACACACTAAGAGAGCGTTTAGAAGCAGCTCATGCTAGAGCCAGAAATCATCAGTCACAAAGCAATGTTAGACAGAAACGTTATTATGATAAAAATCTTGCGGGAAAACCTTATGAGGTTGGGAACGCTGTTTGGTTACACCAGCCTGCAAGAAAGAAAAATATCTCCCCAAAGTTGTCCTTGCCTTGGGAAGGACCGTATCTCGTAATAAATAAACTGGATGATACAATTTACCGAATCCAGCGTTCTGCACAAGCGAAGCCAAAAATTGTTCACTTTGACCGCCTAAAACCCTACAATGGTACATCATTAGTATCGTGGCTATGAACCTAGTTTTCGGTAAAAGAGAATTATGACAGACTGACAATGGGAGACAAATACAGACAAGTTCACTTTATTGTTGATTATACAGGCACACAAACAATGGATAAACAATTTGATTGACAAACATTTTTTTTTATTTTATATGTTTCAGTTATGACAGATAAAGCTCATCCCTGCAGTTGTGGCAGATCTTTTGGGACAAAATTTTCTTTGTCTCGCCACAAGTCAGCGTGTAGGTTACAGTCCGAATGCTGTCCCTATTGCCAGTTCTTCTGCAAGGACAAGGAGGAATGGATCCAGCACATGAGCAATTGCAGCGACACGCCTTGGGTGAGGCGGGATGTTAAACCCCTAAAGCCCTTGTCTTCAAAAGCCACGGCTCCTACAAAGCTGATTCCTCGTCGGAGTCCTGGGACACCAGTCAAGGACGAAAAATCAATGAAACCCTGTAAACCAGAGAAGCGGCCATTATCTCCGATGATTATTTCGCCGGATTCCTCGCCATCCAGATCGGCGTTCGACATTATTTCTGAGGTTGGTCAACTTGGATCGGGAGACAAAAATCCAGATTTTGCCCAAGGTTTCAACTTCAGAACCTTGAAACCTTTTCCTAAGCCAACTCCCATCAAGAAACCTGTCTCTGAATCTTTGGATTCCACCATTAAGAAACCTGTATCCGAGTCATTGGTTCCAATCAACAAGAAACCTGTTTCCCAGTCCTTGGCTTCTACCGACAAGAAACCTGTTTCCCAGTCCTTGGCTCAAACCGACAAGAAACCTGTTTCCCAGTCCTTGGCTCAAACCATCAAGGAACCTGTATCCAAGTCCTTGAACTCTACAACAGCTTCAGTCTGTGTGCCCACCGTTTCCTCGAAAAAGGAAATCCCTGTTTTGTCTAAAGAGACTCCCATTTCTGTCAGCAATACTGGTCAAACCGGGGTACAGACAATCCAGTACTATCAGGATCCTGTACCTAGTTTTCCGTCCACTTATTGGGATGTCAGCCACCACGAAACAGCGAATACAATTCCAACCGTTATTTCCAGGAGGACGGAATCTTTTCGTCATGTACATACGCTAGTGGTAACCGAATTCCCTAACGGAAAGAAGGTACGTAGGGAGGAAATCCAGACTCAAGAAGACTGTTGCTTGTTTTGCAAGAAGAGTGTAGCCAATCCCTGGAATTAAGAAATGAAACATTTATTCAATTTCGTTTATGGTTGTATGAGACTCGTTCCTCTAATGTTAAATTCAATTTTTCAATTTTTCAATTTTACAAACTTTACTTGTTCAAACTTTATTTGTTACTGTTAAAAAAAAAAAACAAAAAAAAAAAACAACAACAACAAAAACGTACAATATATTTTAACAAATTGGTTTGGACCAATTAGGAACAAAGCTGATGACTCACCTGTTGTTTTCTTTGCGAATTCGTTCATACGGTTGCTCGGGACGCGCAACATTTTTTTTGAAGGGGGTGGTGTGACAGTTTTCGCATTGACTGTCACTGACAGTGAGTACAAAAAGTAAGGGTTATTTCTGCCACCTGTCAAAAGAATAAAATATTAACTATGATTGATGACTGCCCAAAAATATTCCAATTCTGATTGGTTAAATGGAATTTTATTAATTTTATCCTGATTGGTTAAAAGAAACTTGTAAATTTCGCGGTAATTTACAGTTATTTACAACAACAACAACGAACTATCCATCTAATACACTCCAGTTTCCATCCAGGTAAATAACTTTATATATTTCCGTTTACCATGAAATTATGCATGTTTTTCTCGTTAAAAATATTGCATTATTAGTTAAATTCAACTGACTATCTCCACCATTCAGAATAAACAATGTGTATCGTATTTGGCTTATAACGACAATCAGACTTGACCGGACATCGGACAAATTTACATGGAGGATAACCTAACACTGTCGGAAAAAGGTTTTGAGTTTAGGAACAATAAATACTTACGATAAACTTTTCAGTGACATTTACTTCTCTTGTGTCAAGATCTCATATGAAAAGAGTTACAAGCGTATTATCTCTCAGATTGAGCTGCAAAACAGCATACGAACAAGACGTCGTATCGGATAACATTACAAGCTTCGCCATATTGTCGGACTACCAAAGTACCACACTTGTGATGTCACTGGTTTGCGTGTCTTATCTCCACAAAGTTATATGTATCGAATCAGCATATTTTATTACAAAAATATATATATATGCGGACAGGAAATTTCTTACAAATATGAGCAGCGTTAGTCAGTTTTATCGCCATTATCTAAAATTTATTCGGTCTATTCGAAGCTGAGTTTAGCAGACGACCATTAGTAATGACGTCAGCATAGTCGTTGTCTATAACAACCGTAAGAATTTATACTCTCAACCAATCAAATCGCCTGTAAGCAGATGAATATTCATGAGATTGTGCTATAAAAAAAGAGAATTTTTCTACAAGTTGACAGACGTCTCGGGGTTGCCGCCAGCTTCACTTCGTTCTCTACCTACACTCATAACACTAGAAGGAGCCAGCCACATTTCATCGCCCAATATTAAGGACCGTTCATAAGGAATGATAGTACCAAACAACTCTCACGAATTCATCAACCTATGACAAAGATCTTTGCTCCACATAAATCTTTGCTGTGACAAAAACTTTTGCTGTGTCAATCTTTGCTATGACAAAGATCTTTGCTCCACATAAATCTTTGCTGTGACAAAAACTTTTGCTGTGTCAATCTTTGCTATGACAAAGATCTTTGCTCCACATAAATCTTTGCTATGACAAAGATCTTTGCTCCACATCAATCTTTGCTGTGACAAAAACTTTTGCTGTGTCAATCTTTGCTATGACAAAGATCTTTGCTCCACATAAATCTTTGCTGTGACAAAAACTTTTGCTGTGTCAATCTTTGCTATGACAAAGATCTTTGCTCCACATAAATCTTTGCTATGACAAAGATCTTTGCTCCACATAAATCTTTGCTGTGACAAAAACTTTTGCTGTGTCAATCTTTGCTATGACAAAGATCTTTGCTCCACATAAATCTTTGCTGTGACAAAAACTTTTGCTGTGTCAATCTTTGCTATGACAAAGATCTTTGCTCTACATAAATCTTTGCTGTGACAAAAACTTTGCTGTGTCGACAATCTTTGCTGTGACAAAACTTTTGCAGTGTCAATCTTTGCTATGACAAAGATCTTTGTTCTACGTGAATCTTTGCAGTGACAATAACTTTTGCTATATCAACAATCTTTGCAGTGACAATAATCTTTGCCAAGACAATAATCTTTGCCAGGACAATACTCTTGCAGTAATAAAAATCTTTGCTAAGACAATGATCTTTGCTTTGACAAAAGTATTTAATCTTCCCTACATCTTTGCTGAAAACAAAAACTTTAACGATAGCTAAACTTCTGCAGAAACTTTGATTGTGTTTGTTCAAGTTGTAATAAAAATGTTTACTTATTTGTTGAATTTGAAAACATTAGTCGACTCCATTATTGTAACAGAGCTGTAAGTACAAGTTATTAGAATCGTCTCGAACCCAACAGTAGCGGCGTCTCCAAAAAGAAAGCTAATTTCGAACAAAAGGTTTATATACGCTACCAAGGTTAATTAAGTTAGATTTAAATTAGCAAACTCCGCAATTTAGTTATACGCTCGCTAAAGTTTATCGATTAAGTGACGACAAGGTCAAAATCCGCTACAATATCTAGGATGCCAATGTCTAAGTTGCAGATACCTAGCACATCTAGTGGTTTGTGATTTGCTGTCAGTAAAGATAAGGTTGTATAAGTTAGGTTAGGTCGAAATTTAGCTGGTAGATAAAAATACATCTGTTTGGATAAAATGGTAACACATGCTCCAGTATCCACTAAGTATGAAATACTTTGATCCCCTATTCGACCTTGAACATACAATCCATTTCCTTGTTTACTGTTTCCTATTCCCGATATGTGTCCCCTCCCTGAAATGGAGGTATCAAATGGATAAGAAATAAACAGCCTGTTTTTACCACTTTTAAAGTATTCTTTTTGTGTGCAGTTTGAATCGTCGTGGGGTACTGTTGAATCTACAACCGCCCTTGACCCCTTACGAACGGTTGCGGACCATTTCCCGACTTTTGAAGATCTTCTCTCTTCTGTAGACAGAATCTCTTGGAATGCCCTTTTTTCCGACAATAATAACATTCGATCTTTGAATAGTCTCGTTTTGCAGGAACATTATCATTAGTCTTCTCTGTACTAGTGACAGACATAGCTTGTAGCTGTAACTCAAGGTCTTTTAGTCTTTTAGCCATAGAGTTTTCTTCGGCTGATATTTCTCGAACATGTCTTCGTAATCCAGTCCCACTTCTTTGCTCTTCGATTTGTCTGTATCCCTCTAATTCAAGGGCTAAGGTGATGGCCTGTTGGAGATTATCAGGTTTCCCTTGATATACCTGCATTCTCATATCTGGGTCATCAAGTGCATCAATGAAATGTGTTTTAGCCAATCGTTCCTGGTGAAAAGCTGACATTCCGGGATAAGCCAAGGCTGTTTGTTTGCGAATGGCCTGCCCCAACTCACGAAGAGTTTCCTTATTCTTTCGACGTCGGGAACGTAACTCCGCTAAGTATAACTCTGCTTGATTGTTTACACCGAATCTGTTATTCAATGCTTCTATAAGTTGGTTGACATCTCTTTGAGCATTTTCTGATAATGTACAGGCCAACTGTCGAGCAGCTCCTTGTAAATGTGCAAAGAGAAAATCCGCTTGTTCTGTCGCTTCCCATCTATTGATGCGACTTATAGTTTGAAATACTTTAATATATTCATCCCAGGAACTCTCTCCGTTGAAATATTCTGGCTTGACATGGCGATGACTTGAAGACCTGAACATACGAGTTGCATCGCCGTGACCTAACTCGAATGGAGACTGTCTCGGGGATGCCGCTTCGTTCTCTACACTGTCATTTGTTCGTATATTGAAAGATACTTCTCTGTCCTCTTCCATACTACTGTCTGTTGCCATGATGATTGTGTTTTTAACTTATGTGAATCCCACCGCTGCCTCCATTTGTAGCGGATTTTGACCTTGTCGTCACTTAATCGATAAACTTTAGCGAGCGTATAACTAAATTGCGGAGTTTGCTAATTTAAATCTAACTTAATTAACCTTGGTAGCGTATATAAACCTTTTGTTCGAAATTAGCTTTCTTTTTGGAGACGCCGCTACTGTTGGGTTCGAGACGATTCTAATAACTTGTACTTACAGCTCTGTTACAATAATGGAGTCGACTAATGTTTTCAAATTCAACAAATAAGTAAACATTTTTATTACAACTTGAACAAACACAATCAAAGTTTCTGCAGAAGTTTAGCTATCGTTAAAGTTTTTGTTTTCAGCAAAGATGTAGGGAAGATTAAATACTTTTGTCAAAGCAAAGATCATTGTCTTAGCAAAGATTTTTATTACTGCAAGAGTATTGTCCTGGCAAAGATTATTGTCTTGGCAAAGATTATTGTCACTGCAAAGATTGTTGATATAGCAAAAGTTATTGTCACTGCAAAGATTCACGTAGAACAAAGATCTTTGTCATAGCAAAGATTGACACTGCAAAAGTTTTGTCACAGCAAAGATTGTCGACACAGCAAAGTTTTTGTCACAGCAAAGATTTATGTAGAGCAAAGATCTTTGTCATAGCAAAGATTGACACAGCAAAAGTTTTTGTCACAGCAAAGATTTATGTGGAGCAAAGATCTTTGTCATAGCAAAGATTGACACAGCAAAAGTTTTTGTCACAGCAAAGATTTATGTGGAGCAAAGATCTTTGTCATAGCAAAGATTTATGTGGAGCAAAGATCTTTGTCATAGCAAAGATTGACACAGCAAAAGTTTTTGTCACAGCAAAGATTTATGTGGAGCAAAGATCTTTGTCATAGCAAAGATTGACACAGCAAAAGTTTTTGTCACAGCAAAGATTGATGTGGAGCAAAGATCTTTGTCATAGCAAAGATTTATGTGGAGCAAAGATCTTTGTCATAGCAAAGATTGACACAGCAAAAGTTTTTGTCACAGCAAAGATTTATGTGGAGCAAAGATCTTTGTCATAGCAAAGATTGACACAGCAAAAGTTTTTGACACAGCAAAGATTTATGTGGAGCAAAGATCTTTGTCATAGGTTGATGAATTCGTGAGAGTTGTTTGGTACTATCATTCCTTATGAACGGTCCTTAATATTGGGCGATGAAATGTGGCTGGCTCCTTCTAGTGTTATGAGTGTAGGTAGAGAACGAAGTGAAGCTGGCGGCAACCCCGAGACGTCTGTCAACTTGCAGAAAAATTCTCCTTTTTATAGCACAATCTCATGAATATTCATCTGCTTACAGGCGATTTGATTGGTTGAGAGTATAAATTCTTACGGTTGTTATAGACAACGACTATGCTGACGTCATTACTAATGGTCGTCTGCTAAACTCCGCTTCGAATAGACCGAATAAATTTTAGAAAATGGCGATAAAACTGACTAACGCTGCTCATATTTGTAAGAAATTTCCTGTCCGCATATATATATTTTTGTAATAAAATATGCTGATTTGATACATATAACTTTGTGGAGATAAGACACGCAAACCAGTGACATCACAAGTGTGGTACTTTGGTAGTCCGACAATATGGCGAAGCTTGTAATGTTATCCGATACGACGTCTTGTTCGTATGCTGTTTTGCAGCTCAATCTGAGAGATAATACGCTTGTAACTCTTTTCATATGAGATCTTGACACAAGAGAAGTAAATGTCACTGAAAAGTTTATCGTAAGTATTTATTGTTCCTAAACTCAAAACCTTTTTCCGACAGTGTTAGGTTATCCTCCATGTAAATTTGTCCGATGTCCGGTCAAGTCTGATTGTCGTTATAAGCCAAATACGATACACATTGTTTATTCTGAATGGTGGAGATAGTCAGTTGAATTTAACTAATAATGCAATATTTTTAACGAGAAAAACATGCATAATTTCATGGAAAACGGAAATATATAAAGTTATTTACCTGGATGGAAACTGGAGTGTATTAGATGGATAGTTCGTTGTTGTTGTTGTAAATAACTGTAAATTACCGCGAAATTTACAAGTTTCTTTTAACCAATCAGGATAAAATTAATAAAATTCCATTTAACCAATCAGAATTGGAATATTTTTGGGCAGTCATCAATCATAGTTAATATTTTATTCTTTTGACAGGTGGCAGAAATAACCCTTACTTTTTGTACTCACTGTCAGTGACAGTCAATGCGAAAACTGTCACAATATCTGTCAGACACCAAATATCTACCCGTATACCCACGCAAGGGCGTCATATAACGAATTTATCACCATCCAGAGCAGCTTGTTTAATTAACATGAGTATAATTAGCTAGTTCACAAAAATGTCATGGGTTGAGTGTATTGAGCAAGGTCTAAATGACGTCGCGAAATAAATAAATTCTATTGTGACGTTGCAAAGTTGTATCGGTTTTCACGATCTTTGAGACAAGCATAGCGTTCAATGCTGACGAAACAACATTCTAAACTGACGTCACAATAGGAATTCGTCTTGACTGAAGAATGCTGTGACGCACCAAGACCTTCACTCCGTGGTAATAACAGCGCGTGAGATCTTAACTCCGGGGTTATACAGAATCAAATATATACACGGAAAGCACTGGGATGCAGACTCACATTCTGGACGTTTTGACCAATCAAATGCCAAGAAATTTCTCTCAATGGTGATAAATGTAGCTGTCAGTTATACCAAGAAACTTTCATCAAAATATATTTTATAAATAACCATAGAGGAGATCACCACTGACTGACATTTCTCATCACAACCAATGCTTTGAACAATCTTCAAGTTAGGAGCAGAAATCGCCTTTTCGGTGATAAACTGGCAAAGCTGTCCGTTATACCAAGAAACTTTCATCAAAATATTTTATCAATAATCACAGAGAAAAAAAAAACATTTTTGCAACAAAATTTCTCATGGGTTGCCTTGGAAAAGGCTAGATCAGGGGCAGGCCATTCGAAAGAAGGTTAAATGGCGTGGAGTAACAAAGAAATTCCTTTTTCGGTTAGAGTGATAGTCCCTCACTCCGACACAGGCTTTCGATCAAGCAGTGAGGGTTCGAATCCCATTTCTGTGTGAATTTTCCACTTGATCATCATGTGGAAGAGTTGCAAGGTACTCGCCAAAGGTCTGGGGTTTCCTGCGGGAAATGAGCCCGGTTTCCTCTCCCACTAAACCTTGTAACGCAGCCATAAAAGTGGCATAATCTAGAGCGACGTAAAACATCAATCAATCAGTCCTTGGTGATAATACCACATCCTCTAACCTGTCGTCACAAACAACCGGTCCTGGGGGTTGTTTCTCAACAAAGTTACGACCGATGTACATGTAAGTCCAATGCAAGGCGTAACTACCATGGCAACATATATCCTCAGCATTACGTTACAACCAGGCGCAAAGTGCGTAAGTGTGTTGAGAAACAGCCCCCAGGGCAGATCAGTAGCCTGAACAATCTGTCTTGCTGGTGATTTGAATTAATCATGCACTTCATCATTTATGGCTTTGGTACAATTGAAGAAGAATCCCGATCTAGCCCCCCCACCCCCCCCCCCCCCCCCCGCCTCTCCTGTCTTAATCCCCCTTTGCCAGTCTTAAATTCCTTATATCAAATAGGTCACACAGATGGGGAAACAGCCCCTGAAAAATGTTCCACATTCACTGAAGCATGAGTAAAAATCCAGTCAGAATTAAATCTCTGATGGGGGGTAATGGACTGCACGATTTGAACCTAAAAATTCAGCGACCTATCAATTGAGGGCCTAAACTTGTACAAGTTTCCGTTGCTAACAGCATTTTTTTTTGTGGAAATTAGCAGCTTTCAAAGCAAACAGGTGGACATTTCAAACAGAACTTTTCACACAAACATGTAAATGATATACCTCTTTTGAACACAATTACATGTAGAAACTTGTATCCATTGTTATTTTAGACAAGACGATTTCCCCTGTGCCCATGTGTTTTAGTTTTCATAAATATATATAAAAAGGGAAAACTAAGCTGCACAAATTTCGCTAGCATGTAATAACAAAAATATTCACAAATCTTTACCTCCGTTTCCTCCTTTTTTGCTGGTGCCTCGGACATTTTCCTAAACGTGATCAGTCAAACATTCAGTCAAATTGCAAATGTGCAGTTTGTGCTGCAAAAATAAATTTATCTCAAACGCTACGCAACACAGTTACAACAGAAACTGTTCAAAAATTGCAAAAATTGCAACTTCTGTGCAGTTTTCTTGACAATTGTCCTATAATTTGTCCCAGTAATATAAGAAATTGTCTTCCGAAAAAATAAGTAGAAAAAATCTCAGTTCATATCAGACATTGCAACTGAGTGAGCACTGTGACAATGTCACCTTGAGTCGGAGAAGCGTCCAAGTTTGTCTTGCGGCAAAACATTTACGTGTACTTAGAGTCTTCAGAACTCCAAAAACACTTTGAAAGGAAGAAGTGAAATTTATATACCAGCAAATTAAGAGCCAGCAATTTAGTGACATACTGTCAATCCTTGAAATGGGGAGCAGACCTTGGTGATTTAACTATCTGATGTTTGAACAATTCAAGGGCTCATATAAGAATGACTTCAATTTCTCGCTGCCAAGCAATGTAGATTTGGCATGGCATAAATACTACAGCGTTGAATCAATTTGATTGATTGATTGATTGTTTGGTGTTTTACGCCGCACACAAGATTATTTCACTTATATGGCGGTGTTGCCAGTTTTATTGTGGGAGGATAGGTCGTTGAATAAATTTGACTAGTGTTAGGAGACATTGTTGTACAGCAGGATTTTGATTACCCACAATAATCCATGAAGTTTGTTTTTCGTTCAAAGGACATAAACATAATCCATAAAGTTTTTTGCTTTCAAAGAACAGTAAGTCCAAGTTTGCTGGTGATCTTGACTTCAGAATAGAAAAATATAAGGAGTAATCAATATCAGATTAATGTGGAATTCCCCCCAAAAGCTCATTCAAAAGAATAAACAACAAGTAAGACTAAAACCTATTTTGTGATCAATTTGTATCTAACTCAGCCAAAAAGATATCTGGCACAGAACCTATCAAATTCAAGGCATTTTTTTTTTCTCTACGAAAACGAATTAGCTAATAGCGCCATGACGTCATAGTTGACTTCTGATATGTTCATTACCATTGTTCTAACGCCATACACGACCGACATGATTGGTTGAAATGACTGCAATTTAAACATTCCAATGTCTAGTATGACGTCAAATAAGAAGAAATTTCTGATCATTGGTGACGGAAGATATGCATATTTTCAATTGCTTTTTCATTGACACCCTGGGGCCTAAAGGTTCGTTCTCACTGTGCGATTTGTTGCAACAACTTGGATGCATTTGACTGGTTGACAAATCATATTGACCAATTAAAAGCATCCATTTTAGTTGCATCCTACAAGTTGGTACAACAAATCACACAGTGAGAACGGGCCTTAAGAGGAAGCTCATTTTGTCTAAAATAAGAAACTATAAGTTTTCACTAAATATTGATAACAATATTTGTGTAGAGGGCTATTGAATCTAACAGAGCATGGTGGACAGCTTGCTCAGAATTTTGTAATCAGCTGGGAACAGAAACAAACTCAAAAGTTTTATGATCTCAACTTCAGGAGTGGAGTACAGAAATGCCTCTTGAGTCGTGCTCAAGGAAGTTTTATAATCCTGTAGATTTAATGGTTAAAATGCAACTATTTAGGCAAGTAAAATATCTAGAGCACTTTCTAATTAAGTAATAGGGAGATCTGTTTGTTACCCGGTACTGATTGTCAAATAAATGAAGGGGCCCCCGGTGGCTCGGTTGCCAGAGTGATCGTCCCTCAGTCCCATGTACAGGCCTTTCATCGATTTGGTGCGCATCCAAATCCCACTCAGACCAAAAACAATTTGAAAAAATTGTGGGTTTTTCACTTTAATAATTATTGCATGTGAAACAGTTGCCACCAACATGGACTCGAAGTTTTTCGGTTTCCTTCGGAGAAAGAGCTCAGTTGCCTCCACCACAAAAGCTGGCAACACTGCCAAAACAGTAAAAATAATTATTGAGTGTGGCATATAACACCAATCAATCAAGTACATGTACATGTAAATCATTCAAGAGATCAAACATATTAATTTCATGCTTTTATTTGGTTTGCTTTAACGACTTTCTTTTTCGTACAGACAACATATATGAAACGTAGAAAAAAGTTTGTTTAATATTAAAACTTGGTTATAGAAAAGACCGCTGGAACCCGCCTAAACAGATTGTGTCTCAATTTATGCTATTATGGCATGAATATTTTATGATGCAATCCATTAATGCAGGACAATCACAGCTGAGCTAAGAGATCAATAAAGTGAACGGTATTTATAACTCAGACAATTATTTTGTGATTGTCAGCTGCCCAAGTACATGTACATCCTTCATAAGAACTTAAATTTTATAAGGCCAAGGATGGAATTAAACGTACTAAGTAGGCTAATATATTTTTCAAATTAAACTTACAATATTTTTACAGTAAGCTAATATTTTTTTCAAATCAACCGTACCGTACTTGGAAGGCTAATATTTTCAAATTTAACGTACTTAGCGGGTTAATATATTTTTCAAATTAAACTAACTTTCTTACATGTAGGTGTAGTAAGCTAATATATTTGTCAAATTAAACATACTTAGAAGGCTAATATATTTTTCAAATTCAACATACTTACATGTAGAAGACTAATATATTTGTCAAATTAAACATACTTAGAAGGCTAATACATTTTTCAAATTAAACGTACTTAGAAGGCTAATATATTTTTCAAATTTAACATACTTACATGTAGAAGACTAATATATTTTTCAAATAAAACATACTTGGCAAAGCTATATTTTTCAAATTAAACATACTTTGCAGGCTAATATATTTTTTTCAAAATAAACATACTTACAGCTAACATATTTTTCAAATTAAACATACTTAAAAGGCTAATATATTTTTCAAATTAAACATACTTAGCAGGCTAATTATATTTTTCAAATTCAACATACTTATTGTAAGCTTACATATTTTTCAAATTAAACATACTTAGCAAGCTTCATGTAATATATTTTTCAAATTAAATTTACTTATAGCAGGCTAATATATTTTTCAAAATAAACATACAGTACTTTGCCGGCTAATATATTTTTCAAATTAAACATTCTTATAGTAGGCCTATATATTTTTCAAATAAAACATACTATGCAGGCTAATATATTTTTCAAATTAAACATACTTAGAAGGCTAATATATTTCTCAAATTTTCACATACTTAGAAGGCTAATATATTTCTCAAATTTAACATACTTAGAAGGCTAATATATTTTTCAAATTAAACATACTTAGCAGGCTAATTATATTTTTCAAATTAAACATACTTATAATAGTAAGCTATTTTTCAAATTAAAAACCTCCTGCATGGAATAATCTTCTCAGTTCTTCCTGGAAATCAAGTTTTGAGGTTGAATGTCAAAGACCAAATGATCACAAACACTCAATTTACTCTATAAAAACTGAATTACAGTTACATGTAATTTGTGAATTTTGGCAGCTCATGTCACTTTTCTTTGCAAACACAATGCATTTTCTAAGTATGTACATCATGTACATGTACACATATTTCAGAAAACCAAAGCTTGGCAGGGTGTCAAATATTTGAGGGGAAATTTAGAAAAACAACACAAAGCTCTAGATTTTTCTTTTCTTTCCAAAATGATGTGCTTCTAAAAACACTCAAATCTTGCTTCTTAAAATATTTTAATATAAATTTATTGTTAATAATTTCTGAGTATCAATCAATCTAGTGATAATAGATCAAAAACAAAAATTAATCATAATATTTTTTTTTAAATTGTCTATATTTATTAAATTAGGAGGCATAACAATTTTATTTTCAACAAAAAGAAAAATGTTGGGTGTAATACACTGTATGTGCTTTCACATCTTGCAGCCAGTATTGAATATTTCATTTCAATTTTAAAGTGCACTGTGGCATGACGTTTTTCATCATTTTTGATTGTCATGAGAGCTTTTGAAATATGTTGCAAAACTATAAGATTGATGTTGAAATAAAAAATATTGGTAAAGCTAGTTCCCTGAACTGAGCCAGTAATGGATAAAATTCAATAGCCAAGATGTATAAGTATATTTTTTAGTCTTCATTTCTTATAATAGCCGGGATGTACAAGTATATATATATTGGGAGTCTTCATTGCTTCTAAAAACTACCTTAACGGACATATATCCAAGATTGATACACGGAGAAAGCTCCCATTTCATATTTCTTGACAGAAATGACAAACAATTATCTAATTGTGTTTTAGCCAAATTTTTCCTATATTTGGCAGCTCATGCCATTTTAACAAACTGCGTCAATGGACTCGACAATGCTGTCAACCAATGCAGAGTTAGATAAAACTTGAATGGTTTCTTGGAGATAGGACTATTCCAGTCAAACAGCCTACGGAGCTTGATAACCCAGTTACAAGGTGTTCGGTAAGACAGAATACCCAATACATACATGTACATATCTTTCTCAATCTCAGAACAAATAGAACTTTATTGACGACTCAAGAATTTCACTCACAGATCGAGAGCTCTGGATATGGAATAAAAATAGAAATTTAAAAGAGGTTGGAACAAATTTGGTTTTAATGCAAATCGTCCCTTTAATAGTATCGTATTTCTTCTAAATATTCAGCCATTCTAATGGCCTAAATTTTCCATTGAGTACGACAAAAATTGAGACGTGGAGTTGTGTTTAAGGATAACCATTTTCACACACTGCACCGTGGGTCATATTGCCTTAAATTCCCTCTAATGGGCAAATTTTTCTGGCCACATTTAGCATAAATTTCTTTTCTAATTGTCAAATCCTTATGCGGAAAAAAGTGGCTGAATCTTTAGAAGAAATATGGTAAGCGGCTATAGTATATGTACATGTATGTACATGTAATTGTATACACTCTGGACTAAAATGATCGATGGAGATGAGCCCCATCTACAATAGTTAAAATGATCATTATTTGTCTTGTACACCACTAAAAAATTCCAAATAATCCTAAAGATTAATCCTTTATAGCATAAATTTTAATTAAAAAAAAACACAATAAATCAACATTGTAAATATATATTTAGGATTAAGGAACACTAAAGCACACAGGCACATGAAAAATCTTCTTGACTAAAATAGCCATGGTTGATTGATTGATTGGTGTTTTATGCCGATTGATTGATTGATTGATTTATTGGTGCTTCACGCCAAACTCAAGACTATTTGACTTTTACGGCGGCGTTGCCAGGTTTAGTGGGGGAGAAAACCGGCTTTATAGTCTGGAGAAAACCCCCTTCAAAATAACCATGGAGACAATTTTCTAATTGTTTTAAAAAAGGGGGTGGGAGGGAAGTCCTTTGTACCCTATCATAGGTTGTAATAACATTAAATTGAAACCAGAAGTAATTGAATAACATTCATTTACTTTTGTTCAAACCCTAGCCAAGAAATATGGGCTCTGCCGAACTTTTTTTTTTTCGGAATTTGTAAAAAGTGCAATGTCAGGGATTGTACAGTATGTTAGATTCTTGGTACCAGCACCATAGAGACTACTAAAACCCATATTTCATTAGGTTGACAACTGACAGGAGTTTGACTTTATTCAATAGAATTTTCTAGATAACATTTTCATTTTCAGATGGCAAAGTTAGCCCTGTATGGGCCAACGTTTTATATATACCCAGTTTTACGGTAACCAAAATGTCACCAGCTCAGCATCCTCTTTCATAATGCAGATATGTTTAACATTGTAAAAAAGTAAAACGTTAAACCTATGATATTTCATTAGGTTGAAGACAGACAGTAGAATTTTCTGAATTACGTTTTCTATTTCTGATGGCAACGTTAGCCCTGCATGGGCCAAAGTTACCCAGTTTTATGGTAACCGAAATGTCACCAAATCACCATCCTTAGTCATTAATATTAAATGATAAGTTCTTGTATTTAACTAAAACCCATGATACTTCATAAGGTTAAAGACAAACAGAAGTTAGTACAGCTTTATTCAGTAGAATTTTTTGGATTACATGTACACATTTTCATCCTCTGGTGGCAAAGTTGGGCCAAAGTTACCCAGTTATATGATAACCGAAATGTCCCCAAATCAGCATCCTTAATCATTATATTAAATAATAAGTTGTTGTATTTAACTAAAACCCATGATACTTTATGCATGGGCCAAAGTTACCCAGTTTTACGGTAATGGAAATGTCACCAACTCAGCATGAACAACACTTTCCCGATTGTTGGATAGTACCGGTACATCATATAATGATTATGTGTACATGTAGCTTTACTCTGCTCAAAGCTGAGCCTTGTTTATTCAGTAGTACATTCCCATCTGACCAGTTCATGCATGTACATTTATTGTTTTTGGCATTGATCTCGTACTTACACAATATAAGGTTGCTTGTACTAGCTAGTCTGAGAAAAAGTTAACTTATGGATTTATATGGACAGTAGCTGCAGCAGTCTTGCTGTAGATGTACATTATTAATAAAACACCGCTTGGAAAATCACCTGCTGGATTTCTACATGCCACATTGCAGGCTGCCTTTTTTTAAAAATAGGTTACCATAATTTTTATCTGGGGAAACCTATTTATGGGTTACCATAGATAAATTCAACCGACATGCCTGTATCTACATGTACATGTAAAAGGGTTACTTTTCTTTTTTAATATTTTTGGTTCTAACACATAACTATCATTTATTTAAATGTACACCATGTTTGGTTAAATAACAATAAAATATTAGTCCAAAACTGATACCTTTGGAATATCAAACTATTAATTAATTTTTCTTAAGACTATGGGGGATGGGATCTTTTATCATATTTTGAAAACAAAGGCACACTGGCACAGAGACACTGATAAAAAGAATGTTTCAGCAAGGCCCAGATGGCGTCTCACAACAATTTTTATTTATTTTCATTAATAAAGAGGCTTGAGATCTCAAAATGTGTGTATTTTTTCATTTACTGCTGTTAACCACAATTGTGAAATTACTGGCTATTCTTCTCTTCTGAATGAAAAAAAGTACAAATTGGAAGCTTTTAGTGCTATGTACTTAACTCATTAGTGAGAATGTATGTTAAACTTTAATTGATTTATGTTTAACGTCACACTCAAGATTATTTCACTTGTATGGCAGGCGTTGTCAGGTTTAATGGGGGAGGAAACCGAACTCGTTGTCCGGAGGAGAGCATGTGATATCATGCAACCAGAGTAAAAAATGCATGAACCGTAGTCTATCTATTTCAGTTTTAAAACGTACATTAAAAACAATGCATTTTATTTGGTCAGAGAGGGATTTGATCCTCTGTCGAATCGACAAAAGGTCTGTGTCGCACTGAGAGACTAGACTAATCACTATGCCAATTGAGCCACTGAGGCACAAAGAAGTGTTTAGAGTAGCCGTACTCATGTGTCTCTTTCCTGTGTTACTTACTTGCCGGTCAGGTTGACTTTGATCTAATATAGTAGGCCTATATTTTACTTTAAAACGAAAATATCAAGTAACATAATTAAAAAATCCAGGAATGTATTTTTTTTATTTTTAAATCGTCCATTAAAAAGTGTTTGTCATTCAATTAATTGATTATCCCTATACGGCTATAGGCCTACCCGTGTGTCTTAGTGTTTATAAATACGGTAATACCTGAGTTGCATGTTGCTAAATCCTCAATAACAAAAAGGTTCTGAATGAGATTTAAACTTTCAACACATCTCAGTCCAGGGGCTCGTTCTACTAAGTTGGCGTATGTTGCGCCAGTCGCAAATGCTTGTTAAATTATAGGAACTTGCACATGGTCGCAAGTCTAGAGGCGCAACTCTATGCTGTAAACCTATGCGTAACTTTGCGCCAGCTTAGTAGAACGAGCCCCAGGAAGATGATTGACCAGCAGTTAATCATTGAATGTTTTACAAGCGCTCTCTTGAATTAAGATGAGAATTTGCACTCTTCTACTTTTTTCCAGCACTTGAATTAACTCAGACATTACCGTATATCCCAGACAAGTATATAGGCCCTATGTATAGGCTATAGCCATAAGTCATTTACCTGTGGGCCGTTTAAAACATATTATTGTATATGGTGAAGTCTACAAAACCAACAAATAGCACTAGTACAGAACTAGTATAATTTAGGCCTATAATTTACTTATACTATAAATACAAGTAATTAAGCCTGAAATATAGAGAATAGTAAAACTATAGAGAATAGTGAATCAACTGAGTGACCTACTTTGTTGGTAACAACAATGACCTACATTATATCTGTAACTTACATGTATAAGACACCTGAGGAACAAAAGTGTGTCACACGCCTAACACGTGACCAGGTGACAGATAACAAAGCGCAATTTCGCTGACTGACAGAAAGTTTTAAAAGTTTTGATTGGCGGGACCGAATTTAACACCTCAATAAATCGTCATCGAAGAAAGCCCGAACATTTTTTTTTCTTTATATTTTTAAAGTTTCGCATTCAAGGCAAAACACATCAAATGACAGCTGACAGAACGACTGCAAATACCGTAATTTCTAAATAATAGATCGCAAATGCGTTTAGTGATTCTCAGCAGACAAAACATAATAAATAAATCAGGCCGAAAATAGTTACAAACCAACTCCAGTCTCCAGTCCAAATCCAAGACAAACTTGTAAAAATTAAGCTCAGTTCGAAGCACTAGGAATAACATTTGCGGGAAAGAAAAAGTGAAAACATCAACATTGACAATAAGAATAGGCTTCCTACCTTCACTTTGGGAATTTTTTTCAAGCTGACACGATTTGGTATTCCATTCAGATGAGTTTTTTCGTCGTCGTCCCTCGTCGATGTTGACGGGGACGGGGAGGACGCCATATTTTGAACACCTCACACAATATCAACCTCCAGGCAAAAAGAGTTCCATTTTGGAATCGCGTGTTTCGCTTGGCTTGGCATGACAGAATGAAACATAGCCGTAGCTTATTCTTCCAATACCAAAACATGTAATATGATAATGTTATTAATCAGGATATACCCAACTGACAATGTTACAGGTCAGTGGACAGCCCATCGAGATCTAAAACTAATGAGCTGCCAAAATTCACACTTTTTTCATAAGTTCTGATCGTCACGACAGTAAGAGCGTAGCCGCACTCGTACGTGTGTCTCTATCCTGGTTTACTTACTTTGCCGGTCAGGTAGTAAGAGCTAGGCTTTGAAGGCCGTCGAAAAACTAAATGATTGGCGTTGGAATGAGGAAAATCCATACAGTAGGCCTATGTGGCCTGTATGAACCTAACATGTGTTCGAAAAGTAAACAAAATTTAAATAACCGGGACGACCATTCATTCATTCTAAGCCAAAGTTAGTTCAAAACAATACTTTATCGTACATTCTCGAGACTAGAAGCACTAAAAAACTTAACTGAATTATAGGCCTACGTCTTGAGAAAAATAGCCAATAATTTCAACATTCTGTTTTAAAGTCAAAATATCAACAATTTGGCAGCTCATGCCACTATAAGAACGCCCGCAATTAGAGCTAATTAAAACTTTAATTAGCATAATAATTAAGTACATCAATGAAACTTTTGTGTAAATGACCATTACGGTTCCTTCAATGAGGATCTGCCATTCTTAAGTGGCAAAGCCTGTACCAAGTCCACTTAAGAAAAGGTCAAAGGTCGCGATTAGCGTCAAATAGTTTTAATTAGCATAATTGAGTACATGAATGAAACCTATATATAGGCCTACTAAAATGTTTATTGGTGGTGGGAATCCAGATCTATCATTCTTAAGTTCTAATTCCTGTACTTAATCAACTTAAGAACGCCCGCAATTAGAGCTAATTGCCACTTTAATTAGCATAATTGGGTACGCCAATGGAACCTTTGCAAAAATATTTATTAGGGTTCCCTGAATAAGGATTTGTAATTCTTAAGTCTTTACTCCTGTACTGAGTCCACTTAAGAATGGGTTAGCCCCATATAGGTTTTATTCAACACAACCCAGTACATCATTGGAATTCCTACTAAAATGTACCTCTTGGGGTTGTTTATGGATTGTTGCTGGTCAGCCATTTTACATACAGGCTTTGAGCTTCTATCTTCTTGTCATCTTGGGATAGACCTTATCTTAATTGATGGGCAATATGGCTATATTTTTTTTGTTCTAAGTTATTTAGTTTCTGGAAAAGGGTCTACTTATTTCTTAGCATTAACCCATACTGAGGCGAATTGTTGGACAACCCTGTGAAATACTTCAGTGGTCCTTATTACTTTCACATTACATTCTGGTAATTCCTGCTTCAGCTGTGGCCTGTGAATTTCAAGGCATTTATTTTGAGCATTCAGTTTTGCAGGAAAATTGAAAGGCCTTTCTGATGTTCCCTATGTGACGCTGCTAGTTGATACTGTTCTTCAAATAGGTATGTTGACTGTGGGTAATTCAGCTTCAAATACAAGGGCTGGTTATGTAACAGATGTAATGCTGATTTCACGAAAGTGTTTTAGTAAGCTTACATATTAATCCATTGCGCTGGATAAAATAAAGTGAAGTTCAAGTTTAAGTCATCAAAAATAAAAAAATCTTTAAAATCATTTGGATATTGGTTTTCAGTGGATTTATTCACTGGTAAACTGTTTCAGCAGAGGGCGCAATTAATTATAAATCATTTTCGCATATATCAGTCCTATTTGACCAGGTACAGGATTTCGGCATATACTTTTAACTATTCAAAATTGAGACACTATGGTGTTAGCTGTTCTGTACGGAGGCCTATTGGTGAAATTTTAATTTAACCAGTACGTGTTTTCCCGTCTTTTACAGCATTTTACACAAGCGGAAACTTGGTTAGATTCTGTATGTCACAGAAAATCAAGCGCGCGTCATAAGAATCATACCTTTGCAGAGAAAGTCGAAAAACCCATGTAAACTGTCAAATCACAAGTGAAACAAACATTTCCACCGCGGTGAGAATGTTTTCGGCGCGATGGGAATGTTTTCGGTGCGGTGAGAATGTTTCCACAGCGGAGGAAAGTTTTCATCGTGCAGAAAAGGTTCTGAGTGCGTTGGAAATGTTTCCCTTGTGATTTTACAGTTTACATGTTTTTTTTTACTTTCTCTGCAAATCGTTTTACTTAAAGGCATGGTTCTTGTGATACACGCTTTATTTTCTTTGACATACAGAATCTCTCGTCTCTAAACCAAGTTTGCTCTTGTACAAAATGCTGGAAAAAACCTTGGAAATGTCAAAATTCCACCCATGGCACTAATACGGCTCCGTAGTTCTGATTGTGTGATAAATGTGGAACAGATAGTGGACGAATTTGATTCTTGCTTGTTCACCTTACCAAAACTTGAGAGCAAAATATTTAAAGCTGCTTCCGAGATGAAACACAACTATTTTCAAGCTAGTACAATTTTGTTACACAAACAACATGAAAGTATAGTCATCTTTTGGGAATTTTTGTGTTTGGCTACATCCTCAAATTAGAGACCATGCTGAGAAAAAAAGTATTGTTTTACTTGAATGTACCAGACGTTAAATGCACAACTGTAAACATGATATAGTACTGCATTTGTATAACACCAATAAAGGAAGTCGATGAGAAACCCAAGCAACTCCAAATCGTTTACGTCAAAGAAACACCTTGTCAGCGGGTATTCCAGAAACAATAATATCCTCGGCGCGACATTATTTTTCTGGAATACCCGCTGCCTCGACATTTCTCTATTAGGTAATGTGAAAGTAATAAGGAGCACTGAAGTATTTAACAGGGTTGTCCAACAATTCGCCTCAGTATGGGTTAATGCTAAGAAATAAGTCGACCCTTTTCCAGAAACTAAATAACTTAGAACAACAAAAATCTAGCCACATTTCCCATCAATTAAGATAAAATCTATCCCAAGGAGATAGAAGCTCAAAGCCTGTATGTAAACAGTTTCAATGGCTGACCAGAGACAATCCATAAACAACCCCAAGAGGTACATTTTAGTAGGAATTCCGATGATGTACTGGGTTGTGTTGAATAAAACCTATATGGGGCTAACCCATTCTTAAGTGGACTCAGTACAGGAGTAAAGACTTAAGAATTACAAATCCTTATTCGGGTGTTCGTAAGTAGATTAAGTACATGGTTTGGAACTTAAGAATGATAGATCTTGATTTCCTCCACCAATATGGATATTTTAGCATTGGTTTCTTTGGTCTACTCGATTATGCTAATTAACATGAATTTGGGGATACTTTGAGAGGTCGCTGCCAGGATTGGTACAGGAGATGGAGGTTCCACAGCCTCCCCCTTCATATCTCCAGCTTCAAACCTTTTGTACTCGCAATGCTAAACAAATCTCTATGGGCTCCCAGACTATATAGGCTAATGGAAAATTCGTTTAGATATATTTCTGAACACACAAACTCACAAGCACAGGGAAAATCTCCTGGAGTCTAGATATGAATAACACTACTCGTCCAAAAGTTCATCTCGGGATTCCACACCGCATTTAGAATTTCTTAGCTATATAAGCAGACATAGGCCTTTGATTTGTGTAATACAAATGCACTTCATTTTGGCAAAACCTAAATATATTTTTAAAATCCCCGTATTTTTATTCATACAAGATTCATCGCGAGCATCTATGTAGCGTGTCTGCCGGCAAAAAAAATAGTTATTGGGAAAAATCGATGTTATTTTATTTGAAAAATTTAAACAACTCCACAAGCCTCCTTTTGATAGCAATCCATATGCAATGATACACAGATTACAAATACTTATCTAAATCTTCTTTAAACCATGTCACAAAATTTTAAATTGATTGATTGGTTGATGTTTTTGCCGCACTCAAGATTCTTTCACTTACAAGACGGCGTGACCAGGTTTAACTGAGAAGGAAATGTGCTCTTTGCACGGAGGAAACCGGCGAGCAGGCCTATCTGGCAACGTTCCCTTGTAGGCCTACATAGGACGATCTACTGAAAAACCCATTCAAAATATTCATAAAAATGTGTATTGAACATAGATAACACTAAACAGACTGATAGCTATGTTAAATCTCATATTTATGTGGCATGAGCTGCCAAAATGTTGATATTTTGACGTTAAAACAGAATGTTGAAATAATTGGCTGTTTTTCTCAAGATGTATAATCCAGAGGCATTTTAGTGCTTCTAGTCTCGAGAATGAACGATAGAGTATTGTTTAGAACTAACTTTTGATTAGAATGAATGAATGGTCGTCCCGGTTATTTAAATTTTATTTACTTTTCAGACACTATTTCGGTTTGTATAGGCCGTAGACTTTTTGGATTTCCCTCATTCCAACGTCAATCATTTAGTTTTTCGATGGCCTTAAAAGCCTCTTACTGTCGGGACGATCAGAAATTATGAAAAAAGTGTGGATTTTGACAGCTCATGCCACTTTAAGCCTGCCGCAGACGAGAGCTATCTGCTGAGCTAAATTTCATTCGTGGCACTTGCCTTAAGCACATAGCTCACGTTAGCGGTGAACTTTTGGTGAGATTTTCGTCATTCGTGGCGCTGCGTCAAATATCCAACGTGTTTGATAATTTTGTTCATTCGTGCAACTTGCCTCTCGTGTGCGGTGAACGTGAGCTAACTGCTTACGACGTTTTGCAACGTCATGGCGCCATTCTGAAGTACCAGCTATATGTATCTTATATTAAGATAAGTTTTTGGATTCAAACATTACAAACTATTTATCCTTTGGGTTTGAACTTGGACCCCGGAAGATGTCGTGAAAAAACTATAATACCATTTGTGTTTCAGTATAACAAAGCTAGCATCGCTATGGCCAAGATTATAGTAGAAGAATACAAACTACTTCAAAGTAAACTTGCTCGACCTCTGATCCAAAGGCCAGTCATTGCTTATAAAAAGAACAAGAGTTTGAAAGACATACTGGTCAGGGCTAAACTCCCCTGTCGGCCTTCTACCTAGGTTTTCTGGGAAAGGGTATGGGGGGGGGGGGGCATATAATATATAGTCTGACGATATTCTTACTATAGCTTAAGATGCGTAAGCGTTGTCAATGTAATACAAAGTGTTCCACAAAATTCTACTGACTAAGGCCAAGCTCCTGTCAGTCGTCAACCTAATGAAATATCATAGGTTTACTTTATTACAACAATTTATGATGGGGTATAAAGGTCTAAATGATATACCTCTTTTTAACACAATTAGAAACTTGTCTCCGTGGTTATTTTAGACAAGAAGATTTCCCCTGTGCCCGTGTGTTTTAGTGTCCATAAATTTATATTAAGATATCTATAATGATACATGTACCAGCAGCCTCGTATACTGGGCTCCACCTATCACCAAGCTGTAGTGGCAAAATACTGTTGGACTACCCCTTTTTAGGGCTATATGTGATATTTGAACATGCACAAATCCAGAATAATTGAATAATTCAACACTATAAGTAGTTTTGATTGATATAGTGTTGAATATTTCACGTTTACACGTCTCAGATTCTACTGTTGAGGAATATAACTTAACATTCAACTCTTTCAGAATTTTAATTCTTTCTATTTACCAAAAGACGATCGTTTTAATGGATTTTATTTAAAATATGTGTAAATTACAGTGGCAAACCCAATAGCGGTAAGGTCGCTGGAAGTCCCGTGACGTCATGACGTTGCAAAAAGTCGTAAGCAGTTAGCTCACGTCCACCGCAGACGAGAGGCAAGTTGCACGAATGAACAAAATTATCAAACACGTTGGACATTTGACGCAGCGCCACGAATGACGAAAATCTCACCAAAAGTTCACCGCTAACGTGAGCTATGTGCTTAAGGCAAGTGCCACGAATGAAATTTAGCTCAGCAGATAGCTCTCGTCTGCGACAGGCTTAAGACACAGAAATCGAATCTAACGTATAGATGTTATATTTGTTTTGAAACCATTTCTCCACTCTGGATTTTGTCGCATAATAATGTTAATTATCACTCTTTGATGGTATTAATTTGCTGTTAAGTAAATTTACTCAGCTTGTTAAGTCGTCCTTATAACTGGTGTATCTTGCAAACCATTTACAATATCCATTGTGAGCCGCTTTATTGTGAACTAAGCAATATTCGTACTTTTCCAGTAATGTGAAGACTCACGAGGGATAATATATTTCCGTCATTTCAAATGAAAACAACAAGAAGAAAAAAGACATTTGGCAGAGCTAAATGAGCTTGGCTGAGCTAAATGAGGCTTTTCTCTGAATGTTTACGTTTGTTTCTTGATGTTTGTAAGGATAACTTTCTACCAATTAAACAACATCGAACAAAAGTCAAATATTTTGAAAAAAAATAACATCAATACCTGCTGTTCAATGCTTTGAACAGACCCATTAACAGAATTTGGTACTCGCCGTGCACTTTGGTGCCAAAACTTGATGGTAACTTCTAGATGTGCACGGAATATTGTAAAGTTCACAGGGCTGCCAAACCGGATTAAACTTGTCAATACCAATGGTAGATGACTGTATTGGCGCTCTCCACAATGCGAAAGGTTGACCTCCTCAAATGATTTTGACAGGTTTTATTAACAGAAAAGGGTTTGCAAATGCCATTTGGTTTGAAGAATTCACCAGTCACGTTCCTAAGATGCAAAAGGTTTACCTCCCCAAATGTTTTTGGCTAGTTTTGTTAACAGAAAGGTGTTTGAAAATGCCTGCCTTCGCCTTAGTTATGCCATTTGGTTTTAAGAACTCGCCAGTCACTTTTCTAAGATGGAGAATCCATTAATCGAAGATCGACAAAAGATTTTACAAAATGCCTTTTTCACAGCGCGTGGAGAATTCTGTGAAAATATTCACAGACGAGCGCGAATATAGACAAAAAAACTTGTTTAGAATTCTCCATTAAGGCGCAGAAATTGATTATCCGTAATATCTGCCATGTAAGACAGGTCCTCGTGAATGACATTTTTTTTTATAAGCTTTCATCTGTGAATAGTGATAAAATATGGATTCGGGGAATTTTTCTTGTCATAACATCATGCAGGGAACGCAAGTTTACACAGGATTAAACCATTACAACACATAACTCTTGCATTTTTACAATACGTGGATTGAGTTATTTTCTGTTTATTTTGGGTTTCAACATGATTCACATGCATTTACTTCAATTTTTGTTAACCCACCAGTCATGTTTTATATGTCGAAATGAAGTTAACGAACTTTTAAGGAATAGAAAAAGCCTCTGGGCTTATTCCCGTCCATTGCTACGAGTTTTCTTGATCTTATGTATTGGTTTCGGTTGAATAAAATTAAATTGAAAAATTTAATTGAGTTATGATAATTAAGTTTTTGGAATTTGAGAGGATCATGACTTGGTCCTTACTGAGAACATCGATTCCATTAGTCCGGGTTTCTGACTCCAAAATTACTATTTTTTTATACTAGTCCCAGATCTGATCTACACATTTTCGCTTTATGCACTGACTTGCTTATTGTTCTTGTGAGTTACTCCCCTTTATGTGAACTCTCTTGTTTTGGAATAATGGCAAGTGTCTGTCTGTTAAACTCTGTTAATTTATTATCATTCGATTATTTTGTGTGTAAATTGTAATATTTGAGTGTGTTTAGACCAGAGCTCTTGTTCAACTTCACGGTACCCGAGAAATACTTACATTTTTCGTAGTTAACTATATATATATATTAACAATTTGCGTCTGATAACGAAAACCGGGCCCTTTTCAATGGCACGAGATAAAAGCTTTGAGAAATGTATCCGAATTAGACTTGTATCTGAGTTGTGAATGAAACATCATCCTTCCGAATGCTCATTAGTCACTAGTTCAACAAATTAAATGGTCTGCTTCTTGGTATCAGTTATTATTTTAATGTCATCCTAGTATCATGAAAATTTATATACAAATTTCAATGATAGTTCTAGTCCGCAATATGTTGAGTGGATTGAAGGATAAATTCTGATACGCCCGCACGGGCTTCTTCAATACCACGTCAACATAGGGCGCATTTGAAAAATCTAAGAGTTGCTCTCGGAATTTTTAAAAAATTATAACTCGCAATTTTTAAACATTACTCACCTAAAATTTTGCCAGAAAGCTTCTTTGATAATCCCTTCGTAGAGCTAAACCATCATTTGTGACCTTAAAATCTGTTAGCAGCCAATTTCGCTAAGTTTGAATTCCGTCTGTTGACTAAAAATTTTCTCGGGCGATCACACCGCCATCTACCGCGAACTTTCAAATCATGCTCGCCACTACAACCGGTAACGGCTGTCAGGGAAATGTGGTGATAACGCAATGGGAATTTAAACTTAGCGAATTTCGTTGTTTGGCGATGTGTATGATCACAAATGATGGTTTAGCTCTATGAAGGGATTATCAAAGAAGCTTTCTGACAAAATTTTAGGTGAGTAATGTTTAAAAATTGCGAGTTATAATTTTTTAAAAATTCCGAGAGCAACTCTTAGATTTTTCAAATGCACCCTATGTTGACGTGGTATTGAAGAAGCCCGTGCGGGCGTATCAGAATTTATCCTTCAATCCACTCAACATATTGCGGACTATGATAGTTCACACTCACATGTTGGGCAACTTTGGGAAAGTTCCGCGAGTTGACGTTGAAGGTAGAACTAGCTATTAACAACAAGCTTGGGGCATGCACTGTTGTCATAGAACTTGATAGTTCGGCGAAAACGCGAATGAGGGGAGATAGAGAGGAAATTGTTATTTTTGTTTAAACTTTCCTACAGGCAATGAACCCGCCCCCCCCCCCCCCCCCCCCCCCTAAACGTGGCAATGCTGCTATATAAGTGAAATAATCTCAAGTGCGTCGTAAAACATCAATCAACCACCTTTCCTCTGAGTCCAAAGACCTTTTTTTTCTTATTTGTGAAAGAGGTGTCAGTAAGGTCACGTGGTCTCCAAAACCCTAACAAGCACAGATCGTGTTTGAAAACAACTCAGTGGGCGCCATTTTGTTCCATCTGTGAAAGTCATAGTTGTGTAGTTGTTTTCAACCACCCTCTTGTTTTTCGCTATCGTGACGTCACAATGAAATTGAGAATATAATGATGTTTAATGATGTTGAGTGTAATGAAACACAAATAAAGCGGATATAAATCTGAAATCATCAGTTACATTTCTTTCTTTATAAATTATAGTTCAAGATTAACTTAGTCTCACTTTGAAATGCAGTGGAACCTTTAGGATTGCTTCCTACATGCATGCTCATATTCAAATTGTCTAAAAAAGGCAAAACAAGAATATTTGAACCAATTTTATTTTGGATAAACTAACCAAACAAAAACAAGATTTCCTGGAAGTAAATTTTTAAAGTGGCATGAGCTGCCGAAATTCACACTTTTTTAATAATTTCTGATTGTCACGATAGTAGGAGGCTTTGAAGGCCATCCAAAAACTAAATGATTGGCGTTGGAATGAGGGAAATCCATAAAGTCTACGTCCTATATGAACCGAAATAGTGTCCGAAAAGTAAACAAAATTTAAATAACCGGGACGACCATTTATTCATTCTAAGCCAAAGTTGGTTCAAAACAACACTTTACTGTTCATTCTCGAGACTAAAAGCACTAGAAAGCTTCTGAATTATACGCCAATAATTTCATCATTCTGTTTTAACGTCAAAATATCAACATTTTGGCAGCTCATGCCACTTTAAGTTAAAATACATGTACCTGCCTCAAAATGAGCAGAAAAACTAAATTTAGTGTCTTAACAATTGAATTGCAGTTAATTTAATTGGGAAATATTCATTTTCTGTCAACTAAAATACTCAATTCCCCTTTGAATTAACTTAATACTTAAGATTAAGACTTGAAAAATTTGGAAAATTAGAATGGCTTCTGTTTCTTTTTACAGTATGTGGTATGCAGAGTTTAGAAAATTGAAGCATGGCTGAAGTTCAGAAGCAGGATGATGGTGTTGAAAGGGCAGAGTTACATGCCCCTTCTTCACCACCGGTGAATGACCACCAGAGGGAGCTTGCAAATCAAGCAATGACAGACTTTGAAAATGGCCGCTATGACCAATGTGCTCAGACAATGAATAAGCTTTTAAATCAAAGACCAAACGATCCAAAAGTTGTGCACAACAAAGCTGTTTGTGAATTTTATAAAAACAAAGTCTCTAAAAAAGAATTTCGTCAAGGATTATCTAAAGTGTGTGATCTTGTAAGTTTGATAGTTACTGAAATGAAATTTGTCCTTGCTCCTTCACAAGTATAATTTTGTAACAAATCTATCAGTATTATGGAAATATTATGCATAAACTTTATACAAAGCTGATTAATTGAAACTGTTAAAAACTTTTTAGTAGTGTACTTTACTCTATCTGACATTATACATTTATAAAGGTCTTCTTATTAAACGAGTGGGCCTCGGTGGCTCAGTCGCTTTGATTGATAATCCCTCAGTCCGGCACAGGCCTTCCATTTATGCGGTACGGAATCAAATCCAACAGTGATCAAATAAAAACTCTGTGTGGATTTTCTCCTTTTTCCTCTCAGCAAAGAGTTCTGTTTCCTCCAATCTATGATGTTTAAATCCCACTCAGACCATATAAAAATTGAATAAATCACTCATACCATTGACTCCCACCTAAAAAATCGTACAAAAGCTTATTTACTTCAAATTATTTTCAAATCTCCTAAAATTTATTCTCTGTCTCATCTCACATGCTGCATAAATATCTTACTCCTTCTTAATTTTTTCTCTCACAAAATCCAGTACCACATCCGATCTGAAAATGCCGAGAATGTTGAAGATGTAGACCATGGTATTGTTTATTACAACCAGGCAGTTTTACTGTACAGGTTACATCAATATAAAACAGCAATAGCCATTCTGGACAAACTATTCCAGTTTGTGGAACCGTTAGGTAAGGAATTTCCAATTATTTTTTGATGTTTCACGTTGCCTTAGTGCATTGTCATTCAGTATTTGGGCGTTTTTATTATTTATTTATTTATTTATTTATAAAACCATATTTTAACAAGATGCCTGTTCAGTGCCGTAGCACACAGGGCCCTGTATACACAAAATTGACACAGACATATTTACAATATACACAAGAATAGACACTTTTAAAAGTTTTTTAAAAGTTAGTGGCTCAGCAGGTGTTAAACTCTTGGTCTTTCAATCTAAATTCAATTCAATTTCCAGTTGGGGACCTTGTGGCTCTGCTTTAGCCATTTAGGCTGAACATTATTTCCCGAGGGTCAGCATGTTGCTCCAAGAAACGAGCATGATTTTTTCCCCTAGTAAACCTGGCAACGCCTCATATATTAAGAATGAAATAATCTGGAGATCCGTTTAAAATATTGATCAATCAGTTGTTGTTGGTATTTTTTCAGAGGAGGTTTTAGCAAAGAAAGTCATGTTTCTTCTTGTGGAATTATACCTCTGCACCAACCAGGTATGTCATATTTTTATTTTTGAAGAACACGAGCTTGCAATGATTAAAAGCAGTAAAATCAATTGTCAAACACCGTATGTACATGTATGTCCAGTTATGTTTGAAATGCAGGCCTTATTTTTTCAAAAGTTGGCGTGAACGATCCACTGTTTTTGTGAAATTAAGCTGGTATAATTGTCCGTTCAGTTTTGCAGCAAAATCTTGCATGACCAATTAAAATTGAATTTTTTTTAGCTTTATACAAATGGTTCACAAGATGAGAAAAATATCTTTAAATACTAATTAAACAAGAAGACATTAGTCAGGAATTTGAAGCTCCTTCAATAAAAGATGGTATATCAGACAACAACTGTGTCATAAAATTTTATCTTCTTAATTTCAAACGTTATATAATTTGTAAAACATTTTTTGTTGCAGCCAGAGAAAGGAATCGGAATGTTAACATACATGGAAAAGTCCTTTTGTAGCGGTGGAAAATCTGGCGGTGCATCAGGTGCTGTCTCCCTTGAACGGGAAGGAAGTAAAGACGCTCGAGATAAAAGTGAGGGTCCAGAAGATGTGCAAGATGATATGAAAATTAGGATTTGTCAGGTGAGAAAGACATGAGTGTTAATACCGTATTTCTTCTAAATATTCAGCCATTCTAATGGCCTAAATTTTCCATTGAGTCAGACAAAAAAGGGGACATGGAGTTGTGTTTAAGGATAACGGTTTTCACACGGGAAACGGGATCATATTGCCTTAAACTCTCTCTAATGGGCAAATTTGTCTGGCCTCATTTAGCATATTTCTTTTCTAATGACCAAATCCTTATGAGGAAAAAAGTGGCTGAAGAAATATGGTACACCTTTCCTCAGTTCCGATGTTTGCGATATATATGAGCATAAAGTTCAAACTCAAAAGGAGACGAAGCATAAACAGAGTTACATGGATATTTCTGTTGGTTGATCTTTATATTGGTTTAAATGTCAAACTCAAAATCAGTTGAATGGCCAATGGAGCAAAAAGCAAGGTCAAATCAGAACTGTGGACCCGTGTATCTATTATCTATTTGTGGATGAACTTCACGGTGCTAGCTTAACATGAGGTTGTCGAAAAACAAAGCCAAAGGGCTACTTGAGATGGTCAACATGTATTTGTTAGTGATTTATTAAAAATTGTTATAAATAACTAGACTAAGTTATAACTATCCCATGTTTAGTCTAACAATAACTACCCACCGCGAAACTCGGTGAGAAACTACCCACTGAGTAAAACTGGAAAAAAGAAAACAAAATAGAGAGGAAAAGCAGTTACATATGGAAATATTTTAATTGAAGGGCAAACAATTTGGTTGTATATTTAATGTTTATGCGAAAGATTGTAACACAGAATATGCACAATATATCATTTATATGTTTGAGGGCCGCCTGCATGGCACAGTGTCTTCCAGTAACACAGCGCAAGGACTCAGGCTTGTAGGCAGAGGCGAAACTGTAAGACACGCTCTTTTACCGACCAGAGCCGAACTCGACCGAGGACTGGCATTGAACCGTTCGGTAGTTGTTTATTCAGGCTAGCAAAAAACGATGGGTGTTGACTGCTGGTGGTCGTTTTAAAAAAAACGACCGCTTGAAAGAGCAAACGATAACTGGAAACGCTCCCTTACATAACCTTATAACATCTCCATATAAGTGAAATAATCTTGAGTGCGGCTTTAAACAACAATCAATATTATCACTCACTCAAAAGAATTTGCCAAATTCCTTAATATTTCATTTTTTCTTTTCAGTATAAAGCCCAGTGTTATTTGAAGATCAAGTCGATGAAGTCTTGTAAAAGGGAAATAAAACTGTTAACAAATGCTATCCCATCGGTAAGTTTAATTTTGTAAAAAAAACTTAACTGGATATAAAGTCATTCAGAAGAAAACATATTTTCTTTTTCCTGTCTTAAAAAGCTGCTGTAAAAATGTGCATAAGCCTGAGGGGATAAGGGGAGAGCACTGCATGCTTTGTATCTAGAATTACTGCCGAGCCTGATGACGTCACATAGATTTACGCAAAGCCAGGGACTCATAGAAGTCCAAAATTTACGAACCGAAATTGAAAAATTCAGTTTCTTAGAAGGCGAAATTCAGTTTTTAAAAAATTTACCGACCATTTTAGGGTTAAAATTGAGTTAAAATCTATGTTACAAACCAGTTCCAATTTAATATTTCTTTTTTCTTGAAAGTATGAATTCCAAGAAAAAAATCTGGTTTGACAAAAAACTAATGATAATAATATATATATATATGTAATGTCAAACCTAGATCAAAGTTATCCATAATCTCTTCTTCATGTGCAACAATAAAAAAAATACACATTGATTTAGTTACAAATGAATTGAACTATTTGAGAACTATGGTTCAGGGGAGGTAACTAACTTATTATCGTAATTTCATGTTATAAGAGCTGTCTCCCCTTTTATTTTCTATACGACCAAAAACAACTGAATAAAATATAACAAATCGCGAAAATTTCTCTGTTCATCAAAATCAGCTTATTTTAGAAATGTTTAGGTAATTAAAAAGACTTCCAAAGTGCAAAATAAGCCATGTTGTGGAGACACTGAAAACGAGGCCGTATGTTTCTCAGTATCTAAACAACAACAACAAGAGAATGACGGCCATGGTCGTTTGACAGCGGTTTCAAAATAAACTTTTCCCTTGAACTTTTTCGTCATAAACAGTGGATATGAATCAAACAATATTCAGTTTTTCACGCCCAAATTGAGTTTGGAAGTTTTAGTTTTCAAAAGGGAATTTTAAACTGAAAATATTGAGTTTTTCAACACCAAATTCAGTTTTAAACTCAATTTTACGAACCGAATATCGGTAAGTAAATTGGACGTGTATGAATCCCTGAAAGCTTTCTGGGTAAAATGTACCTCAGTTCGCCATTTTGTTTATTGGTAAATGTAACTTTTTTGGGAAACATTGATGACATGAACTGTTTTTATCCACACATTTTTCTGGTAATTTTGCGCCTTTTACGTCTTCTTCTCGATACAGTATTTTTTCGTCCGCCATATTTTAAAATTATGTTAACATCCCTCAATCCCCCGAAATGCTTTGCGCGTAAATTCCAAGTTACGTCATCAAGCAATCGGTCAATTGTAGGATTTTAATTTAATGATATGCAGTAACAAAATATTTCAATTCCAAATCATCAATGATCACTTTAATATCTCAAAAAAATTTATTTTCAGACCACCTTTTTTGGATACATCAAGAGTAATTTTGAGTACATTCGAGGTAATTATAGAAAGGCCAGTAAAATTCTTGGATCTACACTCCCTGCTGTTCCTGCACAAGAATTGGGGCCTGGCGAACAACTTATTCCTTTGATGTACAACAACAACTTAGGGGCCACACATTTCCATATGAGGAAACATAATTTGGGGTCATATTTCTTTAGCAAAGCCATGGCAGAAAACGAAAAAGTCATGCAAAGTTTGATAAAAACAGATACAGGTAAGAAAATACTTGAAAAATCTTAAAGATGCATCGGGATCGACTAATTGCTTAAAGGATTAATGCCAAGTTCTGTCTGAGCACCTATCGGTAATTTGTTATTTTAAATTTAGTAAATATGTATCTAAAAACAAAATGCTGAAACAAAACAAACTACCTGTAAGGTCCCAGCGTGTCAAAGAAAACAGTGATTGAAAATATGCATATCTTCCGTCACCAATCAGAAATATCTTCGTATTTGAACACTTTCGACGTCATTTCAACCAACCATGAAGTCGCCCTGGCTCAACGTCGTGTGTTTACGACATCATAAATTTCTGTATTTAGGCTGGAGAGAGAAAAAGAATACCTTAGATTTTGTAGGTTTTATGCTTGAAATCTCATTTTTCTGTCGGCTGAGATCGTAGGTCTATATGGTGCATGTTTTAAAACAAATTGATTACCAAATAGGAGGCATTGATCTAAACTTGTCATTAATTCTTTAATATTGTGTGGGGTCTGCGGGGCTCAGTCGGCAAGGCGGTAGCCCCTCAGCCAAACATAAACCTTTCATTGACTGCTCACACATTTAAATCCCATTCAGTCCAAGAAAAATAAACAAAATTCTTAATGTGTTTTTCACTTGGTCACGAATATGGGAGTATCGCCAAGTACTCGTTGAAGGTGAGGGGTGTCTTCATCGCAAAGAGCACGGGTTCCTCGCCCACTTAATTGGAAACGCCACCATATCACTGAAAAAAATGTTCATAATCAAATTTCTTCCCATCGCTTGCTGTCTTTTGAGGATGGATAAAGCAAATTCACCGTCCATGACACATTTTTGCCATGGGTGTGGTGAAAGCAAACTGATGTAGTCTTTTGACCTCTAAAACAGCACATTGTATTAAATTTCAGCTCTTGTGTTCAGTAAATCATGCTCCACGCTGTGCCTAAAAATTCAGGGAATTAATCTTAAGACCTTTTTAGCGCCAAATTGTTGTGAAATTCGCAAATATCTTTTCTTTTTGTAGGCAAACCGGAATCTGATGATTTTCTTTTTTTAAAATGCACCAGTCTTCATTACGAATTGATGTATAATATTGGGATAGAACTGTTGCATTGTGGGAAGCCTGTTGCAGCGTTTGATTGTCTTATGGAAGCAGCTCAACGCTTTCAGACGAACCCTCGACTTTGGTTACGGCTGGCTGAATGCTGCATAATGGAATACAGGCCGGTGAGTTGACATTTATGTTTGATGAATTAATGGATATTTTATGTTACTGTCAGCATCAGTCAATATAAACTTTCCAGCTTATTATAACATGATACATGTATTTACTGAAAGAAGGGTAAAAACAAATTTCTTTATACATTAAAAAGTGCAAGTTTCTGTTAAATTTACACTCCTCAGTCTTAGTCTCATTACAAAACTTAGCAAGCGCCATGTTTATAGTCAGGTGAATGATAGCTGCATGTTGATTGGCTTATACCTTGTAGTTCATTTGTAGAAATGAAACCTGTTCTATCATTGGTTAATAATCATTCAGTTCCAACAGAATGGTACATGTACATTGACCATTGAGATTGCAGTACACTCATATTATATAATAATTGTGTTTAACGAATGACGTCTTCAATTGTTAGGCCAATGCATTATGGAGGTTATAAAGAATCCTTAAAGTGGCATGAGCTGCCAAAATGTTGATATTTTGAGGTTGAAACAGAATGTTGAAATTATTGGTTATTTTTCAGAAACTTTTGAGTGCTTCTGGTCTCGAAAATGTATGATAAAGTATTGTTTTGAACTAACTTAAACTAGGCTTAGAATGATTGAATGGTCGTCCCGGTTATTTAAATTTTGTTTACTTTTCGAACACATTTTCGGTTCGTACAGACCACATACTGTATGGATTTTCCTCATTCCAACGCCAATCATTTTTGTTTTTCAATAGCCTTCCAAGCCTCTATAATGTCATGACGATCAGCAACTATGAAAAAAATGTGAATTTTGGCAGCTCATGCCACTTTAAATATAAAGATGGCAGATAGTATTGTGGTTTACATAACTAAGAATGTGAGAGGTGTTATATTGTGTTAAGTTGTCCAGTGGATCAGGCAATAGTTTTCTTTGCTCGTTCAGGATTCTGGTTTGATAACAGAGGAGAAATCCTTAGCGAAGTCACTTGAAGCTGTCCGAGGATCTATTGGAACTGGAGTTCATAGAAAGTTGATACTTGGGACTGGCGTGGAAAACTATAACCCCAGGTGTGTATGTTATGCAATGTGTAGGCAAAATTAAAAATTGAAAAATTTCGGAGTGGATTTTTCACTTGATGGTCGTATGTGGAAGAGTTGCCAGCTTCTCACCTAAGGTCTGACATGGGCCTTCCATTGAGATCGAACTCCACTCAGACCAAATATATGTAGACCATGATAGATATCTTGCAAGGATGTGTACCTCCTATTGTGGTTGTGCTGGTTTTATTATTTTCAGAGTTACTGCCCTTTTCCGACACTATAGGAAGACATAGACAAGTGATGATAGTCATCGCAACTCCTCCCACGTTTTTTTTTTTTCAATTTTTTTTTCAAAAGTCAGTGGACATGCTGGATAGCATGCGAGAATAAGCACCTCTTGTCTTGGTTGCGCTGGTTTCATTATTTTTCTAGTTACTCCCGCTTTTCAGACAGTATCGAAGGACATAGCCAATGGATTTTTGTCATCGCATCTCCTCCCACGGTTTATATCAGATTTAAAAAAAAAACTTGGTGGACATGCTGGATATCAATCGAGAATTAAAAGCGAATTAACAGAGGAGTAACTGCGGAAAACATTACTGCCACCAGCTGCTTGCCCCCAATGTCGTCCCAGCAAGAGATTTTTTTGAACACAGGAGTGGACTTCAGACTGCAATATCGGTGTAACTATGTGAGGCATGCAAATAAACTTCACAGGCAATTAGGCTCAAAGAAAAGTTCTTGTTTCCTGAAGCCATCTATATTGCAGCCTTCGGAATAACCTTGAATTTTTCTCTTTTTGAATTTTGGCTGAAAGCCTCAGGCTTTGCTTTTGTATTTAAGCTTTTCATATTTTGAAATATATCCTGGCTACTTTTGTTTTGGATGACACGTTTTTTATCAGTTTTTAACTCTAAATGTTTTCAATTTCAATTCAATTGCAGCAACCAATCAGCAGCCATTCCTGTAGCCAGGCTAGAGTTTGCTGCCCTTTGTTTACGGAATGCCCTTGCTTTGTTACCTGATGATCCTACCACTTTTGTACCTCTAGTGTCAGAAGATGCGGCAGAAGGGAGGTAAGTGCTATGAATTTGTTACATGTATGAACATGTCTCGCCCAACTGTTTATCAATCAATCAATCAAGCGTCTGCATTTGACATGATACATGCATTAAGTCAAGGTTAACCTATGGAATCTAGTCAATTGATTGTTTTCTGTAAATAAAATAAAAACTGGATGGAGGATATTTTTTCTTGACAGTCAGTCATGCTAAACAGGAAATTCATTGAATTTAATTAAAGGAGAGGGAAAGGAAAGAAATTAGTACATACAGTACAGGCACGGTAAATTTACCAAAACCATATCTACGTTTTTTCTTGGCCAAAAGAAAATGTTGAAGCGTTATCAGAGAATGACTTACTGACTCAGCAGCCATACACACAAGAATGCTCATTTGTGTGTCCATTCGGCCAATCAGCATGTGCATAGCTCACCAGTCACTGCATTCACGCAAAATTTGGTCTTTTCTGATAGCCTGTCGCTTAAACCTAGATTAATTTCAATCATAATTAAAGACAAAGACTTAAATTACTCTGAAACTGGCTTGTAAATCAACCTTTTGGGAAAACGTGACAGACTGCATTTGGTGTCTTCACAAATTTGTTGATGAACTTTCAGAAAAGATAGTCTTTCGACTGCTATTGCAGGTTACAGTCATACAAGATACAATAAGCTTGCAAGGGAAGTAATTCTGTCTAGTATTTCTTGTCAAATTTTTTCTAAATTTCTCAACTGACGATCACACTGTAAATACGTGCAAAATTCAAGGACATGAATATGATGCTCTATGGGAGCCTGTTCGTTACAACAGCTACGGCTGATATCATTTTTTAAATTTTTTTGAAGAAGACAACAAAATCCCATAAGCCATCTGACGTCACTGGAAATAATTGTGGGATATTTGAGGTATATTGTTAGAAGTGACCGCTTCGTTACAAACCCTTGTGGCGACGCCCATGACTGCACACCTGTCTAGTTTTGTGTAGAGATTACTTCCCGTCGGCCATGTTGTTCCCTCAGTTTGCCCTGATGATGTCACTAAGCATTCAGTCTATTGTAATGACTAATTTTGTGATTTTATTTTTCAGTAAAGTTCCGGAGGTTGTCTTAGTTCCTGCCCCACCGGCAAACCCTATGAGACCCTCAGAAGTAGCCAATTTAAGGTTAGTTGAATAGCGTGGCGTAGTTATTATATCGCAGTCTGCCATCTTGGTGTGGACGACATACACTTATAACATAGGCTGCAGATAAATATCGTATCTACCCTCCATTTTGCTTTAGAAGTTTGTTTGAGCATAATGTGTAGTTTCTGAGTATAGCAAATCAATCTAGGACTTGATTTATTAGTGAGTGTTTTATGGCACACTGATGATTATTTCACTTATATGGCAGCGTGGCCAGATTTAGTGGGGGGGGGGGGGGGAACCCCCAACCTTCGGTGGATAACTTGCAACTCTTCCACATACAGCGACCAAATGAAAAATCCCCTTACAATTTTTATTTGGTCTGAGTGTGATTTGACCTCGGAGGGTCTGTGTGGGACTGAGGGACGATCACTCTAACCCACTGGACCACCGAGGTCTTTGTGGGACTGAGGGTAGATCACCCACTGGACCACCGAGGTCTGTGTGGGACTAAGGGACGATCACTCTAACCCACCGAGGCCTCCCATAGGACTAGAAGAGAATAATTACGGAGACAACTGAGACTTCACGTAGTGGAAGAATTACGTATCCACCATGTAAGAGTTTATTACCTCCCTTTTACAGATCATATAATTTCAGTGTCAGTCAATAACATTGAATCGGTTGCTTGTATTGAAATGCTGGGAACCAACCAATACTGACGCTAGTTTCGTTAAACGTCATACCATATACTTACTTTCATGATGGGTAACAATTTTTTGTTTCCATAGTTTTAGAACAACAGTAACAACAGGCTATCGGAACTGATCGCTAAATATCAATCAATCCATCAATCAATAAGTTGTCAGTCAACAGAACCCACTGTCAAAATAGAAAAAAATTTAACATTTGAGTGGGCTTGTGATTTGATTGCCATATGTGGGGGTTCCGTGTGGGATTTCCTCCCCCACTAAACATGACAACGCTGTAATAAAAGGGAAACAATTTTGAGTGTGGTGTAAAACATCAGTCAATCAATCAATTTTTTTTTTGATGATTTTTTCAGATTAATGTTAGCAATATTTGTGTAACATAATTAGGATATTTTTTCAACATTTACTTTGTCATGTTTTAGTAGGGACCTCGGTGGCTCAGTAGGTTAGAGGGGTAGTCCCTCAGTCCGACACTGGCCTTCAATCGAGGCGGGGTTGGTTTGAATCCCACTCAGACCAAATAAAAATTTATTTTTCACCCGATCATTGATCTGGAAGAGTTGCCAGGTACTCGCAAAAAGTCTGGGGTTTCCACCGTGCAAAGAACCCGGTTTCCTCCCGGTGAAATAGTCTTAATAGTGAAATGCAGCGTAAAACATCAATCAATCAATCATGTTTATATATATAATCTTTATTTTCTGAGGGTAGTACAATTTGTATGACTCTGTCAGTCAGCTGACTGTTCTTCCCAGAGGCCTTCTAAGCATTCAAGCATTTACCATCAAAATGTTTCAGGTGTTCCATCTTGTGTGCTGCCTCCTATGTATCACTCTGTCTTCATGACTATGTACCAGCCATTGCCTTTGCTGAATCTTTACTGAAGCAATCCCGCCTGTCTGGGGCACAAAGGTGAGCTTACAACCTTGCTCAAATTCAATTATCATCATATGGAAAATTACTGAATCAGTAAATTATTTTATTTCTGGGTCAATCAGTTAATTTACTAATTCAATAATTAAATTATCTTTAATGTTATTTTTAAAAATTTTGCCTCTGTAGGGGACATGAGTAGCTAAAAAATCTAACTTTTTTAATAAATTCTGATTGTTATGACAATGGGAGGCTTTGAAAGACATCGGAAAACTAAATGATCAACGTTGGAATGAGGAAAATCCATACTGTACAAGCTGAATAAATGTCCAAAAAGAAAACAAAATATTTAAATAACTGAGATGAACGTTCATTCATTCTAAGCCTAAGTTAGTTCAAAACACTACCTTATAGTACATGTACATCCTTGAGACTTGTAGCACTAAAAGCTTCTAAATTCCACACCCCGAGAAAAATAGACAACAATTGCCCCATTCGGTTTCAACGGTAAAATGCCGAATTTTGTCAGCTCAGGTAACTTTATTCCATCTGACAGTAACATCTTAGTTAACGCATCATGACCTCAGCAGAGTCCCGTTTCACAAAGAGGCGTAGATGTATTTTTTGCATTAACTTCCATACTAACATATCTCTACAGTATGGGTTGCTATGGCAGTACGTGAAAACTTACGCTACGCCGCTTTGTGAAACAGGGTCCTGGAGCATTGTGGCTTTGATTTAGCTATGCAGGCTGACCCAGCAAGGAGGAACATTAAGTATGCCAAATACATTTAATAGCCTTCCTAACGTTCTATGGTCTGTGTAGCCTAATGTCCAAATTTAGATGTGGGTGGGTGATCTTTTTGTGGGCAGGGGGCCGTTTCACGAAGCCGTCGCACGGTGCGATAAATCGCAGTTGCCATGACGTCGTATCTCTTGACTATGGTATCCATTGACAATTAAGCTTCGTTTGCGATGCGACTGCTTTGTGAAACGAGCCCCTGGTATTTTGTTGCAATATAACAAGCCCGCCGCAGATGAGAGCTGTCGCATTCGCCAAATATCACGCATGATGGTCAAACTGACAACAACCACCGACCTAGTAGCAGACGCCATTTTAGAAGATAAACTTGTTGATCTGTTGGTTGACTACCCCTGTCTGTATGTTGTACGGTCAGTTGAATTTCGCCGTGGTTTTAACATCAACAACAAAAGAATTTACTCCTCGTCTAACTCCATGTCAAAGTTTTCGCATGGAGCGGCCATTTTGACTGTCATGTAATCATCTGCACGCTTGCGCACTTGAAGGAAAGTGAAAGTTAGTTGCTTTCTTCATCGCAGACGAGGAGGAGACGTCCACGCGTGACCAAAATTATCAAACACGATATTCGGCTCTCAACCACGAATGACGAGAGCTATTTGCTTACGCCAAGTGGCACAAATGAAATCTGACGAAGGCGATAGCTCTCGTCTGAGGCAGGCTTTAGCTGTTGAGTGCGATGTTAAGCCCCAGTCAATCAATCAATCAGTCAATCAACACATCATATCAATAAGTCTTTCACTCAGAACGTGTAAACTTCACACGCCGATTTAATACAGTAAATTTACAGTCGATCAAACTAGTTCAGGAAAAACTGTATAAATGGTCCTGAGTTGTCAAAGTTCTGCTAATGGGGCGTGTTTTTTTTTCCTCATGCAAATTTAATTATAGTCTTTAGTTATTATTTGAATATTTATCTGATTTTAAGACTTGAATTTAATCGTAAAATTTTAGTTAGGTGGCGTGAGCTACCAAAATTGACACTTAAAACATGCATTCTGATTTCTGTGGGAATAAAAGGGTTTGAAGTCCAATAGAAAATTAAATGATTGTCGCTGAAACCTGGGAAGTATGTCCATTCGGTAGCATGTACGAACCAAACTAGAGTTCGAAAAGTGCACAAAAATTACAAATCCGGTTTTAACGTGCATGCGTTTTAGGCCTTCTCGAATATAGTATCACTGAACAGCTTCTGTTTTCTTTTTGGGAAAAATAGCTGTTAATTTCAAAATTTGGTTTTAATGGGAAAATATCAACATTTTGGTAGCTCATACCACTCTAAACATGTGATGCCAATAGAATTAGTACACGTCTCACCCCATTTTGACAGATATTTAGGAAAGATGTACCTAGCTGAAGCAATGGTTGCTGTAGACAAGATAGCTGATGCCATTCAACTGTTATTGACTGAGGAAGATGTCACAGATTTAGCATCAGTACCGCCTGAACAAAAATCTGATCAGGGTAAGACAAGGTTACAATTTTCAATTGATCAATTGGGTTTATCGAGGTTCATATCGGTCCAAAAAGCCAACAGAAATGATCTGTGTGTGCAGTGATGCATGTCACTCCAAGGGCTTGTTACAAAGTGGTCAATTCAAATAGAACTCCCTTTGTACTCCGTTTTGGTGGTCCAGCGGGTTGGCGTGATCCTCCCTCGGTCCCCCGCAGACTTTCCATCGCTGCGGCACAGGTTCAAATCACACTCGGACCAAATGAAAATAAAAAATTTCTGAGTGGATTTTACACTCGATCCATATGCGAAAGAGTAGCTTGGTACTCTCTGAAGGTCTGAGGTTTCCTTCGGGTAATGAGCTCAGTTTCCTCCCCCCACCAAACCTGGTAACGCCGCCATATAAGTGAAATAATCTTGAGTAAAACATAGTATCAATCAAAACAGTAAAACATAAATCAATCAATCAATCTAAGTTACCGAGGGTAACTGGCCACTATTCCATCATTTTTGAGAATGATCCCTTCTAATCCTTTACAATTAAGAACACTAAAACGCACATGCTCCGGGAAGATCTTCTTGACTTAATTGCCTTAAATAAGTGTGAATCACTTCATTTTGGCGTGGAATTTTATGAATTATGGCTTATTTTGTGATTGTTCTATACATGTTTATGCCAATGCATTTTGAACACAATCAGAAACTTTTCCCTGTGCACGGTGGCCTGAGCCTTGGTGGCTCATTCGCTTAGAGGGATAGTCCCTCAATCTGAAACCGTCCACTGATCAAATCCTACTCAGACCAGATAAAAATTAACAAATTCCATAGTGGATGTTTCCCTCCATCATCATATGTGGAGGGCCTCCGTGGCTCAGTAGGTAGAGCGTTGGACGCTCAATCCGAATAGCCTTACACCAATGGGTCACGGGTTCGAATCCCACTCAGTCCAAAAAAATTGGAAAATTTTCTCACTGGGTTTTCACTCGAACGACCTATGTGGGATGGTTGCCAGTTACCAACGGAAGGTCCTGGGTTTCCTACGGGCACAGAGCCCGGTTTCTTCCCACAATAAAACTGGCAACGCCGCCATATAAGTGAAATAATCTTGAGCGTGGCGTAAAACACCAAACAATCAATCAATCAGCATATGTGGAAGAGTTGCTAGGTACTGACCGAAGGTCAAGTTTTCCTATGGACAAAGAGCTCAGTTTCTCACCACTAAACCGGACAACACCGCCATATAAGTGAAACAATCAAGGATGTGGCCCAAAACATCAATCAATCTCCGTGCATGTGTGTTTTTTATTCATAAAAGTCTTATTCCATGTCTGTAGTAAAAAGTTGAGATTTTATCTGTTTTTTCTTCTTCTGCAGAACGGCTTGAAAAGGAAAAAGCAGTTGACAAAGGAGAGAAGGAAACCTATAAAGGTTTGTCAAATTTGATATATTTTTTTAAATTTGACATATGTTTTAAAATTTGACATATGTTTTAAAATTTGACATATGTTTTAAAATTTGACAAGTGTTTAAAATTTGACATATGCTTTAAAATTTGATATATGTTTTAAAATTTGACATATGTTTTTAAAATTTGACATATGTTGTTAAATTTGATAGATTTTTTAAAATTTGACATATGTTTTAAAATTTGACATATGTTTTAAAATTTGATATATAAGTTTGTACTGATGATAAATTAATTACATTTTTAGATAAATTAATTACCTTTTGAGATAAATTAATTACATTTTTATGGGCAGAAATCAATTAATTGAATCCTATATTTTCAGAAATCTTTGAGACTTTATTTTGTTCATTTACCTCTACTATTTATTAACACAGACATCTCTTTACATTACATTTTTTGTTATGCTCCTTTCCTGTTTTAGCCGATACCGTATTTCTTCTAAAGATTCAGCCACTTTTTTCCTCATAAGGATTCGATCATTAGAAAAGAAACCGCTGAATGAGGCCAGACAAATTTGCCCAATAGATGGAATTTAAGGCAATATGACCCGCTGAGCAGTGTGTGAAAATGGTTATCCTTAAAGACAACTCCTCGTCCCCATTTTTTGTCCCACTCAATGAAAAATTTAGGCCATTAGAATGGCTGAATATTTAGAAGAATACGGTACCTCTACTATTTATTAACACAGACATCTCTTTTAAAAAATTAGGATTTTTTGTAATGCTGATTTCCTGTTATAGTGGAATGTTTTTATAAATTCCTATTGTCAAGATTAGTTAAGCATTTGACGTACCTTCAAAAGAAAAGGATTTGGAAAAGAAAAATCAATAAAACCAGTAACCCGATACCAGCTGATAACGGACAAAATTCAAATAGCCGGGATGTACGTGTACATTTCAGGGAAGGGGCTTGTTGCCTAGGAAACTACTTAAACTTGCATCTCCAAGATTTTTGTGTCCACGAAAAGTTCTTATTTTGTACTTTTTGAAAAAAAATGACCATCAATTAGCTAATTCTGTTTCAACGAATTTTCCTTTCAGTTGGCAGCTCATGTCACTTTAATAATTGTTGTGTTACTATCAGGTCCTTTCTATCCGTGGGTTTTATCCAGTTTGTCAACGGCCAGTGCAGTCATTCAGCATAACCTCGCAGCATCTCACGCCATCCGGGGAGAGTTTGAAAAAGCTCTTACACATCTGGATAAGGTAGGCAAAAGTCTACTGCTGTTCTTATAATGGTCTTTACAAGAAATCTTCAAAGGCCCACTTGCCGTCGTAGCCTTTGTAGCATTTGTTAAGAAAACCAATTTACACGAGCTTACTACAGCTAAAACCACTAAAATTAAACATACGGCAAGATCTCCGCTAATTCAAGTACTCTAAAAAATTCAAGGTCCAGAAAAACATTAACAAAAGTACACTTAAAATTCAACTTTTTTTTTGAGAGTCTTACCTCCTGGAGTGAGCGATCAGATAATCCTGTTGAACGATCGCTGTTGTTGTTTTTATAGACTAAATGGGGCAAATAGCAATGTAATAATTCGTTATTTTCACATCACTGGTCCTTGAATTAGCGGAGATCTTACCGTAGGACACATAAAACATGTCCAATAAGGTTTAGAATGTATAAATGGGGGCGAAAAACAAACGAAGATTCGAAGCTCGATTACAACAACAACAATCAGTGTCGGTTAATTTAAGTGTTGGTTTACCCTCAGTTCAGGCGTATCTCGAGGATGCCAAAACTTTCAATTTCTAGCAAAAATAGAAAGTTCCTAACTTCTTCTGTCTGGGAAAAATACAGAAAACCGCCCACTGTTTTTAATGTACACAGTATTCTGGATTTTCGCGGCAAGTGTGCCTTTAATTTTCCCTGTTGTAATATAACATGGTTACTGTTTGATATAAAGTTGCTCAAGCTGTCAAAATTTGGACTTCTTTTCATGAATTTCTAATTTACAATAATGTTAAGTGGTATGAGCTGCCAAAATTCACTTTAGCAGCAAACGTGCCTTCAATTTCAAAACTTGAAAAGGAAATCATGTAATTTTTTTCTTGCTTATTTATAGAGTTTTGAGTATATGGGCCACCCATTGGCTGCTCAGATGTGTTCATTACGTTTATACTTGGACCTAACTGAAGGTGAGGCGATTTTGTTTTTAAGTTTATTTGAATATTCTGTTGTATGACTAAGCCTGACATATACTTGAAATAATTTTTAAGTTCGAACAGCATTAATATTATATTTATGATCACTAAAACACACGGACACAGGGAAAATCTTCTTGTCTAAAATAACCACGGAGACAAGTTTCTTTTATGGTAGGGAATCTGAAGAAGCGGACAGTAATTTTCATATGTAGATGTTTAACAGTTAACCCCATCTCATCCTTCCTGTAGCACTATGCTCTTATTGTCTTGAAAATGGGAAGTGGTCTGAAACATGGTCACCAATGGGTCGCGGGTTCAAATCCCACTCGGTCCAAAAATTTGAAAATTTTCTGACTGGGTTTTGACTCGAACGACCTATGTGGGATGGTTGTCAGTTACCAGCGGAAGGTCGTGGGTTTCCTTCGGGCACAGAGCCCGGTTTCCTCCCACAATAAAACTGGCAACGCCGCCATATAAGTGAAATAATCTTGAGCGCGGCGTAAAACACCAAACAATCAATCTGAAACATGGTAGCCAAGATCAAGGGAGGTAACTCTGAACTGGACCCTAATTTAATGGATACTGGGAGCTGTTTAATAATATTTTAACTGGTTAAATGCAAATGCCGTGTACACCCTGATCACGTGGGCCAGTATATTTGCGGCACCTAATTGTAAAACCGTGATCTATATAAATAAACGTCTGTGCAATTGAACCGGCTTCGCAAAATAAAAAATACTGGGAGGTGTTTCTCAACACTGTCATAACTTTGAGCCTGGTCGTAAACGTATATGTTGGCATGACAGTTACGCCTTGCATTGGACTTACGTCGGGCGTAAATACATGTATCTTGAGAAACAGCCCCCATGACTCCTACATAGGACATTTTAGGTGTACATTTTTATTGTGTAAATTACATTTTGCTCTGGCTGCTAGTCATATGTTTCAGTAATACATTCAGAGGAATAGGAGGATTACTCCAGTTTTGATTGATTTATGTTTTTTGCTGCACTCAAGATTATTTCCTTTATATGCGGGCATTGCCCCAGGGGAGGAAACGGGCTCCTCGCCCAGAGTAAACCCTTTACCTTCAGCCAGTATTCTTTGGATTACGATCTACATTTAGGCATTTATACGGGGCGTCAATCCAATGGCTATCCAATCTTTAGTTTATATAAATCAATGGTTGAAAAGATGTCCGCAGCACGCCTCGAGTTTATGGAAGGCCACAGAGACCTTTGACCTTCTTTACCCACCATATTGGCCTCCGTGCCCTATTTTTTTCTCCAGATTATTTGGATATCACGAAGGCCAGAATGGCCAAGAAAATGGCTGCCCCAAGTTGCTCAAGTTGTATGATTTTTTCCCAGAAAGTGATCTTTTTTAACTTAATAAAAATGGCTATTTTCCTTTTTCAGGTCGGAGGAAATCAGCACAAGTTTTCATCAAGACATATTTTGGTCACACAACCCCTAACAGGGTTGGCTTAGGCATGCCATCAGGGGAAACAGCCAGCCAATGAAAAGGGATTCTTTGATCTCGTCATCCAATCAAAATCAAATTGTATAATTTAAAGCTGCAATGTTGTGAGAAATAATCTCCTGTAATCTTTGGAATCATATATTATCTTATTTCCAAATAAATGCAGTGATTCCCTTTTGAAAGACCTTGTTTGTTATTGCTGGAGATTTGATTCTTGGGGAACGACCTATGTGGGATGGTTGCCAGTTACCAACGGAAGGTCGTGGGTTTCCTGCGGGCATAGAGCCCGGTTTCCTCCCACAATAAAACTGGCAACGCCGCCATATTAGTGAAATAATCTTGAGCGCGGCGTAAAACACCAAACAATCAATCAATTGATTCTTGGCTACTGGAATGTCACTACACCTCAAATCCAATAAATGGGCCTCAATTTACCATCTGCTGTTAATATGAGAAAATAACAAATTAGTCTAAGGAAAAGAGAGGATTTTTCAATCGATTGTCGTTTGTGGAAGAGTTGTCAGGTTGCCAATGAGCCTGGTTAACTCCCCCCCCCCCCTGCCCCACTAAACCCCCCACCACTAAACATGGCAAAGCCCCCATATAAGTGAACTGATCTTGAGTGCAGTGTAAAATCAGTCAATCATTCATTAAATCAATCTAAGTAAAGTGAACTAGAGAAAACATACTTATATACATATTTTCAATTGGCATAAGCTGCCAAAATTATTTTTGCAAAAATTTTGAGTCAAGCCAATAAGATGGTGTAAAATTCATAACAGAAAAATAATTGATGTTGAAATAAGGAAAATCCAAGCAGTTTGAATCGAAATACATGTAGTTTTTGGAAAGAACACAAAATTTAAATAACCGTGACGAATATTCATTCATTTTAGACTTAAGTTAGTTCAAAACACTACTATTAGATTTTTGCTGAGAGACTAAAAACACTCGAAAGCTTCAAATTTGTACATGTACATCTGGAGAAAAGAAATAACCGATAATTGCATAATGTTGTTTTGTAGAAAAAATATTTACATTTTGTAAGCTCATGCCACTATAAAATAGCATGAGCTTTTTAAATTCAGACTTATTTCCGATTGTCAAGAGTAGAGTAGTGGAGAAATAGGCATTGAGAAACAGAAAAAAGCACTAGGAATTGAGAAACAGAAAAAAGCACTAGGCATTGAGAAACAGAAAAAAGCACTAGGAATTGAGAAACAGAAAAAAGCACTAGGAATTGAGAAACAGTAAAAAGTACTAGGCATTGAGTAACAGTAAAATGTACTAGGCATTGATAAACAGACAAAATCACTAGGCATTGAAAAACCAAAAAAATAGCACTAGGCATTGAACAACAAAAAAAAGCACTAGGTATTGAGAAACAGAAAAGAGCATGAGGCATTGAAAAACAAAAAAAAAAAGCACTAGGCATTGAGAAACAGAAAAGAGCACTAGACATTGATTAACAGACAAAAACACTAGGCATTGATAAACAGAAAAAAACATTAGGCATTGAGAAACCGAAAAAGTGCTAGGCATTGAGAAACAAAAAAAAAACACTAGGCATTGATAAACAGAAAACATGCTAGGCATTGACTAACAAAAAAAACACTAGGCATTGAGAAACAAAAAAAAAAATTCGGGGTATTGAGAAACAAAAAAAAACCCACTAGGCATTGAGAAACAGAAGAAAAAAACCCACTAGGCATTGAGAAACAGAAAAGACCAATGCCTAGTGTTTTTTTTTTCTTCTGTTTCTCAATGCCTATTTCTCAACTACTGAGTGGGTAACCGTTGAGCCTTGAAAAATTAAATGGTTGACTGAAATGCCGTAATTACATGTAATTCTCACTGGAACATTTATAGGCACACTTGCCGCGAAAATCAGGAATATTGTTTACATTAAAAAAGAAAGACCGTATTCTGTATTTTTCCCAGACGATATAAGTTAGGAACTTTCTATTTTTACCAAAATTTAAAAGTTTGGACGTCACTTTGTATTTTTAATTTGAATTTGAATTGTTACGTACCCGGAACGTAAACAAACCGATCTGCCCCCTATTGGCGATTTTATGTTTCAGTCGAGTGAGTGAACTAACGGCACAGTGTAATTTTACGTAGGCCTATTTATCTGAGAAATACAGACTGACGATCGGTTAACAGCGACTGGAAAAGCCTGCTGATAATTGTTTGAGTGTAAACCACAGATACAAAGGCCTGAAAGGAGGGTAATCCAACACGAAAGTTGACCGACACTGATCGCTGTTGTTGTAATCAGGCTTCGATTCTTCGTTTGTTTTTCACCCCATTTTTACAGTCTAAAGCTAACTAGACATGTTTTATGTGTCCTACGTTTAAGTTTAGTGGTATTAGTCGTAGTAAGCTCATGTAAATTGGTTTTCTTAGCAAATTTAAACAGGCTACGGCGGCAAGTGTGCCTTTAAATAGTCGGGACGCAGGAGTACATTTTAACGCTTTGGTTGCTCATAACTTTTAAATACATTTCCAAGATAAGTAGGGGCCTCTGTGGCTCAGTAGGTAGAGCGTTGGACGCTCAATCCGAAAACCCTTCCACCAATGGGTTGCGGGTTCGAATCCCACTCAGTCCAAAAAAAATTGGAAAATTTCCTGACTGGGTTTTCACTCGATCGACCTTCGTGGGTTTCCTCCGGGCATATAGCCCGATTTCCTCCCACAATAAAGGGGGCAACGCTGTCATACAAGTGAAATAATCTTGAGCGTGACAAAAAACACCAATCAACCAAGATAAGTATCAAGAAAAGCTGTAGTTTTGTACTTCTTGATAAAAGTCAACAATCGCCTAATTCTGGTTCAGCAAAATATTCCCTTCCCAAGAAGTGAATATATTTAACTTATATATATCAAGACTCTTTAACTGTTGGAAGATAGCATGCAGTTGAGGTTTATGGGAATATGTGATGATGCGAATAGCTTTTTTTTTGTTTCTTTAGAAGAAATAAAGAATTTAAATGAACTTACGCATATGTGTTTCCCAAGAAAACATATAGTAAATGGAAATTAAAGTATTGTATAAAATTTTAAGGCTTTGTTTGTTGAGACTATTTCTGATATGCCTGATCATTCCAGTATTGCGAGCAATTTGTTTTAGATATATTTGCCAAGTACCTGGCAACCGTCCACGTATGGCGATGAACATAGCGAATGGACCTCTGAGGAAAACAGTTTACACTATATCGGAATCTAGAAGCGGTTAAAATTCAGTTCGTTTTGTGCAAACGGCATATCCAAGATAGAAACACACAAACACTCCTTAAGTTACATGGTGTCCGGTCACTACCCTTTCTTAGGATTGCATAATATCACTCTTGCGCTTGACCAGCGGTCAGTTTATGTACACACACAGCTAGCTTAATGTCGAATCGTTCAGCAATGCACTCCATGTAACCTGCACGTGGTTATCATGCCGCTTTGGCAATACGCCCTACCTTACCTAGGATTGCGGCAAAACACCAGCTGACAAAAACCTATCCCCCCCCCCACCCCCACCCAAAAAAATCAAAAACAAACAAACAAAAAAACCCTAAATATTTAAGTAAAACTTAAAAAACTCCCAAATAAAGTTAAATCTTTATTTAATACAAAAAATAAGAGGATCACATAGTTGGTTTTTTGAAGAAGAAAAAAAAAAGAAACAACCAAACAATCAGCTGTTATTTCTTTCAAAAAGCCAATCAGTTCATGACTGTATTGTGTGAAACCTTAATTGCGTTGTCAGGTTCACTGGGGGGAGACATCGGGCTCTTTCGTCGAAGGAATTTTCCCGACCTGCGAGAAGTACCTGGCAAATCTTCCACATTAGGCGATCGAGTGGAAATCCACTCAGAAATTTTAACATTTTTCTTTTAACTCACTGGAATTCGCGCCTCGTCCATGGAAGGCCTGTTTTGGGCCGGAAACACTATCACACTGCCGACTTTACGCTAAAAATAAGTACGCTGAAAATTTAAAAAAGATGTGATAGACATAAAAAAAATGGCTGTGATTGTGTGAAACTACGAATCTTCCAAAATTCAACCTGTAGTTTTATATTTCAAAAGATATAATTAACGTGTTCACAAGGTAAACATTTGGTCTCAAAACACCACAATAACAAATTTAGTTTCTTTTCTAGGCCAGTTAATAGGGGCGAATTTTAATGACGTCACTCGAAAAATTATGGGATATTTGAAGGGGTCTTGCTTCGTAGTGACCGCCTTGTTACAAGCCCTTTTAGTGACGCGCTTGACTTTACACGTATACAGCCCGGAAATGAGTCAGGGCTGCCATGTTCTTCCCTCAAAATATCCTTATGACGTCATAAAGCAATCAGTCTATTGTAATAAAAACATGCAAATGTGATGTAAATGAATTTAAAATTAGCCAAGGATAAACTTACTGGAACTGTGCAGGCTATACAAATTGACAAGAACTTTCTAAAATACAGTACAAACTTCTACATTCTTACCAACGGAAGGCCGTGGATTTCCTCCGGGCATAGAGCCCGGTTTCCTCCCACAACGCCGCCATATAAGTGAAATAATCTTGAGCGCGGCGTAAAACACCAAACAATCAATCTACATAATTCTTTATTGACTCTTAAAAGACTGTCTCGTCATGTTCACCATAGGACGTCCACAATATTGTTAATAAGAATCTGCATATTTTCTCTGTAGATATTTTTTCACTTCAACACTGATAAAAATTAGAAATATTTGATAAAACTACACGCCTTTTTACATAGCCTACATTTATCCCCACATTTTGTGCTAACATACAGTCTACAATGCCAACATCGACGTCGCTAAAATTTCTTATCCCCAAATTTTAGGGCTATCATGGGCGCCCATTCTAGTCGTGTCTTTTGTAAATCCCGATTCTGAAGGTGCGAGAATATTGTATGTGCCAAAAGATTTAGGCTATTCTCTTATGTAGAAGAGGAATCTGCAGCAATATTATGTTATTTATTTTTATATAATTTTCCAATTAACTCGTTATGGGTACAAATACAACTTTTAACTGCATGCCATGGAACTCAAGTGCTTTACCAGATATTTATCGTCATTCCATGGGTTTTCTTTCCTTTTAAATTGGCTTGAGCTACCAAAATAATTGACGGGCAAGTTGATCCGTTTTAATAGAAATTGCTGACAATTATAGAGCTCTCCGCCGATACAAATCTCATTGATGTAACCTACGTTAAACCAAAAGTCATAGACGTCTGGTTAAACTAACTTAAAGTGGCATGAGCTGCAAAAATTCACACTTTTTAAATAAATTCTCATCGTCACGACAGTAAGAGACGGTCATCGAAAAACTAAATGATCGGCGTTGGAATGAGGAAAATCTATACAGTATGTAGCCTGTACGAACCGAAAAGGTGTTCGAAAAGTAAAAAAAAAATTAAAAAACCGGGACGACCATTCATTCATTTTAAGCCAAAGTTAGTTCAAAACAATTCTATATCGTACATGTTCGAGTCAGTATGGGTTGCTATGGCAGTAACGTAAAAAACTTACGCTACGCAGCTTTGTAAAACAGGCTCCAGGGGCCTGTTTCACAAAGCGGTGTAGTGTTAGTTTTTATGTAACTGTATAGTGAAAACGCATACTGTAGAGATACAGTCTATATGAACGTTACGCAAAAATATATTTTCCCCGCTTTGTGAAACAGGCTCCTCTGGGTCGGTTTAAGATCCACTAAGAACAAATACTCGCGAAGTTATTCTTATGCCTTTTGATGACCATACATTTCGGGGGAGGATTTTTCGACTATTTACGTTGCGACTGACCCATTTAAGGGTGGGCTACTTCGGACAGGTCATCGTGGCCTTAACGTTGTGGTCAGTTTACAAACATGGGAGAGAATGAGGGGATAGGTAGTCAAGCTAACACGGAGGGCCTTCGGTTTGACACTTAGACGATAAAGTACATCTTTTGAATGGTCACAGCCACTCCTGTAATAAATCAGTTTTGAAATAGACAACCTTTAGAATTAGTTTCGCAAACAAGCCGGCTGGTCAAAGAGGGGCGTGGTTAAACATGATTGACATGCGTGGGTGGGACATTAGCCGATGACCTGAATAAAATTTTGCCATCGGCAAGCTATAAAATAATGACCTCGATAAAGAAAAAAGGTCTCCAAATTTATCAAAACACGAACGTCCACTTCTGACAAAGCTCTAAGTTATTTCCCCCCAACTCAAGTTTTAAAGTAAATTTTATAAATATTTTAAAGGGAAACAATTTTAAAGATTTTTACCTTTTAAGATATATTAATACTATATGATTGGAATGAGAAAAATCCATACAGTATGTGGCCTATACAAACCGGAATAGTGTTCGAAAAGTAAACAAAATTTAAATAACCGGGACGACCATTCATTCATTCTAAGCCAAAGTTAGTTAAAAAAATACTTTATCATTCATTCTGAGACTAGAAGCACTAAAAAGCTTCTGAATTATACCTCTTGAGAAAAATAGCTGATAATTTCAACATTCTGTTTTTACGTCAAAATATCAACATTTTGGCAGCTCATGCCACTTTAAATATCTTTGTCTACATTAAACCAATTTTTCCTTAAAAACATAAGCTATTCATTTTAAAACTTAACAGTGAAACTATTTTATATGACTGAGTATATAAGTAATAAAATGACATATAAATTATATGGAGATTGTAAATTTAATAAGCAACTTAGAAATCTATGTTCCGTCCTAAAATAAATATGTGCTAACTTTATTGTTGGGGTTTCAGAATGATACTTACATGATTTTGAAAACTTTTTAAAACTACAGGTTGAATTTTGAGAGATATTCTAACTTATTTATCAGTCATAAGAACATCATGAATTTGATTTCGTGATAAATAACACAATGACAGTAGTAAACAAAACTTATAATTTGAACAATTCGATATATGGGCCTCGGTTGAATCTATCTTTTGTGAAAAGACTGTGATAGTAAAATAATTAAATACAAATTTTACAGATGTTGCTGGCTTGGTGGTGGGGAAGTGAGGGGTGGGGTGGGGGGGGGGGACGTTGTGTGGGTTAACGCCCTTAATATCCAGGGTACAGTTGGCATGGATGTTTATGTCAGGAAATCGGATACATCGTCACATGTGTTGTTACGTCACCTTATGTTCGATTACCGGAAGCCTATAGCATCTCCCTCGTTCGTTGTGCAGGGTATATAGGCCCATGGCGTATTTCGCTAATCTTCTTGTTTCTGGGGCCAGCTGGTAATATTAACCACGCCTGTAGGGCCTATCTCTATACACGATAACTTAACTTGAAATTGAAATCCGGGGTTTGAATATAGAATCTAGATGAAAACTGAAAGACGTCATTTGTGTAGGATGGTTAGCGCGCGTGTGTGGCAAGAAGAAGGAAAGGGGGGGGGGGACATTTATACCCAGTCATAGGTAATTGTTGTAATTATTAAACCAAAACCCATGATATTGCATTTGGCTGAAGAGAGACAGGAGTTTGGCTTTAATCTGTAAATTATTTCTGAAATACTTTGCTATATATTGTACGGATCTTCAGCTATAGCAAGAATTCAGGTAAACCGAAATTGAACAAACTAAGAGAATGGGAAAAGAAATTGAAAATATGTAATTTGGTTCCTAGGTAGAAGACAGGCAAGGGAGTTTAGCGCTGACTGATAAATCTTTCAAACTCTTGTTCTTTTTATAAGCAATGACTGGACGTTGACTGAGAGGTCGAGCCATTTTACTCTGAAGCAGTTTGTATTCTTCTTTTATAATCTGTGCCATACACACGCTGGCCTTATTGTACTGAAACACAAATGGAATAATACTTTTTTCAAGACACCTTCCTGGGTTCAAGTGTAAAACCATGGAAATGTATAGCTAAGTTAAATGAAAGAGGCCAGCTAGAGGTCCTGCAGTTAATGATGCCACTCGTAAATTATGGGACATTTGAGGGGGTCTGGCTCTGCAGAGACCGCTTTGTTGATGACCTTGTAGCGACACGCCTGGCTGTACTTTTCAGTGCAGAAATGTTTGCGTCCGCCATGTTTTCCCCTCTTAATATTCAGATGACGTCATGGAGCAAAGGGTCTATGGACACGGTGCTGGGGAGGGAAAGGAATTCCCACCGACGTGTTAATGATCCAGTCGAACAGTTGTGACAAATGAACTTTCATGTTGGTCAGCTGAATAGGAGTACTTAATTACTACACCCCTGTAATCAGGGTAAAATAACATTCTCAACAACTGTACAGGTGGCTCAGTCGGTAAGAGTGATTGGCTCTCAGTCATACACAGGCCTTCCATCCATGCGGCGTGGGTTCAATTCACACTCAGACAAAATTAAAATTGAAAAATTTCTGAATGGATTTTTCACTCCGTCGCCGTATGTGGAAGAGCTGCCAGGTAGACTCGTCGTTGGTCGCACCCCCCCCCCCCCCCCCTCCGCGATTAATCCTGGCAGAGAAATAATCTTGAGTCCGGCGTAAAACATTAATCAATCAATCAACCAAAACTATACATACCTCATTCTTCTTTTAGATTTTGTCTCTAAAAGATTTGCTCGCCTACTCGGGGAGACTGATCTGGGTATTTTAGAATTTTAGAACCCAGTATTTTAGAGCAGTTGATTCCTTTTAACAGATACATATCATTCTATAGTACAAAACGTAAATATCGTGGTCGCGAGAATCTCGTATCACCAGATGAAAGTAATGAATATGGCGACGTATTCTATTCGTGCCTTCGGAATATCCAGATCCCAAAGGTGCGAGAATCTCCTATTGTCGGATTTAAAGGATGAATATGGAGACGTATTCTATTCGTGCCTTCGGAATATCCCGATCCCAAAGGTGCGGGAATATCGTATGGTCAAATCCGAGAAAATAAGATTTTTTTTGTTATTTAGAGTGCGTTCTTTGTACATCTCATGTAGGCCTTCATAATGGCTTAGTATCAATCTGAGGCCTGTTTCCCAAAGCGGCATAACGTAAGCTTTTATACGTAACTGTCATGGCAACCCATTCTGTAGATATACGTTGCTAAGAGACTAAGAGTTGCCGGTACGCAAAAATACATCTACGCCGTTTAGTATATTTCTCGGCCTAAATTTGTGTACCCTGGGGGCGTAGTTAGTCCATTAATTCAAAAGTACATCTAGCTTACTGTTTTAATAAGACGCATCATTTCACTGAGCTGACCTTCCTCGTTATAGGTTTATTTAAACGAGATTTTGTAAAAAAAAAATTAGGTATAAAACTGCCCTGAGATTTTACTCCAAAAAAGTGTCTCGGCATGTTTTTCTCAATTGAGTTCGCCGGAAGTGTAAGTATTTTACGGTCTTTGGCTTGTTTTTAAACATAGTAATATCTACACTTCACACTGAAAGACAATGTTTCTAACCAGATCGCGAAATCTCGTCAAGCATTCTGGGTCTGCGTATGTTTAGGGAGACACCTTCTATAGGTGACCACCAATGGGTCGCGGGTTCGAATCCCACTCAGTCCAAACATTGGAAAATTTTCTGACTGGGTTTTCACTCGAACGACCTATGTAGGATGGTTGCCAGTTACCAGCGGAAGTTCGTGGGTTTCCTCCGGGCACATAGCCCGGTTTCCTCCCACAATAAAACTGGCAACGCCGCCATATAAGCGAAATAATCTTGAGCGCGGCGTAAAACATCAAACAATCAATCGATCAATCTATAGGTGACGCCATAGAAGTGAAATAATCAGCGTAAAACGTCGATCAGCCAATCAATCAATCTATTGCTGACCTTGGGTGGATAGGCTGCGAACAAAACCTATGCGGACAAAACACCGAGAAATCTGGGCTGTACCGAATTTTATATTTTTTTCGTTTCGTCGTCGCTACTGGGGTGCCACAGGGAGGATATGTTAGATTCTCAGCACCATAGAGACCGAGCTAGATAAAACACCATCTTCTTTCTTATATATAACTGTGCAAAACACCATCTTTTTTAATATATTTATGATCACTAAAACACACGGGCACAGGGAAAATCTTCTTGTCTAAAACAACCACGGAGACAAGTTTCTAATTGTGTTGAAAAGAGGTATATCATTTAGACCTTTATACCCCATAAATTGTTGTAACAAACCAAACCTATGATATTTCATTAGATTGACGACTGGCAAGAGCTTAGCTTTGGTCAGTAGAATTTTCTGGAATCTTTTTTATAAAAGTGGACAAACATCATATATTTTCCTATATACGCCATATTTTTATTAATTAAGAGACTCTGTCCTTAAAGGGGCATGAGCTGCCAAAATGTTGATATTTTGACGTAAACACAGAATGTTGAAATTATCGGCTATTTTTCTCAAGACGTATGATTCAGAAGCTTTGTAGTGCTTCTAGTCTCGGAAATGTACGATAAAGTATTGTTTTGAACTAACTTTGGCTTAGAATGAATGAATGGTCGTCCCGGTTATTTAAATTTTGCTACTTTTCGAACACGTTTTCGGTTCGTACAGGGCACATACTGTATGGATTTTCCTCATTCCAACGCCAATCATTTAGTTTTTCGATGGCCTTCAAAGCCTCTTACTGTCGTGACGATCAGAAATTATGGAAAAAGTGTGAATTTCGGCAGCTCATGCCCCTTTAATGTTGTGACTTGTATTAGGAAGCTTCCGCCAAATATAACCGCCATCAGGCGAGGCTGAAGTTCTTCCTGCACGGGCCATCACGATCTGCAGTATTCCGTGCCTTTTTTTAGCATTTGATTAGATTGAAGACAGAGAGGCGTTTTGCTTTAGTCAGTAGAATTTTCTGATACACTTTGTAATATGTTGACAAAATTGTACGGATCCACAGCTATGGCAAAAAGTTGGGTAAACTGAAATTAGACAAAATATGATAATGGGAAAAGCAAGTGAAAATATGTGATTTGGTTTACAAATAAATATGTTTAAACCAAAGGAATGAAGGTCATTAATTTAACTGACTTTAACACCACCACCACCACCCTCCCCTCCCCCTTCTTACTCTTACGCATCCTTACACACACACGATCGCCAAATATACACAGCTGTCCCTCCGCGCAGACTTTTCGCGCGCGAATGTATCGCGAACGTGTAATGACTTGACACCTTCCTTAAACCTAATTCCTCTTATATGCATTGAATGAAAATCATTGACTGGCCAACAACGGCCGTATAATTACATTTGCGGCCTTTTAATTAACGCTAATGTATATGTAATGTATGTTATTCAATATACACAAAAACACCATGATTAATTTAAGTAGCCCAAATATCCACTTTATTGGCTGAACCAGATGAGGATACATTGGACAACCAATGTGGAAATATACCGTGTATTTTAGATTTAAGTGGCATGAGCTGACAAATATAGGAAAATTTCGTTGAAACAGAATTACGTAATAGTTCGTAATTTCGATTCGTATATACATGTATGGGTAACTGGCTTTATCGATATTTTTTTATTTCAGCTTCTATTCTTTAGTTTTTCAAGGTACCGTACTTCAAACGCTGAACTTCTCTTCACAACCAGAATATTATTATGATATAGCTAAAATGTACTCATACGTCCCGGTTATTTGAATCTTCTGCACGTTCGTACGGCTGAATAGTATCCATCAGCAACTGATGTCCTTTTAGCTGTTAATAAAATAAATAAGCAATTTTTTTTATTTCCAACTAACAATTTTAGGGACATAAATTTGGCTTTTTTATTAAATCTATTTTACGAATGGGATCAACAATTTATTCCACCAAGAAAAAATATATCCAAACCAAGTATACGATTGTTGTCGAAAAAGACAACTGAGGTTATATGGAAAGGTCAAAGGTGAGTGTCAAACTCGATGATCAAAGGTCATGGTTCAAGGTCTCGCTTTGGTTCCGGATGTTGTTCATATTTATGATGATGTTCATAGGTGTAATTAAAGTGGCATGAGCTGCCAAAATTAACACTTTTTCATAATTTCTGATCGTCACGACAGTAAGAGGCTTTTAAATCCATCTAATAACTAAATGATTGGCGTTGGAATGAAGAAAATCCATACAGTATATGGACTGTACAAACCGAAAACGTGTTCGAAAAGTAAACAAAATTTAAATAACCAGGACGACCATTCATTCATTCTAAGCCAAAGTTAGTTCAAAACAATACTTTATCGTACATTTTCGAGACAAGAAGTACTAAAAAGCTTCTGAATTATACGTCTTGATAAAAATAGCAATAATTTCAACATTCTGTTTTCACATCAAAATATCAACATTTTGGCAGCTCATGCCACTTTAAAGCGATCTCCAACCGTTTAAGTAGCATGAGCTGCTAAAATATAGGGGAACTTTAGTCGAAATAGGATTAGCTAATCGTTAGTCATCGGTACTAAAAAGAGCAGAATAGTGAGCTTTCCTTTCATATCTCTCTTGGAAGTGTGCGTTTAGGAAGTTTTATAAGGGACAAAAACACCTAAAATGTAGCCTCCTTATACATCCCGGCAATTTGAATTTTCTGTTTTTAGCACACAAGTTCGGTTCGTTCGGGATACTGGCTTCAATATTTATTTAAACACCAAGCCTTCAGTTTTCAAATCCTCAATTTTTCTTCGCATTCAGAATTCACGAAAAATTTCGGATTTTGGCACCTCATGCCACTTAAGTTGCACAAGCTTTCAAAATATGTATATTTGCCGGTAATTTTTTTTAAAAAGGCCTCTACACGGTGTTCGAAAAGTCGGGCTTATACATGAAGATTTGCTCGTAAAACAATTTTTAAAAAGGCCTGTGCACACTGTTCGAAAACCCGGGCTTATACAATGGTATGCCCATTTTTAACACAATAAGAAACTTGTCTCTGTGGTTGTTTTAGACAAGAAGATTTTCCCTGTGTTATAGTGTTAAAAACATATTTGCTCTGTACACGGTGTTTGAAAACTCTGGCTTATAGAGCCTTAGTATACAGAAGATTTTCCCTGTGCCCGTGTGTTTTAGTGTGATCATAAATATATATCAGTACAATCTCAGTCTACCGATGTTCTTGCCATAGTTAAGATGCGTAACCATTGTCAATGTGTTACAAAAGGATTCCAGAAAATTCTACTGACCAAGGCTAAGCTCATGTCAGTCGTCAATCTAATGAATTATCATAGGTTTGGTTTGTTACAACAATTTATGGGGTATAAAGGTCTAAATGATATACCTCTTTTTAAGACAATTAGAAAATTGTCTCCATGGTTATTTTAGACAAGAAGATTTTCCCTGTGCCCGTGTGTTTTAGTGTTCATAAATATATATATCCGTACATGTGGAAATTGTTCTATTGTCAAGACAATATTCCAGGAGTCTTATATATGAACTTAGGAAAATCGTACGTGGACAATTTCACATTTTAAAAAAAATATATATTATTTTATTTTTTTTAGACAATCTTCACTTCACTCTTTTTTTTTATATAAATTTGCAGTTGTAAACATGGAAGTTTCTGTGAATTAAACTCACTTAATTAATGCTAATTAATTTCACGAAAATCCCAAGAAGTTATCAATGAATGAAAATAGCCTTTTAAATGAAGTAAAATATTAGGAGTTCAGGGAAGAGCGAGAAGAGCGAGAAAAAAATAAGGATTCTTTTTGTCCTGCAAAGAGCATTTATTTTTCCCGTTTCAACATATTTTTTACTTTTGGATTTTATTATTGACCATGGCTAGATAGCTAAAATCAATAAATAAAATAGTCTATCAACCACTGGATATCGCAGCAATTTGGGCCCTTTACCCAGCATACGTAAAACATGCAGCTGATCTTCCTCCCAGGGGGCGGTTACATAATATTACGTAAAAGTCTTAGCCACTAATAACAGCTCTTTGAATCGTCGTGTATGTCCAATGGCTCTGCCCATGTTGGCATTATCAGCGGTGGAGGGATGTTCGCAAAGAAATCAAGTACATTTAGATCAAACAAAGAGCGAACTTTAGACTCGTTAAACACGGCTGCACTAAGTCAGCTTTTCATACCGACTGTAAAAGTGATAATGCATCCCTTTCTAGGTCAAATTCCTTGACACATTTACAGAAAGCATGAATCGAAGTAGGCGGCACCGATGAGGTATAGAGCGGTTTGATTGGTCGACAGCAATGAAGTGACAGATAAAGTGACAGTTGTTGATTAATTAGGTTACTCCGCCTGCTTCAGTTCACAGGCAAAAGATGGCGACTCTGTGTTTTAACAAGGGCGAGCGAGACTGGCTGTAACTGAGTCAGTTTAACGGAAGGAACGCTTTACTTTACAACCTTCAATCTACCTCACATATTGCTATGGTTTGTGGTGACTCTAATCGACTTAGCTCTCAGGGATTATTCCGTAGACAGTCACAATTGAGGGGTTTGACGTCCGCTTCCCTGAGCGCCTGGATTCACTCCAGCCCAGCCAGGCACTCTGTATTAATGGCATATCTCCTTCGAACACCCACACGGGCCAAGCGACGTTTAGAAATGGCGTAAGTGAAAAGTCCTCCCCTACCTCATGTATTTCCACGCTCATGGCCGCCTATTCGGACTCGGTTGGAGATCAGCTTTCCTGTTGTGTCTGTCAAAAAAGGTTTACCGACCCTCGGCTTCTGCCATGTTTGCACACGTTTTGTAGGAATTGCTTACTTGCCCTTGCTAGCCGGCCTCAACACGGCAAAGGCCAGTACCTGAAATGCCCGTCCTGTCACACTCCTGTGCCTCTAACACCAGCCGGAGTGGATGGTCTGCCTTCAAACCTCTTCATAAGTAATATTCTGGACGTGGTCGTATCACAGGATGACGACTATGAGCTCGGGGAGAGCGACAGTGCTGGACATTCTAGTCGAGGGCAGATCACAAGGTGGTGTAATTCATGTGATGAAGGTAGTGAGGCGACCTCCCTGTGCCAAAACTGCAGCGAGTATTTATGTGGAAATTGTGTCCGTGCCCATCAGCGTGTTAGACTGACTAAGGATCACCGTATTCAGTCCTTAAAGTCTCCAACTCAAGTGGCCACAGGTAACGGCGTCCATGCCCCAATGCCCCCTTCCCCTAACCTTTCCTCGCCCATACAGTATTTATCATTATCCGATCGCCCTGTGTGTTATTGTGACCGGCATGAACATGAAATCCTCCGACTTTATTGTGACACTTGTTCTCAAGCCATATGTAGGGACTGTACCATTGTGGATCACATTGGACATAGCTTTATTTATATCCAAGATGCCATCGACAACTCCAAGACAGTGACTGTTAAGCTGTTAGCCGACGCCAAGGCTGGAATCAAAGCCTTGGAGGAGAGTATGCAGTTGACCCAAGCTGTCACGAACGAGGTGGAAAATCGCTCGGAGGCTGTCTCGACGGAAATTCGATCCACCATTCGTCGGTATATCGGGGCCTTGGAAGAAAGGGAACGAGACCTGTTACGAAGGGTTGAAAAAATTCGCCAAGTGAAAGTGAAATCTTTACATCTCCAAACTGATGATATTCGAGAAGGGCTTACTGCTCTAAGTCGAACTGTAGGCCAAGTGGAGACAACCTTACATACTGGCAGCGATATTGAAATACTGGACACTAAGAATCGCATGGTGACTGGAATCCAACAGATGAGGCGGCTTAGAGGACACCTCCAGCCCCACGAAGACGAAAACATTTTATTCACCTCTCCCGATACTTCTCTTTACAATGCCATTTCTAAGATTGGTTATATCAGTAGTAGTGCTTACGCGCCTCATTGTCTTGCGACAGGGGACGGTGTGAAAAGGGCATTGAAGGGCAAAGTGGCCACCTTTACTATTCATGCTCGAGATCACCATGGAGAAGCGAGGGTTATTGGGGGTGACCCTGTTGAAGTGATCATACAGAGCCCTGAGGGGGCACTTTATCGAAATGACGTCATCGACCATCACAATGGAACGTACTCAGTGAGTTACCACACTCAATCAGAAGGCCAGCATATTATTTCTGTGACCATTCGGGGTAAACATATTCATGATAGTCCTATGACAGTGGATGTCCGCAGTGGTAGAAATTACGCAACTGTGGGCCCAATGTTAATGGAGTTTGGGGGCGAAGGCGAGGAACACGGGCGCCTATGTCGTCCCTGGGGTATTTGCTGTGATTTAGATGGTTTTATTATAGTGGCAGATAGGTCTAATAATCGAATTCAGGTATTTAACCCAGATGGTACGTTTCACCATAAATTTGGCAGCCCAGGGGCCCGCAATGGGGAGTTTGACCGCCCGGCTGGAGTCGCTTCCAATAGCCAGCGACATGTCATAGTGTCAGACAAGGATAACCATCGGGTCCAAGTGTTTACTTTCGACGGAACATTCATTTTAAAATTTGGAGAGAAAGGAAACAAAAACGGCCAGTTTAATTACCCTTGGGACGTGTGTGTAAATTCCGAGGGTAAAATTCTTGTATCAGATACTCGCAATCATCGAGTGCAGCTATTTTCTCGAGATGGACATTTTCTAAATAAATACGGGTTTGAAGGCGCTCTGTGGAAACATTTCGATTCTCCACGCGGTGTCTGTTTTACAAAGGATGGATATATGATCGTCACTGACTTTAACAATCATCGTCTAATAGTGGTCCATCCGGACTTCCAGTCTGCCCGCTTTCTGGGGGCTGAGGGTTCGGCTAATGGCCAATTCCTTCGACCCCAGGGAGTTGCTTTGGATCCAGAGGGAAACATCATCGTGGCAGATTCGCGTAATCATCGTATCCAAGTGTTTCTGCCTAATGGGAACTTTTTGTGTAAATTCGGCACCCCAGGAAGTGGCCCCGGGCAGCTTGACCGCCCCTCGGGCATATGCGTGTCACCTGAAGGGCTTATTATAGTGGTGGATTTCGGGAACAATCGGGTGCAGATATTTTAATCCCTTCACCCAATAGCACTGTAACTTATTTTACGGACCGTGCACACCTCTCTCTAGACACCTACACCATAGGCCGGTGTATCAAGGACACACAACGGTATTTCAAGTATATATGTGTTCCTCAACTACTGTGGTAAAGTGAGTGTGTTTTTTGTTGATGTTGTTGTTGTTTCGGCTGCTCAGGTATATTCCTATATGAATATTTATAACAATGTTTTCATGACTCGTCTCAGGCTCTGTTAAAACGGCTCAGGGACCCTTAAGCCTGTAGTATTCATTTCGCTCACACATAAATATTCGCCACGCCCCTTTTTAATATCCGAATGTTAACGGAAAATAATACGCCTGCAGATACGTGCTTCTCAGAGGTACAGGGCTTTGTTAAAAAGATACAAAGTATCAGGAATTAATACATATGCTTTTTATTAGAATTTGTTGGCGAGATTTTAAAAAATATCTCTGGAATTAAAATTACATTTTTTTGTAATTGTTCTGGAGAAATGATCACATATATTTGCGTGGATTAGAGAAAGGCATTACATTTTTTCTCAATCTTAGAATCTTTAGAAAGGCTATTGGGAGTTTTTGTTTAACCGTTATACGGTAAACAAATATCATTTCTTTATTTCCAAATTTCTACCTAATTACAGGAAAAAACTATAGTGTTGTTGAACGATGCTAAGCCACTGAGAAAAAAAGCATAGAAACATGTCATTTTATAAAAAAAATATTAATTTAACTATGTCATTGTACAACCAATTTTCTTTTTTATCGACTGATTTTTATGACCGGTTAAAAATATTCATTATGCTAGTTTGGTTTTGAAGAAAAAAATAATTTTTCTTTGGTTTTTGGTGACAGACTATACCAAGATTTAAACCTGTTAGAAAGCAATTTTATCCCGAATTTCACGGATTTTTTAAAAATCCTGTTTATTTAAGCTTTTTAGTCTAATAGTGTTGAGTTAAGCGCCTGTCTTATCTCAGACAAAAAATATTCCTTTACTGAAAGTTGCTTGGCTTGTGTATAAACAAAAATGTGAATTATTCCCTCTTCCATTTCTACCAATCACTATGGTTTTTACTGGAGGACATTTTCTGATTTAAAAACGTTCTCCAGTGGAAAAGTGTAGAATATTTTTTTTATCTAAAGGGAGGTAATTTGATCAATATTAAGATGTGCTGATAAGACTTGGCATAATTTCATTAGACTAGTTGACCGACAATTTATGATTTAACCAAAGGCACTAATGGTTTTTTTTTCAACTGATGCAAATATGAGATTCTATGTTCGGTACTTCCATTGAATCGATCGAACGTTGACAATTTTTACATAGTAGAGGCACAATGTTGCCTTGATATTTGTCACATAATTGAGTCAAAAATTAGTTTTTCATTTCTGAAATTATGACGAGATTCTCTTTGATAGAGTTCCAATGTGATTGTTATTCAAATTATACTCATGTGATTTTAGTTCGGCAAGAGTACCATGAAATATAGGGTCTCTAAGATGCTGGTAAAGGAATACAATTTTCGGGACGCATTTTTAAAATTCGCTGTCAGCATATGGATGGACCAAATTCTCATTTGCATATCTAATAACATAGCGTAAGTGGAGTATTGATTTTTCGACATGTCTATCAATGACCTTATTTTCCTATCCTAGGAATTGTCTGTTTATAGCTTTAAAAAATATAGTTAGGCTCAAGTATTGTTTAAAACTTGGTCTTTGGGGCAGTTATCTAAAGTGCCAAACAAAATCAAGACCATTCTTTTTTAAAAAATCTACTCTAAGTAATATCCATTAAATTTAACCTTGTCTTATAAGCATGAAAAGGTCTGCCGTAACTGGTTTCTAAAAGTGAGATGTGCTGTCAGAATTGGGGGATGTTCATTGTCGAAATTACGACATTTGGAATTTCTCTATTTTCAACAAAAGTACAAATTGTAGCATTCCTTGATGTCCCTTTCTTTAGGCTTTATATAGACTCTACATTAAGTTGAATAAATTAGAAATTCAATAGGCAAATCGAACAGAGCATTTGTTCTGTATCAGCTATAACCCCAGCTTAGAAATATGTTCGATTTCAATGGAAAGACGTTCATTACTTAGCATCAAAATCCACTTTAAATCAACGATCGGAATTCACCGAAAAAAAAAATCAAATTTTGGCAGCCATTTCTAGAAACTAAGGAAACGATATACCTCTTGAATTTTTGTTCAAATATTTGTGAAATATGTCTACCTAAATATATATAAATATATATATATTTTCATTTTGACGAGAATACCTCTATTGCTTGTAGTTTTTCAAAAGTTCGTAGTCTGATTCCTCTACACTGCATCTATATTGTCTACCTCAAAACGCCATCGGTCCCCAAAGGATGGCTATTATTGAACTGTATTTGCAGCGAAAGTTTACATAATACCTCTGCCCAGCTTTATAAGTCTTGGGTAATGGTGATGCAACCTTTAAAGCGAATCCAAAAACAAGAATTTTATCCCCACTCAAATCAGTTCTGAACTGTGTATTTAATTGTATGACGTGTAACACGTCATCGGAGCCCGGCTTGTTATCCAGCTCCTTAATCTCTAGCGATAATGTGAATTTCAGGCCCACGTGATCAGTTGCCATGGAAATCAAAATGGAGGAACGGATTTAGGCAGCCGAAATATGAATTGAATTTTCAACTTAGTGCATATTTTCTTTGAGAAATTTCGCCTGTTCATTTTAATAATTACCGTTTCTTCTTCTTATTTTATTCCCCTTTTGTTTGGTGGTGTCTTTAAGACCCCTACATTTTTTTTGATGAATAATCGTTTATAGCGTTGAAAATTATGTATATACATATACCGGTACCTTGTGTTACGTCAAATCAGCGTAGGTATTTTTCCAGTCCAACTGGCAAACTCTTTTTTGAGAAGAAAAACTATAATCTCCATTAAATCACCAGGTTTTTAAACAATTTCGAGATTATTATTATTATTTTTGGTTTTGTTTATTTTTATTGATTCTACATTAACGGTACAGGTTTTGAAAAAAACTGTTAAAAACATCCCACTTTCGAAAGACCGACTAGACGAGCTCTAGTCGTTAAGTTTTTGTGTTCGTTAACGAATGAATGTTGATTTATAATATAAAATGTTTATTAAAATGCTTGACGAAACTGGCTTGGCTTGACGACCGTTTTGACACGTGTCAATCAAGTCGTCATTTTTGCTTATGGCCGTTTTCGTCACTTTGTGATTAATCACTTCGTTCTACCTCAAGCTTCCGCGAATAGGGACTATATATCCTTCCGCACTTATAACAGTGTGCGCCTATAGGCTGTTTTCAGATTTATATATATACATTTTACTTATATATCTTGTAACAAGTAGCCTCAGATTAACTTAGAAAATGCTGCATTCTCCGGTGCTTTTGTGAGTCTCTCGACGTTTTTTTTGTAAGTGTCGAGTCTAAAAAAAAATTGTATGCCATGCTATGCTTTATAGGTTTAGATAGAATAATAGTTCTCTAAGTCCGTGTTCGTATTTTACGTTTATCCGCTGTGAAAATCTAAAATGTTAACCATATATATGGGCTGCCAATATACCTCAAAATATAGATATTTGATGTTATTCATATGTAATATATTATTATTATTATCTTCTTGCTTATATTTTGTGTATATAAGTCCTTAAATTGTTTTGTCAACTTCGCCCATATCCTAACCACATTTGGCTATTTGGCGATTTCATTTTAAAAGATATGCATTTTATTAATTGTAATCAAATTTAATGAATGTAATTTTTTTTACATAGAGGCCCTATAGGCCCCGATTTTCATTTTCTCTCAGTAACAATATGCTTTTATAAAAAGTTTCACATAATACACTGGTAGTGTTTGTTAACAACAAAAAAACCAAGAAGTTCGCTATGATGATAGGCATCGGCCCTACTATATATACGGAAAAAAGTTTGACGACAAATTAAGGCGCTATGTTGTATTGGCAGTCATCTTCAAGATTTAGGATCGGAAAACATGTAAAATAATTTTAATCCTATATCATGATTTAATTAAAGGCCTGGAACCGGGGGATTTCTCTTCAAACATCTTTCTGTTCATATAGTAGTTGCCTACATATAGTTTGTTATATATGAACCTATTTACTATATTTTCCGTTTTTCTCCTGAATTTCAACCATCTTAAGCTTTGTGTTTTCTTAATATCGCTTGTTTGAGGTTTATCTGTGTATATTTGATTTTGAAGTTGCCATTTTCCCTGGAGGTGGCAATATAAAGGTCGAAATATTGAGCCGGATAAATGGGATATCTCGTTTTTTTTTCTCTTCAAATGAACACTACTTGTGTGACGTGCTAGTATAATTCTACATCCTATGTATACATAACCCGGTACTGTAAAGCTAATTTCTGTTATGATCATATATGATGTTAGTTTTCGTTTATCATCTAATTGTACTATGTTTTATTAAGACCTCGTTGTTTTAAAGTAGGGCCTATGCTATTTTTTCTGACAAGAAGGGGGCGGGGCCTTTTATAACTATAACGTCTATTGTATAAACTATGTGTATTTACTCGACGCCGGTTGAGAGAGCGAACAACACCTTGACCTGTCATTTCCCCCTCTAAATTACTCTATAACGCCCCTCCCCCTCCCATCTCCATACATCCATGCACACTTATTGCATGGAAACTTCTTCCTACCATTGTATGGAGTTTGCATGTTACTGTGCTCAACCTCTGCCGCCGTCTTATAGTCTAAGTATTTTCTATTTATCGCACTTTTGCCTAGCACGCTTGCGCAGTAGGGACGATATTGTGATTTCGGGCAGCTATGCAAATATAACGACCTCAGAGGCGTTTGTGAATACGATCGGACGGTCAAGTCTGAAACCGAGACTAATGAAATAAAACGAAGCGAATCATTGTAAATTGCATACCGTAAGAAATGGCGCGCTTTAAAGGCCTTTATTGGAATTTTAATTTTTTGCACGGTTCTTTGTGATATTAAAAAAAGCTCTCAGCTTTGCCTATATATAAAACACCTCTTTAAACCGTTTGCCTAAGCTTTGCTGTTGTATACACCCTTTGACTAAAATAATATTGTGTGATTTTGGGACGAGACAAAACATAAAAGTAAAAAATATAACGTACGACTTGCATTAATTATGGTTTGTTAGAAAGTTAACTTTATTTGTCTTATAGACAATAATAAAAACTCCAAATGAAAAATCGCTACCTTATTACAGTAAAATTTAAAAAAAAATTTAGTGTCAAAACAAATAAATAAAACATAATAATGATGAGTATTTCGATTCCTGCTGTTTTCAAAATGTGCTAAAACTATTCATTGTTTAGGTAAATATTTTCTGTAATCTCCATGCGTTTTAGAAACATTACCATATGCATATATCTGTATATGTTGTTATATTTAAAAGACAAACCTCCGCGTAAAAGAACTTACTCCTTCGTCGCGGTGCAAAATTCCACAACGTTTTTGCGCGGAGCAATTTTCTCTATTCAGTACATTGGAAATTCCGGTGTTCGTTGAGGCGGATGTTCCTCAGACTCCAACAGATAGCTGTTGATCATGTTTCCACCTGCACAGAGCTCGGTTAGGATCCCTATTTAATATCGAGTGCTATATGTAAGAAACGAGAATTGTCATCGCCAATGCATGAATTGCTGGTTCGAATCCCACCCAGCTCCAAGGAAAAAACTGAATTTGAGTTGTAGACTAATGACTTTAAGTCTGTAAAGTATTATTTCACCGAGAATTAAAATATACACTCGTCAAGCTGGTGATAGCAAAATAAAAATAAAAAATAGGGTTATAAAACATCGCAATCCTCATTAGTTTCGTAGGCCTATGCTTGTTTTTTTCTCGAAATATTTTTATTTGAAATAAAAAATGGCTAGATTCTGTGTACTGAATTTTGAAAATCCTCCTTCGTTATTCGCAGGCCTGTATCGTATGTTATAGAACGTTGGACAATTTTTAAACGTATTTATACACGATCAAGACGATTCTTTTATTATTTGATATTTATCAGGAAATTAAATTATATAGTCATGTTGGATTCACAGAAAATGGCTATTCCACTGCTGTTGCATTGTATGGAATCCATATATATATAACCTTGAGTCAACATAACACATTGATTTTCTGAATTGAAAATTTTAAACCTAAAATCGCAGTTATAAACATTTTAAATGTTATTATGTAATATAAGTGTTGTCTGTTGACAATGAAAAATGTATTTTTTTTTGCTTGAGAAATTGCGCAATTTTTTTTACACCGAATGTTAAAACGAGAAAGGTCTAAATTGGAAATTGCAACAACAACAAAATCGTCTGGGTATTTGCCATGCTTTATAATAATTTACAACTGTTCGGATATTTTCTAACTATAAAACTTGTTTTGATTTGGTTTGACCTAGCCAGACTTGGACCATTGGTGGATGTTAATTATTTCCCATTTCTATATTTTATTTTGTTGTGTTTAACCCAGACATGCATGTGCTTATTTATAGAAGCGTAATAAAAAATCCAACGAAAAAAAAAAAATAAAAAAATAAATACATCTTGCGATCTCGCGAGATCTTGAGCAATTCTCGCTTCATCTCCGGTTTTCCGTAATTATATACATGTAGATGTTTGAAATAATCACGTTAATGCTCACCGCATTATTCCTGTGAATACGGTTTTAGCTTGTTAATTTCTTTTTTCACTTTCTCTTTCGCCATACATTATATTGCTTATTGATATTAGCTTGAAAACTATAGGCCTATTTAGATTTAATTTACCAATAGTTGTTGTTGTTGTTAAAGCTCTTTGTTAGTTCGATAATTTTGCCTGTTTGATAATTTTTACTTTATGTTTATTTTCTGCAAGGGTATGGCTATTTTGCAAACCGAGAAGAAAAACAACTGTTTGTCAAAAAGCAGCCTAAAATTTCTTCAGTTTGTGGGTTCACTATACTTTTCGATATATAGCCTGCATGTTATCCACCGAAATGATTTTTTTTTACCTCTAGAAAAATGATAAGATATAAATAATTTTTGTTAAGAATGTGTTATCTTGTAAAATTAACAAGTTTATTTTCTATCAGTTATTCAGAAAAGTCTTTTTTAAATGTGTGTATTTAGAGCTTGTCAGCATAGTTTTCAGTCAATTAAAAATCGACTTAAAATTTCGAGGTAATTACGTCATAGAAATGTGTTCACATCTCTCAATCAGGTGTTTGATTGGCTTAAATTGAAATAAAAACACTGATAGGAGTACAGTGTATGTTCTGTGACGTCACATTATTTCGGAACACGATGTGAAGCGGACACAAAGTTGTGTTGAGAATAAAATTGAAAAGAAAGTGTTTTATAAGAACAGTTAAACAAAATTGCAAAATCCACGACTTTCATCAAAAAAGCTATAGAATTATTATTACCAGTTTGGCTAAGTGAAATTTCAAGAATTTCAATTGTGCTTGATGTACGTATATATGTATCCACAGCTCTGCTAATTTAAACACAAACACCTGTACTTGCTATGCTCAGCGTAGATTAGAGTGTCTCAAAGACAATTGTGTTACACGGTGCCAGTGATTTCAATATTCATTTTTTGTTGTATCGCTCAAATTTTAGTTCCTCTAATGTGCTGATTAAAGATTTCTTCTATTTGAAATACACGTTCTCCGTTTTTCTTCTTATATTTTAAACAAAAGACAAGCTCCCGGAACGAAAATACTTATATATGGCGTATGGATGATTTAAAAAAAAAATACAGGCAAGTTGGTGTTCATCCCAGATACAGCCAAAAAAAAGGCAACTCCAAATATTAAAAAGAAGCCATGGAGTGTCAAGAATTGGCGTTAAAATAATAAAAGAAATATCGAATTACCCAGTAACTTGTGCGTACCGAAAATTTGTGCTGGTAACAGACAAACTTCAAATAGCCGGGATGTATGAGTTCATTTCAGGGGTTTTGTTGCTCATAAACAACTACCATATAACGTACATCTCCAATATTGGTATCCTCGTATGGAGCTCTTATTAAAATAACGAACAATTAGCTAATTCGGTTTTCCGCTGACACCAATCTATAAGGAGATGCACGGGAAGGTAGTTTTCATAAGCAAATAAGCACTCACCTATCCCGGCTATTTGAATTTCTTTGGTTATTAGGCCACATCTTCGGTTTGTACGGGTTACTGGCCTTACCGATATCTTTTATTTCAACGCCAGTCTTCGAGATTTTTTGCCGATCATCCCACTGTAAGTAAATCCCTGCCAAAATTGGATTTTGATTACATTTCTTTGCTTTTAACAGAACGTTTAAAATTTTGCTTAATAAATCATGCGAAATGGCTAAATTCGAAACAGTGGCAATACTATTAAAAGCGTTAGCCTTAAATCCTAAACTCTCACTTTTCATTGGCCAAGAATAATGTCAGTGACCTCTGCACTCTGTTCTGTATACATCTTTGTACTGTCCAGTTCTCCAACACCAGGGTCAAAGGTTATGTATATCCCCCCAATATGGGTGGGAAAGCAGCCAGTTTACTGATAGCCCTATTTTAGTAGCCTATTAGGGCTGTTGGGTACGGATGAATGGTTGTTAGCCTTATACCCATACATTAAGCCCCCAAACCAAAAAATGACCCGACCAATGTCCGTTTGGGGTCACTTCTGAGTTATTAAAAAACAGCCTATACATTAGGATAGATTTTAACTTGCAAGTTTTTACGACAATGTTGTATATAATATTTAACGTTAAATGGAAATTCGGATTTATGTAATTCATTTAAAGTGGCATGAGCTGCCAAAATGTTGATATTTTGAGGTTGAAATAGAATGTGAAAATTATCTGCTTTTTTCTCAAAACTTGTTATTCAGAAGCTTTTTACTCCTTCTAGCCTCAATGATGTACGATAAAGTATTGTTTTGAACCATCTTGTCCCGGTTATTTAAATTTTGTTTACTTTTCGAACTCTATTCCGATTCGTATAGGCTACATACTGTATAGATTTTCCTCATTCCAACGCCAATCGTTTAGTTTTGCGATGGCCTTCAAAGCCTCTTACTGTTGTGACGATCAGAAATTATGGAAAAAGTGTAAATTTTGACAGCTCATGCCACTTTAATATCAAGCCGATTTCATTTAAAATTATTTGCCTCTTGGCTGAAACGACAGGTCATGTGCCGTGTTATTTTGTGAAATCAGCCCTACCCTATTAACAAAATTGAATCAGAATCGAAGAGTCATTTTTTGTTAACAAAAAAAAAGATGTAATATCACATTTTGCATCAAGATGAATTCAAATATATGTACAACTTGGACAGCAACGAAAATCTTGATATCCGAAGGTATCATTTCCCCCAAGTACAAAAATTCAAATCATCAATACTTCGTGGTTAAACCATTAGATAAAAAAATACTGAAACTGAATATGTTCTTAGTTTTTTTAATTGAAAAGAGCAATCTTAATTCAGAACGGACAGGTGCGGGTAACATCTGTACAGTGTCTACTTTGAAACAAGCAATTATAGACATCCCTTGGGTCAGTAGGCGGCAATTGACGACAGATGTCTTCGATTTTCAAATCTTCTTCTAACGAACAAAAAACAGCTTAAATTCTAAACCTAAGCCTAAATGGTATATTTGCTAAAAACTCTTTTAAATAAAGAATACAATATACCTAATTAAGTTGTCAATAAGGAGTAAGCATTGTTTTCTACTAACTTAGGCTTAGAATGAATGAATGGTCGTCCCGGTTATTTAAATTTTGTTTACTTTTCGAACACGTTTTCGGTTCGTACAGGCCACATACAGTATGGATGTTCCTCATTCCAACGACAATCATTTAGTTTTTTGATGGCCTTCAAAGCCTCTTACTATCGTGACAATCAGAAATTATGAAAACAGCGTAAATTTTGGCAGCGCATGCCACTTTAAGCTCGACCTGCTTAAAATTAGGAATGAACCAACAGCTGTTAGAGAGCCTGTTTTAAATGAAGAACTTACATCGGTCTATGTGCAATTGCACCTTTCAGCTACGAACATTATTTTTTAAAAAATATAAATAGAAACACCAATATACACCAGCTATATATGTTCATAATTCCGTGTATTGGTATATGGTTGTTGGTCTGTCTGTCCCTCCATAATTTTAAAACCATTGCATGGGTATTATTTATTTTACAGGCTTACGATATGTCGCATAGGGCCTGCCCAACATAAATTGAAGTCTATATCTTAGCGACCAAAACTGTCACTAGAATTAATTAAAAGAAGTGATTAAAAGAAATTGTCTCTACTCAATAACAGAGTGGTGAACGTTTTAGATAAATACACCCTAAATTCACTTAAAAAACAATGTCCCCTTAATGTGAAAAAAAAGCTTCGGGTTATTTTTTGCTATTTTTTCTGAAAAGACCCCTATGAAATACGTATTTATGGACATGAAAATACTGTATACATGATGTGAAATTGCTGTAAATAACATGTTGAGATATGGTTGTGAGAAATATTTGAAACTCTCTTTAAACGTGGGTTCCTTACTAATGATAAAAAAATTAAGACATCACCACGTGATAAAGGAAAAATTATGACGTAGTTACACTTGACGAACACACCGGCACAGGTGTCGAAAGCTCATGTTGTTCAAAAACAACTGACGACGTGGTGATGTCTTAATTTTTTATAATTGATAATTGGTTGATTGTTTTAGCTTATTGGCGCGTCCATTCGTATGAATGATGTACGCCATACAAACGATAATTACTTCTGGACATTTTGCAGTTTAGCTTTTGGTGAAACTGCGCAACTGAATCACAAAATAATAATATATATCGTCTTCAATTCCTATGCTTAGATACAGGTTACCGATGGGCAAGCCAGAGTTATAATATTGCTTGCCAATAAACATTAACTTCCAAGCACGAGGTGGAAAAATTATATAATAATAATAATAATCTTTATTCAGTATGTAGACCATGGGTCCATATACAACGGTACAAGCAATATATTGAACGCAGACGAAAAATTATATAAATTGGGAAAATAGGTAAAAATTGTATATTTAAAAATTAAGTTAAACGGATTTTAGTTAAAGTGTTCATTTTAAAACTAATGCATGGATTTTAATCTTGAAAAAAAACCCAACTTAATTAGCTTACTAAAGCGATGTGTCATCTTGAATTGGGGTCATATATTGTTCGCGGCCAAAGAAGTCAACAAACCATTAGGTATTAAGTAATGACAACGAATCGTGTCAGCTCCAGTACTTTTGAAACTATTGCATGGGTTTTAGTTTTGTTTTAAAATGTTTTTATCTTTCAAGTGGAAGATGGGCCATATAGGCCAATCCATCGTGAATGGGGGTCTTTATTGTTTGTGGCACAATCAGACCCCTAACGGTTAGTCCTTTTCGAAATTAAAACCAATCTCGTCCTCAACGAAGACCTATGATAATAACGGACAAAAATAAAATGCATATTCAGTTTTGAGATTTTTTGTTGTCTCTTTAAAACGTCCTTCGTATAGAGATATGACCGACCAAAACCACAAACACTCAGATATGCTTCGAAAAATCAAGTTACACGAGTTGCAACAAATTAAATTTTATAAATAGCTTTGGAATGGACTTAAAAGGGATATGCCCAGAACGACCAAAAAGATCGTTAAAATGTGTGCTATTCGACTGTTGTTTATATAAAGATGAGGCTTCCAGACGACCATCGGTGACTTTCTTTGCTTCTGCGAATCGCTAGATAGGGAGTTTTATTTGGGAATACCTTTGACATGCTTTAGATGCACTGGCTGCACTGACTCTGTAGCTGCGTGTATGATTCATCTCGGCTGGAAAGAACAAAAACGCAGCCCCAAAAAAGTAAATAAGGCAATCAAAGAATTTCCATGGATCGTTTGGTTGACTAACTGAAATATTTCAATAAGTCACAATCCCTAAATAATTCACTGAATGTAGCGCGGACCAAAGAATCAATCATTCAGACAATTACTGGATCAGGCAAGGTACCGGCACCAAAGAAAGAATCAATCATTTAGACAGTTACTGGATCAGTCATGGTACAGGCACCAAACAAAGAATCAATCATTCAGACAGTTACTGGATCAGTCATGGTACCGGCACCAAACAAAGAATCAATCATTCAGACAGTTACTGGACCAGTCATGGTACCGGCATCAAACAAAGAATCAATCATTTAGACAGTTACTGGATCAGTCATGGTACCGGCACCAAACAAAGAATCAATCATCCAGACAGTTACTGGATCAGTCATGGTACCGGCACCAAACAAAGAATCGATCATCAAGACAGTTACTGGATCAGTCATGGCACCGGCACCAAACAAAGAATCAATCATCCAGACAGTTACTGGATCAGTCATGGTACCGTCACCAATCAAAGAATCAATCATCCAGACAGTTACTGGATCAGTCATGGTACCGGCATCAAACAAAGAATCAATCATCCAGGCAGTTACTGGATCAGTCATGGTACCGGCACCAATCAAAGAATCAATCATCCAGACAGTTACTGGATCAGTCATGGTACCGGCACCAAACAAAGAATCAATCATCCAGACAGTTACTGGATCAGTCATGGTACCGGCACCAATCAAAGAATCAATCATCCAGACAGTTACTGGATCAGTCATGGTACCGGCACCAAACAAAGAATCAATCATCCAGACAGTTACTGGATCAGTCATGGTACCGGTACCAAACAAAGAATCAATCATTTAGACAGTTACTGGACCAGTCATGGTACCGTCACCAATCAAAGAATCAATCATCCAGACAGTTACTGGATCAGTCATGTCACCGGCATCAAACAAAGAATCAATCATCCAGACAGTTACTGGATCAGTCATGGTACCGGCACCAATCAAAGAATCAATCATCCAGACAGTTACTGGATCAGTCATGGTACCGGCATCAAACAAAGAATCAATCATCCAGACAGTTACTGGATCAGTCATGGTACCGGCATCAAACAAAGAATCAATCATCCAGACAGTTACTGGATCAGTCATGGTACCGGCATCAAACAAAGAATCAATCATCCATACAGTTACTGGATCAGTCATGGTACCGGCACCAATCAAAGAATCAATCATCCAGACAGTTACTGGATCAGTCATGGTACCGGCATCAAACAAAGAATCAATCATCCAGACAGTTACTGGATCAGTCATGGTACCGGCATCAAACAAAGAATCAATCATCCAGACAGTTACTGGATCAGTCATGGTACCGGCATCAAACAAAGAATCAATCATCCAGACAGTTACTGGATCAGTCATGGTACCGGTACCAATCACAGAATCAACCATCCAGACAGTTACTGGATCAGTCATGGTACCGGCACCAATCAAAGAATCAATCATCCAGACAGTTACTGGATCAGTCATGGTACCGGCACCAATCAAAGAATCAATCATCCAGACAGTTACTGGATCAGTCATGGTACCGGCATCAAACAAAGAATCAATCATCCAGGCAGTTACTGGATCAGTCATGTCACCGGCATCAAACAAAGAATCAATCATCCAGGCAGTTACTGGATCAGTCATGGTACCGGCACCAAACAAAGAATCGATCATCCAGACAGTTACTGGATCAGTCATGGTACCGGCACCAAACAAAGAATCAATCATCCAGGCAGTTACTGGATCAGTCATGTCACCGGCATCAAACAAAGAATCAATCATCCAGGCAGTTACTGGATCAGTCATGGTACCGGCACCAAACAAAGAATCGATCATCCAGGCAGTTACTGGATCAGTCATGGTACCGGCACCAAACAAAAAATCAATCATCCAGACAGTTACTGGATCAGTCATGGTACCGTCACCAATCAAAGAATCAATCATCCAGACAGTTACTGGATCAGTCATGGTACCGTCACCAATCAAAGAATCAATCATCCAGACAGTTACTGGATCAGTCATGGTACCGGTACCAAACAAAGAATCAATCATCCAGACAGTTACTGGATCAGTCATGGTACCGGTACCAATCAAAGAATCAATCATCCAGACAGTTACTGGATCAGTCATGGTACCGGTACCAAACAAAGAATCAATCATCCAGACAGTTACTGGATCAGTCATGGTACCGTCACCAATCAAAGAATCAATCATCCAGACAGTTACTGGATCAGTCATGGTACCGGTACCAAACAAAGAATCAATCATCCAGACAGTTACTGGATCAGTCATGGTACCGGCATCAATCAAAGAATCAATCATCCAGACAGTTACTGGATCAGTCATGTCACCGGCATCAAACAAAGAATCAATCATCCAGACAGTTACTGGATCAGTCATGGTACCGGCATCAATCAAAGAATCAATCATCCATACAGTTACTGGATCAGTCATGTCACCGGCATCAAACAAAGAATCAATCATCCAGACAGTTACTGGATCAGTCATGGTACCGTCACCAATCAAAGAATCAATCATCCAGACAGTTACTGGATCAGTCATGGTACCGGCACCAATCACAGAATCAACCATCCAGACAGTTACTGGATCAGTCATGGTACCGGTACCAAACAAAGAATCAATCATCCAGACAGTTACTGGATCAGTCATGGTACCGGCATCAAACAAAGAATCAATCATCCAGGCAGTTACTGGATCAGTCATGGTACCGGCACCAAACAAAGAATCAATCATCCAGACAGTTACTGGATCAGTCATGGTACCGGCACCAAACAAAGAATCAATCATCCATACAGTTACTGGATCAGTCATGGTACCGGTACCAAACAAAGAATCAATCATCCAGACAGTTACTGGATCAGTCATGGTACCGGTACCAAACAAAGAATCAATCATCCAGACAGTTACTGGATCAGTCATGGTACCGGCACCAAACAAAGAATCAATCATCCATACAGTTACTGGATCAGTCATGGTACCGGTACCAAACAAAGAATCAATCATCCAGACAGTTACTGGATCAGTCATGGTACCGGCACCAAACAAAGAATCAATCATCCATACAGTTACTGGATCAGTCATGGTACCGGTACCAAACAAAGAATCAATCATCCAGACAGTTACTGGATCAGTCATGGTACCGGCACCAAACAAAGAATCAATCATCCATACAGTTACTGGATCAGTCATGGTACCGGTACCAATCAAAGAATCAATCATCCAGACAGTTACTGGATCAGTCATGGTACCGGCACCAAACAAAGAATCAATCATCCAGACAGTTACTGGATCAGTCATGGTACCGGCACCAAACAAAGAATCAATCATCCATACAGTTACTGGATCAGTCATGGTACCGGCACCAAACAAAGAATCAATCATCCAGACAGTTACTGGATCAGTCATGGTACCGGCATCAAACAAAGAATCAATCATCCAGACAGTTACTGGATCAGTCATGGTACCGGCACCAAACAAAGAATCAATCATCGAGGCAGTTACTGGATCAATCATGGTACCGGCACCAAACAAAGAATCAATCATCCAGACAGTTACTGGATCAGTCATGGTACCAGCACTAAACAAAGAATCAATCATCCAGGCAGTTACTGGATCAGTCATGGTACCGGCATCAAACAAAGAATCAATCATCCAGACAGTTACTGGATAAGTCATGGTACCGGCACCAAACAAAGAATCAATCATCCATACAGTTACTGGATCAGTCATGGTACCGGCACCAAACAAAGAATCAATCATCCATACAGTTACTGGATCAGTCATGGTACCGGCACCAATCAAAGAATCAATCATCCGGGCATTTACTGGATCAGTCATGGTACCGTCACCAAACAAAGAATCAATCATCCAGACAGTTACTGATTCAGTCATGGTACCGGCACCAATGAAAACATCAATAAAACCATCATTTCTTAACATTAACTTAAAAAAATCAATCCATTTATGACGCAACCTGTAAACAAAATTATTTTCCATTTAACCAATCAGACACTCTCACCGACTTCATCTATCAATCAATTCAAAATAATCTGCAAACCCTAATTTTACAACACAGAAGGGTTTTGTTACCAATTTTTGTTCATTTTAATTAACAAAATGGCGTCAACTGCCATGAGTCAAGTTCATGAGATTTTGAGAACTTCCATTTGTTTTGCCATTGGATAAGGGAAATATTAAAGTTCGGCTCTGCGTCAGAGCCATAAAAAAATATAAATTACTGTATTAAATACAAGAAAAACAGGTTTAGCTCTCTGCTTGGTTTTTCGACAGGGCATAAAGATTATGGAAAAATACGATGTGCTGGAATGACGCAAATGGAAACCATTATAAACACGGAACGGACTTTTTTAGTGTTTCGTTTAGCTGTCGGATTTGTCTTTGCTGAGAGATTTCGAACAATTCTACAAATTAAAAAAGCTAACAGAAAGTGTTTTACGGATTGCTTGAGTAGTTCTGAGAAATTATTCCTAATAACAGATATTACAGTGATTATTTTTGAGGAAAATAATTTCCACAGCCTTTTATAGCAGACGGACTTAATGCGCGCGTTGTTTTCCCAGACGAGTTTAATGTATTCGGTCGTTCTACTTCTCTATTTTTAGTATATTATCGATCCGTCTGTTACACAAGCTTCGTCAATACATGTATATACATTGCCTGGTACAATTTGGGGGAAATTATCGAGTTATCTTCAAAACTACTCACATTTCAGGACACCGTTTGAACAAACGTGACCAAAATTATTCCTCAAAATTCGATTAGTACACATTGGACGGCTTTAATAAATGATCTAAGACAGATTTGGTCTAAAATTGTTGGCATTTGTCACCTAAAGTAACACCAAACAGCCTTGTAGTAAATATTCAGGTAGGCATAACAGAACCAAACATTGCTTAAACGTACACTGTCACATAAATGATAGGCTATCAAACGGTATTGTAAGCTTTCCTACCCCCAAAAAAGCCCTAGTTCCATCTTGCGAAATGAAGTCGTTTTTAGGCCGCTGTCCGGATTGATCTTGGAGAAGAGGAAGGGCAAAAAAAGTCAACCCAAAATAGATTGTCCTGGAATTGAACTCTGGGTTCAAACCAAGGACATTAAATATTCCCCATACGCGGAGGCCATTATGAAAACCATCGTTACTTTCTGTCAGTTATACAATCACCAGTAGATCAATGATCCACACGTCGTTTATCAGAAACTCTTATAAGCAAATCAGTTTGGCAAATACATTAGGTATAAAGTTGAAAATCTTACCGAGGCTTCATTCGTATAGCATTCAATGTTATTCAACTCAACTCGGATGTAATTGATTGAGACAAATTGGCCTCGTTAATAGATAGCGAATTGGAACACAACTATACCAACCGCTTAAGGGCTTTTTCATAGCTTTTTAACTTGGACAAATTGCTTATAAAAAACATCTTACAGAAATTGCTACTGTTTTACAGCATTTTAGAACAGAACTCAAAGAGGGTGGCTACAAGCCATCATTCACAAGGTAAACAGATTGGTCCGCCATTTTCTTTGTTTTCGTTCTACTGCTTGGAATCAAAGCGCCTCCCTAATTTTGCAAAGAGGGAGTCATTTATGGTAGGTTGGTTAGTGCTTTATACCACCTTCAAGATTGTTTCACCCCGATAAGCCTAGGTAGATGAATACATATGGTGATAGTAATAGTATTAATGGTAGACGAAACCCTCAGCTAAATTTCACGAAAATATCGTAAAATCTCGATTCCAAAATGTCTGCCCGACAATGACACAGTTGGGGAACAAGCTCATGTTGGCTCATCTAGGCTTGTGGTGGAAGAATTCATGATTTTAAAAATCCGCGATAGTAGGTGGAAGAGTTGCAAGGTAGTCGCTGAAGCAAAGAGTCTGGTTTGCTTTGCCGTATGAGTGAAATAATCTTGAGTACGGCGTAAAACACCAATCAATCAGTGCAGTCCGCGATGTTTGATGGTTTTTCTTATTGAAAGCTTACAACCTTGATGACTGAAATCATGGATGCGCTGTCTGTGGTAATTGGTGTTTGTGGTAATTGGTGTTTGTGGTAATTGGTGTTTGTGATGATTGGTGTTTGTGATGATTGGTGTTTGTTGTGCTTGGTGTTTGTGGTGCTTGGTGTTTGTGATGATTGGTGTTTGTGATGATTGGTGTTTGTGATGATTGGTGTTTGTGATGCTTGGTGTTTGTGGTGATTGGTGTTTGTGGTGATTGGTGTTTGTGGTGATTGGTGTTTGTGGTGATTGGTGTCTGTGGTGATTGGTGTTTGTGGTGATTGGTGTTTGTGGTGATTGGTGTTTGTGATGAATGGTGTCTGTGGTGATTGGTGTTTGTGGTGATTGGTGTTTGTGGTGATTGGTGTTAGTGGTGATTGGTGTCTGTGGTGATTGGTGTCTGTGGTGATTGGTGTCTGTGGTGATTGGTGTCTGTGATGATTGGTGTTTGTGATGATTGGTGCCGGTGATGATTAAAGATTTGTGTCTGTGATGATTGGTGCTTGTGATGCTTGGTGTCTGTGATGATTGGTGTCTGTGATGGTTGGTGTTTGTGATGCATGATTGATGTTTGTGATGATTGGTGTCTGTGATGATTGGTGTCTGTGGTGCTTGTGTTTGGGATGATTGGTGTTTGTGATGATTGATGCCTGTGATGATTGGTGTCTGTGATGCATGATTGGTGTCTGTGATGATTGGTGCCTGTGAGGATTGGTGTCTGTGATGATTGGTGTTTGTGATGATTGGTGTCTATGATGATTGGTGTTTGTGATGATTGGTGATTGGGATGATTGGTGTCTGTGATGATTGGTGCCTGTGAGGATTGGTGTCTATGATGATTGGTGTTTGTGATGATTGGTGTCTGTGATGATTGGTGTTTGTGATGATTGATGGCTGTGATGATTGGTGTTTGTGATGATTGGTGTCTGTGATGGTTGATGTCTGTGATGATTGGTGTCTGTGATGCATGATTGGTGTCTGTGATGATTGGTGCCTGTGAGGATTGGTGTCTATGATGATTGGTGTTTGTGATGATTGGTGTCTGTGATGATTGGTGTTTGTGATGATTGATGGCTGTGATGATTGGGGTTTGTGATGATTGGGGTTTGTGATGATTGGTGTCTATGATGATTGGTGTTTGTGATGATTGGTGTCTGTGATGATTGGTGTTTGTGATGATTGATGTCTGTGATGATTGGTGTCTGTGATGCATGATTGGTGTCTGTGATGATTGGTGTCTGTGATGGTTGGTGTCTATGGTGGTTGGTGGCTGTGATGATTGGTGTCTGTGATGGTTGGTGTTTGTGATGCATGATTGATGTCTGTGATGATTGGTGTCTGTGATGATTGGTGTCTGTGGTGATTGGTGTTTGTGATGATTGGTGTCTGTAATGATCGGTGTCTGTGATGATTGGGGCCTGTGATGATTGGTGCTTGGGATGCTTGGTGCTTGTGATGCTTGGTGTCTGTGATGATTGGTGCTTGTGATGATTGGTGCGTGTGATGCTTGGTGTCTGTGATGATTGGTGTTTGTGATGCATGATTGATGTCTGTGATGATTGGTGTCTGTGATGATTGGTCTTTGTGATGATTGGTGTCTGTGATGATTGGTGCTTGTGATGATTGGTGTTTGTGATGATTGATGTCTGTGATGATTGGTGTTTGTGATGATTGGTGTTTGTGGTGATTGGTGTTTGTGATGCATGCTTGATGTCTGTGATGATTGGTGTCTGTGGTGATTGGTGTCTGATGTGCTTAGTGTATGTGATGATTGGTGTCTGTGATGATTGGTGTCTGTGATGATTGGTGTCTGTGAGGATTGGTGTTTGTGATGATTGATGTTTGTGATGATTGGTGCCTGTGATGATTGGTGTCTGTGGTGCTTGGTGTTTCTGAGGATTGGTGTCTGTGATGATTGGTGTTTGTGATGATTAGTGTCAATAATGATTGGTGTCTGTGGTGATTGGTGTCTGTGATGATTGGTCTTTGTGATGATTAGTGTCTATGGTTATTGGTGTTTGTGATGATTGGTGTCTGTAATGATTGGTGTCTGTGATGATTGGTGTTTGTGATGGTTGGTGTGTGTGCTGATTGGTGCCTCTGATGATTGGTGCCTCTGATGATTGCTGTCTGTGATGTTTGGTGTTTGTGATGATTGGTGTTTGTGAATTCTTGGTGTCTGTGATGATTGATGTTTGTGATGATTGCTGTCTGTGATGATTGGTGTTTGTGATGATTGGTGTCTGTAGTGATTGGTGTCTGTGATGATTGGTGTCTTTGATGCTTGATATTTGTGATGATTGGTGTTTGTGATGATTGGTGTTTGTGATGATTGGTGTTTGTGATGATTGGTGTTTGTGCTGATTGGTGCCTCTGATGATTGGTGTTTGCGTTGATTGCTGTCTGTGATGATTGCTGTTTGTGATGATTTGTGTTTGTGATGATTGGTGTTTGTGATGATTGGTGTCTTTGATGCTTGGTATTTGTGATGATTGGTGCCTCTGATGATTGGTGTTTGTGATGATTGGTGTTTGTGTTGATTGCTGTCTGTGATGATTGGTGTTTGTGATGATTGGTGTTTGTGAATTCTTGGTGTCTGTGATAATTGGTGTATGTGATGATTGGTGCTTGTGGTGATTGGTGTCTGTAGTGATTGGTGTTTGTGGTGCTTGGTGTCTGTAGTGATTGGTGTTTGTGGTGCTTGGTGTTTGTGGTGCTTGGTGTTTGTGATGATTGGTGTCTGTGGTGATTGGTGTTTGTGATGATTGGTGTCTGTGATGATTGCTGTCTGTGATGATTGGTGTTTGTGATGATTAATGTCTGTGATGATTGGTGTTTGTGATGATTGCTGTCTGTGATGATTGGTGTATGTTATGATTGGTGTGTGTGATGATTGGAGTTTGTGATGATTGGTGTCTGTGATGATTGGTGTCTGTGATGATTGGTGTCTGTGATGATTGGTGCTTGTGATGATTGGTGTTTGTGATGATTGGTGTTTGTGATGATTGGTGTTTGTGATGATTTGTGTTTGTGATGATTGGTGTTTGTGATGATTGGTGATTGGGATGATTGGTGTTTGTGAGGCTTGGTGCTTGTGCTGATTGGTGTTTGTGGTGATTGGTGTTTGGGATGATTGGTGTTTGTGATGATTGGTGTCTGTGATGCTTGGTTTTTGTGATAATTGATGTTTGTGATGATTGGTCTCTGTAGTGCTTGATGTTTGTGATGATTGATGTTTGTGATGATTCGTGTTTGTGATGGTTGATGTTTATGGTGATTCGTGTTTGTGGTGCTTGGTATTTGTGATGATTGGTGTTTGTGATGATTGGTGTCTGTGATTGGTGTTTGTGATGATTGGTGTTTGTGATGATTTGTGTTTGTGATGATTTGTGTTTGTGATGATTGGTGTCTGTGATGATTGGTGTTTGTGATGATCGGTGTTTTGGCGATTGGTGTTTGTGATTATTGGTGTTTGTGATGATTGGTGTCTGTGATGATTGGTGTCAGTGATGATTGGTGTTTGTGATGATTGGTGTTTGTGGTGATTGGTATCTGTGATGATTGGTGCTTGTGATGCTTGGTGTTTGTGATGATTGGTGCTGGTGATGATTAGTGTTTGTGATGATTGGTGTCTGTGGTGCTTGGTGTTTGTGATGCTTGGTATCTGTGATGATTAGTGTCTGTGATGATTGGTGCTTGTGATGCTTGGTGTTTGTGATGATTGGTGCTTGTGACGATTGGTGTTTGTGATGATTGGTGCTTGTGATGATTGGTGTTTGTGATGATTGGTGTTTGTGATGATTGGTGTTTGTGATGATTAGTGTTTGTGATGATTTGTGTTTGTTATGATTGGTGTTTGTGATGATTGGTGATTGGGATGATTGGTGTTTGTGAGGCTTGGTGCTTGTGCTGATTGGTGTTTGTGGTGATTGGTGTTTGTGATGATTGGTGTTTGTGATGATTGGTGTCTGTGATGCTTGTTTTTTGTGATAATTGATGTTTGTGATGATTGGTCTCTGTAATGCTTGGTGTTTGTGATGATTGATGTTTGTGATGATTCGTGTTTGTGATGGTTGATGTCTGTGGTGATTGGTGTTTGTGGTGCTTGGTATTTGTGATGATTGGTGTTTGTGATGATTGGTGTTTGTGATGATTGGTGTCTGTGATTGGTGTTTGTGATGATTGGTGTTTGTGATGATTTGTGTTTGTGATGATTGGTGTCTGTGATGATTGGTGTTTGTGATGATCGGTGTTTTGGCGATTGGTGCTTGTGATGATTGGTGTTTGTGATGATTGGTGTCTGTGATGATTGGTGTCAGTGATGATTGGTGTTTGTGATGATTGGTGTTTGTGGTGATTGGTATCTGTGATGATTGGTGCTTGTGATGCTTGGTGTTTGTGATGATTGGTGCTGGTGATGATTAGTGTTTGTGATGATTGGTGTCTGTGGTGCTTGGTGTTTGTGATGCTTGGTATCTGTGATGATTAGTGTCTGTGATGATTGGTGCTTGTGATGCTTGGTGTTTGTGATGATTGGTGCTTGTGATGATTGGTGTTTGTGATGATTGGTGCTTGTGATGATTGGTGTTTGTGATGATTGGTGTTTGTGATGATTGGTGTTTGTGATGATTAGTGTTTGTGATGATTTGTGTTTGTTATGATTGGTGTTTGTGATGATTGGTGATTGGGATGATTGGTGTTTGTGAGGCTTGGTGCTTGTGCTGATTGGTGTTTGTGGTGATTGGTGTTTGTGATGATTGGTGTTTGTGATGATTGGTGTCTGTGATGCTTGGTTTTTGTGATAATTGATGTTTGTGATGATTGGTCTCTGTAATGCTTGGTGTTTGTGATGATTGATGTTTGTGATGATTCGTGTTTGTGATGGTTGATGTCTGTGGTGATTGGTGTTTGTGGTGCTTGGTATTTGTGATGATTGGTGTTTGTGATGATTGGTGTCTGTGATTGGTGTTTGTGATGATTGGTGTTTGTGATGATTTGTGTTTGTGATGATTGGTGTCTGTGATGATCGGTGTTTTGGCGATTGGTGCTTGTGATGATTGGTGTTTGTGATGATTGGTGTCTGTGATGATTGGTGTCAGTGATGATTGGTGTTTGTGATGATTGGTGTTTGTGATGATTGGTATCTGTGATGATTGGTGCTTGTGATGCTTGGTGTTTGTGATGATTGGTGCTGGTGATGATTAGTGTTTGTGATGATTGGTGTCTGTGGTGCTTGGTGTTTGTGATGCTTGGTATCTGTGATGATTAGTGTCTGTGATGATTGGTGCTTGTGATGCTTGGTGTTTGTGATGATTGGTGCTTGTGATGATTGGTGTTTGTGATGATTGGTGCTTGTGATGATTGGTGTTTGTGATGATTGGTGTTTGTGATGATTGGTGTTTGTGATGATTAGTGTTTGTGATGATTTGTGTTTGTTATGATTGGTGTTTGTGATGATTGGTGTTTGTGATGATCGGTGTTTTGGCGATTGGTGCTTGTGATGATTGGTGTTTGTGATGATTGGTGTCTGTGATGATTGGTGTCAGTGATGATTGGTGTTTGTGATGATTGGTGTTTGTGGTGATTGGTATCTGTGATGATTGGTGCTTGTGATGCTTGGTGTTTGTGATGATTGGTGCTGGTGATGATTAGTGTTTGTGATGATTGGTGTCTGTGGTGCTTGGTGTTTGTGATGCTTGGTATCTGTGATGATTGGTGTCTGTGATGATTGGTGCTTGTGATGCTTGGTGTTTGTGATGATTGGTGCTTGTGATGATTGGTGTTTGTGATGATTGGTGTTTGTGATGATTGGTGTCTGTGGTGATTGGTGTTTGTGATGATTGCCATTTGCCAGTTTTTCGCGCAACAATGACATGACGTCGTGGCACCAATCAAAGAACGGACAAGCCCAGCTTTAAATTAGACTTTAGCTAAATTCATTTGAACTCCCGTTTCATGCAAGATTTTTTCGCATTACTTGATTATTTCAGACATATACTGTCACAATATCGGGTTTCTTTCCTAAAATATGTTGTAAAAATGCTGCAAATTTTGAGTTAAAAAGAGACCGATGCTTTGTCCGGTCTACTACAAATGACCGTCATATTGACGTCGCTAAATTACGTCATTTTCAAGTAATTGGCAAATCTCCTATTCAATAACAGCAAATGCCTACGAGTACCTTATTATTTTTGCTTGGATATTTATTGGTCGGTACCTGGTCGACGACCAATGAATGTCAAGAATTCTTAAATAACGGAGGAAGGCCTTTACTGGAGTGAAGTACATGTAGCCTGGGGGCTGTTTTTCAATGATATTTACGCGCGGCGTAAGTCCAATGCAAGGCCTAACTGTCATGGCAACATATACCTGCTACATTACGTTACGACTAGGTGCAGCGTTACGCCGGGCGTAAATGTGTTGAGAAAGAGCCCCCTTGCGTAGTAAAGTCGTTTAAACCAGCTGGCGGTTGGTCCGTTGACGGCCTAACGTGAGAAATGCAGACAGGGGTTTTGGTTTGAGAGACACAAAAAGGCCTTCAATTAAAATTGAGAATGCAAATTTAAAACAAAAAGACTTTAAAGGCACACTTGCCGCGAAAATCCAGAATACTGTTTACATAAAAAAAAAACAGTGGGCGGTTTTCTGTATTTTTCCCAGTCAGAAGAAGTTAGGAACTTTCTATTTTGACTAAAAAAGAAAGTTTTGGCATCATTTAGTATTTTTAATTTGAAACTGAAAATTAGATTTATCAAGTACCCGCAATGTTAACAAATCCCGAACCTTAACATGCGCACAAGCGCTCTAATGTTTGAATCGTGTGAGGGATCTAACGGCACAGTATATTTGTACACTACGGATAAAAGGGCCTGAACTTTCCCAGCTCCCACGGACCGCTGATGGATAGTTTTAGCTGCTTGATGTGGATGGGGATTTTTATTTGGGGATGAGCTACCAATATAAGAAATGTTTGAAACTCTCTTTACACGTGGGTTCCATACTAATGATAAAAAATTAAGACATATCACCACGTCGTCAGTTGTTTTTGAACGACACCAAAAAAACAACTGACGACGTGGTGATGTCTTAATGTTTTAACATTAGCTACAAATATGTTGATATTTTTCCTATAAAACAGAATGTAGACATTTTTGGCTAGTTTTCTCAAGACGTACTATTCAAAAGCTTTTTTAAAGATACTAATCTCGATAATGAACGCTAAAGTAGTGTTTTGAATTGACTTAGGCATAGAATGAATGAACGTTCGTCCCGGTTATTGCAATTTGTTTACTTTTCGGACACTGTTCCTGATCGTACAGGACAAATATGGATTTTCTTCATTTCAACGTCGACCATTTAGTTTTTCGATGACCTCCAAAGCCTTTGATGGGACATCCGGAAATTATGGGAAAAAGTGCGAACTTTGACCGTTCATTCCATTTTAAAATCTGAGTTCATATAGGCTATACCTGGTGTCTACTTGGTTGTTTAGTGTTGCATGGTGTTAAGTGTTAAACCCAACACTAATATACATGTAAACTAGCACGTTATAAACTAGTTTTCCACAAACGAGCGGATTACGTTAGAAAAAATATCCCAAAATAACGTACCATAAAAGAAATAGTTTTAATCTCTGAGATAAGAAATGGCTCCGTAAATGTTAATGGCGCCTCAAATGGATCAAAAAGTATCGCACATTAATATGTTTTTGATAACTATTCCTTCATCGTGGAAACCTTTGCTTGGCTAGATACTCGACGTCATTTAATGTTATAATTTTTCAAGTGAAAATGGGCCCTGTAACGTGCATACAATATATCAAGCCGCCTTCTTTGAGTTGCGCATGCGTCGTGGCTTATTCAGCTGGTACTGGCATAAATGTGATGAGATTATCACACCTTAGATATTTGACGACTGATTGATGGATGTTTTACGCCGCACTCGAGATTATTTCATTATTTGGGCGAGGAAATCGGACTCTTTGCCCGGAGGAAACCTCCCGGAAAGTCTGTCACTTTGAATGTGATATTGACAAACCTTGAAGTGGCATAAGCTGTCAAAATTCGCGGGGCCTCGGTGGTCCAGTGGGTTCGGGTGATCGTCCCTCAGTTCCACACATAGGCCTAGGCCTACCTTCCATCGGTGCGGCGCGGGTTCGAATCACACTCAGACCAAACAAAGGTTGAAACATTTCTGAGTGGATTTTTCACTCGGTCGCCGTATGTGGAAGAATTGACAGATAGGGCCTACTCGCCGAAGGCGGGGGTTTTCTCCGGGCAATGAGCCCCTGTTCCTCCCCCACTAAACCTTGCAACGCCGCCATATTAATGAAATGATATCGAGTGCGGCGTAAAACATTAATCAATTAATCTATCATGAGACTGTGACATTGACAAACCTTAGAGTGACATGAGCTGTCAAAATTCTAATCCAATAAGAGTGTTTTAAGTTTATTGAAAAAACTAAACGATTTACATTGGACTATAAGGGAAGCATAAACAGTAGGCCTATTTGTGGACTGTTCGAACCGAAACAGCTAGTGTTCGAAAAGTAGGGCCTAATCTAGCCAAAACTTTGACCATATGGGGGCCCACTCAAAACTCTCTCGTTTTCTCGGAAAAATGAATACCCCGTACGCTAAGAGGAAGAAATTCCTCGTACGAGTCATTGAAGGTCATGACTTAGGCCTATACACTACGAACGATGTGTTATACCGTCCCATACCGGATCACCGTCACATACTAAGCCAACAGGCCAAATATTAAATGCCTACAGGTAGGCCTACCGCCTTATTTATGTTTGGATATTTATTGGTCGATACAAATCTGGTCGACGACCAATAAATGTAAGAAATTATTAAATAGCGGAGTATTAGCTAGCTATAGTATAAGACCTTTACGTAAGTGGAGTAGGCCTACGCCCAATACCGGATCGGATCATGTAAACTTCAATCAAAAATGTAGGCCAATGATCCTATCTCAGCGTTTTTTTTTTTTTTTTTTCGAAAATCACTATCTAGGCTAATTTTTTTAAAAATTAGCATAAATTGAATACTTAGCCTAGATTGGGATTCGAAGTAGACTAATTACAGCCTTTCATCCGAGACTGATCAGCTTAGAACTGAATTTTCTACTAATTTGAAGGTCAAAGGTGAATCCTAACCATCTTACGCGGCCGGGTGTCCCCCTTTAAAACCAGCCGTCGGTTGAGCCATTTTCCGGAATTATCCGAAAATATACAATTTACCGTTGTAAAGTTTTGATTTGAAAGTGGCCTGTCAAAGGCGGTAGGCCCTATGCCTAAAAGTAGGCCTACCAACACTGGTTATAGTCCGGGTTTCTGACTCCAAAATAACTACGGTATTTTAATAGGCCCTACTAACGGTCGTATTTTGGAAATAGTAATTTTGGAACCAGAAATCCAAAATACGGCCGTCAGTATAAAAAAAAAAATGGGAGGCTGGAGCCAGAAGCCCGGACTACAACAGTTAATTAGACCATCCTGCAGAGCCGATAGTAGGCCTACCGATCTGTGACGGTGCAACAATCCTGGTAGTGGAGGATTTACCTGGGGCTAGTCTGAAATCCAAGCGTTTCATTGAAATTTGTAATTTTATACCAAGTTTTGGTATGATATCCGCCTGTTAAAAACTACCGTAGTAGCCTAGACGTTAAAGTGGCATGAGCTGCCAAAATGTTGATAATTTTGGCATGAGCTGCCAAAATTCACACTTTTATCATAATTTCTGATCGTCACGACAGTAAGAGGCTTTGGAGGCCATCGAAAAACTAAATGATTGGCGTTGGAATGAGGAAAATCCATACAGTAGGCCTATGTGGCCTGTAGGCCTACGAACAGAAAACGTGTTCGAAAAGTAAACAAAATTTAAATAACCGGGACGACCATTCATTCATTCTAAGGCAAAGCTAGTTCAAAACAATACTTTATCGCACATTTTCGAGACTAGAAGCAGTAAAAATTAAGCCTCTGAATTACACGTCTTGAGAAAAATAGCTAATAATTTCAACATTCTGTTTAAACATCAAAATATCAACATTTTGGCAGCTCATGCCCTTTTAAAACAGAATGTTGAAATTAATGGCTATTTTTCTCATGACGGATAATTCAAAGCTTTTTAGTGCTTCTAGTCTCGAAAATTTACGATAAAGTATGGTTTTGAACTAACTTTGCCTCGAATGAATGAACGGTCGTCCCGGTTATTTAAATTTTATTTAGGCCTACTTTTGAACACGTTTTCGGTTCATACAGGCCACATATTGTATGGATTTTCCTCATTCCAACGCCAATCATTTAGTTTTTCGATGGCCTTCAAGGCCTCTTACTGTCGTGACGATCAGAAATTATGAAAAAAGTGTGAATTTTGGCAGCTCATGCCACTTTAATAGTTTAAGTTAATTGTGCCGCACAGTCCGCGCGCACTGCTACTTAAAAATAATTCCCAGTCTGAAACAAAGCATTATTTTTTTTCATCAACGCACCACCGCTGGAATAAGATATTCTTCATTGCGCTGGTGGCTGGAAGTGCTCAAATTGTTTTTAATTTAAAAGAGACAACAGTTTCATAGTGTAGTTCCGTATATCCGTTCAAAAGTTTGATCCGTGTTTCACTGAAAACCATGAAAACTCACAGCGCCATCTACAATTTTTTCTGCCCAGGAGAAGAATATGTAAACAAATCAAGGTTTTGGGTTCGTTCAATGACAGGTAATACGGCATCCAATATATGTTCATCAAAAAAGAGAAATGAAAAACGTTCTTATGAAGAACATTGAATTTCGATTGCTTAATTTTAAACAAATATTTTCTCTAATGTAAAGTAATCGGTCTCACAGACTCATAGCAAAGGTTATCTACCTGACCGGCAAAGTAAGTAAACCAGGATAGAGACACACAAGTGCGGCTAAGCAAAGATTAGTCCGCAATAATTTATGTTGAGTGGATTGAACAGGTTGCCGATCGGGAGTCCACTCCTGAACGGGAGTAACACTCCCGAACAAGCTATAGACCGCACTCTCGATCGGGAGTTGGGTGGGTGAAAAAAAACAAAACACGCCGTCATTTTCTTCCACCCCTACCGTAATACACGCTTTGCAGTGCAACAACAACGCAGTAGACTTCAAGCTTTGCATCCGTGTGTTTTTTTCTTTAAAATTATTTATCGTCGCATGCGCTGACAACTTCAAAGAATTTCACACAAACTGCAAAAAGTGAATTCGCTATTTTCAACAAGCCATAGCATAACGTCAAAATAAATGTTTACCTTAGCAATTGATGTTTGAAAATAAAGATTGGTGTCTGTAGTGTTGCTGACCGGCAAAGTAAGTAAACCAGGATAGAGACACACGAGTGCGGCTAACGGGAAACTTGCCTTATGACAAATAACATGAAGAGATGCACACAGTCTTGTAAATGTACTACCATCTAACATCTACGGTTCAAAATAAATACACATTTAGCAATTAAACTGTTTTAGTGCATGAAGTAAAGAAAAAGTATTTTCACTATCAAACAGTTTTAAAATCAATTAATAACGATGTGTGCAGAATAAAAATGCAACGATGATCACTACTGACCACCGCATAATGGCGCAGATTGGCACTATTTAAAGACCTGAAATTCGTGCGTCGGAGTCAGTAGCTTGGATGAACGACGGACTGTCACTGCGTGGGAAGCATGCAACACTACAGACACCAGTCTTTATTTTCAAACATCAATGGCTGAGGTAAACATTTATTTTGACGCTGCTATGGCTTGTTGAAAATGGCGAATTCACTTTTTGCAGTTTGTGTGAAATTCTTTGAAGTTGTCAGTGCATGTTCAGGATCGGCACATTTCCCTAACCTGTTGAAGTTATTCTGATACGCCCGCACGGGCTTCGTGGTATTGAAGAAGCCTGTGCGGGCGTATCAGAATAACTTCAATCCCCAAAACATATTGCGGACTAAGCAAAGGGTAGCTCCGGTATGTAACGTTATTGTGAAGCCCGAACTTGTTAGACCATTGTTTTCTACAATGAAGCAAAGGGCATATTATATGTCGAGTTCACTAGAACTCTTGTTATCTCTGGGGTAAACTAAATTATGATTTAGTATGTCTGTTTGTAATCATACTCATGTTTATCACATTTTACAGTTTCATAGGGTTTTCTTGAAACTTGGTGAGCACCCTATTTACCATGTGAGGATGTGCATCTCTAATTTGGATTGCGTTGGCTCAATGATTTCCAGAGTTATGGCTCCTCAACAGTTCTGTGAGTATATAGTGTGAGTGCTTCTGCAAAGTACAACATTTTCATTGGTCCTTAGCTGTTAAGTGCGGCCTTGAAATGCAAAATCAATCAACCAATCATTGTGGCCAAAATATATATTTATGTGCTGGTAATCAGAATTTAAACTCGTTGAAAATGCAACTGATAGAATCATTTTATTTTTCTTCGATTTGCTCTGAATTCAAGCATACTAATTAATCCTTTGGTTTGCCACTTACGATGTTTTGAGCGTTAAAATCTCTGCCACAAGAATATCCCATCACTCAAACTGTGATATTTAATTGCTGAATATTTCTTTTTGCAGACTTTGATTGACAGGGGACAAGCATCATGTTGCCGGGAATAGGTGTATTTGGCAATACCACAACTATAAGATGTCTGGTTCCGATTCTACGATCGTGTGGTTTTAATGTTGTGGCGTTGTGGGGGCGTACTTCGGCTGATGCCGAGGAGTTGGCCAAACAATTGAGTATTCCTTTCTCCACAAGCAAAGCCGATGAAGTTTTACTGCACAAGGATGTAGACTTGGTTGTTATCAGCTGTCCTCCGCATTTACAATGGCCCATTGCTGTCAAAGCTCTAGGAATTGGCAAACACGTCCTTTGTGGGTCACCAGCCGGCCCGGGGCAAGTCGATGCGTTTCGCATGGTGAGCGGAGCACGATACTACCCAAAAGTTCTCTCACTTCTGTGCCACGGGCTACGTTTTTTACCCACTTTGATTAAAATGAAACAGCTTATTGAAGATGGATACTTGGGCGATATTACTATATGTGAAGTCCGTGTACATTTCGGTAACATTTCTAAGGAGAAATTTGATTGGACATGTGATGAAATGATGGGAGGCGGGGTTCTGAACACTCTTGGCAGCAACGTCATCGACATAATCTCATTCTTAACCAAGCAGTATGCTACAAAAGTCCATGGTATGCTAAAAACATACACCAAGCAAACAGAGAAGATCAGTGGCATAAGGGAGATAACTAGTGATGATTTCTGTACTTTTCAAATGGAACTGAATCGTGGGGCTTGTGCTACTGTTACACTGAACACTCATATGCCAGGACAATTTGTTCACGAAATTCTCGTCTGCGGAACTAAAGGACGCCTCATCGCAAAAGGAGCGGATCTTTATGGCCAGAAAAATGACGGAGTTCGAGAGGAGCTTATTCATTTTGACCCAATTAACTTCAAAGAGGAAGAACGTTACGGAATCTCGGAGAAAACTCGCCTCACGATTCCGACCCCATATCTCAAAGGTATGATTCATCTGATTGAAGCAATGCGCGAAGCTTTTGAAAAAGAGGTCGAACGACGTAAATGGCAAATCGGACCCGTTTCTCGTGCAGCAACATTTGAGGACTCTCTGTATATTCAGACTGTTATTGACGCTATTAGGAAGTCGTCGAAGGCCAAGGAATGGGTGAAAGTAGTTTTGATGACAGAGGAACGTGATCCTAACCCCTTCATGTCCGGTCAAACTAGACAATCAAGCTACTCACTTAACTAATTTATCCCAATCAATTATTGAGTTCGCCCCCTAGGCCAAAAATGTTCATTTTATGTTCGTTCATGCAGCTATAGAATAAACTTTTGAAGCCCGCTATCTTTACAATAGGTTAACGTTAAGGGAGACCACTCTACAAGTCTTTTCGGATGGGCTAGGAGGGCAAGTACATGTATTTAGTCGCCCACAGCTATCAATTTGGTGACTTTTAGATCTGTTTTGCAAAAATGATCTGAAAAATATTTTTACGCCTCATTCATTCTTATCCAACTGTTCCTTTGTAAGAACTAAAACAGTTAGTTTGAATATTTGAAAAGTTTAGACTGCCAAATTACGTGAATTTTCTACATATTTTCTGTCTTCAAAACCACTCAATAGTCAAAAAGTCTTTTATGAAGAAAATCAGATTTTATTTGTGCCAAAACTCTCAGCCATGTTTTTCTCTCTCTTGACAACACATGCCAAAAAAAAAACCCCACTGAAATAGTGATTTTAATTTTATTTATGTGACCAAGATGATCTGTCATGATGAGAGTTTTGTAGTATTTATGGAGGATTTGTTGACACCGTGAGCAGATGAATGAATAGACAAAGGGCTTCCCTTGTAAAAGAGTCACGTGTTCGAATCCCACTGTCAAAAAACAACAAAAATTGTGCTAAGTACTGTACAGTATTTCGTTTCATTACTCTATTGTTAATAATGAAAAGTTGCCAAAAATCTGGTTACATTTTTTTCAAATAGATTTTTGTGCCATATGGTGATTTTTTTTATTCAGGTTCTATGATATTACCAAAACTTCTGTTAAAAACTTTCATTTGATACGTACATGTTTGCAATCCATATAGCCCAAGTTGACTATCCTGCCGGTCTGTTGTGCAGGATAGTCACCTGGGGCTAGCCCAGGACAAACATCATTCTGTGCTAAATTACCTCCCTTTGTTGACGTTGACTTTTAACACGCAACAGAATGGCAGGATAGTCACCTGGGGCTCGTTTCACAAAGCAGTCGCATCGCAAACGAAGCCTAGTTGCTAATAGATACCATATTGAAGAGATACGACGCCATGGCAACTGCGATTGATCGCAATGTGCGATGGCTTTGTGAAACGGCCTCCAGGGGCTACAATCCATATTATAATACATGTACTAAATGTAGCATCCTCCTCAATCCTCCTAATGTAGCATCCTCCTCAATCTACATCATTGGCTCTGACGCAATCTGACTTAAAGTCGATATGTTCGTTAAAAAGAACATCCTGACTTTAGTTAGATTGGCTCTGACACTATTCCACTTAAAGGATCTTAATTTTGTTATGAATCTCTGGTCTACATTTATGTTGTATTTTCTATTTTGTTTCATATAGATTCTTTTTTGTACTGCTGACTTTTTTGTACGCCCCTGACTAAAATGTTGAAATTATATTAATGTGATCATTTTGCCTGTCTGTATGTCTGTCCGTTCGTCTGTTGTCCTTCTACGGGCTATCACTCCAGCTGTGTTAAAAGTTTTTATTTTTGGATGACAATTTGTCATGACTCTCTTTGCTTACGATTGTCGTATCAGAGAGGGCTTACTTTTCCACAGGAACCCTCATTCGGATTCTCGTAAAAACTCCCTCAAAATTATCCCGAGGGGATTTATTTGGATTTTCAAAAAAAAAAATTAATTTCATTTAAAAAAAAAAATGACTCTTCTGTTTTGAGAACATCAAATCTGCATAGCTTCATCTTTGCTATTGCTGATAAATGTAAATTACTATCAAGGAAGCATAAATATTAAATAATTTTTTTTATTTGGCAAAACTCACTGTAATTTGTAAAGGGTTGATAAAATATACCTTCTGCCTAAAAAGCTTCTGAATTATATGTCTTGAGTTGAGAAAAATAGCCAATAATTTCAACATTCTGTTGTAACATCAAAATATCAACATTTTGGCAGCTCATGCCACCTTAAGATTCTCATGGATTCTTGTAATGATAGTTTGAGGTAATCCATTTGGGTTCCCGATAAAATGATCAAACCAACCCTGTATCTAGAATTGATATTAGGTACCTGGTTGAGCCAGATTGGTGATTTTAATTTTGGCACACCATTCATAGGTATTGGGATGATGAGGTTTTTTCCTTTTTGTGCTCTCTATTGAAAGGGGCATTTCTTCACTCTCGCGAGATTTCTGGGACGTGCATGAACATGAAATTGTTCAGAAAACTAAGGTCATAATATTCGTTTGGATTTTACCTAATAAAATAAAAACAAAGGTTTAATTAATTCATTAAAACCTAACGAAACTTCTAAGTAAATATATCTTAATTGTTTGTATTGCTGTGCATTACAACGATAACGAGGCGGTCCCACTCGTACCACCAAATGCACCTCCACTTTGAAGAGTTCTAATAATGGAAATACAATGTATTAGTGAGCAACCTTGATTATAATTACATCCAAACAAGCCAAAAATTGTAGCTCGGTTTTTTTTTTAATTTACGGGTTGATTCACTTCATATTTATGTTCAACTACAGTTTTATTCGTTTACTTACATGTATGGACATCGCATGTTACGTCAGAACTTTTTTTCTTAGTGCTTATTTCAAATATTTTTCTTCCATTATTATGTTCCATTTATATTTTGAGGCTTCTAACAGTTGCTATGGAATCCCTTAACAGCAAATAATAAACCACTAAGAATGTAATTTTTTTCATAATAAATCAAAATTTTTCTTTTCAAGGCAGCTTAAAGTGGCATGAGCTGCCGAAATTCACACTTTTTTCATAATTTCTGATCGTCACGACAGTGAGAGGCTTTGAAGGCCTTCGAAAAACTAAATGATTGGCGTTGGAATGAGGAAAATCCATACAGTATGTGGCTTGTACGAACCGAAAACGTGTTCAAAAGTAAACAAAATTTAAATAACCGGGACGACCATTCATTCATTCTAGGCCAAAGTTAGTTCAAAAATCAAAACGATACATTATCGTACATTTTCGAGACTAGAAGCACTAAAAAGCTTCTGAATTATACGGCTTGAGAAAAATAGCCAATAATTTCAACATTCTGGTTTAACGTCAAATTATCAGCATTTTGGCAGCTCATGCCCCTTTAAATTTACGTTGAGAATGCATGTATTTCTCGAAACAGTGACTCAGCGTGGGTGGCTCAGTTGGTACTCATTTCCATTGATGGGTCGAGAGACTCCAAGCAAAGTTTCACAGTATATATGACCCTGAAAAAAAAATGTATGGTAATATAGGTCAGAAAGTTGCAAATTATCGTCAAAAGACCTTAATCCTTATGTTGAGGCAAAAAAATAAATTATATTTTATTTTTGTCTTGAGAAAATGCCCTTTTTAAGCTAGTGCCAAAATTTCGGTTCTTTATAAGATTTTGTGCCATTTGATATTTTCGTGTGCTACTTTTCTCTTACCTCAATCTACATTTGTATTTGAATTAGTTATTAGTTACAAATAAACGTTAAATCTTGTGAAAAAGTTGTGATTTAGTATTTATAAAAACCTTTGTATAACTAACTGGACCCTGTTTCACAAAGCGGCGTAGCGTACATGTAAGTTTTCACGTAACTGCCATAGCAACCCATACTGTAGAGACACGTTAGTTTAAAAGTTACGCAAAAAATACATCTACACGGCTTTGTGAAACAGGCCCCAGCTCTGAAATTCTGGTTGACTGATAGGTTTTCTATGCTTTACTCAAGATTATTTCACTTACAGTATACTATATGGCAGGCAGCATGGTCAGGGTTTGTGTGACAAGTATCTGGTCCAGTGGGTTAGCGATTGTCCGTCAGTCCCACACAGACCTTCCATCTATGCGGAGCGGGTTCGAATACCACTCGGACCAAATAAATATTGCAAAATTTCTGAGTGGATTTTTCACTTGGTCATGTGGAAGAGTTGCAAGGTACCCGTCAAAGTTGTGGGTTTTCCTCTGAGCAATGAGCCCGGTTTCCTCCCCCTCTAAATCTAGCAATGCCGCCATATAAGTGAAATTATCTTTAGTGTGGCGTAAAACCTCAATCAATCAATCAAACAATCGACAGGTATCCATATCTAGGGGCCAAGTTTTGGACAAGACTTGCAGAGTTTCTGTGGGATTCCTGTTTTTCACGTCTCACTAAAGATAATTTCTTTTATAATTATATGCGGGTGTTTCCGGGCTTAGTGGGGTGAAATCTGGGTCCTTTGCTTGTAGGAAACCCCTGACCTTTGGTGAGAACTTGACAACTCTTCCTCAATTGAGTGAAAAACTCATAGATTTTTTTATGTTGGCTGAGTAGGCCTACTACATCTCTTTACTAGAGTTCATGGTATGAATTAGAATCTCTCTCAGCCCAATTAACATTTTTGTTTTAGTTCTGGGTTGGTTTTCAATCAATTGATTTATGGGACCTACTGAGGGGGTGGTTCCTCTACACTAAAGCTGGCAATGTCGCCATTGTGGGAGTAAACCGGGCTCTGTGCCCCGGGGAAACCCACGACATTCCGTCGGTAACTGGCAACCATCCCACATAGGTCGTTCGAGTGAAAACCCAGTCAGAAAATTTTCCATTTTTTTTGACCGAGTGGGATTCGAACTCGCGACCCATTGGTGAAAGGCTGTTCGGATTGATCGTCCAACGCTCTACCTACTGAGCCATGGAGGCCCCATTATGAACCTGTAAAAACCCTGATAAAACAGACAAACAACTTTAAAAAACATTTTGTAATATTTACTTTCTCTAAAAAGACACAAAATAAAGCTGTTAATAATTTATTGCTGATAAAGAGAGATTTTGTAGTTAGCACAACAGTTCTTGAACACAAAATAAGACTTCTAGGAAACTCAACATAGACATACATGTAGGTGTGACAAAGGCTAACACTCACATAAAGATAAAAGCAATATTGTATGATAAATTAAAGGATTAACGACAAGTTTAAAGTGGCATGAGCTGCCAAAATGTTGACATTTTGGCGTTAAAACAGAATGATGAAATTATTGGCTATTTTTCTCTAGACGTATAATTTAGAAGCTTTTTAGTGCTTCTATTCTCGAGAATGTTCGATAAAGTGTTGTTTTGAACTAAGTTTGGCTTAGAATGAATGAATGGTCGTCCCGGTTATTTAAATTTTTTTTTACTTTTGGAACACTATTTCTGTTGGTATGGGCCACATACTGTATGGATTTTCCTCATTCCAACGCCAATCCTTTCGAAGGCCTTCAAAGCCTCTTACTGTCGTGACGATCAGAAATTATGAAAAAAGTTTGTATTTTGGCAGCTCATGCCACTTTAAGACAACAGCTCCTATTTCGTAATCCGTTTGTTCAAGAACTTATACTGTGCAAACTCGGTCGAAAATGAAATGAGATTTCTGACAGTAAACTTACAAAATTCTAGGCATTCCTTTTCTCTCTACGGCCTTTACACGGAAATTAATTAGCATAACGTTACGTCATAGTTCACATCTGATATGTACATTACCAGTGCTTTGACGTCATACGCGGCCGACGTTGAGTTGAGGCGCCATCGGGATTGGTTGAAATGACTACCAAAGCGTTAAAATGTCAGGTATGACGTCAAATACGAACATATCTACAATTACTGACTGACTAAGGCCAAGCTCCGTCAGTCGTCCACCTAATGAAATATCATAGCTACACATCACCACTGGGTGTTCAGAAAGAACTTGCTATTTATCCTTTAACATTTTAAACGTGTTCCACTTCAGTGTCTTGTAGAAATTGGTAATTTAACAACAGTTTCTGATTTACTGAATGCGGAGCAAAACAAAAACAACTGACGACATGGTGATGTCTTATTTTTATCATTAATATGGAACCCACGTTTAAAGAGAGTTTCAAACATTTCTTACAACCAATTTGATTTATTGGTAAATAGCCGAGAAATCTATATTTCCATACTTTAAATTCTCAGCACCACAGAGGCTGATTAGTCGGGCTAGACGGTACACAACTCAGGTCGGATTCTGGGGCTAAGAGATTCTTGGATGTGAGCACACTACTGTAAAACATTAAAACAAATACATAGAAAATGACGTTTTGCTTTGCTTTGACTGCTATTGTAACGTCGCAAAAATTACGCCATTGAAAAATAACTGGCAAAGAGAGCGGACTCCATAACGACAAGATGGCAAGAACTTTTTTATAGTCAAAATCTCAACAAAAAAAGATGTATGTAATTTTGTTCTCCATTTTGGAATGATTAAAAACTTCAATGCTACTGTACTTTTTTGTCTAAACTTTTGGAATGTTTGGCTAAGACAAAGAGCGTCTATGCCCCTGAAATGATGGGTGTGGGGCGGACCCTGACTTAAAGAAAACGTTGCAAACCCTCAAAAACATCTCACGCCAGATTCAATCTAACCAATGGACCGTGGTCATATTATCATGTACATATTTCATTGCCCCTTCTAATGGTAGGCCTACCTGACCAGGATGAGATCTAGGGACTGTTTCTCAACACACTTACGCCCGTCCTAATTTTGCGCCTGGTCGTAACATAATGTTGAAAGTATATGTTGCCAGGGCAGTTTAGGCCTTGCATTGGACTTACGTCGAGCAAAATTATTTTGAGAAACAGCCCCCAGGCGTATTAGGAAGTTTATCATTTTGTAGTGATAAAAAACCCATAGGGAGTTTTGTAGAGATAAAAGACATAAAATCAGTTAACATTTGTGAAATATCCAGATTGCAACTGATTGATTGATTACTCCGCGCTTACGATTCCAATAAATCAACCGGAGTTTAGACTTTCGATAGTTCTTCATCTGTTAGGCCATTACATTCTGCGACTCTATCTAGATCCTTCATGTAGCTTTCGTAGTTTTTCATAAATCGTGGGATTCGTGCTTCCGTAAGGTCCGCTAATTCTTGACACTTTTCCATATCTTGATAAGCAATTTTCCCGAAGTAGACAAGATGTTGAAAATCAATTGATCGTCTGTTTTTTAATAACTCAAGAGCCCCTTCAAGATAGACCTGATCTTTAGAAAATCCACCTGAAATTCAAACAAAAAACCAAGCAATATTAATACAGGCCATATAATTGAATCTGTTTCGTATATTGAAATCCTGGGAACCAAGTGATACCGATGGTAGTTTCTTCTACATGTACATCATACCATATACTGGCTTACATGATAGGTAACAGATTTTCTTTCCGTAGTTTTAGAGCAACAGGCTACCGGAAACGATGTTTATCAGCCTGTAATATGGCTGATTGATTAATGTTTTTCGCCATACTCAAGATTATTTCACTTAGACATGGCAACATTGCCAGGTTAAGTGTGTGTGGGTGGGGGGGGGGGGGGGGGTACCCCCGACCTTTCACCCCTAACTAGGGTGATTGAGTGAAAAACCTGCAACCCATTGATGAAAGGCCTGTGTCGACTTAGCCCATGTCTGAACTTACGGTAACAATTCTGCTAATTCAAGTACTCAAAACATTACGAAAAGCACTCTAAATCTTTGAGAATTTTCGTTGGGTGTCTTACCTCCTGCATGGAGTGACCGATAATCCTATCGAGCAATCGCTATTGTTGTTGTTTTAGACCAAACATGGCAGAAAGCAATCTAATAATTTGATATCTTCACATTGTTCGTCCTTGAATTAGCGGAATTCTACTCTAACTTCAATGGTTTTATTTGTACTCATCTCCGTCAGCTCCTTCATAAATGTCGAACCCCACTCAGTCCAAACAATTGGAAAATTTTCTGACTAGGTTTTCACTCGAACGACCTATGTGGGATGGTTGCCAGTTACCGGCGGAAGGTCATGGGTTTCATCCAGGCATAGAGCCTGGTTTCCTCCCACAATAAAACTGGCGCCACCATACATATGAAATAATCTTGAGCGCAGCGTAAAACACCAAACAATCAATCAATCAATTCATAAATGTCAGAAAGCCTAATCGCTATATATGGCTTTAAAGGTTTATTTGGGATATATATATTTAAGAACACTAAAACACACAGAAAATCTTCTTGTCTAAAATAACCATGGAGACAAGTTTCTAATTGTGCTAAAAAGAGGTATATCATAAGACCTTTATACCCCATCATAACTTGTTGTAATAAGCTTTCATTAGGTTGACGACTGACAGGAGCTTGGCCTAAGTCAGTAGAATTTTCTGGGATACTTTGTAGTTTGTAATACATTGATATATGGTACATAAAATATGATCATTTTAGACAAGAGGATTTTCCCTGTGCACGTTTGTGCTAGTGTTCAAAAATATATGATCTCTGGAAGTTTTATTCCTGCCTTGTATGGACAATACTAGCTTTACAGATAATTTTCTTCTTAATGTCAAACTTTGAGTTTTGCAATATAATCCAATCTTTCTCAGGACGACCAAATACGATAAAAAATCCAAAATTTGGCAGCGCATACCGCACTTTGAATTGACGACTATTTGACTTTATGACAGTGCTTTCATATTCTTCTCTTAAAGTGGCATGAGATGCCAAAATGTTGATATTTTGACGTTTAAACACAATGTTGAAATTATTAGCTAATTTTCTCAAGTTGTATAATTCAGAAGCTTTTTAGTGCTTCTAGTCTCTAAAATGTACGATAAAGTATTGTTTTGAATTAACTTTGGCTTAGAATGAATGAATGGTTATTTAAATTTTGTTTACTTTTCGAACACGTTTTCGGTTGGTACAGGCCACATACTGTATGGATTTTCCTCATTCCAACGCCAATCATTTAGTTTTTCGATGGTCTTCAAAACCTCTTGCTGTCATGACGATCAGAAATTATGAAAAAAGTGTGAATATTGGCAGCTCATGTCACTTTAATAGAAGAGAAAGAAAGTTTTTAACTTTGTATAATTTTTTTCACTACAGAGAAGACTTTTTGGATTTTTTTGGTTACGTCTGTTACATGCTTCGAGTTAGAAATAAATTCCCTAACTTTAATAATACTGAGCACACTTGTTTTCCTGAATTTGTTTACACTGACCAAAGATTTCTGGTTTAATCTGTTACATACATGTATCTACCAATGGACTGAGCTAGGGGCCTGCCAGGGATTGGTTAGGAAAAGCACACAGTTACAGGCAGAGAGGTAAAGGCTATCTTGATTTCAGCTATCTTGGTTTCCGATGGCTGGAAACAGAAGAAGTAGCCTCACCGTTTTGGTCTTTTACGCAGAACTAATAAGAGTCCATTCCCTGATGAAAACTGACACTATTGCCGCTGTTTATACATATTATAGCCATATAGGTACTTTTTTGTCCTTTTGTTAACAATGCTGTTAGGCGTGACGTCAGTTAGTGGTGTCCAGTGGCCGATATCCAAACTCTGTGGCCAAAGTATATTGATGATGTGTGGCCAACAGAGCTGGAGGACGTGCCATATTGAAACATGGAACTCTTTAGAATCATCCCATTTTTCTCTGATTTTATCCTAAAAGCAATGCAACCGGCTCAAACTTGAAACACATCCCATTGGATCCTTTCCATCAATAACCAAAAAACTTACAAAAACTCACTTTTGTGTCATATCCTCTCTGTTTTCAGAGTTTCATTTCAAGGAAATACAAAAGCGAATCAGCGATTCGGGCGCTCCTCGAGTATATACCACAAAATTGAGTTTTTGAATGTTTTTTTTGGGGTGGAACGGCAAACTAAAGCATTGAATGGGATGTGTGTCGAGTTTGAGCCGGTTATGTTGCTTCAATTAGGAGAAAATCTGAATAAAATGTGGTGACGCATGAGTTACATGTTTCAATATGGCACGTCTTCCAGCTCTGTTGGCCACATAATCATTAATATACTTTGGCCACAGAGTTTAGATATCTCAACCATCAAAATCTAAAACTAACTAGAGAGCTCATTGGCCTCACAAGCTGACGCTAGACAGGCACCATTTTCAACTACCCCAGTTAGCCGTAATCGCCAGCACAGAGTAATGAAGTAGATCGAGTAACCTTCCTTTCGGATGCTTCCCACTTCGCTTTTTGTGGCTAATTAAATTTTGTAACCTAAAGCATCGCCCAATCAGAGCAATGTAAAGGTCTGATGGGCGAGTGCGCCATTTTGATCTACCCTAGCCAAGGAGTATAGATGGACTAGCTCGCCCTCCACTGTGGCGTCAGACCTTTACATTACTCTGATTGGGCAATGCTCCCTCTAGTTATTTTTAGATCTCTATGATCTCAACTAGTGGCCAACCAATATAAGCCTGTGAATTTAGGCGTTTTACATCATTAAATATATAATTAATTGTATATGAATTTACTGACCTTGTTCCGCTGTGTCTCTTTGACCTCGTTTTGCCCTCATGCAATAATCCCAGCGCACATCTGGATCTTTGACAAACTGACCCAAATCATCGAAGAGTTCTTTAAAGGGGAGATAAGAAGCTTTATAAGTTGTGTAATAGAGGAGGGCTGATCTCCACAAACTGGGTTCTTTTCTCAAAAATACACTATGTAGAGAGGCCAGGCCTTCTTCAGTAGGATTGTAAGGCCTTAAGCCCATCTCCTTTCTTTTCTTCCAATTGTACCATACCTAGCATAGGGAAAGAAAAAAAAAAAAGTTTCGGTCTGGACAGGTTCCTACAGTAAATATCATAAAAAAATTAATAAATAAATAGAAGCTAAATAGTGCCCTACACATATGTCATCAATGGTTTAAAGTGACCAACAGCCTGTTTCACAAAGCAGTGTAGCACAAATGTTTACGTAACTGTCATGGCAACCCATACTGTAGAGATACATTGCCATGACAATTACGTAAAAACTTACGCTACATCATTTCATGAAACAGGTTACCAAATACAGGGAAAATTTCAATATAAGTGGCTGTCGCCATCAGGACCCCTAGAGTCTGGGCCAAAGAAACCGAAGATATATTTATTTTCCAGACAATTTGTTGCGAGTGAAAAACTACTCCAAATACATGCATCACATTTACAAGGAGGTTTTTGGCTGACAGTCAGGTAAGGGGCATAACTCTTGAAAAACATGTCCGAGCACGTCAATTTGAAATAGGCTTCTTGTACTTGCTGTATTGAACAAATGTAGGAAGTTTTAAAAATATGATTGAAATACTTTTTTAGATAATGTGTTTACAAGGCTTTTTATAGCAGACGTAATGTAAGGGGCATAACTCTTGGAAAAAAACATCCGAGCGTGTTGATTTTCAATATATTCAACAAATGTGTGAAGTTTCGAAGTTGTAAGTTAAAGACTTTTTTAGACAATGTGTTTACAAGGCTTTTTAAAGCGGCGGTAATGTAAAGGGCATAACTCTTGGAAAAAAACATCCGAGCGCGTTGATTTTCAATAGGCTTCTTGTACTTGCTGTATTAAACAAATGTGTGAAGTTTCAAAGTTGTAAAAGACTTTTTTAGATAATGTGTTTACAAAGCTTTTTACAGCAGCGGTAATGCAAGGGGCATAACTCTCGAAAAAAACATCCGAGCGCGTTGAAACCGAGCCGCATCGATGGAAAGTCTGTGTGGGACTGGGGGACGATCGCCCACTAGACCACCGAAGTCCCCTTCCTGGCTATTTGAATGTTGTACGTAATAGCCCACATCTGCCATTCGCACAGGTTACTGACTGTATCCATATCATTTATTTCAATACCAATATTTTAGTTTTTAAAAATTATTCAAACACTTAAAAGTGGCATGAGATGCCAGAATATTGATACCTGGAAAATACCAGTTATTTTCAGAAGCTTTTTAGTGGTACAAAATGTACCTTAAATTAGAGCTTTGAACTTACTCAGGCTTAGAATGAATGAACGTTATTTAAATTTCATTTACTTTTTCATGCACTATTTCAATCTAAACCATACAGGTCTACTGTATGGTGATTAATTGATTGATTTTTTTATGCTGCATACAAGATTGTTGGTTGTAGGTTATGAGATGGAGTTTATAACCTTGTTGTTTGTTGGTTGTGAGATGGAGTTTATGGCTGTTTTATTTGTTGGTTGTAGGTTATGAGATGGAGTTTATAACCTTGTTGTTTGCTGGTTGTAGGTTATGAGATGGAGTTTATAACCTTGTTGTTTGCTGGTTGTGAATGGAGTTTATAACCTTGTTGTTTGCTGGTTGTGAGATGGAGTTTATAACCTTGTTGTTTGCTGGTTGTGAGTGAGTGAGTGAGTGATTGGGGTTTTACGTCCTGCTCAACAGTATTTCGGTTATATGAAGACGTTGTCTTTTTGTGACAGGGCGGATTTCCACCGCTCTTTTAGGTGCTGCCTCACCAAGACGACTTGCCGAAGACAACCAGCAAGCCCCCTCACCCAGTCACAGTATACTGACACCGGGCCAACCAGTCGCTGCTCTAACTCCTATTGCTGAGCGCCAAGCGAAGCAGTAACAGCTACCAGTGTTAAAGTCTTTGGTCTGACTCGACCCGGGCTTGAGTTTGCTGGTTGTGAGATGGAGTTTATGGCAGTTTTGTTTGTTGTTTGTTACATATAGTTTTGTCGGTTCAATCTCAGTCTACCGATGTTCTTGTCATAGTTAAGATGCGTAACCATTGTCAATGTGTTACAAAAGGATTCCAGAAAATTCTACTGACCAAGGCTAAGCTCCTGTCAGTCGTCAACCTAATGAAATATCATAGGTTTGGTTTGTTACAACAATTTATGGGGTATAAAGGTCTAAATGATATACCTCTTTTAAACACAATTAGAAACTTCTCTCCATGGTAAGATTTTCCCTGTGCCCGTGTGTTTTAGTGATCAGAAATATATATATGGCGACGTTGCCAGATTTATTAAGGGAGGAAACCAGACAGAGGAAATCCCCGACCTTCGGCAAGTACCTTTTGCCATTTCACATGGCGATAAAGTGAAAAATCCACTCAGAAATTTTTATTTGGCTTGAGTGGGATTCAAGCCTGCGCCGCAGCGATGGAAGGCCTGTGTCGGACTGAGGAACTATTACTATAACCGACTGAGCCACCGAAGCCCCCAATAGAAATCGAAGAATGCTACTCCATTCAGTAAACATAGATTGATTGATTGATTGTTTAGGGTTTTACGTCGCGCTCAAGATTATTTCACTTACATGGCGGCGTTGCCAGTTTTATTGTGGGAGGAAACCGGGCTCTATGCCCGGAGGAAACCCACGACCTTCCAGTAAACGGAGAGGGGTCTATATATAATGCGGCTTATCACTGAAGGTTTTCAAAGTCTAATATTGGAGACAAATCTGAAGCCTCTCTTCAGACTTACCTGATACTTGTTATTACAGCTCCTCATGTAATGAGTGCCTAAAATTATAAGAAGAGAACAAATACAGTTAAAGGGCCCTATTGAAATGTCTGAAATCAACAACTGGGAGGTGATTCTTGAAAGGTTTACACCTGCATTACCCAAGTCGTAATTGCCATGGAAATATATACCTTTAGGTTGAAGCAAAAGCCAGGCAGAAAGAAAAAAATCGGACTGGGTTTTCAGTTGATTAATTAATTTCATTTGACCAGTAAAACTACAATGTACCTGCCACTACACTGTAGGTGATCCATGTACATTCTGCAGTAGGACATCATAAAAGATGGTTGGTTGTTTTAGCTTATTGGCGCGTCCATTCGTAAGAATCATCATAAAAGAGAATCATAACATTACCTTCACTATTTCACTAGTGAGTAAAACAACAATCAAAAGCTTAAGATGGTTGCCAGTTACCAACGGAAGGTCGTGGGTTTCCTCCGGGCATAGAGCCCGGTTTCCTCCCACAATAAAACTGGCAACGCCGCCATATAAGTGAAATAATCTTGAGCGCGGCGTAAAACACCAAACAATCAATCAAAAGCTTAATGGCATCCGCAGAAAAAATATGGGATATTTGAGGTACATTGTATATTATTTGAAGTTACAAGCCCTTGTGGCGCTGTGACTTCGTTCTCTGTTATTCATTTCTGTTTATATTGATTTATTGACCAATCAATTTATTGATTTTGAGGTCAGTACCTTAATTTTGGAAGCACATGTAAACAAATGACACACCTGTCATTAAAAGACTCACCTTTAATTAACTCACCTGTAATTTCAACATACCTGTAATCTTGGATGAATATGAAAGGAATATGAAACGCCTTTGTATTATAGTCAGTCTACGAGCAGCAGTTTGGCTCGCTATTGTCTGTCCCAGACACCCTGTGAAGGCCTTCCGATTCATTCGCAGTCGATATATCCACGACATCGGTAAGGTTCGGAATGAATCGGAATACACAACACGGGTTTCGGCACTCTAAAACTTCGGGGATTTACGTATGTGCGTGTCAAAACCGACCGGTAGCAAGCGAACATAGCCGAAGTGTGTTCCGAATGAGGTTTCGTCTATTCTCGAGGCTGATCGGAATGCCGTCACGGGGTGTCTGAAACGAACAATAGCGAGCCAAACGTTTTGCCAGTAGACAGACAACAATACAAAGGCGTTTAATATCCCTTTCATATTCATCCCAGCTGTAATTAACTCACCTGTAATTTCGACATACCTGTAATTAAGACTTACCTATCTCATGTCTAAGGAGGCCATTAACCCATTCCTCTCTCAGATTTACAATCCTTACATTAAGGGTAGCTTTGCCCTTCACTCGTGTCATGGATGCCCGAGACAACAGATCTTCTGAGAAATTCAAATTAATTTCGTCTTCGAGTTCCTCAAGTTTTAAGTAGCGTTTAACAAGATTTAAAATTTCTGGTCGGGTTAAAACTTTCCCTCCAGTGATTTCTTCAAATTTTTCATAACAGCCGTATTTTTCTAGAGCCTTTTTCATGATTAATACTGCCTGCAAAGATAAACATAAAACAGCCCTTTCTTTAATAATAATAGTGGTACAAAATATTAAATAATTTCCAATGCTAAAAAAAAAAATGACAGTATGAAAAATCAACAGAATATTGTTAAAAGTACAATGTATGTTGTGATTCTCCGTTGACTTTCAGATTAGGAGAAAAATAAGAAGTGATCAATCTCGGATGAAAGACTGTAAGTCAACTTTCCACCAAAAATATACATTTAAAGAGTTATTTAGGGAATTCCTATTTCCTTTGTTTTCCGTCTGACAGCCGAAAATGCACCACACGTGCAGTAGCACCCACAACGCTCCTGAACTGCGCACGTAACTAACATCCATTCTCAGTAAGTAAACAAAGCAGACAAAGGATCCCCCAATTAAAACTCATTATTCAGCGGGGGTTTATTAGGGAGGTGGTTGAAACCCCTGACCTTGACCCCTATCCCTAGAAAATTCAAATTGACAATCTATGTTAACATATGTTGATCAGAAATAAACCACCAGGAACCTGACTGTAGATAACTTGACTTCTTATACCTGATAACCATCCCATACAGGTTGATCAGATATGAAACCACATGACCTTGACCCCTTATACATGGTACCATTCCATACAGGTGGATCGTATATGAAACCACATGACCTTGACCCCTTATACATGGCACCATTTCAAACAGGTTGATCAGATATGAAATCACCCGACCTTGACCCCTTATACATGGCACCATTCCACACAGGTTGATCAGATATGAAATCACCTGACCTTGACCCCTTATACATGGCAACATTCCACACAGGTTGATCAGATATGAAATCACCTGACATTGACCCCTTATACATGGCAACATTCCATACAGGTTGATCAGATATGAAATCACCTCCTCACCTTGACCCTTATCATTATCCTTAGCGACCCTCTCAACAAGTCCATCAAATTGGGAACTAACCCTTATATATGGCAACCAAGACTCAAAGAAATTCCACAGTTTTTACATTCAATATTAACAAGAGAAAGAAATAAAACCGAACAATACCTGAGGTAAAAATCGGCCCTCCGCATGGTTAAACCGCTCAAGGACAGCTGCTGGGGCGGGATTTCTATAAATAAATAAAGGGTTGTACAGAAACCGGGCTTGGAAAAATCTCTTCTTTTCAGATCGTTCATTTTCTGGTTTAATGGCCGTCAGCAAAGGGGCTTGTTTTTTATTTGGGTCCTTTTTGGTTGATGATATGGACGTGGATGATTGGGTTTCAGTTGAAGAGGGTGTCTGAACAGTTCGTCTCTCCGTTGGTGCAGTCTGCTTTACAGGTGATTTATGACTTGATGTTGCAGTTTTTTTTACGGAAGACAAGTCAACAGACGTCTTCTCTCGTATGGCGTCGGAATTTAAACGAGAGCCAGATTTGGACTTTTTCTTGTTTCTGGTGGCTTTGTTGCCGACCCTCTGGCAAAAATAAACTTGTTCATCCGTGAGATAGTGTATCTGCATACCGATGTTACCCTCTAGGCTGATTGCATCAGCAATCGTCTTTGTTTTTGACCTGCGAGAACTTGGCGTCTTTTTCTGGCCTGATTTCGTTCCATTTTCTGAAGGCATTGGGATTCTTATCACAGCATGACAGTAAAACAGTCTGTAATTTAAAAAGAAAACAAAGTATTTTAAACTCACATTTGTGATTACTATAGTGATTATTTTAAAGTGGCATGAGCTGCCAAAATGTTGATATTTTGACGTTAAAACAGAATGTTGAAATTATTGGCTATTTTTCTCAAGACATATAATTCAGAACCTTTTTAGTGCTTTTAGTCTAAAAAATGTACGATAAAGTATTGTTTTGAACTAACTTAGGCTTAGAATGAATGAATGGTCTTCCCGGTTATTTAAATTTTGTTTACTTTTCGAACACGTTTTTGGTTCGTACAGGCCACATACTGTATGGATTTTCCTCATTCCAATGTTAATCATTTAGTTTTTCGATGGCCTTCAAAGCCCCTTACTGTCGTGACGACCAGAAATTATGAAAAAAGTGTGAATTTTGGCAGCTCATGCCACTTTAAACTCACATTTGTGATAACTATAGTGATGTATAGGATGCCTCACTTGTAACCTGATTGTACTCCTAAATGTAAGCCCTTTGAACATGACCGTGTCTAGTTTGTACATTTATCTGATTGGTTGAACTTTGAAGGGTTACAATTACTGGCTTAGCTTTGTTTGATTGGTTCTAACAGCTCTCAGAAGTCAACAAGGAAGGCAGATTTTTGTTATGACATACAGCTACTGGCTTGATGGCTGATTCAATCTTGATGTCCTGGTGCAGGTTTAAAACTTTTATGTAAACAAATGAAGTCTATCAATTAAATGAACTTCAAAGAGCCTTTCATCATGAAGATTTCAATTTTGACATCAATGCCACTTTTTATAACTTACAACAAGTTAAACATATTATATTTATGAACACTAAAACACACAGACACAGGGAAAATCTTGTCTAAAATAACCATGGAGACAAGTTTTAAATAGTATTAAAATAGGCAGGTCGGGTCAATTTTAATCATCCATAGTTTGTTTCTAAAACCTATACCAAACTATTCTTCACACAGTTATAAGATGTAATTAGAAATCCGTTTGACATGTATAATCGTATTTACTTAGAAAAATGATATTTAATAAATCAGGGGAGACCACTTTTGTCTCTAAATATGGGCCTTTTCCAAGCATTTTTATGAATGGTAGTTATTTTTCTGTTCAAGCGAAAATGAGCAAACAGGGTACAATGAAAGGACCCTGAAAAATATACAGACTACACTTTTTGTTTTATTTTTAACTTTTGAGACTCACACTTGCTTTTTAACTTTTATGATCGAATACCTTGTACCAACATTTGATGACGTCACCGATCTGCCTAATTAAAAAGAGGCATGGATTTAGACCTTTATACACAATTATAAGATGTTGTAATAATCTAAAACCCATCATGATAATGATATTTCATTAGGTTGACGGACCCTTCAAGAATACAGCACCAGTAGCCATTGTATGGTGATCCAAAGGGGACTAATTTGCCTTGGATACTATATGCCTCTTGTACATGATAGGCTTGCTAGATTAGTCCCCTTTGGTTCACCATACAGTATAACAATGGCTAAGCCTACTGGCGCTGTATTCTTGAAGTTGAAGGGCCCTACTTAAGACGCCTCTTGTGTGATCTTGCCGGTGGACGTATTTAAACGTGACCAGTATGGAAAGACAAAGAAGCACGCTTTAATTTGCGGGGATTCACATGTATGTAAATGTTTATTTTCTTTTTGAAATTATTTATCCAAAATGGCGAAATGCTTTTTGACAGTTCGTGTCAGCGACTTTGACGGCTTCAGCGCAGAAAAATATTGAAGCTTAGGACGAAATAAGTGTGTGAATGGAAAGCTGCTCTGTTGTTGTTGAACTGCAAAACTTGACGTCTTCGTAAGAATTGGAAGACTGAGAACGTTTATCGTTTTTGACAAGTGCCTATCCGTCGTTCTGTGACAGTCCGTCGATTCACGTATTTCCCCAACCTGCTGTAGCCTGTACCGTACAGTGTACGGGCCATACGGCCGGGTACGAACTACGATAACTGATCGGGTAACCTCCAGTGGCCTAGCCTTTAAAAACCTATGATCAGATTGTAAAACAAGAAGGGAGAGGGTGAGAAATTTATGAGTGGTAAATTACATAGATACAAGTTTCAGCGGTGAACTGCAGATTAAATTGAAGGGAAATGAAGTTTGAAGATACCTGTGTTTGGGTTAGCAACATCTACTTCCGGTTTGCGGTTGTTTGCAAAGTGTTAACTTGAAACGGTGAGAAACGGACTGCATCGAACTTTTTTATTTTTTATTTTCTAAGCCGTCTTAAAGGTTACATGATACAGTTTCATTTCCCATTTGCGGTAATGTTAACGTTTTGATTTGTGGCTAATTACCTAAATCTCGTTAAGACTTTTCCTAACCATTTCCAAATAGATCAACACATGAGAAATCCTTTACAACCAAATAAAGTTGACATAGTGCATGCCGGTTTCAAGCTACACACAATTTAACATGGGTACCGCCATTTTGACAGTTTTAGGCTTACTTATTCTAGCCAAACTTTGATATTTTCAAAATTGGATGAACATTAAAAAAACACACACAAAAATCTGTTATCAGGCATTGATTGAAAGCTTAAAGTATGTACAGTAGACCTATGTTAGTTTCAATCCAATATTCAAATAACCCAGATACCAAACTATCACTATGTAGCCACCTTCTAGCTCCTGTATAACCGAAGTCAATTTTCATTGGCTGAGAAAACACAAACTGGGTGTTGTGACCAAGGAGTATAGATGGTCCATCTATACTCCTTGGTTGTGACCTATAACGTTGAAGGCACACCCGTCGCGGAAGTCTTTAATTTGTGGTAGGCCTACTAATTTGCGTTAAATAACGTACCGTATTTTTAATTGATGTTTTACGCCGCACTCAAGATTAGGCCTAGGGCCTACATACCGGTACACTGGCCTATTTTAAAATCTAGGCCGAGGCCTATATGTCATCATACATGTGGCGGCGTTGTCAGGTTAATAGTGGGAGCTCGGCCCTTTTTGGCCGGGAGAAACCCTCGACATTCGGCAAGTACCTGGCAACTCTTCCACATAGGGCGATCGAGTATAAAATCCACTCAGAAATTATGCAATTGGAACACCCAAAATGCAACTAATTTTCATCCCATGGACGGATGACCTTGTGTCATAGGCTACTCATAGGCCTAGGCCTACATGTAGGCTACATGTAGGCCTATAAAGGCCTAGGTCTACATTTAGGCCTAGGATAGATACACTTTGGCGTAGGGGCCTACCGGTAGACCCCTACCTATTTTCGCTTCGACGAAAACAAGAAATCGCTAAAGTAATCAGAAATAGATGATTTGCCAATTAGGCCATGCAAGGCCCTACTTGCAAATGACGTAATTTAGCGACGTCAAAATTACTGCCCCAAGTAGCTAGTACTTTAGGCCTAGGCCGGACAAAGGATGCGTCTGTTTTTTAACATCAAATTTCCGGTATTTCACCACAGTTATAAGAAATGAAAAGCTATATATATTCGGAACGTTTATATTCGAATGAATCTAGAAAAAATCGTGGACGAAAAGGGATTTTGAGCGAATAAGGCAAAAGTCAACATGACTGCGCAGTGCTTGTGTAAGATTGATGCAGCGACGCCATTTCATTGTTGCGCGCAAAACTGCAGGGCAAACGCGAGAGCTTGAATCGGGCCTAATCGCGGTCCATTGACCACCGCGTAAGCTATAGGGTTAATGTAATGTGATAGGTGATCGGTGTACTAGCCGAGAAATCTTGGCTCTGCCGATTTTTTTTGTCCGTGTTCGTCATATGACAATCACGGAAAAAAAATTCGGCAGAGCCAAGATTTCTCGGCTAATCGGTGTACAAGCCATATGCAAGGCTTTGACCAATTAGACAAGAGTTTAAGAAACTCATAATACGCCCGCAAGGGTAAATTCATTGTAGCACACTATCTTCATATTCAATAATAAAGACATGCTTTAAACAGAATTTTGGCTGGTAGAATCTTTGTCACCTAAAAAAGACTGGGGCTTGGTGAATTATAGTATTTGACACATCACCTACCTATCAGCTGCCAAAGCTACTTGCAAAAGTGTCTTCACTACATATAGGCATACAACAGTAATTTCATTAAATTATAGATAAATCATGGTTATCAAAAAGATGTTTGGATACAATTACATGTAAGCTCTACTGTGAAACCACAGACAGATTAATAGCCATTTCTTCAATTACTGAATGCCAAAAGGCTGGGTGACTGTTTTTGGTCGACACATATAGCCAGACCCCAATTTACTTTTAGTACGGAATACATCGTCTATTTGTGAGCTAGTTTTAACTGAAAAAGTATTTAAATCCAAGCAATATAGTTCCCAAGTTATTGAATGTATTTTTCTACTAATCTGAAGGTCAACAGAGAACCACAACAAACTTAAACGGTGTCTCCTTTTAAATGTTGCTTAAAGGGGCATGAGCTGCCAAAATGTTGATATTTTGACGTAAACACAGAATGTTGAAATTATCGGCTATTTTTCTCAAGACGTATAATTCAGAAGCTTTTTAGTACTTCTAGTCTCAAAAATGTACGATAAAGTATTGTTTTGAACTAACTTTGACTTAGAATGAATGAATGGTCGTCCCGGTTATTTAAATTTTGCTACTTTTCGAACACGTTTTCGGTTCGCACAGGGCACATACTGTATGGATTTTCCTCATTCCAACGCCAATCATTTAGTTTTTCGATGGCCTTCAAAGTCTCTTACTGTCGTGACGATTAGAAATTATGAAAAAAGTGTGAATTTCGGCAGCTCATGCCCCTTTAACAGTGACTGGCGTAATTTACAGGATATGAGCAGTATAGATGAATGGTGTGTTACAAATAATATTCATAATGCCGCTACCCTTTTCATTCCAAATAAATATTTGTTATTAACCAAAATAGCAAATCGTGTGTACTAATAAAATAAAGAATGAAATAAGAATTCGAGAAAACTGTACAAAAAGTCCAAACCCACTAAAACAGAAAATGATATTTTACAGTTTGAAAATAAAAACCGAGAAATCTTGTTAATTCACTTGTTCGTTCCGCCAAAATCGATCTACAAACAGATTGTTTTAACCGATAAAATTGAGACTGGTCGTGTTGGTTCCAAGGCCCTGTGGAAGTTGAGAAATACGTTAAAAAACACCAATTACCGCCCAGCCTGATGACGTATCATAGATTTATGCAAGGGTTTCCGGGTAAACTATGTTCCTCAGTTCGCCATTTTGTTTACAGGTACTAAGCAAGACGCCACTCTTTTGGAAAACATTGATTACATAACGTGTTTTTATCCACAACTTTTCTGATAACTTTGCGCCTTTTATGTGTTCTTCTCGGTACAGTATTTTTGTAAAATTATATGAACATCCCTCAATCCCCCGTAATGCTTAGCGTGTAAATTCCAAGTGACGTCATCAAACAATCGGTCAATTCAAACCTTAACCCCATTTACCTCTTCAAAATCCACCTTTGAATAAAAAAAACATTTCCATTTCCATACGTTTGTGTTTGGTATCGAGATATTTTTTCAATAGGTATGATTTCGAAATGGTCCCTAACCGAATGACCTGGGGCCTGTTTCACAAAGCGGCGTAGCGTAAGTTTTACGTAAATGCCCTAGCAACCCATACTGTAGAGATACGTTAGTATGAAAGTTACGCAAAAAATACATCTACGCCGCTTTGTGAAACAGGCCTCTGGGGTATTGAAATGTGGGGTATTGGCTGTGGCACAACATGTCCAAGTCTAATGTCAGATAAATGATTGGCGGCTCTTTGTCGTAGAGAGTTCTCCTATGTATTGCTTGTGGCATTTTTTGCCTATACGATGTTAGAGGAAATGATGCGCATACACTGTGAGTTTCAGCTCTCCACCATTGTTTACAGTTTGGAAGATATTGGCATGCATTTTATTTAAATTAATGACCGATGTTTGAGATATCTAAGGCCCGTGGCCAAAGTAGCCTATATACTGATGACGTGTGCCTGTTGGTCACAAATCATCAATATATACTTTGGCTGTGCCCTGTGTTTTAGTGTTAAAAAATATATACTTTGGTCACGGTGCTTGGATATCTCCAGCCATCACCAACCATGCACTAACTGCAGTCTAACTATATATTGACCTGAACTAAACATCTATCCAGGTTTCCCAGCAATTATTTAGGTAATACATTTGGTCCATTTCCCACATTCTGACCTCGTGAAGAAAACAGTTTGACATTTCACCAGTGTTTGACATACTAATCACGGCCATTGTCTACAGTGTCATAGACTGGTAATGACCGGATAGGAACGAGATTCAAATCAAATTAAGCGATTACTCGGAAGGGAATAAAAGGGCTGGCATAACTGGTGCACACAAGCTACTGTTTTTTCGTGAGACGTCGACCAGTGCTTCGGGATTTTTTGTTCATTTCGAGAAGCAATTCTGTAAGGATGGGAGAAGTCAATGGTCTGAGCCTCTTTTTCGCCATCTTCTGTATTGTTGGGTGAGTTGCAGATTTTTTTTGCTTTGATTTACTATGCCTAATGGGCCGTCTCGTTGAGGGGAGACGGGAGCACAATTCTGTAAGGGTTAAGACGCGTGTCATTTTGTATACAGAGTATTCTACACAAGTAGTGTTATTCCGAAAAACGAAAACTTCATATTGACTCAATATTTCGACTTTTATTCAGTCATCATCAGGATGATGACTGAATAAAAGTCGAAATATTGAGTCAATATGAAGTTTTCGTTTTTCGGAATAACACTACTTGTGTACTACGTTAAACTAATCAGTGGAACTACTGGATTTTAGAGTATTCTACGTTTCTACCTTAATTATACTTTCCATGTTATAAATTACAACTACACGATGAGCGCGAAAATATCACACACTAGAGCTTTTTTCGAGGACTTTTTTGAAGTGGTAAACTTTAGGATCGATTGGTATGCCCAGAGAGTTTCAATTGGTAAAACTCGGTCGCCCTATATGGAAGAGTTGACGGAAACTCGCCGATGTTCCGAACAAAGAGTTAGGCCTTCCCAAGAAACATGGCTAAGCCGCCATATAGGCCTACATATAAGTGAGATGATCTTGAATCTTGAAAGCATCGTAAATAAGAGAAAAATGTAGTGCATTGTCTGAGTTTTTCAAGAACCATTCTGTCTCTTATGGCTTCCAGAGGGTTTTTTTTAAGTGGCTGAGCTGTCAAAATTCAGATTTTTTTTCATGAAATCTGATTGTTAAGACAAGTCCAGCGCTTGAAGTACTTTGAACAACTAAAGGATTGACGTTGAAATAAAAAAAAAAGATGTGCGCAAATAGTGGCAAAATAACGTTCATGAATAATTTAACATTCTGTAAGTTGAATTAAACGCGTAAAAACTGAAACATTGCACAACAGTGTTACGCCATCAATGGTGGCAAAGTTTGAGACTGTATGAGGCTTAAGTGAATTCCGTGGATGAACAATATTAACTAAACGCCCATGTTCGTCCATGTCAGGGGCCTGTTTCACAAAGCGGCGTAGCGTAGGTTTTCACGTAAATGCCCTAGCAACCCATACTGAAGAGATACGTTAGTATGAAAGTTACGCAAAAAATACATCTACCCCGCTTTGTGAAACAGGCTCCAGACACCGGTTTGCAGCTAAATTATTCGATTATGGCCATTTTGACATGATTTGTATAAGTTATATTGTTATTTAGTATTTTCGTTATTTTTGGGATTACACTTTCTTGAAAATTGTTATTTCACTGTTTCAATCGGACCTCATACTGCCCGATTGTGAGAGGTTGATTACAATGAACCCTGACTCAAAAACAACCGGTCGGTATAGAAAAATTGCCATTTTGGAGCCAGAAACGCGGGCGAGGATGTAGTAGTTTATTTTTGCAGGTTTTGATTGTTGCTTATTAAAGTAGCATGAGCTGCCAAAATTCACACTTTTTTCATAATTTCTGATCGATACGACAGTAAGAGGCTTTGAAGGCTATCGAAAAAACAAATAATTGGCGTTGGAATGAAGAAAATCCATACAGTATGTGGCCTGTACGAACCGAAAACGTGTACGAAATGTAAACAAAATATTAACAACCATTCATTCATTCTAAGCCAAAGTTAGTTCAAAACAACACTGTATGGTACATTCTCGAGGCTAGAAGCACTAAAAACCTTCTAAATTATACGTCTTGAGAAAAATAGCCGATAATTTCAATATTCTGTTTCAACGTAAAAATATCAACATTTTGGCAGCTCATGCCACTTTAAACTAAATAAACGTAAATCTGCAAGATTGGTATCAAAGGAAAGCTCTTGATTGGCACTTTTCGAAAAATCAACAATTAGCTCATTCCGTAAAACCAGCAGAGTGAGAAAAGTTGTAAAATACAATTATCTGATTTCAGGTACGTACAGTCCGATTCCCCTCTAAGCAAACTGTACACAGATGTTTTGCAACAGGCGAGTGATCAAAAGATTCATTATATTGCCCCTGGTGAATACGATGCGGACTACAACAACGTGACCCTTGACCTTCACCTTGTTAACCTCTTGGAGATCGATCTGGATGAACATTGTGGGGAAATTTTGATCTGGCTGATAGAGGTAGGTTCATCGTCTGTATTAGTTCCGTTAAATAGCGTCCAATTTTGCTGTGAGACCCGAAGGGCGAAACGCATGTAGCGTTCAATTTTTCTGTGTGACCCGAAGGGCCAGACGCGTGTAGCGTTCAATTTTTCTGTGAGACCTTTCTTGGTAGTTGTGAAGAAAGCGAAAGTATTTAAAGTGGCACGGGGGTCCAACATAAGTGGTTTCCCCCCCATAAATTCTGATTGTCAAAAGTGTTCAGCTGAAAAACTAAACGATTGACGCATGCAAAAAATATGTATATTAGTATACCTATAGCCGATATAACCAGTACGAACCGAAGATATTTGCTAATAACGAACAAGTAGGAGTACAGTTTTGGGCATTTTCTTGCTTCTAGAACTACCTAAATGCACATCTCCGATATCGGTACCAAATAAAATCTGTTATTTTGTACTTCATGATAAAATGACGAATATGTAGCGAATTCTGTTTCAACGTAATTTCTCCTATATTTTTTGTTTTGGGGGGAAACAAGTATACCCATATGACTGACTAACGCCAAGCCCCCGTCAGTCGTCAACCTAATGAAATATCATAGGTTTAGTTTATTACAACAATTTAGGATTGAGTATAAAGGTCTAAATGATAGACCTCTTTTTATCACAGTTAGAAACTTGTCTCTGTGGTTATTTTAGACAAGAAGATTTTCCATGTGCCCCTGTGCTTTAGTGTTCATAAATATACGACAGCTTCTTTTTGTTAGACCAAGAACACTACATCGAATCAATATTTAGGGCTATTCCCAGATGACATTTTCTTTGTATAAACAAAACAAAAAACTGTAAAACGGGAAAAGCTTTCCTTCATGACGAATGTGCCGGTTTACAGAAAAGTAATTTCTACACCTTAAAGGGACATGAGCTGCCAAAATGTTGATATTTTGACGTAAACACAGAATGTTGAAATTATAGGCTATTTTTCTCAAGACGTATAATTCAGAAGCTTTTTAGTGCTTCTAGTCTCGAAAATGTACGACAAAGTATTGTTTTGAACTAACTTTGGCTTAGAATGAATGAATGGTCGTCCCGGTTATTTAAATTTTGCTACTTTTCGAACACGTTTTCGGTTCGTACAGGGCACATACTGTATGGATTTTCCTCATTCCAACGCCAATCATTTAGTTTTTCCATGGCTTTCAAAGTCTCTAACTTTCGCGACGATCGGAAATTATGGAAAAAATTTGAATTTTAATGTACGTTCGGCAGCCCATGCCACTTTAAAGCCCCGCACACCATTTGTAGTGTTTCTAATAGGCGAAAAATCTGCCGGATGAAAGCCGCTACAAAGAACATATGACGGCTTCTTTTTGTTAGACCAAGAACATACCCAGACATACGTCTACCGTAATTAGCTGGATTAGACAATTCAAATCATTTACGACGCTTAATCGTGCACAATGTTAGGTTCGTCTTTTAAATTGTTGAAATTGGTTATCCAACAAATTCATTTTTCAATTTTAAATTAAAAATGCAAAATGGCGTCTAGACTCGAATTTTGACAGAAATTGTAAGGTTCGAAATTCTTCTATATGTGAAAGCTGTAGATAATTGTATGCATTTTCAAAGCGATTATACCTTAAGAAACGAGTAGAAACACGTGACTCGTCCCCCCTTATTAAAGGTAACCTTACAATCGCCAATATGGATCATTGCTTACGGCTTCGGCGACTGGTTTGTTGAATCGGCCCATATGATATGCAGCGGGACGTTAAAATAACACAATAACACGATAAGAATAACATGTCGTTTCATATCATTGTGGTCAGAACCCCCTCCCTAATTATGCATTCGGAAATCAATGTGGCTGCTGAGCATGTTCGAGAGTTGTTAAACATAGGTGCCAATAAATCCACAGAACCTGACATGGTCAACCCAATATTTCTTTTTGATGCACAGATGCACAGAACCTGACATGGTCACCCCAATATTTCTTTTTGATGCACAGATGCACAGAACCTGACATGGTCACCCCAATATTTCTTTTTGATGTCAAAATGGGGATCTCATATATCTTAACAGAACATTTTCGAGGGTTGTTGTTACTGCATTGCTTAACCGAATATTGCAAATCTAACTACAATATTTAGAAGGGGCATCTTTCTGATGAATCCAAATTAATGGAAACTTTTGAGGCTTGTGTTCCGATCAGTCAGTTTTTTTTACAAATGGGAATATAATCAGTTGCGATTTGAGTATATGTCATAGATGATGGAGCTACTGAGCTAATTTTGTTGTGTATCCTTTATTGGACCAAACGTTACATCAATTGCATCTATATGTGGCGGTGTACGCCAAGGATCTGCTCTACGGCCCTTGTTCTTTCTGATTTATATTAATGACTTGCCCAATACTATTTTGAATAACATCAATGTCTTTATTTAGTCAAATATATAATACAAAAAGACACAGAGTATTTGGACAGCAAAGTAGCTGACTACAATCCAAACAAAACCCGAATCTCGGTGGTATCAAGACATAGGAACTTCTTAAGGCTTAGCGGTCCAAATTCCTGTAAGTCGTTTAGCTTGCACCCCCTCCTCCTCCCCCTCGTTCAGTTATACCCTGGCAAGTTTGTGTATTGTTGACTCTTTTTGTCTTCCAGGAATTCAAGGACCCACGTTTGACATGGAACCCTGAAGAATATGGAGATTTCTCCAGGGTGGATTTACCTCGCCAAAATATATGGGTTCCAGACTGGGAAGTATTTGATCCGTAAGTCAGTTATACTAACCTTTCTCTCACCAATGGTTACGACCAGAATACAATCTCATTAAGATAGAAATTGACTTTGGTGCATACCATCCTCATTGTTCCTACAATAAAAGATAAGTTGCATATTTAAACTTTGCCAAATCGGGCCATTTTTTTCCCACACGTATCTTTGGATGATTCTTATTTGCTCCCCTAATTGAAGCGGGGCCTCCGCGGCTCAGTAGGTAGAGCGTTGGACGCTCAGTCCGAACAGCCTTCCACCAATGGGTCGCGGGTTCGAATCCCACTCAGTCTAAAAATTGGAAAATTTTCTGACTGGGTTTTCGCTCGAACGACCTATGTGGGATGGTTGCCAGTTACCAACGGAAGGTCGTGGGTTTCCTCCGGGCATAGAGCCCGGTTTCCTCCCACAATAAAACTGGCAACGCCGCCATATAAGTAAAATAATCTTGAGCGCGGCGTAAAACACCAAACAATCAATCAATCAACCTTATTGAAGCAAACAAATTGAGTAGGGATCGAACATGGCACCATTTAACGTTTACATATATTTGTTTACAGACGTTGTATGGCAAAATACTTTGGTGAATACAAAGCCGTCATCAAGAGTGACGGAAGCGTCGTGCGTGTACCAGTCATAAAGCTCAAAGTGAACTGTTCTCCCAAGAACGAGGAAGGGGAGGTAACTTGCGGCTTCAAAGTGGGATCGTGGATTTACAATCAGAATGTCGTGAATCCAGTGTTGAAATCCGAGAAGGTAGACACGACTGATTTCATTGTGAATGGTAATTGGAAACTCGTCAGTGCCACCGCTCAGAGACAGGATACAATGTACAGCTGTTGCCCGGAGGTCTACCCCAATATACGGTATACTCTGGTTTTCAAAGAAAGAAATCAATGTCACTAAACGAATACACGACCTGCTTTTGAAAAGGACGAATCCCAATTCCAATTAATGCTGTTTAAAAAAATGTTCTTGTCTTATGTATTGTTTAAATAATAATCTTTCTTTTTTGCAATTAAAATCTGACTTGTCTTTATTTAGATCTAACATTATCGCGATCTTTCCATCCTGCCGGTACCACATAGTAAATGATTGATTTAGGGCTGGTACCGTATATTAAATGGTTGATTTATCGCTGGTACCGTCTATTAAATGGCTGATTTAGGGCTGGTACCGTATATTAAATGGTTGATTTAGGGCTGGTACCGTATATTAAATGGTTGATTTATCGCTGGTACCGTCTATTAAATGGTTGATTTATCGCTGGTACCGTCTATTAAATGGTTGATTTATCGCTGGTACCGTCTATTAAATGATTGATTTAGAGCTGGTACCGTATATTAAATGGTTGATTTAGGGCTGGTACCGTATATTAAATGGTTGATTTATCGCTGGTACCGTCTATTCAATGGTTGATTTATCGCTGGTACCGTCTATTCAATGGTTGATTTATAGCTGGTACCGTATATTAAATGGTTGATTTAGGATGTGTGGTTTGCGCCCAACTCGGCATTTATTTCACGTTTATAGTAGGGGTGTCAGGAGCGATATTCGGGCTGTGTTGTTGGGTCGAGAAGGGAACGGGTGGAGTACTTTCCGTTCATTCCTTGTCACTCCTTCTGAGGGGCTGGAGGTCGAGTAGAAATTATAATCCACAAAACCAAAATGCATCGCCTCTCTCCTTATTCCCCAATGACCACCATTGGTCGTTCCTTGACATATCTCCTCAGATTTAAAGGTAATTTATTACAAGGAAAAAAACTCTGCCACATGCGCAATATGCAGGGCCGGTGACAGGAAATTTCAAGAAATCCTAACCACTGTATTGCGTGGATGGAACATATCAGTACTAAGTTCACACATGAGCGACTAACGGATATCGCGCACATTACACGGATAGATTGGTTCATTGATTGATGTTTTACGCCGCATTCAAGATTATTTCACTTATATGACAGCGTTGCCAGGTTTAGTGGGCGGGGGGGGGGGGGGGGGGTCATTGCCCGGAGGAAACCTAGGACCTTTGGCGACTACCTGGACACTCTTCCACATACGGCGATCAAGTGAAAAATCCACTCAGAATTTTTTCAATTATTATTTGGTCTGAGAGTGATTTGAACCTACGCCGCCTCGATGAACGGTCTGTGAGGGATTGAGGGACGATCACACACACCCACTGAATCACTGAGGCCCCAACATCGATAGAACTGTCTATATCACTTCACCAAGCCACAGAACCAAACTTGAGGGAACAAATCTTCTGTTCATCTGTTTCTTTAGAATCTCATCTTTTCCGTAGACTATGCAAAATGATCTAGGTTAAAGTGACATGAGCTGCTTGTTTTGAGGTTAAATTTTTGGCCATTAATTTTGAAACTGACTTTCGTCATGTTTAAATTTTTACTCATCAGAGTAGTGTCGTGATACGTCGCCCATACTTTTTACGGGCTATTTGTGACAGATATACATTATCTTTTGATTTGTCAACAAACACTAAATGCATCTTAGTAACATGTGCACAATCGTTTTGGATTTTGTAAATTTTAATGGTGTACAGGACTTAAACAAGCGATATCACTGACTGGCCTGTGTGCAAGTACATGTGCATGGTCGGACACTGGTTGAGACACTGGCACACAGAGTGCTCTCCCCTTACCCCTCTATCTAATACTTATATTATATATATATATATTATTAGCGTCAAATTTGGTGTCGGAAGTAAAATAATAAACACAACGGTTTCTTGAGATAAATCATTGTTCGAACGCATCTTCATGACAGATTCCAGTTTCAATCTACCATTGCACGCATTGCTGAATCCAATCGGCGTGTTTTGCGTCTCTGTATATTGGATTTTGCAATGCTGCAATGCTAAATGCAATTAAGGACAGTGCTAGCTTGAATATTTCAGCCTCCGCCATACAATCGCTGCTAGATGATCTTATAGAACCTGCCGAGTGTGAATCGACAATGCTTCTTGTAATTGTGTAAAATTTATACTTGACGTTAATTCACCAAAAGTGAATTCCTTACCTGCCTCCTTGTTTTATAATCTGATATTCATTATGTCGTCGGGGTTGAGGTTGTATTAAAATGATGTAAAAGTAAAATTACCTGCCAATTTGATAAAAAATAAAATAAAAATAAGGCAGAATGGAGATAACGAGTCGGATTTAACTTGTTTTGACGTATGATATTACACATTATTATAAGCCTACATCTGGCAATGAAATATAGAGAACTATCAACATGATACAAATCATATCAGAGGGAAAATAGCAACTGATATCGTCACTGTGACGATATCACTTTTGATAGCCGGGACTACTTTGACCAAGTCTGCACGCCAGGGTCCTGTTTCACAAAGCGGCGTAGATGTATTTTTTGCGTAACTTTCATACTAACATATCTCTACAGTATGGCTTAGTATTGCAGTTACGTGAAAACTTACGCTACGCCGCTTTGTGAAACAGGGTCTAGGCCTACCAAACGTCCTTCCCGTTGATGTCTCTGCCTCATATGACGCTCCACTGCCACATGCAGCGCAATCTTCCTCGACCGTGCTCCAATATTAAGCATTTTTTCCCTACATTTTCTTTTTGCTCTCAAGCACTTTCCGTTATCTAATACTCTTTATATATTCGAAATTCCGCTGCGAACTATTTCAGTTGAACTGTAATTGTATTTTTTATAATTCTTAAAATTTGTTTTGCATTTTCATATTTTTCCTCGCTTCGATCAAATTTGACACTACCACTGCACGTGATTGGCTATGTGTAAATTCGCGATTCTTGAATAATGACTTTGCGAAAAATGATAAAAAAAGGCGAAAGTACGGAGGCCTATTAGTGCCATGGGTGGAATTTTAACTTTTCCAGTGTTTCCCGGTCTTTAAAAGCATTTTGTACAAGCTAAAACTTGGTTTTGAGAAGAGAGATTCTGTATGTCGAAGAAAATCAAGCGTGTATCATAAGAATCATTCCTTTAAAGTGGCATTAGCTGCCAAAATTCACCTTTTTTTTATAATTTCTGATCGTCACGACAGTAAGAGGCTTTGAAGGCCATCAAAAAACTAAATGATTGGCGTTGGAATGAGGAAAATCCATGCAGTATGTGGCCTATACGAACGGAAAACGTGTTCGAAAAGTAAACACAATTTAAATAACCGGGACGACCATTCATTCATTCTAAGCCAAAGTTAGTTCAAAACAATACTTTATCGTACATTTTACAGACTAGAAGCACTAAAAAACTTCTGAATTACACGCCTTGAGAAAAATAACCAATAATTTCAACATTCTGTTTTACTGTCAAAATATCAACATTTTGGCAGCTCATGCCACTTTAAGTAAAACGATTTGCAGAGAAAGTCGAAAAACGCATGTTAACTGTCAAATCACAAGGGAAACATTTCCACCGCGGAGAAAAGGTTCACACCGCGGAGAAAAGTTCTCTCCGCGGTGTGAACCTTTTTTCTTGTGATTTGGCAGTTTACATGCGTTTTTCGACTTTTTCTGCAAATCGTTTTACTTAAAGGTATGATTGTTATGATACACGCATGATACATATGCAGAATCTCTCGTCTCAAAACCAAGTTTCCGCTTGTCCAAAATGCTGTTAAAGACGAAAAAACACTGGAAAAGTCAAAATCCCACCCATGGCACTAATAAGCCTCCGTACGAAAGAGTGCATATCTTTTTTCTTGTTGATCTTAATAAACAGTATGAGTAATTTGATTCGGGTGTTAAGAATAGTTTCTTTGTCGATCAACTTTGTCATGCGCATCGTGGTAGTTCGGACTATTGACCTATATGGATACAGGTCACAGTTTCTCACTTCCGGATTTTCTATTTTTGTGTGTTTTTTAATTATTTTTTCCTGGCCCCCTGCATTTTTTTCTGGGTATTTTTGTAGTTTTTATGAAAGGACAGGGGTTGAGTTACTGTCTGGAAATAATTTTAGAAGTGGAATGGGACCATTTCAGGTGGATGGAGATCTGGTAGTTAGGCGTGCTTTGGTTTGTTTACATGCGGCGGAGTATGTGCAAAGTGACCCCTACCCGCATTTTCTGGTCGTAGTTTAAAATTTCTACGATCAACCTATGAAAAAATTGTGCTTAAAATACTCCCAAAGGACTGTTTAAGGCCCACACCGAAGGATTTGGTTCAACGAAAGTTAGGGAAGGTGCTGTGAGAGCAGACATTACCATTACATTAAATATTTGCAAAAAATTGATTTCTTGATATTTTTTTGGAGGTTGGGGGGGGGGGGGGGGCAAAGTAATGTAAATGATTATGAGTTAAATTTCTCCTGTAAGTAAATGATACTTTTCAATATAGTAGTTTACCCTTTTCCGTAATGATAGGCCATACAATCTGGTTGCTTTTCTCATTACCCCTGCCAAAAGACACAGAATACTACCTCTAGCCCCAATGTTTGTGAAGAATTTGGGCATTGCATGATTTTTTGTAGATATTTACTTTTTATTTGGGTTTCTGACAAAAAGCTATAATTCTTACATTGATTTGATTGTCAACATATGAGAAACATAGTAACCCCCCTTTTTAGTCTTACCAAATGCCTTTTTTTGTGAAAAAAAAAATCTTTTTCGTTGTTGTTTTATGTCACACTGAATATTTTTTGTACTCTTTCAGGTAATTTCAGGTCCTGTAGAAGATGAATGGAATTGCTTATCCACCTGTGAGTAGTTTTTCCTGATTCACACAGCAAAGGAATGGGAATAAGACTCTTTCTACTTTTTCCAGAGGTCATTTTACTATTGGCATGGCTTCACAGCTTCATTAGATTAGAAATTCGCCCAAAGACCTTGCCTTATGACACTCAAAATTGGCTTAACCGCCCAGAATATCATGACCTGGGCTTTCCTGATTTTATTCAGTACCTGCATGTGTCTTACACAATTTAAGCCGACCTTAAAATTACCCCTCCCCCTATTTTTGTATATTTTGTATTAAATATAAGCATATTTTGCCAGAAATATCCTTTTAGACCCTTGTTGGACATTTTTGGGTGCAGTTTGTTCTCTTGGCTAGGCTTATAATTAAGTTCATATACAAGGATACTTGTGGGCAGTTTTGAACAGAGTTTTGTGTTGGGGGACCCCAACAATAAGCCGTGTGGCAGGGGACTTTCTCCTCTGGTTTTAAGCTTTCTAGTTCAATTTTGAACCTAAAATCAACCTGGGATACATGAATAACACTTGTTTTTTTTCAAGCTGTTTAAATTTGGCCAGGCTGATTTTGAGTAGAACTTATCCTTTTTGTAATCCAACTGCTCTTAAAATTTAACAAAAGCACAGTATATTTTAGTTGAGGAAGCCACAGAAAGATATGTGTCCTCCTAAACTTAGTATTTTATTGATTTTATTGTAGAACACCCCTAGTAGACTTCACACTAGTTTACAGAATTCAAATATGTTTTCCCAGAGCTGAGATATGACAATTTTAAGCTTTTTTAGCTCACCAGTCATTGTCCTTGCTATGTTCTAATGGGGGGGGGGGGGGGGGGGGGGGGGGGGGGGGGGGTTGTAAATGGGAGGGCTACAACGGGCTTAGTTTTTGCATTTAGTTTTCCTCTTGAAAGATCATTCCAAATACCTTTGGCCTAAAGTGGCATGAGCTGCCAAAATGTTGATATTTTGACGTTAAAGCAGAATGTTGAAATTATTGGCTATTTTTCTCAAGACATAAAATTCAGAAGCTTTTTAGTGCTTTTAGTCTCGAAAATGTACGATAAAGTATTGTTTTGAACTAACTTAGGCTTAGAATGAACGAATTTTGTTTACTTTTCGAACACGTTTTCGGATTGTACAGGCCACATACTGTATGGATTTTCCTCATTCCAACGTCAATCATTTAGTTTTTCGATGGCCTTCAAAGCCTCTTACTGTCGTGACGATCAGAAATTATGAAAAAAATGTCAATTTTGGCAGCTCATGCCACTTTAAACTCACATTTGTGATAACTATAGTGATGTATAGGATGCCTCACTTGTAACCTGATTGCCCTTTGAACATGCCCTTGTCTAGTTTGTATCTGATTGGTTGAAGGGTTACAATTACTGGCTTAGCATTGTTTGATTGGTTCTAACAGCTCTCAGAAGTCAACAAGGAAGGCAGATTTTTGTTATGACATACAGCTACTGAAATGGCAAAGTTTGACGTCTTGATGTCCTGGTGCAGGTTTGAAACTTTTATGTAAACAAATGAAGTCTATCAATTAAATGAACTTCAAAGAGCCTTTCATCATGAAGATTTCAATTTTGACATCAATGCCACTTTTTATAACTTACAACAAGTTAAACATATTATATTTATGAACACTAAAACACACAGACACAGGGAAAATCTTGTCTAAAATAACCATGGAGACAAGTTTTAAATAGTATTAAAATAGGCAGGTCGGGTCAATTTTAATCATCCATAGTTTGTTTCTAAAACCTATACCAAACTATTCTTCACACAGTTATAAGATGTAATTAGAAATCCGTTTGACATGTATAATCGTATTTACTTAGAAAAATGATATTTAATAAATCAGGGGAGACCACTTTTGTCTCTAAATATGGGCCTTTTCCAAGCATTTTTATGAATGGTAGTTATTTTTCTGTTCAAGCGAAAATGAGCAAACAGGGTACAATGAAAGGACCCTGAAAAATATACAGACTACACTTTTTGTTTTATTTTTAACTTTTGAGACTCACACTTGCTTTTTAACTTTTATGATCGAATACCTTGTACCAACATTTGATGACGTCACCGACCTGCCTAATTAAAAAGAGGCATGGATTTAGACCTTTATACACAATCATAAGATGTTGTAATAATCTAAAACCCATGATAATGATATTTCATTAGGTTGACGGACCCTTCAAGAATACAGCGCCAGTAGCCATTGTATGGTGATCCAAAGGGGACTAATTTGCCTTGGATACTTATTACTATATGCCTCTTGTACATGATAAGCTTGCTAGATTAGTCCCCTTTGGTTCACCATAAAATGACTACTGGCGCTGTATTCTTGAAGTTGAAGGGCCCTACTTTAGACGCCTCTTGTGTGATATTGCTGGTGGACGTATTTAAACCACGTGACCGGTATGGAAAGACCAAGAAGCACGCTTTAATTTGCGGGGTTTCAAATGTATGTAAATGTTTATTTTCTTTTTGAAATTATTTATCCAAAATGGCGAAATGCTTTTTGACAGTTTGTGTCAGCGACTTCGACGGCTTCAGCGCAGAAAAATATTGAAGCTTAGGACGAAATAAGTGTGTGAATGGAAAGTTTGAAAGCTGCTCTCTTGTTGTTGAACTGCAAAACTTGACGTCTTCGTAAGAATTGGAAGACTGAGAACGTTTATCGTTTTTGACAGGTGCCTATCCGTCGTTCTGTGACAGTCCGTCGATTCACGTATTTCCCCAACCTGCTGTAGCCTGTACCAGGCCTGTACACTGTGTACGGGCCATACCGCCGGGTACGAACTACGATAAGTGATCGGGCAACCTCCAGTGGCCTAGCCTTTAAAAACCTATGATCAGATTGTAAAACAAGAAGGGAGAGGGTGATAAATTTATCAGTGGTGAATTACATAGATACAAGTATCAGCGGTGAACTGCAGATTAAATTGAAGGGAAATGAAGTTTGAAGATACCTGAGTGTTTGGGTTAGCAACATCTACTTCCGGTTTGCGGTTGTTTGCAAAGTGTTAACTTGAAACGATGAAAAACGGACTGCATCGAACTTTTTTTATTTTTTATTTTCTAAGCCGTCTTAAAACGTTGAAGGCACACCAGTCTTTAAATTGTGGTAGGCCTACTAATTTGAGTTAAATTCATCATACATGTGGCGGCGTTGTCAGGTTTTAATAGTGGGAGCTCGGCCCTTTTTGGCCGGGAGAAACCATCGACCTTCGGCAAGTACCTGGCAACTCTTCCACATAGGGCAATCGAGTATAAAATCCACTCAGAAATTATGCAATTGGAACACCCAAAATGCAACTAATTTTCATCCCATGGGCGGATGACCCAATCTCATTCTCGCGAGATCCCCTGCTACTACTGAACGCGACGGACCTCTCAGGCCGTTCCAAGCCATTTTACCCAAAATTTGGGTAATCAAACTTACTTCCAAAATTGATTTGTACATGATCTGTACCTGATTCTATATGTTGGCTTGTATTTCGTTTCTGGTACACGCCCTGAAGTTTTGAATTATCGTTGATGAAATACAGGGACTATATTTCTACCCTCCGCCATTGTGAACAGGCCAGCGTCCAACATGCTATTTTGTATGTCTACGTCATGTGATTGTAGTGAGAGTATTTCTCCGCAGCTCTGGCAAAAGGGGATTCCCCTTAGCAGACGAAGGCAAATGGCTTGTAACGGCCTGAGAGGTCCGTCGCGTTCACGTAGTAGCAGGGGATCTCGCGAGAATGAGATTGCGGATGACCTTGTGTCATAGGCTACTCATAGGCCTAGGCCTACATAGACAATGTAGGCTACATGTATAAAGGCCTATAGGTCTACATTTAGGCCTAGGATAGATAAACTTTGGCCTAGGGGCCTACCGGTAGACCCCTACCTATTTTCGCTTCGACGAAAACAAGAAATCGCTAAAGTAAGATTCAGAAATCGATGATTTGCCAATTAGGCCAAGGCCCTACTTGCAAATGACGTAATTTAGCGACGTCAAAATTATTGCCCAAGTAGCTAGTACTTTAGGCCTAGGCCGGACAAAGGATGCGTCTGTTTTTTAACATCAAATTTCCGGTATTTCCACAGATATAAGAAATGAAAAGCTATTCGGACAATTTTTTATTCGAATGAACCTAGAAAAAAACGTGGACGAAAAGGGATTTTGAACGAATAAGACAAAAGCCAACATGACTGAGCAGTGCTTGTGTAAGATTGATGCAGCGATGCCATGTCATTGTTGCCCGCAAAAGTGGCAAATTGTGGTCTATTGCGAGAATAACAAAACACAAAAAGCCGTCAACGCCTTATTTATAATGGAAATCGGAAGGCCCACACAGACCTACTCAGGCGCGAAGGATGAACAAAACATATAGCCTACCGGTATAGCCCGGATTATCGGTCTTACGGCGACTGGTATTGTATGGCTGCTAATGTGTCTTGTCGCCTATGACGAACACGGAGAGAAAAAAAAATTCGGCAGAGCCCATATTTCTCGGATAATACCGGTAGGCTACTACTAGTAGGCCTACCTGTTTCTATTACGTATAGGATATGTATATGCTATACCCCGGCCAATTGTGTAGGCTACATAATATACATTTCGAATTCTACACTCAGCAATTTCTGGGAAAAAAAGGAATTCCAGTATCAAATGCCGGAAATGGCAATCCGTGCATCCGTGGCGATTTCGGGCCAAATATAGCCTATATTGGCCTATAAGATCCAGCTTCCTGGGCCTTCGTGACCTATAGACAGGGCTGCTTTATTTTGCTTTTAGACTTAACCGGCAGCTATTTTTTCGTTTTATATTCAGGTAATACTTCTGAAAAATATGTGAAAATCTAGTTTGATATGAGAGAAATAAGCTCCAAGTGCATCTCGAGGGGGGCTAGAAGAGCTTATACCGCGGTCCCTTGACCAGCGCGTAACCTATAGGCTAAATGTAATGTGATAGGTGATCGGCGTACAAGCCATATGCAAGGCTAGTCCGGGTTTCTGACTCCAAAATTACTATGTTTTTATACAGACGGGCGTCAGTATACAAAAAATAGTCATTTTGGAGCCACAACACCAACCCCGCCGACTCATACATGTAAGCCTCACTCCCCAGTAGGTCCACATACTTTAAAACAAACTTACATTTAACCCTCGTTGATTGTTTGATTGGTTTATGATTTTGCGCCGCACTCAAGATTATTTCGCTTGTAAGGCGGTGTTGCCAGGTTTAGAGGGGTAGGAAACTAAGCTCATTGCCCGGAGGAAGCTCCCGACCTTCGGCGAGTAGGCCTACCAACTTGGCCCGAACAATCTGCCTGTATGGTTCTGAGAATTTTACATTCTGCCAACTCTTTCACATGTGTATACAGTGGTTGAGAGAAAAATCTCAAATGCGTTTGAGCCTGTCCCCAATCCAATATTAGAAGTTACGGTCAAGAAGTGACCTCTTACACTAAACCCGGTCATTTCGATCCCTCTGTTTTCGTAACTTATTTAGCGTTTATTTTAATTCCTCCGTGTATACATGCGTATCACTTCCTCTACTATCTCTTCATATTAGTGAATGTAAATGCTACCATCAATTAAAAACGCATTAGTCGGGTCTGTAGCTTCGAAACAATAAACAATAAATTTAAAAAAAAAATACTCAGAGATGCACAGTATCGACTATACTAGCTACACACGCACGCTAATCGCCGTCTGGTCTATATTATTTCATCAATATCACCTATAGAATCTGAACGATGAAATTCAACAGAGACATGTACATCACAGTCCTAATTTCTTATATTTCCATTAACTACAGACCCTACGAATGCCAAATTCGAAAAGACTTGATTATCTCGCAAGGCTTTGACCAATTCAAAAATGAACCAACTCGACCAGTTTAAACTCAATATTAGACTCACCAAAATATGACTTTATTTTCCAATGATCCTACATGTATATACTCCGTAAGATTCGTAAGCATTGTCAATATGTAACAAAGTGTTCTAAGATTTTTACTGCCTAAGGCCAAGACCCTGTCTGTCGTAAACCCAATGAAATATCATGCCCAGCCTGATGACGTATCATAGATTTATGCAAGGGTTTCCGGGTAAACTATGTTCCTCAGTTCGCCATTTTGTTTACAGGTACTAAGCAAGACACCCCTCTTTTGGAAAACATTGATTACATAACGTGTTTTTATCAACAACTTTTTCTGATAACTTTGCGCGTTTCATGTGTTCTCGGTACAGTATTTTTGTAAAATTATATTAACATCCCTCAATCCCCCGCAATGCTTAGCGTGTAAATTCCAAGTGACGTCATCAAACAATCGGTCAATTCAAACCTTAACCCCATACCACCTCTTCAAAATCCACGTTTGAATAAAAAAAACTTTCCATTTCCATACGTTTGTGTTTGGTATCGAGAGATTTTTTGAATAGGTATGATTTCGAAATGGTCCCTAACCGAATGACCTGGGGCCTGTTTCACAAAGCGGCGTAGCGTAAGTTTTACGTAAATGCCCTAGCAACCCATACTGTAGAGATACGTTAGTATGAAAGTTACGCAAAAAATACATCCACGCCGCTTTGTGAAACAGGCCTCTGGGGTATTGAAATGTGGGGTATTGGCTGTGGCACAACATGTCCAAGTCTAATGTCAGATAAATGATAGGCGGCTCTTTGTCGTAGAGAGTTCTCCTACGTATTGCTTGTGGCATTTTTTGCCTATACGATGTTAGAGGAAATGATGCGCATACACAGTGAGTTTCAGCTCTCCACCATTGTTTACAGTTTGGAAGATATTGGCATGCATTTTATTTAAATTAATGACCGATGTTTGAGATATCTAAGGCCCGTGGCCAAAGTAGCCTATATAGGCCTACTGATGACGTGTGCCTGTTGGCCACAAATCATCAATATATACTTTGGCTGTGCCCTGCGTTTTAGTGTTCAAAAATATATACTTTGGCCACGGGACTTGGATATCTCCAGCCATCACCAACCATGCACCGAGCGCTAACTGCAGTCCAACTATATATTGACCTGAACTAAACATCTATCCAGGTTTCCCAGCAATTATTTGTGTAATACATTAGATCCATTTCCCACATGCACATTCTGACCTCGTGAAGAAAACAGTTTGACATTTCACCAGTGTTTGACATACTAATCACGGCCATTGTCTACAGTGTCATAGACTGGTAATGACCGGATAGGAACGAGATTCAAATCAAATTAAGCGATTACTTGGAAGGGAATAAAAGGGCTGGCATAACTGGTGCACACAAGCTACTGTTTTTTCGTGAGACGTCGACCAGTGCTTCGGGATTTTTTGTTCATTTCGAGAAGCAATTCTGTAAGGATGGGAGCAGTCAAAGGTCTGAGTCTCCTTTTCGCCATCTTCTGTATTGTTGGGTGAGTTGCAGATATTTTTTTGCTTTGATTTAATATGCGAAATGAGGCCTCCGTTGAGGAGAGACGTAAGCACAATTCTGTAAGGGTTAAGACGCGTTAGTCGGAGTTAGAAAAAAGCTTGTAAAATGTCATTTTGTATACAGAGTATTCTACGTTTCTACCTTAATTATACTTTCCATGTTATAAATTACAACTACACGATGAGCGCGAAAATATCGCACACTAGAGCTTTTTTCGAGGACTTTTTAAAGTGGTAAACTTTAGGATCGATTGATATGCCCAGAGAGTTTCAATTGGTAAAACTCGGTCGCCCTATGTGGAAGAGTTGACGGAAACTCGCCGATGGTCCGAACAAAGAGCCAGGTTTCTTCCCCAAGAAACATGAATAAGCCGCCATAAACATATAAGTGAGATAATCTTGAATGCGGCTTGAAAGCATCATAAATAAGAGTCGTCAACCTTATGAAATATCATAGGTTTGGTTTGTTACAACAATTTATGGGGTGTAAAGGTCTAAATGATATACCTCTTTTTAACACAATTAGAAACTTGTCTCCATGGTTATTTTAGACAAGAAGATTTTCCCTGTGCCCGTGTGTTTTAGTGATCATAAATAAGAGAAAAATGTACTGCATTGTCTGAGTTTTTCAAGAACCATTCTGTCTCTAATGGCTTCCAGAGTTTTTTTAAAATATTTTTGTGTTCATTCCTTTGAAGTGACTGAGCTGTCAAAATTCTGATTTTTTTCATCAAATCTGATTATTAAGACAAGTTCAGCGATTGAAGTACTTTGAACAACTAAAGGATTGACGTTTAAATAAAAAAATAAAGATGTGCGCAAATAGTGGCAAAACAACGTTCATGAATAATTTAGCATTCTGTAAATTGAATTAAACGCGTAAAAAACTGAAACATTGCACAACAGTGTTACGCCATCAATGGTGGCAAAGTTTGAGACTGTATGGGGCTTAAGTGAATTTCGTGGATGAACAATATTAACTAAACTCCCATGTTCGTCCATGTCAGGGGCCTGTTTCACAAAGCGGCGTAGCGTAGGTTTTCACGTAAATGCCCTAGCAACCCATACTGAAGAGATACGTTAGTATGAAAGTTACGCAAAAATTACACCTACGCCGCTTTGTGAAACAGGCTCCTGACACCGGTTTGCAGCTAAATTATTCAATAACGCGATTATGGCCATTTTGACATGATTTGTATAAGTTATATTGTTATTTAGTATTCTCGTTATTTTTGGGATTATACTTTCTTGAAAATTGTTATTTCACTGTTTCAATCGGACCTCATACTGCCCGATTCTGAGCGGTTTATTACTATGAACCCTGACTCAAAAACAACCGGTCGGTATAAAAAAAATTGCCATTTTGGAGCCAGAAACCCGGGCCAGGATGTAGGAGTTTATTTTTGCAGGTTTTGATTGTTGCTTATTAAAGTGGCATGAGCTGCCAAAATTCACACTTTTTTCATAATTTCTGATCGATACGACAGTAAGAGGCTTTGAAGGCCATCGAAAAACCAAATAATTGGCGTTGGAATGAAGAAAATCCATACAGTATGTGGCCTGTACGAACCGAAAACGTGTTCGAAATGTAAACAAAATATAAACAACCGGGACGAACATTCATTCATTCTAAGCCAAAGTTAGTTCAAAACAACACTGTATCGTACATTCTCGAGGCTAGAAGCACTAAAAACCTTCTAAATTGTACGTCTTGAGAAAAATAGCCGATAATTTCAATATTCTGTTTCAACGTAAAAATATCAACATTTTGGCAGCTCATGCCACTTTAAACTAAATAAACGTAAATCTGCAAGATTGGTATCAAAGGAAAGCTCTTGATTGGCACTTTTCGAGAAATCAACAATTAGCTCATTCTGTTAAACCAGCAGAGTGAGAAAAGTTGTAAAATACAATTATCTGATTTCAGGTACGTACAGTCCGATTCCCCTCTAAGCAAACTGTACACAGATGTTTTGCAACAGGCGAGTGATCAAAAGATTCATTATATTGCCCCTGGTGAATACGATGCGGACTACAACAACGTGACCCTTGACCTTCACCTTGTTAACCTCTTGGAGATCGACCTGGATGAACATTGTGGGGAAATTTTGATCTGGCTGATAGAGGTAGGTTCATCGTCTGTATTAGTTCCGTTAAATAGCGTCCAATTTTGCTGTGAGACCCGAAGGGCGAAACGCATGTAGCGTTCAATTTTTCTGTGAGACCTTTCTTGGTAGTTGTGAAGAAAGCGAAAGTATTTAAAGTGGCACGGGGGTCCAACATAAGTGGTTTCCCCCCCATAAATTCTGATTGTCAAAAGTGTTCAGCTGAAAAACTAAACGATTGACGCATGCAAAAAATATGTATATTAGTATACCTATAGCCGATATAACCAGTACGAACCGAAGATATTTGCTAATAACGAACAAGTAGGAGTACAGTTTTGGGCATTTTCTTGCTTTATAGAACTACCTAAATGCACATCTCCGATATCGGTACCAAATAAAATCTGTTATTTTGTACTTCATGATAAAATGACGAATATGTAGCGAATTCTGTTTCAACGTAATTTCTCCTATATTTTTTGTTTTGGGGGGAAACAAGTATACCCATATGACTGACTAACGCCAAGCCCCCGTCAGTCGTCAACCTAATGAAATATCATAGGTTTAGTTTATTACAACAATTTAGGATTGAGTATAAAGGTCTAAATGATAGACCTCTTTTTATCACAGTTAGAAACTTGTCTCTGTGGTTATTTTAGACAAGAAGATTTTCCATGTGCCCCTGTGCTTTAGTGTTCATAAATATACGGCAGCTTCTTTTTGTTAGACCAAGAACACTACATCGAATCAATATTTAGGGCTATTCCCAGATGACATTTTCTTTGTATAAACAAAACAAAAAACTGTAAAACGGGAAAAGCTTTCCTTCATGACGAATGTGCCGGTTTACAGAAAAGTAATTTCTACACCTTAAAGAGACGTGAACTGCCAAAATGTTGATATTTTATACGTAAAAACAGAATCTTGAAATTATCGGCTATTTTTCTCAAGACGTATAATTCAGAAGCTTTTTAGTGCTTCTAGTCTCGAGAATGTACGATAAAGTATTGTTTTTAACTCAACTTTGGCCTAGAATGAATGAATGGTTATTTAAATTTTGTTTACTTTTCGAACACGTTTTTGGTTCGTACATGCCACATACTGTATGGATTTTCCTCATTCCAACGCCAATCATTTAGTTTTTCCATGGCTTTCAAAGTCTCTAACTTTCGCGACGATCGGAAATTATGGAAAAAATGTGAATTTTAATGTACGTTCGGCAGCCCATGCCACTTTAAAGCCCCGCACACCATTTGTAGTGTTTCTAATAGGCGAAAAATCTGCCGGATGAAAGCCGCTACAAAGAACATATGACGGCTTCTTTTTGTTAGACCAAGAACATACCCAGACATACGTCTACCGTAATTAGCTGGATTAGACAATTCAAATCATTTACGACGCTTAATCGTGCACAATGTTAGGTTCGTCTTTTAAATTGTTGAAATTGGTTATCCAACAAATTCATTTTTCAATTTTAAATTAAAAATGCAAAATGGCGTCTAGACTCGAATTTTGACAGAAATTGTAAGGTTCGAAATTCTTCTATATGTGAAAGCTGTAGATAATTGTATGCATTTTCAAAGCGATTATACCTTAAGAAACGAGTAGAAACACGTGACTCGTCCCCCCTTATTAAAGGTAACCTTACAATCGCCAATATGGATCATTGCTTACGGCTTCGGCGACTGGTTTGTTGAATCGGCCCATATGATATGCAGCGGGACGTTAAAATAACACAATAACACGATAAGAATAACATGTCGTTTCATATCGTTGTGGTCAGAACCCCCTCCCTAATTATGCATTCGGAAATCAATGTGGCTGCTGAGCATGTTCGAGAGTTGTTAAACATAGATGCCAATAAATCCACACAACCTGACATGGTCAACCCAATATTTCTTTTTGATGCGCAGATGCACAGAACCTGACATGGTCAACCCAATATTTCTTTTTGATGCACAGATGCACACAACCTGACATGGTCAACCCAATATTTCTTTTTGATGTACAGATGCACAGAACCTGACATGGTCAACCCAATATTTCTTTTTGATGTACAGATGCACACAACCTGACATGGTCAACCCAATATTTCTTTTTGATGTACAGATGCACACAACCTGACATGGTCAACCCAATATTTCTTTTTGATGCCAAAATAGGGATCTCATATATCTTAACAGAACATTTTCGAGGGTTGTTTTTACTGCATTGCTTAACCGAATATTGCAAATCTAACTACAATATTTAGAAGGGGCATCTTTCTGATGAATCCAAATTAATGGAAACTTTTGAGGCTTGTGTTCCGATCAGCATTTAGTTGTTTTTTGCAAATGGGAATATAATCAGTTGTGATTTGAGTATATGCCATAGATGATGGGAGCTACTGAATGTTGTTGTGTATCCTTTATTAGACCAAACGTTACATCAATTGCATCTATATGTGGCGGTGTACGCCAAGGATCTGCTCTACGGCCCTTGTTCTTTCTGATTTATATAAACGACGTGCCCAATACTATTTTGAATAACATCAATGTCTTTATTTAGTCAAATATATAATACAATAAGACACAGAGTATTTGGACAGCAAAGTAGCTGATAGACTACAATCCAAACAAAACCCGAATCGTCATGGTATCAAGACACAGGAACTTCTTCAGGCTTAGCGGTCCAAATTCCTGCAAGTCGTTTAGCTTGCACCCCCCCCCCCAACCCACCTCCTCCCCCTCGTTCAGTTATACCCTGGCAAATTTGTGTATTGTTGACTCTTTTTGTCTTCCAGGAATTCAAGGACCCACGTTTGACATGGAACCCTGAAGATTACGGAGATTTCGACAGGGTGGATTTACCTCGCCAAAATATATGGGTTCCAGACTGGGAAGTATTTGATCCGTAAGTCAGTTATATTAACCTTTTTCTCACCAATGGTTACGACCAGAATACAATCTCATTAAGATAGAAATTGACTTTGGTACATACCATCCTCATCGTTCCTACAAAAAAAGATAAGTTGCATATTTAAACTTTGCCAAATCGGGCCATTTTTTTCCCACACGTATCTTTGGATGATTCTTATTTGTTCCCCTAATTGAAGCAAACAAATTGAGTAGGGATCGAACATGGCGCCATTTAACGTTTACATTTATTTGTTTACAGACGTTGTATGGCAAAATACTTTGGTGAATACAAAGCCGTCATCAAGAGTGACGGAAGCGTCGTGCGTGTACCAGTCATAAAGCTCAAAGTGAACTGTTCTCCGAAGAACGAGGAAGGGGAGGTAACTTGCGGCTTCAAAGTGGGATCGTGGATTTACAATCAGAATGTCGTGAATCCAGTGTTGAAATCCGAGAAGGTAGACACGACTGATTTCATTGTGAATGGTAATTGGAAACTCGTCAGTGCCACCGCTCAGAGACAGGATACAATGTACAGCTGTTGCCCGGAGGTCTACCCCAATATACGGTATACTCTGGTTTTCAAAGAAAGAAATCAATGTCACTAAACGAATACACGACCTGCTTTTGAAAAGGACGAATCCCAATTCCAATTAAGCTGTTAAAAAAAATGTTCTTGTCTTACGTATTGTTTAAATAATAATCTTTCTTTTTTGCAATTAAAATCTGACTTGACTTTATCCAGATCTAATATTATCGCGATCTTTCCATCCTTCATTTACGGCCTATAAATGCAAGCCTGCCGGTACCACATAGTAAATGATTGATTTAGGGCTGGTACCGTATATTAAATGGTTGATTTAGCGCTGGTACCGTCTATTAAATGGCTGATTTATGGCTGGTACCGTCTATTAAATGGCTGATTTATCGCTGGTACCGTCTATTAAATGGTTGATTTATCGCTGGTACCGTCTATTAAATGGTTGATTTATCGCTGGTACCGTATATTAAATGGTTGATTTAGGGTTTGTGGTTTGCGCCCAACTCTGCATTTATTTCACGTTTATAGTAGGGGTGTCAGGAGCGATATTCGGACTGTGTTGTGGGGTCGAGAAGGGAACGGGTGGAGTACTTTCCGTTGATTCCTTGTCACTCCTTCTGAGGGGCTGGAGATCGAGTAGAAATTATAATCCACAAAACCAAAATGCATCGCCTCTCTCCTTAATCCCCAATAACCACCATTGGTCGTTCCTTGACATATCTCCTCAGATTTAAAGGTAATTTATTACAAGGAAAAAAACTCTGCCACATGCGCAATATGCAGGGCCGGTGACAGGAAATTTCAAGAATTCCTAACCACTCTTATTGCGTGGATGGAACATATCAGTACTGAGTTCACACATGAGCGACTAACGGATATCGCGCACATTACACGGATAGATTGGTTCATTGATTGATGTTTTACGCCGCATTCAAGATTATTTCACTTATATGGCAGCGTTGCCAGGTTTAGTGGGCGGGGGGGGGGGGGGGGGGCTCATTGCCGGGTGGAAACCTAGGACCTTTGGCGAGTACCTGGACACTCTTCCACATACGGCGATCAAGTGAAAAATCCACTCAGAATTTTTTCAATTATTATTTGGTCTGAGAGTGATTTGAACCTACGCCGCATCGATGAACGGTCTGTGAGGGATTGAGGGACGATCACACAAACCCACTGAATCACTGAGGCCCCAACACCGATAGAACTGTCTATATCACTTCACCAAGCCACAGAACCAAACTTGAGGGAAAAAAACTTCTGTTCATCTGTTTCTTTAGAATCTCATCTTTTCCGTAGACTATGCAAAATGATCTAGGTTAAAGTGACATGAGCTGCTTGTTTTGAGGTTAAAACAGAATGTTGACATTATTGGCTATTTTTCTCAAGACGTAGAATTCAGAAGCTTTTTAGTATTTCTACTTTCTAGTCTCGAAAATGTAGGATTAAGTATTGTTTTGAAATATTTTTGGTTTAAAGTACGCGTAATTCACTGATAACTTCCAAGAAAATGTTAAATTTGACAATAAAAACTTGTGGAATTCCTTATATTTACAGCTTCAGATTTTAATATATATTTTCATTGTCTTCAATATACTGACAGTGAGGGGGATATTTAAATATCTATGATTAAAAAGTGCTAAAATCGTGTGGTGAAATTAGTTTGCGAGAGCGAGTTCCCGCTGTCAATGTACGCGGCCCCTACAAATGGATTTTAATATAGGCTTTAGTAGGCATGACCCAGTTAAAGACAAGTTCTTTTGGAACTGAGGACATTATTTGGCGTGTTGCCTGTCCGAGGTCGGTAAAATGGCCTTCTCAAATTTGGATGTACTTAAACACCTAAATTCTTTCCAAAAATGTAACAATAATAAATATTTTTGAAGGAGGGACTTACAATCCATATTGTCTTTTTCCGAGCTTGAAAGAAAGGAATATTTCAAAATGAAATGAAATACACGGCAACGTAGCATCACTATTTTGCTGATCGAATTTGCGTTCAGGCAGCTATGTAAAGTAAATGACATCGCAACTGTAAATGTTTTTACCAATAAAGTAAACTTAAATGTTTTTATTCAATCCTATATTTATATCAAATCGTGCATGAAGCTTTTTTTTTTATAAGAGTTCACTAATTTCTGAACGAATCGGGAAATTTTTGGCCATTAATTTTGAAACTGACTTTCGTCATGTTTAAATTTTTACTCATCAGAGTAGTGTCGTGATACGTCGCCCATACTTTTTACGGGCTATTTGTGACAGATATACATTATCTTTTGATTTGTCAACAAACACTAAATGCATCTTAGTAACATGTGCACAATCGTTTTGGATTTTGTAAATTTTAATGGTGTACAGGACTTAAACAAGCGATATCACTGACTGGCCTGTGTGCAAGTACATGTGCATGGTCGGACACTGGTTGAGACACTGGCACACAGAGTGCTCTCCCCTTACCCCTCTATCTAATACTTATATTATATATATATATATTATTAGCGTCAAATTTGGTGTCGGAAGTAAAATAATAAACACAACGGTTTCTTGAGATAAATCATTGTTCGAACGCATCTTCATGACAGATTCCAGTTTCAATCTACCATTGCACGCATTGCTGAATCCAATCGGCGTGTTTTGCGTCTCTGTATATTGGATTTTGCAATGCTGCAATGCTAAATGCCATTAAGGACAGTGCTAGCTTGAATATTTCAGCCTCCGCCATACAATCGCTGCTAGATGATCTTATAGAACCTGCCGAGTGTGAATCGGCAATGCTTCTTGTAATTGTGTAAAATTTATACTTGACGTTAATTCACCAACAGTAAATTCCTTACCTGCCTCCTTGTTTTATAATCTGATATTCATTATGTCGTCAGGGTTGAGGTTGTATTAAAATGACGTAAAAGTAAAATTACCTGCCAATTTGATAAAAAATAAAATAAAAATAAGGCAGAATGGAGATAACGAGTCGGATTTAACTTGTTTTGACGTATGATATTACACATTATTATAAGCCTACATCTGGCAATGAAATATAGAGAACTACATGTATCAACATGATACAAATCATATCAGAGGGAAAATAGCAACTGATATCGTCACTGTGACGATATCACTTTTGATAGCCGGGACTACTTTGACCAAGTCTGCACGCCAGGGTCCTGTTTCACAAAGCGGCGTAGATGTATTTTTTGCGTAACTTTCATACTAACATATCTCTACAGTATGGGTTAGTATTGCAGTTACGTGAAAACTTACGCTACGCCGCTTTGTGAAACAGGGTCTAGGCCTACCAAACGTCCTTCCCGTTGATAACTCTGCCTCATATGACGCTCCACTGCCACATGCAGCGCAATCTTCCTCGACCGTGCTCCAATATTAAGCATTTTTCCCCTACATTTTCTTTTTGCTCTCAAGCACTTTCCGTTATCTAATACTCTTTATATATTCGAAATTCCGCTGCGAACTATTTCAGTTGAACTGTAATTGTATTTTTTATAATTCTTAAAATTTGTTTTGCATTTTCATATTTTTCCTCGCTTCGATCAAATTTGACACTACCACTGCACGTGATTGGCTATGTGTAAATTCGCGATTCTTGAATAATGACTTTGCGAAAAATGATAAAAAAAGGCGAAAGTACGGAGGCCTATTAGTGCCATGGGTGGAATTTTAACTTTTCCAGTGTTTCCCGGTCTTTAACAGCATTTTGTACAAGCTAAAACTTGGTTTTGAGAAGAGAGATTCTGTATGTCGAAGAAAATCAAGCGTGTATCATAAGAATCATTCCTTTAAAGTGGCATGAGCTGCCAAAATTCACCCTTTTTTTATAATTTCTGATCGTCACGACAGTAAGAGGCTTTGAAGGCCATCAAAAAACTAAATGATTGGCGTTGGAATGAGGAAAATCCATGCAGTATGTGGCCTATACGAACGGAAAACGTGTTCGAAAAGTAAACAAAATTTAAATAACCGGGACGACCATTCATTCATTCTAAGCCAAAGTTAGTTCAAAACAATACTTTATCGTACATTTTACAGACTAGAAGCACTAAAAAACTTCTGAATTACACGCCTTGAGAAAAATAACCAATAATTTCAACATTCTGTTTTACTGTCAAAATATCAACATTTTGGCAGCTCATGCCACTTTAAGTAAAACGATTTGCAGAGAAAGTCGAAAAACGCATGTTAACTGTCAAATCACAAGGGAAACATTTCCACCGCGGAGAAAAGGTTCACACCGCGGAGAAAAGTTCTCTCCGCGGTGTGAACCTTTTTTCTTGTGATATGGCAGTTTACATGCGTTTTTCGACTTTTTCTGCAAATCGTTTTACTTAAAGGTATGATTGTTATGATACACGCATGATACATATGCAGAATCTCTCGTCTCAAAACCAAGTTTCCGCTTGTCCAAAATGCTGTTAAAGACGAAAAAACACTGGAAAAGTCAAAATCCCACCCATGGCACTAATAAGCCTCCGTACGAAAGAGTGCATATCTTTTTTCTTGTTGATCTTAATAAACAGTATGAGTAATTTGATTCGGGTGTTAAGAATAGTTTCTTTGTCGATCAACTTTGTCATGCGCATCGTGGTAGTTCGGACTATTGACCTATATGGATACAGGTCACAGTTTCTCACTTCAGGATTTTCTATTTTTGTGTGTTTTTTAATTATTTTTTCCTGGCCCCCTGCATTTTTTTCTGGGCATTTTTGTAGTTTTTATGAAAGGACAGGGGTTGAGTTACTGTCTGGAAATAATTTTAGAAGTGGAATGGGACCATTTCAGGTGGATGGAGATCTGGTAGTTAGGCGTGCTTTGGTTTGTTTACAAGCGGCGGAGTATGTGCAAAGTGACCCCTACCCGCATTTTCTGGTCAGAGTTTAAAATTTCTACGATCAAACTATGAAAAAATTGTGCTTAAAATACTCCCAAAGGACTGTTTAAGGCCCGCACCAAAGGATGTGGTTCAACGAAAGTTAGGGAAGGTGCTGTGAGAGCAGACATTAACATTACCGCAAATGGGAAATGAAGGAAAATGAAACTGTGACCTGCTGCCATATAGCTCGGTATATAGGTCAGTGATTGAGATATAAACCCTTGACATAGTTTTGTTTTCGTTACGTAGTTGTTTTCAAATCAAAATTTAAAAGTTGAATCTTGTTTAATGTATAATGAAAAGAAAATTAACTGGTCTCGATATGTATAGGCCTACCATAAATATTTCATCGAGTGAGATGCGAAAAGTGATGTTTTCACGAGTGGCAAAGCAGTTAATATCCTCTAATTGTTCACTGCTTTATGGAAACTAATGCTTTATGAAAAAGGCTACATGTTGGCCTACGTAGATGCGGTCAAGGTTGTATTGATTTTAATGTTGGACAAATGTATACTTAGCGCCATTAAAAACGCATGACCCAAAGAATGTAAAATATTTTGAGAAATGTAAAGTGTAAAATATTGTAAGAACTCTTAAATTGAGGAACAAGGCATTGGTCACAATGAGACAAATAATTGACAATATGTGAAACCCTGGTGACTTTTATTCCTTGCAAACAAATCGTTGATACAGAAATTGAAGGTGTCATCATTCAATAATGGGTATGTACATCTGCGACGCAAGGACCTGATGAGTGTGGCTATTCTGTGCTGTGGGATCCGGTCCCACTCTTCCTGCACTACCTGGATCAATTCACGCCTGTTGCGTGGCCTGGGTTGACGTTGTGCAACGGCATTCTTAAGCTGATCCCACAAGTGCTTTATGGGCGATAGATCGGGGGAGTAAGCTGGCCATTCCATGTTGTTCACATTTGAACCTAAAATCAACCTGGGATACATGAATAACACTTGTTTTTTTCAAGCTGTTTAAATTTGGCCAGGCTGATTTTGAGTAGAACTTATCCTTTTTGTAATCCAACCGCTCTTAAAATTTAACAAAAGCACAGTATATTTTAGTTGAGGAAGCCACAGAAAGATATGTGTCCTCCTAAACTTAGTATTTTATTGATTTTATTGTAGAACACCCCTAGTAGACTTCACACTAGTTTACAGAATTCAAATATGTTTTCCCAGAGCTGAGATATGACAATTTTAAGCTTTTTTAGCTCACCAGTCATTGTCCTTGCTATGTTCTAATGGGGGGGGGGGGGGGGGGGGGGGGGGGGGGTTGTAAATGGGAGGGCTACAACGGGCTTAGTTTTTGCATTTAGTTTTCCTCTTGAGAGATCATTCCAAATACCTTTGGCCTAAAGTGGCATGAGCTGCCAAAATGTTGATATTTTGACGTTAAAGCAGAATGTTGAAATTATTGGCTATTTTTCTCAAGACATATAATTCAGAAGCTTTTCAGTGCTTTTAGTCTCGAAAATGTACGATAAAGTATTGTTTTGAACTAACTTAGGCTTAGAATGAACGAATTTTGTTTACTTTTCGAACACGTTTTCGGATCGTACAGGCCACATACTGTATGGATTTTCCTCATTCCAACGTTAATCATTTAGTTTTTCGATGGCCTTCAAAGCATCTTACTGTCGTGACGACCAGAAATTATGAAAAAAGTGTGAATTTTGGCAGCTCATGCCACTTTAAACTCATATTTGTGATAACTATAGTGATGTATAGGATGCCTCACTTGTAACCTGATTGTACTCCTAAATGTAAGCCCATTGAACATGCCCTTGTCTAGTTTGTATCTGATTGGTTGAAGGGTTACAATTACTGGCTTAGCTTTGTTTGATTGGTTCTAACAGCTCTCAGAAGTCAACAAGGAAGGCAGATTTTTGTTATGACATACAGCTACTGAAATGGCAAAGTTTGATGGCTGATTCAATCTTGATGTCCTGGTGCAGGTTTGAAACTTTTATGTAAACAAATGAAGTCTATCAATTAAATGAACTTCAAAGTGCCCTTGATCATGAAGATTTCAATTTTGACTGAACCTCCCAAATAAACATCAATATCATTTTTTATAACTAACAAGTTAAACATATATTTATGAACACTAAAACACACAGGCACAGGGAAAATCTTGTCTAAAATAACCATATAACCATGGAGATAAGTTTTAAATAGTATTAAAAAGAGGCATGGATTTAGACCTTTATACACAATCATAAGATGTTAAAATAATCTAAAACCCATGATAATGATATTTCATTAGGTTGACGGACCCTTCAAGAATACAGCGCCAGTAGCCATTGTATGGTGATCCAAAGGGGACTAATTTGCCTTGGATACTATATGCCTCTTGTACATGATAGGCTTGCTAGATTAGTACCCTTTGGTTCACCATACAGTATAACAATGGCTAGGCCTACTGGCGCTGTATTCTTGAAGTTGAAGGGCCCTACTTAAGACGCCTCTTGTGTGATCTTGCCGGTGGACATATTTAAACGTGACCAGTATGGAAAGACAAAGAAGCACGCTTTAATTTGCGGGGATTCAAATGTATGTAAATGTTTATTTTCTTTTTGAAATTATTTATCCAAAATGGCGAAATGCTTTTTGACAGTTTGTGTCAGCGACTTTGACGGCTTCAGCGCAGAAAAATATTGAAGCTTAGGACGAAATAAGTGTGTGAATGGAAAGTTTGAAAGCTACTCTGTTGTTGTTGAACTGCAAAACTTGACGTCTTCGTAAGAATTAGAAGACTGAGAACGTTTATCGTTTTTGACAGGTGCCTATCCGTCGTTCTGTGACAGTCCGTCGATTCATGTATTTTCCCCAACCTGCTGTAGCCTGTACAGTGTACGGGCCATACGGCCGGGTACGAACTACGATAACTGATCGGGTAACCTCCAGTGGCCTAGCCTTTAAAAACCTATGATCAGATTGTAAAACAAGAAGGGAGAGGGTGATAAATTTATCAGTGGTGAATTACATAGATACAAGACGTATCCGCGGTGAACTGCAGATTAAATTGAAGGAAAATGAAGTTTGAAGATACCTGTGTTTGGGTTAGCAACATCTACTTCCGGTTTGCGGTTGTTTGCAAAGTGTTAACTTGAAACGGTGAGAAACGGACTGCATCGAACTTTTTTATTTTTTATTTTCTAAGCCGTCTTAAAACGTTGAAGGCACACTTTTCGCGGAAGTCTTTAATTTGTGGTAGGCCTACTAATTTGAGTTAAATAACGTACCGTATTGTTAATTGATGTTTTACGCCGCACTCAAGATTAGGCCTAGGGCCTACATACCGGTACACTGGCCTATTTTAAAATCTAGGCCGAGGCCTATATGTCATCATAGCCTACATGTGGCGGCGTTGTCAGGTTTTAATAGTGGGAGCTCGGTCCTTTTTGGCCGGCAGAAACCCTCGACCTTCGGCAAGTACCTGGCAACTCTTCCACATAGGGCGATCGAGTATAAAATCCACTCAGAAATTACGCAATTGGAACACCCAAAATGCAACTAATTTTCATCCCATGGACGGATGACCTTGTGTCATAGGCTACTCATAGGCCTAGGCCTACATAGACAATGTAGGCTACATGTATAAAGGCCTAGGTCTACATTTAGGCCTAGGATAGATAAACTTTGGCCTAGGGGCCTACCGGTAGACCCCTACCTATTTTCGCTTCGACGAAAACAAGAAATCGCTAAAGTAATCAGAAATAAGATGATTTAATTACCAAGGCCCTACTTGCAAATGACGTAATTTAGCGACGTCACAATTAATGCCCCAAGTAGCCTAGTACGTTAGGCCTAGGCCGGACAAAGGATGCGTCTGTTTTTTAACATCAAATTTCCGGTATTTCACCACAGATATAAGAAATGAAAAGTTATATTCGGACAGATTATATTCGAATGAATCTAGAAAGAAAGGAATTTTGAACGAATAAGGCAAAAGTCAACATGACTGCGCAGTGCTTTTGTAAGATTGATGCAGCGACGTCATTTTATTGTTGCGCGCAAAACTGGCAAATGGTCTACTGCGAGAATAACAAAACACAAAAAGCGGCCAACGCCTTATTTATAATGGAAATCGGAATTTGGCCCATACAGGTTAGGCTACTCAGGCGCGAAGGATGGACAAAACATCTGTACTACTAGTAGGCCTACCTGTAGGCCTATCCATTACGTGTTGGATATATGCTACCCGGCCAATTGTGTAAGCTACATAATATAAATTTCGAATTCTACACACACCAATTTCTGAAAAAACAAGAATTCCCGTATCAAATGCATGGCGAAAATGGCTTAGAGTGCATCCGTGGCGATTTCTGGCCAAATATAGGCTATATTGGCCTATAAGATCTAGCTTCCTGGGCCTTCGTGACCTATAGACCCAGGGCTGCTTTATTTTGCTTTTAGACTTAACCGGCAGCTATTTTGTCGTTTTATATTCAGGTAATACTTCTGAAAAATATGTGAAAATCTAGTTTGATATGAGAGAAATAAGCCCCAAGTGCATCTCGAGGGGGGCTAGAAGAGCTTGAATCGGGCCTAATCGCGGTCCCTTGACCAGCGCGTAACCTATAGGCTAAATGTAATGTGATAGGTGATCGGCGTACAAGCCATATGCAAGGCTAGTCCGGGTTTCTGACTCCAAAATTACTATGTTTTTATACAGACGGGCGTCAGTATACAAAAAATAGTCATTTTGGAGCCACAACTACAACCCGGCCGCCTCACTCCCCAGTAGGTCCACATACTTAAAAACAAACTTACATTTAACCCTCGTTGATTGTTTGATTGGTTTATAATTTTACGCCGCACTCAAGATTATTTCGCTTGTAAGGCGGTGTTGCCAGGTTTAGAGGGGTAGGAAACTAAGCTCATTGCCCGGAGGAAGCTCCCGACCTTCGGCGAGTAGGCCTACCAACTTGGCCCGAACAATCTGCCTGTATGGTTCTGAGAATTTTACATTCTGCCAACTCTTTCACATGTGTATACAGTGGTTGAGAGAAAAATCTCAAATGCGTTTGAGCCTTTCCCCAATCCAATATTAGAAGTTATGGTCAAGAAGTGACCTCTTACACTAAACCCGGCCATTTCAATCCCTCTGTTTTAGTAACTTATTTAGCGTTTATTTTAATTCCTCCGTGCATGCGTGCATTTCACTTCCTCTACTATCTCTTCATATTAGTGAATGTAAATGTTGCCATCAATTCAAAACGCATTAGTCTTGATGTTCATTTCCAATCACCGTCGGGTCTGTAGCTTCGAAACAATACACAATAAATTAATAAAAAATTTACTCAGAGATGCACAGTATCGACTACTAGCTACACACGCACGCTAATCGCCGTCTGGTATAGGCCTATAATATTTCATCAATATCACCTATAGAACGATGAAATTCAACACAGACATGTCGATCACAGTCATAATTTCTTATATTTCCATGAACTACAGCCCCTACAAAAACCAAATTTCGAAAAGACTTGATTATCTCGCAAGGCTTTGACCAATTCAAAAATGAACCAACTCGACCAGTTTAAACTCACTATTAGACTCACCAAAATATGACTTTATTTTCCAATGATCCTATATTCTCCGTAAGATCCGTAAGCATTGTCAATATGTAACAAAGTGTTCTAAAAATTTTACTGACTAAGGCGAAGACCCTGTCTGTCGTAAACCCAATGAAATATCATGGATTTTGGTTTATTACAACAACTTATGAATGGGTAAAACGATCTAAATGATATACCTCTTTTTAACACAAATTTTAGAGACTTGTCTCTATGGTTATTTTAGACAAGAAGATTCCCCATGTGGCCGTGTGTTTTAGTATTCTTAAATATCTATCCCTTATATCACGTATTTATCGACACAATTCCTAGAGACGATTAATATGAACCTACGAGAACACGGACTGGAACAAGTTTAGACATTAAAGGGACGTGCCTGGAACGAATATCATTAAAACGTGTGCTATTGTACCGTTGTTTATTTAAAGATGAGGTTTCCAGATGGCCATTGGTAACTTTTCTAGCTCCCACGCACCAATGGATAGAGAGTTTCATTTGAGGATTCCAATGTCTGCTTTGTTGTAGTAAAAATAATCGAGTGCGCCTTAGAGCCGTTTGTAGCTGCGCGTTTGGTCTACTTTTGGCTGTTTGTTTACTGACTGCATGTCATACACTAAACAATAACAACACGGGATTCCCTAAATAACTCGTTAAATATATATTTTGGCGGAACGTTGACTTGAAGCCTTTTATCCGAGATTGATCAATCTATATTTTTCTAATAATCTGAAGGTCAACGGAGGCCCACAACAAACCTAAACGGTGTCTCCTTTTAAATGTTGCTTAACAGTGACTGGCGTAATTTACAGGATATGAACAGTGTAGATGAATGGTGTGTTATAAATAATATTCACAATGCCGCTACCCTTTCCATTCCAAATAAACAATTGTTATTAACCAAAATGGAAAATCGTGTGTACTAATAAAAAAAAGAATGAAATAAGAATTCGAGAAAACTGTACAAAAAGTCCAAAACCACTAAAACAGAAAATGATATTTTACAGTTTGAAAATAAAAACCGAGAAATCTTGTTAATTCACTTGTTCGTTCCGCCAAAATCGATCTACAAACAGGTTGTTTTAACCGATAAAATTGAGACTGGTCGTGTTTGTTCCAAGGCCCTGTGGAAGTTAAGAAATACGTTAAAAACACCAATTACCGCCCAGCCTGATGACGTATCATAGATTTATGCAAGGGTTTCCGGGTAAACTATGTTCCTCAGTTCGCCATTTTGTTTACAGGTATTAAGCAAGACGCCACTCTTTTGGAAAACATTGATTACATAACGTGTTTTTATCCACAACTTTTCTGACAACTTTGCGCCTTTCATGTGTTCTTCTCGATACAGTATTTTTGTAAAATTAGGCCTATATGAACATCCCTCAATCCCCCGCAATGCTTAGCGTGTAAATTCCAAGTGACGCCATCAAACAATCTGTCACTTCAAACTTTAAAGTGGCATGAGCTGCAAAAATTCACTCTTTTTCATAATTTCTGATCGTCACGACAGTGAGAGGCGTTGAAGGCCATCGAGAAACTAAATGATTGGCGTTGGAATGACAAAAGTCCATACAGTATGTGGCCTGTACGAACCGAAAACGTGTTCGAAAAGTAAACAAAATTTAAATAACCGGGACGACCATTCATTCATTCTAAGCCAAAGTTAGTTCAAAACAATACTTTATCGTACATTCTCGAGACTAGAAGCACTAAAAAGCTCCTGAATTACACGTCTTGAGAAAAATAGCCGATAATTTCAACATTCTGCTTGAACGTCAAAATATCAATATTTTGGCAGCTCATGCCACTTAAACCCCATACCACCTCTTAAAAATCCACGTTTGTATAGTATCTTGTTGATAATAGGGCCTGGGAGTCTACCGAGAGATTTCGCGATATCCGGTGACAGGTGACGTTTTTTTATGACGTTTTCAGTTCGATTGGCGTTTTTTGTTCCAAAACGTCAGAAATGAGCGTCATATTCGAACGACAAAAGGCTTCCCACATGCGTAATGACAACGCCGGTGACAGGAAATGTGTGGAATTGTCATGTGACTCCCGCTCCCTATAACTGAGTCTAGTTGCTGGTTAGTTTCAAGAAGTGCTTTACTCGCCACTACCGATACATAGATTGTTGGGTGTTATACAAAACAAGCATCTGAAATAATAGTGGAACAGGATATATATATTACATCCCTCCTTATCTTTAAGGAATTGAAAGTTTAAGGTAATAACAGTAAATGTTAACTTCGATGATAAAATAACAATGAGTCTTTAAGAATCTTCACTGGCTGGATTCTTTAAGAAAGTCTGTAGCAACTTTAAATTTAAAAACAAGTCTAACCATCAAGTTTTTAAAGTTTAAACACAAAAGAAAATCCCAATTAACAATAGGGAAGTAGAAAAGGTTAAAATTTAAACTGCAAGGGAAATAATTGTTTTCAAAGTTCTTGGAAACAGTTCAATCACAAATAAAGTCTTCGAGATGTTTTGGGGGACATCTGGATTCTCTCATTGGATAACGTTTTTCAGGTTCTGGTTCATTTCCTGTTGGTTGAAAATCATCATCTGCATCATCTGGAAGATTATCAAAATTAACCACTTTCAAATGAGTTTCTGGCAAACGTTTTTACACCATCAGATATTTGCACCATAGACCCTTTGGTTGAGACGACCTTGTAAGGCTGGTTTATGTAAGGAGTGTCCGATTTTCTCTTGCTATTGGTGTTTTTAATGACAACAGTGTCACCAACTTTGATTTCGGATGCTGAGGTACGTCTGCATAAGTTTTCATCTTTTTCTTCGCCTTTTCGTCCGTTTTTCGTAAATCTGGGAATGAAGTTCGTTGACTGGAAGATGTTGGTTCTGGTAGACACACACGCATAGATCGTCCGAAAAGTGCAGTTGCTGGTGGCACACCTGTTGTTGAATGTGGAGTCGCACGATAATTACGTAAGAAGTTCAATAATTCCTGTTTCAGTTGTTTTCCTTCTACCGTTACCGTATGAAGGAGTTTGTTGAGGGTCCTGATAAAGCGTTCCACTTCACCATTGGCTTCAGGCCAATAGGGAGTTACTTTACGATGATGAAATCCAAAGATGTTGGCGAACTGTTTAAATTCTTCACCGTTGAAAGGTGGTCCGTTGTCGGTTTTGACGATTTCTGGGATGCCATGGGTGGCAAAAATTCTATCCAACTTTGGGATTACTGAGCTGGCTTTGGTTGATTTTACTATATCTACTTCTGGGTACCTTGAAAAATCATCCATAACCACTAAAAGATATTCACCTATAGATAGTGGGCCTTTAAAATCCAAACTGACATTTTGCCAGGGTTTCTCAGGTAAGTCAGTCATTTTTAATGGTTCTCTGTGTGTCTTGGTGACTGTTGACAATTGACATGCGACGCATGATTTGACAGTTGTTTCGACTTTTTTGTCAATTGAGGGAAACCATACCTTTGCTCTTAGTAAGGCTTTGGTTTTTGCAATACCTTGATGTCCAGAATGAGCCAGATCAATGGTTCGTTGATGTAATGATTCGGAAATCACTATACGATTTTGTCTTAACAATAGATCACCTGAGGCATTTAGAGTTAATTCATTTTTCACTTTCAAAAGTGAACGTATGGTTTGATTTGTTGAATTTTCCAGATTTTCCATTGTGCCAGATTGAAGAGCACTTATAAATGATGATAGCTCTGGGTCGTTTTTGGTTTGAGTACACATTTCAGCAAGTGTCATACTCTTGGGCACGGCATTTAAACCAATGAAATTTACATGTCTCTCTGCTGATTCTGATTGGTTCGTTTTGTCTGAGTTTACAACTGGATGTCTCGACATGTAGTCGGCTGGATTATCATCACCTTTTCTGTATATAACCTTAAAGTCATAGTTTGGTTGAAGTTTGATTCTCCAGCGTTCGATTCGTATTGGTGGTTGAGATGTTGTATTTCTAAAGATGTCCTCTAGAGGCTTGTGGTCTATTATGACATCAAACCGCCTTCCATAGAGATACATATGAAAATGCTGAATTCCCCAGGTAATTCCTAAAGCCTCGCGCTCCGTTTGGGAATAGCGCGACAACTTTGGATGAACTACCGGATCCTTGGGTGAGTATGGCGCCTAAGCCCACGGGACTGGCGTCCACAACAAGTTCAGTATGCTTTGCCGGATCGTAGTAAGCCATAACTCGATCGCTGGTTAAACTGGATTTAAGTTCATTAAGTGCATTGTTTTCAATTTCAGTCCATTTCCAATCTGTGTCTTTTTTCGTTAGTTGTCTCAAAGGTTGGGAGAGTGTAGCAAGATTAGGAATAAATCTACCACAATAGTTGGCAAGTCCAAGTAGACTTCTTACTTCACCAGGTGATTGAGGAGGAGGTGCATTTTTGATCGCTGTTACTTTCTTGGGATCAGCTGACATACCTTGATCATTAAACACATACCCAAAGAACTCTAACTGGGTTTTGTTGAATTCACATTTGTCCTTATTCAAAGTTAAATTTTTCGTTCGTAGTCTCTGTAGGACTGCACTTAGCCTCGCGTCATGTTCACGCTGAGTTTTAGCTGATATCAGAATGTCATCGCTGACGTTTATGACTCCTGGTATGTCTTCTAGACACTGTCTGATTGTATTCTGGAATATTTCTGCAGCAGAGGAAATTCCGAAACTGAGGCGTTTGTATCTATACAAGCCTGCATGTGTTGAAAATGTTGTTATCGGTCGAGATTCAGGGGCTAGTTCTAATTTGTGATATGCTGCATTCAAGTCTAGTTTACTGAATATCGTGGCACCATTTAGTTCAGATATCAAATCATCCACGGTTGGTGTTAAATGCCTTTCTCGTTCAATAGATTGATTGGCAATGCGCATGTCTACGCATATTCTAACTTGTCCAGGAGATCTACTTTTTGGGACCACAACTATTGGAGATACCCATGGAGTTGGGCCTGTAACTTTCTCAATGATGTCTTGAGTTTCCAGTCTGGATAGTTCAGTTTCAACCGCTTTTCTGATATGAAACGGTATACGCCTGTGCGGTTGAGCCACGGGTTTTATAGTTTTGTCAATGTGTAGAGTCACTTGGAAATCCTTTAACTTTCCGATACCAGAGAATCGATCAGAAAACTCACTAATCACTTTATTTGTAGACAAGAAATTCACCACATTGATGAGCCCTAGATTAGTTGCTGTTTGGTAACTCAATAAGTTTTCAGCGTCTCCTTGAACAACATAGAATGTTTCAACTGAAAATACTGAGGGCGTTTCTACTGGAGTTTCGAATTTGCCAATTAAGGGAAGTTGTTGCTTTGAATTATATGGAAATATTTTGGTAGTAGTTTTCTGTAACGTTGGTTTATTTATGAACCGATCATAAGTTTTAGACGACGTTAAGTTCACTGTAGCTCCAGTGTCTATAATCACCTTTAATGGCTGACCATTTATTTTTACAGTTGTGGTAGGTTGAGCTTTTCCTGTTGTTAGTTTGTTGATGAAATGAGTGTTGGTACCAAAAACATATTCGTCGTCAGAAGACGATTCAAATTTGTCTGAAGTTTGTGCCTGGTTTTCACTGTCGGTGATATGTCTTATAGATTGCTTGTTATTTTTGTGTTTTCGTTTTGTTAAACACATTTCACTAAAGTGTCCTATCTTTTTACAATAGCCACACGTTTTTCCTTTTGCTGGACATACACCTGGATGAGGATAGGAACCACCACAGAAATAGCAATTACTTGATTGTCTTGATTTGTTTGAGTTTCCTTGTCTGTTTTTGAAATTGTTGTTTGACTTTTTAGGTTTGTTCCAATGGCGTTGTTTTAGTTGTTTTACTGACTCTGATTTTTGTTCCATGGTTTGGGCATGACTTTCAGATAATTCTAAGTCTCGAACAGCATTTAGCAGATCAGCGAGGGTCCAATCAGGTTCTCGCAATGCTCTACGGCGTATCCTGCTAGATGTACAGGTTTCAATAATTTGAGTTTTCACTTCTCTTTCGAGGTCTCGAAATTCACATGTAGAAGCTAGCTGTCTTAGCCTTGTATGATATTTGTCAATTCCTTCTCCCGGTTGTTGTCGAGCTTGTCTAAATTTATGTGTTTCAAATTCTATGTTTTTTTCGGGGAGTAAAGTAGGCTGTTAATGCGTCCGATGCTTTTTTAAAGTCCTTAGCCTCTCCAGTATTTGGCAGTGTGTCGAAAATATCACATAGTTCTTCACCACCGTAATGCAATAAAAGAGCTCGTTTTCGTGTGTCATCATCTATATCCATGGCCAACAGTAAATTATTAAAGCGCTGAAACCATTTTTTCCACCGTTGTGACAATGAATCAGGGTCTCCATGCACATCAAATTGGACATAGACGGGCAGTGACGTAGCCATGTTCAAAGTTATTGGTAATGTTGTTGTTGTTGTTAAGTCAGTTCATCGACACAATACACTTGTTTCAAGCTTCAGTTAAATCTGTGTAGTTTAAAGTTCATACTTTGCAAGTGTGGGGCAGGTTCTAGTGTTGTTTTACACTCACCACTCGTCGCCAAATATAGTATCTTGTTGATAATAACTGAGTCTAGTTGCTGGTTAGTTTCAAGAAGTGCTTTACTCGCCACTACCGATACATAGATTGTTGGGTGTTATACAAAACAAGCATCTGAAATAATAGTGGAACAGGATATATATATTACAGTTTGAATAAAAAAACTTTCCCTTTCCGTACGTTTGTGTTTGGTATCGAGAGATTTTTTCAATAGGCATGATTTCGAATAGTCCGGGTTTCTGACTCCAAAATGACTATTTTTTTTAAACTTACGGGCGTATTTTGGATAATACGACTGTCAGTATAAAAAATTGTAATTTTGGATTCAGAAACCCGGACTAGATTTCGAAATGGTCCCTAACCGAATGACCTGGGGTATGGAAATGTGGGGTATTGGCTGTGGCGCAACATGTCCAAGTCTAATGTCAGATAAATGATTGGCGGCTCTTTGTCGTAGAGAGTTCTCCTACGTATTGCTTGTGGCATTTTTTGCCTATACGATGTAAGAGGAAATGATGCGCGTACACTGTGAGTTTCAGCTCTCCACCATTGTTTACAGTTTGGAAGATAATGGCATGCATTTTATTTAAATTAATGACCGATGTTTGAGATATCTAAGGCCCGTGGCCAAATCATCAATATATACTTTGGCTGTGCCCTGCGTTTTAGTGTTCAAAAATATATACTTTGGCCACGGGGCTTGGATATCTCCAGCCATCACGAACCATGCACCAAGCGCTAACTGCAGTCTAACTATATATTGACCTGAACTAAACATCTATCCAGGTTTCCCATGCCAATTATTTGTGTAATACATTAGATCCATTTCCCACATGCACATTCTGACCTCGTGAAGAAAACAGTTTGACATTTCACCAGTGTTTGACATACTAATCACGGCCATTGTCTACAGTGTCATAGACTGGTAATGACCGGATAGGAACGAGATTCAAATCAAATTAAGCGATTACTCGGAAGGGAATAAAAGGGCTGGCACAACTGGTGCACACAAGCTACTGTTTTTCGTGAGACGTCGACCAGTGCTTCGGGATTTTTTGTTCATTTCGAGAAGCAATTCTGTAAGGATGGGAGCAGTCAATGGTCTGAGCCTCCTTTTCGCCATCTTCTGTATTGTTGGGTGAGTTGCAGATATTCTTTGCTTTGATTTAATATGCGAAATGAGGCCTCCGTTGAGGGGAGACGTAAGCACAATTCTGTAAGGGTTAAGACTCGTTAGTCGGAGTTAGAAAAACGCTTGTTAAATGTCATTTTTGGTTACAAAGTATTCTACGTTTCTACCTTAATTATACTTTCCATGTTATAAATTACAACTACACGATGAGCGCGAAAATATCGCACACTAGAGCTTTTTTCGAGGACTTTTTAAAGTGGTAAACTTTAGGATCGATTGATATGCCCAGAGAGTTTCAATTGGTAAAACTCGGTCGCCCTATGTGGAAGAGTTGACGGAAACTCGCCGATGGTCCGAACAAAGAGCCAGGTTTCTTCCCCAAGAAACATGGCTAAGCCGCCATATACATATAAGTGAGATAATCTTGAATGCGGCTTGAAAGCATCATAAATAAGAGTCGTCAACCTTATGAAATATCATAGGTTTGGTTTGTTACAACAATTTATGGGGTGTAAAGGTCTAAATGATATACCTCTTTTTAACACAATTAGAAACTTGTCTCCATGGTTATTTTAGACAAGAAGATTTTCCCTGTGCCCGTGTGTTTTAGTGATCATAAATAAGAGAAAAATGTACTGCATTGTCTGAGTTTTTCTAGAAACATTCTGTCTCTAATGGCTTCCAGAGGGTTTTTTTTGATTTCTGTGTTCATTCCTTTGAAGTGGCTGACCTGTCAAATTCAGATTTTTTTTCATGAAATCTGATTGTTAAGACAAATCCAGCGCTTGAAGTGCTTTGAACAACTAAAGGATTGACGTTTAAATAAAAAAATAAAGATGTGTGCAAATAGTGGCAAAACAACGTTCATGAATAATTTAGCATTCTGTAAATTGAATTAAACGCGTAAAAAACTGAAACATTGCACAACAGTGTTACGCCATCAATGGTGGAAAAGTTTGAGACTGTATGGGGCTTAAGTGAATTCCGTGGATGAACAATATTAACTAAACGCCCATGTTCGTCCATGTCAGGGGCCTGTTTCACAAAGCGGCGTAGCGTAGGTTTTCACGTAAATGCCCTAGCAACCCATACTGAAGAGATACGTTAGTATGAAAGTTACGCACCTACGCCGCTTTGTGAAACAGGCTCGTGACACCGGTTTGCAGCTAAATTATTCAATAACGCGATTATGGCCGTTTTGACATGATTTGTATAAGTTATATTGTTATTTAGTATTTTCGTTATTTTTGGGATTACACTTTCTTGAAAATTGTTATTTCACTGTTTCAATCCGACCTCATACTGCCCGATTCTGAGAGGTTAATTACAATCAACCCTGACTCAAAAACAACCGGTCGGTACAAAAAAATTGCCATTTTGGAGCCAGAAACCCGGGCTAGGATGTAGGAGTTTATTTTTGCAGGTTTTGATTGTTGCTTATTAAAGTGGCATGAGCTGCCAAAATTCACACTTTTTTCATAATTTCTGATCGATACGACAGTAAGAGGCTTTGAAGGCCATCGAAAAACCAAATAATTGGCGTTGGAATGAAGAAAATCCATACAGTATGTGGCCTGTACGAACCGAAAACGTGTACGAAATGTAAACAAAATATTAACAACCGGGACGACCATTCATTCATTCTAAGCCAAAGTTAGTTCAAAACAACACTGTATGGTACATTCTCGAGGCTAGAAGCACTAAAAACCTTGTAAATTATACGTCTTGAGAAAAATAGCCGATAATTTCAATATTCTGTTTCATCGTAAAAATATCAACATTTTGGCAGCTCATGCCACTTTAAACTAAATAAACGTAAATCTGCAAGATTGGTATCAAAGGAAAGCTCTTGATTGGCACTTTTCGAAAAATCAACAATTAGCCCATTCTGTAAAACCAGCAGAGTGAGAAAAGTTGTAAAATACAATTATCTGATTTCAGGTACGTACAGTCCGATTCCCCTCTAAGCAAACTGTACACAGATGTTTTGCAACAGGCGAGTGATCAAAAGATTCATTATATTGCCCCTGGTGAATACGATGCGGACTACAACAACGTGACCCTTGACCTTCACCTTGTTAACCTCTTGGAGATCGACCTGGATGAACATTGTGGGGAAATTTTGATCTGGCTGATAGAGGTAGGTTCATCGTCTGTATTAGTTCCGGTAAATAGCGTCCAATTTTGCTGTGAGACCCGAAGGGCGAAACGCATGTAGCGTTCAATTCTGCTGTGAGACCCGAAGGGCGAAACGCATGTAGCGTTCAATTCTGCTGTGAGACCCGAAGGGCGAAACGCATGTAGCGTTCAATTCTGCTGTGAGACTCGAAGGGCGAAACGCATATAGCGTAAATTCTGCTGTGAGACCCGAAGGGCGAAACGCATGTAGCGTTCAATTCTGCTGTGAGACTCGAAGAGCGAAACGCATGTAGCGTTCAATTTTGCTGTAAGACCCGAAGGGCGAAACGCATGTAGCGTTCAATTTTTCTGTGTGACCCGAAGGGCCAAACGCGTGTAGCGTTCAATTTTTCTGTGAGACCTTTCTTGGTAGTTGTGAAGAAAGCGAAAGTATTTAAAGTGGCACGGGGGTCCAAAATAAGTGGTTCCCCCCCATAAAATTCTGATTGTCAAAAGTGTTCAGCTGAAAAACTAAACGATTGACGCATGCAAAAAATATGTATATTAGTATACCTATAGCCGATATAACCAGTACGAACCGAAGATATTTGCTAATAACGAACAAGTAGGAGTACAGTTTTGGGCATTTTCTTGCTTCTAGAACTACCTAAATACACATCTCCGATATTGGTACCAAATAAAATCTGTTATTTTGTACTTCATGCTAAAATGACGAACACGTAGCTAATTCTGTTTCAACGTAATTTCTCCTATATTTTGTTTTTTGGGGGAAACGAGAATATCCATATGACTGACTAAGGCCAAGCTCCCGTCAGTCGTCAACCTAATGAAATATCATAGGTTTAGTTTATTACAACAATTTAGGATTGAGTATAAAGGTCTAAATGATAGACTTCTTTTTTTCACAGTTAGAAACTTGTCTCTGTGGTTATTTTAGACAAGAAGATTTTCCATGTGCCCGTGTGCTTTAGTGTTCATAAATATACGGCAGCTTCTTTTTGTTAGACCAAGAACACTACATCGAATCAATATTTAGGGCTATTCCCAGATGACATTTTCTTTGTATAAACAAAACAAAAAACTGTAAAACGGGAAAAGCTCTCCTTCATGACGAATGTGCCGGTTTACAGAAAAGTAATTTCTACACCTTAAAGGGGCATGAGCTGCCAAAATGTTGATATTTTGACGTAAACACAGAATGTTGAAATTATAGGCTATTTTTCTCAAGACGTATAATTCAGAAGCTTTTTAGTGCTTCTAGTCTCGAAAATGTACGATAAAGTATTGTTTTGAACTAACTTTGGCTTAGAATGAATGAATGGTCGTCCCGGTTATTTAAATTTTGCTACTTTTCGAACACGTTTTCGGTTCGTACAGGGCACATACTGTATGGATTGTCCTCATTCCAATGCCAATCATTTAGTTTTTCGATGGCCTTCAAAACCTCCTACTGTCGTGACGATCAGAAATTATGAAAAAAGTGTGAATTTCGGCAGCTCATGCCACTTTAAAAAGACGTGAACTGCCAAAATGTTGATATTTTGACGTAAAAACAGAATCTTGAAATTATCGGCTATTTTTCTCAAGACGTATAATTCAGAAGCTTTTTAGTGCTTCTAGTCTCGAGAATGTACGATAAAGTATTGTTTTTAACTCAACTTTGGCCTAGAATGAATGAATGGTCGTCCCGGTTATTTAAATTTTGTTTACTTTTCGAACACGTTTTTGGTTCGTACATGCCACATACTGTATGGATTTTCCTCATTCCAACGCCAATCATTTAGTTTTTCCATGGCTTTCAAAGTCTCTAACTTTCGCGACGATCGTAAATTATGGAAAAAATGTGAATTTTAATGTACGTTCGGCAGCCCATGCCACTTTAAAGTCCCGCACACCATTAGTAGTGTTTCTAATAGGCGAAAAATCTGCCGGATGAAAGCCGCTACAAAGAACATATGACGGCTTCTTTTTGTTAGACCAAGAACATACCCAGACATACGTCTACCGTAATTAGCTGGATTAGACAATTCAAATCATTTACGACGCTTAATCGTGCACAATGTTAGGTTCGTCTTTTAAATTGTTGAAATTGGTTATCCAACAAATTCATTTTTCAATTTTAAATTAAAAATGCAAAATGGCGTCTAGACTCGAATTTTGACAGAAATTGTAAGGTTCGAAATTCTTCTATATGTGAAAGCTGTAGATAATTGTATGCATTTTCAAAGCGATTATACCTTAAGAAACGAGTAGAAACACGTGACTCGTCCCCCCTTATTAAAGGTAACCTTACAATCGCCAATATGGATCATTGCTTACGGCTTCGGCGACTGGTTTGTTGAATCGGCCCATATGATATGCAGCGGGACGTTAAAATAACACAATAACACGATAAGAATAACATGTCGTTTCATATCGTTGTGGTCAGAACCCCCTCCCTAATTATGCATTCGGAAATCAATGTGGCTGCTGAGCATGTTCGAGAGTTGTTAAACATAGGTGCCAATAAATCCACACAACCTGACATGGTCAACCCAATATTTCTTTTTGATGCACAGATGCACAGAACCTGACATGGTCAACCCAATATTTCTTTTTGATGCGCAGATGCACAGAACCTCACATGGTCAACCCAATATTTCTTTTTGATGCAGATGCACAGAACCTGACATGGTCAACCCAATTTTTCTTTTTGATGCGCAGATGCACAGAACCTGACATGGTCAACCCAATATTTCTTTTTGATGCCAAAATAGGGATCTCATATATCTTAACAGAACATTTTCGAGGGTTGTTTTTACCGCATTGCTTAACCGAATATTGCAAATCTAACTACAATATTTAGAAGGGGCATCTTTCTGATGAATCCAAATTAATGGAAACTTTTGAGGCTTGTGTTCCGATCAGCATTTAGTTGTTTTTTGCAAATGGGAATATAATCAGTTGTGATTTGAGTATATGCCATAGATGATGGGAGCTACTGAACTAATTTTGTTGTGTATCCTCTATTGGAGCAAACGTTACATTAATTGCATCTATATGTGGCGGTGTACGCCAAGGATCTGCTCTACGGCCCTTGTTCTTTCTGATTTATATTAATGACTTGCCCAATACTATTTTGAATAACATCAATGTCTTTATTTAGTCAAATATATAATACAAAAAGATACAGAGTATTTGGACAGCAAAGTAGCTGACTACAATCCAAACAAAACCCGAATCTCGGTGGTATCAAGACATAGGAACTTCTTCAGGCTTAGCGGTCCAAATTCCTGTAAGTCGTTTAGCTTGCACCCCCCTCCTCCTCCCCCTCGTTCAGTTATACCCTGGCAAGTTTGTGTATTATTGACTCTTTTTGTCTTCCAGGAATTCAAGGACCCACGTTTGACATGGAACCCTGAAGAATATGGAAATTTCTCCAGGGTGGATTTACCTCGCCAAAATATATGGGTTCCAGACTGGGAAGTATTTGATCCGTAAGTCAGTTATATGAACCTTTCTCTCACCAATGGTTACGACCAGAATACAATCTCATTAAGATATAAATATATATAATATATAATACCATCCTCGTCGTTCCTACAAAAAAAAGATAAGTTGCATATTTAAACTTTGCCAAATCGGGCCATTTTCTTCCCACACGTATATTTGGATGATTCTTATTTCCTCCCCTAATTGAAGCAAACAAATTAGTAGGAATCGAACATGGCGCCATTTAACGTTTACATTTATTTGTTTACAGACGTTGTATGGCAAAATACTTTGGTGAATACAAAGCCGTCATCAAGAGTGACGGAAGTATCGTGCGTGTTCCAGTCATAAAGCTCAAAGTGAACTGTTCTCCCAAGAACGAGGAAGGGGAGGTAACTTGCGGCTTCAAAGTGGGATCGTGGATTTACAATCAGAATGTCGTGAATCCAGTGTTGAAATCCGAGAAGGTAGACACGACTGATTTCATTGTGAATGGTAATTGGAAACTCGTCAGTGCCACCGCTGAGAGACAGGATACAATGTACAGCTGTTGCCCGGAGGTCTACCCCAATATACGGTATACTCTGGTTTTCAAAGAAAGAAATCAATGTCACTAAAGGAATACACGACCTGCTTTTGAAAAGGACGAATCCCAATTCCAATTAATGCTTTTTATAAAAATGTTCTTGTCTTATGTATTGTTTAAATAATAATCTTTCTTTTTTGCAATTAAAATCTGACTTGTCTTTATTCAGATCTAATATTATCGCGATCTTTCCATCCTGCCGGTACCACATAGTAAATGATTGATTTAGGGCTGGTACCGTATATTAAATGGTTGATTTAACGCTGGTACCGTCTATTGAATGGTTGATTTAGGGCTGGTACCGTATATTAAATGATTGATTTAGGGCTGGTACCGTCTATTAAATGCTTGATTTATCACTGGTACCGTCTATTAAATGGCTGATTTAGGGCTGGTACCGTCTATTAAATGGTTGATTTAGGGCTGGTACCGTATATTAAATGATTGATTTAGGGCTGGTACCGTCTATTAAATGATTGATTTATGGCTGGTACCGTCTATTAAATGGTTGATTTAGGGCTGGTACCGTATATTAAATGGTTGATTTAGGGCTGGTACCGTCTATTAAATGGTTGATTTAGGGCTGGTACCGTCTATTAAATGGCTGATTTAGGGCTGGTACCGTATATTAAATGATTGATTTAGGGCTGGTACCGTATATTAAATGGTTGATTTAGGGCTGGTACCGTATATTAAATGATTGATTTAGGGCTGGTACCGTCTATTAAATGGTTGATTTAGGGCTGGTACCGCATATTAAATGGTTGATTTAGGGCTGGTACCGTCTATTAAATGGTTGATTTAGGGCTGGTACCGTCAATTAAATGGCTGATTTAGGGCTGGTACCGTATATTAAATGATTGATTTAGGGCTGGTACCGTCTATTAAATGGTTGATTTAGGGCTGGTACCGTATATTAAATGATTGATTTAGGGCTGGTACCGTCTATTAAATGGTTGATTTAGGGCTGGTACCGTATATTAAATGATTGATTTAGGGCTGGTACCGTCTATTAAATGGTTGATTTAGGGCTGGTACCGTATATTAAATGGTTGATTTAGGGCTGGTACCGTATATTAAATGGTTGATTTAGGGCTGGTACCGTCTATTAAATGGTTGATTTAGGGCTGGTACCGTCTATTAAATGGCTGATTTAGGGCTGGTACCGTATATTAAATGGTTGATTTAGGGCTGGTACCGTCTATTAAATGGTTGATTTAGGGCTGGTACCGTCTATTAAATGGTTGATTTATCGCTGGTACCGTCTATTAAATGGTTGATTTATCGCTGGTACCGTCTATTAAATGGTTGATTTATCGCTGGTACCGTATATTAAATGTTTGATTTAGGGTTTGTGGTTTGCGCCCAACTCGGCATTTATTTCACGTTTATAGTAGGGGTGTCAGGAGCGGTATTCGGGCTGTGTTGTGGGGTCGAGAAGGGAACGGGTGGAGTACTTTCCGTTCATTCCTTGTCACTCCTTCTGAGGGGCTGGAGGTCGAGTAGAAATTATAATCCACAAAACCAAAATGCATCGCCTCTCTCCTTAATCCCCAATAACCACCATTGGTCGTTCCTTGACATATCTCCTCAGATTTAAAGGTAATTTATTACAAGGAAAAAACTCTGCCACATGCGCAATATGCAGAGCCGGTGACAGGAAATTTCAAGAATTCCTAACCACTGTATTGCGTGGATAGAACAGATCAGTACTAAGTTCACACATTAGCGACTAACGGATATCGCGCACATTTCACGGATAGATTTGTTCATTGATTGATGTTTTACGCCGCATTCAAGATTATTTCACTTATATGGCGGCGTTGCCAGGTTTAGTGGGATGGGGGGGGGGGGGGGGGGGGGCTCATTACCCGGAGGAAACCCAATGAGAAATTGTTCAAATTTTCTTTTGGGGACTGCGTGGGATTCGAACCCGCGACCAATTGGCGGAAAGCTGTTCCGATTGAGCGTCCAACACCCTACTGAGCCCCGGAGGCCCCGTCAAGAGTTTGAACGACGACATCACTGATTGCCAAAAGGTATTTGAGAAAGTAAGATCCTATAACGACAATTAATATAACTCAAAAGGGTGTTCGATTTCAATTTACTAAGATCTAAATGAAGAATGCTTCGGTTTAATTTCTGATATAGTATACAGGGTTTAACATGCGTACAAAAATTTACGAAGATCGATCTTTCATTGCTTTATGAGAACAGTGACAAAAAGAAGAAAAACAAAATGGCCAGCAGCCGTCATTTTGAACATGCAAATGAGCCAAAAAGTGCATAGTGCACAACCAGACCATAAAGTTAACCTGCGTACAACATTTTACGGAGATTCTTTCATTATTTAGGAAAACATCGATAAAAAGAAAAAAAGAAAAATGGCCAGCGGCCGCCATTTTGCATATGCAAATGACCAAAAAAGTGCATAGTGCACAGTGAGACCATAGGGTTAACCTGTGTACAGAATTTTACGAAGATCCTTTCATTATTTAAGGAGAAAAGTGATAAAAAGAAGAGAAACAAAATGGTTGCCAGCGACAAATGTGCAAAGGAAATAGATGTTGCCCTTCTAGACCATAGGGGGAACGTGCGTGTGAAATTTAAAGAAGATCCGACCAGCAGTTCTCTTGGAATTGCGATCACAAGAGAGAAAAGTGATAAAAAGAAGAAAAGCAAAACGGTTGCCTGGCGGCCATTTTAAATAAACAAACGACCAAAAAAAAAAATAGATGTTGCACAACTAGACCATATGGGGAACCAACACAATAACATTTCATCAAGATCGGCCTGGTGGTTTTCTAGATTCCGCGATCACAAACTAAAAATCCAAAAATATCCGCCATCAGTCTTTTAAAAAAATTTCCGCCAGGCAAAGAGATTGGTTTCTTCCCACACTAAACATGACAACGCCTCCATATGAGTGAAACAATCTTGAGTGCAGCATAAAGCATCAATCAATCAATCAATCAATACTGAACAGATATGATACAATGCCCCAACCAGACAAACTAGATCATTCAATTTATTCTATGCTAATATTGGACGAAATAATATCAGACGAAATACAGTTTCCCAGAAATAGGCCTACAAGTCTCGATCTTCTTTTAATAATTTCAAAAGAAATGAGATTGACATTTTTAATTCATTTGCTACTTTTAAAACACAAATCAAAGATTTATTGTTTACATCTCGGTGAGATGATCTCTATTATCGTTACTTGTCCCCCTATTATTTTGCTAATGATAACTGTTTTTGTTCTCTCATTAGAGTTTTTTTTCCGGCTGTTATTTGTTCTCTGTATGTTGTGTATTTTTTTATTATCATTTCTGCAATTAAACCCTATGGGCCTGTACAAATGGTAGTAAATAAAAAAGAAAATTTTAATACAGAAATACTTATTTGTATTTTTTAGTAGAATCAGAAAGTGGCGGTATGAAATGCCTTGTAAAGGCTTTTAGCATGCCCTTGTGTTCTATAGAAACCAATGTCTGCTTGTCTCTGGAAATAATTTTGACATGGAAGTGGGTATCAGTGGAATTTCTGCCTTTTTTCTAGAAGATAAGACCCCCAAAATAACGAGTTTCACTTTCTTAAAGTGGCATGAGCTGCCAAAATGGTGATATTTTGACGTTAAAACAGAATGTTGAAATTATTGGCTATATTTCTCAAGACGTATAATTCAGAAGCTTTTTAGTATTTTTAGTTTCGAAAATGTACGGTAAAGCATTGTTTTGAACTAACTTTGGCTTAGAATGAATGAATGGTCGACCCGGTTATTTAAATTTTGTTTACTTTTCGAACACGTTTTCGGTTCGTACAGGCCACATAGGGGAAACCGGGGCGCATTGGGCCACTTTGCAAACTTTTGAAGTCTGCCAGAAAAATGATGCAAATAAAACTAAAAGAAAACATTTATATGAAACACAATGTCAATCTGATTAATATCCTTGCTTCATTTTTGGCTATTTTATGTATATTTACGAGGACATAGGCATTTACATTTTTTCTAAAAAGTGTCCCAATTTACCCCTTGGGTGGGGTAAATTGGGATTGTCTATGGGGTATATTGGGACAGTGTCAACGTTAAAGTAAAAATGAAATTAACTGATTGCTTGAAGGAATTTTGCTTCTTTATTGTTTTTACAAATGAATGATAGCCTACAAACGATGTCTGTCAACGATAAAGATGAATACAAGCGATTAGACAAAATGGCCCTTAAAATAATTTTAGTTGGCACTATAAGAGCATGGGACTGATCAAAATATAGCTTTATTAAAATGATGCTTGAAAAATCACATGCAACTGAAAGAATGGTTGTACTAGACTTAGTCATTGAACTATAGGGGAAAATCAAAATTATAGCTGTATTGTGGTGGCAATGTAAGCATTATGATACCGTTATCCCATGGCCCAATGGACCCCGACAGTTATGTCCCAATATACCCCGAATGACCTCCTTAGCCATTTTGTTTCTCATGGTAAAAGTTGTGCAGGGAGGTTCATTCAAAAACTTTTAGACTGAAACTATGGTTTTACCACATTATGATGAAATAGACACATAAAAACTATGATATATAACAATGCTAGAAATTGAAAAATATTTCACAAGTAAAAATTTACATTTAGTCTGAAAAAAAAAAGTTACCCCTAAAACTATCCTGTGCTTCCTAAATCGGTCTACAACAGAATGCCACATCGCAAAAGAGGTTTGCCCTCATCTGATGATGTCACTTTAAGTATCCTGATATAAAAATAGCCTATGGCTATAGAGAGCTTGTCTCACTGTACCCCATGTCCCAATGCGCCCCGGTCTCCCCTACAGTATGGATTTTCCTCATTCCAACGCCAACCATTTAGTTTTTCGATGGCCTTCAAAGCCTCTTACTGTCATGGACATCAGAAATGATGAAAAAAGTGTAAATTTTGGCAGCTCATGCCACTTTAAAGACACAAACGTATTAAGATCACAAAAAATACGGTACTTTTCAAATATGTAGAAAAAAAAAAATTCAACCGTTCCGTCGAGCCGGAATCGAACCAGCGACCTAAGGATTTCTATGAATTTACCACTACAGTCCTCCGCTCTACCAACTGAGCTATCGACGGGTTGTCGTAAATAAGCAACCAAAAGTAGCTTAAGCTACAAATGAGATTTTTCAACCTCTAAGCAATGTAAATACAACATTTTTTGGTGCCGTAATCTACAGATTTCTAAAAATATTTGATCTGGGTAGACCTTGGAGCTAAATAGCCAATGTTAACAGTTGTAAATTAGGTCAGATTGTGTGCCGACTTTCGGCGCGTAGGTTAAACGTGACGCCGCCATCTTGTCTGGATTCATGTGGAGAACTACAGATTGAATCCAAATAATCATGAAGCTAGTGAGGTCTGTATCCTTATTTAAAGGCGAAATATTCGCACAATGAATCCCATTTAAACGATGTGCTCGCATATTTTCTGTCTTAGTGGATGTTCTTGAAGAAAAAACTATTTCAAACATGAGATGGTGTCTTGGTTTGTTACAACAACAACGCACTGTAAACAAATCCTTTCTTGAGCCGAATACAAACGATTTTTAAGATATTATGCTAGAGTAGGCTTTCAGTTGCACTGGGGCTTTGGTGATTTTTTAAGTCAAATTTGTGAATTGTTTATGTCTTTGTTTAGACCAAATGTATAACCTTTACCGGGTAGCCGAATATATATATACTGGGGCCAGAAAAACAAAGAATATCCCGATGGGTGATCAATTCTCGTACAGAACTTTGAGCTATCATGCTTTCCTGCTGATGTCCACCGACTTTTCAAGAAACTTAGCATTGAAAGGCTAGCAAAAGTGTATCATAACTGATAATATACCTAATAGCCTTTGCCTGGTGAGAGTTAATTCACCAAAGTGTACCTCCTTGTTCAATAATCTGATTTTCATTATGCCGTCAGAACAGAATTCACTAACCGCCACTGATCAGTTGGTAATGCTATGAACCAACGGGATGCCGTCATTTTTTCTCTAGATAAGGAGGGGTGATTGAATGGTAAAATGCGAGTCAAGTATAAAAGCCGCATTCTCTTCCTCTCGTATAGTCAGACTTTATTTCAAAAGAGCTAAAAGGGGCACTCTGAAGGTTACAAAGAGCGACTGATTTAATTTAGTTACATTTAAAAAATGTTTTCTTCGTGTGATCGAGTTGCCGGCCAACTTGAAAGAGTAGATGAGTTTTTAGCCGGCTGCTAATATCACTGAAGCCTGTACATCAGTGCTAGCTGGAAATATCTAAACTCTATGACCAAAGTATTTTGAGGTTGTGCCAGTCAGTAGAGTATGAAAGTGTAACGTGTTAAATCGTCTTAATTTTTCTCTTGATTTTTCTCTGAATTGAAGCAATACAGCTGCTGTAAATTTTCTGTGCCTACGAATAGATCCTCTGGTTTGCTGTGGGGCCTCAGTAGGTAGAACGTTGGGCGCTCAATCCGAACAGCCTTCCACCAATGGGCCGCGGGTTCAAACCCCTTTCAGTATCCAAATCGTAATCCAAATGACAGATGGGCGTATCGACGATACATCCATCCGTCATCCCTGCATTGGTCTGAACATACCCACGGTAAAAGAGTCCTTATTTTTCTTTTTATTTAGATTTTTGATGAAGTTGAGTCATGAGACTGTAACAGTGGAGTTAAAGAATGGTACACAAGTACATGGAACTATTGTCGGTGAGATTTTACATTTTTAATATTCATATGGCAATTAGCTCTTCAGGGACTGATCCAGGGAAAATTTGGGCATACCATTTCGGTTCAAAATGTTCCAACAATGAGACAAAAACAACATCTCTGGCCCAAAATTCAACATTAAATGCTATTTTGACATTAAAATCTGTTGGTTTTAAGAATTTGGGCGGATTTTTTGCTTATGAGTTTGGGCGCCCATACCTGTATACAGGTATCAACATGTCTCTGGATCAGTCTATGCTCTTACTGTATCATGCCTCCGTTGCTCTATGTGGGAGAGTTTCCAGGTATTCCTCGAAGGCTTGGGCTTTCCTCTCCAATTTTGCAACACTGCCATAATAGTGAATTAATCTTGAATGTCATGGATTAAAGTGGCATGAGCTGCCAAAATTCACACCTTTTTCATAATTTTTGATCGTCACAACAGTAAGAGGCTTTGAAGGCAATCAAAAAACTAAATGTTTTGAAATTAGGAAAATCCATACAGTATGTGGCCTGTACGAACTGAAAACATGTTTAAATAACCCGGACGACTATTCATTCATTCTAAGACAAAGTTAGTTCAAAACAATACTTTACTGTACATTTTTGAGACTAGAAGCACGAAAAAGCGTCTGAATTATACGTCTTGAGAAAAATAGCCAATAATTTCAACATTCTGTGAACGTCAAAATATCAACATTTTGGCAGCTCATGCCACTTTAATAATCAATCAATCTTGCTGTATGCAACTTCAATGTATAACAGGGATTCATACACGTCCAATTTACTTACCGATATTTGGTTCGTAAAATTGAGTTTAAAACTGAATTTGGTGTTGAAAAACTCAATATTTTCAGTTTAAAATTTCCTTTTGAAAACTAAAATTTCCAAACTCAATTTGGGCATGAAAAACTGAATATTGTTTGATTGATATCCACTGTTAATGATGAAAAAATCTAAGTTCAAGGGAAAAGTTTATTTCGAAACCGCCGTCAAACGACCATGGCCGTCATTCTCTTGTTGTTGTTGTTTCGTTTTCAGTGTCTCCACAACATGGCTTATTTTGCACTTTGGAAGTCTTTTTAATTACCTAAACATTTCTAAAATAAGCTGATTTTGTTGAACTGAGGAGTTTTGGGGAGTATTACCCACAATAATCGTAATAATTCGCGACTTGTTATATTTATTCAGCTGTTTTTGGTCGTATAGAAAATAAAAGGGGAGACAACTAGTGTCGATAAGTTAGTTACCTCCCCTGAATCATAGTTCTCAAATAGTTCAATTCATTTAAATCATTGTGTATTTTTTTTATTGTTGCACATGAAGAAGAGATTAGGGATAACTTTGATCTAGGTTTGACATTACATATATATTATAATCATTAGTTTTTTGTCAAACCTGATTTTTTTTCTTGGAATTCATACATTCATGAAAAAAAGAAATATTAAATTGGAACTGGTTTGTAACATAGATTTTAACTCAATTTTAACCCTAAAATGGTCAGTAAATTAAAAAAAAAACTGAATTTCGCCTTCTAAAAAACTGAATTTTACAATTTCGGTTCGTAAATTTTGGACTTCTATGAATCCCTGTATAAGCTTGATTCGTCATTAGTAGTCCCATGGTTTACAGCTAATATTTGCCCATAGTAATTTGATTGGATGAAGAGGTAATCTTAACAAAAACTGTTCACATTTGACAATAATTGACATGGATACTTTGTCTAAGTTAATTATTCTCCGTTGACCCTCAGATTAGTAGAAAAATTAAGAAGTGATCAATCTCTGATAGGCAGGTCAATTCTCAGTCAGTGAACAAAACAGAGGAATCCCCAAATAAAACTCCCTATCCGGCGATCTGTACGAGCTTGGAAAGTTACCAATGGCCATCTGAATACATCATCTTTATATAAATAACAATTGAATATTACACATTTTAAAGTGGCATGAGCTGCCAAAATTCACACTTTTTTCATAATTTCTGATCTTTACGACAGTAAGAGGCTTTGAAGACCATCGAAAAACTAAATGATTGGCGTTTGAATGAGGAAAATCCATACAGTATGTGGCCTGTACGAACCGAAAACGTGTTCGAAAAACATTACTTTATCGTACATTTTCGAGACTAGAAGCACTAGAAAGCTTCTGAATTATACGTGTTGAGAAAAATAGCCAATAATTTAAACATTCTGTTTTTACGTCAAAATATCAACATTTTGGCAGCTCATGCCACTTTAAGTTCCCCAAAAGTATCTGGCTTACAGTAGGTTATCTCCCTTGGTCTTCTTCATTGTAAATGCCTATTTTGTGTTTTTCAGGAGTGGATGTGAGTATGAATACTCATTTAAAAGCTGTTAAAATGACAGCTAAAAACAAAGACCCTCAGCAGCTAGATTCCCTGAGTATTCGAGGGAATAACATTCGTTATTTCATCTTACCTGACAGTTTACCTCTAGATACCCTTCTTATTGATGACACACCCAGAGCTAAAGCTAAGAAAAAGGAACAAAGTAAGAAACTTCTGTCTGTCTATATTACAATTGGCCTCTTTGGAAAACCCAAATGGCCAAGTCAAATTAGTGTGGCGTAATAAGTTTTGTGTCGTCACAAAAACTGCCCCAGTGAGACTGGCTGTGCCTCTTGGGCTGGCAGAGGCCAATTATTATTGGTGTCTTCTGCCTACCTTAGCTAATATCTTTAATCGCAATATTTGTAGGCTATTATTAAAATTCAGCCTTGGATTACCTTTCAACTACATGTAGAAGTTAGCTATACAAGGCTGTCGTTAAAAATAAGTTTACTTTGGGTAACCCGACCCTCTCTGTAAATTTTGGGTAGGTACATGTAGGTAGGCAAAATTTGTCCGAAGGGTATTGTTGTTGCCCCCGTTGTCCGTCTGTCTATTGAACCTTGTACACACATTATTTAAAAAAAAAACTAACTTACAACTTTGAAACACATTTGTTTTATACAGCAAGTACAAGAAGCCTCAAGAGTTATGCCCCTTACATTACCGCTGCGGTAAAAAGCCTTGTAAACACATTATCTAAAAAAAGTCTTTCACTCACATTTTTGAAACTTCTACATTTGTTGAATACAGCAAGTACAAGAAGCCTATTTAAAATCGGATGTGTTTTTAAAGAGTTATGCCCCTTACATTACCGCCGCTGTAAAAAGTCTTGTAAACACATTATGTTGTGTTTATGAATGGTCTAAATCAAACAGCTGCTTAAATTCTGCATCCCCCAATTAAATTGTCTGGTTTGAAGAGTTATGCCCCTTACATCACGTCAGCTAAAAACCTCCTTGTAAATGTGATACATGTATGTGGAGTAGTTTTATACTCGCAACAAATTGTCTGGAAAAAAAAATATATCTTCGATTTCTTTGGCCAAGACACGAGGGGTCCTGATGGCGACAGCCACTTATTTTTGCTTATGAAACTGTAGAATTAGCCAAACTGCATGGCTAATAAAGTAACCAGCTGTGCAATGGGAGACAACCTGTGTTTTAATTCAGTTTAAAACCCGATAAAGGCAATCAGTTTTCCTTTACCTGTTGTTTTGTTTTTTCAGTGGCTGGGCGTGGACGTGGTCGTGGTGGGCGAGGTCGTGGTAGAGGTGGGCGAGGAAGAGGCAGAGGGAGACGGTGAAGAGCTGTGTTTAACGTATCATTCACAGACATTCAAAGCCAGAAATGTGGTGTGGAAACTAGGTTTTACACAAACAATACAGCCTTTGTTTCCAAAGACTATTCTCATTTCATTGACGGACAGCCGATGGCTGTTTTCATTTATGGATATATTAAAATCATCCCTGTGAAAGGAAGGTTAGGCGAGATATGCTATACAGTTAATCACCACTGTCTGGTGAGTGCGGACATTATGTGTATGCTGGAACATCAAAGGAATTCCTGACAATGGTCAAGTCCAAATCATTTTATTTTTAAGCTTTTTTTCCTGCTCTCAATCTTAAGTCCAGTTCAATAATGTTGTATACACAGTCATTGTTTTTTATGTTAAAGAAAATAATGTCTTCTATTGTTCCACTGTCATGAGCTGCTAAATGTAGGAACAATTTTGGCGAAACAAAATTAGCTATTTCATGTTTGTAAATTTTTACAAAATAAGAGCTGTCCCTAAAATGTAATTGTCTCCCTGCTATTTTGTATGCTATTAAGCAAACATTTATGCATCGTACGTTTTAGTGGCTTTACTAATATTTTTTATTTCACTTTAGTTTTTCAAGGTACTTCAAATTCGCAACTTCTCTGGGCATAGGTAGGGAATCAAAAAATTTTGGCAGCTCATGTTAATAAAACGAGTTAAGTGTAAATAAACAGATTTTGTCAAGTATGTGGAAGTGGCTACATGTTGTATTATTATCAAACACTTTAGGTAAAATATGTTGCAGAAAAAAATCTTTCAGGTTTCTGATTGCTAGGTGCCAGCGTAATGTCTGGTTTCCTTTAGACAATGAGTCTCGTTTTCTTCCAGACTTAACTTGCCCAGGTCACTGTAGAAGTGAAATAATCTTGAGTGCGTCGGAATATAGGAATCAAAACAAAACAATTTTGGTTATCGTCATTTTTTCTGCAAGAAGTGATGATTTAAGTGGTAGTTTCCATAATGCTGGTATACAGAAAAACGTTCGCGTCAATTTCTGTGACTGTTAATTTTATTCACCGCAGCTACATTCCACAGGACATTCTGCTATCTATGTGTGACGGACTGACTGTAAAATTGAAATGTTTGTATGTAGAAAGAAAAATTGACAGAAAAATAATTCAAAGCTGTTTATATACATCAGTGAAATAATCTTGAGCGGGAAGTAAAACCTCAATCAATCAATCAAAGTTGTTATGAATATTTTTTTAAACACTCACTTGTAAGATTGAAACGACCTATGTGGGAGGATGGTTGCCAGTTACCACCAGAAGGTCGTGGGTTTCCTCCGGGCATAGAGCCCGGTTTCCTCCCACAATAAAACTGGCAACGACGCCATATAAGTGAAATAATCTTGAGCGCGGCGTAAAACACCAATCAATCAATCAATCAATGTAACTTTGAACTGTAACCTAGGTCAATATCATAGCTTCATTTATTCGAAAACTAATTGAGCTACCGGAATGAAACGTGCTTAGGTGTTATAACTCAGTATGAGTAGGAAGCATGTTGGAAAAGGAATGTCGTCGGATAATTTTTCATAGAGTTATGCCCCTTTGCAACTAATGTAGGACTTATTCTCTATATATTCTGTATTATTTGCCTTTACAAGACATTTTTCTGTCATTTTTTTGGTTTTATTTCAACTACACATACTAGATATCCATGCTCATGTTTTTCAACTAATGAAGCATGCAATCATTGTCTGTCTGTCCGTCCGTAAGTACGTTCCTTCCGACATCCAATGCTGAATTATCTTATTACCATATAATCTGAATTATATGGATAGGAAGCATATTCATGTTAAATGCTGCTGGGTCTAAATTCTTGTTACTCATAGCGTGCCTTTTGGGGGAAAAAACACTTAAGGGAAAAAACTCTAGGGATGAGGGGTTTTGGTTAGCGCAGCTTCATGTTTTTTGTTGAACTTTGACACAAACTTCAAGTTACACTTCTGTTGAATATTCCAAGTATATTTTTACTACTCCTATCAGTTTAGTGACAACTTATGTTAAAAGGTGTAGTTGGTTAAAGCTGGCAATGCAGAAGCTATCTTGACCAATTTTTTATTTACCCAGATAACATGTTTGATATTTACTTAACAAATTAGAAACACAAAGGTGAAGAATTACTTATGGATAACAACTTCTTGGTTTGTTATCCATAAGTAATTCTTCACCTTATTGTAACCTTTCAACTTCTAAATGCCATTGAAAGATTTAAATTAGAAACAAATCTTGTTGGCCATCAAAAAGCCCGCCTGTTTAGGTCTATAAAAACTAAAATGTAGACCACCTGTTTTGTCCTATATTGTATGCCTTTATTTTGTGTACATTACATGTCTGCCCATTCTTGATTTATTATTCAATGATATGCAATTAAATCATAATTTTGAATATCATTTGAGTATTTGATGCTTTTAATTCCAAAAGTTACCAGATAAATTGAAGTTTGTGAAAAGCATATCATTCTGACAAACTTCCTTTTGGGGACTATCGGTTTCAGAATTGACGCTTGCGCAGTAGCATGTATGTATGGCAAAATGACTTACTTTAAATTGAGTTCTTGGATCAATCCGACGTTGAAGTCGTACGTGTAACGGCATCGGCAACAGAAATGACGTCAATGCCATACAATTCGAGCGTCATGAAAAATCTAAAACCGGCCCCTATAGGAGGGTGTTTGGGCTACTTCCTCAAAGAAGTCACATCGCACCTGCTTGACGTCAAGCTTCCAATGGATACCACGACGTCATTGCAACTGCGAGTGATCACGCATGTAATTGGGCGCTAGTTTCTCAAACTTTTCCCGACTAACCGAAGCTGGTCAAGGTAGGGCATCTTTGACCAGTCTGATGACTAATGTCATTCAGTTATTGAGGCAGTCAGTAATTTTGCTGACCTATTGTGGAAGCACTAAATGTCGCCTCTGATTCAGGTCATATTAATTCCTGATGCATCCAAATGAAAGTTGAACCCTCCAAATGAACTTTGGTTTACGCTAATATATAAAAAATCAGATAAATAATCTGATCAGTTAGAAATTTCATTTCCGGAGCAGTACTCGAAAACTGTTAAACATAACTCAATGAAACTTGGTGTGTAGAGCAATCATGTGTAGAGGTTTTCAACTTTTTGAAAATTTAGTTTTTGACTGTTAACATATAGATTGCTAAAGCTGGGTAGGTTGGTTTTTCATAAAGATTTCATAGTCACTAATCACGTTTTTTGAAATTGGAAAACACGCCACGCGAGAACTAGAGAAGATGCGCTCCATAACTTAAAGGGAAAGAAAATCTAAGCTTTAGACTAGTTTAGATGGAAAGAGTAGAGTTCATTTAGTCCAAAACAACTGTCCAATGTATGTTTTATCTCCTCGTAAGTGAATAATTGAAATTTGAAGGTGGCGTTACAATAGAGAATAAGCTCCATATGCCATTCACAAGGCCGCCACCATTTTTTCATTAGTTTTATCCAATTATTGTTGAATACAAATTTAAGTGCGTTATAGAGTAGTCATGTGATGCAATTTAGCCAATGGCTGGCTAAGTAATGGCGCGCGGTTGCATACTGACCTATATATTCGGAAACAATCTTCCCTCTTCAAGTTTGTCGCCATGTTTTTTTGGACCTAAATCTACCCTAATACATTAGAGAGCGGTAAAAATACGTCATTATTGATCTAAAAATAGCTATACCAACATCACGTCATCCTAAAACGGAAAAATGGCTACACAGATGAGCCACTGAAAGGACATACTTCTGTCTGTTTTTATTAGCTTGAGGTTCACTGGAGGTAATTGACGTGAAATGTTTTAAGTACTTTGTAGGTTGTTATCGACGATAATCCCTATGTATTTCTAGAGATTTCCCCTCCTTTAAAGAGTTTTGATCGGATCTTTACAATTTTTTCACAACATATACCTTATGGATAGAAGGTGTGTCATGAACCATTTATGACATCGTCTATTGCATAGTGTGGCTTCTACATTGGATTATATAACATTCTCTTTACTACATATCTTCGCTCCCTTCCGTTCCATAATTTGAAGAGTTTTGATCCGATCTTTACAATTCTTTCCCAACATACACTTCATGGGTAGCTGGTGTGTCATGAATCATTAATAAAAAAAAGTTAAGCACTGAAAAGTGAAAGTCTGCACCGATCGACAAAATCATTGGTCTAGGGAGAATGTTGGCAAACTGATGTTGCAGAAACGATTGTGATCATAAAGAGCAAAATTCTGGAGATAAGAAATCACCATTAATGGCAATAAGCTATACAATTTATCCAGGATAACGTTAGCCAGATCTAAAGTGTATTTTAACAAAATAAAAAGATGCTTGTAAGTATGAAACATCAGTCCATCTGGCTTCACAGGGCGAACATCTTGAAGTAAAAATGTCACTTTGAGTGTGTAGAACACATCCCTAGAGCGGAAAGACAATTGCACGTATAGCTTCCATTGGCTTCCAACCTGCGTCTCAACCCTCCAGTGAGACGTCGGATCTGTTGAAGGGTAACTGCTGCCAATACCAATGTAATGCGGCTTCCAATTCTTGCAGATTTTGCACAGGAGGCTCTAGGGCTTGAATGTCTCTGCCCATCCTATCTCAAATGTATTCTAAAGGATTCAAATCCACGCAGTTACCCCTTCAACCCCTTAGTGACTTTTAGAAAACAAACGAGAATACTGTTAATCATCCGTCCCCCACCCCACATCCCTTTATACAGCTTTCTCTTGGCCCCTCCTCTCTGTCATTCTCTTTTGAGTCTCCCGTCACCTTTTCCCACTGCGTTTAGAAGTTGAATGGGTACAATTAATGTGAACAATTATTTCTGGATAATAACTTTATGATTAATTGGGTGACGGCGGTTTGATAACATGATGGCGTGATTAATAGTAGCTCGCTATTTCCGTTTTCACGCCAAGTGTACACCTCTCCAATTTTTCCCCGTTGGCCACCTCTCCTCTTCAGCGCATTTCAAAATACAAAATCAACAATCGAAAACCTCGATACTTTCTCCTGGAAGTCATTATTGTTTCAGCGGGAGCTTTTATTTTAAAAAGAGAAGCATCATTGGTAGACTTACCGTTTTAAATGAAGCCATTCTACAATATTTAACGTATGACCCTGCACTGCTTCTATCGCAGTACCCGTTTTCTTGGCGTCTACCTGGCAGATAGCTATAGCCAAGTGATACCATCTGTCAGACAGGATAACTTATACACACATGCTTCCAACTAACATCCTCGCAAAAAAAGATAACTAAACTTAAAGGGGACTTCCCAAATAGAGTGTAAAAATAGAAACCGGACCTCAATTATTCTTCAACCCATCACTTGGAGAATATACTACCGTCAGTACGAAGCCAGACATCGTGTCTCGCCTAAAATATAATGGCAATTCTTCTTTTAAGTGGCATGAGCTGCCAAAATTCACACTTTTTTTCATAATTTATGATTGTCACGACAGTAAGAGACTTTGAAGGCCATCGAAAAACTAAATCATTGACGTTGGAATGAGGGAAATCCATAAAGTCTACGGCCTGTACGAACCGAAATAGTGTCTGAAAAGTAAACATTCATTCATTCTAAGCAAAAGTTAGTTCAAAACAATACTTTATCGTTCATTCTCGAGACTGGAAGCACTAAAAGCCTCTGAATTATACGTCTTGAGAAAAGCCAATAATTTCAACATTCTGTTTTTACGTCAACATATAAACATTTTGGCAGCTCATGCCACTTCAATCAACCGTGATTTGAACCTGTCCACCACGGTTGAAGTTTTATACCCTCGGAGAAAAAGTTCTCAGAGCATGCAGATATATAGTTTCCAACTCACAGAAAACGTCTCCAGCGAGGAAAAACTGTTCTCACCGCGGAGAAGAGGTCCCCATCGCGGAGAAAAGTTTTCTCCGAGGTGTAAACATTTCCAACGCGGTGGGAACCGTTTCTCCACGGTGGAAACGTTTTCAGAACGATAAAAAGTTTCCCACCGCGAGGGAAGATCAAATGATTTCTAGACATCATTTCTTCGCGGTGGAAACCTTTTTTCCACGGTGTAAACATTTCAACCGTGGTGGAAAAAATTACACTGCGGAGAAAAGTTTTCTTCTTAAATAAAATAAAACACTTAGTCTCAATTTTGCTTTTGAGAAAGGTGAATTGTCTTCCTAGGAAAGAAATAAAGTAGCTGCAGAATTATATTGCGAATACTTTACCTGAGAAATACAGGCGAAACAATTGGCGAGGGACACTAAAAGCTAAACTTAAAACCAAACGACCTGAAATGAGTGTAATTCAAAATTGAAGCTACCGGGTTTCTGATCGATGGGCTTCAATTCTAGTATGCTTTTACACCATTATTTAGACTTTTTAAATTTAAGTTTCATACTATGTCCGATGTTTAGTTTGCTTTGTTTTAGCCTTTTTCTAATGGTTGCTGGGTGTCCTTTGGACTACAAACAATACAATGGTGTACTTCGCTCTAGGCCGCTATCCAAAAAAACGTCCAAATTATAAAATACTGGACAAGATTAATTCGTAGCAACAATTGTATATTGTCTCAACTTGTTAGTGATATGTAACGTCTTCAAAACTCGACATGCAGACACTTCTCCGACATATTAATGTCCTTCTGCATTCTGCCATGTGAGCCAGTCATACATATAAAGAGTCGCACAGTTAGCCCTTGAATCAGTGGCAGCGAGATTCTCGATATTGGCGTTTTGGCTGTATACTGAATAAGCGCGGGTATAAAGGTTAGAAACGACAAAATATCATAAATAATTCTTACAAGTGCATCAATGGAGAAAACTTAGAAAAAGAATCGGAAGATTATAAAGAACATGGCGAGCAACTATTTGAGAGTCAATATCTCAACTAACGATAGTATATGTAGTAGTGCATTTTATTTTAGAGCTTTCATTGTCGGACATTTGTTTTTTGAAACAAAAACCGAATTCGACGATACGAGGTGAAGAATAATACGTTGAGGAAGTCTCCTGAAGTTAGAAACTATAGAAAATTCTTACTAATATTGAGAATTGTCAGTTGTTAGACGTAAATAGAATGCAAACCCATGGTAAACCTCATTCTGTATAAGACTGGTTCACATGGCAGAATGCAGAACGACATTAATATGTCGGAGAAGGCTCTGCCCCTCGAGTTTTGAAGACGTTACAAACTAAAGCAGATGTTCGACTTGTATAGCCAGTAACTCTGTGAAGCACATGCGATATAGGTGTTTATGTTTAAGTGTTTAGTTGCCTGGCTTGGGAAGAACAAATCATCCCCGGCTACCTTTTGTAAACTTAGCTTCACTGTATCCAAACGACTTCTCTAAACTTGAGAAACTCTAGACCACTACTGAGCTGACTTGAAAAGTATTTTTCCTCTTGAATCTATGCTTTGGCTCTTATTACTTGGCTGGCCATAATGTGCGTCTTAATCCTGACTCTTGTACGATCTTCTCTTTCCGACAAGGATACAGGTCTCCCATCTGGAAGAGAATAGACGCGGCTCCTAATTGGCTACACTCCCAGTCAGTGCTTTAAACTTAACTTTGATTACTCATTGACTTCGGGAATTAGCATTTCTCCAGAACAAGTGAACTGCTGGAGCATTCACGGTGGTTAACTATCGCTACGTTTTAAAGATCCCAAAATAGAGAGACTCATCCGAAGCACTTAGTTAACTGAGAGGAACATTTCAACAGCAAGTTCTGAAGAATCCGTGTAGTGTCTCGGGTCAAGCGACCTGTCCGGCAGTAAGTGGATTCCATACACCTCGAAAACTCCTAAGTGTAAATAACTTATATGAGTGAACATTGAATACAGAGACAACGTGTCAAATCAGAAGCCCCATTGCATTGAGGGAATTTCTTGTGGATTCATAAAGCCTTTATCCAACTTCTTATAGGTGATCAACTCCATACTGGACCAATGGAAAAAGGAACCGTTTTTTTGTGCTGTTGTGGAAATATTCTTCACTGGAGATCGTATTAAGTTTGTAAGCTGCCTGATTCTTCGATTTAAGGAAAGTAGACATCTATCGGGCGCTAGAAGAAAATTGTACAACTCTCTGATTGGATATTTCGTATTTCAGTTGGTTTCACTTTATAACCGTGGAGTTATTGGGAAATTTAGCTATGCTGTTTTTATGGTTTCAATTCCAATGTTGAAAGGGGGAAACATGAGCCGAAAACGGCGTAGTTCGGACAAGTCTCTAAGCAGTTCTAGAGAGATAACTGAGCGCCCCGAGGGTCACGTATGCCTCCAGGTGTGCCCATCCGCCGAAGAGGAGGACGTGTCTCTTGAAGGGGACCGCAAGAAATGTCGACTTTCTGGTGAAAGTACCAATGACTGGGAACAAACTTCTTCTGTGAGTATAGTTTTTAAAACATGCTTTCTATTTTTATGCTCAGTCCAAAAAATGTGAAAATTTTCTGACTTGGTTTTCACTCGAACGACCTATGTGGGATGGTTGCCAGTTACCACCGGAAGGTCGTGGGTTTCCTCCGGGCATAGAGACCGGTTTCCTTCCATAATAAAACTGGCAACGCCGCCATATAAGTGAAATAATCTTGAGCGCGGCGTAAAACACCAAACAATCAATCAATCTGTTTTTATGCAGTAATCTGACGCCATTTTCTGTCTAAAATTTCTTGCACATGTCTCAAACAATATCTGCAATCTGGATAAAATATCAAAAACTCTTACACTCCAGAAAAGTATTAAGGAAATTCATTTGATCAAAGCTGTAAGCGCCTTTTAGCCGCTATTTAAGAAAAGAACAACACAAACGGCTGATACGTTGTAGATGCTGTATAGACGATTATCTGAACCCTCGAATTAAAACCTCGCCTTAATTAGACTAGATACGTCGATTAATTGATTGATAGGTGTTCTATGCTGTTCTTAGTCCGGGGTTCTGACTCCAAAATTACTATTTTTTTTATACTGACGGCCATCAATATTAAAAAATAATTATTTTGGAGTCAGAAACCCGGACTATGCTGTTCTATGCTGCACAAGTTGAATATCAACACTTTTTGGTTTTAAATTCATACCTATATTATATACTCCATGGTTATTTTAGACAAGAAGATTTTCCCTATGTCGGCGTGTTTTAGTGATCATAAATATATTATATACTGAGCACTTTCTTTCTCATGCTGTCTATTTTTCACGAAGAACCGTCGGTCATTTAATCCTTCAAGAATTCCTTTTATGTCTGCAATCATAATAGTTCATTGTGTAGATTGGGTAGTTATCCAGTTGTAAGGATTAGCAATAAGTTAATCAAATTAACAGATATGAAACTGTGGATATAAGGAGAAAAAATGATGCACGAGAAGACAGTAAAGACATTTTTATTCAGCATGATCTAAATAATTGAATGCGCCCATCAACATGAGTGTTATTTTTGGGTCGGAAACTTTACAGGCACTAAATTGATTGCATCTGCCATGGCTAAGTACCTTGATGAAGCTCCCCTAATATGTTATCTATGGGAGTAGGATTGTTTAAAGTTACAAGAAACATCTGCATTTAATCGGAAGGGCTGCGGGTTTCAGATTTCAACCCCCATCAAAACATTAATAAAATCCACTGAACGTTTGCATAGTAACTGCAGTCATCATTTAAACCTCTTTCTTACCTATTTGAACCTTCATCTTGTAGGCTTTTTGTTGTGAATCCCGCATTTTCAAACTGCGTCACTGAATTCTCTTTCTCTTCATAACTTAGGCAGCCGCCATTTTTGATTTTGCGCAGCGAGCGATCAAGTAGGCACTAGGGCATTCAAACATAGAAAATTACGCTGGTAAAGTGACGGCTTTTTATTACATATATGCAGCGTCAAAGCTAGGTGACTCTGAATTGTATAACCTTCAACCCTCAAACGAATGTGGGTATATGTTTGAAAATCGAGTGAAAAATCCACACTTGTTTTATTTGGTCTGAGTTTGATTCGATCCCGCTACGCGTCGATGGAAGGCATGTGTCGGACTCAGGGACTGTCATCCTATAAACAGCTGAGTCACAATTTTATGTGAAGCTCCAAAGTCATTTCTCACGTCATTCTATGAAACAGGATTTCGAAAGACACATCCTCGAGCGTACAGCCCGGTAATCCAATCCATTCTTGAATTGTTTCGACCTATGCCGTGGCTAACAAGCTTTTGGCATCCACCTTTAAACAGTGTTCCACCGCCATAAGTGAAATAGTCTTGAGTGCGGCGTAAAACTCCAATCAATCGATTAAACAGTGTTCCAGATATTGGTTGAATTGAGTTTCACAACTTCTTTGTTTTTCTATGGTTCCAATCGCAGGCGTGGGATTTGACTGTGGTCAGCTTCCCCTCTACCCCCCCCCCCCCCCCCCCCTTCCACCGCCTCTTCCTTTTTCTTTCATTAGCTTGAACAGGTCAGCCCCCCTCTACCCCCCCTCCCCCCTTCCCCACCCCTCCTTATTTTTCTTTGAGTACCTTGAACAGGTCAGCTTCCCTTCTATCCCCCCCCCCCCCTCTCCACCGCCACCCCCACCTTATTTTTTTTGATTAGCTTGAACAGCTCGCGTTTTAAATCTTCTATTTCATCTATAATGTTTTACTTAGGCACCTATTTTCGGAGTATTTTAGTCAAGAAGGTTTTCAAAATAAGCCCCATGTTTTACTAGTATGTCGGAGCTGCCTGATTTAATCACAGAGTAAAAATCTCAAAACATATAGGCTAAACTAGAGTTTTTGCGTAGTGTTTATTATTACTCGAGTGTTTTAGTGCTCATATGATTTTGGTTACTCTGGATGTGGAGTCTATGTATACAAACATTGACATAGATTTGGGCCCTTAATCCATAAAATCAGTATTCCAAAGATATCCTGACCACCGTCGTCCGGATAAAGACATTTTAGAATTGCTGGAACTTAGCTTAAAGGGTAACGATTTTGAATTCAATGGGGAGATCTTTCAGCAAATTAAAGGGTGTGCTATGGGGAAACGTTTTAGTCCTAACTTTGCCTCTATTTTTATGGCTGAGTGGGAGAGTGATATTCTTCACAAATGTCACCAACAACCTTTTATTTACCTTCGGTATCTGGATGATATTTTTATCATTTGGCAACATACGTTGGAAGACCTTCATATTTTCATTGATACTCTTAATTCTCACGACTCAAGCATTAAATTACAGCCTACTATTGATCACACTTCTGTGGATTTTTTGGATGAAACTATTTACAAGGGTCATACATATCATACTACTGGGTATCTAGATTACAAAGTATTCTTCAAACCTACTGACACACATCAGCTGCTACATGCGGGGTCATACCATCCTCCTCACACTTTCAAGGGAGTCATTAAATCTCAGATTTTTAGATTCTATAGAAACTGTAGTTCTTTAGATTTTTGTAACCAGGCTTGTTCTGTTCCTTTTAAAACTCTCCTCCCTAGAAGTATTCTATTAGATTACTTCGAAGGATCAAATCTAACACAGTAAGACAAATCATGTCTCCCCCTTCATCCCCCGATACGCTTACCTCCCCTTCACGAGTGTACCACTACCGTCCAACATTTCTCTCAGGTACATCAATGAAATGCCTTAAGACGCGATGCAAACTCGATATATACGTACCCGATCGCGGAACCTTTTTCGGAGAACAAACTCGCAACAAATATCATATGGCAGAGAATCTTAATTGTGACTCCTCTAATATCGTGTACGTAATCACGTGCAAAAAAATGTCGCAAACAGTATGTCGGAGAAACTCAGAATTCTCTACGACAAAGAGCAGCCAACCATTTATCTATTATAAGACTTAAACATGATGTACCCGTGGCACAACATTTCAATACTCAAGGTCATTCGGTCAAGGACCATTTTGAAATCATGCCTATTGAGAAAATCCCATTTCTCACTTCCGCTGCAGATACCAAGCACAAACGTTTGGAAAGGGAAAGTTTTTGGATTCAAACATTACAAACTATTTATCCTTTGGGTTTGAACTTGGACCCCGGAAGATGTCGTGAAAAAACTATAATACCATTTGTGTTTCAGTATAACAAAGCTAGCATCGCTATGGCCAAGATTATAGTAGAAGAATACAAACTACTTCAAAGTAAACTTGCTCGACCTCTGACCCAAAGGCCAGTCATTGCTTATAAAAAGAACAAGAGTTTGAAAGACATACTGGTCAGGGCTAAACTCCCCTGTCTGCCTTCTACCTAGGTTTTCTGGGAAAGGGTATGGGGGGGGGGGGGGGGGGGGCTTATTTTCACTGTCTTTTCCCATGACCCCATAATATATAGTCTGACGATATTCTTACTATAGCTTAAGATGCGTAAGCATTGTCGATGTGATACAAAGTGTTCCAGAAAATTCTACTGACTAAGGCCGAGCTCCTGTCAGTCGTCAACCTAATGATATATCATAGGTTTACTTTGTTACAACAATTTATGATGGGGTAAAAATCTCTAGGTCCAATACCACTACGATTTGAGGTTTATTTTTCTTCGCCCATTTAACCTTATTATACTAAAAATCTCTAGGTCCAATACCACTACGATTTGAGGTTTATTTTTCTTCGCCCATTTAACCTTATTATACTAAAAATCTCTAGGTCCAATACCAATACGATTTGAGGTTTATTATTCTTCGCCCATGTAACCTTATTATTCTAAAAAATCTCTAGGTCCAATACCTATACGATTTGAGGTTTATTATTCTTTGCCCATTTAACCTTTTATTCACATGACTTGTTTGTTTTTGCTGTTTTAGCTGAGTTGCTGTAGTACAGATAGCATGAAGAATCATCACAACTTACAGCTGAAGACTGTGTTCATGCTGACGTCATGGGGAACACAATCCACACAGGTAACTCATCTTCCACATTTGTTCGAATCCCACTCAGACCAAATAATACACTCGATTGCCTCACGTGGAAGAGATACCAGGTACTCGCGAAGGTCGGGGTTTCCTTGCAAAGAGCCTGATTTCCCAACCCACTTAACCTGACAACGCCATCATATAAGTGAAATAATTCTGAGTGCGCCGTAAAACATCAGTCAATCAATCTTCCACATCTGATTAAATGTATTTCAATGCAATTCCTTCAAGGGACCTAATTGTTCGTAAAATTTCAGTTAAATAGAAAAATAATAGTTGGCCGACTTTCAGCGAAATATGTACAATAAACGAGTAATTAGTGGAGAATTCATTAGTTCCACTTGTAAGTTTAACCTAATACAGTATTGTTGACCCGAAAAACGACAGTTTCATATTGACTCAATATTTCGGCATTTAATTTACCATCATCAGGAGTCGTTATAAATGCCGAAATATTGAGTTAATATGAAACTGTCGTTTTTCGGGTTAACATGATTTGTGTAGTGGGAATCTGTGACACAACTGCTGTTAATCCTCTGTTACAAACTGCCACTCGGCTGAAACTAAACGTTAAAATTCCAGCTGCAAATGATGGTATAATAAATGCCGAAATATTGCGTAAATATGAAACTGTCGTTTTTTGGGTTAACATTACTTGTGTATTGGGGTCGAACAACTGCTGTTGTGTCTCTGTTACAAACTGCCGCTTGGGTGAAACTTAAAGTTAACATTCCAGTTGCAAAGGAATTAGAAAAATCGCAACAAACTCGACATCAAACGGTCTAACAGGGCAAAGATGTTTCCAAGTGATCATCTCAGCATCGTTCCGTTATAAGCAGGACAGTAAAATGTGAGAATGGAGAACGTCTGTATGATTGTGTAAATCCCAGACAGCTCTTACTTCCTTCTGTCTGGGAAAAATACAGCAACCCATCTGCTGTTGTTAATGTAAACAGTATTCTGGATTTTAGCGGGGTGTGCGCCTTTAAATGTCGTCCTGTGTTGAAATAAGATAAACTTTGATAGCGTCTGATAGTGTTTTATTAAGAACGTCATAGATGCCTCTATTAAACAGAAAATACATTGGTAAATTTCTTAATGATTAAGAATAATTTAGAATTGGTTCACCACATAAAGCCATATTGAGCCGGAACAGTAGTATATCTTGTCTTTTGTCCAAACCGGTATAAAATTCCAAAATTGGCCAATTTTATATTTCGCCGTGATAACTCCAACACACTGTCACTTTCACGATGAATGAATTAGGTGGAACGGCACCCTAAGCACCAGTGGCTCGTTTCTCAAAGCAGTCGCATCGCAAACGAGGCGTAGTTGCCAATGGACACCATATTGAAGAGGTACGACGTCATGGCAACTGCGAGTGATCGCACTTTGCGACGGCTTCGTGAAACGACCCCTCTTTCTGCATGGCTCTAGCTTTTCACAAATAGAAAACGCCTTGAAGCTGATGTCAAGCGGTAAGTCGTTTATGATTATCTTAGACAGTCTCAAGAGAAAGACAAGCCTTACATCAATGCGATGCGGGTTCGAATCTCAGTCAGTCCTAGAAAATTGAAAAAAGGAGAGTGTTTTCTTTCTCAATCGCTCCATGTGTAAAAGATGCCTTGCATATATACTTTCCCAATGTCGGAGTGCCTACCTCCACCTAAACTGGCAATTCCACTAAATGCTAACAATTGAAATAATGTCGAGTGCGGAGGCAAAAAAAAAGAACATCACTCAATAAGTCAATCAATCGAAAGAAAAGTAAATTTGTTCCATTGATCCTGGAATTATTCCATTGATAAAGGTTCCGAGTAGAACGATGGTAAATAAACATGTAGCAGATTTTTAAAACCTAAGAATTTTGGCATTAGCAAAGGCGATCATTTTATTTCACGTGAAATGAAAATAGCACGAGCAACGACAAGTAGGACATATAGAAAGCGTCTCCTTGTTGGCCCCTAAATCAGGGCAAGCTCGCGACGTCGATATCTTAACTTAATGGACTTCATCTTAGATGTGATATGTTTGGATATATGCTACAAATCGGATATATGTTACGTTACGACCTGGCTCAAAGTTACGACGGGCGCAAGTGTGTTGAGAAATCAGAACTAGAAATATTGTTAGAAACTTTCTGTTCCTGAATCGTCTGACTTTGGGAATTAATAAGACTTTTAACTACATTGCTACACAATGTTGGGTTTTCGTTGTTATGTCGTTCCCCATGAACCAACTTTCTTCAACTTTCAACTTCTATTTCATTTACGCCCAGACCACATACAGTGATAAATGGGTAACCAAATAAAACAATTTTGTATATAACATGGGTGGCAGCATTAAGTAAAAATGTGTCTATACAAACATCCATATACATGAGAAGCCCCATTCATGTAGACATCAGATGTTCTTGTGAACAAACATATACCATAGACTATTGAAACACCATTGAGGGAATTCTAGAGGCAATATCGTTAGTAAAAGTGGCATGAGTTGCCAAAATTGGGAAGTCATACATCCCGATTGTCAAAAGAAGTTGAGTGTTTGGAGACCGAAGATGCGTGCTAGTAATGGACACAATTCCAACAGCCCGGACATTCGAGGGTTTTTGTTGCTTATAAAAACTGTCTTAACGCACACCTCCAGAACTGGCATAAGCTAGAAGCTCTTCTCGATATTATGAAGCATATCTTGTTAAAAGGGGACAGTACGTATAACGCAAATTTAAGATCTCCAAAATTCCGACATTTTACTGTCCTACACATATTGGGAAGGTGTTGGGATGATCACTGGTAGGCCTAAACCTCTTTCTCCTGACAGACCGTTAAAGGACAAGTTTAATACGATTTTTGAATTCGTTTGCAGCTGATATGTTAAAGAGACATGAGCTGTCAAAATGTTAATATTTTGACGTTAAAACAGAACGTTGAAATTGTTGGCTATTTTTCTCAAGACGTATAATTCAGAAGCTTGTTAGTGTTTTTAGTCTCGAGTATGTACGATAAAGTATTGTTTTGAACTAACTTTGGCTTAGGATGAATGAATGGTCGTCCCGGTTATTTAAATTTTGTTTACATTTCGGACACCATTTCGGTTCATATAGGCCACGTATTGTATGGATTTTCCTCATTCCAACTCCAATCATTTAGTTTTTGGATGGCCTTCAAAGCTTCTTGCTATTGTCACGACCAGAGATTATGAAAAACGTGCGAATTTTGGCAGCTCATGCCACTTTAACTTTTAGTTTCAGCCAGGTTTCTAATAGAGGCGCCAGAGCAAGCTGTTGCACGCTGACAGCATGGCCGATCGTTTCGTCGTCTTCTGACTTTTATTTGTTTTTTGGCCTGATCACATAGTGTAGAAATAAACCCAAAAATGTCGTTTCTTTACAATCGATCAAATAGATGAATATTAGTAACGTTTGCATAACTCACTATCGTAGGGATCACCCATGTAGGACCCATGTTTTACATAAACCCGAAAGCGTCTGTCAGACAGTAAACAAAGTATCACAAAATTCACACTAATTGCTCGTTAATTGTAAATTTTTTTTCTGAAAATCGACATACCACCTTTCATCCAAAGTCAATAAAATCGTATTTATCTATGTTAGCAATTCTAAAGAAACAGTCCCGTTAAGACTGCCTCAAAAATGCCATGTCTTAAGCCAACCATAGTACTTGAAACGCAATCATGTCCAACGTGTATTAACAACGCTTCGGTTCTTGAAGGAACTTAGCTCAGGTGGCAGCTTTTGGATTTAACAGTTAGACAACGAAATGTAATCAATTCGTCTGCCAGTGCATTGTGTACATAATCAGCTTGCCAAAAACCAGTAACTTGTTTAGAGTTGAGGATTTGCCCCACCCAGGATACATCATCATATCGCCGCAAGCCAGCATGGCTAAAACGTTCAATAACGCTCACTTTTAGTGAAAGGTTGGCTGGTTGTTTAAGCTTATTGGCGCGTCCATTCATATGAATGATGTACGCCATATTAGTAAAAGGAAATGTTTGCTGAGAATTAATCCTGGTTGGTCGACGATGATAATAGATATATATATATATATATATATATATATATATATATATATATCCATATATATATATATATACATATATATTTGACAAGAACTTTTCAGAGACTGTTTCCCCCCAGAGAAATATTGTTAAAAACTAAGATTTATCAATGGCTTCCCAAAACACCCGACTTCCCTCCATTAAACGATTGGAACTAGGTTGTTTATCTTCTCTCAACAACCGTGTTTAAAATTGCCGAAAACACCCACAAGATCGGCCATCTATTCTGTAGGAGAGACCCTTTCAGTCACTTCTACCGAACGAAGGGCCGTGACCTCACATGTTCTGACTCCTCAATTACCAGCTCAGGTCGAATGAAAGTTCGTGACCTCACACCTGCGTACTAATCTATCGTCAGCACAGGTCGAAGTTCGTTCATAACTGAGTTAGGCGCACACGTGAAACTCTTGTACTACGATAGATCTTTGTTGAGGTAGTACAGTAAAACTTAGAGAGAGAAAATATCCGGCAAATTCTTCAAAACGTGTGCTTTCGATTGCACAGGATAGGTCAAATAATAGTTTTAGCAACATAAATGGCACGTTGATATTTTCCATTAAAACAAAAGTTCGAAGTTATCGGCTATTTTGTGAAGACGTACAAGTCAGAGGCTTTATAATAGTGCTGACTGAGTAATCAGTAGAATACACACTTAAGTAGTGTTTAGTAATAACTTAAACCTAAAATGGATTAACATTCATCTGGAATTTAGAATTTGTTCAGTTTTCGGACAATATTTTGCTTCGTAGGTCTCTTGGATTTTAAAAATTCCGACGTCATTAATTTAGTTTTTTGTTAACCTTCAAACCTTCTTATTGTCGAGGCAATCAGATTTTAAGAAAAAGTGCATAAAATTCATACTTGGAATTAAGACCTCTTTGCGAATACAGATCGCACTGATGATTTTGTATAAGACGTGGGGTGTTGGGAAGCTGGAATCCCATGCCGTTTGGCTCATTACAAGCTCATATATACAATTATCGTACTGTCACTCTTGATCATCTGGTAAGCATCTCTTCCCTTCGGAGCAAACATCGGCTTTCTTCGTTCGCCTCCCGTTGGCTTTGGTAATCCTCGGACATGAAGAATGTAATATGGGTAGCAACTTCTTGGTGTATTATCAGGCAACGTTTCGACCCAGCTTCTAGGATCGTTATCAAGCCAATGAGGGTATGAATATCAAACAGAATATTCTGTTTCTGTTTTTGGTTTTCTCTTTGATGTTCATATCTTCATTGGCTTGATAACGATCCCTGAAGCTGGATCTAAACGTTGCATAAAGGAGTTGCTATCCAAAACGTTGCCCCATAATACATCAAGAAGTTGCTACCCATATTACTTGTTTCCATTTTACTTGTTTTCTTTCTCCATGCTTGTTCAACTTCTGAATGCCACTAAAACAAGGTTCCTCGAAATGTCTGCGCTTTTTATTCAGTAAATCGACGTATTTAAGGTTGAATACAAATGGCGAAAGGGCATTCATGACAAATTATTTTGATAACGACAAAAAATAGAGAACAAAATAATTACAATTTAATGAGATGCTAAAATCAGTCATACAGTTATTTGTTTATACATGTTATTTAGCCCGGTAAACCATATCTTGTGTAACACAAATACAGACAGACGCAAAGGAAATTTCGGTACATATTTGAAATTCTGAAGTGCTTTAATTACAACTGATTATGGCTGAAAGTATTTCATTTCTTTACATTATCACTTGGATATTATGGCTTTAAATGGGCCCCAACAGGATATGAAGAGTATACGCTACCAAAATGTCCTTCAACCCGTCCAAGGATATTTGATGTACGTAAATCCCCGAAGATATCCGAGTGCACTTCTTCGCAAGAACGCTGGTGTTTGTAGATACGGTAAACAGAGATTCTAGCATACATTGTAGCAATCTTCGAGATCGACCGATTACAGAACGATATTGGCTTGGTAGAAGATGCCAAAATTTGGATTTCTTTCTTAGGTAAATTGCAATCGGCTTGTGGGAAGAGGCCTACGAGACAGACGCATCGAAAAACTAAATTATTCACGTCGAAATTAAAAACAAAACTGTCCTGTAGGTCTGTAGCCTGCGCGAACCGAAAATGTTAGATTTTCGCCGCTATAAAACGAATATACTTACACTGTAGCCTACCCGAGGCTGATATCAACTAAACACTTCATTTATATTTCTGTGGATATGGGAAACATTCTTTCTAAGTTTGATTACACTGTTGTTTTAACCAAGTGGGTTGCCATAGTGAATGACGTCACACTTCGGCTCACTATCGCTAGATGGTTTCTAATTTGCTCTGCTTGAAGAAAATATGCAGTTTCTAATTTTACTTAAAAGAAAAGTTATCACAATTTTGGCAGCTCATGCGAGTACGGTGTATATACATGTATAATCAGAATCTCAATAGAGACTGACTTACGTAGTTTTAGGCTCTATTTTGGCCGCTTACGAAAACATCGAAACTGATATTATTTTTTAGCTAAGTGTATAACCCCGGGGGTCCGTCTATATCTGTCTGGGGAAACGGGAAAACTTTTGAAGAGTAATCATTTGGTCTGCTATTACTTTCTATCCACTTAGAGATATCTCTCTGACGCAGGATAATTTACAACACAGGCTCTTTGTGAACGCGAAACTCTTAAACGAGACGGCGTTTTACAGCTACCACCTAAAACTAGGTAAATTATATACGGAATGTTTTATACATTAGATCTGAGACTGTACAGCAGGGCACCTACTAATAAAGCCGGTTGCATAAGTTCTAACTGTAACATTGTACTACTCTAGATAGTTCAATGGTAAACAACTTACCCCAGCATCCCGGAAGCTTTGAGGTCTTGCGGGAGATACATTCCAAGCGTTTCCGAGTAATTGTGCAACTTGAATAGATGTAAATTGTGTACTATGTTAAAGGGGCATGAGCTGCCAAAATGTTGATATTTTGATGTTTAAACAGAATGTTGAAATTATTGGCTATTTTTCTCAAGACGTGTAATTCAGAAGCTTTTTACTGCTTCTAGTCTCGAGAATGTACGATAAAGTATTGCTTTGAACTAACTTTGCCTTAGAATGAATGAATGGTATTCCCGGTTATTTAAATTTTTTTTACTTTTCGAACACGTTTTCGGTTCGTACAGGCCACATACTGTATGGATTTTCTTCATTCCAACGCCAATCATTTAGTTTTTCGATGGCCTTCAAAGCCTCTTACTGTCGTGACGATCAGAAATTATGATAAAAGTGTGAATTTTGGCAGCTCATGCCCCTTTAAACTTATCAGTGGTACAAATGGATCCTATAGCTCAGTTGGCAGCTTTTTCATTTAACAGTTAGACAACGAAATGTAATCAATTCATCTGCCAGTGCATTACGTACATAATCAGCTTGCCAAAACCAGTAACTTGTTTTGAGTTGAGGAGTTGCCCCACCCAGGATACATCATCATATCGCCGAGAGCCAGCATGGCTAAAACTTTCACTAACCCTCACTTTTAGTGAAAGGTTGGCTGGTTGTTTAAGCTTATTGGCGCGTCCATTCGTATGAATGATGTACGCCATATTAGTAAAAGGAAATACTAGCTGAGAATTAATCCTGGTTGGTCGACGATGAGACTATATATATATATACTTATCCCAATTCGGAGAAAATTCTAGGCCTCCTATTGGTCAGTTAGCCTCGTAGCCTCAGTGTACCCAAAGAGAGTAGATTGACAAGAGTGGCCACTTCGTCCGCGCCATGTTGAATTTGAACTGACACGATTCGACAATCTCATTCTCGCGAGACCCCCTGCTACTACGTGAACGCGACGGACCTCTCAGGCCGTTACAAGCCATTTGCCTGTGTCTGCTAAGGGGAATCCCCTTTTGCCAGAGCTGCGGAGAAATACTCTCACTACAATCACGTGACGTAGACATATAAAATAGCATGTTATACGCTGGCCTGTTCACAATCGCGGAGGGTAGAAATATAGTCCCTGTATTTCCTCAACGATAATTCAAAACTTAAGGGCGTGTACCAAAAATGAAATACAAGCCAACATATAGAATCAGATAAAGATCACGTACAAATCAATTTTGGAAGTAAGTTTGATTACCCAAATTTTGGATAAAATGGCTTGGAACGGCTCGAGAGGTCCGTCGCGTTCACGTACTAGCAGGGGATCTCGCGAGAATGATATTGACGATTCGATTATTAGGAACCTCCTTTCTATAGGGGGCGCCCTACAGTCAAATCGTGTACAGTCGGAACACCCTTCCGCTAGGGGGCCAGAAGAACATGCCAGAGATGCTGATTGGACGAAGTGACCACTCCTGTCAATCTACTCTCTTTGGAGCCAAGCAAACACGCGCAGGTGACATCAACCATCCAAACGACCACGCGCGAGTCCTTAACTCTGTAGGTACACGGAAACTGAGATATGCCGTCTGCTGTTTACAAACAAAAAATACGTAAACAAACATGGCGTCGACCGAACGAAAACTTTTCTCTGGTCGCACTGTGCGAGGAATTGTGGACAAACGGGCGAATGCAATTCCACAAAACACGGGCTATGCAACCAATTTAACCTAAAAGGTTTGGACAGTTTATAGATGAATCACAAAATCTCCATGCATTAACTGTCGCGTGAAAAAAATCATTGGCCTGCTTATTATACGCTCATTCATATGCGGTCGACGTCTTTATGTAGGCCTACTACAGATTTCGCATGTAAATGTTAGAAATTTGCGTGTTATGCTCTTCATTGTGCGCAGCACACTGGTATAACTTATAATATATACATATATATATTTGACATAAACTTGTCAGAGATTGTTTCACCCCAGACAAATATTGTTTAAAACTAAAATTTATCAATGGCTCCCCCAAACACCCGACCTCTCTCCGTTAAACGATTGGAACTAGGTTGTTTATCTTCTCTCAACAACCGTGTTTAAAATTGCCGAAAACACCCACCAAATCGGCCATCTATTCTGGAGGCGAAACCCTTTCAGAGACTTCTCCCGAACGAAGGGCCGTGACCTCACATGTTCTGACTCCTCAATTACCAGCTCAGGTCGAATGAAAGTTCGTGACCTCACACCTGCGTACTAATCTATCGTCAGCACAGGTCGAAGTTCGTTCATAACTGAGTTAGGCGCACACGTGAAACTCTTGTACTGCGATAGATCTTTTCTGGGGCAGTAAAGTAAAACTTAGAGAGAAAAATATCCGGCAAATTCTTCAAAACGTGTGCTTTCGATTGTACTGGATAGGTCAAATAATAGTTTTAGCAACATAAATGGCACGTTGATATTTTCCATTAAAACAAAAGTTCGAAGTTATCGGCTATTTTGTGAAGACGTACAAGTCAGAGGCTTTTATAATAGTTCTGACTGAGAAATCAGTAGAATACACACTTAAGTAGTGTTTAGTACTAACTTAGACCTAGAATGGATTAACATGATTACTTAGAATTTGTTCACTTTTCGGGCAATATTTCCGTTCGTACAGGGCGTAGGTCTCTTGGATTTTGAAAATTCGGACGTCATTAATTTAGTTTTTTGTTAACCTTCAAACCTTCTTATTGTCGAGGTAATCAGATTTTAAGAAAAAGTGCTGGTTTTGGTAGCTCATAAAATTCATACTTGGAATTAAGACCTCTTTGCGAATACAGATCGCACTGATGATTTTGTATAAGACGTGGGGTGTTGGGAAGCTGGAATCACATGCCGTTTGGCTCATTACAAGCTCATATATACAATTATTCGTACTGTCACTCTTGATCATCTGGTAAGCATCTCTTCCCTTCGGAGCAAACATCGGCTTTCTTCGCTCGTCTCTCGTTGGCTTTGGCATTCCTCGGACATGAAGAATGAAACAAGTAATATGGATAGCAACTTCTTGATGTATCATCGGGCAACGTTTCGACCCAGCTTCTAGGATCGTTATCAAGCCAATGAGGGTATGAATATCGAACAGAACATTCTGTTTCTGTTTTTGGTTTTCTCTTTGATGTTCATAGTCTTATTGGCTTGATAACGATCCCTGAAACGTTTCCCCATAATGCATCAAGAAGTTGCTATCCATTTTACTTCTTTTCCTTCTCCATACATGTTCAACTTATGAATGCCACTAAAACAAGGTTCCTCGGAATGTCTGCGCTTTTTATTCGGTAAATCGACGTATTTTGGGTTGAATACAAATGGCGAAAGGGCATTCATGACAAATTATTATGCTAACGACAAAAAATAGAGAACAAAATAATTACAATTTAGTCAAATGCTAAAATCATCCATACAGTTAATTTGGTTTATACATATCATTTGGCCCGGTAAACCATATATTGCGTAACACAAATGCAGACAGACGCAAAGGCAATTTCGGTAGGCCTACATATTTGAAATTCTGAATTGCTTTAATTATAACTGATTATGGCTGAAAGGATTTCATTTCTTTACATTATCGCTGGGACATTATCGCTTTTATTGGGCCCCAATAGGACATGGAGAATATACGCTATGTGTCGTTACATGGTTCGTTATACCAAAATGTCCTTCAATCCGTCCAAGGGTATTTGATGTACGTAAATCTCCGAAGATATCCGAGTGCATCTCTCCGTTAGAACTCGCTTCGTCGGCACACTGGTGTTTGTACATACGGTAAACAGAGAGTCTAGCATACACTGTAGGAATCTGCGAGATAGACCGATTACAGAACGATATTGGCTTAGTCGGAGATGCCAACATTTGGATTTCTTTCTTAGGAAAATTGCAATCGGCTTGTGGGAAGAGGCCTACGTGACGCATCAAAAAACTAAATTATTCACGTCGAAATTAAAAACAAAACTATCCTGTAAGTCTGTAGCCTGTACGAACCAAAAATGTTAGATTTTTGCCGCTATAAACCGAACATGCTTACACTGTAGCCTACCCGAGGCTGATATCAACTAAACACACTCAATTTACATTTCTGTGGATATGGGAAACAATCTGTCTAAGTTTGATTACACTGTTGTTTAAACCAAGTGGGTTGCCATAGTGAATGACGTCACACTTCGGCTCACTATCGCTAGATGGTTTCTAATTTGCTCTGCTGGAAGAAAATATGAAATTTCTAATTTTGCCTTAAAGAAAAGTTATCACAATTTTGGCAGCTCATGCGACTACGGTGTATATACAATCAGAATCTCGACAGAGAATGACTTACGTAGTTTTTGGCTCTATTTTGGCCGCTTACGAAAACGTCGAAACTGATATTATTTCTTTAGCTAAGTGTATAACCCCGGGGGTCCGTCTATATCTGTCTGGGAAAACGGGAAAACTTCTGAAGAGTAATGATTTTGTCTGCTATTACTTTCTATCCACTTAGAGATATCTCTCTGACGCAGGATAATTTACAACACAGGCCCTTTGTGAACGCGAAACTCTTAAACGAGACGGCGTTTTACAGCTACCACCTGACACTAGGTAAATTATATACGGAATGTTTTATACATTAGATCTGAGACTGTACAGCAGGGCACCTACTAATAAAGCCGGTTGCATAAGTTCTTACTGTAACATCGTACTACTCTAGATATGTCAATGGTAAAGGCCCGTTCTCACTGTGCGATTTGTAGTACCGACTTGTTGCATGCGATTCAAATGGATGCATTTGCTTAGTTGACAAATCATATCGACCAATTAAAAGCATCTATTTTAATCGCATCCTACAAGTCGGTACGACAAATCGCACAGTGAGAACGGGCCTTAATCAACTTACCCCAGCATCCCGGAAGCTTTGGGGTTTTGCGGGAGATACATTCCAAGCGTTTCCGAGTAATTGTGCAACTTGAAATGATGTAAATAGTGTCGCACTGGCGGCAGATTGAAGACGTAAAATCGAAAATCGTATTGAGAGTCATTTTGAATGCTGAAAAGATCGAACGGCCATTTTGAATTTTATTTCTTTAATCAAGAAAAGCACACAAGGTGAGGTGAGTGAACCATATAGGATCGCTCAAATCAAACGAAGTGAAATAATATTAATTGAGGCGTAAACCATCAGTCCAGAAGCCGCTCAGCTTTAGAATCTACATGTATATATAAATGATATACCTCTTTTTAACACAATTAAAAGATATACCTCTTTTTAACACAATTAGAAACTTGACTCCATGGCTATTTTAGACAAAAAGATTTTCCCTGTGCCCGTGTGTTTTAGTGCTCATAAATATATATAACTGATATACCTCTTAAGATATACCTCTTTTAAACACAATTAGAAACTTGTCTCCATGGTTATTTTAGACAAGATTTTCCCTGTACCCGTGTGTTTTAGTGTTCATAAATATATATAACCTTCTATATAAGCTTCAAGGCCACAAGAAACAATGTAACCATATGAGCAATATTTTTTTCGAACTAGACGGGGCCTTGTTGCCTCAGTCAGTAAAGTAATAGTCTCTCAGTCTGACAGAAACCTTCCACCAATGGGTTTGCTGGTTCGAATCCAACCCAGTTCAAGGACAAATTGAAAAGAAATCGCCGATGGTCTGGGGATTCCTCCACCAAAAGAGTCCGCCGCCCCACCTCCGCCCCTATTAAACCTTGCTGCCGTATAGATAAGCAAAAAAAAAAAATAGTCAATAATTTGAACATTTTTTTTAACGTCAAAATATCAACATTTTGGCAGCTCATGCCACTTTAACCAAAACGAAATGAAGATTATACACGATGTTTGTCCATAGTCTGACATACTCCTTTTTTAACCAATTAGAAACTTGTCTCATTGGTTATTTTAGTCACGAAGATTTCCAAGTGCTCGTGTGTTTTAGTGTTCATTAATATAAATTTATAAGTATAGCCCGTCCGAAACAAGATGGCGAACAGTGACGCAATCCCTTCGCCTCTCTATAGGCGGTAGAATAGAGATATGGTTTTCCATAGACTGTGATGAGCGGGGAATGTAAATATATATCTTAATTGTGTACAAAATCCGTAACAATTACACCAATTTAACACTAATTACTTTGTCCTACATATATCATATATCCTCGCTTCTGTGTCGGCTGCTGGTATGGACTATAATGAACTCAGCAATGCTTATCTCTTTCACACTAAAACATGGGCATGAGAATTTACATGGCAACTGAATTTGTCTTTTCTCTCAGTTTTTGAAAACGTGAACTATTTTGCGATTGGTAAAATGTTGAAACCACACTCTGCGTTTAGCTCAATGCCCAATCTTCTACAGGAGAGTGAGAGTCGGGGTGTGACATTTGCCAATATTGTTACCAATAGATCGGCCAGTGCTGATGATGTTGTTGACAATGATTCAACGACGGTAAGTAAGTTTCATCACCAGAGGGGAGATATATAAAAACAGCCTAGTTATCACAAAAATCGGAAAAGTTCTTACTTCAAGTTAAACCATTCTTTGTTGAGAAGTCTACCTTATTGTTTAAAATCGTCAGATTTTTCTTGTTTTATTTTTCATTTGCAGCACTTTAATGGCTTTTCAACCTTTGATAATATATATTTCTCCATATTTTATTCTAAAATACAGTCCGAAATGCCAATCTCTAGGTAGCGAGAACCTTGATGGCGATTTACGTACGTCAAATACCCTCGGATAGGCTGTCGGCCATTTTAACTATGGCGACCAAAAGGGTATCCACAAAACGAAAACGTTCCTTTGGTGTCCTAGTGGTATTGTGTAAGGAACAGAGGCTTTTTATTGGCTAACTTTCAACCTATTAAGTAATAAAGGTGCTACACAAGATGTTGTCTACCTGACTAAAACTTTTATAAAAACAAATAACTTTATGTCAGATTTTAGCAATCGACAAATTCATTACCTTTGTTTTCTATTTTTGAGGATCCGGCTACCTTTTCGGACGCCATTTTCAAAATTGCCTGCAACCTGCCACAGGGTGTTTGACTTACGTTTTGATTTACGTAAATCACCGAGGATACCCGATTGCGTCCGAGGCATGTTAAAGCCGACCGGAAACGAGCGATGGCGGCCGAGGTTTTCGCCGAATGGGCTAACGTGGACTCGCATTCTAATAGTTCCTTTGGTAAATTCCGATCTTGAAGCTGTTGGAATCAATTACTTTATAATACTCTTGATTATGATTCTGTGATTGTAGATTGTAAGTCCAGATGAAGAATTATTGGAGGCATGCGAGGTAGGAGACTTGATCAAAGTGAAGAAACTGTTGAGTGCTGAAGAAACAGTTAACGTCAACTGTGTGGATATTTTAGGACGTACACCTTTACTCATTGCCATGGAAAGAGACAACCTCCAGGTTAGTGTGATAGGTTGCTCGAATTTCACATAACTAGAAATTCACGGGACTTAAAGTGACATCAGCTGCCAATACTGGGACTTTTTCCCCAAAACTCAAACTATCAAGAGAAGTTTGAAGTACCTAAACAAACTTAAAGGATTGGTGTTGAAATACTAAAAATGAGTACAGTAAGTAACCTGTTAAAACCGAAGATGTGTGCTGAAAGTAGCCAAAGTTCAAATAGCCCGGACGAATGAGTACATTGCAGGTTTGTTTGTTCATTTCCACGATTGGTATCAACGGAAATCTATTATTTTATATGGACAATTATTTTACCTATATTCGACAGCTCATGCAACTGTAAAGACTTTCTATAACATGTGATCAAAGTATCATTTAGTAACGTGAAATCTCGCCATCAAATCTCGCATAGTACACGAAATACATCCCAACAAACTGTTCTTTAAATTTTTGCGAACACACTGATATATAATCGGAGGTGTGAATGACACGTTTTCTCCTGTCTAAAACTGGCGGGCTCTCTTGAAATATTCAGACTGGAAGTCCTTTTGCGTCAAGACGTTCATGTATCACGACGCGAAATTTGATAGTGAGATTTAACATACATCAAAATGATTCATCGGTTTTGTGCCTATACAGAGTCATTCAACTCTAATTTCTAACGTTGATTTCTTGTTACATAGGCTGAGAAGCCCCATTCGCAGACATTTGAAGCATCCACTATACAAACAATAACCATCGATGTAAAGATATAGGCACTCAATCGTGATTGTAGGGTTATTGTTTAATGACTTTAATATGTTCAGAAAGTTCAAAGGCAAAGTATTGAAAAATCAAATTTGGACATGTTTGATTCTTTATTTCAATAAAAAAAAAACGAACTTTGAAAGCACCATGATTGACATGACAACACAGTTGCTACTTGAGCTCAATCTGGCCAGGTTTTGAAGAAAACACAAAAATAATCTCTGTCAGTTTTCCTCAAAAAATTCTTATAATTGTTGTTTTACCCTTTTTTTCGTTTCAGATGTTGGATGTGCTTATTTGGAAGTCAAGTAAACGAAATATAGATACTGTTCTCCTTCACGCCATCAATCAGAGTAAAGAAACCATCGCAATGGCACTTTTGAGGCATTCACGATACATTAAAACCCATAGAGTGAATTTGCAGAGGATAGGGACAAATGTGAAGATATCAGACGGCGACTACCCGATGACTTCTAATTTTTACCTCGATACCACACCAATAATTCTAGCCTCTCAAAAGAACCTCTTCGCTGTGGTCAAACTTTTATTGATGCGAGGCGAAGTGATCCAGAGACCGCATCAGGCTTGCTGCATTTGTTGCACGTGTATCAGACGCACTAAACGCGACCGATTGCGATTTGCACATCAACGTTTAAACACATATAGCGGATTGGCAAGCGAATCATACGTCACACTGGCCAGTACTGACCAGTTTAAAGAAGCTTTTGATCTCAGAGAGGAAGTCATCAAACAGTCACGATACGAAAAATATTTCAAGGTAAGAATTCATATAGTTACTGTAGTCGCAAGCGTATGGCTCATGTCGATCGATGTCCATTGATTGATTGATTGATTGATGTTTTTCGACACAATCAAGATTATTTCACTTATATGGCGGCGTAGCCAGGTTTAGTGGCGGAGACACCCGGGCTCATTGCCTAGAGGAAACCTGACAACTTGAACTGCTGTGAAGACTTCATGCAAGGGCAGTTCAAAGAAACAGAGTAAAAAAAAACCCATCCGTTTGGGAAGGTTATACAATTGACCGTCAAGCAGTTTTGATGTTGATCATATTTAATTAAAATGCGTCCCTTTACCTGTGCGATTTTCCATATTTAGATGCCCAAGTACATAATTGATAGCTGACTCAAATTATATACAAAATATCGGTTACGCAATTCACATTATGAAAGGATTGATTGATTGATGCTTTACGCCACATTCACTTACATGGCAGTGTTGCCTTCTTGAGAGGAGGAGGTTACTGGTCAGGCGATCCACCATTAAAATATCTATAGGCAAATATGGACTACAATGAATTTTAAACGTTTCTATTGGGTTGAAATTTAAAAGCCTTAGTTGAATACAGGTGTTTCTCATAGCTAATAGTTGCAGTATCTAAGATGCCATTATGTGTTTATGCTATTTAATTTTTATAATGTTTATCTACAGTAAAATGTGAAAATCCGCCTTATATATTCATACTTTACAGAAGGAATACCAGACCTTGGCCGATAATTTAGGGAAGTATGTGGTCAAATTGTTAAATGAAATACGGGGTTCGGATGAATTGGATCTTGTGTTGAACAAAGTTGACGAAGACGAAGGCAAGGAGTTCGAACCTCTAGCAAGAATCCGTAGAGCTATACATATAGGAGAGAAAAAAGTAAGTTGAGTCACAACATGTGTACGGCTTTAATGAAATACCCGGGGCTACGGTTTATTACAATACACCCCCCCCCCCCCCCCCCCACTTTTTAACACAATTATAAACTTTTCTGCATGGTCATTTTAGTCAAGAAGATTTTCCCTGTACCCGTGTGTTTTAGTGTTTATAAGATTCTAACTGACTAAGGCCAAACTCATGCCTGTCGTTAACCTAATGAAATATAATGGGTTGTGGTTTATTATAACAACTTATGATTAGGTATAAACGTCTAAATTATATGCATCTCCTAAGCACCGCGAACCACGTAGATTTAATAGTAAAGCAAATTGCGTAGAAGAGTAAACTGGCCTCTTTGTCAGGAAGAAAACTTTGGGCAATTCTCTCATACAGATCAATTAAGTGGAAACCCATTCAGGGGAAATATAGAGGAGGCAAAAATGGTTATGTCACAATTTTACCACAAAACATATTCAATTTCATATTCATCTTGAGACAGATGTCAGTATATAAAAGTATAGGACACTTAACAATAATACCGTGTTATGCAAGGCACAGTCAATATACGTGAGTTGAGTTGACAAAATCGGACAACGCCACCTTATAAGTGAAACAATCTTAAGTGCCCTCAAAATGAATTTATGAATGGATGGATTAATGGGTGAATGAATCAATAAATAAATAAATAAAAAAAAAATGAATGAATGAATTATTGAATGGAAGAATGACCAATCAATCAATAAATAAATCAATTTGACAATCACTCAATCAGCCAAATTACCAACCAAACAATCAACCAATGGATCAATTTACCAATAAATCTATCAACTCAATTTTGCTTGTTTTAGTTCGTCACGCACCCCAGTTGTCAGATGAAACTAACAGAGTTGTGGTATCAAGATTCCACGTTCCTACAGAGAGCCCATTGGCTGACTCGGGTCCCAATATTCCTTCTCTTCATGGTCGTCTACCCATTCCTAGCCATTCTGTATATATTCATTCCAAACACAGAGGTAATTGAAGACTATCAAGTATTTTTGGAAAATCCATTAGTTTATAATGCTAATCTAAAGAAGCATGTGCTGACAACATGTTGCTATATTTCTATTTAAACGAAATTATCAAGTTCTCTGTTTTTTTCGTAAAAAGTTTAATTTACAAGCTTTGCAGTGATTCTGATCTCGATAATATACCGGTAGGTCGCTGTAGTGTTAAGATAGCATTTAATCGTTGCCGGTATATGGACTAACGTGGGTTCCGGTTATTATATCCACTTTCAAAGTTAAGAGGGGGTAGAGGCCTACTGGAATTGCCATGTTCTTCAGTCCGTCTGCCTGTCAGTCCGTCTGTATACAAAACATTGCCCAGACTACTACTTCTATGTTGTACAGTTGTGTCATTTGTAAGCTGCAATCATCATCAGGGAAATTACTGAATTAGTAAATTAAGCGACATTGATTGACTCGGAAAAAATTCCGGGCAACCCTAAGTCGTGAGTTCGATTCTCCTCCTGGCCCGGAATTTTTTCCGGGTCAATCAGTGTCGGTTAATTTACTAATTGTGTCATTTTTGCATTCGAAGTTTGCTGTGCATTTATTTTCAGAGTTATTGCCCTTGTATAACTTTTGTCAGGCAAAATTGACACTTCTTCAGTAGTTCAATGCCCATTTGTGTCACCTGAGCAACTGCCCTTTGATAACTTTTGTCAGACAATGTTGACACATATGCTTGTCTGAACTATTTCTTCTATAGTCTTCATGTGATTTTATGTACATTTTGCCTGCGGTGAACAGTTGTGCATTCAAAATTTGTTGAGTTATTTCCCTTGAACAACATTTGTCAAGAAAAAATTACACATGCATGTAGGACAAGTTGTGTAGATTTGATAGTTGGTCAATGGGATTTTTACGTACATCTTTTAAAGGCCCACTTGCCGCCGTAGCCTGTTAAAATTTGCTAAGAAAACCATGACCATTTACATGAGCTTACTACGACTAATACAACTAAACTTAAACATAGGACACATAAAACGTGTCTAGTTAGCTTTAGAATGTAGAAATGGGGTGAAAAACAAACGAAGAATCGAAGCCTGATTACAACAACAACGATCAGTGTCGGTCAACTTTCGTGTTGGATTACCCTCATTTCAGGCCTTTTTATCTGTGGTTAACACTCAAACAATAATCAGCAGGCTTTTCCAGTCGCTGTTAACCGATCGTCAGTCTGTATTTCTCAGATAAATAGGCCTACGTAAAATTACACTGTGCCGTTAGTTCACTCACTCGACTGAAACATAAAATCGCCAATAGGGGGCAGTGTGGTTTGTTAACGTTACGGGCACCTAACAATTCAAATTTTCAAATTCAAATTAAACATACAAAGTGACGTCCAAACTTTTAAATTTTGGTAAAAATAGAAAGTTCCTAACTTATATTGTCTGGGAAAAATACAGAAAACGGACTTTTTTTTTAATGTAAACAAAATTCCTGATTTTCGCGGCAAGTGTGCCTTTAAGATTGATATATAAGCAAAGCTCCTATTTCGCTTAGATTGGCTTATTCTGTTTCAACGAAATTTTCCCTTCATTTGACAGTTCATCCATTTAATACTTATTCATAAATTGTTATTTTATGTGAATGTCTTTCGTCCTATATAACGTTACATGTTACATTAACCAACGCTACATGTATTGTATTTGCAGTTTTTAAAAATCATCAAGACTCCAGCCGTTCGTTTTACAGCTCAGGCTTACAGCTTCCTGCTCTTCTTGGTAACGATCATTGGTTGGAGTCTGAGCTACGAGCCAGGCAGTTATGTCAAGTTTGATTTTAGGGGCCACAATGTATCGCATTTCTTTCGAGGGGAAGGAGGTGAATACATTATCCGAGAACCGCAGCTGGATATATTCGAGAAAGTCATATTTATTTGGACCTGTGGTATGTATAGGATTGTGCGGCTTTTAATATATTCGTTGGCTGATTGATTGATTAAAGTTTTACGCGGCAATCATTCTTTCATTTATATGGCCGCGTTACCAGGTTTTTTAAACGACTCTTTATCCGGAGAAAAACGTACCTTCAGCGAGCATTTGACAACTCTCCCACATAAGGCGATCGGATGATTGATTGATTGTTTGGTGTTTTACGCCGCTCTCAAGATTATTTCGCTTATATGACGGCGTTGCCAGTTTTATTGTGGGAGGAAACCGGGCTCTATGCCCGGAGGAAACCCACGACCTTCCGTTGGTAACTGGCAGCCATCCCACATAGGTCGTTCGAGTGATTACCCAGTCAGAAAATTTTCCATTTTTTTGGACTGAGTGGGATTCGAACCCGCGACCCATTGGTGGAAGGCTGTTCGGATTGCGATCGAATGAAAAACCACATTGATTTTTATTTTTTTCCTTTTTTCTAAATGGGATTCGAACCCGCGACCCTTTTCGAACTCTTTGTTCAGACTGAGAGATTGTCGATGGTCAAGACTATTAAGCCGCCTATGCTTCCCTCCATTTTGGAGAGGGAAGACTAGTGACTTTATGGAGATATGATGGAAGGACACAAAACCGGATGACAAAGACCACCCATCCCAAAATAGTAATGACGAAAAAAATTATGTAGGGTCTAAAACTCAAATCACTCCCTTGAAGGCGAGACTATAGCATATCATGCCTGTGAAATAAAATAAGCTGCCAAATGTAGGAAACATTTCATTATAAACGAACTGTTGGTCATTTCGACCCCCCCCCCCCCCACACACAAAATAATGGCTTTCTGTTGATACCAATCTTGCAGACATACGTATAGGCAGTTATATAAGCAGGAAACCGTGCAACCTGGCTTTATCAAATTTTATTCGTATCCGTTTCGTACGGGTTACTGATTGAATAAATACGTTTTACTTCAGCGTCAATCCATTAGTTTTTCAAGACACTTCAAACGCGGAACTTAGCTTGACCATGGCCATTCAGATGGCTTGAAGTTCATGAAAAAACTAAATGATTGGCGAGGAAATGAGTGTTATAAAAGTAACGAAGATTGAAATTATTTGGATGATAGTCCGTTGATTGCGAAAGAATTATAAATGTACGATATGCATAATATATTCCTTAAAGGATAATGAATGTATGATATATTCATTTCAGGTTTATAAATGTACAATATATTCCTTAAAGGATAATGAATGTACGATATATTTATTTCAGGTTTATAAATGTAGAATATATTCCTTAAGGGATAATGAATGTACGATATATTCATTTCAGGTTTATAAATGTACAGTATATTCCTTAAAGGATAATGAATGTACGATATGTTCATTTCAGGTTTATAAATGTACAATATATTCCTTAAAGGATAATGAATGTACGATATATTCATTTCAGGTTTATTGTGGATGAAATGTGAAGATATATATAGAAGAGGGATTTGTCAGCATTTTTCAACTATTTACAATGTCCTCGACATGCTAATGATTATTCTGTATTTAATCTGTTACTTTCTCGGAATTCTCGTCGTTATTAAGGTGAGCATGATATCATCAAGGATAAAAATTATTTAGAGATAACTTCTTGGTTAATTAGGGACGACGTTTCGATGACGTTCCAAAATGCTATGACCTTTTGGTTCTCCAAGAAAACCCTCATGGAGCATAACTCACCATATACTTTCAATCTGTTTATCATAATAAAAACAATTATGTTTAACTTCCAGCCAGTCAAGCCAAAACAAAAAGCCACATCATTTGAAATTATATACTTATTATGACGTAAAGAAAAATATTTGAATACATTTTATAACTTATTTAGAGGTATAATATCAAATTGCTATTGATGTTTTCGCTACACTCAAGATTATTTCCTTTACATGGCGGCGAGGCCAGCTTTAGTGGGGGAGGAAACCGGGCGATTAGGACCTTTGGCGAGTACCTGACATCACCTATACGAATAGTGACCGAGTGAAAACCCGAGTGCACTTTCTATATTTTATTTGGTCTGTGAGAGATTCGAAACCGCAAACTAACGATGGGTTGATTGATTGATGCTTTACGCCGCACTCAAGATTATTTCACTTATATAGCGGCATTGCCAGGTTTAGTGGGGGAGGAATCCGGGTGCATTGCCCGAAGGAAACCCGCGATCTTCGGCGAGTACCTCTTCCACATACGGCAACCGAGTGGAAAATCCATTCAGAATTTTTTCAATTTTTATTTGGTCTGTGTGTGATTTGAACCCGCATCGATGGAAGGTCTGTTTGGGACTGAGGGACGATCATTCTAACCCACTGGGCCACCGACCCCCGTCCCCCCCCCACTATCGATGGAAGGTCTGTGTTAGACTGAAAGGGTATCACTTTGCAGACTGGGTCCCCATTGCATGACTCAAAAATAACGACCCCGTCACTCTTATTTACTTTATTCTATTATTAATTTGTTGTATTGTATTTTGTTGATGTTTCTGTAGTGCAGTGAGAGTTTAGAATATTTCCAAAACGACCCGACAGCTTTCCACCACCTGGAACAGCTTAACGAAGCCGCCATACAGAAATTCTACTGGATAACACCGGGTAAGATAACATTTCGGCATAAGACTTGACGCCTGCCCAGTAGTATCGGTAATCATATCGGTAATCAAATTGAGTCGTCGTATGCGGTAGAGTTGCCAGGTACTCGCCGAAGGTTGGGTGTTTACTCCTGGACAATGAGCCCGATTTCCTCCCCACTATATCTGGGAACGTCGTCCTATAAGGGAAAGAATCTTGAGTGCGGCGTAAAACATCAATCAATCACTCAATCAATCTAAATGTCTGGAGCATTTTATCTGATAAGAAAATTATAGTGGCATTATCTGCCGAAATTCGTGCTTTTCTATAAATTTGTTTTGTAAAGGCATTCAGATGGTTTGAAGTTCATGAAAAAAATAAATGATTGGCCAGGAAATGAGTATTATAAAAGTAACAAAAATTAAATTATTTGGATGATAGTCCGGATTCTATGCCCAGATGTAAATCTGCTTTTATGCCATGATGTTTACCGTGTGTTATGTCCAAATTTAAACCAGATTTTCTGCATAAACGAAAGGCTTACCGAATGAAAGCCATTTTTGTCTAGTTATTTTTGTAGACATTTTTAACCAGTCCCAGAGGATTTTAAGATGACATAAATATGTTTGACTTACTTGTAGATCGTTATGTATGGGAGACTTGGGACCCGGAACATTTGAGCGAGGCAGCCTTTGCTATTGCTAATGTTCTTACCTTTTCACGTATCTCATATCTTCTCGCGGCCAACGAGATCTTGGGACCACTGCAAATATCACTCGGCAGAATGACATACGTAAGTCTACATTCTTATCCTACATCATTTTATATCATTAAACAGAAACCTGTTATTGATAGTTGAGGGATTACTCGAAAATTAATAATTTCGTTAAAATCTGCTCAGCTACACGTCAATCACTGGTTTACTATATTCCTTGTTAGAGTGCAAATGTTTGGTCTTCAATACCTACAATGTATTCTAAGAAATCAGTTTTAAAAATGGCGTCATCGAAAAATAATGATCGTCAGTAAACAAAAATTAAATAACCAGGACTACTAATCATTCATTCCAAGCCGAAGTTAGTTAGACGCCTTGGGAAAATAGCTGATGATTCCCACAATTGAAGAAAACCAAAAAACAAAACATTTGCACCCTGTAGTATCTCTAGACCTGGAAAGCTCTACGTGTGTTTTTATTCACTTATCCAATAAAAGCGTTTACACTTGGGCTTTCAATATATCTCCACCTATCGTCTACCCTATTCTGTTTGACATCTTTGATACATTGGCTTCTTTTTCTTTACAGGACATATCCCGTTTTACAGTGCTATTTCTAATTATACTTACTGCTTTTATTGTTGGTATTGACAATCTACTCTGGCATTATGAGTCGAACATGCAAACCAAGGTACAGCTGCAAGCACATTCCGTGGCTAAAGTTGGACAGAACTTCGGCAGGTACAGTAAAAAATACCCAACCAGGAACAGTTTGATTGATTGATTGAATAATGGTTTACGTCGCACAAAAGATTATTTCAATTTTATGATTATATGTTATAAAAAAAACCCCGTCCTTCAGCGAGTGCCTGACAACTCATTCATATCGAGATCGAGTGAAAAATCCTCTCAGAAAATGTTTCAATTTCTATTTGGTCTAAATTCGAACCTATGCCGCGTCGATGGATGGCCTGTGTCGGACTGAGGGAGCCACCGCGGCCCCATGGGCAGTTTTATGCATCTTCTTCTGAAACTGAATGTCAAAGAGCTAGTTCAAACGAGATATACGTAGTGTTAAACCACACGTAAATATATATACAAAGGGTTCCAGAAAATTCTACTGACTGAGGTCAAGCTCCTGTCAGTCGTCAACCTAATGAAACATCATAGGTTTACTTTATTACAACAATTTATGATGGGGTATAAAGGTCTAAATGATATACCTCTTTTTAACACAATTAGAAACTTGTCTCCATGGTTATTTTAGACAAGAAGATTTTCCGTGTGTTTTAGTGTTCATAAATAAATATATATTCAAATTAGAAAATGTACAAATTAATTACTTGTTAGTATTTCTATAAGGGAGACACATATGGGCAAAATTGATTAGTTTGGATCCCTGAATCAAACACAATTCTGTACAAACCAGAAGTTTTACATTATTTTCAGAGAGAATTAGAATGGTAAACAATGGTTTAAATTATCTAAAATATTTTAAAGACACAATCTCCGCTAAAATCCAGAATATAGTTAGCAATAAACCACTGAAAGGTTTCGGGGTTTTCCTCAGACAAAATAAACTAGGAACTTTCCAAAGTTTTGGCACCATTTTGTATTTTGAAATTGAAAATTGTTATTTACCCGCAATGGTAAAGCAACTCCTCGTCTGGACATGCTCACAAACGCACTAATGATTAGAACCGTCCAAGTTAGCTAACTATACAACAGTTTTACGAAAATTATCTGAGAAATACAAACACAGGACACAAGCCTGCCGATAAATTTGAGATGTTTAACGACCCAACATGACGTCATGAGTGTAATCCAACATGCCCGTTAGAAGGGTTAAACTTAATTGGACATATATAATGTGCCCCATGTTTAATTTTACCTTGTATAACAAACATGAATTCACATTGTTCGATCCAGAAATGTAAACCGGTAAACGCTTATAACATTTTGTCATTGTTATGCCGAGAACAATTCATCGAATTAATAGCAAAACATTTCTTAAAGAGGGAAGGGCCATCAGGTTGGCTAAAACGAATTTTCCCACACATGGTATTATTTTTCCCGGAAAGACGAATCCTAGAAGATGCCTCTGTCCAAATTTCATGAAAATCCTAACGTAGGTTTTCCCGTACGAATTAATTTTTCAAAGGGGGGCCCTACCAATTATTACAAAATATTTGAAAAACCGCCCAGATCCTCCCCGAAGTTACTGACATGCACATGCGCACTTCATTGTAAACAGTGTTGAAAGGCAAAAGCCTGCCGAGCAAAGTTGGAGAGAATGACTCGAAGAAGTTGAGTGTTAATGACGGTAAAAACAAAACAGAGGCCGTAATATCCACAAAGTTTTCACCCGAAAGCAGTTTGGAATACCTTTACTGACATTAGTGGATATGAAAAGGAGAGAAACAATGAGGATCGGGCGATAATCTGGCTTGCCTTCTTCGCTGCACTCAGGCGTCAACACAACGGTGCCTCTCACTCAGTACAGGTCTGTCAAATCTTCATTTTATCTTGTACAGTTTTATGTAGGCCTCGTGTTACAAACAAAATTTAGCTTAACTTTATTTCTTTTCAATTTCATGCAGGGTGATGTATTGGTTAGATCATTAGTTATTGATATTTCATTCGCACAAACTAGCTGACAGTGAGAGTGAGTGGTAGTACTTGTACAATCAATGTTGTTGTGGTTGCAGGAAAGTTTCAATAAACAATACATGTATATACCGTATATATATGTCCAACCTTGCGTTTACTCACTGGCCTGCCAGAATGATATTAGTCTATGTGCTGCAAATGTCATCACTTTGAGCTCTGTTTTGTGAATTTGTCACTACATACTTTCATGGTATGGTTATTTCAGTTCAGAGTTAACACCTTAGCCCATCCCCAGGTGACTATCCTGCCATTCTGTCAGTGTTGTATTCTTTTGTGTATGACATAAAGCACCTAGTAAATCTGATATTTATTTTAGCACTGTAACTAAGAAAACCTTGTTTTAGTACTATTCCTATTTTTTATATTTTGCAGTGATATGAAAACAAAAGATGGAGCTGTAGGCCTATGGATTGTATTCTGTTGGGGAAGTGCTAAAAAATTGACTGAGGCAGAAATGAGGAGTTATTAAGATGTGGCTCACATACATTTAAATCTGTGCCAGCGTATTGACATTACAACTTCAACCTTACTCATTAGCGATGGAAAACCTTGCGAGATGGAGTATTAATTTGTTTTTGAAATAATCATTTTTGACTGGTCATGATGTTTAATTTCTAATCATCACCACTAGACTAGACTGCTAAATTCAGTGACATTAACTGAAAATGATTTCTACCTGGATATAGACATGTTTAAAATATGTCAAAACCAACGTTTGGTGGACTGGTAGTTATGGAAAAGCATATGCTTAGTGTACACATATTAAATTTGTTTTTTGGTGATTGACTTCACATTTAAATGCTGGAATTGTCAGAATAAAACTGTGTTCTTAACAAAGAACCTGTACGATAAATAATCTAGTCGGATATGTTTTATTTTGAAAATCTTCTGCAAATAATCTGAACTAAAATCATCTTTTAGGTTCTTAGGAAACATTCCACCAATTGGTTTTGATTTCAATTCCCACTTTCTTTTAAAAATGCTGGCTTGGTTTACAACTTGATAACTGGCCGAATGTGCTATGTTGTTATGGATAGTCAAGGGGTTTCCTCCCCAATAAACCTAGCTAGGCCACCTTATAAACGAAATAGTCCTGAGTGTGAAAAATCTATTCAATTTGGACTGAATTGGATTCGAACTTGGGACCCACTTGTGGAAAGCTGGTGATGATGTGAGAATCATCACTACACACAATCTCCCTTCTTCAAGCAAAGAAGGGGTCTCCGTGGCTCAGTAGGTAGAGCTTTGGACGCTCAATCTGAACAGCCTCCAACAATGGGTCGCGGGTTCGAATCCCACTCAGTCCAAAAAATTGGAAAATTTTCTGACTGGGTTTTCACTCGAACGAACTATGTGGGATGGTTGCCAGTTACCAGCGGAAGGTCGTGGGTTTCCTCCGGGCATAGAGACCGGTTTCCTCCCACAATAAAACTGGCAACGCCGCCATATAAGCGAAATAATCTTGAGCGCGGCGTAAAACAACAAACAATCAATCAAGCAAAGAAAGGCGTTCGGCTCAGTTGGCAGAGTGATAGTCTCTTTGTTACTAGGTACTTACCGAATGTTGGGTGTTTCCTCTGGTCAGAGCCCAGTTTCCTCCTCCACTAAACTTGGCAATGCTACCATATAAGGGAAATACTATTCAGTGTGGCATAAATATCAATCAATCAAAGAAAGAAGAGACCTCGGCTCAGTTGGCAGAGTGATAGTCTCTTTGTTACTAGGTACTTACCGAAGGTCGGGTGTTTCCTCTGGGCTCTGGGCAGAGCCCAGTTTCCTCCTCCTTTAAACTTGGCAATGCTGCCATATAAGTCAGGTAATATTCAGTGTGGCGTAAACATCAATCAATCAAAGAAAGAAGGGGTCTCTGTGGCTCAGTTGGCTAAGTGATAGTTTTTCAGTCCGACAAACACTTTCCGTTCATGGGTCGTGGGTTCGAATCCCACTCAGACCAAATAAAATTTCAAAATTTCTGAGTAAGTTTTTCACTCTGTCTGCCTATGTGAAAGAGATACCAAGTACTCGCTGAAGGTTGGGTGTTTCTTTCGAGAAGAGCTCCATTCCCCTCTCCAGTAAACTTGGCAACGCCACTATATAAGTGAAATAATCTTGAGTGTGACTAAAAACACCAATCAATTAAACAAAGAAAGGACCTCAATGGCTCAGTGGGCAGAGCGATGGATTCTCAGTTTGACCCAGGCCTTCCATCTATGTGTCGACTCGCGGCCTCAGGTCAAATAAAATTGAAAAATCTCTGTGGGTTTTTCACCCTGTCGACCAATGTGGAAAACTTACGAGGAACTCTCCAAAGGTCAGGGGTTTCCTCCGACAGAGCCCAGTTTCCTCCCGCACTAAACTAATTTTCTGTGCAGCATAAAACATCGATCTATCAAACAAACATGGGACCTCGCTGGCTCAGTGATGGTTTCTCAGTGATTCAGACATTCAAGTCATGAGTTGCAGGTCGAGTCCAACTCCGACCAAATAAAATTGAAATATTTCTGAGTGAGATTTTTCCTCAATCGCCGTATGTAGAAGAGTTGACAGGCAATTGTCGAAGGATCAGGATTTTCCTCTCACACTAAACCTGGCAAGGCTGCCATATTAGTGATATAATCAGCAATCCATCAAACAAAGTAGAAATGAAAACAAAATCTTTCTTTTTGTTATACATGTATATTTTATTTTTTTAAATGGACAGGAATCAAACTTTTTGATTCGTTTATTATGTTTGAAACCAAATATCATTGATGAGCCTTATCATAACTTACGTACATAGCAAATGTATTATAAAGTCTCTTCCTAATAGCCCAAATAAGAAATTGGGCTTTCTTTTCTCACCCATTCCTTTTACTGAATTGTCTGTGTTGTTTATAAATAATCAGATCTGTACACTGGATTCCATTCAATTTTGTTTTCTTTGATCTTGCTCTTGAAGCAACTGAGAAATCTTTGAAACCTTGCATTAGTTTTGAATTATCCTCCAGTCAAGTTGTTCAAGACTGTTGAAAAAATAAACAACAGTGCACTGTCATTATTATGTAGTGAATTTTTTATAACATAAATTATAAAGTTTTATTTTAGATGATGGAAATCAAACCTTGAAGATGCATTTAGAGCAGTTTTACACCAAGTATTATACTGAATGGTTTTCTATGTCACACTCAATGTTATTTCATTTATATGATTTATTGATTGTTTGGTGTTTTACGCCGCACTCAAGATTATTTCACTTATGTGGCGGCGTTGCCAGTTTTATTGTGGGAGGAAACCGGGCTCTATGCCCGGAGGCAACCCACGACCTTCCGTTGGTAACTGGCAACCATCCCACATAGGTCGTTCGAGTGAAAACCCAGTCAGAAAATTCTCCAATTTTTTTGACTGGGTGGGAATCGAACCCGCGACCTATTGGTGGAATTCATTTATATGACTTTGTTGCAAATTTAGATCGAGAGGGGTACATCATTTAAAATGTTCTCCGTATTACATACAGTTTGACTTTTGATTAATTGGAGAGTAGACCAAATACCCACAAGTGGGGTGGATTGGAATGACTTGACAAGTAAAATACCATTCTTCAAGTATATAGATGATTTGTAAATATACAAACCTATTACTTACTATACTATTTACGAAATTAAGCCTCTTGTATATGTACTTACTATTCGTATGCTTGTCCATTTGCATTCCACATTTACTACCTGTCCCACAATGCCAGTCAGTCACAGAACAAATCCACGCTTAGTTAGACTCAGAGTTAGAAGTTAGACCAAGACTGGCAAGAGTAGAAATAAAACAGATCGAGACGACGAGAGACTAGAACGTTTGTGGAACGTTGTAGAACGTTTATTGGCTTCTAATTTCACCTTCAAATAAAACAAAAAATCACCAATAGTAAGGAAGTACAGGACAGATATAAATTGCCTTTTTTTAATAAGCTAAAACCACTGTGAAATAACACCGACACTCGATTTCGATCGACGTGTCGTTGTTGTTGTGATGTGCACACACTCAGCTTGCACTACGAGGCTGGTATTTCATTTAATCATCCAAAGATTAGTCAGCCGCAAATCTACGTTGGTTGCATAATTCCGATTATTCGACAAAACAACAAGAAATCAAGTGAAAATCAACTTACGCTTTGATATTCCTTTGTATTCAAACAGCTCCTTTCAAACATGTGACTTTGTTATGACAAGCAGACGGAAGACTCTACTGCGCATGTCAAGGCGGAGACTATAGAAATTCGTTTCGATAATTGACAGATGAACTTCATGAAGGAAGTTTAATTTTTACTCTAATTACTTAATTAAATCAATGAAACATTGGGTCATTAGTTAAGTTTGCCCACAACTCTCATTTACCACTAAAAACTATTGTGATTTGGACAAAGCCTATAACTTTACTGAAGCTCGTGGCCCTTCCCGCTTTAATGTAATGATCTTGCATGACCGATATGTCGGTTTTTAGAAATCCATTCCTGTCCCCTTAATGCCAGTTTTATGTTTCAGTCCCGAGAAGACGTTTCGTTCGGTATTTTGGGTGACGTTTGGACTTGTGGAATATGATATAATCGACATGCATCCGTACGAGAACAACTTAACTCAGAATATTGCTTACATTTTATTGGGCGCCTATATGGTATCAGTCGGGCTGGTGATGCTCAACATGCTGATCGCTATGATGAGTCGATCCTTTGATCAAATAGAGGTAAGAAATATGTCTAGGCTATTTAATTATCTGGCAGTTTCAAGTTTCCGATTTTCTATTCATCAGACAACAGAACGTTAAAATGAGATATCGCTTAAGTTTGTTGTGGTTCTCCGTTGACCTTTAGATTATTAGAAAAATACAGAGTGATCAATCTCGGATTAACGACTGCAAGTCGACTTTCCGCCAAAAATGTACATTTAATGAGTTATTTAGGGAATCCCGTGTTGCTATTGTTTTCTGTCTGACAATCAGTAAACAAACAGCCGAAAGTAGACAACACGCGGAGCCACAAAGAACAAAATTCAAGTAGGCAGGATGTATAAGTGCATTTTATGGTTTTTACTTTAACAAAACTCAAAGTGTCTTAAAGTACACCTCAGATATGATTTATAATTTCGGTTGATAAAAATGGTTTCAAGGAAACGTTCCCTATATTTAGCACATAAAAAACAATAATAAATCAGCGATGACGTCTAGATTTTCTGTTTCTTTTTTTCCAGCAAGATGGTGATATAGAATTTAAATTTGCGAGAAGTAAACTGTACTTGGAATATATAGAAGGAGGCACACCACTGCCAGTTCCACTGAATGTCTTTCCCACTGCTAACACTTTCAGAAAACATCTCCGGAAAATTCCATTTGCTGCTAAGTTTTTTCACTTGTCAGAAAAAGCTAAGGTATTTTTGAAATGCATGAGCTATTTGAATTTGAGAATAACAATAACCTTGCAAGGTTTTTTACTGTATCCGATACAGATTTTGAGATGTACTTTATTCCTCGAAAGGGAAAAGATAATCGACTAGAATTCTAGATATTGTATAATTGGCTTTATGTTTTTATACATGTAAATAAATAAACGAACTATAGTCGCGATAAGACTAATATAATGTTGAAGGCTACCTTAAATCTTCTCTCACTGCCTTACTGTTATTAGGACTGAATGTTTACTGGACGTGGGTCGTTTTTATATAAATAGAAATAAATGAGTTGAAGCAACTTGAGGTGAATTGTGAACTCTTTGTCAGAATAAAGCCGGATAGATTACACTTATCACATAGTCATCGCTTATTGGCCAATCAAATGAACGGATTCTTGGAAGGATCTGTATAACGTTCTGAAAGGGATGACGTAGGAAAAAAACACTTATTGATCAGGTGGACTTTCAAGACTTTATCATAAGCTAAGCTATTTTTTTAACTGATCTCGCAATATGATAAATTGGATTTGGAAATAATGATTTTTGCATATTAATTTTTATTACAGACATCGGACATTAGCACACTGAGTGACCGATCTCGATATAGAGGGATGCCCAGGAAGCCTTCATCTGGCGTTGCACAATCGGAGGTTTTATATTCGCTTTATGAGGTAGGATAATTTTCACAAGGGCTCGGAATAGACCGATTTCTTAATGACGTCACTGGTAAATTAGGATGGAAAACATGGCGATTTTCTTGTTTTCGTCTCATTGTTTTCTTATTTTCGTTTGGCCGCACACTCCATTGACACTCCAGTTACTATCAATATATATAAATAATGTACCTGAAAACACGACATTTTGGCTCTCAAACTTAGTGTTTTGGTTATTCTCGCCTTTATTTGACCAAGCGAAAACGCAAAATAAGAAATGGCACAAACCAGCCACCATATAATACAGTACGAATGGTCATGTGCGTTGTGGCTTTAGTAAAATCCCTCCACAGTAGAATTTGAAATTAGATTTATTCCCATACATGGGCATGTTATTTAAAAAAGAACTCGACTTCAGAAATATACCTGCCCATAAATACGTGTTTAATTGTTACTTCTGTAAAAAATAGTAAACAAAACCAACAGCTTTCTTCAAATAAAAATGATTTTCTCTCTAAAACGAAACTTATATTAATCAAGCTTTCACAATAAAGCAAAACCCACTTTATATTTCAATTATATAGTTAACAGGTTGGCCTATTGGAGAAAAGAGCGTATTAATACTTAATCTAAATACAATTGTTTTTCATCCGACAGCATGCAATGCAGAGAATTAGAGATCGGTTTATATCAGAAGTGACAAGGATGGATGATGATGAGACGGAGAAAAAAAGTAAGTCACTTTGTCAACACTAATCCTAATTTTACTCCAGCCGCACAGCCAGCAAATTAACCAACCAACCAATCAGCAAACTAACCAACCAATCAACCAGCAAACCAACCAACTAATCAACCAGAAAGCTAATGGACCAATCAACCAACCAGCAAACTAACCAATCAGCAAACTAATCAACCAATCAACCAGCAAACTAACCAACTAACCAATCAACAAACCAACCAACCAATGAGCCATCAAACTAACAAACCAACCAACCAACTAATTAGCAAACTTACCAATCAGTGCTGAACATCTATGTGTAATAAAATACTTCAATGTACAGTGAACCAAATAAGTTGTCACGAATAAAACGTCTGTGGCTGACTCTTAGTTAGGCTCGAAGTGGGCCCAAGGAAGATGCCTGTGTTATTTTTGGTGTACTCTAATAGCTGGGACTTTTTTCGATGTGATACGATTAGACGCAAGCTTGAGAGCTCTTATTAAAGGCACACTTGCCGCGAAAATCAGGAATATTGTTTACATTAAAAAAGAAAGACCGTATTCTGTATTTTTCCCAGACAATATAAGTTAGGAACTTTCTATTTTTACCAAAATTTAAAAGTTTGGACGTCACTTTGTATTTTTAATTTGAATTTGAAAATTTGAATTGTTACGTACCCGGAACGTAAACAAACCGATCTGCCCCCTATTGGCGATTTTATGTTTCAGTCGAGTGAGTGAACTAACGGCACAGTTTGTTTTTCACCCCATTTTTACAGTCTAAAGCTAACTAGACATGTTTTATGTGTCCTATGTTCAAGTTTAGTGGTATTAGCCGTAGTAAGCTCATGTAAATTGGTTTTCTTAGCAAATTTAAACAGGCTACGGCGGCAAGTGTGCCTTTAATTTAAAATATATTTAAAGTAATGTTTTTTTTCATTTTTTTTTCAATTTAACCAACCAAGTTGGATATATAGATTTAAGAATGAATCCATATTTCTAACACGATTAATTCAATTTTTTTTTCTTGTTTCCCACATAAACTTCCAAAATGAACTGTCCAATCGACATGCTCCATGTCATTTCACTAAAATGTTGCTATTGTATTTTGTATCATCACAGCATCTGAGGTATTGTCATGATAGCTTTAATGAGTATGCGCTCTTGGCAAATACTCAGTCAATTACCACAACTTACTATTATCAGAATAACAGTAAAAAGACAAGCTGTGAAACGCTGTTTCTGCAATTCTCGAAATACCAAACTGTGAGCGAACATAAACTTCATCTGCAGCTTCCCCAGCTAGGCTGAATCTATTCTTGGCTTGGATTGTTAATAAAGTCTTTGAATGTTACGAACACGCTGGGCACGTTGGATTGATTGAAGTTTTACGCCGCACCTGAAGATTATTTTATTTATATGGCGGCGTTGCCAGGTTTAGTGGGGGAGTAAATCGGGCTCGGAAGGAACCCCCGACCTTCAACTAGTACCTGGTATACGAGAATCGAGTGAAAAATCTACTCAGATGCTTGGTTTGAGAGGGATTCGAAACGTGCTGCTTCGATGGAAGGCCTATATCTGACTGATGGGCGAACGCGTTAACTGACTGAGCCACAGAGGGGCCCGGAAACGTTAGAATGTTCGATCAAAAGCGACTTTCAACTTATCTCTGGACTTTACATACGGTACTTCGAGCATTGACCTACAGACAGTGTTCCGGATATTTTGGTTGAACCGCGTTTCACAAGTTGTCATTGGAAAGTGACTGCGCGAAAATCATGTACTGTGTGAATGAATTGTCTTCTTGGTTAAAACGTATCTAACATTTTTGTTTATTTCAGATAATGCGGAAATGGTAAGGCAACAGATACACAACTTCCAGGAATCAGATAAGTCCAACAAGAAAGTGGAAGAAAAGACCGACCTTACAGAAATGAAAGACTGCCTTTCACAGTTGACCTCGGCCGTAGATAAGTTTATTAAACTACAAGAGCAGACGTCCAATATTCTGAGCGGGATTACGATGAAAGTAGACAAAACCCCCCAAAACTAGACGGAGGTTGGGGACTTTGTATAACATAAGAGTTTCCATGGGTAGGTTTTTCGTGAAAAACCCGACGCTAGAAATCCGGAGAGAGAAAGAGAGAGATATGTGTTACACGCGTTCATTTCGGTATATTGCAATTTTTCCCTTCAAAACATTTTGGGTACGTTGTCAGTCTGTCTCTGGATTGTCAACTCTATTATGAAGTTTGTCTATGCGTGATCTATACTTCTAGATGCATTAGGCCGATGGACCGATACCCATTTCAAGTATACTGCTGGTGTACATTTCATTCGGCTGAATTAGTAAATAACCGACACCGATGACTCGGAAAAATTACCGGCTAGGAATATTTTCGGGTCATCGTTTCCCTGATGAGTTACGCTTGCTTTCGACAGACTGGCTTCATCACGTATGAAAATTTAAATATACATATTCTAATGGGCTTGATTAAAGCTAGAATTTAACCAGCAGAGTCTCAGATGGTAGAGCGGTGGGACGGTAATCCTACACTGTAAGTCGTGAGGTCGTTTCTCACTCTGGAATTTGTCCGGACCATCAGTGTCAGCTATTTACTAATTCAGTAATTGTCCTGGTGATGATTGCAGCTGGTTAATTTGGCTGACTATGAGACGAATTACACCAATAAAGATTTGTTTCAAATACCATTTTTTAAAACCATTTAGAGAGTCTCTTTATTTGACATTTTTGTTGACAAATTTTATTTTCGCTGGATTTGTTGATTGATGTTTTACACAGCACCGTAGATCATTTCCCTCATATAGCGAAGTTGACAAGTTACGTGATGACAAGAACCAGGCGCTGTGCTCAGAAAAAAACCCTAAAAAAAATTCTCCCAGCTCTTTTGGATCCGATGGGAATTCGACCATGCGACCAATGGATGGGATTTTGGATCAGGACGAGCGGCTACACTCCTTCGTGGGTGGCCTCGGTGGCTCAATCGGATACATAGTCCCTCAGTCCGACACAGGCCAGGCGCCTTCGAACCGTGCTGGTTCAAATCCCACTCAGACCAAGTAAAAATTGAAAAAATTGTGAGTGGATTTTTCACTCGATCACATGAAATAGGCCTAGAAAGGCAAGGTGATTCCGTTACTGCACACCGTTTTGGTCCGTATGGACTCTTTAGGCTTAAAATATGTTTTTCATGACGTTGTTTTCCACCAATGGGTCGCGGGTTCGAATCCCACTCAGTCCAAAAAAATGTGGAAACTTTTCTGACTGGGTTTTCACTCGAACCACCGATGTGGGATGGTTGCCAGTTACCACCGGAAGGTCGTGGGTCTCCTCCGGGTATAGAGCCCGGTTTCCTCCCACAATAAAACTAGCAACGCCGCCATATAAGTGAAATAATCTTGAGCGCGGGGTAAAACACCAAACAATCAATCAATCATGATGTTGTTCAAAATGTATTGCGTTGACGTCATTTCTCTGTTGCAAGCGCTGTGACAAGCCTCTATCATTGCGCGACAAACAAAATAAGGACGAATTCAACGTCAGATTGATCCAATTGCCTCAGACAGACGCTTTTGCACAAGCGTTAATTCTTAAGAAGAAAGGGTCTTCTTATAACATGGGCCAGTGGAGTGACGTCATTCCGTAAAAAGTTACCTCCCATTGCGCTCAGCAAACTTTGACTTTTAACATGGGCAAAGCTTCAAACTTCATAATTGAAGAACATAGTATTCCCGATGACAAAAAATCACTTCTAACCTCCGACCCACTTTTGTCTTACAGTGGAAATTTGCTTTTTGTTCATTTCGTCCCATGTTAATTTTCACCACCTTGGATTTGCTAACTCGGTTATCTTTATGTTTAAAATAAAAAAAATAACATTTCTTTAATATAGTGCTCATTGTTAAAATTATATGAGCTGCAAATCATAAATCATAAATTTTACGACAGTAAGGGGCTTTGAAAGACAAGTCATCATTGATTGACTTTGGAAGGAGGAAAATCCATAGAGTACATGTGGTTTGTACGGGCCGAAATAGTGTCGCAACGTGAACAGAATTATAATAACCGGGACGAACGTTCATTCATTCTAAAGTTAGATTAAAAACACTAATTTAACGTTCATTCTCGACACTAATAGCATAAAAAGCTTTTGAAGTGCACGTCAAATAATCTATTTCAAAATATCACACTTTTGGCAGCTCATACCCCTTTGATGTACTTAAATAGTTTGTATACGTTCGCAACCGTCATTTTGTTCCTCCAAAAATGAAATAGAGTAACACTTTTTTGTCCAGTGGTTCCATTAGGGAATTGTCCCGTCAGGCATTCATTGCGCCAAATATTCGCTTATAAGCGAATGGTTTTTATTCGCTGTAGATAAGATAGTCTATATAAGCCTATAGCCGGCGACCATAAATAAATTAGGTTCTTCCCACCTATCCACCCATTCGAGTCGACTATTTTTTTCCTAATTGCTTGCCATTTATTTTTTAGGGCACATTCTACCTTTTGTAAAAGAAATCTGTCTGAAGTTAAGACTGAAAGCAATTTTGGATCACTCAATCGACCAATCAACAGGCTTCAAAGTTGTGAATTTTCTGACTGGCTTTTTACTCGAACAACCTATGTGGGATGGTTGCCAGTTACCAGCGGAAGGTCGTGGGTTTCCTCCGGGGACAGAGCCCGGTTTCCTCCCACAATAAAACTGGCAACGCCGCCATATAAGTGAAATAATCGTGAGCGCGGCGTAAAACACCAAACAATCAATCAATCAATCAAAGTTGTGACGTCCTCCAGATACCATCCTCAGCCTCTGACTATTTATAGGCCTTCAAAGATGAAGAATTCTCATTTTCAAAGGCTTATATTTGAAGGTTTCTTGACCTTCTTACTCATTTTGACATTATACCTCTAGACCACTGTCCAACCTCTATATGGCTTCAAAACCAATCGCATTATAGGTTTAGAAAACACCTAAATGTGTAGGAAATAATTATAGATGGACGGTCACTCTTGTATACGCTGTATTTTCATTATTTAAGCTTTTCAAATTGGATGTCGGATTTTGTGGTATGAGTGGGACAGCCGGATTTTCGTTGTAATACACAGGAATTCAAACATGAAAAGGAAAAATTTTACAGATAATTTCGCTGGATTTTAATGAATTCATTATGAATTAGGGCGTGGAGTTACAAAAGTCAAAACTGCAGTCAATTGTCATTTTCGGAAAAAGAAATTAAACATACAAAGAAATTATATTTATAAACATCGGGAAGGTGAACTATCTCATAAAATGGAATGGGCCGGCTAGACTTTCCGGTAGGTCTTTAGTGTGAAGCATTAGTATAAACAGGGGAGTCAAGCTGGGTGGATCCAGTCGGCCTCTCTCAGCGATTTATAATTCAGTAGAAAGCACAACAAGGGGGACAACTCTTCCTTGATGGAAATATAACGTATTGATGCTTTTGTAGTTTTACCTTTAAATGGCTTTTGTAACGGTTTACCCCGATACCAGATTTACTGGTCTGGGAGAAATAAAGAATTGAAGAACCAACGAGAACTTAGGTTAAACCGTTGATACCAATATGGGCCCTGGGAGATTGGTGGTCTTTGGCCGAGGTGATCAACAAGGGGTCAAATGGTTTTGTTTCCATATCTCTTTTATTGCAACGGACAATTTTCCAATGTTACTCCTCTTTACAGCAGTTTGTTGTATAAGTTTCGTCGGTTTCGCCAAAAATATGTTTCCTGGTTCAGTTTGTTGGATAAGTTTCGTCGGTTTCGCCAAAAATATATTTCCTGATTCAGTTTGTTGTTTAAGTTTCGTCGGTTTCGGCAAAAATATATTTCCTGGTTAACCTATCGAAACGATGAAATGCCCTAGATTTAACTGACGATTTAAAGAGAAAGACAATCGACCAAGAGTTGTGTCCCTTGCATGCAAGAGCAATATTGCATTAACCGATTCATGGATGCAGGGTTTAGCCTGTTATGTTGGCTTTATTATATTCTTTTCGCATTTTCACCGAGTTCAAAATGAATTGAGGAAAACAAACAAACAGTTCTCCCATTCGAACCCGTGCAGCATCGATGAAAGGCCTGTGTTGCACTGAGGGACTAACCGACTCACCCTAACCGACTCACCTATTTATTTCACTGAAGCTGTAGTAAATTAGAGATGTAGATTTCCCCGTAAATATTTCATTGCATCACAAGATAAACCGCCAACATATCAAGAAAAATGCATAAACTGTCATGCAATGTTGTCCAAAGATATTGTAGTCCGGTATGTCTGATTGCGTTGATATAAACATCTCACTGCACAATTCTAACATGATTTGAATGTCTTTAGAAAACTAACCACACGGGAAGCAGCAATAGCTGAAAATCGGACAAGAAAGTCTTTGTCTTTATTGATTTTGACTGGTTGAACGGCGTTTGTTTAAGTTAATAACTGGAGAGAAAAAAATGTATCTTTCCAAAGGTTTTCCAAAAATACAGCCATTAAAGAGATGAAAAAAAAAAAGGATTTTGCGATTTCTTAAATAGAACTTTGATATGTTTCTTTGAATTATTCGGGTTTTATTCTTTTGATAAATTGTTGACATGTCTTTCAAAATATACACGTAAAACTTGAAAGCCCCTTTGTTGGCTATATTTTCGAAAAACTTTCAGAAATATGCAGTTCTTTAGATAGAAAAATTCGGAAAATCTTATTGAAATCATTAGCAATGCCATGAACACATTGATGTATAGATTTGAATACTCTGTGATCTGGATATTTTGATTGATTGGTGTTTTACACCGCACTCAAGATCTTTTCACCTATATGACGCCTTTATCAGGTTTAATCGTGGGACAGGAAGCCAGTCCTGAAAAACCAACCAAGAAAGTTTTCGATTTTATCTGGACTAAGTGTGATTCGAACCCGCGAGCCATCGAGATAAGGCCTATGCTAAACTAAGAGACTATCGCTCTGTCCGCTTAGATATGTAAACCACCTGGCAAACTCCGTTAATTCAGGAAAATGCAGACCGACAAAACGCAGGTAATCATTTTAGTTAAAAGTGCAAAAAGGTCACTGACCGAGAACGCATGTTAATTAGCAGATTACCTATAATAATAACTTAAACCCAAGACGGGGCAGTAGTTGGTGGTAAATTATGAATTTTTGCGCACGTTACATAATGTTATAATGACCTTCGTGCCTGGAACACCGCGTGAATCCATTATAAACCTTTTCCTAATTATCTTCATCAAATTGATAATAACCGAAAACTTTTCTTCGTCATTCTTTAATTATTTCTTTGTCATTATTGCTAATGCCTGTGTTGGTGTTCTTTAAATTTTTCTAATTTTGGGCTAAAACTGAAATTTATTTCCTATGTTTAACAATAATACATAACCTGCCCGAATTCGGACTTTTTCATATATTCCAATTGATAAGAGAAGTTGAGCGTTTGAATTACATCGAAAAACTAAAGGATTGACGTTGAACATATCAGTAAAGCTAACAGCCCTCACGAACCGAGATGTGTGCTAATTCAAATAGCTGGGATCTTCGAGCACAATCCCAAGACTAATATACTTGAGAAGCTCCTATGTTGACAAACATAAAATGACAAACAAATTGCTGATCCTTATTTCTATTTTTTGCACCGTTCAAAACATAATTTGTTTTTTCCCTCCATTTAATATCAGTACATTAAATTGCTTTTATTTGATTAAGTGCTAAATTAAATTAAGAATTGCTTAAAGGTAAATCGCCGTAGAAGTAACATTCAGCTATTATCAATTATTTGCACATTGTTAACAAGATTCTAATATCGCTGATCTCCAGTGATCTGAGAACTACGAAGAAATAGGAACAAGGCGCAGCTTAGAGAAGGACGGGTTGGCCAAAACAAATCAAAACATCGTTATATAAAGGATATGTTCTTCTTAACAAACCACGTCTTCGGATAAAGGGGGTTTTGACCAAGTAAAACACATCTTCTTACAAATGATGTCCTGAAAAAGTTCACTCCACAATAACGTCATCATATAAGGAAGAAGAAAACGAGATAAATAATATTATCCAAGGTAGGAAGTTGGGTTATTTTCTTCTCGATAACATCACCATATAAGGTAGAAGAAAACGAGAAAAATAAATAATCGAAGGTAGAAAGTAGGGATAGAAGCCTTGTTTTATATGACTATAAAATAATTAACATGTTTGGTCAAAACATCTTTTAGAAGAGAATTTCTAGGGGTTTTATGTAAACATATTGATAAAAACTCTGCGTTTAATCACGAAATTAATTACACGTTGTGCCTTCTCTAGCATACCGTTTGTCAACTGATAGAATACAAACATAACCAGCATATTAAACGGATTTGTATTTGCTCTGTACTCCTGACCAAATGTCCATATTGGATCGAGTCATATTAAAGATTTGACACGCTTTGGATATTTGTCTTAGATTATTTTGTGTCCGGCAGTGTGAAACTATCATCGGTTGTTTACATAAGATATTGTTAGTCGCTGTTGGATGGTGTGGCACCCGATCCTCGCTTTCTTTTTTAGCAGGTATTTGCTCATGTTTATTTAGTTATTGCCCGCTTTCAAACAAGTAAAACGGTCTGCAAAACTATAACGAATGCAACTTCAAGCTGCCACAGGTGGACCTGAAATATAGGGTTAATATTATATCCTGCAATGAATGAACTAAATACGTGGAATGGCTACGTCACATTGGTTAGATTGGATCTGGCGTGCTAAAATCGCCGTCAGAACTATGGGAAGTTGTATTTCGTAACGTAAATTACGTTTTTATACAAAACTACGACATCACGAATGAACGGTCAAAATTCACGTCCCAAGAGTGATTTGTCATCATGTTATGGCGCTAATAAAGTGTCAGGGCGACTTTCCTTCTCTTATCTGTAACGTGCCATCTCATAATAATGGCGGCGCTCGTTGTTTATTCAACTATCACGTGATAGCTATTTCACGTATATAGTTGATTGATATCCTGTATATGAAGGGTAAAACTGCCGATTTTGTTTTTCATTTACGGTAGTGGAAAATAATTGACAATCACAATTCGCCACATGTGGAGTTAAAGGTCTGATGGAACACTTATGTACCCAAAACGCAAAATAGTTGACAGCTCATTATTTCACTTTTATGACGGCGTTGCCAGTTTTATTGTGGGAGGAAACCGGGTTCTATGCCCGGAGGATATCCACGACATTCCGGGGGTAACTGGGAACCATCCCACATAGGTCGGTTGAGGGAAATCCGAGTCAGAAAATTTTCCATTTTTTTTGGAACTGAGTGGGATTCGAACCCGCGACCCATTGGTGGAAGGTTTTTCCGATCCAGCGTCGAGCGCTCTACCTACTGAGCCACGGAGGACCCACATGCCAGTTAAATTCCAGTCAAAACAACTATATACCGTTATTCTTTACTTGCTGTGATTCCCTTCTTAGCAAAAATGATTCAGTCGGTTATTTTAAAACTTGTATCCACACACCAAACGGAATATATAAAAGGGAAGGGACGTTTTCAAAGCATTCGTCCAATACTATAATGTTGTATCCTTTTCTGATGCGGATGATCTTCCAGGTATTATTCTAGTTTTAGATTTGCCGAAAGCTTTTTATTCCATTAGTAAAGATTATATGTGTGAAGTACTAAAAGGTTTTGACCTCGGACTTGGATTGTGTAGAGATATACATTGCTTAAATCAAAGTACAACAAGCTGATAAATGTAGGGTGGCTATCCAAATAGAGAAATTTGGGTTCTGCCTGCTTTTCCAACCAAATTCGCTAGATCCAAGACTACTCACATAATAAATAAAAACAAACGATATTCTGGATCAATCCCGCCAAAAAAATATGGCGGTGCAAATTTCTCAATAAATAAGCAAAGACTAGATTTAGAAGTACGGTCTTCAAATTTGTTTCTACCGAGCTTGTCGGACAATGGGAGGCTTTGTCTCGATCTGTGTAACCGAAACCCAAAGTGTGATTTCCCTGACTTTTTCTTTGGCATTTTCCGCCATGAAATATTGATACACGTGGTCCGTCTTTCACGTTACGCCGGTGTGAATCTAGTCTCCCCGAAAGTCATCGATGTTGACTTTTTTGCTATTTAAGCCACTATAAATTTCTTTTACACTTCTTTTTCGATTGAAAACATTTGTATATTTTCTGTTACAAACTACAACATTCTCTACAGGTTTTCTTTCACAGGAAACAAAAGCAAAGCCTGTATCAAAACAAGTGAAAACTGTGTTCTAATTGAAGTATAATAATGGTAAATTAAAGTATTATGTATCTGACCTTCACCTAATCTGTTGATTTCATGCGTAGCTCTGTGTCGTCAATTTTCTGAAAGAAGTCTTTCGAGGCTAACCATCTGAAGTGTCTCAATAAAGCCACATGCATCATCTACTTAAACACTCTTAGACTTCCGTTAACTGTTTGATCCAATTATATAAGAAAATAACAGAATGATAACAAACACGTATTGATCATCGTAACCCACGTCATCTCAAATATCAGCCTTCCATTTTCAATAGCGTGCGTCATAAAGTTGCCTTCGGGTGTAAGGATGTATTAGTGTTATTCGTGTTGTATATTTCAGAATTGACTTGTTAAGATAAATGTAAATTTACGTAAAATGTGAAGTTTACGGTCAAAGTTTCCTCCGGGCTAATACGTTTACCGTTGTCTCATTTTTTTCCAATCTGTAATAGTTTTCTAAAGTGGCACCTAATATCGTCACTATGTATATCACCACAGAAATGTATATGACCAAATATATTTTTATGTTATTTTTTCCCGAAGGCATTTGAAATCAACTAAGTATTTTCAGAAGTGACTCTCAATATCGTTCATATGTAAGTCACCACAGAATACATTTCTATGTTAGTTTTCCCCGGAGGCGTTAGAAGTCAACCAAGTATGGTCAGAATGACAAATACAATTTAAAGTTTGACATTTGCTAGGCAAATTAAAATTGATTTAGTAGACGAAGCCGAGAACATTTTTTGGAGCCCAATAAAAGTACCAGCAATATATATATTTTTTAAGTGAGTTATGTCTTGGACTCAACCTTCCCAAAAATCTTTTTTACCGATTCAAATCTCATTTTCCAATTACTTGAGAAGTATCTTTTCGTATCCATTTTGACCGTAAAACCATCCTTCTTTTCATGATGGTGAACCAAGTGGGCGATTGTTTTTAAATAAAGCTGGCATAAAAACAAACAGGGTCATTTATATGTACATGCAGTTCCCAGTTAATACATACCTTAACCAAGCCAGTTTGGCACGGACTAAGTCGAATCAAGCTGCTTGACATGTCTGGCTTATATAAGGTTCTAAAACTTTATTAGCCACTACTTAACGTGATTATATTTTATCCCGTCGATCGTCCTTCGTTGAGGTTACGGAAACTGGGTTACGAAACCTATACTTTACGTTTAGAAAAAAAACTTCAAAATGATAACTCGCCCTATACGTGGAAGAGTTGTCCGGTAAGCATAGAACCATGCCGTACGTGTAGCAGGGGGAGTGGGGTGCGTGTGCGTGTGTGTGTGATGCGTGGGGTGGCATGGTGCACAGTTGTGCCTCAGATGAGCAGGATACTAAAAAATGACAAGTTGCGAAACGCGATTTCTGGCGTCATCGAATGACAAAACTGCCCCCCCTCCCAAACCCCATTGACCAAATCCATCCCAATCTTGAATTGTTAAAAAAAATCTTTAAAAAATTAAAACGCACGTTACAGTACAAACGAGCGATTTTTAACCAAAGTCATGGGCTATCGTGAGATAATAATTGCCCTAAGCTGTTTGATCGTAAGAGGTGGCTAATCCTTGAGTCTCTTGTGGCTTCCGGCGGATAAGAATTGGTCCAAGCACCCAGGCAAGTTTAATCATTTAAGACCAATATTTTGTATGATTTTAAAACACTCTGTATTCCAGGTATCGATAGAATCATGTTTGACAACTTGTCCAAACGAAGGAGAGTGAACAATAGTCAAAGTTTATACCATTGGGTGATCTGGCTGAAGTCACCTGTGCTTTTTGATCTAATCAACCGCGTCTCATAATGGGAAATCATCTCATGTATAATCTTATGGGCTCAATTTTTGTGTTCACGGTCGAACGCAATTTTAACTTCCAAATATTGGGTACTTTAAACTTAGAATATCCATGTCTATTGTTAACAGTTAAAATGCCCGCTTCTGTTACCACGCCCCTGTTTTGGCATTCTGATTCTATAGACATGTTGATTATTTTATTCCAATTGTCCAAGTAAATAAATGAAGCCAAAAAATTAGCTTTTCGAAATGTCACGTACCTTTTTCGAAAACAAAACAGCAGTTGTCTACTTAATTTCCCTTCCAAAATATTAGTCATTTACCGATGCAAGGCCACGAGTCCTTTCTTTTGTCAACAAGATAACTATACGATGTAAATGGTTCTAACTTCTCAAATTGTGGGTGTCGATATGCAAAAAAAAACAAAACAACATAATCTGACAAATTTCCATGAAATATTTATCGGTAAGTCGATCGAGAGCCAAATTTCCTGCAAAAACATATCCATGAAGTAGTTATCAGTAAGTCGATCAAGAGCGTTATTATATGTAATCTGGAAGCTCTTAGTAAAGGCCAGTCTATAAAGCCATTTTACGTTAAGAGGTTTCCTAATCTGAACTCCGTCCTCCTTGACATCCGATATTTGTACTAGTCATCGATTACTCTAGTACACTGCAGCTTCTTTCGCTGACAGAGTTTTCTTTATTTGATTCCGATAACCTAATTCCCATTCACTGCCGCTTCACCGCCGAGCTCCTTGGCTTTTAACATGCGAGTTGAGTCGTTCGTGGGCTTGACCAATAAAGTTTAACGGTAGACAAACTTTCTCACGACTGAAACAGCTAATCGTTCAATAAATACATGCATCTGTACAATCCGCATTATTTCGCTTTAACTAGTTATTTAAAAGTATTTATTTGAAGCCAGGTTCAATAAATTAAGGTGCAGTTTTCTAGCTGCTTTTTCCGAGCAAACGAGAGCGCCATTTAAATGTTGATGTTAGTTAAAGTGTTAACTTAGAGTTATAATCAACCTATTTTAAACTGGATACTCCCATTTTGTCTTTTGGTAGATCTTTAGCTCAACGTTGGCATATGAATCTAAAACAGCAAAGTGTAGAACAGGAGAGAGCTTTTCTCACGAATGACAAGGAAATTAAAAAAAATGAATCAATAAAAGCTGTCGCACTATTGCCATGATAACATATTCATTATGAATTTTGTTTATGCCAGTAAAGCCAATCGTTTTACGACATCACATAATGCTTCAAATTCTTTTAGTGATATTGTAAAACCATTTTATTAAATTATTTAAGGATGTTATGAATTCTCGAAAAAGAAATAAAACGGCGTCCCACTAGAGATTGCTGATAAATGATTTGGTCGCTGACAGATAAAGTAACCAGGGAGCCAAGAATCCGAGAGCTACAATGGAAAATACTTGGTAATATTTACCCAACTAGAAAACTATTGTATAAAATAAATATAGTTGATAATTAATTTGGTCAATTTTGTGGTGAAAAGGAGTTCATAGAACACTTCTTTTTAAATTGAAAACATTTGTATATTTTCTGTTACAAACTACAACATTCTCTACAGGTTTTCTTTCAGAGGAAACAAAAGCAAAGCCTGTATTAAAACAAGTGAAAACTGTGTTCTAATTGAAGTATAATAATGGTAAATTAAAGTATTATGTATCTGACCTTCACCTAATCTGTTGATTTCATGCGTAACTTTGTGTCGTCAATTTTCTGAAAGAAGTATTTCGAGGCTAACCATCTGAAGTGTCTCAATAAAGCCACATGCATCATCTACTTAAACACTCATAGACTTCCGTTATCTGTTTGATCCAATTATTCAAGAAAATAAGAGAATGATAACAAACACGTATTGATCATCGTAACCCACGTCATCTCAAATATCAGCCTTCCATTTCCAACAACATGCGTCATAAAGTTGCCTCCAGGTGTAAGGATGTATTAGTGTTATTCGTGTTGTATATTTCAGAATTGACTTGTTAAGATAAATGTAACTTTACGTAAAATGTGAAGTTTACGGTCAAAGTTTCCTCCGGGCTAAAACGTTTACCGTTGTCTTATTTTATTCCAATCAGTAATAGTTTTCTAAAGTGGCACCTAATATCACCACAGAAATATATATGACCATATATATAGTTTTATGTTATTTTTTCCCCCGAAGGCATTTGAAATCAACTAAGTATTTTCAGAAATGACTCTCAATATCGTTCATATGTAAGTCACCACAGAAATATATATAACCGAATACATTTCCAAGTTAGTTTGCCCCGGAGGCGTTTAGAAGTCAACCAAGTATGGTCAGAATGACAAATACAATTTAAAGTTTGACATTTGCCAGGCAATTTAAAATTAATTTAGTAGACGAAGCCGAGCGCATTTTTTTGAGTCCGATAAAACTACCACCAATATTTCTTTATTTATGTGAGTTATGTCTTGGACTCAACCTTCCCAAAAATCTTTTTTACCGATTCAAATCTCATTTTCCAATTACTTAAGTATATTTTTGTATCCATGCTGGCGGTAAAACCAATCCTTCTTTTCATGATGGTGAACCAAGTGGGCGATTGTTTTTAAATAAAGCTGGCATAAAAACAAACAGGGTCATTTATATGTACATGCAGTTCCCAGTTAATACATACCTTAACCAAGCCAGTTTGGCACGGACGGAGTCGAATCAAGCTGCTTGACATGTCTGGCTTATATAAGGTTCTACAATTTTATTAGCCACTACTTAACGTGATTATAATTTATCCCGTCGATTGTCCTTCGTTGAGGTTACGGAAACTGGGTTACGAAACCTTTACTTTACGTTTAGAAAAAAAACTTCAAAATGATAACTCGCCCTATACTTGGAAGAGTTGTCCGGTAAGCATAGAACCATGCCGTACGTGTAGCAGGGGGAGTGGGGTGCGTGTGCGTGTGTGTGTGATGCGTGGGGTGGCATGGTGCACAGTTGTGCCTCAGATGAGCAGGATACTAAAAAATGACAAGTTGCGAAACGCGATTTCTGGCGTCATCGAATGACAAAACTGCCCCCCCTCCCAAACCCCATTGACCAAATCCATCCCAATCTTGAATTGTTAAAAAAAATCTTTAAAAAATTAAAACGCACGTTACAGTACAAACGAGCGATTTTTAACCAAAGTCATGGGCTATCGTGAGATAATAATTGCCCTAAGCCGTTTGATCGTAAGAGGTGGCTAATCCTTGAGTCTCTTGTGGCTTCCGGCGGATAAGAATTGGTCCAAGCACCCAGGCAAGTTTAATCATTTAAGACCAATATTTTGTATGATTTTAAAACACTCTGTATTCCAGGTATCGATAGAATCATGTTTGACAACTTGTCCAAACGAAGGAGAGTGAACAATAGTCAAAGTTTATACCATTGGGTGATCTGGCTGAAGTCACCTGTGCTTTTTGATCTAATCAACCGCGTCTCATAATGGGAAATCATCTCATGTATAATCTTATGGGCTCAATTTTTGTGTTCACGGTCGAACGCAATTTTAACTTCCAAATATTGGGTACTTTAAACTTAGAATATCCATGTCTATTGTTAACAGTCAAAATGCCCGCTTCTGTTACCACGCCCTTGTTTTGGCATTCTGATTCTATAGACATGTTGATTATTTTATTCCAATTGTCCAAGTAAATAAATGAAGCCAAAAAATTAGCTTTTCGAAATGTCACGTACCTTTTTCGAAAACAAAACAGCAGTTGTCTACTTAATTTCCCTTCCAAAATATTAGTCATTTACCGATGCAAGGCCACGAGTCCTTTCTTTTGTCAACAGGATAACTCTACGATGTAAATGGTTCTAACTTCTCAAATTGTGGGTGTCGATATGCAAAAAAAAACAAAACAACAGAATCTGACAAATTTCTATGAAATATTTATCGGTAAGTCGATCGAGAGCCAAATTTCCTGCAAACACATATTCATGAAGTAGTTATCAGTAAGTCGATCGAGAGCGTCATTATATGTATTCTGGAAGCTGTTAGTAAAGGCCAATCTATAAAGCCATTTTACGTTAAGAGGTTTCCTAATCTGAACTCCGTCCGTCTTGACATCCGATATTTGTACTAGTCATCGATTACTCTAGTACACTGCAGCTTCTTTCGCTGACAGAATTTTCTTTATTTAATTCCGATAACCTAATTCCCATTCACTGCCGCTTCACCTCCGAGCTCCTTGGCTTTTAACGTGCGAGTTAGTCGTTCGTGGGCTTGACCAATAAAGGTTAAACGAGGACAAGCTTTCTCACGACTGAAACAGCTAATCGTTCAATAAATACATGCATCTGTAGAACCGACATTCCTTGGCTTTAACTAGTTATTTAAAGGCATTTACTTGAAGCCAGGTTCAATAAATTAAGGTGCAGTTTTCTAGCAGCATTCTCTGAGCAAACGATAGCTGTATTTAAATGTTGATGTTAGTTATAGTGTCGGTGCAGTTTTCTAGCAGCATTCTCTGAGAAAACGAGAGTTCTTATTAAATGCCGATGTTTGTTATAGTGTCGATTCGGAGTTAAAAACAACCTTTTTTTAAACCGGCTATTCCCGTTTTGTCTTTTGGTAGATCTTTAGCTCAACGTTGGCATATGAATCTAAAACAGCAAAGTGTAGAACAGATGAGAGCTTATATCACGAATGACAAGGACATTTAAAAAAAATGAATCAATAAAAGCTGTGGCACTATTGCCATGATAACATATTCACATTTCTGCCTGTGACCCGTAGTTTGATGGAGATGATCAGTAAAAATACTATAAGATGAAAAGTGAATAACAAAAGGTGAGGCGGGATGATACCTTTATGACTAGGTATTTGGGGATCATTTTAAGCTACGCGGTTTCTGGCTAAAAACACAGAAAAGGTTATCTGTTTCAAAATAGAAAATATCTAAGATATATTTGAAACTCTCTTTAAACGTAAATTCCATTATGTTAAGAAATAGTTAAAGGGATATGCCCGGAACGAATATTGTTAACATGTATGCTATTCTACAGGTGATTTATATAACGATGGGGTTTCCAGGTGGTCATTGGTAGTTTTCCTAGCTATCGCAGGACAGAAAGTTTTGTTTCAAGATTCCAATGTCTGTTTTGTTGGTGTAAAATGAATTGGGTACGCAGTGGAGCCCTTTGTGGCTGCGTGTGTGGTGTACTTTCGGCTGTTTGTTTACTGACTGTCAGACAGAATTCCCTAAACAACTCGTTTAAAGGGGCATGAGCTGCCAAAATGTTGATATTTTGACGTAAACACAGAATGTTGAAATTATCGGATATTTTTCTCAAGACGTATAATTCAGAAGCTTTTTAGTGCGTCTAGTCCCGAAAATGTGTGATCAAGTATTGTTTTGAACTAACTTTGGCTTAGAATGAATGAATGGTCGTCCCGGTTATTTAAATTTTGCTACTTTTCGAACACGTTTTCGGTTCGTACAGGGCACATACTGTATGGATTTTCCTCATTCCAGCGCCAATCATTTAGTTTTTCGATGGCCTTCAAAGCCTCTTACTGTCGTGACGATCAGAAATTATGAAAAAAGTGTGAATTTCGGCAGCTCATGCCACTTTAATGTACATTTTTGGCGGAAAATTGATTTGCAACCTTTTATCCGAGATTGATCACTTTTTATTTTTCTAGTAATCTGAAGGTAAACTGAGAACCACAACAAACTTAAGTGACGTCTCCTGTGTTTTTATTATCGTCAAAATGTATTGCACTGGTACGGGCTTAGATATCGAATGCTTGTGTTGTTCATACAAGCTTACTTCATGGTGATTTTCTTGGTGATTTTCAAATATGTGTATGTTATATTGGTATTTCGTAATAAAAAGGTTGCTAACTTACTATGATTCCTAATTCATTTCTCATTAGAAAATATCTAGCCAGCAAGGATCATTCGTCTGGTCTGAATTGAACTATTATCAGCTCATGTCAAAAATCAAAACTTTAATTTCCTGATTATTATCAAGGGGGGAAATGATACGTGAAAATAACTTAAAGAACAATAATAGCACAATGTACAAGTTTGTACATTATTGAAAGGCATCATGGTTGGTTGAATTTAGAAAAATAACAAAAATAATGGTGGAAAAAAAAAACATTATCGTTAATACTGGAGGTGTCCTCAAGCGTATTAAAAAAACACCCTAGTCGAAACACTGGTTGGTTGTTTTAGCTTATCGGCACGTCTATGCGTATGAATGTTGTCGAAACACTTTCCCGTATTGAAACGTTTTTGACGAATAGGAACCTCTTTACAAATTGTTTTATATATGTGTGAGTTGTTTTGGTATTTTATCATAAAAATGACTTCAGGTTGTTAAATTACTATGAGTGATTAATTGGTTGGTGTTTTACGCAGAGTAAGATTATTTCATTTATGTGGCGGCGATGTCAGCTTTAACGAAGGATGAATGCATTCTTGTTTGCCGAGAAAAAAACCCCAAACGTTCTTGGAGTACCTGGCAACTCTTCAACACAGGGCAATGCAGTGAAAAATCCACTCAGAATTTTTATTTGGTTTGAGTGGGATTCGAACCCGCAACAAGTCGATAACAGAGCTGCGTTGGACTGAGGGACGATTATCACCGATGCCCTTATTAGTATTTAAAAGATACAATCCTAGCATTTATGGACTTTTAGACACATAAATTTTGTACTTTTTACGCCGTACTCAAGATTTTTTCACTAAATATGGCGACGTTGTCAGGTTTAGCGAGGGAAGAAACCGGGCTCATTACCTGGAGGAAACCCCTGACATTCGGCGAGTATCTCTTCCAATTATGACCATCGAGTAAAAAGTTCACTCAGAATTTTTTTAATTTTTATTTGGTCTGAATGGGATTCGAACCCACTCCACCTCGATGGAAGGCCTGTGCCAGACTGATAGACTATCACTCCAGCCGACCGAGCCACCGAGGCCACCGATAAAATTGATGAAGAATTAGCTAATTCTGTTTTAACAAAATCATCTTTTTATGTGGCAGCTCATGTAACTTCACAAAATTATTCAAAACATGCTTGTTACTTGCTTTATTATAGTTTCCCGATTTGGAATTGGGTGTTGGTATTCAATACCTATAAGGCAATACTTCCCCTAACGTCCACGAGCTATCTAATCCCTACCCAGGTGTCGTCAGATGATTGGTTCCTGTTTGGGGTGAAAGATTGACCTTTCAGAAATGAAATTTAAAAAGTGTCACCTGTGATGCTAATCGATCGTGTCACAGAGGAAGGGTAATACGACAGGTAAAGATGAGGATGCAATTGGATCCTGAATCTGTTCAGACTCTCCAATAAATCCTTTTTGTTACCAGTCGTATGACAGCTAGACAGCTTTTCCAGGTCATTTATATTTCAACTAGGTCAAATCGATTCCTTCCTACATCCATGTACTTGGAAATAAACTTAAAATATTTTTGATTGATTGATGTTTTATGCCATAGTCAAGTTATATAGCTTATATGGAGAAATTGCTAGGTAAAATGGCGAAAGAAAGCAGGCGGATTGCTTGATGGAAAGCTCTCATTTTCCTGGTACCTCTATAAACTGTACACTGTAAAAATAATCAGCAAATTTACAAATAAAAGTGCTGGAAAACGGTTGACCATCGTCACTCGGTTAGACTGATGGTCCCTCATTCCAACACAGACTTCATATTGATGCGGCGCGGGTTCGAATCCCACTCAGACCAAATACAAATTGAAACATTTCTGAGTGGATTTTTCACTAGATCGCCGTATGTCGAAGAGTGGCCATGTACTCGCCGAAGGTCGAGGTTTCCTCCCCCACTAAACCTGGCAACGCCGCTATAAAAGTGAAGTATCAATCATTCAATCAATCTTTGTCATGAAATACATTTCTTTTTAGTCTAGGTTAACAAGGATTTTTTAGCGTGTGGCTAGACGCGCCAACCTTAATATCTATGTCAACCCAAAGTATTAATTCTATCTGACCAATACGTGAATCAAAGCGTACAACACGACTTTTATATATCCCTGCATACTCACACACAAAGATTATAGGTAGTTATTGATTTATGGAATGTCTTTTGCACAAATAATGGTTTCCTGGTGCGACGAGGTATAGTCGAGCGGACGGGAGTCGGTCTTCTTTTATTGACTTGAACCATAATAACCCACATGTGAAACATTAATGATTATCACGGGATCGGCTGTTCGTCTCACTGTCCGATTTTCGGAAGAGAGTTTGTCGCTCCGATCAGACTCTTTCACGCGTTTATTACAAATAGTTATCATGTGGACCAAAGATAGATTTATTGTCAACTATAAAGCGATACTAAATATGAGGTTTATTCTTATATGTTTAATTGGGTTGCCCAAAAATATTTTAATATTTTAAACATGAAAGCGTGATAGTTATAGGTTGGTTTATTTTACTAATACACCGTTTTACAATAGATTGATCGATTGATGTTTTGCGCAACACTCCAGATTATTTCATTTATAACAAAGGCGTGTTGTAAATTGGACCCTTTGCCTGGAGAGCGACTGAAAATTCCATGTTCGAATATTTTCAATGTTTCTTCCTTTTCAGTCACAATATTAAAATAAAAATGTATAGAAATAATTAACGGATAAATGCATAGTTCTTTCCGATCACCCGACGATTATTTGTAACTGTAGAAGACGCATGTTTTAAAAAAGAAAACGAGCTTCGTTAAAGTGGCATGAGCTGCCAAAATGTTGATATTTTGACGTTAAAACAGAATGTTGAAATTATTGACTATTTTTCTTTCGAACACTATTCCGGTTCGTACAGGCCACATACTGTATGTATTTTCCTCATTCCAACGCCAATCATTTTGTTTTTCGATGGCCTTTAAAGTCTTTTACTGTCGTGACGATCAGAAATTACGAAGAAAGTTTAAATTTTGGCAGCTCATGCCGCTTTAAGGTCCTTGGGTGTCAAAGAAAGGCGATTGAAAACATGCATATCTTTCGTCGCTAATCTGACATACATTCGTTTCTGACGTCATACTTGACTTTGGAGTTAATACCATCGATCAACTAACTCGGACATACTAACTCCACAGTAGGACTGAGCATGATCGAATTAGCAGCTAATCACTCTCAATTAGGTAATTCGGATTATGTAACTCCGTATAAAGCGCTCTAATTTAAATCCCAAACTGCAATGACCTTTTGATCCTCCAAGGCAACCCTCAGCGATCATAACTCACCATAATTGATTCTATAGTTTCTTTTCTGAAATAATTTATACCGGTCTCAACTTGTAATTCTGTCATCTGTTATATAAAGGAATACTTTTGTTGTTTGTCATTGACTTTCATAACGATGTAAGAACTACATCGAAACGTCGTCCCCCAATACACCAATATGTTGCTATCCATAAGTAATACTTCATCTTAAAAATAGCCAATAGGAATCCATTTGTTTCTTTGGTGAAATTTCAAACCCACAACCTATTGATGAAAGGCCTGTGTCGGACTGAGAGAATATCACCTTGCCGACTCAGCATAAAAAATGTGATACGGTCATATGATTACATGGTTTTATAGAAACCGAAACCTAAGTGTTATTTAATCTACAAGAGTAACAAGAAGGAACCTGTCAAGGAATTAATCCAATGAACTATATGGGTGGAGTGCAGGTCACGTGGTATTTGATATTCATCGAATACCGCCATTACTAGGAGGTGATGCTATAGTGATCCAGATCTGTTATGCATGCGCGCTTCAACTATCAATGGCGACACATTTTACAAAGTCAGATCCAAACCAGCCAATGAGACGTGTCCATTCCACGCATATAGTTCATTAGTACATACAGAAAATCTGTACAATTTCTATGTTCGGTTGTCTTCACATTCAGGCTAAAAGGGACTAGATGGGTAGAATTGTTTACATTTTTGCTAAATAAATAAAAAAGATTGGATTAACTTTCGATGAAAGGCAGTAGTTCGATTTTCAGATAATTGATAATTATTATTTTAACGTCATTCATTTAATTTACGGATGAACTTCGGAATCCTGGCATTGTCTAGAGAACGTGAATTTATTGACAAACGTGAGAATTGAAAAAAAAAACTCGCGTCACTTTTTCAAGAATGTAATTTTATTTATGCCCTCATCGTTGACTTATTCATTTTGTTTATGCCAGAAAAGCCAATCGTTTTACGACATCACATAACGCTTCAAAATTCTTTTAGTGATATTGTAAAATCATTTCCCGATGTCTTGAATTATTTAAGGATGTTATGAATTCTCGAAAAAGAAATAAAACGGCGTCCCACGAGAGCTTGCTGATGAATAACAAATTTAATGGAGGCACGCTAAGTTTAAATGGTTTTCGGAAAAGATCACTTATGTTTTCAGGTGATATAAAATGCCAGTCAGTTTCCCAGTATTTTAGACTATAACTTACGGAACCCAATTCATTGGGCTAAGAAAAAGTGCGGTTAAATATGTAGGGATATTTTATTTTATCAAATTCGTACATTTCTGCTTTTTTGGGCCATTCTATTAAACGAAGTATCCCTCAGGGGATGCCAAAAGCGAGGCATGATTAAGTTTTAATATTTCGGTTTTATAAACCATCACGAGAAACCATTATATTTTATTAGGCCGAAAGACTGACACGTAAACATCCCTAACTTGTCGTCTCCCACTAAACCTGACAATACCACCATATATATTTTTTGACACTATAACACACGGGCACAGGGAAAATCTTCTGGTCTAAAATAACCATGGAGACAAGTTTCTTATTGTGTTAAAAAGGGGCATATCATTTAGACGTTTATACCCAATCATAAGTTGTTATAATAAACCACGACTCATGGTATTTCATTAGGTTGCCGACAGGCTGGAGATTGGCCTTAGTCAGTAGAACTTTCTGAAAAAGATAATTTGGCAACAAATCATCAGTATTTTTGGTAAAGCTAACATGCCGATTTGCTAAAGTAAGTGGTATGTTTATTTTGGTCTAGACGATTATCTCTGTGCCCGTGTCCAGGTGCTTGTCGAAGGCCTTAAAGAAAGACCATTTTAACGCTAGACTAGTTTAGATGGAAACTCGTTTCAGTTATCATTGGGCTTGCTGAATAAATCTAGTGACGTCACAATTTATTCCAACGCGGAATAGAAACATGGACTTGAGTGGGCTGAAACGCTATCTACATAAAACACTGATTATGAGTGCATCTAACTGTCATTGGTGCAAGGTCGACGACATGGTTCGGCGAGTAATTTGCAAATAAAAATGATCAGAAATGAACCCCACAGACAATACATAGATTACAGGAAACATCGACAGAGTAAAATATTCGCTGGGTTGGACATGCCACAATGTGTGATCAATTAAGTCCAGGAAATACATTTGTTAACATATACGGGATTGATCCCCAGTGCGGATTTCTGTCCAATGCAATATCCTGTTCGTTGTCATTGCTGAGAAATAAACCGGATACGAAGAGTTGGTTTGTTGATAAAGGTATATATATAATGAACACGTCATTGGAATACATGTACATTGTGTACTGTAATGGTTGGATTGTTTGTAAGATAGCCAGAAACTATTTTTTGTTCCTTTGTCGTTTCTCCTGAAAACCAAGTCCTCATCCGCGTTCACGTCCGCTTCCTGATTGCTGCGATATCTCAAAAATGTTTTAATACACACCGATATTTTTTTGCGAAAGCTAGCAGAAAAAATCTGGGCTCGCCGATTGTTTTTCTCTCCCCATAAGGCGACAATGCACATTACCGGCCATATAATACCAGTCGCCGTAAGTCCGATAATCCGGGCTATGCCTGACACAGAAATACGACGCTCTGGTTTTATTTGACTTTAGTACGGGAATACTAATCTTATTCACAGCCGTGATATTTTGTGTCACAATTTAAAAGTCGTTCAGAGCCTAATAAAAAAAAACTGATTATACAAAATACCTATTGTCTATTTCTTAGATCTTTAATACATCTATTGGATTGGGCAACATGCACCAGGTTCGAATCAACATTGATTTATCGAATTTATATTTACACTAGCTGTTCGAAAATCCAACCAGTAGTAAACACAAGTAAAAGACTTTTAATCCCACCAAAATCGGTGTTATAAAACCCTCGACGAAATTTTGCCAAGTTGACCTGAACTCGGTCTGAGTCTTTATGTCAGTTCAACTCCACGCTGACCTGAACTCGGTCTGAGTCTTTATGTCAGTTCAACTCCACGCTGACCTGAACTTGGTCTGAGTCTTTGGTCAGTTCAACTCCACGCTGACCTGAACTGGGTCTGAGTCTTTGGTCAGTTCAACTCCACGCTGACCTGAACTCGGTCTGAGTCTTTGGTCACTTCAACTCCACGCTGACCTGAACTGGGTCTGAGTCTTTGGTCAGTTCAACTCCACGCTGACCTGAACTCGGTCTGAGTCTTTGGTCAGTTCAACTCCAAGCTGACCTGAAATCGGTCTGAGTCTTTGGTCAGTTCAACTCCACGCTGACCTGAAATCGGTCTGAGTCTTTGGTCACTTCAACTCCCCACTGACCTGAACTCGGTCTAAGTCTGGTCAGTTAAACTACGAGACGACCTGAACTTGGTCTGAGTCTTTGGCAAGTTCAACTTCAAGATGTCCTGAATTTGGTCTGAGTTTTTGGTCAGTTCAACTCCAAACTGACCTGATCTCGGGTTGCTGCTTTGGTCACTTCAACTTTGCAGTCCGAAAAGTCTTGATATTGGCTTCGTTGAAAGCTAATAAGTGTATAGTGTTAAATATGAACCAATGGTAGTTTTACAAAGGCGTCAATGTTATAAATACTTCAAATGGTCACACTTTATTTCAATATGATAGATAAGATGGGAGCGGGAAAGTACATGTAATCAGACCAAAATGACCTTGTAACATTCATAGTTTAAAAAGGGACTAATCTCGTATTATTTTTTGTTTAGACTGAAAGGGATTCGAGCCTCTGTACATGAAACCTTGAAATTCAAATTCAAACAATTATATTTAAAGGGGCATGAGCTGCCAAAATGTTGATATTTTGACGTTAAAACAGAATGCTGAAATTATTGGCTATTTTTCTCAAGAGGTATAATTCAGAAGCTTTTTAATGCTTCTAGTCTCGAAAATGTACGATAAAGTACGGTTTTGAACTAACTTTGGCTTAGAATGAATGAATGGTCGTCCCGGTTATTTAAATTTTGTTTACTTTTAAACACGTTTTCGGTTCATACAGGTCACATACTGTATGGATTTTTCTCATTCCAACGCCAATCATTTAGTTTTTCGATAGCCTTCAAAGCCTCTTACTGTCGTGGCGATCAGAAGTTATGAAAAAACTGCGGATTTTGACAGCTCATGCCACTTTAAAGTCCAAATTAGCGCTTTTTTCATAATTTCTGATCGTCACGACAGTAAGAGGGTTTAAAGGCCACCTAAAACTAAATGACTGGCGTTGGAATGAGAAATATCCATACAGTATGTGGCCTGTATGAACCGAAAACGTGTTCGAAAAGTAAACAAAATTTAAATAACCGGGACGACCATTCATTCATTCTAAGCCAAAGTTAGTTCAAAACAATACTTCATAGTACATTATCGAGACTAGAAGCACTAAAAAGCTTCTGAACTATACGTCTTGAGAAAATTAGCCAATAATTTCAACATTCTGTTTTAACGTCAAAATATCAACATTTTGACAGCTCATGCCACTTTAAATTACAAAAGAAACCCTGTTCGTTTGACGCGTTTACAGACTCCAAAGGAGCAATTGGTTATAGTCAGATGGAAATTACTTAAAGATGAATTTCTCTTGTTTTAGATGACAAGAGTCGGTAAATAGACGCCGAGAACTTTTTTGACAGTAAAACAACAAACAAGATCGACCCGTAAAAATTCCAATTCTGAGTTTTGCGCACATCTCAAAGTTTATCTCGAACGCCTAGAAAAAATTCTACTTTTTGTTGTTGTAAACCCTATGATGTAGTTAAATAAAATCTGACACATCTGTGATTGGAAAAACAGGCTATTTATTGTACAGATTGGGCAGAAATCTTGCGTACTTGATATACTTTTCTGTAACAGTGGACATCCTTACTAAAATTCCCCGGCTGACTCACTTCGAGAAAGTTACAGCTAAAGAATCAAATCAAACAATATATACTTAGCGCCATTAAAAACGCACGACCCAGAGAATGTAAAATGTTTTGAGAAATGTAAAGTGTACAATATTGTAAGTACTTTTAAATTGAAGAACAAGGCATTGGTCACAATGAGACAAAGAATTGACAATATGTGAAACCCTGGTGACTTTTATTCCTTGCAAACAAATCGTTGATACAGAAATTGAAGGTGTCATCATTCAATTATGGGTATGTCCACCTCGGGCATCAACGCAAGCAGTACATCTGCGACGCAAGGACCTGATGAGTGTGGCTATTCTATGCTGTGGGATCCGGTCCCACTCTTCCTGCACTACCTGGATCAATTCACGTCGGTTGCGTGGCCTGGGTTGACGTTGTACAACGGCATTCTTAAGCTGATCCCACAAGTGCTCTTTGGGCGATAGATCGGGGGAGTAAGCTGGCCATTCCATGATGTTCACATTATTCTGTTCCAAGAAGTCTTGTGTCAACCTTGCAGAGTGTGGGCGCGCATTGTCTTGCTGAAACGTCGTGACGCCAGCACCACCGATGTACCGATCCTGGTGGGCTGTAGTGATGCTTGGGTCACCAGGGCGTGGTCGGTCGGCAACATTGCCAGTTTCATGTTCCCTGATTCTGAGGCGACTAAATGTGGAGGGATGACACTGCTTTTGACTTCCTACGGCGGCACAACTGAGACCCGCCTGTAACATGCCAATGACACGTTCCCTTTGTTGTGTCGTAAGTCGGGGCATGGTAACGTTTTCTGATTTTTTTTCCTCTTTATGCTGAGCTTCGTGTAAAGTGTTGAACCCACGACAAATGAGCCCTGGAAGCTGTTCTCAGTGACGGTGAAACACTCAATGGACGTTATTAGGAAATGTTGCGTAATGTTCACGACAGGCGTGTCGGGAACACCACAGGTTATCCAGTTATTGCAACTCAACTCTAACTAACAATAAACAACAAAACGTAAAATGGCCAATAGCCTTACTGGGGTAAAAACATAAAATTCAACCGTGCGTTTTTAATGGCGCTAAGTATATAAACAAGCATGTATGCATTAGATTAATCGAAGCCAGAGCGCCTTCAGTATTGATTTTTAAGGCTTTGCAAGCTGTCTAGGACATAAACACGTTCAATCATTAATGATTTCTTATTAGGATTCCAATTGACTTCATAATTGGCCTCCATAATTGTCTTCAAATGGCCAGATGTGACATTAAACGTTTGACATAAGACAGAATATGTCAGGAGAACTCCCGCTCTCCATATATATTTATGAACACTAAAACACACGGGCACAGGGGAAATCTTCTTGTCTAAAATACCCATGGATACAAGTTTCTAATTGTGTTAAAAAGAGGTATATCATTTAGACCTTTATATCCCAAATTGTTGTAATAAACTAAACCTATGACATTTCATTAGGTTGACGACTGACATGAGCTTGGCCTTAGTCAGAGTTTTCCCGCTCTCCATATACAATGGTACATGAAACGTGGTCTTGCTCTGCAGTTGTAAATCGAGTTCACCTCGACGGTGTTTTCAAGATGACAACTGGTTTAACGGCGATATGTAACAGAGCTGAATAGCTGGTATCCATTCAATAGCAAAGGGCCAAGATCTATGTTTTTGTTATTTATGATATTAAAAGTCATACTGTATCTCATACGCCAACAAAAGCATCTATAGGGCCTACTGGTGCAGACACATTTTGCTTCTAGTGAACAATTAACACACTGGCCTATTCAACAATTAACAATATTAATGATGTGTTAATGTTTTGACAATGACAATTGAAGACCTTTACGTTAAGTGGCATGAACTACTGACACCGGGTCAACCAGTCGCTGCTATAACTCCTATTGCTGAGCGCCAAGCGAAGCAGCAGCAGCTACCACTGTTAAAGTCTTTGGTCTGACTGGACCCAGGCTTGAACCCGGATCTCCCAGGCCTGAAGCGGACGCTCTACCGACTGAGCTATCGGGGCTGGTTGTAAGACACGGAAACTGTAGTATGCACGAGGATAACAAGTCTCTTTATGTGGTCCTTTAATTTCAGGCTGCCTTGGTTGGCTGTTTTAGATATTTCATTAAAAAAAAAAAAGTAAAACCTCTGAAGCTAGTCCATGTGTAAGTATTCAAGGTTTGTTCAAAGACTATAACCACAACTCGTTTGTTATGCGTTAGCATTGTTTTAAGGAATTTCCTAGAGTTTCTATGTTTTGTTTCAAACTTCTGAACTGCATCCTGAATTAATCCTTCGACGAATAATATAATAAAAATGCATGTATTTGATTGGTTGACAAATCATATCAACCAATTAAAAGTATCCATTTGAATCGTATGCTACAAGTCGGAACGACAAATCGCACCGTGTGAGCGGGCCTAAGAGATTCCTTAACGGATATTAAATTAACAGGTACTATCTAGCTCTAAGCCTAAGTTGATTAGAATGTTCCCCTTTTAGTATAGCATTATGTTATAAACACAACAGGATTTATATTTGCCCACTGTAGGCCTACAGTGATGCTAATGAAAGGTAAGCAATGGATTTTTGCAACGCATTGTCGCCGTCAGTGAACGATGATTTATGCATGTTGTATCAACATTGTGTCTCGTTGCATGAAGGCTGCCTTTGTCACTACGGTAGCCTTTTAAGGTTACAGAACATAGGTTCATTTTCCAATTGCGGGTGATGTTAACGTTTTGATTTGTGGCTAATTAACTAAATCTCATTAAAGCATTTCTTTTCCATTTTCAAATAGATCAATACAGGAGACATCCTTTACAACCAAATAAAGTTGACATAGTGCATGCCGGTTTCCCGCTACACACAATTCAAAGTGGGTACCGCCATTTTGACAGTTTTAGGCTTACATATTCTCAGCCAAACTGTGGTCTTTCCAAAATTGATTAAAATTAAAAAAAAAATACAACACAAAAATCGTCAATCTGGCTTTGATTGAAAGCTTTAAGCATGTACAGTAGACCTGCAGCAGTTTCAATCCAATATTGAAATAATCCAGATGCGAAACTATCGCTATGTATGATAAGTTCGCGTTAATGAATGTCTTCTAAAGTTATTATAGAAAGTGTCTTAATGAGGCCGCGAAACAAAGAAATTCTAGTGTGACGTTGCAAAGTTATATAGGGGTTCATGATCTCTGAGACAAGCAAAACGTTCTATCCTTATGAAATAACATTCTAAAATAACATGCTAATTGACCAATGAAATACCTAGATATTGATCTGAATGGTGATAAACTAGCATATACGCAGAGAATGATTCAATGTGACGTGAAGCGCTCTAGCACTGAACGACGTCATTATTTTAAAAAGTTTGGTGACTTGATGGAACACGATGTCGCTGAATGACGTCATCACCTAATCACCAGTGGGAATGTCTGACTGTTGTGTATGCCTTGCGTTTTGCCTTTAAAACAAACTCCTTAGGGTAGGATAAAGGCGATGGCAAACTGTGAAATGGAAAGTGCATTAGCTAAAAGTACAAATATATCTAAAAAAAAGTGACCAGGTGTGCGCGCAGACAAAATAATGGAAACGAATTAGATGGCCGTTAAAAGCTAGCATCTATATCATTTTGGAGATATAGATTCGTCCATGGGGCGATCAGCGTGAAACTATTCAGCTATAACGTAGGGGTGTATATAATTCGGGTTTTCTTTAGATTCGAAGAAAGGAAAAAACTTTTTTGAACTCGTCCAAAATCAATGGACACTTCTTTTTTTCTTGCTGTTATCACAGCTTAAACACAGAGAATCAATACGTTATTTCTTAATCATATGCTATGGAAGCGGCTTGATATATACCTACATAGGGGATATTGAACAGAAGTGCTTGAATAATGCTTATGTATTTTCAAATGTGAAAAATGGAGAATAACGCACAAGACGCGCCTCGTGGGTTATCCCTCCGCCTTTTAAGAGAAACAAATTTCATAGCTATTTAAACACAGCTGTACAAAATTCCATTTATTATTAATACAATCATGTTTTACTTTGGAAATTGTTTATTAAGTTTAGATTTTAAATTTCAAAAAGGGCAATATCCACAAACTTATCGTGAATTGGGATTTCATCAAGCGTAGGAATATATATCGCTGGCCAATGAAACAACTGTACAGCATCTCTATTTTTCTCATATGACTGTCAACTGTCAAATGTGCGGGCATTGGAATGGCCGTTTTCTCTCGGAAGGTTTTCGTGTTATGGCATATAAAAATAAATCGATCGCCATTGATTTTAACTGTGCCAGGTACTCGCCGAAGGTCGGGGGTTTCTTTCGGGCAATGAGCTTGGTTTCCTCTCACACTATGTCTGGCAACGCCGCCATATAAGTGAAATAATCTTGAGTGTGGCGTAAAACATCAATCAATCAATCAATCAACGTGGGTTCTGATGGATGGTTGACTTTCGGACTTCAGTTTTAGGTATGACCATGGGGTTACTAACTGTAGGGATTTTTTTGAATTTCAGCCTCAACCCTTCAGTTTTCCTCGGTGTTTCAAACGTCAAACTTTTTTGACAATCGAAATTCCCCCCCCCCCCCCCCAAATCTAAATTTAGGCATTTCATGTGGTTTAAACACGATTTCGTCTTGTACTTCAGATTTCTGGATGTATTGGTTTTGTGTTTTAACGATTGGTTGATTGATGTTTTACGCCGGACTCAAGATTATTTTACTTATTTGGTGATGCCAGGTTTAGTGGGTGAGCAAACCGGGCTCATTCATTGCCTGGAGGAAATCCCCGACCTTCGGCGAGTACCTGGCAACTCTTTCACATACGGCGACCGAGTGAAAAATACACTCAGAAATTGTTAAATTTTAATATGGTCTGAGAGTGATTCGCACCCACGCTGCATCGATTGGAGTTCTTTGTGGCACTGAGGGACGATCACTCTAACCCACTGGACTACCGAAGCCCCCGTGTTTTGCCGATACCTGACAGAAAAGCGTGAAAAAAGATGCAGTTACACGATGTGAAATATTGAGGATTGCCAATGATGTTCTGGAGAAGATTATTATCGGATTCCGTTCATTCCGTCTTAAAAAAACTCACCTTCATCTATGGAAGAGTAATAAGACCATTCTGCTTTTTTCAAAGTAATCTTGACATTTCCATGGTGGATTAGATCTTCTGCAAAGAAAACTTTGGAAAACAGACGAATGTCTAATTAATCTTGAGGGACTGTAAAAATGTTATTTGCAAATCATCTTCACAAATTGAACGGAAATCTAGGGGCCGTTTCACGGAGCCGTCGCAAAGACCGATCAATCACGGTTGCCATGACCACGGTATCCAGTGACAACTAAGCTTCGTTTGCGATGCGACTGCTTTGTGAAACGAACCCAGGGAAGAAAACGTTGTGGAAAAACAGACGATTAACCTGTGAAACAAGCCACAGGGAAGAAAATGTTGTGGCAAAACAGGCGATTAACCTGTGAAACAAGCCACAGGGAAGAAAATGTTGTGGCAAAACAGACGATTAACCTGTGAAACAAGCCACAGGGAAGAAAATGTTGTGGCAAAACAGGCGATTAACCTGTAGTGACAATTAACAGCTAGACGTGTTATTTGCGAATTGTGTTCACAAATTTAACGCGATGTACCAATTGACCCGTTGTCGCATCTGCAGGGTTAGCATCTTATCGTCTGTCTGATAGATTGATTGATTTTTTGGTGTTTTACGCCGCGCTCAAGATTATTTCACTTATATGACGGCGATGCCAGGTTTAGCGGGCGAGGAAACCGGGCTCATTGTCTGGAGGAAACCCCCGACCTTCGGCGAGTACCTGGCAACTCTTCCACATACGGCGACCGTGTAAAAAATCCACTCAGAAATTGTTCAATTTTTATATGGTCTGAGAGTGATTCGCACCCACGCCGCATCGATGGAAGTTCTTTGTGGCACTGAGGGACGATCCCTCTAACCCACTGGACTGCCGAAGCCCCCGTGTTTTGCCGATACCTGACAGAGAAGCGTGAAAAAAGATGCAGTTACACGATGTGAAATATTGAGGATTGCCAATGATGTTCTGAAGAAGATTATTATCGGATTCCGTTCATTCCGTCTAAAAAACCTCCTTAATCTATAATTATAGAGTAATAAGACCATTCTGCTTTTTTCAAAGTAATCTAGACATTTTTGTCGTGGATTAGATATTCTGCAAAGAAAACTTTGTGGAAAACAGACGAATGTCTAATTAATCTTGAGAAACTGTTAAAATGCTATTTGCAAATCATCTTCCCAATTTTAACGGAAATCTGGGTACCGTTCCACTGAGCCGTCGCAAAGAGCGACCAATCGCAGTTGTCATGACTATGGTATCCAGTGGCAACTAAGCTTCCTTTGCGATGCGACTGCTTTCTGAAACGAACCCAGGGAAGAACAGACGATTAACCTGTAGTGACAATTAACAGGTAGACGTGTTATTTGCGAAATGTGTTCACAACTTTAACGCGATGTACCAATTGACCCGTTGTTGCATCTGCAGGGTCAGCATCTTATCGTCTGTCTAATAGAACGGGAAGCCCTTCATCCGCCTTAAGCTGACGAAAAAACTGTTGCTGTAAAAATTCTTTTATTTGTTTGCAGCCATGCAATTTGGAGTAAGCTAAAATTATGTTGGGCTGCATTCAAACCCACATACTAATTAAAATGCCAATTTGTATCGGACATTTCGATGCGTTTTTTAAAGGAAAATAATTCCGAAGGCGTGAAGGTCAGACAAACCATTGCTCAGTAACATATATTTACAACGTAACCAAAGTGACACGGGGAAACTAATACCTATCAGTTGAATACGGTGTAGCCCGTGCGCTTAAAAAGATCTTTGGTTGGACCCGTAATTATAAATAATCCATATTAGATTTTTGATTCAAGTTTGTTTAAATCGCAATATATCAACGTTCCTGTGGACGTTTTTATCCGTAGGCCTGTACAAAGGTCCACTTCCAAAGGGGAGGGGGGCCTCCGTGGCTCAGTAGGTAGAGCGTTGGACGCTCAATCCGAACAGCCTTCCACCAATGGGTCGCGGGTTCGAATCCCACTTAGTCCAAAAATTGAAAAAATTTCTGACTGGGTTTTCACTCGAACGACCTATGTGGGATGGTTGCCAGTTACCAGCGGAAGGTCGTGGGTTTCCTCCGGGCACTGAGCCCGGTTTCCTCCCACAATAAAACTAGCAACGCCGCCATATAAGTGAAATAATCTTGAGCGCGGCGTAAAACACCAAACAATCAATCAATCAATCCAAAGGGGAGACCCCCCCCCCCGTCTCCCTCACACTGTATCGAACGAGCTCTCATGGAGCATACAATTCATGTGTGGATACAGGTAAATAACCAATTAAAAATATCTGAGTGGATTTTTCACTCGATCGCCGTATGTGGCAAAGTTGCCAGGTACTCGCCGAAGGTCAGGCGTTTCCTCCAAAAATTGAGCCCGGTTTTTTTCCCACAATTAACCTGGCTTTAATAGTTTTTTTTGTTTTTAAAGCAGTATTACGGATTTTTCATTTTGTTATCATAGCCAAATAATTGCACCGTTTATTGGAATGAACGCATGCATATAATATTAAATTATGGTCAAAGCGGCTTCGGAAAAAAATCACCAGTTCCACAGCTCTACGTATATAACTTCGCCTACGTGACGCCAGAAATTACATGTCTTTAATATGGTTATTTATTATTTATCTTTCGAAACATAGCATGTCACCTCAGGCAAAATCATCCCAGCTGTGAGAATAACACATATAATCAGATATTGAAAAGGGCATAAGAAAGGAATGACACGGAGGATTCTCGTTATGCAACTCGTGGTTACGTAAAAGCATACATAAAATATCATCCCCTTTAAAGTTCACGAGAAATCGACCAAACGAAGACCTATGAGCTTTACTAACGAACAAAAACGGCGAGTGTGACCAGGTTGGGGAAAGTCGCCGATCGGCGTGTTGTCCACCAATTGGTTGGTAAACAGCCGTTTCACCCCGTAACGACAGAGAAGACACCCCCGATCAGTGGACAACACCTATGAATATCAACAACAATAGATCTCAAAAAACAAATTAAAGATACTTATTGCTGAAATTGTATTTGATTGATTGGCTGGTTTTTAGGCCACACTTAGGATTCGTTCATGCCGTCGTTGCCAGGTTAACTTGTGAAGGGAACCGGGTTTTGCACGGAATAACCCCCCCCCCCCCCGGACATAGGCGAGTACCTGACAAGTCTTTCACATGGGGCGATCGAGTTAAACACCCATTTTTCAGTTTTATTTGGACTGAGTGGGAATCGAACTAGCGACGATCGATTGAGAGACCATCTCTTGGCAGGCTGATCAACCGAGGCCCCCGATATTGTATTTGGACATCTTTGTTTTTAGCTTAATTACATCATGATTGCTGAAGTTTAATCCGTAAATGAAATCCCAAATGTTTCAAGCGAGAGCATACGAAGGCCCACTTGCCGCAGTAGCTTTTCTGACATTTGGTGAAGAAAGAGAGTTTATACGAGCTTACTAGTAAAGTCACTCTCCGTTTGTAGTTCTCAGGTTAGTTCCGAAAATCGGGTCAACTGTTAGCTGGCTCACGATTTAATCCATTTAAAGCGGCTTGAGCTGCCAAAATTCACACTTTGTTCATAATTTCTGATCGTTACAACATTAAGAGGCTTTGAAGGCCATCGAAAAACTAGATGATTGACGTTGGAATGAGGAAAATCCATACAGTGTGTGGCCAGTACGAACCGAAAATATGTTCGAAAAGTAAACAAAGTTTAAATAACCGGGACGACTATTCATTCATTCTGAGTCAAAGTTAGTTCAAAACAATACTTTATCGCACATTTTCGAGACTAAAAGCACTAAAAAGCTTCTGAATTATACGTCTTGAAAAAAATAGCCAATAATTTCAACAGTCTGTTTTAACGTCAAAATATCAACATTTTGGCAGCTCATGCCACTTTAAGACGCTTATATATGGCATTGTCGGGCTCGTCCTTTGTTTACAACCAATCAAATTGTTCTTTTCAAATTAAAATACTAAATGACGTTAAAACTTTTGGCAAAATATGAAAGTTCCTTATTTCTTCTAACTGGGAAAAATACAGAACGCAGAATACAGTCTTTCGTTTTTAATGTGAACCGTTTTCTGGATTTCAGCAGTGAGAGTGTGTTTAATGTTTGGTGTTTAATGTTTGGTGTCTTTAAGAAAATAGCACTAAAGATGTTATTCCAAAATATGTTTTTTTAATGAAATAATTTTACTGAGCAATGCCACAGCATTATGTCCAAATGTCTTGCATCAGCTTTAAATACGCCTCATTAAAACAAGCTATTTGAATAAAGACATCATAAAATTCTTTGAACTTACTTTGTAACTCCAATAAAAGACGGAAAAGCTATAAATTGCTTCGCCATCTGCAAATAAAATCCGGATTACTGACAAGCCCTCAATGTGTTCTATCAATGTGCCGGGGAAGTTAACAGGATCTGTGTTGAGATTATTTATTTACTCGACAAACATTCCAGTCAGAACGGTCCCAGCCTTAAACATGTGGCACAATGAGACACGACAAAACTGATAAGGACCCAAGTACAGGCTTTCTTGCCCGCCGTTGTTGTATCGGATGGGCATGAATACGGATCCTTCTTTTATCACGAATAAGTCAAAAACCAAACACGGTAACTAAGTCCAATTTGACACACCCCGTTAGCCACCGGTTTCGGGCAGCTTGCTTAATTTTAGCGAGATATATTCTAGAAACTTAGAAATAATAACAGAAAAGAAAATTCATAAAAGAAAATGAAATGCCAAACTTTTCTTTTATAAATTTTATAAGTTTCTAGAACATTTCTCGCTAAAATAAAGTAGCAAACATTTTCTTTGACGAAGAAATATATATGTTAAGTAGCTTATATCAAAGAAAATTCATGAAGAAAAATGAAATGCCATACTTTGATATAACCTACCCAACATATATTTTTGAACACTAAAACACACGGGCACAGGAAAATCTATCCAACGTGTATATGTTCATCAAAGAAAATGTTTGCTATGGGTTAAATATCGTAATAAACGATTTATTTCTGTCCTAAACTCGTTGGTATTTTTCATTTATACAAAAAGTATGATTATGAAGAGCCGAAGAAACGTACTTAATACCATTTCGTTAACGTTTTCAACGAGAACTTCTTCTGGCAATGATGAGTCTCACACCGAAAGATGGTGGACTTCATTGCAATAAGCTACAAAACAATCTACTAAAAGCGACAAAAACCCGAATATCGATACAAGTTTAATGGTTTCGCCTTACTAAAAGAAAGTAAAAGCTGCTCTTATTTCGAGTACCGACACTATTTGGCCTCAGCTTGCGTTAACATGGGGTAGTAAAAAAGGCATTCTACTCCTTGCATTGTACTTTCGGACATTGGTTGTCCTTTTTTCTCGCAGATTCTGAGCTAATGCAATAAAGTCGCTAAAAATCTGGTCATTTGATCAAAACTTACTGTGGCTGACGAGTGGCATTTTTTGATATAATAAAAGGGCGGGGAGATTTTTTTTTGCCCTCCCCATGTAAGTAACAATTTGTTATTTACTCCTGTAGATAGAGCATAGAGAGGTATAGTATTATCACCAGCCAGAGAAATTTCAAGGCATTTGATTGGTCGAAATATTCAGATTTAGAGTTTGTATCCGAGTGCTTTCCTTGTGGATATTTGATTTTGTATCACCCCGGAGTAAATGTCTCGTGCGCTGATATAACTCAGAGTTACGACCTTTTTACGCCACAGAATTATTCAGTCAACACGATACCCAATCGTGACGTCCGTTTAGAATGTTGTTTCGTAAGCCATTGACGCTGGCGAAGTACGCGTTGCTTGTCCCAGAGATCTTGAAAACGATTGATCCAATGTTTAACCCAGTATAATCGAGTATACATGTAGGACAATTCTTACTATAATGTATTTTTGAACACTATAACACACGGGCACAGAGGAAATCTTCTTGTCTCTGATTATACATAGTTTTAAGTAGACAAGCTCCTACGGATGGTAATAAATTCATTACCAGAAGCCCTTCTCGGCTTCGACTCAGAAAATAGTAATGTCAGACACTATAAAATATCTACTCAAATGAATGGATGCGCTAATAAGCTAAAACAACCAACCAAATATCTACCCGTATACCCAAGGAAGGGCGTCATATAACTAATAATATAAACCTGAAGTGCATCTACATTAGATATATCTAAATCCATACAACTTTATTTTAAAGTTTAAATACCCTAATTTACTTATTTATTATTTTGCCTTGTTTTAGACGAGGCGTTTTGATATTTTTACCATCATCAAATTTAAATGAATGATCAAGGGGAATGAGTTGTCACAAATCGGGTTTGCTAGCAAAAGTTAAGCTTTTGAAGTACCTTGAAAAACTAAACGTTTGACGTTGGAATAAAAAAATATCAGTAAAGTCAGTAACCCTTACGAACCGAAGATGTGTACTCATAATTGGCAAAATTCAAACAGCCGAGATTTTGTTTTTTTATAAAACGTTTTAAATTACATGCTAAATTGGTATCAGCGAAAAGCTGTTAACTTGTACTTCTTGTAATTAGGAACATTAGCTAATTGGGTTTCATAGAAATTTCCCTATGTTAGACAGCTCATACCGTTTTATGATTTTGCGTTCCTTTAAATTTTTTACTTCTGTAACAATTATTTATGAGCAATTCGAGTTCGAAATTAATTAGATACTCCAGCTGCTTATAATATTGGGAATAAAGTCCAATCTTGTCAATGCCCTAGTGTCAAAAACATAATAATGTAACTGTCGTTAAAATCATTTTCAATTCAGCCCCATTAAAATTATTTTTTTTCCTTTAACATTGGATTCAACGGTGGAGTTAACTTCTCTCTTTTCAATCAAATTATCCAGCTCAATTTCAATTTGTGCAATTCAATTAACAGTATAGCTGTAAATTGCTCGAGGGACCGGTTTGCTTTCTACTGTATATGGGACAGCTTCAGTGTGGCCACATTCGCTGTAGACTAAATGACCTGCAGGGGAGATTTCGGTACATCCGGAAGAGTACTCCGGCTGTTTATAGGCATTAAATAAAGGAAAGACATAATGGTATATATGTTTCATTCTTCTGGGAGCTATGCGATTAATATACCCTCTACTACATAGTTCTTTTTCACCAATGAAACGGCCCAGATTGAAACTATTGAGGCAATAAGGGATTGATAGAGACACGCGGCTCTGTCTTCGAGATATTAGATCTATTAAAGTGGCATAAGCTGCCAAAACATGATATTTTCCCTTTTAAACAGAATGTAGAAGTTATCGGCTATTTTTCTCAAGCCGTGCAATTCAGAAGCTTTTACTGCAACGGGTTTACTGAACGTACGTTTAAGTATTGCTCCAAAGTAGCCTAAGATTAAATGGTTGAACACGCGTCCCAGTTATTGAGATTTTATTATTTTTTCTGACTCTATTTAGGCTCCAACAGCACACTAACTATATGGATTTTGTCTTTCCAGCGCCAATCAGTTATTTTTCGATGACTTTTAAAGCCTATCGTGCAATCAGACTTTATGATAGAGCACATTTTGGCAGCTCTCGCCACTATAACCGTGAATCGGGTGGGGCTAGTGGACACTCCCTATTGGAGTATTTCTGCTTATTTGGACAGCTCAAAGAAACCGTCACGGTCAATCAATACCAGTAGTGGGCATATTTGCTCGCCTTTGAAAGCCTGTGTTTTCTACGTCAGCGAAATGAGTCAATACAACTGCTTCATAAATTACTTCAACGTCACACATCTTGCTATTCAAATACCATGCCCATAAACTTGACGTCATCTCAACACACCTTATATGGTGAGTTACTTTTCTATGGATCGATGTCGGCAAGTTAGAATTCTGCGCTTGTGTTTCAATCGTAGCAGTGTAAAAGTCTTCCTATGTTCGACGCTGTGTTTGAAACCGTCTGATAATATTTCGATCCTTATTGATAAACTATTAACATTTTTATACGCCCGACTTAAAAGTCGGTCGTATTATGGTATCACCAGCGCCGTCCGTCCGTCCGTCCAGGATTCCCTTCCGCTCTTTAATTTGAAGAGTTTTGATCTAATCTTTACAATTCTTTCACAACATATACCTTATGGGTAGAAGGTTTGTCATGAACCATTTATGACATCGTCGATTGCATAATGTGGCTTCTACTTTGGTTTATGTAATATTCTGTCTTAGTCTATATCCTCGTTTCCTTTCGCTCCATAACTTGAAGAGTTTTGATCCAATCTTTACAATTTTTTTTACAACATATACTTTAGGGGTAGAAGGTGTGTCATGAACCATTTAGGACATTGTCGATTGCATAATGTGACTTCTACATTGGTTTATGTAATATTCTGTCTTAGTCTATATCTTCGTTCCCTTCCGCTCCATAACTTGAAGAGTTTTGATCCGATCTTTACAATTTTTTGACAACATATACTTTAGGGGTAGAAAGTGTGTCATGATCCATTTAGGACATTTTCGATTGCGTAATATGGCTTCTACATTGCATTATGTAATATTCTGTCTTAGTCTATATCTTCGTTCCCTTCTGCTCCATAATTTGAAGAGTTTTTAACGGATCTTGACAATTCTTTCAAAGTATATACCTTATTGGCAGACGGTGTGTCGTGTATCATTTCTGATTTCACCCGTTGCATAATATGACAGCCATATAGGATTATGTAATATTCCCTGCCGCTCCACACATGTAGCTTCTAAAGTTCTGATCCGATCTTGACGATTCTTTCAGAGTATATACCTTATAGGCAGACGATGTTTCACGTACCTTTTTTGACATCACCCGTTGCATAATATGGCAGCCATATTGGATTATGTAATATTCCCTTTCGGCGCCAGAACTTTTTTCGTTTTGATATAATCTCTCCAATTATTTTAGAGTATATATACCTTATAGATAGATGATGTGTCCCATACCAAATTTGATTGGGTCCACATATTTTTGGTGTGTTTTCAAAAGGTTTTTTATTAGAAATGTGTACCGGTTGTTTAATATAAATGTATTGATATATATCAATGCTTTTTTAGTACACTTGGTCCAGAGTGATACTGGAAGCCAATTAATCTATACATTCTGATAATGTTTTCTTGGATAGTTTAATTTGCGCTATAATAACAAACAAGACCATTTTCACAGTTTTATTACCCATCTGGTATTTATCAGAGTGGCTGTTTAAATAGAGATAAGAGGACAATGACATCCACTGAAGTGAACACACAAGGTTTGTATATTTACACACCATCATATCAGTGGTCAGCCTGAAGATTGTTTGCTTTGTACTAAAACTATTACAGCCAAGTCCAATAGAACAGTGTCCAAGTCAAAAGTGGTAAACTTTAAGAATTTTAAGCTATTGCATTGATTGCTCCTTCCCAATTATGAAACAAAACAGCAATGTCAAAACAGCCACAATGTTTCATTTTTTGCAATTAAAATGTGATTGAATTTACCTGAACAGATAACATATCTCTACTATTACGTACTGGTATTTAGTTGTAGCTTCATCAAATTCAGAAAAGAAAAACAAGAAATTTCAATTGGTGAAATTAAAACAAATGTTATATTAAATGTAAAGTTGTTAATCGTAGCGGTTCGCTTTGCCACGGTGGGCGTATGGTGAGTTTACTAAAACTCTTGTTTTTATTGATAAGAACTTCTGTATTTATTTCGCTGGTCTATATCTATATACGTTGTTATCCATAAATGAATCAGAGTCCAACTGTAGTGAGTTGTGAAAACGTTATGAATATTCATCTATCTGATAAACTGTAAATAGCCGACGTTTTTTAGTTTACTTCTACATTATGTGATCAGGATAAAACAAAAAAAAAATACACAAAGCCAGAAGACGACGACACGATCTGCCAGGCTGTAGAGCGTGTAACAGCTTGCTGTGGGGCATCTATTAGAAAATCTAGCCTGACCGAAGCTTGATGTAACGTATCAGCTTCAAATGAATTCAAAAATGTTATTAAACTCGTCCTTTAAAGTGGCATGAGCTGCCAAAATGTTGATATTTTGACATTAAAAAAGAATGTTGAAATTATTGGCTATTTTTCTCAAGACTTATAATTCAGAAGCTTTTTAGTGCTTCTAGTCTCGAAGTTAGTTTTGAACTTACTTTGACGTAGAATGAATGAATGGTTGTCCCGGCTATTTAAATTTTGCTTACTTTTCGAACACGTTTTCGATTTGTACAGGCCACATACATGTACTGTATGGATTTTCCTAATTCCATCGACAATCATTTAGTTTTCCCATGGCCTTCAAAGCCTGTTACTTTCGTGACGATCAGAAATTATGAAAAAATTGTGAATTTCGGCAGCTCATGCCACTTTAACAGTCTCTAAGGGGAAATACGTGTACCATTGATAATTCCAACATCTTCCCAATATGTGTACGACAGTAATATGTAGAATTTATTTTTTGATCTTTAACTTGTCTCATACCCACGGTGCCCCTTTAATCAGTTTGGTCGGGAATATGAAAAATGAACCAAGAAAGCTGGCATTACGTGAAGTTGTGATTAATCTAATTCCAATGAATAAAACCAAATGACACAAATTCCGTGTGAATATAGCAAATTTCGTTGATAATTAGTAAGTCTGAAGTCTCATTTACACGTATATATAGCCAGCACCACGTGCTTTGGCAACACGTTCAAAAATGTTAAACAAAACCAGTTGGCTCTGTGGCCTTACATATATCAGGACGTCACAGAGGTATTTCGCTAATTTCGTTAATTTGGACTGGACACGTGACGCTGAGTAAGCGGTCCATCAGTCTTGAAGTAATAAAGCTTCCCAAGAATTCGTGCTGCTCAAAGATTTCATAAAGAAGCGACTTTGAACTCTTGATCTTTGATACAAGTTTTTTTCAATTATTAAAGTGGCATATATGAGCTGCCAAAATCCACACTTTTTTCATAATTTCTGATCGCCACGGCATTAAGAGGCTTTGAAGGCCAGCGACAAACTATTAATAAAATGATTAGCGTTGGAATGACAAAAATCCATACAGTATGTGGCCTATACGAACTGGAATAGCGTTCAAAAAGTAAACAAAATTTAAATGACCGGGACGACCAATCATTCATTCTAATCCAAAGTTAGTTCAAAACAATACTTTATCGTGCATTCTCGAGACTAGAAGCACTAAAAAACTTCTGAATTATACGTCTTGAGAAAAATAGCCGATAATTTCAACAGTCTGCTTTTACGTCAAAATATCAACATTTTGCCAGCTCATGCCACTTAAAAAATAGAAAAATGTATTTACAGGTTGTCATTTTGTTTACTAAGATGGGTTATAGTCAAATATATGTTACATACTGTACCTCCTTATTTACAACCATTGTAAATTCTTGTTATCGAGCACATGTTATTAACAATGTATATCTTGTACCAACTTCCAAACGTCACCGGTTTGGAAGCTACTTTGTATTTGTATTTAAGTTAAATAGGCTTTCTTTGATTCATGCAGTGTCACAAAGCAAGTTTGGCATCAGTTAGCAGTTACAAATTTCGAGTTAGTGTCGAATGTCGAACGAGTTCTTTAAGATGGTTTTATTTCGACCAGGGAAAATAATGAAACTACCAAAAAAAAACATGTTGGAAATAAACTTGATAAGAGTTACGATGGCGCATGCTTACATCCGAAAAATTCCGGTTTTTCAACAGATTGTTTACGACGTGATTTGATGGTGGGGCTGATTGTATTGCAAGAACAATTCTAAATATTTTGGACAGGCGATTCCACACAAAACATTTAAACAATCACATCAAATTCTTAAGCAAAACGACTATTTCTACAAAAATATACAAAGCTCAGGACTCTCGCGAATTCAATAACTTAACAGAGCCTATGGCGCAACATATACACAAGGAAAAAAGTTAAGCACCCCATGCTGAAATTAATTATTATAAATCTGCATTAATGTTAAACAGTAATGCCAGTTATGATGATGATAAGAATGAAGTTCTATTGAACGATTGGGGCAATTCATGTGTGACAGTAACGGAAAACCTGCAAATTCAGTATGCTTCCCCTGAAATGTTTTGTTCTTAAGGCCGGTTTCGTGGAATGTGGACTCATCTTCTGTGAACATGGCACGAAGCAGGATATGAGAGGGGCAAAAATGGCAAATTGTCGGTATGCACTCCGCAGGGATGTCGTACAAAGCTATCGGGCGTCGATCAGGCTAGCATGAAACAAGATGAAACTGGTGCTGTGAAGGACCGACCACGCTCGGGTCGACCACCTGTAACATCAAATCGTGAAGATAGGGCACTGATCCGACTGGTACGACGTCATCCATTTGCATCCAGTCCATCTTTGGAGCGGCAATGGCTACCCAACCGACGTCTGTGCACAAGAACCGTGAGGAACCGATTGAAAACTGCAGGTTAGAGGCTCATCAAATGCCCCCTATTGTCAAATCGCCATCAACGGATACGTTTGGCTTGGTGTTTGAAATTTGAGGACCTGGCGAAGAATCCATTGGTCGGACGAAAGTCATTTCTAGCTCAACGTCACAGTGAGTCCGGATTTGAATCTTTTAGAGCATATTTGGGATAGGATGGGCAGAAACATTTAAGCCAGCTACTGAGACAAATGTGGGAATATGCACGTAGGTCAGCTACGGAGACAACTGTGGGAATATGCACGTGGGCCAGCTACGGAGACAAATGTGGGAATATGCACGTAGGCCAGCTACGGAGACAAATGTGGGAATATACACGTAGGTCAGCTACCGAGACAAATGTGGGAATATGCACGTAGGCCAGCTACCGAGACAAATGTGGGAATATACACGTAGGCCAGCTACCGAGACAAATGTGGGAATATACACGTAGGTCAGCTACCGAGACAAATGTGGGAATATACACGTAGGCCAGCTACCGAGACAAATGTGGGAATATGCACGTGGGCCAGCTACTGAGACAAATGTGGGAATATGCATGTAGGCCAGATACTGAGACGAATGTGGGAATATGCATGTGGGTCAGCTACGGAGACGAATGTGGGAATATGCACGTAGGCCAGATACGGAGACATATGTGGGAATATGCACGTAGGCCAGATACGGAGACAAATGTGGGAATATACACATAGGCCAGCTACTGAGACAAATGTGGGAATATACACGTAGGCCAGATACGGAGACAAATGTGGGAATATACACATAGGCCAGCTACGGAGACAAATGTGGGAATATACACATAGGCCAGCTACCGAGACGAATGTGGGAATATGCACGTGGGTCAGATACGGAGACGAATGTGGGAATATGCACGTGGGCCAGATACGGAGACAAATGTGGGGATATGCACATACGCCATCTACGGAAGCGATACACGTAGGCCAGCAACGGAGACAAATGCGAAAATATGCATGTAGGCCAGCTACGGAGACGAACGTGGGAATATACAAGTAGGCCAGCTACCGAGACGAATGTGGGAATATGCACGTAGGTCAACCACTGAGATAAATGTGGGAATATGCACGTAGGCCAGCTACCGAGACCAATGTGGGAATATGCATGTATGCCAGCTACTGAGACAAATGTGGGAATATGCACGTACATTGTGTAGACCCGCTACGGAGACAAATGTGGGAATTGATTTCTATGATTGGAAACTAAAACATTAAACTGTTGCACTTGTAAAAAGATATAATTCTATGCTATTTTCACCTGTAAGATAAGCCATATCTATTGTCATTTTTTTGTACTTCAGGGATAGAACAAGCTCCCTGGAGCTTTAATCCCGCTTCTGTAATTCAGTTTTTTGTACTCGTTTCATATTATGTAAGAGGTGAATAAATAAATACAAATATGCACGTAGGCCAGCTACCGAGACAAATGTGGGAATAGGTCAGCTAGTGGGATACACATGTGGATGTACATATAGGTCAGCTTCTGAGACGAATGTGTAAACATACACTTAGGTCAACCACAGAGATAAATGTGGGAATATGCACGTAGGTCAGCTAGTGGGACACACATGTGGATGTACATGTAAACCGGCTTCCGAGAGAAATGTGGAACTATACATATAGCTCAGCTTCCGAGACAAATGTGGGAATGCACACAGACCAGGAACCGGGGCAAATGAGAAAAAAAAAATATACCGGGACTAATACGGAAATATAAACCGCAACTTGGGGGAAATGCGGGAATTCAAAATAGCTACAGAAACATATGTGGGAATGCAGGTCAGGCACAGGAGGGGATAGGAAAATGTAAACAGTTATCACCATTGAAAGAAATTACTAGACATTTGATTGGTCGAAATGCCCAGAATGTGAGCCTGTATACGAGTGGTTTCCGTGTAGATGTTTGATCCTGTATCACCACGGAGTGAAGATCTTTGTGCGTCGCAGTATTCTTCAGTCAAGACCAAATCCTATCGTGACGTCAGTTTAAGGATGCTATTTCGTAAGCAAGGAACGCTGTGCTTGTCCCAAAGATAATAGAACATTTTGGCTTAAGGATTGACGCTTGCGCAGAAGCCTGGTTGTGTGGCAAAATTATGCTAAATTTAGTTTTTGGATCAATCTGACGTCGGAGTCGTCTTCATTCTAAGCCGAAAGGTTCTATTAAAACCAGTATAACTTTGCAAAGTCACAATAGAATTTATCTGTTTCGCAACGTCATTTAGACCTTTCTCACTCTTCACTCAACCCAAGACATTTTTGTGAACTTATCGAATGAAGAACAGCTGATTATACTCAGTTTTAAGTAAACAAGCTGCTCTAGATAGTGATAAATTCGTTATATGACGCCCTTGCGTGGGTATACGGGTAGATTTTTGGCGTCTCCGCCTGGGAAAAATATTGATGTCAGACACCAAATATCTACCCATATACCCACGCAAGGGCGTCATATAACTAATACTATACCGTGTCAAAAGCGGGAATATAGGAAAGCTACCTGAGTATTTGTGGGGATAAAGGACAGCTTCCGGGGAAATGTTGGGATGTAAAACGTCTACCGGGGCAAATCCGGGAATACAAAACAGCTATACCGGGATGAACACGGGACTATACATAGCTACCTGGACATATGTGGAAATATAAAACGGCCACTGGGGCAAATGGGGGGATATAGGATAATCTCCGGGGCAAATGTGAGAATATACAACTGTTATTGGTGCAAATTCTGGAATATAAAACGGCTAGCTATGCAAATGCAGGGATGTAAAACAGTTGCCAGGACAAACGCAATAGAGCAGGTACTGGAAACGAATGCAGCTACTGTGTTCATTAGATAAGGGATAGTCGCGAGATTTAGGAAATGTTTGAAACTCTCTTTAAACGTGGGTTCCATGCTAATGATAAAAAATTAAGACATCACCGTGTAGTAAGTTGTTTTTGAACAACAAGAGCTTTCGACACCTATACCGGTGTCTTCGTCAAGTTACACGTGTGAGATTATTGCATTAAATTAAGTAGATAGGCCATAACTGTTTTCTTTTAAATAAGTAGTATCAAAGATATCGCCTAGTTGAATGTATAATAAATAGATTGTTTGAATTTGATACTTATCATTTTGCGCTTACTTTATTTAGCTTGATGCCCCGTCTAACAACCGACTGATCTCGTTTCCCTGACCGTGCGTATTGAAATTTTAATTCAGCGACCTTTTCCAGCCACCTGCCTTTGCAATAAAACAGACATAACCAGAGACGCTGTTTTTGTCGTTCTATCGAATGTTGAAGAGTATAGGTATATGTATAACCCAATGGGTTGTGTCCATTTTCTATGGCAATGTTTATTAAACGTGTAAGTTTACCATATATGTATGTGTTACCAAAGATTTTTTTACAATATAGGCGTACTTCCAAATGGTAGATGAGTTACGTGTTATCTCTCCATGCAAAGGCTCCGTGGCTCAGTAGGTAGAGCGTTGGACACCCAATCCGAACAGCCTCCCACTAATAGGTCGCGGGTTCGAATCGGCCTATGGTGAAATGGTTGCCAGTTACCACTGGAAGGTGGTGGGTTTCCTCTGGGAGTAGAGCCCGGTTTCCTCCCACAATAAAACTTGCAACACCGCCATATAAGTGAAATAATCTTGAGGGCGGCGTAAAACACCAAACAATCAATAAATAAATCTATGCAAAGGGCCGTTCTAATTATGTGATGAGTTGCATAGAACTTGACATGTGGATTCTCAATTTGTAGAACGCCGATATTGAGAAGTTTTCTTTCTACAAGCTGCGTTCGAATCGTCTCGTTGCTGGCGATGTCGTTGTCATCAGTGTCTTTATGGCAAATATATGAGCAGTTTTTTTGTGCAACAAAACCTGAGAAAAAAATCTCCGAAAAAAAAACTCTGCCATAGGAGAAATGGTGACCCTTCAGTGTTGGTTCCAGTCTCATAACTTCGGGGATTTACGTGCGTGAAATACCCTCTGATGACTGCAGGTCATTTTGAATATGGCGACCAATATAGCCGTGAAGCGTACAATTTCCATATCCTCTTGAGGGCCCATCGAAAGTGTCCTCATGATAATGAAAGGGACCGAAATACTGTTTGTTAACTTTCAGGCTCGATCAGTTTTATAATTGAAGCATTGGAGGATTCCTGAAATGTACTGAAACTGCGTCTCTCTTCTTTGCGTTACACAACATGTGCTTTACCGGGCTAAATAACATATATAAAAAATATCTTTGTAGATGATTGCAGCCTTTGAACAAATTTAATACAATTTTTGTTTTGTTTTCCATCTGTAGTAAAGTATTTTGATATATTCTTTCGACGCCATTTGTATTCGGCCCAAAAATACGGCCCAGAAAAAGCGCAGACTGTCCGAGGCGTGTCAAAGCCGACCGGCAGCGAGGGAGATAGGCGAAGTGTGTTCTGACTGTTGGTTCTAGAAGAGTATATGACAAGGGCAGATAACTCCAAATAATTATAAAAGGCGTTTTTTGATTGGATGGAGCCATACGACTTGCTGCGCGAAAAAGGCCAAATCCTATTCCATTTAATTCGCCTGCAACCTGTAGTTCGCAACTAAATCGCATTCGATTTTAATGCTCTCACTGTTCAATTTGGTCGCATTCTAAAAATCGTATAGTAAGAACGGCTCTTAAAGGGACTAATAATATATTGTTTACATTTTATCCTAAATGCTTCTACTAATTTGAATAATAATAGTGAAAAATGTACAATTAACGTGCAGGGGGAATTCCGTGTTACATTGTTTATTGTTTATCGGACGATTTCAGGTGGATGTAATCCTGTGAAATAGTCCTACACGGGGGAACCCTGTTGAAGTGAGTTGTTAAAGCGTAACTAATATTTATCTATCTGATAAACTGTGAAGTGCCGACCTTCTTTAGTTTATTTGTAAATTATAAAATCAAGACAACCCCCCCCCCCCTGGATTTTCGCCCCCACTTCTGGTCATATAAGTTCAATAACAATCAATCGATTAATCAGTTAAATCCATCCAGTGTCAACAATCCCCTGTGAACAAACCGAACAATCGATCCATACAAGATTGTTAGGGGTCTAGGAATTTGTTTGCTAAAGACGCACTTGCCGTAGTAACGTATTTGATTTGCAAGCAAAGTATGCTTACACATGCTGTGAAATGACTAAAGTGAAACATAGGGCACTTTCAATTCGTCTAGTTATGTAAAAATGTAAAACTCAAGTCCGAATACAATCGATTGACGTGGGTTCGAATCACACTCAGACAAAATATAAAAAAAAAATGGAAAAATCTGAGTGGATTTTTTACTCGCTCGCTATATCTGGAAGAGTTGCCAGGTAATCGCCACTTAACCTGGCAACACCGCCATATAAGTCAAATACTTTTGAGTGCGGCGTAAAACATCAATCAATCAATCAATCAGCCAATCTATCGACCCGAAACCGATTAGCTTCGGCGTTGAGCTGCACTCACTCCAGTTCTTTTTTTACAATCTGAAATGTATAGTAATGTCTTTTGGTGCCCCTCAAATCAATTCCTTGTCTGTATTTCAGAATAGGACAATCAGATATGTCTACCATAAGGTCGATTCTAATCACATGACCACTTGTGGGAGCGCCCAGGTTCAGCGTTCGTTGACATTGTGGGTACCTGAAAAATGAAATGTTTGATTTCAAATTTGAAAAAAAAAAATGAAATTGATCATGAAAACATGTTTGTGGCAAAATAAGTTCCTAATTTCTTGTTTTAAGGAAAACACAGAAACCCTAATGCTGTTTTTACCGGTAGGCCTATTCTCGTTTTTTGGGGGATTGCACTTTCATAAAAAAAAAATAGGAGAAATTCTACAGATTTTGGGTCACCCCCGAAACAGTATCGGGCCCTGATCCAATAGTATGGCACCTACCGCCAGCACTAAATGCAGGCTGTCTTATCCTCTTTTCAAGAATGTGTAATTCCAAAAATAACGAGAATTCTGTTACACTCACTTTCTAAAAGAGCCCAACTAAACAAACTCATGCTGCTTTTAGCGCAAAAGTATTCTGAACTATACCGGCGGCTTTGCCTTTAAAGTTCCATGGGCTGCCGAAATGTTGATATTTCGACGTTAAAACAGAATGTTGAAATTATTGGCTATTTTTCTCAACTTTGGCTTAGAATGAATGAATGGTCGTCCCGGTTATTTAAATTTGTATTTACATTTCGAACACGTTTTCGGTTCGTACAGGCCACATAGTGTATGGATTTTCCTCAATCCAACGCCAATCATTTAGTTTTTCGATGGCCTTCAAAGTCTCTTACTGTCGCGACGATAAAAAATTATGAAAAAAAAGTGTGAATTTTGGCAGCTCATGCCACTTTAATACTATCTCAGTACGTAACCTTCTATATTTCACTGCCTTGACGACAGCAAAACTTGTCTTTCTGCGTCCACAGTAAACATTGCTCTATGTTCTATTTTTTGGTGTTAATTAAATACTATGAGTACATGGTTTCCAAACAGGTGGTTAAAGCTATAAAGCTGCTTACGTGGAGATTGTGTCGACAATTTTCTATTGACGTGTCATTAATATTTTTTATCACCCAGACTTTTGAAGCGTTAATTTCCATTACATTGTTTTGTTTATATGACCTGTAGTTATATAGTTATATATAAATCATGTGGCTAGAGAAAAAAATCTAAAGACCCCCCCCCCCCCCCCCACCCCATAAAAAACCAAAACACTGTTTGAAACCGTTATTAAAATTCAACGTTATGACAATTTGAAAACAAATTTTTATAAACAAATACTATATATATTACATTGTATTTATATGTTTGCTTGATACCGAACTTTTGAGGTAATAAGCGTTTTTATACAGCTAGAAACTGGCGCTTTACTGCATGTATTGATAAATATACACAGCATTTGGAGCGTTTGGGTCTGCAAGTTTTCGATGTAAGGGCATATTTGGTGGACGACCTGGGGGGTATTTCATAAACAGGTTTAGACGGCTAAACTGACCTAGCCGACTAGAATAGCACTGCTTTAACATTACGGCTTAGTCGACTATCTGACGGTAGTCGGCTATATGTGGTTTATGAAATACCCCCCTGTATCGGGATATACCACTTTGACCCATATTTCTCAAGGAGTGTATTGTTGGTAATGGTTTACAGCTAGTCGTATTACAAATATGGATTAAACACTTAGTGTATGGTAAAAATCTTTATTTACAGAATCAAACGTAACTATGCTAGTTGTGACACGAGATTAAAAATATCCACATACAAATCGGAAATTGAATTGTCCCACACTAAAAGGCCGAATGTTGAAATGCTAAGGTACTTAGTGAGTATAGGTAATTTGAGTGTATAAATGCCGGTTTACGTTAGGTCATGAGTCATGATTTGTGAATTGTTTGGCGGGAGATATATCCATAGGCTAGCCTTCCACACATCATTTCCGTTTGACGTATAACACACGCGTCACTGGTCCGGCTATTTGTTTAACGCGCGTGGAGTGTTGAGAGAAGCCTTGGTTACACACGCTATCCAGTAGTAAAAAATGACACTCCGTACTGACTGCTGCTCCCCTGGGTATGCGAGGAATCTGCGAGTAGCACATTCCTATGAATACTCGGAATTTTTATGGACCGACTTTTTACAAATCATTTATAAATTATATCTTTGTATTCTTTTTATTTTAAGCATGATTTATGATTTAGCCCTTTCACATCCCACGTGTCTTAAAGCGATCCAATAATTCAACCTTTCACGATGTTCCAATTATGTATAGAGACAGTCAATAATAAATACAATCAGCCACAAAGCTGGAATTGGAATTTCTGATACGCTTGCACCGAGTCACCTGGAAGTTTCAATTTCTCATTTTGATGAATCGAATCAATTAAGCCGCGATAGAGACCATTAATTGTAAACCATTGTACGAACCCCAATGAAGCAATCACACCCCAGGAAGTGAAACTCTTTGCTTGAATTAGAGACCCTTTTTTTCAATTGACCAGAACAGTTAACACGTAGAGTACACTCCTTGGCTAATGTCCCAGACAGCAAGGTGGTTGGGTATAAAATTGGCCCTGTAGCTAGTATCGCAGGATTAAGCAGTTATTTATATATATACTGTGTACCTACTAGAGCTATAATTAGTTTCATTCACAAAAAAGTAGATTTGGACAAAGATTAACGTGCGGGTTTGAGCGCCCATTCAAATTGTTTGTACAGTAATGGGTAACTCAGGCGACACGGACATAAATAATCTTACTCTGATGTATTTTGGGAGACTGGTATGCAACGTGGATAACTTTTATTGATCCACACCTTTTCTATTGGGCAAAAGATGAGATTAGCTTAACGACAACATTTCAGGAGACATTTACCAAATATAGTCAAACCACGCCTCCACTTGGCATCGATGGCGTGTTCAATCGGTTTGGTCGCTGACTGGTAGCTTTTGAAGGTCTGTTATCCAAACGGGAACGCCCACGACACGAAGACAGGCTGCTCAATATTAAAGAACATATGAAGAAAAGGAAGACAAGAAGTCGAGTACTTCCGTCTGGCTCCGATCTGTTACATTCTGTATTGGGAGAGCAAACACGTGGGTTTTTTCGGCACAATAAACTGGAGGTTTGGATGAAAAACTGTCAGATATTCGAAAGTCATTTGCGTTGATCACATCAGAGATGCTATTTTTCTTGTGACATATACCTTAACATTACATCATTACATGAAGGCGGCCGCGGAAAAGTTAAGCTCGGCGATGGTATGGCATCGTCGATTCTATTGCAGACTAGTAGCTTGGACGAGCACACGGACAATGAGTCTACCGTCTCCAGCATTGCCATTAATTTTAATTCTTCTCTTCAGCACTGTTATTGATGCCCGTCCATCTCTATACATGTGTCGCTCCCGTTGTCTGAATGGGGGAACTGTAGCCGGTTATTCAAACGCCATGGGATTTTGTAGATGCCGATGTGCGGCTGGTTTTGCCGGGCAACTTTGTCAAATACCTTTACGGAAAAGACGAAATTTGGGACGTTTATACAGCATACGAAAACGAATTTTACAGAAAAGGACATCTTACTTCGACACACCTTTGTTCAGATGGAACAGATAACGATAGGTAATTATTCCTTTGATTGTTTTCCGCACTCATTTATTTAAAAACCCTTTTAAAATTTCAGTTATTTATAAGGATTTTTGAATTAGTAAAGTTACTAATTTTTTTAACCGAAAGTTATTTCTTAAAATCACACATCTTATTTGTACTTATTGGAGGAAAAAGAATAGATATAAGGACGTCAACTTAAAATACACTGTGTTCGATTCCACAATGAGAAGAAAAAAGCAACAACGCTAAATGGAGTTTGTTTAAATTTATCTCGCGTGGAAAGAACTCTACCTGCTTTTTTAGATTAACGCGTTTTGCTATTCTTTTTTTAAAAATTAAGTTACTAGAAAGTATACGTATCGTTTTTAAATGAGTAGACGTCTAAAGAATTAAAGTAAGCCGTAGTACCTTGATTGTGTCAGTTATGTTTCGAAATACGTTAATTATATCCGCAAATCAGTTTGACTCCATTTAATTACCACCTCAGCGATAGTATTTGCCTCCGCTCGGGGTCTAACTTCCTGCTTATCACGGAACCATTGTCACTAGCAGTCGGCGTAAATCGACAATAAGCTGTATTTAATTGGTTTTACCGTATCGATCTGGTTTCCGACAAACTTAAGGCTTCTGCTGCTAAACCTATTAATGTCGCATTCGTAAATTTCTACACGATATGATTACGAGCACACAAACATATTATCTTCAATATTGTAATCGATATGCAGGATTGTAGCCATATGCCTGTAAATAAAGAAACACATATCTGACCATTTACTCATGCGACTATAATTCAACGAAAATCGAACCTACGCCCTTCTACTAAAATAGAGACAGAGCGTTTATTACTATGAGGGATTTATCGGTAAAATGTTTTACTGCATTGCAATACAGACAGAGACAAAATGTTTATTACGTTGCGTGGTTTATAGGTAAAATGTTTTACTGGATTAAAACAGGGACATAGATATACAAAAGGTTTATTACGTTGTGTGGTTTATCGGTAAAATGTTTTACTGGATTAAACATACAGACAGAAACAGAAGATTTATTACGTTGTGTGGTTTATCGGTAAAATGTTTTACTGGACTAAAGATACAGACAGAGACAGAAGGTTTATTACGTTGTGTGGTTTATCGGTAAAATGTTTTACTGGATTAAAAATACAGACAGAAACAGAAGGTTTATTACGTTGTGTGGTTTATTGGTAAAATGTTTTATCGGATTGAAAATGGAGACAGACAGAAGGTTTATTGTGCTGTACATGATACCAGCAGTCTACGATCTATCCGAGGATCATCGCGAGGAGACTGAACTGACGTTAAAAATGACGTAAAATCTTCTCTAGCTTACTCCCCTATCTGAGGTGTACAAAAAGCCCCAATCGTGAAATCTCCTTGGTCCTGTTTCACAAAGCGGTGTAAATGCATTTTTTTGCGTAACTTTCATACTAACGTATCTCTTCAGTATGGGTTGCTAGGGCAGTTACGTGAAAAATTACGCTACGCCACTTTGTGAAACAGGCTCCTTGTCAGTAGAACATTACGCAGTTTGATGGATCTTGTCGTCGAAGAAATACATGTCAATTGGTGTAGTTTTCTGATTATTGTATCAATAGAAATGGACGTTTAAGTGCCGGTCAAAAAGCCATGCAACAGGTGACGATTTAACTTTAATCATTTCCAAGAATATCCTAAATTCTGATATTATTTCGACCAAACCATTCCCCCAAAATTATGACTGCCGGTATGTATTATTACCCGTATGTGACATTCAACGGTTCCGAAACGGTCTGGTATTAGCAGTTGTATGTCGAAGGAAATTGCTCGGTGGACATTTATTTTAAAAGGACGCAGGTGGAAAGACTATCGTATTAATTTCATTCCCTCATCAATTAAAAAATAAAAATATTACAAAAATTAATAACTTAGGCATAGAGAAAGTGATTCGGGGTGTACTTAAAACAACATATTACATGATAGCATTTGGCTACATACCCAGATACACGGAATACATTAATTTTGTTGTCTAAGTCTTTTTTTGTTACGAACGGAAAGATTTGAATTGAATTGAGTGCTGTAAATATGCCTGAAAATTATAGTTTATACACTCCCACTTATCCTAAAAAGCTTCAACCTCCTTTTTATGCATATCACATTCCTATACACGTGTATGCATATGGTGGTGCGATAAAGCCCTTTTATTGAATTCTATGATAAACAATTTGTTGTTTCTTTCTTTTACCTAGATACCTTTCTTCCGACTTATGGATTGGCGCTTACCAATATCGACCTTGGCGAATTCTGATCACTTTGACATCGTTAAATGCAGTCAAGAACCCCAGTTCTTAAGATAATGGACGGAGATATAAGATGCGGCGGTGTCTGGAGTAATTGTGTTCTCATGGCTTCCAGAATGCGGTACAGTGTTAATGAGAGTCTCTGTGGAGTTAAGTTAGGAGAAACCCCGTGACTGGATCTCCAATGATCTCCAGTGATCAGTGACTAAACCGACACGTTGTCATCTCTCTGCGGCCAGGCGACTGACTAAAAAGTCCAGTGAAAAAACTATTTATTGCTTTAAATGTTTCTCATGTGTTTTCGTGTTCTGAACAGAGATGGTTGTGATACTTTGCCGGATATATCCGTGCCTTGTGCATTACGGCGTTGCAGTTTGTCTAAACGGACAATCCTGTTGATAAATTAATTTATTTATGGAATTCCAGTTATTTATATAAATATATATATACATCTATTTATTTAATTTATTGACATTTTGACAATTAGATTTTGACCGCTCTTTCTAGGAGAGTCATTTTCCGGAATGTGTTTTCCGGTTTGTTCATTCGGTACTTCTCGTTGATTTCCGGCTCATCGTTAAGCCTTGTACCAAAAAGCCTGTTTAATTGGTTCGGTATGTTAATGTATCTAATTGTAACCTCCACAAAGCAATGAACGTTATTATGGGTATAAATTCTGCTGCATTGATTCCAATTTAATTACTTTTCATAATAACGTGTTGTGATTTGACATCAAATTTCTGGTACTTATATAAACAGGGTCAATGAAACACAGCATATATGTCTTGCCACATCAGTCATTGCAAAGTCCTTGATCCTATGGCCACACACTTATAGTATTTTCAAGAAATAATCATAAGTGCTTGTCGACGACGGTTTCTTATTCGCAACATCTTATCGTTTAAATTATGATTAGAACGGACATAGCGAAATAGAAGTAATTTAGTGAAAATCATACTCTAGATTAGGGTTCAAATTTTAACTGGAGGCATTGGGGATTGCGCAATCGAACGCATAATAAAAAAGAGATGGAAAGAAAGTTCAAATGCCTTGCACTTTCTCTAATTTACAACAGATCTTCTTAATAACTTGCAAATTGTCCCATTTCTGTCACAAAAATAAATGGTCAACACTGTCTGTTTTCCGCTCTTAAATAAGACAATATTCCAATTGCAATGGAATTACCTTGATCAGCTTTGGTCGAGTTGGGTAGAAAAGAGTAATTCGAAGGGAGCATGCTAACATTATGAAATGAACTATGTACGACATGGGATAAGGATGACTTGAGCTGCCAAAATTCACACTTTTTTCATAATTTCTGATCGTCACGACAGTAAGAGGCTTTGAAGGCCATCGGAAAACTAAATGATTGGCGTTGGAATGAGGGAAATCCATGCAGTATGAGGCCTGTACAAACCGAAAACGTGTTCGAAAAGTAACGAAATTTAAATAACCGGGACGACCATTCATTCATTCTAAGCCAATGTTAGATCAAAACAATACTTTATCGTACATTTTCGAGACTAGAAGCACTAAAAAGCTTCTGAATTATACGTCTTGAGAAAAATAGCCAATAATTTCAACATTCTGTTTTAACGTCAAAATATCAACATTTTGACAGCTCATGCCACTTTGGGTTTACGAAGACCTTTGATTAATGCATTCTTTATTAATTGCGTTAACAGGGTTTTAGAACAGGTCCTTTGAAAGTCAGAATAAAATAAATTGGGGCGTAGAAGATGCAATATTCGCTGCATTATATATGAACACTACACACACGGGCACAAGGAAAATCGTCTTGCCTAAAATAACCATGGAGACAAGTTTCTAGTTGTGTTAAAAAGGGGTATATCATTTAGACCTTTATACCCCATCATAAGTTGTTGTATTAAACTAAACGATGCATGATATTTCATTAGGTTGACGACTGACAGACGCTTGACCTTAGTCAGTAGAATTTTCTGGAACACTTTGTAATACATTGACAATGCTTACGCATCTTCAGCTATGGCAAAGATATCGGTAGACTGTGATTAAACCCCATAAGATCATGGGAAAAGAAAAGAGAACCCCAGGTAGAAGACGGACAAGGGAGTTTAGCCTTGACCAGTATATCGTCCGAACACGCGTTCATTTTATAAGCAATGACTGGCAGCAGTGAACCGTAACTGTAAAACATATTAACAAAAATTTAATTAAACCGCACCTAATTAAATAAAAAGATTAACCAAGCCTAATCCATTAATTACACGTTTTTTAACTGCCAAGGGGCTTTAAAATAGAAGAATAATTAACGTATCGCAATACGGTTAATATTTCTTTTATTCGATTGGTTACAGTTGACGAAAAAGTAGCAAACGGATCGTATTACACTCCCCCGCAGAGAAAGCAAAAACACTTAACTAAATCCGTCCATCATTGCCTGTAACACATTTTGCTGGGGGTGACTTTTAGCGTTCCAAAGCTAATAGACCCTGTTAAGAATAAACCAAATGTTGCTATTCTGATAACGGGCGGAGTAATTTAACGCTATGTTGTATGATTTGTGTCTATTTAAAGAACCCTTTCCGTCTCGCAGATTATTTTCAAACCAGCACATGTTAGTTGTGAACGGAATTTTATTGCCAGCTGGAACTGTACTTAGGTACCTAAACCTAAATTAAGCAATCTTTCCGACTTTTACATTCCTGACGTCCAATGTACCGAGAAATATCATAAAAACACATACACACGGTGCAATTGAATATGGTACCTGGATTATAAAGTACATAAATATATGACGTTTAAAATAACGTCTTAGACCTTGACTTACATCCATTTTCCCTGAACCGAATATAATTTTCTATTCCTATCATAGGTTCTATAACTATGGGATGTTTTAGTATAAAGGGGGAAGCAAGTGCCAAACACTTATAAGGCTAATAATTTTACTATTAATCTTCATTCCACTCCACCAATGGGTCGCGATTTCGAATCCCACTCAGTCTGACTGGGGTTTCACTCGAAGGACCTACACATGTATGTGGGATGGTTGCCAGTTACCATCGGAAGGTCGTTGGTTTCCTTCGGGCATAGAGTCCGGTTTCCTCCCAAAATAAAGTTGGCAACGCCGCCATATAAGTGAAATAATCATAAGCGGGACGTAAAACACCAAACAATATAAATGCAACGTTATAATTCAATCTTATTAAAGTTGCATGAGCTGCCAAAATATACGGAAAATTTCGTTGAAATACAATTATCTTATTGTCCGTCAATTTATCAAGAAGTTCTAAATAAAGGTTTCCCAATGATACCGATCTTCGAAATGCACATTTAAGTAGTTTTATATGCAACAAAACATCCCAAGATGCACTCATACGGGACGTATTTCCATTTTGTCAGTTATTAGCACACATTTTCAGGTCCTACGGGTTACTAATAGTCGATATATTTTATTTCCAAGTCAATCCTTTCGTTTTTCAAGATACTTCAAACACTGACCATCTCTTGGCAATCAGAATCTTGGCAGTTCATGTCACTTTATTTTTACAAATGTATGGGTAAAATTGCCCCCGTGCGTAAGGTAAGTTTAATTATTCTTGCCTGGGGTTTGTAGCAACATGCGTCAACGAATATGATCCTGTACTGCAGGCATATTAACGGACTTACTATGCCTGAAGTCTAATGACGTCATTCGAAAACCTTTGGGATATTTGACGGGTCTTGTTTGAAAAGACAGGTTGTAGCGACATGCATGGCTAAACGCATATATATTTTCTGCGGAGAATACTTTCTGTCGACCATGATGACCGACCATGATGACGTCATTGCGAAATTGGCCTATTGTGTCATACAAACACATGGTTGAAGACTCACTTCGTTGAATTCCAAAAGCATAATAAGATAAGTTAAAAGAAAAGAAAATAGTGATTTGGGGAGTGGGTAGGGGGACAAAGGTCGACTCTCGGGAAAAGTTCTCGGATTCTCGGATTCCGTGACCGAAAAGGCCCCTGAAGGTATGGAGTCAACATTTCCAGACATTTTTGTCCTTTAAAAGAGGTTTTTCCAATACAACGCCACATATGCTTTATATTGATCATTGGAAACGAGCTTTGTACAGTTAGTTAATAGATCAAATCTTCACAAGTCACTTGTGAAATAATCTATGCTGTATCAATTACGCCCGACAAAAAGATTAATATTTTACCTGGAGGTTGCGAAGTATATTTTATTTTGCAATATCAAGATGGTCGCCAGAGGAACGAGAATGAGCCTTGGGCATTCTAAGTAAATATACCACGTTCGAGGTAAACCAAATCTGTATGCACAAAAAGCAAAATGGCGGACTGAATTGTAATATTAGCTGGCCATGTGTCCTGGGGCCTGTCTTACAAAGCAGGTGTAAATTTGCGCATAAGTCTACAAAATGGACCGGTGGCATCCAGGGTTTAAACACGCCTGACGTAACTTACGCCAGCTTCGTAAGACAGGGCCATGGCGTTGGTCTAAAATATTTGTTCTTCAATTCTACGCATTTGATTGAGATCAATACAATAGCTTTACAAGTTGCCTCGGATCACGTCTTGAAGACAACGCATCCTTTATATGATGATGCGCTTTTTGAGGACAACACATCCTTTATATGATGATGTGCACTTTTTTAAGACAACACATCCTTTATATGATGATGTGCACTTTTTGAGGACAACACATCCTTTATATGATGATGTGCACTTTTTGAGGACAACACAGCATTTATGTGATGATGTGCACTTTTTGAGGACAACATATCCTTTATATGATGATGTGCACTTTTTGAGGACAACACAGCATTTATATGATGATGTGCACTTTTTGACGACAACACATCCTTTATATGATGATGTGCACTTTTTGAGGACAGCACATCCTTTATATGATGATGTGCACTTTTTGACGACAACACATCCTTTATATGATGATGTGCACTTTTTGAGGACAGCACATCCTTTATATGACGATGTGCACTTTTTGAGGACAACACATCCTTTATATGGTGATGTGCACTTTTTGAGGACAGCACATCCTTTATATGACGATGTGCACTTTTTGAGGGACACATCCTTTATATGGTGATGTGCACTTTTTGAGGGACACATCCTTTATATGGTGATGTGCACTTTTTGAGGGACACATCCTTTATATGATGATGTGCACTTTTTGAGGACAACACATCCTTTATATGATGATGTGCACTTTTTGAGGACAACACAGCCTTTATATGATGATGTGCACTTTTTGAGGGACACATCCTTTATATGGTGATGTGCACTTTTTGAGGGACACATCCTTTATATGGTGATGTGCACTTTTTGAGGGACACATCCTTTATATGATGATGTGCACTTTTTGAGGGACACATCCTTTATATGATGATGTGCGCTTTTTGAGGACAACACATCCTTATATCTGATGCGCACTTTTGAGCATCATCCTTTATATGACGATTTTTAACACATCCTTTTTAATAATCCACCAGCTGCCCGCAAGTACTTTAAATTAATAAATGACGATGCCTAAATTTACAGGATAAATCAAAACTACATGTTTTGTGGCACGAGCTGATAAAGAAAGGGAGAAAAAATTGTTGAGACTGAATTAGTTAATTGTTCATAACTTTTGTAAAGTTGTTCAATAGGAACTTTCTCCATACCCCAACCTTTGATAAGATATTTTTATAGGATACAAAGATTCGAAAATGTACTCATACATAACGGCTTTTTAAATTTTGTCCGTTATTAGCACACATTTTCGATTCGATTCACGGTACAATGCACATTAGTACGTTACCGGTATTTAATATCGGGCTCTAATTTTTCTTATTGAATCTCCCAGCCTGATTGAAATAACAAAAGTACACTATTATCCATTAGGTCTCAGCAGTATATTATATTAATGAGACACATGGTGATACATTGTGTGATACACATTACTGACAATTCCTCTTACTTACAAATAAGTCGGTATCTTCCGCAAAACAAATGAGAATCCAGGTGGAAGCTTTTACGTGGATGTAGATTTCTGTCCGGGTAAACGTCAATCGATTTTATCAACTTAACCGCGGATAACACAAAGGACTTAACGGATAATGACCTGATGTATCTATTAAAATGATTTGGGCTTTACTTTTGAATTAGAAACTCTTCAGAATATTTTAACTATCAGCAGCTAAAAGTTGATATTTTAAATCACCCGCAATTTTATGTCTGATCTATAGCTTCCCGTCGCCATATATTTATGGATACTTAAACACAAGAGCACAGGGAAAATCTTCTTGTCTAAAATAACTCTAATTATATTAAAAACAGGTATATCCTTTAGACCTTTAAATTATACCCACTCATTAGTTATAATAAACTAAAACCCATGATATTTTATTAGGTTAACGACAGAAGATAATCAGAAAAACCTTAAGGTGACAAGAGCTGCCAAAATTCACACCTTTTTCCCAATTTCTGATCGTCACGACAGTAACAGGCTTTGAAGGCCATCGAGAAGCTAAATAGTTGGCGTTGGAATGAGGAAAATCCATACAGTATGTGACCTGTACGAACCGAAAACGTGTTCGAAAAGTAAACAAAAATTTAAATAACTGCGACGACCATTCATTCATTCTAAGGCAAAGTTAGTTCAAAACAATACTTTATCGTACATTTTCGAGACTAGAAGCACTAAAAAGCTTCTGAATTATACGTCTTGAGAAAAATAGCCAATAATTTCAACATTCTGTTATAACGTCAAAATATCAACATTTTGACAGCTCATGCCACTTTAAAGGCCCACTTGCCGCCGTAGCCTGTTTAGCATTTGTTAAGAAAACCAATTTGCACGAGCTTACTACAGCTAAAACCACTAAAATTAAACATAGCACTCATAAAGCATGTCCAATTAGGTTTAGAATGTATAAATGAGGGTCAAAAACAAACGAAAAATCGAAGCTCGATTACAACAACAACACCGATCAGTGTTGGTTAACTTAAGTGTTGGATTACCCTCATTCAAGCGTTTTTGTCTGTGATTTGCACTCGGCAGGCTTTTATAGTCCCTCTTACTCGATCGTTAGTATGTATTTCTCAGATAAAGTTCGTAAAATTACAGTGTCGCTAGATCGCCCACACGACTAAAACCATTACGGCCCTTTTGCACACGATCAGGTTCGAAGTTTGCTGACATTGCGGGTACCTCAAAAATCTGTTTTTCAATTTCAAATTAAAAATACTAAATGATGTCAAAACTTTCAATTTCTGGTAAAAATAGAAAGTTCTTAACTTTTTCTGTCTGGGAAAAATACAGAAAACCGTCCACTGTTTTAAATGTAAACAGTCTTCTGGATTTTCGCGGCAAGTGTGCATTTAAATAAAATGATCACATATATTAAATAATTTTATACAGTACATAAGTGTTTTAAACCCGTCCGGAATCTTCACTTTTATGATTAATTGATATTTCAAACTGCTAATGACAAGGGCAGTGATTTTATTTTAAATCATTCACAAAGATCTAAGATAAAGTCCACAAAATAATTATAATGTTTGGTCACTTAAACGTTTCAAATCATTAGAGCACTTTTGCGCATGCCTGGACTCGGAGGTTGTTTACAGTGCGGATACATAACAAATTTTAAATTGAAAATACAAAATGATGCCATAAGTTTAAAACTTTACAAGAATAAAATCATCTTTATATCGTATGTCTATCAGGAGAAAGAAGTTGAACATCCCAACACCTCGCCAATATGAGTAGGACATTAAAAACTGAGAATTTCATCTGTAATTTGCATCACGGTGCCCTTTTGAGGGCTGTTGTTGGTTATCAAAATTCTCCGCATGATTGGTAAAAATGAACAGCTCTTTTTGGGGCTTCTTGATAAAAATTGCGAACAGTTTACTATTCTGTTTCAACTAAATTTCCCCTCTATTTGACAGATTGTACTACTTTTCGGAATGTCCAGGGGCCGGTCGATCTAAATAAACTGGTTTTGTGATGGTACGTCACTTAACTTGCTGTTAAGGTAATTTTCTTTAGCACAACCGACCCAAGAAAATTAGCTGCTAAACTCTCTCTTCAAGTGACAAAGTACATTATCGTTTATCGACGTGGAAGTGGATAAATTGTAGTACACAAACCTTCTTATCTGTCTTGGTGTAAAGTTTCAAGCAACACTGAGAAAGCTACAGAGCTATTATAAAAATTTGTCACTTCGCAAGGTTAAAGCAAGTCGATATACTAGTTCTTTCAGTGCTGATTGGCACAGATGGAAGCTCAGGCGATTTTATAGGTCGAAAGTGCCATTAACATTGTCTCGTTTAACCTACTGGAGCGACACATACAAGTTTCTTGCTCCTTTGGGATACGCATTTTGGACTCGGTTTTTGAATGAGGTGTAACAATACGCCTTCGAGATATGTTAAGGAAGTCGAGAGGCCATAACATATTTCAGATACTGCGGTGTGTTGAAATAAAAGCGAACATCAAACATAAACAAACAAAAACTTAATTCTTTTAAATAAATTCGTGGTTTCATGAAGAAGAAAAAATGACGAGCTATGCTTTTATGAATCAAAATCGTTATACTTCACATACTGTCGTGATTTGAAATAGTTAAAAACATTAGATTAAAAAATTGATAAATGACACTCGTCATAAAAACATGGGGAGTACACCTTTTAGAGTCAAACACGTAACATAGATTATTATACGTAGTTTTTGCGCTCAATCTCGAGGCGACGATATGCTTTATGTCCCCTCTGCGAAGATAAATCAAGTGATCTCTAAAGTCATTTGAATTTCCACAGCGGTGATAAAACCTTGATTTTCAGTTACATACGAAATTCCGATAATGACCAAAGATCACGGGCAATACAATATTTCCACGCTTGGCTCTCAAGGGCCTCGGTGATCCTATGCTGCACCAAGCCACCCGCTACCAATACTCCATTTGTTATCTTTTGCAGTCATTCATATATTATTTTAGAAAACCGCTAACTCCCACTTCCGTCTTATAAAGGAAGTACATACAAGCGTTCCTCCGGTAGAGGATTGTTGATTTCTTTAAAGACAAAGGCATTGTTTTAAACAGACACACTGCACTCGATGACCCTAAGAATCTAATTGATAGCAAAATAGCAAAGTTCAAAATATTTAACGGATTATCCTTGTAACATGCTTCTACGGCCTCTTTCTCAGAGGAACTTGACACGATCTGTCAAAAGATGCACTCTTTTTTTAATTCGGGCGTTTGAACTCGTTTGAAAACTAATAAGGTCATGTTGAAATGATAATTAATTACCAAGCCTGTGTATTTAGAAATGCAAACAACATTCAAACTATCAAGCTGTGTGTTTTTCACACCGTCAAAGTTTGTTGTCACCCCAAGAAGTAATGATTCTCGGATGAAGAGCCCAAAGTCGATTTCAGCCAAACTAGTACACTCAAGATTTTTTGTACTTCCAAGAGTTTTTTTAGGGAAATTCCTGTGGCTATTGCTTTTGTTTGACAGTCAGAAAACAGCTTTCTTGAAAGGCATTTAGAGGTTGAGTAACATGATTAGTGATTAGACTAATCTGTGGATATCAAACTTCTTATTTTATGTACAGACGCAAGTGGTCATGTTTGTTAGTGAACAATGAAACAATCGAGAATGCACCGCATACGCACATCTGTAGGGTTGTGTACCTTGCGCACCCAAGCAAGGTCAAATCGCAAAACCTCAACAAAGAAAACAAAGCACTTCTTCATATAAACGTTCATATTCAGCGGCCCAATGGGAGCTAGGGAAGTTACAAATGGTCATCTAGAGCCTCATCTTTATATAAACAACGATAGTAAAACACTCATTTGAACGATTGTTTTCAGTCTATCTGGGCATGTCCCTTTAACCTTGTTGTTCATGTACGTTATTAAGCCTGGTTTTTAATACTGTATAAAAGGCTAGTTATTTTTACTTCTTAGAAAAATAGCCCATCATTTTCAGACATTGTTTAAAAGTATTCCCGTGATTTTGGGATTAAAATTTTTTTTGGGAAAATGGCATGAACTAAATCTATGCGCCAATAAAAGTGGTTTCGTAGAGAACATCCACGAAACAATCAATGGCATGCCTATGTTCAATCTGCAGAGTACATTTATCAAATATGTAAATTTCTTTCCGCTGAGCCAAATTAGATTCGGCGCTGCTGTTTCATATAGTTTACAGCACTTCCAATGTTCCGTGTCGTAGCACGTAAAATGCCAATTCCTCATTGAACAGAGAGAAGCATGATGCGGTACAAAGATAATACAGTTAAGTCAAAGGTTTCAACATGAGACAAATAACCCAACAAAGATAGCTAAGAGCCCGAAAAGAATGGTAAACTAGATCAAGCTCAGTCTTTTCGACAGTAGATGGAACTTTCAAAACGTACACGCAATGGTTTTGTTTTCCTGAAGTACGTCGTGTATAACCGTGGACGGCTGCTGATGTACTCTTTGTCCAAGTTCTTGCTTCCCGGTAACTTTTACGGAACAAATTTAATGCTGGATAATGCTCCAGTCGCCTTACTTCTATCTCTTTCCCATTTTTTTTTGCAAAATAGCCAAGGAGTTCTTATTTGTGGCCCAACAGCACACGCTATCGTTTAAGCCCCTTTCACAATTGAGATACGGCGGGTTTACGGCTCTTGCGGTCATGAATTTTGGCCTTCCGTACGATGGGCCGCAGCCTTCCTTGCGGGCAACCTCACCTTTCCGCGCGGAATTTTTGTGCCGCAAGAGCCGCAGAAAAGTTTGGTGTGCACATGGAATCCAATTTTCGGCCGTGCGAATTTTTTTATTACCTCTGATCCGTGCGGGCGCCAGTACGTTCGCCGTAAACAGTTGTATCTTGACGCGCGGTTGTTGCACGATTTTTTTGTGTCGTTAGATGCTCCGTACGGTGAAATTTCTTGTTCCGCCAACCTTGCGGCAGTCGCAAACCGCTGAACGATTCGCCGTCTCGGTCTTGCACCGCCTTGCGTTCACCGTGCGAAAAATACCCTCAGGTGTCCTACAGGTATATATTTTTGGGTGCTTCATTTTATCTTACAACAGTTGAAGCTTTTGCCTTGGTCTGCTTCTTGGCGGGCATCGTGGTGATCTTCCTCAATGGATTGACGTTCTTTTTCTAACGGTTTTTTGGATCTATGTGTGTTTTTAATACTGCAATCACGTCTGCGGAGCCCAAAATCACCGCATGATTTGACAAAACGCCGTAAGGCGCCCGCTCATTGGTGCGCGGCGAAAAACAATGACGCACGATGCATCTTGCGGCACGCCGCACGTTCCAACCAATCACGTAGCACCTCCGCGCAACTGTCTCACGGATCACGTGCGCTAGACGTGCGTTGTGTGCGTCACTCCGCGCGTTTCGCCGCAAGAGATTCGTGGATTAAACGTGCAAGAACCTTGCCACGCCCTTACGATGCCCCGGCCAATCGTAAAATGGATTATTTTCTTGCGGTAATTTTTCCGATTCTACTGCGGCCCGAAAAATTTTATATCCACCGTGCGATCGATTTCAGTATTTTGACCGTGCGGCGAAAGTCTCAATTGTGAAAGCCCCTTTATAAGCGGAACACTTGAGATGGCGTTTTTTCTCAACTAAAAGCTCAAGGCGCCATATTAACTGTGTAAATAGAAACTAAGCTCATGTCTAGACTGAAGCCAATAAACTCATGATTTTCTTCAGCAATTCAAAGCGTATTTTTATTCGGGAGGAACTAGTTTCAATTAGGAAGCTGCTTTCATATGTTCCACGTTTTGCTGTGTGCCAAATTTGTTACCATTGAAATGATAAGTATGTTTCATATTTTTACGAATATTTATCGAAACAAACACTTGCTTATAACAACATACTTAAACCAAGAAAACGATTTACGTAAAAGTTTGATACCATGTCTTAAGCTACAGTTTTGGAATCCTGATAGCTGAAATAATCTTGAGTACGCCGTAAAACACCAGTCAATCAATTGTATCTCTTTTGCCCTGACGTTAACAATGTTGCTTACGTTATTCTGGTAGACTTTTCGTTATGTAGACCACTAAGCAGTTATTTATATTTTACTTTTATTTCAGGGCATTGCCACAATGCCCTTGTAAACCAACTGAACTTTCCGTTGTGACGATTTGATAAATTTACTTTCCCAGTCCACAAGCATAACCTCCGGAGACTTTCCAACATATTGTTTTTAAGCCAGGTGCTATCTGGTTGATTTGCATTGTGTACATGTGTCTAAGTTCTCGAGTTTGAATAGTTGGGGAGTGTGATAGAATGTTTCTTTCTACAACATCGACAGCCTTCTAAAGAAGTTTTTAGGATTCATGGAATACGGAACGCGCAAGTTTTAGAATTTCCGTTCGACATTGTGTCTGAATAATCTAATAAAATTTACTACAGTTTGAAAACTTTTGCTCTGAAAAATATGTAAGTGCTAAGTTTAGTTCTGGTGTATCAGGACAATGATACACGATTCTAAAAAATACAAAACTGGGACAATTTACAAGGAAGAAGTCTCTATATCCCAGTGAGTTTCATAAGTTTGCTTTTTCTTGACAATAGGAATCTAGGACATAATTCTGTATTTTGGCAGCTTATGCCATTTTAACAGGGCAATCCTAAACATAGTAAGCAGAATGTACTTTGTGCCATAAATATCAGAGAGGCATCTTGCACACAACAGCAATAGCTTTATAGGTGACGCCAGTTCAAGATTGATTGATTGATTGTTTGGTGTTTTACGCCGCGCTCAAGATTATTTCACTTACATGGCGGCGTTGTCAGTTTTATTGTGGGAGGAAACCGGGCTCTGTGCCCGGAGGAAACCCACAACCTTCCGCTGGTAACTGGCAACCATCCCACAGCCAGTTCAAGAAGACTTTGGACTAAAAGTGAACCATATGAAAAACAAAAAAAATCCAATTTACCAAATCACCACATAAAAATGAATGTTCCTTAAACATACGAATAATGTATAGATGTTCCTCACGAGTAAATACAAATAGATATACTGTCAATATGACGTTCTCGTTTCTCGTATTCGGTATAATACTACATGTGTACTACAATTAAACAAAGCCCAGAACTTTTTGTCTTTTTTGACTAGAGCATAGATGTAACCATACCGTTTTAATGTATAGCCGTTTATGATTCTAGTATTGTCTCGCATAGCCGGTGTACGTTATTGGTGTGAAACCCTGCTCGTAACTATTCCGACTCGGATTTTAGACGGCTATAAACTGGCCCAGTGGACTAACATTACAATATCCTAGCCCCAGCTCAGTAATCTATCTGCCTTTAGCAGGCTAAACAGACTTTATGAGTTTCCAGTGTTCTGGTACTTTAATGTAAATGAATGCGTTTGACTTGAGAAACCATCCGGTTATACGTTAAAGTTAAACTGAGTTGTGTTTAAATTTGTGTCTACATCTCAGGAAAGCGAAAACAGTCATTGTGTTTTTTGGAGAGAAAACCGTTCATCTTCAGCCCACTCCTTGAAATAAACTCGCCCCCGAGTGTGTTGTTATAGGGATTTACCGCTGTATTTTTCAAGACTATGAAATGTTGTGCATAAAAATATAAACGATGCTAGTGCTATCATGAATGCAATCTTCATAATCGTTTTATCTAATGTGAGTTTTTGGTGGAACAGAAAGGTTTTTATTCAATTATTAGTCCATTTGCAATACTCGAAACATGTAATTGGATTACTTAACGATTTACAAGGTTGTTGACAGTACATTAGTGCAAATGGTTCTACATTAGTACAACATACACTCCCTCGATACTGTTAATGTCGAACTGCAGATCACGTCGGTATTTAATAGCTCTTTAGAGAGCTACGAACGTTACAATTGATCATTATATAGATTCCAGCACTTATTTTCATTAACTGGGAGTGAGCGACAGAAAATATAACGTCGAATTCAACATTATTTAAGGCTTGTCGCGGCGATTTTATTATGACGACAACCCCTATCTCTATGTCAACCATTTTATAAATTCATACTTAGAAGAAATATTAAGATTTAAGCTGAAATGTCATTTCTGTACTTTTGAAAACGTTTGAAGTAAATGAAATTAGTTTGTTTCTATTGTAAAGATAATAACTATCTTTCAGGGCTAAAACAGTATCGTAAATTATTTTGTATCTTTGCAGACCACTTTTGCAAAAAAACAAAAATAACAAAACTTTCATAGAAAGTTATTTATTTAATAGTGAAAAAGACAAATACTGTGAGAGTTTTAGATTGATTGATTGGTATTTTACGCCACACTCAAGAATATTTCACTTATGCAGTGGTGTTGCCATGTTAGCGGGGGAGAAAGCCATGCTCTTTGCCATCCTTCGAAGAGTACCTGGTAGCCGTTTTACGTAGGGTGATTGAATGAAAAACACATCTAGGTATGAGTCTGACAGAGAGACTGAGGGGGTTAGAATAAAGGGACTGGGATGTTCGTTTGATGTGACGTACAAAATACGTACTGCTACGGTTATATCATAGCCGAAAAGAGCTATTCGGCTGTTAGTGGTTTGTGTAAGACAATACAGAGTAAGAAAAAATACAAGAGACGATCAGATGAAAAATCCACCTAGAAATGTTTCAATAAATGGTCTGAGTGGGATTCGAATCGGTGTCAGACTGAGGGATTTTCGTTCGGTTGATTGAGCCTAATTGTTTAAAAAATGCGACCAAGAAAATGGGCATCGCTTGCACAGCAAAGGTTGACTGTCCACGGAATACACCTAAGCATGTTTACATGTTACGTAACTATGCGAGTAATCTATTCTTGTATCGTCTTACTTGTCACCTCGGGTGAAATACGGATGACAGTGTTGGCAGGTATCATGTAAGATACGCTGTCTCTATGGATTTACAGCGAAGATGCAAGAGTGAAAAGCTTTTCCGTTGTTGGAAGAAAACACATTAAACGTCACGTTATCTTCAAAACTTCAAATCTCTTTGCTTAAATTCATCGTCATATAGTTTCAACACAGTTTAATCACTAATGAGAGATTACTAAGACATCAACAAGACGTAGTTTTTTGTGAACAACGCGACTTTCGACACCTATTCCGGCGTCTTTATCACCTGTAATACTATATTTATAGCGTATTTTCTATTATTATTATTTCACTTATATGGCGGTGTTGCCAGTTTTATTGTGGGAGGAAACCGGGCTCTATGCCCAGAGGAAACCCACGACCTTCCGTTGGTAACTGGCAACCATCCCGCATAAGTAGTTCGAGTGATAACCCAGTCAGACAATTTTCCAATTTATTTTAACTGAATGGGATTCGTTGGTATGGAACGCACGTTTAAAGAGAGTTTCAAACATTTCTAAACTCTAAAATAACTCCTACGAAAAAGAATCATTAAGTATGCTTCATCGAGTATGGTATGTTCAAACATTGGTGACATAACGTGTTTTTTATCCACACATTTTTCTGGTAACTTTACGCCATTTAGTATTATTCCTTGCGCCATATTTTAAAATGATGTGAACATCCCTTAATCCCCCGAAATGCTTTGCTTGCAAATTCCATGTGACGCCATCAAGCAATCGGTCAATTAATGGTAATTCCTTGGCACACTGCTTTCTTACGGAAGGTTTCGGGTGTTTGTAAACAGAGGTCCTACGTGTATGAGTTGCATAAGCATAACTAATATTTGTCTGATAAACTCCGAAGTGTCGACCTTCTTTACCTATGTCTACATTATAGAATCAGGACAAAAATCCTCGAAAACGTCAGAAGACGACGAATGGCTGCAATACGTTGTATTTTCATTATTAGAACTCTTCAAAGTAGAGGTGCATTAGGTGATATGAGAGGGTCAGCCTCGTTCTCATTACAATACACAGGAATACAAACAATGAAAAAAAACTATTTACAGATAATTTTGTTTTAATGAATGAATCAAACCTTTATATTTCTATTTTAATCCAAAGAAGCCTTCGAGCCTGCCTACAGTTTTCCGTACAATTCTCTATTGATTAAACACAAGGCACGTCCCAGAAATCTCGCGAGATAAGGGAAATGGTTCCTTCTTTCAATAAAGAGCATAATAAGGGGAGTAGCTTTGCGTTTATGGAAATATAACATATTACTCAACCGGCACGCTTTTGAGCCTCTGTTACAAAACCCAATCTAGCTAAAACTAGAAGTAAACAACCAACTACAAAGGAATACAAATAGCGCACAAAAATCACCATCAAACGGTCTATCAGGGGAAAGAAGTTGACCAGTTTTCATCCCAATACCTTCCCAATGTATGTAAGACAGTCGAATGTGGGAATTGTTTTGATCGGTTATTTGCCTGAAGAATATTATTAAATCTCAATGTGGTACAAGTTATTGATATTTTTTCCGCTATAAAAAGCACTTTGGAATTAGCTTTTGTTTTCCTTAAGAAGTACAAAATATAATTTTTGTTTATTGTTGCTTGTTTCGAGAATCCAAGTAGCCCTTTAAGCTAAGTTACATGTACAATAAGCATAAAAGAAATTAACTTTCACCTAGGTTATTTAAATATTGCTTACTTTTTTACACGGTTTGAGTTTAACGTCAAACCTGTAGCTTATCGAGGGACTTCAAACACTATTATATCAGCTGGGCGATCAGCAATTATGAAAAAAAAAATACGAACTTTTGTAAAGAAGCCTTTCAAGCCAATTTATAGTAGACTTAAAATTAATTAACTTTCGTGCCAGTAATTTAAATTGTATTTACCTTTGAAAACTATTCGTATATGCCCCATCACCAATCATTTGGCTTTTTTAAGACCTTTAAACACTGGAATTGTCTTGATGATCGGATTTTATGAACGAAAGATCAAATATTGGTAGTTCATGCTACTTATGCTGATTGTCAAGGCATTGGAGACTTTATAATTGTGTTATGAAATGCCCAGGCATTGGGAGCGATCAAAATATCATGCGAGATGAGTTAAACATTTACGCCTGTGTACAAAACAGTTTGCGGTATGAAAACTTGAATATGCCGATACAGACAGAACCGCTTCCATTGAATATGAGACCATCTAATAGAGCGTGGGACCATCAAGGAGAACCTTCCAGAAATATTTCCATTGAATGTGGGACCATCAAGGAGAACTTTCCAGAAATATTTCCATTGAATGTGGTTCTGAGTTTTTTAAAATAACCATGGAGACAAGTTTCTTATTGTGTTAAAACGAGGTATATCATTGGTTTGTTATATGTGCTAACTGTACTGAAATTGTGAATTTAGGTCGCCATGTTTACATCAGACTAAACAACAACAACAAAAAACATAACGGCTTGTACAATTTTCAAGGAAAATAAAAGCGTTAAACAGAAAATAGCCGGAGCCTGTTAACCATTGATAAATTCCAGTTTTATCAACAATAAATTTTTGACGAAGAATGCGAGAAAATGTATGACGTTAATAGCGTTATCACACAGTGTATCATTACCTCCGAAGTGGTGTTCGACAAAGCTGTGAAATGTTGCTACGCGTGTTTAACGCTTTATCTGGGAATGGACTGATTCATTATAGTTTTTCTGTTGGTGCAATGAAATTTCACTATTCAAAAATGGGGCTTTTGTTAAAGTGGCATGAGCTACCAAAATTCACACTTTTTTCATAATTTTTGATCGCCACGACAGTAAGAGACTTTGAAGGTCATCAAAAAACTAAATGATTTGTGTTGGAATGAAGAAAATCCATACAGTATGTGGCCTGTACGAATCGAAAACGTGTTCGAAAAGTAAACAGAATTTAAATAACCGGGACGACCATTCATTCATTCTAAGTCAAAGTTAGTTCATAAAAATACTTTATCGTACATTTTCGAGACTAGAAGCATTAAAATTCTTCTGAATTGTAAATCTTGAGAAAAATAGCAAATAATTTCAACACTCTGTTTCAATCTCAAAATATCAACATTTTGGCAGCTCATGCCACTTTAACTTAAACGACTTACCTTACCCTAAAGGGATGAGTTTAAAATAATAAAAAGTAAAAGTCAGTCATCCGGACTAACTTCAAATAGTTAGAGGGGCCTCGGTGGTCCAGTGGGTTAGAATGATCGTTCCTCAGTCCCACACAGATCTTCCATCGATGCAGCGCGGGTTCGAATTTCATGAAGAAGAAAAAATGACGAGCTATGCTTTTATGAATCAAAATCGTTATACTTCACATACTGTCGTGATTTGAAATAGTTAAAAACATTAGATTAAAAAATTGATAAATGACACTCGTCATAAAAACATGGGGAGTACACCTTTTAGAGTCAAACACGTAACATAGATTATTATACGTAGTTTTTGCGCTCAATCTCGAGGCGACGATATGCTTTATGTCCCCTCTGCGAAGATAAATCAAGTGATCTCTAAAGTCATTTGAATTTCCACAGCGGTGATAAAACCTTGATTTTCAGTTACATACGAAATTCCGATAATGACCAAAGATCACGGGCAATACAATATTTCCACGCTTGGCTCTCAAGGGCCTCGGTGATCCTATGCTGCACCAAGCCACCCGCTACCAATACTCCATTTGTTATCTTTTGCAGTCATTCATATATTATTTTAGAAAACCGCTAACTCCCACTTCCGTCTTATAAAGGAAGTACATACAAGCGTTCCTCCGGTAGAGGATTGTTGATTTCTTTTAAGACAAAGGCATTGTTTTAAACAGACACACTGCACTCAATGACCCTAAGAATCTAATTGATAGCAAAATAGCAAAGTTCAAAATATTTAACGGATTATCCTTGTAATATGCTTCTACGCCCTCTTTCTCAGAGGAACTTGACACGATCTGTCAAGAAATGCACTCTTTTGTGAATTCGGACGTTTGAACTCATTTGAAAACTAATAATGTCATGTTGAAATAATAATTAATTACCAAGCCTGTGTCTTTAGAAATGCAAACAACATTCAAACTATTAAGCTGTATGTTTACACATTATAGCTTAATAAGACACACCGTCGAAGTTTGTTGTGTGTTTTCATTGGCTAGTAAAACACCCCAAGAAGTAATGATTCTCGGATGAAGAGCCCAAAGTCGATTTCAGCCAAACTAGTACACTCAAGATTTTTTGTACTTCCAAGAGTTTTTTTTAGGAAATTCCTGTGACTATTGCTTTTGTTTGCCAGTCAGAAAACAGCTTTCTTGAAAGGCATTTAGAGGTTGAGTAACATGATTAGTGATTAGACTAATCTGTGGATATCAAACTTCTTATTTTATCTATAGATGCAAGTGGTCATGTTTGTCAGCGAACAAACAATCGAGAATGCACCTCATACGCACAGCTATAGGGTTGCGTAGCTTGCGCACTTAAGCAAGGTCAAATCTCAAAACCTCAACAAAGAAAACAAAGCAATTCCCACAAATAAACGTTCATATTCAGCGGCCCAATGGGACCTAGGAAAGTTACAAATGGTCATCTAGAGCCTGATCTTTATATAAACAACGATAGTAAAACACTCATTTGAACGATTGTTTTCAGTCTATCTGGGCATGTCCCTTTAACCTTGTTGTTCATGTACGTTATTAAGCCTGGTATTAATACTGTATAAAAGGCTAGTTATTTCTACTTCTTAGAAAAATAGCCCATCATTTTCAGACATTGTTTGAAAGTATTCCCGTAATTTTGGGATTACAATTTTTTTTGGGAAAATGGCATGAACTAAATTTATGCGCCAATAAAAGTGGTTTCGTAGAGAACATCCACGAAGCACTAACTGGCATGCCTATGTTCAATCTGCAGAATACATGTATCAAATATGTAAATGTCTTTCCGCTGAGCCAAATTAGATTCGGCGCTGCTATTTAATATAGTTTACAGCACTTCCAATGTTCCGTGTCGTAGCACGTAAAATGCCAATTCCTCATTGAACAGAGAGAAGCATGATACGGTACAAAGATAATACAGTTACGTCAAAGGTTTTAACATGAGACAAATAACCCAACAAAGATAGATAAGAGCCCGAAAAGAATGTTAAACTAGATCAAGCTCAGTCTTTTCGACAGTAGATGGAACTTTCAAAACGTACACGCAATGGTTTTGTTTTCCTGAAGTACGTCGTGTATAACCGTGGACGGCTGCTGATGTACTCTTTGTCCAAGTTCTTGCTTCCCGGTAACTTTTACGGAACAAATTTAATGCTGGATAATGCTCCAGTCGCCTTACTTCTATCTCTTTCCCATTTTTTTTTTGCAAAATAGCCAAGGAGTTCTTATTTGTGGCCCAACAGCACACGCTATCGTTTATAAGCGGAACACTTGAGATGGCGTTTTTTCTCAACTAAAAGCTCAAGGCGCCATATTAACTGTGTAAATAGAAACTAAGCTCATGTCTAGACTGAAGCCAATAAACTCATGATTTTCTTCAGCAATTCAAAGCGTATTTTTATTCGGGAGGAACTAGTTTCAATTAGGAAGCTGCTTTCATATGTTCCACGTTTTGCTGTGTGCCAAATTTGTTACCATTGAAATGATAAGTATGTTTCATATTTTTACGAATATTTATCGAAACAAACACTTGCTTATAACAACATACTTAAACCAAGAAAACGATTTACGTAAAAGTTTGATACCATGTCTTAAGCTACAGTTTTGGAATCCTGATAGCTGAAATAATCTTGAGTACGCCGTAAAACACCAGTCAATCAATTGTATCTCTTTTGCCCTGACGTTAACAATGTTGCTTACGTTATTCTGGTAGACTTTTCGTTATGTAGACCACTAAGCAGTTATTTATATTTTACTTTTATTTCAGGGAATTGCCACAATGCCCTTGTAAACCAACTGAACTTTCCGTTGTGACAATTTGATAAATTTACTTTCCAAGTCCACAAGCATAACCTCCGGAGTCTTTCCAACATATTTTCTTAAGCTAGGTGCTATCTGGTTGGTTTGCATTGTGTACATGTATCTAAATTCTCGAGCTTAAATAGTTGGGGAGTGTGAAAGAATGTTTCTTTATACAACATCGACAGCTTTCTAAAGAGGTTTTTAGGATCCATGGAATAAGAAACGCGTAAGTTTTAGAATTTCCGTTTGACGTTGTGTCTGAATAATCTTACAAAATTTATTACAACTTGAAAAATTTTGCTCTGAAAAATATGTAAGTGCTAAGTTTAGTTCTGGTGTACCAAGACAATGATACGCGATATTCTAAAAAATACAAAACTGGGACAATTTACAAGGAAGAAGTCTCTATGTTCCAGTGAGTTTCATACCGCAAAAGTTTGCTTTTTCTTGACAATAGGAATCTAGGACATAATTCCGTATTTTGGCAGTTTATGCCATTTGAACAGAGAATTCCTAAACATAGTAAGCAGAATGTACTTAATGCCGTAAATATCAGTGTGTGATATTTAATATGTTCAAATCATTATTGGTCAACATAGCAAATGTGAACCATATGAAAAACAAAAAAGCCCATTTACCAAATCACCACATAAAAATGAATGTTCCTTAAAAACACGAATAATGTATAGATGTCCCTCACGAGTGAACACAAATAGAAATATTGAGTCAATGTGGAGTTCTCGTTTTTCGGTATTGTACTACATTTGTACTACAAATAATCTAAGCCCAGAACTTGTCTTTATTAACTAGAGCATAGATGCAACCATACCGTTTTAATGTATAGCCGTTTATGATTCTAGTATTGTCTCACATAGCCGGTGTACGTAATTGGTGTGAAACCCTGTTCGTAACTATTCCGACTCGGATTTTAGACGGCTATAAACTGGCCCAGTGGACTAAAATTACAATATTCTAGACCCAGCTCAGTAATCTATCTGCCTTTAACAGGCTAAACAAACTTTATGAGTTTCCAGTTGTCTGGAACTTTAAAGTGGCATGAGCTGCCAAAATGTTGATATTTTGAAGTTAAAACAGAATGTTGAAATTATTGGCTATTTTTCTCAAGACGTATAATTCTCAAGACTCGAGAATGTGCGATAAAGTATTGTTTTGAACTAACTTATGCTTAGAATGAATGAATGGTCGTCCCGGTTATTTAAATTTTTGCCATTTCAGCTCAGGTCACTTTAATGTAAATGAGTGCGTTTGACTTAAGAAACCATTCGGCTATACGTTAAGGTTAAATGGAAAAAACTGAGTTGTGTATAAATTTTTGTCTACATCTGAGGAAAGCGAAAACAGTCATTGCGTTTTTTGGAGAGAAAATACATGTAGTTCATCTTCAGCCCACGCCTTGAAATAAACTCGCCCCCGAGTGTGTTGTTATAGGGATTTATCGCCGTTTTTGTAAGACTATGGAATGTTGTGCATAAAAATATAAACGATGCTAGTGCTATCATGAATGCAATCTTCAGAATCGTTTTATCTAATGTGAGTTTTTGGTGGAACAGAAAGGTTTTTATTCAATTATTAGTCCATTTGCAATACTCGAAACATGTAATTGGATTACTTAACGATTTACAAGGTTGTTGACAGTACATTAGTGCAAATGGTTCTACATTAGTACAACATACACTCCCTCGATACTGTTAATGTCGAACTGCAGATCACGTCGGTATTTAATAGCTCTTTAGAGAGCTACGAACGTTACAATTGATCATTATATAGATTCCAGCACTTATTTTCATTAACTGGGAGTGAGCGACAGAAAATATAACGTCGAATTCAACATTATTTAAGGCTTGTCGCGGCGATTTTATTATGACGACAACTCCTATATCTTTGTCAAACATTTTATTATTCATACTTAGAAGAAATATTAAGATTTAGGCTGAAATGTCATTCTGTACTTTTGAAAACGTTTGAAGTAAATAAAATTAGTGTGTTTCTTTTGTAAAGATATCAACTATCTGTCAGGGCTAAAACAGTATCGTAAATTATTTTGCATCTTTGCAGACCCCTTTTGCAACTTTTTGATAGAAAGTTATATATTGAATTGCGAAAAAGACAAATACTGCGAGAGTTTTAGATTGATTGATTGATATTTTACGCCGCACTCAAGAATATTTCACTTACACAGTGGCGTTGCCATGTTTAGTGGGGGAGAAAGCCATGCTCTTTGCCATCCTTCGAAGAGTACCTGGCGGCCGTTTCACGTAGGGTGATCGAGAGAAACACACATCTAGGTATGTGTCCGACAGAGACACTAGAGATTGATTGATTGGTGTTTTCCACCGCACTCAAGATTATTTCACTTGTATGGCGGCGTTGTCAGGTTTAGTTTGGAGAAAACCAGGCTCATTGCCCGGAAGAAAACCCCGACCTTCGGGGAGTACTATGCAACTTTTCCACATACAGCGACAGAGTGAAAAATCCACTCAGAAATGTTTTAATTTTATTTGGTCTGAGTTGGATTCGAACCCGCGCCGCATCGATGGGAGGTCTGTGTGGGACTGAGGAACGATCACTCAAAGCCACTGGACAAACCGAGGCCCCCGAGAGACTAAGCGGGAGTTTTAGAATAATGGGAATGGGGTGTTCGTTTAATGTGACGTACAGAATACGCACTACAACGGTCTACGGTTATATCATTGCCGAAAAGAGCTATTCGGCTGCTAGTGGTTTGTGTAAGACAATACAGAGTAAAAAAACTACCAGAGACCATGGGTATGCTCTATAATTGGAACCAGAATTTGTTTTTGATTCACGAGTCTCTGGGGCTCAGTCGGCAGAGTGACACTGGGCCTTCCATCGATGGGTTACGGTTTATAATTGATTTGATCGGAGTAGAGTTAGATCCCGCGCCGCATCGATGGAAGTCCTGTACCATACTGAAGGTTTACACAGCACTCAAGATTATTTCAATTATATGGCGGCGTTGCCAGCTTGTGTGTGGAGGAAACCGGTGTCTTTCCACGAAGCAAACCACTGACATTCGGCGACTGCCTGACAACTCTTCCACATCCGACGATGTGTGTTTAGTTAAGTTGATCTAGATTTCAGTCGAATCTTCCCGTAGCTTAATTATGTGAAGTCTCTATAGCTATGCAAATTTATGCCAATGCTTGCTAGTCAGATTGTTTTCAATTTCTGAAAATCTATTTAAAGACGATGCTTTGTTATTATCTTAGTGAGTCAGTTTCCAACTGCTATGGGATATGGAATGTTAGTATTTGACTTGCTATTACTTGTCAGTGACACAGTCATTTATTTAATCCGTGAGTTCCATGAAGATTTTATTCTATGAAATGACCATATGTTTTTTTTTGCCATTGGTTGTATGGTTTTTGCCTGTGTATACGTTACTCTGTTGTTTTTCAATTTAAATTTGTCTCGCAACACAAAGTTATTTCATTTATATGGCGGAGTTGCCAGGTTAAGTGGGAAGGAAATCGCGTTCTGTGCTCTGAGTAAACCATCGACCTTTGGTGGGTACCTGGTAGCTGTTTTATACATGGCGATCGGGTGAAAAGTCCACCAAGAGATGTTTAAATTTTAGTTGGTCTGAGTCGAATTCGAACCCGTGCTGCATCGATTTTAGGTCTGTGTCTGACTGAAGGGCTTTCACTCTGCTGACTGGGATAATTGTTTTAAAAAATGCGATCAAGAAAATGGGCATTGCTTGCATGACAAAAGATGACTGTGGAATACACCTAACGAATACACCGAAGCATGTTTACATGTTACGCAGCTATGCGAGTAATCCAACCTTGTGTCGCATTACTTGTCATCTCAGGTGAAATTCAGATGACAGTGATTGCAGGTATCACGGGAGATATGCTGTCTCTATGGATTTACAGCGAAGATGCAAGAGCAAAAAGCTTTTCCGTTGCTGGAAGAAACAACGTCACTTTATCTGATCTAAAGGGATATAATTTAACCAACATATCCCGCTTTATACTTCAATTCTCTTTGCATAAAACATTGTCACAGAATTTCAGCACAGCTTATTCACTAATGAGAAATAATTAAGGCATCACCAGGAAGGAGTTTTATTGTGAACAACGCGACTTTCGACAGTTATGCTGATGTCTTTAGCAAATGTAATAATATATTTATAGCGTAATTTATATCAGTTTTTTGTGAACTACACGACTTTAGACACCCATGCCGCTGTCTTTATCAAGTGGAATAATACTTTTATAGCGTAATTTATATTAGGATTTTTGTGAACAACACGACTTTCGATGCATATGCCGGTGCCTTTTTCAAGTGCAATAATATATTCATAGCGTAATTTATATTAGGTTTTTTGGGAACTACACGACTTTGAACAACCATGCCGGTGTCTTTATCAAGTGGAATAATACATTTATAGCGTAATTTATATTACACTTGATAAAGACTCCAGCATAGGTGCTGAAAGTGTTGTTCACAAAAAAAACCCCTACTTCGTGGTAATACCTTAATTATTTCTCATTTGTATGGAATTTTCAAACATTTCTGAACACTGGCAAAATGTTGACATTTATCCGTTAAAACGAAATTTGGAAATTATGTGCTATTTTTCTCAAGAAGTACAAATTAAAAGCTTATTAGCGCGACAAACCTCGAACAGTTCCTGAAAGCAGTCTTGTGAACTAACTTTTGCATAATATGTATAAACGTTCGTCCAGGTTATTCAAATTTGTTTACTTTTTGAAAACGATTTTGGTTAGCTCAGCGGTAGAGATTTTCCTCAATCACTTGTCAATCAATTACTTTGTCGATGAACTTGAAATCCTCTTATATTGTCTTGGTGACCAGCGAAACGTTCCCAGCAGGGTCGGGTAGCTCAGTTAGCAGGGCACGGGACGGTAACCTGAGTTCAAGATTCTCCATTTTTTCTGGTCAATGAGAATTTGCTAATTCTGTAATTTCCCTGATGATGATTGCAACTTGCTTGGTAACCAGAATTTATGAAAAAGTGCACATTTTGGCAGCTCTTGCCACTTAAAGGGACTTATCGTGTACTATTCATTTGACTTCGGGTGAATGGCGGTATGTAGATTTTCAGCTAAAAATGTATAATTAACTAGCAACTACCGCCGAGTCTGATGACGGAACATAGATTTACGCTTTCTAGGGAAACTATGTACCTCAGTTCGCCATTTTGTTTACCAGTACTTGGCAATACGTCACTTTTTTGGAAAACATTGGTGATATAATGTGTCACCACGCATTTTTCTAATAGTTTTACGCCATTTACGTCTTTTTCTCGATATTGTATTATTCCGTTCGCCATATTTTTAGCTTATGTGAACATCCCTTAATCGCGTAAATTCCATGTGACGTCATCAACCAATCAGTCAATTTGATATATTAAAGTGGCATGAGCTGCCAAAATTCACACTTTTTTCATAACTTCTGATCGTCACGACAGTAAGAGGTTTTGAAGGCCATCAAAAAACTAAATGATTGGCGTTGGAATGGGGGAAATCTATAAAGCCTACGGCCTATACGAACCGAAAACGTGTTCGAAAAGTAAACAGAATTTAAATAGCCGGGACGACCGTCCATTCATTCTAAGCCAAAGTTAGTTCAAAACAATACTTTATCGTTCATTGCTGAGACTAGAACCACTAAAAGCTTCTGAACTATGCGTCTTTGGGAAAAATAGCCGATAATTTCAACATTCTGTTTTAACGTCAAAATATTGACATTTTGACAGCTCATGCCACTTTAAAGCAATTTATGTCAAGGAGATAAATCTGACATTTCGTAACGACGTTTGATTAAAAGCAAGATATCTTTATCGGAAAAGTTGAACAAATGGCTAATATTCTAAAATTATGTAAACATCCCTCAATCCCCTGAAATTCTTTGCTTGTAAATTTCATGTGACGTCATCAAGCAATCGGGCAATTAATGGTAATTCCTGCTACACTGTTTTCGTACGGAAGGTATATATTTATCTACCTGATAAACTCCGAAGTGTCAACATTTTTCACCTTATTTCTACATTATAGAATCAGGACAAAAAACCTCGAAAACGTCAGAAGACGACGAATGGCTGACCAGGCTGCAATACGTTGTATTTCCATTATTAGAACTTTTCAAAGTGGAGGTGCATTATGCGATAAGAGGGAGACAGCCTGATTGATTGCTTTGAGTTTAACGCCGCCCCCAAAATTATTTCACTTAAAATGCGGCGAAATAAAGTTAGATTAAACAGATCCTTTCACATGAAAAAATGACAGAAACACAAAACAGTTAAAACTGGTGAAACAACTGTAAATTATTTTTTTAAGTATAAAAAAAAACATCACATTATCTCGAAAAAAACCCAAACTTTTCCACATATGGCATAGAAATATAAATTCTATCTAAATAACTATTTGTTTTCACATTAGAATGTGTTAAAAGCATATTGGTCTATACCATAAATTTAAAACAATTGCCACACGTTAGTCGCGTCGTACGATCAAGCACTTGAGAAAGCTGTGGGTCTATTCTCATACCCGAAACCCGCCCGGGGTCATCAACGAGAACTTTATAGGGCTGCTCCGACTGGATATGGAACAATCAAGAAGAAACTTCCAGAACTGCTCCTATTGGGCATGGGACAATCAAGAAGAACCTTACAGAGCTGCTACCATTGGGTATGGGACAATCAAGAAGAAACTTTCAGAACTGCTCCCATTGGGTATGGGACAATCAAGAATAAACTTCAAGAACTGCTCCCATTTGGTTTGGGGCAATCAAGAAGAAACTTCCAGAACTGCTCCCATTGGATATGGGACAATCAAGAATAAACTTCCAGAACTGCTCCCATTGGATATGGGAAAATCAAGAAGAAACTTCAAGAACTGCTCCCATTGGGTGTGGGACAATCAAGAATAAACTTCCAGAACTGCTCCCATTGGGTATGGGACAATCAAGAAGAAACTTTCAGAACTGCTCCCAATCAAGAAGAAACTTCCAGAACTGCTCCCATTGGGTATGGGACAATCAAGAATAAACTTCCAGAACTGCTTCCATTGGGTATGGGACAATCAAGAAGAAACTTCCAGAACTGCTCCCATTGGGTATGGGACAATCAAGAAGAAACATCCAGAACTGCTCCCATTGGGTATGGGACAATCAAAAAGAAACTTCCAAAACTGCTCCCATTGGATATGGAGCCTTGAAGGGTTTAATAGATTCCATTTAATATCTGACCATAAAATAGTTTGAAACATTCTCGGTGGTGTGGAGATTTGAACAGACAGAAAAGTCAATTCCATAATGAATGTCCATACATGGTTTTACAATTAGGTAAACATTTATCGGTTTGTAATATATTTATGAACACTAAATACACGGGCACAGGTAAAATCTTCTTGTCTAAAATAACCATGGAGACAAGTTTCTTATTGTGTTAAAACGAGGTATATCATTGGTTTGTGATATGTGTTAACTGTACTGAAATTGTGAATGTAGGTCGTCATGTTTACATCAGACTAAACAACAACAAAAAACATAACTGCTTGTACAATTTCCAAGGAAAATAAAAGCGTTAAACAGAAAATTGCCGAAGCCTGTTAACCATCATAAAATTCCAGTCTTGTCAACAATATATTTTTGACGCAGAATGTGAGAAAATGTCTGACGTTAATAACGATGTAACATAGTGTAACATTACCTCCAAAGTGGTGTTCGACAAAGCTGTGAAATGTTGCTACGCGTGTTTAACGCTTTATCTGGGAATGGACTGATTCATCTGTTGGTGCCATGAAATGACACTAATCAACATTCTGACTTTTGTTAACTTAAACGACTTACCCAACCCTAAAGAGTTTAAAATAATAAAAAATAAAAGTCAGTAATCCGGACTAACTTTAAATAGTTTGAGGGGCCTCGGTCGTCCAGTGGGTTAGAGTGATCGTTCCTCAGTCCCACACAGATCTTCCGTAGATGTAGCGCGGGTTCGAATCACACTCAGATCGAATAAAAACTGAAACAATTCTGAGTGGATTGTTCATTCGGTCGCCGTATGTGGGACTTTCCTCCGGACAATGAGCTCGGTTTCCTCCCACACGAAACGCGGCAACGCCGCCATATAAAACAAATAATCTTGAGTGCGGCGTTAAACATCAATCAATCAATCAATCAAATAGTTGGAATACATCAGTGCATTTTCAGGATTTGTTGAATATAAAAAACTATCTTAACTTGTACTGTGCCCGTGGGTTTTAGTGATCATAAATATAATTGGTATCAACAGACAACAGACAATGTTTCTGTTTCAACTGCATATTCCCTGTATTTGTGAGCTCGTGCCACTTTAAAGCAACTGGGGACTTAATTTAGAGTTCCATCGGCTATGTGCACGAACAACCATGGGCGTTATTGGCGTACCTTTTGTCCAAGTCTAGTGCCTCAGTAAACTTTTTGGAACACCTTTAGGCCTGGATAATACTTTAGTCGTCTTACTTCTCTCTGATTCCTATCTTTTTTTCTGAAAAATAGCAGAGGAGTTCCTAATTCGCGATCAACAGAACACGCTATCGCATTTTACCAACGATACTTTATAGATGGAATGCTTCACTAAAATCTCATGGCGTGCTCCCCACGCTGCGGTATATTACTTCTATAGATAAATCTTTCGAAAGCAAATGTCTATTCTGGCGCAGATAAACCCATATTTTTCTTCATCAATCCAAAGCGTATTATTAATCGGGTTGGAAGAAGTTTAATTAGGAATCAGTTTTTATTGTCCATATGGTTCTGTGAGTCAATTTTAAAAAACCGATATTGATAAGTGCTCTTAATTGTTGTCTTTTTATCCTCGATATGGCAAGGTACGGTAGCGTGTTTGGGCCAGGTGAGTTTTTTTTATAATTCGGAGTTTAAAAGTCTTAAACAAAACATAATTGCAGCAAGTTATCCATCATAAAATCAACATATTTTGACGAAGAATGTGCGAAAATGTCTGACGTTAATAACGTTGTGACACATTGTAACGATACCTCCAAAGTGGTATTTGACAAAAACTGTGGAATGTTGCTACGTCTGTTTCACGCTTTATCTGGAAAGCGAATTTCCTTTCCATTAAAGAACTAAAGCAATGAGGTTGAAATAAAATAAAGAATGGGAAAGTCGGTAAACCGCACAAACCAGATAAACTTCAAATAGTTGGAACACGTAAGTACATTTTCGGGTTCTGCTGCCTATAAAACACTACCTTAACGTGTATGCCTTGATATTGGTATCAACTGAAAACTGTTATATTGTACTGCTATAAAAAAAATTACGATTAATTAGTTAGAACAGCTCGTGCCACTTTTAAGCAAATGGATACTTTATTAAGGGTCATTTACTTAATACATAGTTCCTGTGAATTTATATGACAGGACTGCATTATGGTATGGTTGTCAAAGATGGAGGCACGCCATCCGTTGATTCCCCACGACATTGCCTATAAAAATACTTTAACGTACATACTGTATACTTTAACGTACATACTGTATACTTTAACGTACATACTGTATACTTTAACGTACATACTGTATACTTTAACGTACATACTGTATACTTTAACGTACATACCGTATACTTTAACGTACATACCGTATGCTTTAACGTACATACTGTATGCTTTAACGCACATACTGTATGCTTTAAAGTACATACTGTATGCTTTAACGTACATAATGTATGCTTTAACGTACATACTGTATGCTTTAACGTACATACTGTATACTTTAACGTACATACTGTATACTTTAAAGTACATACTGTATACTTTAACGTACATACTGTATACTTTAACGTACATACTGTATGCTTTAACGTACATACTGTATACTTTAACGTACATACTGTATACTTTAACGTACATACTGTATACTTTAACGTACATACTGTATACTTTAACGTACATACTGTATACTTTAACGTACATACTGTATACTTTAACGTACATACTGTATACTTTAACGTACATACTGTTTACTTTAACGTACATACTGTTTACTTTAACGTACATACTGTAAAGAGGAATTGGCCAATCAGAATTCTAGAAATTACTCTGACTCCTAGGTTTTGAAGACTCTCCCCTTCTATTGAAATAACTCGGATATGACTCTGTGGTCGACATATTTTTGCAGCAATTTATATTCAGCTACTTTTCCAAAGGTGTGCCCATTATACTAAATATGGCATGATTAACCCCACAAGGGCGTAATTATACTAAACCTTGTATGCCACAGTTATAGAATGGGCACGCGATGCGACGATTATAGCGAAGTCCCAATGCATCAACAGATAATCGTCAAGCGTTTGCATGCTATAATAAAGCTAGCATTTATCGTTAGATATAAATAATGCAAAAATGATATACACTTGTTGATAATACTCCCACGTCGTATTGAATTGTAAGCAGTCTATACCATAAGGTCCAATAGATCTATGTTTGAAATAAATTCTGGCTGATATGTACAATTCATTCCTTGGCGTAATTTTGGCTTGACATGACGTGTGTACTTTTTGCGGCAAATATATTGGCACGTATACGATTGTCATCGTTTGATTTTTTTACAGCTGTGACCAATCTATGACCAATCATTATCAAGCTAGACAAATATCTTTTATCCAGCATACTTTCTACACCGAGCACAAGAAGTACATCAAATAATTTCGTTGGCCAATGTCCAGAAGTGTGTGATATTTTTTTTTTCGTGAATATTTAATTGGTTGATAGATTGATTTATGTTTTTCGTCGCACTCAAGATTATTTCACTTAGATGGTGGCGTTGCCAGGTATAATAGGGAGGAAAGTGTGTGCATTGTCTGGAGGAAATCCACGACCTTCTGAGAGTACTAGCAACTCGCGGACAGGTTTCAGTGGAAGATAGCATACTTTTTCAAGCTGCGTAAAATATTTTAAATCTATTGAAGCCGGAAGTTAAGCACAAGCAAAATTTGTGCTGAAGGTGTGACTATAAATTGTCATAATTAATATAAAGTTGCTTACCATAATCTCATACACCAAAGCAACCTGGGTCTGTCCTAAAATTTAAGTGAGTGATATCAACTGGGGACACTTACGCACATCAATGTCTTTAAAATACCAACTTGTTCATAAAAGGAATTCCAAATTTTCGAGCTCATGTCAAATGAGTTGTTTTAGAAATGTTGTTATGAAAAAATGAAGAATTAGGAAAGAGACAAGCAGATTTTGTGTACAAATTTTGTTTTCTAGAAAAAGTCAAAACGACGGAGTCACGTATTTACAAGAAAATGTTATTTAAACATTGGAAATAAAACATATATCAAAATGATTTACTTTTACAAACTAAGAGTTGACAGTTCCGAGATAGAAATCTGTAATCCAAGAACTCAGGAAGTTGACTGGTTTATCAACATCGATCCGGTGATCACGAAATATAAATCCACACAATGAATCCCTTTAATAACACTGGTAAATCATCAGAAAAGAAAAAAAATATCATCATACTGGAAACATCCACCTAATAAAATCTTAACAGAACTAATAAATCAAATAAATGACAGTGACACTGATAAGTTTTAGCAAGCGGAATGTTAGCATTCCACATAACATATTATATACTCAAAGAAAAAAGTCAAGCACCCCCTGGAAAGTCTGCACCGACCGATAAAATCATTGGTGTAGGGAGATTGTTGGCAAACTGATGTTGCAGAAACGATGGTGATCATAAAGGGCAATAAGAAATAAGAAATCACCATTAAAGGCAATAAGCTATACAATTTATTCAGGATATCGTTAGCCAAATCAAAAGTGTATTTTAACAAAATAAAAAGATGAATGTAAGTATGTAACTTCAGTGTCCATCTCGCTTCACAGGGCGAACATATTGAAGTAAAAATGTCACTATGAGTGTGTAGAGCACATTCCTAGAGCAGAAGGTCAATAGCGCGTAACAGCTTTCAATCTGCGTCTCACCCCTCCAGTGAGACGTCGGATCTGTTAAAGGGGTAACTGCCGCCAATACCGATGTAATGCTGCTTCCACTTTCTGCAGATTTTGTACAGGAGGTTCTTGGGCTTGAATGTTTCTGCCCATCCTATCCAAAATATGCTTTAAAGGGTTCAAATCCGGGTAGTTACCACTTCAACAGATCCGATGTCTCACTTGAGGGTTGAGATGCAGGTTGGAAGCTAATGGAGGCTATACGCGCTATTGACCGTCTGTACAGGCGGTATGCGGCGATTACAACGAAAAGAACATTATAACGATCATTAATTGCGTTTTATACAAGTTCGCTAATAATTGTCAAAACAGGAAAGAACCCCCAGTCTGATGGACTAAGCTATATATTTTTGGTTATCTTTGTTGTCCGGGTTATTGTAATTTTTACGACAGACTCATTAAATAACATAATGTTGAATACAACTCCTGGGGGTCCGCTTAATTGGAAGGTTTATGTTGTAATCAAGATTATATAAACGTGCTACTTGTCCAAATTTACCAACCCATGACTGACTCCTCGTTTCTTGTTTCTTCCGAGTGTTGACCCAAGAAAAATGGGTTTAAAGTTTTACTACAAGTTTCAGCTCTTTTAAATTTATTCCCTGTGTTTTGTGTATATTTTTATATTTGATATAAAGCAAAACTATGAAATTTGCTTTAGAAATCCATATGTGGCAGGCATAATTTACTCAACAGTTCCATATTGAAGAGTAATAATTCAAGCATCAGCACAAAAACACCCTACTTCGTGATGATACCTTAATTATTCTTCATTAGGATGTAACCCACGTGTTAAGAGAGTTTCAAACATTTTTATAGTTCCATTTTACCCATTTATATGTAGGGTGATATGCGATCTAATAAACACCCCGTGAATTAAAATCATGTGGGTTTGACAGTCCACTGCAGTTTTTGATCACAGTGAACCGCCTACAAAATACGGTCGTCAGTATTAAAAAAAAATAATCACGCTGGAGCCAGAAAGCCGGACTAATATCTAAATATACAGAGATATATGTTTAACTCCCTCGTGAGAGATGTCTCAGCCGGTGCACAGTGGAGTTTCAAGTCTTCGGTCATTTGCACGACTAAGTCGGCAAAGTAATAATCTCTCGGTCCGATATAGGCCCTCCATCGTTATGTTGCGGCTTCGAATCCATGCACTCTATCCCAAGACAAAAATTTAAATATTTCCAAGTGGATTTTTCACTTGATCGTCCAATGTGAAAGAGTTGTCAGTTACTCGGTGATATTCGAAAGTTTCCTCCTGACAAAGCAAAAAAAAACAACGTGTTTCTCTCTGGCAAAGCAGCCAGTTAAAGGAGGGGAAATCTCTAGAAATACATAGGGATTATCGTCGATAACAACCTTCAAAGTACTTAAAACATTTCACGTCAATTACCTCCAGTGACCCTCAAGCTAATAAAAACCGACAGAAGTATGCCCTTTCAGTGGTTCATTTGTGTAGCCATTTTTCCGTTTTAGGATGACGTGATGCTGGTATAGCTATTTTTAGATCAATAATTACTTATTTTTACCGCTCTCTAACGTATAATGGTAGATTTAGGTCCAAAAACATGGCGACAAACTTTAAGTTGGAAGATTGTCTCCGAATATATACATGTAGGTCAGTATGCAACCGCACGCCATTTCTTAGCCAAGCGGCCCAAAGCCATTGGCTAAATTGCATCACATGACTACTCTATAACGCACTTAAATTTTTATTCAACAATAATTGGATAAAACTAATGAAAAAATGGTGGCGGCCTTGTGAATGGCCTATGGAGCTTATTCTCTATTGTAACGCCACCTTCAAATTTTAATTATTCACATACGAGGGGGAAAAACATACATTGGACAGTTGTTTTGGACTAAATGAACTCTACTCTTTCCATCTAAACTATTCTAAAGCTTAGATTTCCTTTCCCTTTAAGTAAAATAAACTTGGGTGTAGCGAAAAACATAAATCGATAAAATCAATCGGGGAGATGCTTGATAATGTTTCCAGAAAGACTAGTAGAGGTTTTAGAATAAACGTCTACGCTAGAATTCATATTTGTCTACACATTTTATTCTAAAGTACATTAAAAAAAAGGAACAGTATCATTTACTTGGGTGGTAAGGGACTGCAAGATAATAAGAGACATCTCTTTGGAAATATGATAAGATGGCTGAAATTAAAAAAAAGTATGAAAATATGATAAAAAATGTTAAATAGTTATATCATTTTAATCTTTTCCAAGATAGGGTTTATACATGTATATGTAAATTTGATATCATGAGACAAAAACTAGAAATTGTGTTTGTTTTGACAAACATGAAATATGATCTGATACACACCTCATGAATTAAATTCATATGATTCTCAACCACTAAACAGGCTCACCCATAAACACTAAATGCTAGCAAGTTGGTCGAACGCTTTACATATTTCACGAGAATACTATACGAGTGATCATTTTGTGAAGTCGATATTTAATTAGTTTTCGAAGCATAAAAGTAACCTCTCCACTATTTGACCATCAATATGCCGTATAGCTGACGATTTTAATTACACCTTTCGGTCTAAAATAATATGCTAGGAATTTTTCCAAAGCCCTAATGTTGGGAACACATCCTTACTTGTTTAAAGGATGGTTTAATAAGGTCATTATTAAATACATGTATATGTTTGTCATATGTCATTCAGCTCCAAACATTAATATATAGCGATGATGCATGACATAAGTTCACGAAATTTGATATAACGGTTTTCTGAACAAAAAACCAAAACATCAAAACGCGGTAAAATCTCTTTTTGAAAATTTCAAACAGTGTTTTTCTAAGAAATACTTTTAGCTCACGTGTGACCTCTTGATCCTTCAAGGAATCTTCGTCAAATGGTGATCACATTTGGCGAAGATAACGTTTACAATCCTATTAAATGCGGAACGAAAACATGTACTCCTTTTGTTAAATAAAAAGGACCAGAAAAGACCAAACGTTCCATATGCAAGTTGCGAACTGCAATACATATAGAATGTAATGGTTCCCCCATTTCCTTGAAGTGGAACGAGGTACCAAATTAACATTTTTCTTCCCAGATTATAATTGCTGAGGGATGAAACTTGAGGTCTAGTTGAAATGTCCACTCGTTCACCGAGAGCCGATTTCTTCTTTATGTTGTTCATGGCAGAATTAGAGTTTGGAAGCTTCCTGGAACAACTAATGTAGCAGGAAACACCAACAGACATGTAGGTCATGGTGTGGATCTGATATTGCATGGCGATTTGGTGATTTGGGATGGCTACAGCGAGGAAGTGTTCGATCCAGCTGTCGTTTTAACCTCTGAGTTACAAGTTGTTTTGATAATCATTAGTGCTAACCCATCGTTCCAGAGACGTGACAACCAGAACATTCCATGGCCGCCAATGAGTTGAGAGCTGAATCCCCTGGAGGATGTGTCGGACATTTGGGATTCACTGTCGGGATTCTTCTCCACAAAATGTGCATACTTTTGGAATCCACATTGCTCGAGGAGTGGGCTCAGCTGAAATTGCACCAAACTAATTGAGTCGTCATTTTTTAATGAATTTTTCATGCAAATGTTCAGCACAAGTTTCCCATTTGGCATGTCTTGGTATTCCTTGTATACTTTGATATTGCAGCCGACGAACTATTTGTTTTGGTATTCATAGACGCCTGGTTCAAATATTGAAAACAATACGTAGAGCCTAACACTTTCTTGGCTATGTTTGTTATGATAAACATTTTTTTATTAAGCTATGTTTAAAAAGGTCGCTCTAACAGTTCCCATTCTCATTCTGGAAATCCCATTCTCATTCGACAATGTAGGATTGACTTTCACTTTCTAGATTGATTCGCTTCCGGAGGTAATGGTCCTGCCCCCCCCCCCCCCGAAAAACCCTCTCGTCCTTCTGTTGTCCGTTTCTTCAATTCGTCAAAGTTTTGAAGCTGATTTGAAAATATATTTTTCAGTGCAATTTATTTTACTTTCATGCATGGGGTGAAACAATAAAGTTTGGTATCACGTTCAAATTTCGAGTTGATCTCATAAACATAGATAATTTAACAGAGCGTTTAGTGTCCCCCCCCCCCAGCACACATACACACAATAAATGCCATAGGAAGTGTTTTCCAACAACACGGCCAATATGTCGAGTTACGTCGGGGAAGTCATATGTAATTGAAAAGAACATCACCTGAAATCAGAAACGGGCTTGTGCTAAACGCCATTTTTACTCCTGACCAACCCATTTCTCGCAAGGAATTTGTGCAGTGTCACATATCTGTTGATTGATTGATTAATTGTTTGTTGTTTCACGAAGCGCTCAAGATTATTTCACTTATAGGCTTATAGCGGCGTTGCCAGTTTTATTGTGGGAGGAAACCGGGCTCTATGCCCGGAGGAAACCCAAGACCTTCCAGATAGGCCATTCCACATAGGTCGTTCTAGTGAAAGGCCACATATTTGTACCTCAGTTCAACGGTGGAGTCTCCGGTGATTCGCTGTTAACTGCAAATTGCCCTCCTTTGCTATTCGCAATGTTTCTAGGATTCTTTTGCCATTTTTAAAACCTATGTCAAACGGATCAAATTTGCAACTGATTTTTTTAATAGGAGCATTCTTTTCCTATGTTTCTGTTTTTAACGTATACTATACACAAAGAAAAAAGTTAAGCATCCCCCTGGAAAGTCTGCACCGACCGATACAAATCATTCGTGTATGGAGAACGTTGGCAAACTGATATTGCAGAAACGGTTGTGGTCATAAAGGGCAACATTCTGGCGATAAGAAATCACCATTAATGGCAATAAGCTATACAGTTTATTCAGGATATCGTTATCTAAACCAAAAGTGCATTTTAACAAAATAAAAAGATGCTTGTAAGTGTGAAAGTCCATCAGAGTCCATCTGGCTTCGCAGGGCGAACATATTGAAGTAAAGATGTCACTTGGAGTGTGCAGAACACATCCCTAGAGCCGAAGGTCAATAGCGCGTATAGCCTCTATTAGTCCGACCATCGGGCTGGGGGCGGTGTGGTTTTTGCCATAGCCATTTTCGCCTACCTTGCATGAAGAAAAATTAAGTATGCCAAATACATAAGCCTTCCTGACGTTCATACGGTCTGTGGAGGTTTTAATGTTAAAATTTAGGTGGGGTGGGTAAGATGGTTTGGTCAGTTGGTACTTTTGTCGCCATATAACCTTAGCTGTTGAGTGCGACGTTAAGCCCCAATCAATCAATTAATCAATCTATTAGTCCGAATTACAGCTCTCAACTTGCGTCTCATCCCTCCAGTGAGACGTCAGATCTCTTGAAGGGGTAACTGGCGTCAATACCGATGTGATGCGGCTTCTGCTTCCTGCAGATGTTGTACAGAAAGCTCTAGGGTTTGAATGTTTCTGCTCATCCTATTTGCTCTCAGGGATTCAAATCCGGACTCACGGCGGGCCAAGCCATAGTTGTTACAGCTTCGTTTTGGAAGTAGGCTATTACTGCCCGGGAACGACGAGGTCTGGCGTTGTCATCCATGTACACATATCTTGAGCCTTATGAGTGGTTCTCAAAATGAGGCACGACAACTGGTTGCAGGACCTCCCGAATGTACCGGTCATTTCCTCGTAAAGTGACCAAGTCCAGTTTGCATTCGTGAGAGATGCACCCCCAAACCATTACAGAGCCCCCTCCATAAGGAACATATGGATGGATGTTCTTGGGTGTATACGCTGTGTTTTTGTGCCTCCAAACCCTCGTTCGCCCGTCTGTGACGTTAAACAAGAAACGACTTTCGTCCGACCATTGCATTCTTCGCCATGTCCTCAAATTCCAACCTCGTCGTACAAAACACCAAGCCGAACGTATCCGTTGATGGCGATCTGACAATATGGGGCGTTTGATGACTCTCCTTGCCCTCTGACTTGCAGCTTTCAATCGGGTTCTCGCGGTTCTTGTGCACAGATGTCGGTTGAGTAGCCATTGCCGCTGGTTGACGTCGTACCAGTCGGATCACTGATCTATCTTCACGCTGTGATGTTACAGTTGGTCGATCCGAGCGTGGTCGGTCCTTCACAGCCCCAGTTTCACCGTGTTTTCTCACAATCTACTTATCACTGTATAATGGTAGACTTATTGGTGCCCGATAGCTTTGTACGACATCCCTGCGGAGTGCATACCGACAATTTGCCATTTTTGCCCCTCTGATATCCTCCTTCGTGTCATGTTTACAGAAGATGAGTCCCCGTTTCATAAAACCGGCTTTAAGTTCAAAACATTTAAGGGGAAGCATACTGAATTTGCGTATTGGCACGAAAAAAAATCATGTCGCATTACAAGCAGTTTTTACGTTACTGTCACCCATGAATTGCCACAATCGTTCAATAGAACATCATCCTTATCATCATCATAACTGGCATTGCAGTTAGCATTAATGCAGATTTATACTTAGCGCCATTAAAAACGCACGACCCAAAGAATGTAAAATATTTTGAGAAATGTAAAGTGTAAAATATTGTAAGTACTCTTAAATTGAAGAACAAGGCATTGGTCACAATGAGACAAAAAATTGATAATATGTGAAACCCTGGTGACTTTTATTCCTTGCAAACAAATCGTTGATACAGAAATTGAAGATGTCATCATTCAATAATGGGTATGTCCACCACGGGCATCAACGCAAGCAGTACATCTGCGACGCAAGGACCTGGTGAGTGTGGCTATTCTGTGCTGTGGGATCCGGTCCCACTCTTGTTGCACTGCCTTGATCAATTCACGTCGGTTGCGTGGCCTGGGTTGACGTTGTGCAACAGCATTCTTAAGCTGATCCCACAAGGATCCCATTATTCTGTTGCAAGAAGTCTTGTGTCAACCTTGCAGAGTGTGGGCGCGCATTGTCTTGCTGAAACGTCGTGACGCCAGCACCACCGATGGACCGATCCTGGCGGGCTGTAGTGACTCTTGGCTGACCAGGGCGTGGTCGGTCGGCAACATTGCCAGTTTCATGTTCCCTGATTCTGAGGCGACTAATGACACTGCATGTGACGTCATACGGCGGCACAACTGAGACCCGCCTGTAAAATGCCAATGGCACGTTCCCTTTGTTGTGTCGTGGCATGGTAACGTTTTCTGATTTTTTTTCGTCTTTATGCTGAGCTTCGTGTAAAGTGTTGAACCAACGACAAATGAGCCCTGAAAGCTGTTCTCAGTGACGGTGAAACACTCAATAGACGTTATTAGGAAATGTTGCGTAATGTTCACGACATGCGCGTCGGGAACACCACAGTTAATCCAGTTATTGCAACTCAACTCGAACTAACAATAAACACCAAACGTAAATGGCCAATAGCCGTAATGGGGTAGAAACATAAAATTCAACCGTGCGTTTTTAATGGCGCTAAGTATATAATAATAAACTTCAGCATGGGGTGCTTAACTTTTTGCCTTGTGTATATATGCTATTTAGAAGAGATAAAATATATGAGGAATCTATCGCAAACTCTTAAATACCATTGCCGACCAGCAACGACTGCAGCTTTGAATTGAAGCAGTGGGTGTGCAGAACGATGGGGGAAATACCCTATGCCTTTAAGAGTGTCGTTTACCAGAATTTCGCAAAAAATTATTTGTCGTTAAATTGGCCTGAGCTGCCAAAATTCACACTTTTTTTGATAACTTCTGATCGTTACGACAGAAAGAGACTTTGAAGGCCACCGAAAAACTAAATGAATGGCGTTGGAATGGGGAAAATCCATACAGTATGTGGCCTGTACGAACGGAAAACGTGTTCGAAAATGAAACAAAATTTAAATAACCATTGAATGGTTGACCATTCATTCATTCTAAGTCAAAGTTAGTTCAAAACAATACTTTATCGTACATTTTCGAAACTAGAAGCACTAAAAAGCCTCTGAATTATACGTCTTGAGAAAAATAGCCAATAATATCAACACTCTGTTTTAACGTCAAAATATCAACATTTTGGCTGCTCATGCCACTTTAAAGCATGCAAAAAAGTCCGATTTCTGTTTTTTCATTTCGCATATATGTAGAGCTGTTATTGATTTGAAATAGTTATAATGGTTTTCTTTCTTCTGAAACTCCTACCAAGAACTGATTGTTCTTCCTTGTTAATTATACCTTTGAATCAGTGGCCGAATCTTGTCGCGCAATCCGTCTACACGTATAAGATACCCGTTTGATCTATTCAAAGACTCCCAGTCCGTGATCTACTCAATCTATTCAAATAAACGACAGTAATGGCATAACCAACAGAGGTTTTGTATTTAATTATCTAGTCATATATAAAATCTCATAGAACGTTCACGATCGTCTTAAGGCAAGCATTTGATGAAAGACCGTGTTAGTATTGCAAATTAAGTTCTAAAACTATCTGTAGAATAGTCTATGATGTCAGCATGTCTTTAATAGTGGATTGTCTTACGGGTAATTCTATCGGTCTTTGTTTTTCAGGACTTCGTGTAGGCAGCATTTATTCGAAACAAAAAGTTCACGTATATGTGACGTATTTTGTAAGTACACGTAGCCTACCTACACCTACATTTTAGGGACGGTTTGATTATATGTGTTTTGTACATTTTAAAGAAAGGGAATGTTATTTGGGTTTTTAATTATTAAAAACAACTATACACTAGAATACCAGCGATATACCCGCCACCTACGTCATATTTACGCCCACTTATCACCACTAGCTATTATTCTTAAACAAAATGTATATACACTTGTGGGGGTGTGATTCGAAGGACCATACCTCGAAAAGTGTCCCTGTTATATCGCTAAACGACATGGTATTTCCACTGCTTTCAAGCATCTTTATATAACGTAATATAGTCAGGTGTTTTTGAATATCGTTCTAGAAAGATTGGTTAATTGATTGATATTTTAAGCCAAGCTCAAAATAATTTCATCTGGCGGCGTTGTCAGGTTTAGTCGGGGAGGAAACCCGGATCTATGCCCGGAAGAAACCGCCGACCTTCGGCAAGTACCTGTCATCTATCTCATCCACATACGCGATCAAATGAAAAATCCACTCAGAAATTTATTTCAAATTTTTATTTGGTCTCAGTTGGATTCGAACCCGCGCCACATCGATGGAAGGTCTGTGTCAGACCATCACTATAACCAACTGAGCCAACGAGGATCCGTGCTCTGGAAAGAACACTACAGCTAAGCAGTTTTTCTTTACGTCCTCCTTGTTGTTCATTCTAAAATTTGAAATACCCTCTCTAAACTGGCAGCGTATTTGGTACATCTATAAATATCATTGAAAAACAACAAGATGTATTAAGCCAAAGTTGGACTTAACTTTAATTTCTCCTATGCAGCAACGTAAACCGATAATCAGAGAAAGAACATGTGAGACAAAAGGATTTACCACAGACAAATGTGTTCTCGGTCATCAGATTACATACTTGCATGTGTGAATATGGTGGCCATTGAACGATTGATTGATTGACGTTTTACGACTCACATAAAGTTATTTTACTTATATGGCGGCGTTGCCAGGTTTATTGTGGCAGGAAACCGGATTCATAGCCCGGAGGAAACCCTTCGGCGAGTATCGCCCAACTCTACCACATACGACGATCGAGTGAAAGCCACTAAAAGAAAGCTGCATGATTTTTGCAATAAAATAAATATTTTATGATTATCGATATCGCATAAGATGACGGAGAAGATCGGACTACCCAACCACTACACTGCACTATCTTTTCCCGCAGTGCTATCAATGAAATATCAATTGACGTAGTAAGCTTACCAGATACAATAAAGCAGATATCTACCTCTGCTAGCAAGAGTTATATAGAGATGTATAGATTACCGAAGCACAATTCGATATAAGGGTTCACATTTCAATTAAGTGCTCAAAACACGAATGCATCACATTTTTCTCATCTCCCTTTGCTGTCAGCTCATAAAAAAACGTCTTGTATCGAGCGATGTCTACACTTATAGAAATTCAAGAGACTGAGGATTCTAAGCAGAGTTTTAAGACACACTCGTGCGAAAATCCAGAACACTGTCTACATTAAAACAGCAGACTTTTTTCTCTAGTTTACCATGACAGATGAAGTTAGGAACTTTCCATATTGCAAAAAAAAATTAGAAAGTTTGGGTATCATTATTAAAAAAAATGGACACGATTTTCTTGACTTTCAAAACCTATTTACAAAGCGTAAGACAAACATTTCAGAATAATACAAATGATATGTATATAAGTGTCAGAAAGTTCGAATCTAGTTTTACAATTAAATTTATTGATAGATAGACAGTGTGTAAGTCTGAGAACTTCGGGGATTTACGTTCATGAAATACGCGAAGGGTGTTCCAACTGGGAATTAGTTCACTCAGTGGTTACTTCCCTTGACTGGCGACAGTCCGCACCACTCTGAAACTTCGGGCATTTACGTGCGTGAAATACCCTCTAATAGATTGCAGGTCATTTTAAATATGGCGACCAAAAATGTATCCGTTAGACGTACAATCTCCACATCCTCTTGATGGCCCTCCAAGGGTCCCCGTGATAATATATAAGGGACTGAAATACTCTGTTTGTTAACTTTCAGTCTCGATCAGTTTTATAATCGAAGTATGTGCGGAATTCCTGAAATGTCCCGAAACTGCGTCTGTGTGCTATGAGTTACAAATCATGTGGTTTACCGGGCTAAATAATATATATAAACAAATATCTTTTTAAATGATAATAGCATCTAACAAATTTATAATCATTTTTATTTTAGTTTTTCCTTATTTACTTACGATGTTATTTGTATTCAGCCCCAAAATACGGCGATTTACCGTATAAAAAGCGCAGACTGCTGGAGGCGTGTCAAAGCCGACCGATAGCGAGCAAAGATAGCCGAAGGGTGTTCCGACTGGGAATTAGTTCACTCAGTGGTTACTTCCCTTGACTGACGACAGTCTGCACTTCACGCCAGCACCGAACACAGTACCACATATTTTATCTCTTTTTGTGTGAAGAAAAAAAGAAATCACAGATTTCATTTCAAAGCCAGGAAAATCAACTTTTCAGGAGAATATTATGTTTGCCGATTGTCCTGTAACGTTTGGAATTCGCTTTGTTATTTTTACTGTTTTTTCAAGAAAATTCTGTTTGCCATTGAAGTCACAGAGATGGTTGGTTGGTTGTTTAGTTTTAATGGTGTATACAGTTCCAAAGGAACTAATCACACCAGAGCTTATCATTGAGCTGTCTTGTTATACCTTACAATGTACAGTTAGTGTTTAATTGAAGGATTAATCAGGCAAATTGACTTGAGTTAAAGAATGGTGAAAGAAATATATATACATATATACACCCATACATTTGCCTGGGCAAGCAAAAATATTTATACACCCATATATACACATAATTTAATGAAAACGATGTGTTCTCCCAATAAATGTTACAAGAGCCATGAAAACTTTAGGTCTTATTTGTACTGGAGGGTTCATGATATTTTGCAAGTCTAGAACTTGTATTCCAAGGGCAGTTAGTTTACAAAATAAAAGAGCACGCTGTCGTCTGTATTTTGAACAAGTAAGAATAAAATGTTCAACGGTCTCCATAACCAAACAGTTGTCACAAAGTCCGTCGGATTTATTAAAATATTTATGAGTGACAGAATTAAGAGGAATATGACCTGATAATAACCAATGGAAGTAAACTTCATCCTTTCGAGAGGTAAAAGGGACCTCATTAAATTGTATACTTTGCTGGAACTGATAAAAGAAACGACCTTTGTTTGATGAGTCCCACTTGTGTTGCCAAATATTCGAGAAATGTTTTCTGCAACTTGTTATTATTTCCTCTACTGTAAGGCCAATAGGACAAGACACATTATCCAAACAAGTGGCACTTTTAGCCAGTTTGTCTGCGGTTTCATTCCCCTGTATATTACTATGGCCCGGGATCCAATCAAAACATACCTCTAGTCCAAGGTAAGATAGCTTGGTTACACATAGCAGTATCTCTATCAATAATGGAGACGATTTAGCAAATGAATAGTTTTTAATAGCTTTAAGAGAGCTAAGTGAATCAGAGAAGATTACAGTTTTATGTGGTTTGACATCATGAATCCAGTCCAAGGCCAAATAAATTGCCATCAACTCTCCACGGAAAACAGAAACACAATCTGAGAGCCTTTTTGATACAGAGAGGTGGAACTCTGGGATGCAGAAACCTATTCCTGAACGATTACTATCAGGAGAAAAGGAAGCGTCTGTATAAATCTTTAAATAATTAGACCAATTAGAGACAATATGGTCATTTGAAAGCGAGTAAAGAAGGTTTACATGGTCAGATTTCTTTAGCATGTGTTCTAACTGGGTTGATATGAAGGGAAATATAATATTCCATGGTGGAAAAGGAGAGATAATATTTGGTTGAATATTGCAGATTTCTAAACCTACAGATGTAACTAGATATTTAAAACGAACACTAAAAGGTGTTCTGTGAGTATTGTCCTGTTTAAATCGGTAATCAAAGAATGAAGGGTTTAATATCATAGAGGCAGAGTTATGACGTGATGACTTTAATTTCAGGCCGAATTTCAGGGTTCTCATCATCCGTCTAATATCAAGGGGAAATTCCCCACACATTACCTGTAAGGTTACAAGTGGGGTTGATTTCATTGCCCCAGTACACAAACGCAATGCCTTGTATTGGATTGAGTCTAGAGTTGATAATAAAGTGATTGATGCTGAATTAAAAGCTTCACTCCCATAGTCTAAACGAGATCTAATCAAAGACTTATACAACAACAACAAACAAAACTTGTCAGATCCCCATGATGTACTTGAAAGACAACGAAGAAGGTTAAGACCAGTTTGACACTTTTCAGTTAAATAAGTTAAATGTGGTTTCCATGTCAGACGGTGGTCAAAAATAATACCCAAATATTTAAAATCATTGGAACATTTTACACGCTGTTCTTTCAAAGTTAACACTAGTGGAGATGGTATATGTTTATTAGAAAATAAAACAGCCTCTGATTTAATAGAAGAAAACCGAAAACCCCATTTTTGCGCCCAGCGTGCAACATCATTCAACCCATTTTGAATGTGTTTTACAACACATTTAAAATTTCGTCCAGAGAACCAGATAATTTTGTCATCAGCAAAGAGAGAACAGTTGACTTTATTACTTAGGGACAAAGGCAGGTCATTAATCATGATGTTAAAGAGCGTAGGTGAAATTACGCTTCCTTGAGGGACTCCATTGTACAAATGTTTATTTGGAGATAAATTAGTGCCAATGCGTACTTTAAAAGAGCGATTTTTTAAGAACCCTCTGATCCATGCAAACATCCGACCATCTATGCCAATCTCTTTTAATTTGACTAATAACCCCCCTCGCCATAGCATGTCATACGCTTTTTCTATATCTAGGAAGACAGCTAATAAATATGATTTATCAGACAAAGATCGACGAATATCAGTCTCCAGGGTTACAATGTGATCTGTAGTAGACCTACTCCTTCTAAAGCCACTTTGAAAGTCAGAGAGAATATGATGTTTTTCTAAAAACCACAAAAGACGATTGTTAACTAATCTCTCCATTAGTTTACATAAACATGATGTTAATGCAATAGGCCTATATGATGATGGAACTGATGGGTTTTTATTTGGTTTTAGAACTGGAATTATTATAGACAATGTCCAAGATGAAGGGAAAGACATATTAGTCCAAATGCAATTAAACAAAAGAAGAACAACATTGAGACATGAATCTGGAAGTTGTTTTAAAATACCGTTGTTTATACCATCTTCACCAGGTGTAGAATTACGAGTTGTTTTAACAGCCAGTTTTAGTTCGTCTAAGGTAAAATCTTCATTAATTGGCATATCATTAAATAAGATATTGCTATCATCAAACTGCTGCTCTACCTCTATTTTGTGGCATAAAAAGTCAGTATCGTAGTTAGAGTTACTGCTAATTGCAGAGAACTGATCAGCCAACACAGAACATTTTTCAGAGTTTGAAATGTATTCGTTTGCGCCGACTTTGAGTGTTGGCAACGAACAGTTGGTTTTTTTCTTTCCTTTAATGGCTCTTACTTTATCCCAAACACTTTTGACAGATGTGTTTGAATTTATAGACGAACAGAATGATCTCCAACTTTCCTTTTGGGCAGCTTTTATAATTCGCTGAGCTTTTGCTTTAAAGAATTTATATAGTATTAAATCAGCCGGAAGACGTGTTCTTCTTGCTCTATTCTTAGCTCTTTTCCTATCACGTATAGCCTGGGTACATTCGGATGTCCACCATGGAACAGGGACTTTGTTATGTGGCCTTCCAGATGATTTGGGGATTGAGGCGGCTGCAGCTTGATTTATAGCAGAAACTAGATTATTCTGAAATTCATCCATATCGTGACTAGCAATATCACTTGTAATTAGATGTTCACATTTTTCATGAAATATTTGCCAATTGGCTTTGTAAAGTTGCCACTTTGGGATGGTGCCAAGTAAACTACCATCTAGTTTAACATTAAATTTGACTAAAACAGGAAAATGATCACTACCACAATTGGAATCATATTCGATTCCCCAATGAACATTTGACGCAAGACTGGATGAGCAGAAGGTAATATCTAAGCAACTCATATTGCCATTTGAATCATTTTCTCTAGTGGGTGATTTATCATTAAGTAATACAAAATTGTTGGAATCAATAAACTGGGATAGTAGGATTCCATTATGGTCAGAGTGGTCACTTCCCCATGAGATATGGTGTGAATTAAAATCACCACAAACTATGGATTGAGCTTTATCTAAGAAGGGTTCCAATAATGAAAAATCATTCAAAAGGAGCTTTTTGTTAGGATTATAAATATTGAAAATGTTTAATGATTTATGGCTGGAAGAAATTTGTATAGCTTGACATTCAAGTGATTCGAAAGTCGGTAGATCTATTTCAGTGTATGAAAGGTGTGATTTAATGAAAATTGCTAATCCGCCATGGGGTGCTCTATCTCTATCACAACGTTTAATACTATAACCGGGCATTGTAAAGTTTAAATGCGGTTTTAAAAATGTCTCTTGAAAACAAAACACATCAGGGGGGGTATTTAAAGTGGAAATGTAATGCTTAATTTCCTGCCCATGTGCAATCAAACTTCTACAATTAAAATGTATTAGTGTGAAAGCCATGATATATGTAAATTCAATGAGTCTGAACATTGGGTAGTGTCTTTGATCTTAGCTTATTTAGGTTTTCTACATTAGCTACTATATCTTCGCCAAAGTGGTGATTAGCCACCTTTATTACACGACGGATTACATCAAGTTGTTCTTTAGGTTTAAAACAAGACAGCAAAACATCAGTAACAAAGGTTATGAGTGTTACTAAGTACTGGTCGGTTACAACAGAATCAGTCTGAGTTTGTGCTATTGCCTCAGTCTGCGTAGCTATAGAATTTGACTGTACGGAATCTACCATAACAGGTATAACAGGTCTAGAAGGTGTCTCTACAGTCACTGGCCGCGGCCAACTACCAACAGGGGGAGGTAACTCAGAATCTAAGACAGGCTCTGTCTGACGATCTTTTATGACCTTAACAGCTTGAGAATAGGACAAGTTTTCAGTGATTCGAACAAACTGTACTTTGTCTGCTTCTTTCTTAACAGGGCATCCCCCATATGCTGCCGAGTGCCCCCCCATACAATTACAACAATGGGGTATCTCTTTGTTAGGGCATTGTTCGTAACCATGGTTACCTCCACAACGAACACAGCGGGGCTTCCCTTTACAATTTGCAGCCACGTGACCCATGCGCTGACAGGCGAAACAACGTATGGTTGGGGGAATGTACGGCCTTACTTTAAATAGCTGATATCCTATATAAAGTTCGGTAGGGAGGGTATTAGAACTGAAACTCAACAGAATTGATTGCGTAGGAATTTTTTCTCGACCTCTTGTTAATCTCTTGATATCAGTGACTTTGCTTTTTTTTAAATATTTTAACAATTCAGATTCAGATAAGTCTTCAGGGACACCTGAAATAACACCTCTAGGTAACCGAGGTCCCCCGGCCCTACAATGAACATCAATATTCAGAATGGTGGTCACAGCTAGAAGGGATTTTACCTGACGACTAGTGCTCAATACAACTAATGCTTTACCACCGGGTAGCATCTTTATTCTTTTGATAGGGGAAGTCACAGAGATAAGCTGAATGTTTCTATTTAAGTCTTGACTGTGGCCCTCGTGACGAACAAAGACTTCTCTTTTTAACCTGTGTGTAAAAAAAAAATGGACACTTAGTTAATTCTTGTGTCGTAATATCTGAAAGTTGTGTAGTTGAGGGCATTCAATAAATTAAAAAATTATCGACAGGCTTTATGTGTTTCTAAAAGCAGATATTCTGTCTGTATTTCTCAGATAAAGTTCGTAAAAGTACAGTTAGATCGCGCACATTGTTTAAATCAACAAAGCGTTTGTGTGCGAGCCCAGGCTATGACTTTTTACATTGCGGGTTTAGACAAACAATTTTTCAATTTCAAATCAAAAATCTGGCAAAAACAGAAAGTTCGTAACTTCTTCTGTCTCTTTTGGAGAGTTATGGTGATGAAGAATATAGCTTTAAGTGACGCGAGCTCCAAAATGTTGATATTTTGACGTTGAAACAGAATGTTTAAATCATCGGCTATTTTTCTGAAGACGTATAATTCAGAAGCTTTTTAGTGCTTCTAGTCTCGAGAATGTACAATAAAGTATTGTTTTGAACTAACTTTGGCTTGGAATGAATTAATGGTTGTCCCGGTTCAATTTTTTTTAACTTTTCGAACACTATTCCGGTTCGTATAAGCCCCATACTGTATAGATTTTCTTCAAACCAACACGAATCATATAGTTTTTCGATGGCCTTCAAAACCTCTCACTGTCATGACGATCAGACATTATGAAAACAAGTGTGAATTTTGGCAGCTCATGCCAATTTAAAGTTTTTTCTTTGTTGATGCGGGGAGAACTTGTATGAAAAACTAATAAAATATTGTTAAAGGTGAATTTTGCTTAACACATTTTGCGACGTCAATTGTGTTCTACTGGTTTAAACGTTAGTATATGTCTCATATAATTAGTTTAGTAACTGGAAAACCATACTGTATGGACTTTCCTCATACCAACGCCAATCATCTAGTTTTTCGATGGCCTTCAAAGCCTCTCACTGTCGTGACGATCAGAAATTATGAAAAAAGGTGTGAATTTTGGCAACTCATGCCAATTTTAAAGTTTGTCTTTGTTGATGCGGGTAGAACTTGTATGAAAACATATATAAAATATTACTTGGAGTTAAAGTGAAATGCAAAAGTGATTATTGTTTTAAAAGACTTAAAGGTGTGAGAAGCTTTTTCTAAAAAGATTTTAGTTTATTTTGTATTACAGAACTGCTACGTTCCTTAAAAGTTCCAATCGTTCAAAATGGTCGACGCATGTTGAATACATGTTCAAATATACCGCCATTTTTACGTCAACAACGGACAATCTTCAAGTAATTCATTCAACAAAAAAGTTTTGCAAAGTCATCAAACCTCTTTTTGAAGAACTTTCAAGATATTTTCAAGAACAGTTTGTGCATTTCCTGTAATATGGTTTACAGTGAATATTCCGTCATCTATTTGTATATTTTTTCATTCTGTTATGTCTTTAATCCATTGGTTGAACCAGTTTTTGGAAATATCTTTAAGGTGTTTTGATCGAGTTGCTGAATTTATCCTTACCAATAAGATCAAACATAACACGTTCGATGCGTGAAGATTAACTTTCGATAACATTTGTTGGATTTGACATCATACGGAAAGTATAAAACTAGGCACATAGAATGTTCACCGACATTCACTGGCCTATTTCCAATCCCTAATGATACGTCTGAAATTTACTGTCAGGATGGAAAACAGTCATTTATATCTAATAGACATTAATTATTATATGAAGAATGACAATAAAATGACATAGCCTAATAAGATACATCTTGCCCGCCATCTAATTAAACTGCCGTCAGCCGTTGCGTGGGAGATCTGAAGTAGTTAGTAATAGACATATGGCCTTCAGAAAATACCGATACGCTTTAAAAATCTCTATGACACTTCCTTGCCTGCAAAATGGGACTGACTGGGAATAAAGTGTTGATAAATTAGTTTGAAATGTTTGAAACACTTAGTTAAGCTATTTAAAAAAAGGGGAAAAAAAAACAGTGGTACATTCCTTATGGTAATGGACAAAATTATTTTACGAAAGTTATCACGGGAAAACATCCAGTTATAGGAAATAACAAATGTTTAACAAATCAACTTTAAACATGTCATTCCAGTTACTAAACTAATTATATGAGACATATACTAACGTTTAAACCAGTAGAACACAACTGACGTCGCAAAATGTGTTAAGCAAAATTCACCATTAACCATCAAATTATATTTAATAAATGTGTAATTGTATCCTCCACAATGTAATTTTGACACTTTGCACTCTGAGCTTATTATATAGGGCGATTCCTCGTCGAGTACCTGTCAAATCTTCCACACAGGGACGACATCCAATGCATCATGTTACCTGTAGATGTATAAGGCTAATTGATTGATGTAGTACGCCGCACTCTGGGTTATTATAAAAGGGGGATTCCTCTGCGAATACCTGCCAATTCTTCAAGAGAGGGCGATCAAGTGACGCCCTCCAATGCATCATGTTACCTGTAGATGTATAAAGTTGTTTAATTGATCTTGCACGCTGCACTCTAGCTTATTGTATAGGGCGATTCTTCGATGAGTACCTGCCAAATCTTCCACAGAGAGCGGACAATGCAACATGTAAAGGCCCGCTCACACGGTGCGATTAGTCGTACCGACTTGTAGCATGCGATAAAAATGGATGTATTTGATTGGTTGACAAATCGTATCAACCAATTAAAAGCATCCATTTTAATCGCATGCTACAAGTCTGTACGACAAATCGCACCGTTGAACGGACCTTTAACTGTATATGTATAAGGTTGATTGCTGGGTTGATGTTTTACGCTGCACTCGAGGTTATTGTAAAAGGGGGATTCTTGGATGAATACTTTAAATTGTTTCCACAGAGAGGGCAGTCAAGTGACGACATTCAATGCATCATGTTACATGTAGATGTATAAGGTTGTTTAATTGATGTCGTACGCTGCACTCTGGCTTATTATATAGGGCGATTCCTCGTCGAGTACCTGCCAAATCTTCCACACAAGGCAGTCAAGTGACGACATTTAATACATCATGTTACCTGTAGATGTATTTGTAAGGTTGGTTAATTGATTGATGTCGTACGCTGCACTCGATCTTATAGGGAGCTGGAGTAACGTGACCATCCCACAAATTTACTGTCACCGGCGTTGTCAATACGCATGGGAGGAGCCTTTATCGTTCGAATATGACGCTCATTTATGACGTTTTAGAACAAAAAAAGTCAATCGAACTGATAACGTCATCTGCCACCGGATATCGCGAAATCTCTCGGTAGACTCCCAGACCCTATTATATAGGGCGATTCTTCGGCGAGTACCTGCCAATTCTCCAAAGATGTCGATCAAGTGACGACATTCAAATTATATCATGCTACCTGTATATGTATTCGGTGGGTTGATCGGTTGATGTTTACGCTGCACTCAAGAGTATTGTATTGGGGGATTCTTTAACGATTACATGGCATCTCTTCCATAGATGTCGATCAAGTGAAAAACTCCGTTCAGAAGCATTTGATAGGTAAGATCAAGATGAAATAAATACAGCTGTACCAGTTGTCCCAGGAGATCAATAGATCTGCTGCAATACAATCTTTAGTACAAACGTTTAGAAGTCAACAATTGCGTGTGGCGAAACTCCAATAATCTAGATCAAGGTAGTGTTTGAGACAGTTATTGGCGATTTAGACACGAATAGACGATATGTTTGTGTGGGAGAGATCGTTTGTCAATATAAAATGTCTCCGTTTCATTAGCAACCTTCATCCAAAACAAATCCTATTGAAGCATCAAATACTTGTTGGGAGTTTTAATTACAGTACGTAAATGGCGTAAGAACCTACTAACGAACATATTTGTGTAATCGATTGATAATGTTGTGGCGGCAGAAACTCGATTTGGTGAAAAACATCCTTCCCGTGTGTCAATAAAACATACATCCAATAGACCGATTGCCTCATGACGCCATTAGGAGTACATATTGAAGAATAAACATGGTGGACAAAACATATTGTGCAGTTATGATCGAAGTTTTGCGCCGCAAGATTATTTCACTTATATGGCGGCGTTGTCAGGTTTAGTGGGGGATAAAACCGGGCTAATTGCCTCGAGGAAACCCCTGACCTTCGGCGAGTACATGGCAACTCTTCCACACAGTGCGACCTAGTGAAAATCCACTCAGAAACCCACTCGAAGTGTGATTCGAACCCGCGTCGCATCGACCAATAGATCACCCTTTCCACCCATCCAACAACATCTAAATTTCGGCATTGGACTCTACAGACCATAGAACGTCAGGATGTCTTGCTGGGTCAGCATACATGGATAACGTAGAGCCACAATGCTCCAGCCCGAGGGTCCATTGGTTTGAAATCTACTTAAACGGATACAGAATGGGAATACGGAAGAACGATAAAGCGACCAAGACATAAAGATAAACATCATGATACGTGTATCTGCTTGGGTTGAACTTGGCCGTTGAATGCTTTTCCATCTCAATGAGATAACAGTTTTGACCGAAACAGCAAAACAAGAACACCAATTACAGCTGTAAATACTTTATGTCGTACTTCTGTTGTACATTTACATCACTTTTACAGTCCTTGTCTTTGGCGCGTATTGCTATCATATAACACAGATATTGTTCATTCGCAAATGGTTTAAAAGCCATGAATTGCAAAATTCAATTGCCATAGATAAAGTTTATAATTATGTCAGCTCTTCTTAAATTTATATAAAAACAATTTGATTTAATGAGCTCGGATTGATGAAGAAAACGGACTTTTCTTTTGCAAATGTTTGTATGGAACGAAATTAATTGAGTCAAATATTTACTCCACGATTATTTTTTAAACATTAAATTTACAGGGACGTTTTACACAATAGATAAAACATTAATGATGTTTTGACAGTTCCATGAGCTACACTCCTATACATATTCATTGTGGGATATTCATGTCAAGAATTTGCTATTAAAGTAAATCCCTGCTGTGTTGATATTTACGAATTCAAAAAAACCTTTACAATGCATTTGCAAAGATCCGATCAATTGTGCGATGCCTGAATGTCCAACTCTTACATAAAAGGATTGTAAAGATTACATGTTATAAGCGAAAAAAAATCTTCAAATTCAACAGCGCTCTGCAACTCAATCATTTATTTTCTATAAACTTTTGAAAACACTTCTCGTATAATAAAACTGATGAGTTTTATCAGCAGTATGTTGGCACGTGGCTTTACCATACATGTATATTGAATATTTCTGGAAGAGTAATGCAAGAGAAATATATAGAATACCATTTTTGGTTTTGAACGCATTTATGATTTTTTAATCTAATGACTTAGGCTCTAATTTAACATTCCTTATTTAAGCCTCGAGATACACGGGGCTTGAATATAAACGGTCTATTATGGTCACCTTTTAACCAAGGTAAATTGCTACATGTCTTAAGATATAGAAAACGTGTCACATAAATTCATTTCAATTAGATATAATTGAACACTAAACTGATTGATAGATTGGTTGATTGATTGATGCTTTACGTCATATACAAGATTATTTCACTTATATGTGAGCGTTATGGAAACTGGGTTATTTGCTCGGCGAAAACCCCTGTAACGTTCGCTGAAATCGTTTAGCCATACCACGTTAAATAATTGCAAGCGTTATTTGTTGCTGTAAGAAAATCCATGTTGGTTAGTATGCTCTCCGAGATATTTATTCGTTGTAAACGTACACTCAGCTTTATTGTAACTCTGTTAGAATGACTTAATCACGGTTTAATTGATAGTTTCCACCGCACTAAATTTTATCTAAACGTAAAGGTAACGTTAAGACCATTCGTGGTAGGGATGTGTAGCATAGAATTTAAATACACTTTTTGTATTAAATAATGGGTGGAAATGAACAAGCAGATGCCAAAATACCTTACAATTGACCATTTATACCAAACCTTGACAGTCAAACTCAAGGACAGATCAACAAAGTGCCCCACCTAAGTCTCAGCTTGCAGATGTAGAACTGGTTAAACACACAACAGTTCCAAATATGCCCATAATTCAGTTCTCCACACAATATTCTTGGACAAAAAAACTATATGTAGGAGAGCACAATTTCATTGGCCTAAAGTTCACTAGGAAGTGTGAGGGTTCAAATGAAGGACCACATTTACTGTTCAGGAATGTCATATCACAATTCAAAGTTGTCCCCTCATTTGGACCCTCTCCTGTTTCTACTCTAGTTTAAAATGGAATCACTGTAGAAAGACACAGGTAAAAGATGCCAATTACACCAGCCATTAGATGTTTTGTTGTTTATTGGTGTTTTCAGTTTTGTATTTGTTGTTTGAATTGCTACTTTGACTTTCAAAATATTTTTTTTTTGCTTGGCCTAGACACTGTATTTCAGATCCAAATACTGAATGTTTATGCTGTTGTTGTTGTTTGATTTCATGTGTACAATGACTGTTAACAAATCCTAACAGTTCCCATGTAATCAGGAAAATAATTTCATTTAAAGGCTATTTTTGTATGCAAATGAACCCATGTGACCTTGGAAGCCTCATTTTGAATTTCACATTTTCCCCATTCAACTTAGTATCAACTAAAAGCTGGCAGATCCATCCAGGGTGAGCATCCCTATTCGTGGTCCTGTTTTCGTGTTAGTTAGTTATTTACGACCTTTCGTCTTTTTTTCGTTGTAGTTTCACGGAGCTCACTATTGTAAACGGAGCCTTTCATGTAAAGTCATTCAATCACCAACGATGGGTGCATTGAACGCAGACAACTTGGATGTCTCACAATAAAGCTGCTGTATTAAACACAAACGGAATTTCTTCGATTATTAACGACGCACGAACCCAACGTCAGTTTGCGCTTGGCTGACGTCATAGTGAAACACCCAGATTCTTTAAACTACGAGTCGAACAACGATGGATTCTGGAGATGTACAAGAAATAATTCCCGATGAAAGCCAGGCAAATCATGGGGAGGTAGACCCGGAACGAGACCCTAGACGAGACCCTAAACCTACAAAAGAACTACAACAATGGCAACAAGAACACGAGAAAGATTTCAAAGCATCAATTTCAACTTGGCGTAAGTGTGCCAATCAGTTACAATAATTACTATCTGATTCCCAAGACCCTATTAAACTACGTGAGGCACGTAACGAACTAACAGAATTCATGGATAATGTCTCAAAAGATTATAACTTTTTAAACAAGGCTACAATATCTCAAGACTTTCTCGACACAATATCACACAAATTTGAAAAATTAGAACAAGAACATTTTCAATAAAATAAAGACGTGTCAGATCGTCTACGTGACCTAGAAATACCTTGTAATAAATCCCGAGTGCCATCTACAAGTAAAGGGAGACAATCCGTGAGGTCAAAAGACTCAAATGCGTCCAGTTTGGCTAAACGGACTGACGCCGCTGCAGAGGCTGTTGCTTTGAAATCAAAATTACGTTTTATGGAAATTGAGGCTCAAAAACGAGTTGAATTAGAAAAAATACAAACAATGAGAGACATTGATATGGCTGAAGCAAAATTAAAGGCGATAACAGACATCGAAAGAGAAAGTATTTGTGGCAATGACGTTTCTGTTATGGATCATATTGACTTACCAACTACTAAACCCAGTGATTATGTGAGCGATTATGTGGCAACACACCAAGATATATTTACATCAGATGTCCCCATGGCAATTGACAATCTAAACAATATCACACAATCCCCTCCCAAACACCAATTAAACGTAGACGCCCCTTCATTCAGTCCACAACCTGGTAATGTAAACAATGTAAACAAACAAGACGGTTGTAAACAAACTTCGGAGCCCAGAGTAATCATACAACATCAACCAACAATTACCAGTACCCCTCCGTCGGAATTACAACAACTAGCTAGGACAATTGCTGACAACGTTCACCTAGGCCGACTCCCTATTCCAGAGCCTAACGTATTTACGGGCGATCCATTGGCGTATCCGGCCTGGAAATGTGCATTTGAGACTCTCATAGAACAGAAAGCTATTCCACCTGCCGAAAGGATATATTTCCTAAAGAAGTATTTGTCGGGTCAGGCCAAAGAAGCGGTCGAAGATTATTTTTTTGTAAATAACGACCAAGCCTTTGTAGACGCAAAACAGTTACTGGAGGAACGATACGGCGATCCCTTCGCTATTGCGGAAGCCTTCCGCACTAAACTTGAAAACTGGCCTAGAATTCAATCAAGAGACGGTGTAGCCCTACGTAAGTTTTCAGATTTCCTCAGACAGTGTCAGTCAGCTATGAATTGTATTGAGGCGTTAAAGGAGGGGAAATCTCTAGAAATACATAGGGATTATCGTCGATAACAACCTTCAAAGTACTTAAAACATTTCACGTCAATTACCTCCAGTGACCCTCAAGCTAATAAAAACAGACAGAAGTATGTCCTTTCAGTGGCTTATCTGTGTAGCCATTTTTCCGTTTTAGGATGACGTGATGTTGGTATAGCTATTTTTAGATCAATAATGACGCATTTTTACCGCTCTCTAATATATAAAGGTAGATTTAGGTCCAAAAAAACATGGCGACAAACTTGAAGTGGGAAGATTGTCTCCGAATATATAGGTCAGTATGCAACCGCGCGCCATTACTTAGCCAGCCATTTGCTAAATTGCATCACATGACTACTCTATAACGCACTTAAATTTTTATTCAATAATAATTGGATAAAACTAATGAAAAAATGGTGGCGGCCTTGTGAATGGCCTAGGGAGCTTATTCTCTATTGTAACGCCACCTTCAAATTTCAATTATTCACTTACGAGGGGATAAAACATACATTAGACAGTTGTTTTGGACTAAATGAACTCTACTCTTTCCATCTAAATTAGTCTAAAGCTTAGATTTTCTTTCCCTTTAAACGTTCTCAATGACGTGAGAGAAAACCAAAAACTATTACATAAAATACCTGAGTGGCTGGTATTGAGTTGGGGAAGATTTGTGTCGTCATGGAAAGAAAAATATAAAGTGTTTCCCCCATTTGACCAGTTTGTAACATTTATAACTGGTGAAGCTAAGATTGCTTTTGAGCCTATTGTTACGTCCCAACCACAGAGGCAGACAAGAGTTACGCCCTTGGTTATTTCCCAAGAAAAATGAATTTAATAACTCAGTGAGAGTAAAATCATTTTCGACTGACTCCAAAGAATCCTACCGTGAGAAAACTAACTTCAATCATCAAACGCCTAGAAAGTGTGCTTACTGTGAAAATGAACACCATATGAACGACTGTAAAACATGCATGAAATTATCCCCTTGTGAACGGACGGATTTTGTGAAAAATACTGGTTTATGTTTCGGTTGTCTAACGCCAAATCACATTTCGAAATTTTGCAAACAGCGTTTAGTTTGTGAAACTTGTGAAAATCGACACCCGACATGTTTACACGACGATCAGTATTTTGTTAATGCCCGTGAGACAAGAAATAAAACTATGAAAACGTCTCATTCTCACAATATTAAGAACTCAGGCCAATCTGATATGTGTTCCATGATAGTGCCTGTATGGTTGTCCCATAAAGACAATGTTGAGAGTGAAATATTGGTGTACGCTCTTTTGGACACTCAATCAGACACCACATTTATTCTGAATGACACCTGTGATCGACTCGGCGTTAGCGGGTCCAAAGTTAATCTGCAACTGTCTACTATGTCAACAAGTAGCCAGTTGGTTGAAAGTGAGAAAATTCAAGGACTAGTGATTCGTGGCCATGGTAGTTCAAGTACTGCTACTTACACTAGAAATATAATGCCAGCCAACAGATCCCATATCACGACACCGGAAGTTGCAAACCATTGGCACCACCTACAATCAATATCCGACCAACTTATGCCCTTACAAGAAGTTGAAGTGGGACTTTTGATAGGTTACAAGTGTCCACGTGCCCTTTTGCCCCGTGACGTCATAATAGCCGGACACAACGAACCATACGGACGGAATTGGGATGGAGCATTGTCGGTTTTACTGATCCGGAAAACACCGACCAATCAGAAGACCCAATCGGAACAAGCCATAGGGTGATGGTTCGAACCGTTCCTACCAACGTAATAGGCGGTCCGACTGAAGAAATTAATCATCCATTAACTGTCACACATACCTTTAGAGTGGCCGTTAAAGAACTCATTCAACCATCAACAGTGTTAAAAATGTTTGAGCAAGACTTTAATGACGTTTCAACTGATAATGTGCCTTACTCAGTAAATGACACTAAATGTCTCACTAAAATGGAGGAAATTCGTCAAGGTAACGACAAACATTACACTATGCCTTTACCACTCAAGGCTTCAACATGTATACTGCCCAACAATAAGGCTCAGGCTTTTCATCGACTAAAACGTTTGAGACGCCGTTTTGATCAGGACGACAAGTATTTTCGTGACTACAAGGACTTTATGAACTGTATAATTAAAGATGGGTATGCTGAAAAGGTGTCAAAAGAAGATATCGAACGGAGTGATGGGAAAGTTTGGTTTATCCCCCATCATGGTATATACCACTCGAAAAAGCCGGGCAAAATTAGGATTGTGTTCGACTGCAGTGCTAGATGTAGTGACGTATGTTTAAATGACCTTTTGTTACAAGGACCGGACTTAACGAATTCCCTTGTTGGAGTGTTATGTCGATTTCGACAAGAATCCATTGCTTTCATGTGTGACGTGAAACAAATGTTTTTTCAATTCCAAGTTGATTCCAAAGATAGAGACTTTCTTAGATTCTTATGGTGGGATAACGACAAATGTCTTGGTAAACCAGTTGAGTTCCGTATGACGGTCCACTTGTTTGGGGCCGTCTCATCGCCATCATGTGCTAACTTTGGAATGTTAAAAATGGCAAGTGATTTTGAAGCTGAATTTGGAACCGAAACCGCCGAGTTCGTGAGAAAAAACTTTTATGTCGATGATGGACTAAAATCTGTCCCTACCTCTGATGCTGCTATCACGTTGATAAAGAATGCCAAGTCTATGTTTTCAGCAGCGGGTCTCCATCTACATAAATTTATTTCAAACTCTAAAGAGGTCCTAGGATCTCTGCCAATTGACGACAGGTCGAACGACATTAAAGATTTGGACTTACTTAACGAACCGTTGCCTATAGAGAGAGTATTAGAAGTCCAATGGTGTATTGAAGTCGACGCCTTTCAGTTCCGGATTACCATCAAGGACCAGCCACTTACTCGAAGAGGTGTGCTGTCCACCATTTTATCAGTATACGATCCTCTAGGCTTTGCAGCTCCGGTTATACTTGTTGGGAAGATCATCCTTCAAGCGATGTGCAAAGAAAACCAGGAATGGGATACCATTCTGTCGGACAGTCTGGGAACGATGGAGATCCAGCCTTGTTCAATTGGAAAATCTCAAAATTGATCGCTGCTTAAAACCAAAAAATGGTAGCCCTGTGACGTCAACAGAAATCCACCATTTTTCTGACGCAAGTGTTTCTGGGTACGGGCAATGCTCGTATCTGAAAACTACCGACGACAAAGGTAAAGTCCACTGTTCGTTTTCGATGGGCAAAGCGAGAGTAGCCCCAGTAAAACCAGTAATCATCCCAAGGCTTGAACTCACAGCAGCCGTGGTTTCAGCGAAAATCAGCAACCTGTTAAGGAAGGATTGGAACTTGAGAACATTAAGGAATTCTTTTGGACAGATAGTCGAGTTGTACTCGGATATATATGTAATGACGCCCGTAGGTTTCATGTATTCGTAGCCAATCGGGTACAACAGATACGTACAGAACCTCGCTATCATCGCCAATCCTGTGAGTCCTCCTACCGAAAATATCATCTTGCAAAAGATTGAGTCCTCCAGTTGGCATCGTCTGAAAACTGTGATAGCCTTCTGTCTGAGATTAAAAAAAACTCCTACTGTCCCGGTGTGTCAAGAAGCCAACAAACGTAACCACGCCACCAGTACCAGTAACTCGTCCTTCGTCGAACGCATTGCCGGCCGTTGAAGAGCTACAAGACAGCGAGACTGAGGTCATAAAGGTTGTCCAAGAAGTCTCCCTTGGTGAAGAGATCAACGCTTTGCGATCTAAAGAGAACGTTAAAGGGAGTAGTAAACTCAGCCGTTTGGATCCCTTTCTTGACGATCAGGGTGTACTAAGAGTTGGAGGAAGGTTGAAGAACTCTGATCCTTCCATGAAGCAAAAACATCCTGTTATCCTTCCCAAGTATCATCATTTGACTACTTTGATCATCAGACACTACCATGAAAAGTCACAACACCAGGGTAGAGGGATAACTGTGAATGAGCTAAGAGCCAATGGGTATTGGATTATTGGGTGCAGTTCAATGGTGGCTCAGTATATCGCCAAATGTTTTACCTGTCGGAAGCTAAGACTCTCTACCTTAGGACAGAAGATGGCGGACTTACCATCCGACCGAATGGAATCGGCCCCTCCGTTCACCTATTGTGCAGTCGATTATTACGGCCCGTGGTACATTAGAGAAGGTAGGAAGACATTGAAACGATGGGGTGTGCTCTTCACGTGCATGGGATGTCGAGCCATTCATTTAGAAACAGCCAATTATCTTGAAACCGACTCTTTCCTTCAAGCTCTACGCCGGTTTATCAGCATCCGCGGCCCCATCCGACAGCTTCGTTCGGACAGAGGGACGGACTTTGTTGGTGCTCAAACGGAATTACGGGCTGCATTGGACGAAATGGATGATACGAAGATTAAACTTTTGAAAGAAGGTTGTGACTATTTCGTCTTTAAAATGAACGTGCCCAGTGCGAGCCACATGGGTGGAGTGTGGGAGAGGCAAATACGGTCTGTAAGAAACGTCCTCTCTACTCTTCTTAACCATCAAGGATGTCAACTAGACGACGAGGCCTTAAGAACTTTCATGTGTGAGGCCGCAAACATTGTCAACAGCAGGCCATTAACAACGGACAATATCAACGACCCGACCTCCTTGGAACCTCTTACGCCAAACAACCTCCTCACGATGAAATCTCACATTGTTCTCCCCCCTCCTGGAAACTTTCAGAAGGAGGATGTGTACAGTCGCAAACGTTGGAGACGAGTCCAATATCTGGCCAACCAGTTTTGGTCAAGATGGAGGAATGAATACTTGCAATGTGTACAGTCCCGGTCGAAGTGGAATCGCCCTCATCGAGATGTTAAGATTGGTGACATCGTCATTATAAAGGATGAGGACCTACCTCATAATCAGTGGAAGTTAGCGCGAGTTGAGGAGACATATGTGGATACGGATAATCGTGTTAGAAAAGTGAAGTTGAATCTTTCCACCAAGGACTTAAACAATTCTGGTCAACGGCGGTCCGTAGCAAATTTCTTGGAAAGACCTGTTCACAAGCTTGTGCTTTTACTAGAAAGCGATAATTGACTTTTAAATGACCGTTAAATTTCAATGTTTCTTGTTTTTTTTTGTTAGAAAATTACTGTTAATTTTAGGGAGGTATGTAACGTTCGCTGAAATGCTCTCTGAAGTTATCCCCCTTGACCAAGAACTCTCTATCGTTAGCCATACCACGTTAAATAATTGCAAGCGTTATTTGTTGCTGTAAGAAAATCATTGGTGGTTAGTATGCTCTCCGAGATATTTATTCTTTGTAAACATACACTCAGCTTTATTGTAACTCTGTTAGAATGACTTAATCACGTTTTAATTGATAGTTTCCACCGCACTAAATTTTATCTAAACGTAAAGGTAACGTTAAGAGCATTCGTGGTCCTGTTTTCGTGTTAGTTAGTTATTTACGACCTTTCGTCTTTCTTTCGTTGTAGTTTTTACTATTGTAAACGGAGCCTTTCATGTAAAGTTATTCAATCACCAACGATGGGTGCATTGAACGCAGACAACTTGGATGTCTCACAATAAAGCTGCTGTATTAAACACAAACGGAATTTCTTCGATTATTAACGACGCACGAACCCAACGTCAGTTTGCGCTTGGCTGACGTCATAACCCCCGACCTTCGGCTGGCACCTGGCAACACTTTAACATACGGCGATCGAGTGAAATATCCACTCAATTTGACCTGAATGGGATTCGAATCCGCGCCGCATCGATGGAAGGTCTGTGTCGGACTGAGGAATTATCACTATAACTGACTGAGCCACAGATGCCCCCTAAAATGATTGCTAATTTTTCTTGGTTATCCGTATGGACGTTTCAGATGTTATTGTCATAGTTGGGAGAATGTGTTGTATCTGCAGCAGCCAGACAAATCGATTGTCTACAACATTTCACAACAGCACATTCCGTAGCAGCTGTGTGAGATTTTATCAATTAGTAATTTGTCCTGAGGAGAGACAGTTTTTTGTCAAAGCAGATTTACCGAGGAATGTGAATTTATTGTCCATCTGTGAGATTCTTTGACGAAGAAGTCATTCTATTCTTGGATGATGTATTTAAGTGTTAATAGTTAACACAGTCTATTAAACAAATTAGTGTGTTATATTATTTAGTCGATCACTGGGGACCACAATGTATATGAATAGCCAATTACAATTTTTTTTTAGATTTTTATTAAGATAAACAAAACCTGGCTTATGTTAGCTTGAATTTCGACAGTCTCCATTAAGCCAGCCCTTTGAGCCAACAGACTTTATATCTTCTATATTATTTCACATAACCTTTACTCTGACCCCCCCCCCCCCCCCACACACACACACCCCTCCCCTACGGCACACAAAACCCCAGATCGAGCTGTGTAATCAAAGCGATAGATGTCCAGAACGCACAAAACGACGCATATTCAAGTCGATTTTTTCTCACCTCCGCTGCAGATTCGAAACACAAACGTTAAAATAGTTGGTTGTTTTGTGTTTTACGCCGCGCTCAAGATTATTTCACTTATATGGCGGCGTTACCAGTTTTATTGTGGGAGGAAACCCACGACCTTCCGGTGGTCATTGGCAACCACCCCAACGCATACGACGCTCTACCTACTGAGCCACGGTGGCCTCTACAAACGTTTAGACAGGGACTTTTTTAATTTAAACGTTACAAGCTGTTTATCCTTTGGGTTCGATTGATTGATTGATGTTCTTATCAGCTGAGAGCCATTGGTTACTGGGAGAACCCTAGGATTAGAAAGCTGTCACTTTAAAATTCACCAATTATCAATAAATGAAAGTTTAGCATAAAATAATGTCCGTTAGTACCCAGAAACGTTAAACTAAATAGACATTTACCTATTAGATTGGACATACTAACGTAGGAAATACCCGAGACACTCAATTATTGTGACAATCGTGGTTTCTTTCTCGGCTTTAATAATACAGGACAACATACAAATGGGTGGTAATAATGACTACGTTATGAATTGTGTCACGTACTAATGGACAAAAGACAGACCTTGTTTTATCTTACTAAATGTTTTTAAAAGTTTCAAGCCCTATATTTACAAGCACCTCAAAACTAAATTATCTAAATTATCCAGACTTCGTTCACTGGTCATTCAGCCAAACAACGGTTGCTTGGTTTTCATAAATAAACTATTCCTTTTTTTTGTTTTCTTACTAGTTCAACAGCGAATTCCTAAATGACGAAAAGTACTATTATTATACGCATATTAACTTGCATTGGTTGATTGATTGATGTTTTACGCCTCACTGAAGATTACTTATATGGTGGCGTTGCCAGATTTAATGAAGGGTGGGTGGGGGGTCATTTTCTAGAGGACAACCCCGACCTTCGCTAACTCTTCAACGTACGATCCAGTGAAAAATGTATAGAGATCTTCAATATGATTTGGTCTGAGTGGGATTCGAACCAGCGCCGCATTGATGGGAGGCCTGTGTCTAACTATAACTGACTGAGACGCGTCGAGGCATTGTAAAGCTGTCCTTAATTCTCAAACGATTTATGCCCGACGTAATTCTAACGTAAGGTTTATCTTCCAGTACATACCTACCTTCAACATTACGTTACGACCAGGGGAAAAGTTACGTCAAGCGTAAATGGACACAGTTGATGACAGAATATAAATTGATAAATTATAGATTTAAAAAAAATAAATTTGTGAATATAATTATAATGTTCGAATCCATGCCGATGAGTGTCTTCAACTGGAATAAAAGGCTAAACCAAAGTAAATGCAATTTGTGTCGGAAAATAACAACATGGACGCAAGTGTTTCGTCTTCGTCCCGGAAAAAAATGTATTTCTTTGTCGAATTTAATATTCAAAGTAAATGCAATTTGTGTCGGAAAAATAACAACATGGACGTAAGTGTTTCGTCTTCGTCCCGCAAAAAATATGTCTTTGTCGAATTTAATATCCGCTCTAGTAACGAGAAAGCAGGTGCATAGGGAGATCGGAATATATGCCGATGGTAAATTATCCGACACTTGAAACCCACTCCCTCGCTGTGTGTAAAACTGTCTGTCATAAACAACGACAACTGATCCAACATTAAACTTACACTCAAAGAAATAAACCGTTAAATATTGTAGATCTACCCAACTTTTCGTCTACTTTAAACTTAAAGGCCCACTTGCCGCCGTAGCCTGTTTAAATTTGCTAAGAAACCCAATTTACATGAGCTTACGACGACTAATACCACTAAACTTAAACATAGGACACATACAACATGTCTAGTTAGCTTTAGAATGTACAAATGGGGTGAAAAACAAACGAAGAATCGAAGCCTGATTACAACAACAACGATCAGTGTCGGTCAACTTTCGTGTTGGATTACCCTCATTTCAGGCCTTTTTATTGTTGGTTTACACTCAGACAATTATCAGCAGGCTTTTCCAGTCGCTGTTAACCGATCGTCAGTCTGTATTTCTCAGATAAATAGGTCTACGTAAAATTACACTGTGCCGTTAGTTCACTCACTCGACTGAAACATAAATGCGCGTCAGCGAGCAGTTTGGTTTGTTTACGTTCCGGGTACCTAACAATTCAAATTTTCAAATTCAAATTAAAAATACAATGTGACGTCCAAACTTTTAAATTTTGGTAAAAATAGAAAGTTCCTAACTTATATTGTCTGGGAAAAATACAGAAAACGGTCTTTCTTTTTTAATGTAAACAATATTCCTGATTTTCGCGGCAAGTGTGCCTTTAACCTACCTACTGTATAATGATATGACCATTAAGTTGATTTCAACTGCCATGGGCCAAATAGGAAGTTAAATGCACTATGTGTTCAGGTGGTATTCAAGAAGCCAATAACGGCGCATCAGAATAGCCTCATTTCACTCAACATATCGTAGACTATTGTTCGGTAAGATCGTAATTATATAAACCCTCGTAGATCAGTCAATATATTGCAAGGATAAACGTTAGGAAGCCAATCCTTGCGTGTGAAACTTCAATAATCGACGGATTAAAGTTCTGACTGAGGCAGCTATTCGCTATTAAGTCAGGAGGAATCGTGTTAATACTAGACAATATGTTTGTGTAGGAGAGATCGTTTGTCGATATAAGAGGTATCCCTTTCATTAGCAGCCTTCATCCAAAACAAATCTTACTGAGACATCAAAAACTGTGAATTTTAATTACAATATGATAATGGTGTAAGATTTTTTGGTTTATTTTAATCGTAAAAATAGTCATAAATTTCAAAACCCAATTTTTATGGATACATTTTATAATCATCTCAGCTAATCTTAAATTTATATAAAAACAATTTGGTTTAATGAGCTCGAATTGATTTCATTTTGTATTTTTTTAAATTAAATGGATTGAGCGAACTATAAATTCCGGGGTCATTTTTTAAATATTAACTTGACAAAGATGTCCTGTAAAATAATGATTGATGATGTTTTGAAATCTCCAACGGTTATTGAAATACACCCCTTTTAGCTAACTATCCACTCCTTGTGGGATATCCATTTCAAGAATTGGCAATTGAAGTTAAGTCTTGCTGTGTGGATATTTCCGGTTTCAAAATAAATGTAAAAAAAAAAAAAAAAAAAAAATTTACACTCCATTGGGAAAGATCGGATTACATGTAGTCATTTGATGCATAAGAAAAGTCCATAGATAATTGGATTTTGAAGGTTACATGTAAGAGAAAAAAACATGTATCTGAATTCAACAACGTCCGCTCTGGAGAAGTCAATCGTTGTTCTGTGCACTTTAAGATAATGAGTTATACATTTAGTAAATGCCCGATAGGTCAATTAGTATGACGATTCGCAGGTGAAAATATACCAGTTTGTCCTCCAAGATCAAAAGATCTTCTGCAATACACTCCTTAGCATAAACGATTAGGAGTCAACCATTGCGTGTGAATTTCCAATAATCGACGGATCAAAGTTTTGACTGAGGCAGCTATTCGCTATTTAGCCACGAAGGATCGTGTTACGAATAGACGATATATGTTTGTGCAGGAGTGATCGTTTGTCAATATAAAACGTCTCCGTTTCATTAGCAACCTTCGTCCAAAACGAATGTTATTAAGACATCAAAGACTTGCTGTGAGTTTTAATTACAATACGTAAATGGCGTAAGAACCCATTAATTCACATATTTGTGTAATCGACGAAATTGTTGAGACGGTAAGCACTCGATTATGTCATAAATATCCTTTCCGTATGGGAATGAAATATACATCCAATAGAACGATTGCCTTATGACGTCATTTGATATATTTCGAGGTATGGAAACGGCTGACAAACAAAATTTAACTGATCTGCAATCATGAGTTTGGCTACAATGATATTGAACGAATTTCCAGATAAAAGGAACAACCTTAAATTCGGAAATGTGGCATGCTATAAATCTGTTATTTGAGAACTTTTGTGGTACAGTGTATTTTACAAGAAAAACATTGAATGTTGATCTGGATATGTTGAACTGCTTGCCAACAGTGTATCTTTAAGAATCATTGCACTTATGCACAGTTTGTTTTTACCAATATACTCACAACAAGAACATATGAGAATTGTTTAGGTAATTTTGTTTATTCGTCAACTAATCATAAGTAGAAAACCTGTAAATCAAAACGTTATACATGTGGCCTAAATGTTCAAATTCAAAGTCTAAGTTAGCGGCTTTCTACTGGAGAAATGCTTCCTGATCCCCAACGACATCGGTGTACCTAAAGCAATAGTCTCACATAGACTCAAAATTTCAAACCGTTAGTCGTGGGTTCGAATTCCATTCAGCCTAAAGTGAATCAAACAAAACAATGTGTAAGGATTGTTACAAGTGGAAGTTTCTGCTGGAATCAAGCTCGGTTTTCCGCCCCAAATGTGGCAATACCAACAAAGGGGTGAAATGATATTGAGCAGTGCAATAAATCAAAATAGCCTTATGTGGATAGATTTCAAAATCCAGCAGTTTTTTGTGGTGATAGTCAAAAAGCCAATCGAGTGTTTGTGTACGTGAGACGAAAAGTGTGCAAAAGAAGGATTGGTATTTAACCCTCAGAAATGTTTAAAATTATCTTTAAATGTGGTCCCATTAAAAAAAACTTTTTTCGTGGTAAGGCCTTAATTATTCCTCATTAATTTGAAAGCTGTTTATAATGATACCGAATGTTAATACGGAGAGACGATACGGCAATCAAGATATAGCAATAAACAACATGCTACGTCTCTCTTATGATATTGACCGTTGAATGTTTGTCCAGTTCATTGAAATAACAGTTTTGACCGAAGAAAGAAAATAAACAAAGCAATAACAGCTTTTAATACTTTCTGACTTAATCCTTAATCCAGTAAATTTCAATAACGTTTATTATATCCTTATCATTGATTAACTTTTATAGAATAGAGAATTTTTGGTTTATTTCAATCGTAAAAATACTCATAAATTTCAAAAAATCAAATTTTCATGGATACATTTTATAATTATCTCAACTCGTTTGAAATTTATATAAACAATTTGGTTTAATAAGTTGATAAGGTATATTTCTTTCCTTTTGCTAATTTTTGGAAGTAATTGATCGAGGAAACTATTAACTCCTGGTCATTTTTTTAAACATTAACTTCACAAGGGCGTTTTTGTAAGATAATGAACAATAATGTTACATTAATGATGTTTTGAAATCTCCAACGGTTATTGAGATACACTCCTTTAAGTTAACTATCCACTCCTTGTGGGATATCCATGTCAAGGATTGGCAATAAAAAGAAAACCCTTGCTGTGTTGATATTTCCGGATTCAAAACGAGTGTACAAAAAAACTTTACACTCCATTAGGAAAGATCGGATCAATTGTGTGATGCAAAAGAAAAGTCCATAGATAATTGGATTTTGAAGATTACATGTAAGAGAAAAAAAATATCTGAATTCAACAACGTTTGCTCTTGAGAAATCAATCGTTTTTTCTTTGCACTTCAGTTAATACCTTGTTTGTCGTTAACGAGATGAGTTAACATTAGAACTGTGGCCCGTTAAATATGTATGACAGAGTGATACAAGAAAAATGATAACTATGGTTATAAGTATACATTGAATAACTTGTTTCTCTAATTGAAAAAAGAAAATGTGGCACAGAAAATCTGTTTAATCTCAACATAGTTGAGCACAAAAAAAAAGAAACCCAATAAATAGTCCACTTCCCATGTGTTGATGAGAACTTCCATTTGTCCGACCTTTCAAAAAAACAAACGACGAAAGAGAATGGAATCTCCTAAATTATATATATAACGTATTGTAGAAGCTGGATAATAGAACTTTTTTGCATCAAAACGAATAAATCATATTGAATAGAGACGTTAGTCTGTTTCGCTCCACTTTCCAACAATTGCTTAAAATTTGTGATAGGATTTGTCCAAACCTTCTTTCATAGTGACGCTATTGAGGTAATATTTTCCACACATACGTATTTTTGTTTATTGTGAAGAAAGACCAACCCTTTATCATTTGGTATGAACTTGGTCAATATAGAGATAGATACTTTCAGACACTGACGATATCAGCTATGGCATCAGTACACAATTAATTTTCCATTTGCCATAATGTTAACGTTTGGCTCTTTCACTCGGTTAGAAACATTCGCCCAGCTAAAAGCCCTGGTGGAAACTCGGAACCACCCTAGAGAAGTCTGCAGTTAAAATCTTGACAGACCAATAAGGGAGAAATCTCAAGATTTTCACTTCCGAAGGGTACAGGGGTGCAGACGACACAAGTCACATTGTTGTCAGGGGCCCAATCACCCCCACGTCAGACAGCTCAATCCGCCACTTTTATTCAATCTTCACCTTTCATATATTTTTTTAGACAAACTACTACTTCATTGAGTCACATGGATACTCAAAAAAATAGTCCTGGCTTATTGGAAGTCCCACTAAACAATGCCCAAAGATATCAACCGAAATCTAGGAACTTCATTCCTCCCGAGACCGGGCTAATCCTAATAGTGGACTTGCTCCTTACACCCAGGTCAGCTTTATCCAATTTAAGAAATGTTTCACCACAGTAACCTCAGATCTGTTCGAAGGATGCATCTAAAAAATTATACTTATATCTCAAAGATTTGTAGAGTTAGGCTTATATGAATAGCTCACCCCCCATTGATGAAATCTTATGAAATCCGTCCAACATGTAATGGGAGAAATTAAATTTCCGACAGAGTATGTATCGATGTTCTCTTTGGCTGTACCCATGGGGCTTCTTATGGTAAATCACCATCATTCAGACCTATGAAAAATGATAAGCAAACATTAATTGGACAATCTTGTTATTTTTTTTAAATTTTCAACTAAATTGGGGTATTTGTGTGCCAAATTTATCTGCCGAAATGAAATCTGTGAAAAAAATAAATAAGCCAATCTGTCAAATTATATATTTTTTAAAAGTTACATGACTCCTCTTTCAACATATTAAATTGCAAGTGTCTCTTTAGAAGCGTTCTCAAGCTGTGCAAAAGAAAGTGACCATAGGTATAATCCCAAAATGCCCTCCCAGGCCACTACCAGTGGACAAGGGGAGATAATCCTGCCGTTAGTTGTGTTAGGTAGGGCTCAATCACATTCTGTCTAGACGGATATGCGTCTGCTTTACTCAACCAAGGTGAAATATCAAATTCAAAATAAAAAATGAAGCCCCCCTCACATGAGACACCCAAGATTATAACAGAATATAAATAAACTTACCCCCCCCCCCCCAGCCCCTGTGTCCCAGGTACACACATTCAACCACTTTTTGATGTTGTTTGACAGAGCCTAAACAAGCTGCATGCAGATTGGCAGTGAAGGCAAACTTACCAGTTTTCTTGTTTAATGGAAATAACATGAACCTCAGTCCACTCACATAAGTTAAAATAACACTCAAAACACGGCTATAAAAAGAAAGGTCCAGTCTCCCATCAATCATAGCTTACCTGGTGCTTAACATGAAGGGGAAACGAAAAAGGCAGCAAAATCTCTTCAGAGCTGGTAATGTTGGAAGGCCAAGAAAAACGCAAGCTAGTCCCAGTATCCTGCCCATTGCCAGTTGTTCTTGGATGGACTTGAACACAGCCACTACAGTGCGAAACACAGACAGAGATTTCCCAACAAACGCGACGGAACAAGAGAGCTGTAATCCGCCTCCGAGACGATCACTCAGACAAAATAGCATAACTCGGCCTCTGCAGAAGGAAAAAAAGACAGATATTGCTTCAGGGATGAGGTTAATCGACATTGAAAGCATGGTATTTATGTGGAATGACACAATATCAAAACATCAAGAAAATGACCCTGATTGCAAACCAGTGTTCGAAATAGCCACCGAAAAGAAACAAGGTCTTGCTTGGTCATATACTTTAAAATGTAGAATTTGCAATTATTTCTCAGAGCCATACAAGCTTTTTAAAGAAGTGAAAAGTCCCAAACCTGGAAAAAATCCTGCTGCCGTCAACCTTGCTCTGCAAGTTGGACTACAAGACACCCCCATGGGAAACACAAGGGCTAGACTTCTCTTCACATCAATGGATGTCCCAGCTCCAGCGAGATCAGGTATGCACAGGACAGCTTGCACTGTGGGAGATAAAATAAAGGAATTAAATACAGATGATATGGAAAAAAAGGTCAGTTTGGTAAAAGATATACAAACTCTACAAGGAAAGAACAAGGACGAGTTTGATGAAGCAATGGATGGTAGATATAATAGTGTCACAATCAGCAGTGCTAAAAAGCCTGGTCAGAATGCATCTCAGGCCATTGGAATAGCATGTGAAACCATGACAGAGAAGAAATATATTGTTTCAGCGACATTCAAAAATAAACTTTGCTGGAAAGGTGCTTGGCTGAAAGGAAGAGGGTTTGATATAAGCTGTCCGGGTGGTCATCCAGACTGCACAGCCGACACAAACCCAAATGCCCCCTGGTCAGAAAGAAAGATGGGTCAAGATATTGGGCTGGATTTGGCTACACAGGGTGTTAAAATCAATCACGTGACAACCGACGGAGACTCATCTGCAGCAAAAGGCGTGGAAGAAGGTATAAAAAGCATATTTCCATTGTGGAAAGTCACCAGACTTGCTGACCCAGTCCACCTTGGAAGACTTCAATTCAAAAAATGTAATAATGCTGAATTTAGTAAGGACATGTTCCCTGGCAAGACAAGGGAGGCAAAGAAGAAAATGCAGAAAATTTTTAGTCAAGACATTAAAGCCAGGTGCAGTCTAATATTCAATGAACTCATGAATTCATACAGTGGTGACATTGACAAAATAAAGGCTGCTCTGCCGAAAGTGTTGGAAGCCACTTGTCGGTGTTATGCTGGGGACTGTTCAATGTGCAGAAGACATTCAATGGTTTGTTCGGGAGGAAAGTTAAAAAGCTGGTGGGAAAGGTCTATGTTTTTGGCAAATACATAAGCTATACAGTGTAAACATGACCCCTGAAGACAAGAAACTTCTAAGAGAGCTTATAAGAATGCGCCTTAGTGAAGATGCATTGATGAAAATGAGATTTAATACCAATACACAGAAATGTGAGGCAGTAAATCGATCTTTTAGTGTGTCCCTCCCCAAAAATGTTAACTATTCTAGAAATTTTACAGGCAGGGCCTCCTCAACAATTCATCGAATAAACAACCCACTTGACGTGTCCGTAAGAGGCAAACTATCCGCAGTTCGGGTGGGCGTTCTCAGTCCCAAAACAGAAGAGAGCCTTGTGTCACTACAGAAAGAGAGAGAATATTCAACCAGATATAGAAAGCGACCTGCTGTGAAAAAAAAAACTTCTTAAAAACACTGGGAGAAAAATACAAGAGCACTTGAATTACACATCAGGAAACAAAGACCAAGAAACAGACTATAAAAAAGGCAAACTTGATGACATACAAGTTGAACACAGCTACCCGTCAAAAAGAAAATAGACTTTGCTTCCTTTTCAATTCAATACAGATTTTACAAATAAAGAAAATAACAAATAAAGAAAGAACTTTCCTTTAATAATTTATGTTGTTGTTGTTTACTTACCTTAGTCAGTTAATGCGCAAGCTGAGGAGACAATCGGGGTGCCCCTCATGCCCAAGGCATCTACCTTGGTTGCTACATCTCTGTCTGTTGTTATTAACCCAGTGCTCTTCAAAATTTAGATGTGAAGGGTTCACGCAAAGGGAGTTATGACAGAGATGAGAGCAATCCATGGGGCGACTGATGTTAAAATTACCCACATGAACCATGTGAGCTACTCGATGAGCTGGTTTTTTAGTCCACTTGCCTGTGACAGGATCCTTTAACGAAAAAACACCATATCTCCCATTCTTGGTGAAAGGGCCTGTCCACAGCAAGCAGACACCATTCTCACCGAGCCCCGATCGCAGCCTCAATTTCCCTCTAACCATAGCCAACTGGCTGCTATTCATGTTTTTCAATATTAGATTATATTTTCAAACTGACAGAACGTGAAACTAGTGTCCTTACGCCAGTAAACTCCTAACAGTAGCACTCCACAGAGCAGCCTCTGCTGTTACTGGATTTTTTAAAAATCAAAATCACACGATTTAAATCTCTCTATTATTTTAAACCTAAAACCTTTGGAATCCCAAATTTCACCAACTGGTTCACTAGAAAAATACCTGCTTGGCTAGTATGAACAAAATTAAATAGCTGGTATCAATAGTTTTCTTACATTGAAACGTTTGGCAGAGGTCTACACTAGGGGTTCCCTGGCATAACAGGCATCAGTACACAATTAATTTTCCATTTGCCATAATGTTAACGTTTGGCTCTTTCACTCGGTTAGAAACATTCGCCCAGCTAAAAGCCCTGGTGGAAACTCGGAACCACCCTAGAGAAGTCTGCAGTTAAAATCTTGACAGACCAATAAGGGAGAAATCTCAAGATTTTCACTTCCGAAGGAGACAGGGGTGCAGACGACACAAGTCACATTGTTGTCAGGGGCCCAATCACCCCCACGTCAGACAGCTCAATCCGCCACTTTTATTCAATCTTCACCTTTCATATATTTTTTTAGACAAACTACTACTTCATTGAGTCACATGGATACTCAAAAAAGTAGTCCTGGCTTATTGGAAGTCCCACTAAACAATGCCCAAAGATATCAACCGAAATCTAGGAACTTCATTCGTGAGACCGGGTCTCGGGCTAATCCTAATAGTGGACTTGCTCCCTATACAGTGGATTTGTTTAACATGGCTGTCAACAGGTGGTGTTACTCAGTGAACCAATCAACACAGATTTCTGTTTGTCTCGGAGGATGATGATGACGACTGGATTTAATACGGCAGGTGGACTGAGGCAGTAAAACCGTCTCGTATCAGTCACATTGGTCATATACCAGGCGACATAATAAAACGGGGTCTCATTTCGTATACGAGATCCAAGCAAATGGGAATAAAAAGCAAATTGTTTATAAATATATTCTATGCCTAAGAGCTGAACTAGTGTGATAATTTGCATCAATGTCATGTCAAACAAAATAGAGCTGGTTCTATGTCTATTAATACATTATTCATAGTCCATATACAATTTAAATTACAAGAACAATACTTATGATTTTCCCCTAGTTAAAAGATTCACCGAAACGGTAGTTTTCTTTTATCTAATTGAGTTGGCAGCTAGTTAGGGGAATAATAAGAAATGCGACACTTTAAGCAAAAACACTGAAGAACAGACGATCTGGGCATGACGTCACGCAAACCCAGCCAAATCCAAACGACATTTCTCCACTTTTACCAGAGCAACAAAGTTATGTGACAATATGAATTAAAACGATTGCTTAAATGTGTCAACTTGTTCGATTCAAAATGGACATTTTAGACAACAGTTGATACACAGGGAATACAGGTAAGTCCTGTTGTCAATCTGCTGAAATCCACTAATTACACTGAGATAACTTCTAACGTAACGTTATAAAATTGTCACTTTAATACTCATCAATTATCAATAAATGGAAGCTGAACGTAGCGGAATGTCTGCTAATACCCAGAAACACTAAATCATAAGCGATATTTTCCTATTAGATTGTACATACCAACGTAGGGAATACCCGAGACACTCAATTATTGTGACAATCGTGGTTTCTTTCTCGGCTTTAATAAGACAGGAAAACATACAAATGGGTGGTAATAATGACTACGTTATGAAATGTGTCACATTAATTGACAAAAGACACACTTAATTAATACAGCTTTATGGGAGTCTAAGCCCTATATTTTGAAATACCTCAGAACTGGAAACATATCTCGATGCTCAACAGCCCATATTCTGGGTTTTAATCCAGGCAATGGGTTCTTTTTTCGTTGCTTGGCATGATGTAGATTACATTTATGTTGACTTCTTCTTAGACAAGTAACAGTCAATTCGGGGAAAAAAAAACAAAACGGCGACATGTTTTCAGTATACTCATGGTAACTTACATCGGAGTCAATGCCATGAATGCTGGACCTAAGTCATGAGGTTATAAAGCTGACCTAACCTGAACCGCATAGTTTGGCACCGTGTTATTGTATATCCGACGAAGTTGAATTGCTGACATAATGTAAATGAACGAGCTATAGATTTTTAACATGAAAACGTCTTTATCGGGATCAGAAATAAAGCATTGATCTATCTAGTAAGCAAAATGACTGTGACTTGTCAAAGTGTCGACGAGGCAACATGATGGATGTGACAGTGTCGTCTTCGTCCCATAAATGTTGATAAATTTTCCTTGGATTTAATATCGTTTCTAGTAATGTCAAGCTGGCAGGTGCATAGAGAAAACGTGGATATATACAGAAGGTAAAATCTCGGATACTGGAAATTGACCCCCACGATGTTGATAAAACTGCCATAACGAACGACAACTGATCTAGCATTAAACTAAAACTCAAAGGAACATACTATTCAATATTGTAGATCTATCTAACTTTTTGTACGCGACAGAGGCTCATTTATTGTAGGCCAAGGTATATTAAAACATAACTTTTCTGGAGACCGACAGCTCTAAAAAGTGTCTTCTTGGGCCCGTTTTATTGTTTAGTCTAATTTAACTTTAAAAAATGTATGAAGTGGCACAAGATGCCCACTGTTGACAATTTCCATTAAACTTAAATCAGCAGATTCCGGGTATTTACCCCAAACGTTCCCATATGAAGCTTTTGAGAGATTGCAAGTCTGCCCTATAATAAGCTTCATGGTTGTCAGGAAATATTCAATCCCGGAAAATATGGTCCTTATCTGTAAGGAATAAAGGCAGTGCGAGTTGCCTGAAGCAGAATACTGTATGGCGACAAACGCGATTTACCTTATCAGAATCCTAAACGTTTGTCTAAAATGTTTAAAGTATTTTTACATTCACCAGATACATTTATAACCAGGTGGCAGAATACGTTGCCTGTAAACTACACTATCTTGCATTCTAAGATATTATTTTTGCTTGGTGTACATATTAGAAGTCTAACAAAGCCGTTTATCACGGGAATGTATGTCAATGTATACTTATCTGATACCAATAAATATAATTTCAATCATTTGAATATATCCGTAACTTGTAGGCACAAACCATCGTTTTGCCCTATTTTGACAGATACAATCTAAGCGCCCTTTTGCCTCCATTTATGCTTGAGCACAAAAATGATGACTAACACATATTGTGTATATGTAGTGTTCTCTTATTAAAGTTAGATTCAAGAATTGCAAGGATAGACAAGTGTAACCAATATAATCATATCTAGTGTTAATCGATTGACGAACTGTGACGTTTATAACTTAGCTTCGACGGATAGTTCCTCAGTCCGACACAGGCGTCGATCCGGGGTGGGAGGGATTTAATCCCACTCAAAAAACATTTTTGCGGCATCTGAAAGAATTATCAGGTACTCGCCGAAGGTCGAAGTTTTCTCCAAGGCAAAAAGTTTGATTTTCTCCAGAATAAGCCTGTCGATGCCGCCATATAGTGAAATAATCTTGAATGATGTGATTGATTGATTGATTGATTTTTAAAAATGTGGCGGCTCCATTCATCAGAATGATGTGCGCCAGACATTAAGGTTATAAATAACTTGGATATATATACATATTAAAACATCCATGAGAAGGTATGTGTGTATATACTTATATAAAATTATACCCATGCAATAAAACGTCACATTTACAAAATTCTCTTTTTTTCTATAGAGATAACATAAAAAGTACTATATTAAAATATACATTTTTCTTTCTAAAAATTATACATATCTGTAAATATTAATGAAACCTCCCAGACCTTACCAAAAAACTGGCAACAGCTTAAAATATCTTATTTCTATTTTGTTTGGGATTTAATAATACTTCTACCGACTTTCTACAATCTCGCAGTCCTAAAGCTGCTAAATCAGAGTACAAAAGTTTTCTTTCAATATTATAATTAATACATGAATACAAAAAATGGGGGATATCGTCTTTTACATGACAGGTATCACAAAGACCCGTAGCGTGTAGCTTAAAACGGTACAAATAAGAATTTAAGGGTAGATGACCAGATAAAAGCTGGTAAAACAACACTTCTGTCTTTCGTGAGTTAAACGTTACATTTTGAAAATTTATACTTGGATTGACTGAATAACAAAATCTACCTTTCTGGGAATTGCTCCAATCGTTTTGCCACAATTGAAAAAAGTACGGTTTTACAGAGCTTAAAATTTCATTGGCTGTCAAATTACCAGTGTGTAAAACATTTTCAAACGTAGTAGCTTGTTTGGCCAATAAATCAGCTTTCTCGTTACCCGAAATACCAACATGTCCTGGGACCCAGGTTAAATTAACTTCAATTCCTTGAAAATGTAAAGTCGTACATAAGTGAAGAACTTCATATACAATAGGTACAGATTTTGTCCAGGTGTAGTTCGCTAGAGCCTGGAGAGAGCTTAATGAATCTGTAAATATTACAGCCCTGGTAGGTCTAATATCTAATAAAAAATAAAGGGACATCAATATAGCTACAAGTTCCGCTGTACACACAGACAAATTGTTAGACAGCCTACTACATTTTGTGTAATTCAGTTCAGGGGAACAAATCCAACTCCAACCTTACCTGTCTCAGGACATTTAGACGCATCAGAAAAAATCTGTAGAAACTGTGACCACTTTGAACTTAGATATTCAAGAGTTACTGACTTAATAACGTGAGGGGGGTCCGATTTATGAAACTCATGGTGTAAATCAAACGATATATTTGGAAAGTATAAATACCAAGGTGGAATATGAGGGACATGGATTTTCTGTGTAACATAGCGATCACAGCTAGATTTCATCCAGATTTCTTCAGCACGAATGTCGAAAGACAGGGCGCCTTTAATTGACGGGCGACATATAACTTCAGAGGATATAATTTCGTATGTTGAATTATTTACAGACGACTTCAATTTAATGAAATATTTTAAAGTCCTGTATAATCGCCTTAAATATAGAGGCCATTCGTTACATACAATTTGTAAGGTATTAAGAGGTGTAGTACGTAAGGTACCTGTACTAATTCTAAGTGCTGCACATTGAATAGAATCGAACTTAGCCTTAATAGATACACTTCCTGAATCGATAGCTTCACTGCAAAAGTCAAGCCGAGATCGTATCAAAGCTCTATATATAAGAAGCATACATGTTTTATTAGCACCCCAAGATTTGCCAGATATAAATCTCATTAGATTTAAAACTTTCTGACATCTGTTATGTACCTTATTTATGTGTTCCGACCAGGTAAGGCGTTTATCAAACACAATTCCTAAATACTTAAAAGACGGTGATATCTTAATAGGAAAGTTCATCAGATACAGAGATAACAACAACTGTGATACATGCAGCCTCTTTCGTGTAAAAAGTACAGCTTCGGTTTTTACCGTCGAAAATCGGAATCCCCGGAGGTTGCTCCATTTTACAATTTCGTTCAGAGCATTTTGAATGTATTTTTTGGCAACGTTTAAGTTTTTACTGCTGAACCATATTGCTTTGTCGTCAGCGAACAAAGAACAACGTAATTTAGGATTTAATATAGAGGGTAGATCATTTATTGCTAAGTTGAATAAGGTGGGCGAAATAACACTCCCTTGCATGGTTCCATTCTCAAGAATTACTGCTTGAATAATTCCCCACCAATTCTAACTTGGATAAACCTGTCAGTTAAAAAACTTTTCACCCAACCCAGCATCTTACCCCCAATACCGATAGAGCGCATTTTCATTAATAGACCACATCTCCACACCATATCGTATGCCTTTTCAATGTCCAGGAATACGGCCAGAAGGTACTCTCTTCTATTAAACGCCCGTCTTTGAATGATGTGTAAAACATCAATCAACACCAAAAGGGCACAGCTTTCAGAGGTATCACTTGCATGCCGAGTATCAGATAACCACCAAGGGACAGAAAAAAATAAATGTAACATATCCGATATTTGTCTGCACGTATCAGAATTTAAAACTGATGTTAGGATAACGCGGTGGGATTTCAACTAATGCAACACAGTGGAACTATGGCGTGTGTCTACATGATTTCCGTGAGATTTTCACTGTCAGTTTTATATACCCAGCGGAGCTCAGTCAAATCGAACAAGTGTCTCGACAAATCATCAATGCAACACTGGTTATATACTGCTTGGTCTACAACTTTAGTAGAGAAAAACATTTATCAAAACGACGTGAACAAATAAAAGAAAAATGGATATTAGAAACAACGATGGGTTAAATATAATATCCAAAAATTCATCTTGATTTTCAGATTAATCTCTCCTGTTTTCAAAAACTGTCCAGCCTTTTTCTACTTGTCCGTTAGTACACAGATAAATAGCAAAAGTTATATTGAATATCACAATAATGTAGGCCCACTCAAAAAACAACGTTACCTATTCCTTCCCGTGGATGCTGAAATCTCAATATTGTTACTTGAGCGCAAAAAGAAACGTACATGGAACAAGTACTACTTGAACTGTACTTGAAATGCAAAAATAGACAAATACAAAATCTATAACCACGTGTTATGTACAAAGGTTGATAAATTACAATGTACATGCAAGCCCCTTCCTAGCTCTAACATAACCAAAAATTGCGTTTAGTTAATCATCTAAATGACAGGTATAAATTATATAACCAACAGTGGCTATGGTGTAACATAGTCGATATTTGCAGACTCTTATCATAGTTCAAAACTGACTCTAGGATAGCGCAATGGGATTCCAACTGATGCATTGCAGTGGAACTGTGTCTGCATAATTTCTCAGTTTGACAAACCCAACGGGATTACCGATGTTCGGTGAAATCCGACATGTGTTTCGGCAAGCCATCGACAAGCCATCAAGAACAAGTGGTTCTGTGATATTCAACATTGGTTTCGCAAACCTAATTAAACCGGCTCGATTAAATAAGAAATGCATAAAAGAAACCGAAAACGTTCTGCTGTCCATTACAACGGGGAAGGGTTCATTTTGATTTTCGGGCCACAATCAAGAACTGCCGGCATTTAAATCTACATTGTAAACATCCAACTGCCTGAGTGGAAATAACAAACCAAGACCGTTTATAGGTAGCCAGTGCAAGTGTGAGCGTGCAATGTGATGGGTTAATTGTTGTTTTCGGTAGGAGTCATACTTGTGAACATGAATAGATACACCATTACAGAATACAGAATTTCCTTGGGGTTTGTAATTAAATAAGTACACTAATTAGTATAACGTTGGATAAAAAAAACATGCATTAAACATTATTTAAGAAAACCACAGTAATATGACAGGAAGATGTTTGATAATTTCGTCATGTATGGGGGTTTAAAGAATATACATTTATTCCCCAATACCCTTATATATAATGCGGCATGATCAAAATCAAAGATTGCAGGTAATTTTCTTCCTAATAAATTCAACGTTTCCGTTTCATTAGCAACCTTCATCCAAAACAAATCCTATCAAGAAACCAAAGACTTGTGAGTTTTAATTACAATATATAAAGGGTGTAGGAACCCATTAAGTAACATATTTGTTTAATCGACGAGAATGTTGAGACGGTAAGAACTTAATTATGTCATCAATCCTTTCCGTATAGGAGTGAAAAATACATCCACTAGACCGATTGCCTTATGACGTCATAGGGTACATTTCGAGGTACAAAGCACGGCTGACAAAAATGTTTTCCTTTGGTCTGCATGCAATTATGTGTTTGACTGCAATGATATTGGACAAATTTCAAGATGAAATCGACAAATTGGCATGCTATAAATATGTCTTGTTGAGGAAGACCTCTAAAGAGCCACGTGACTGCGGGTCATGCAATACGTTGTCGTTGTACGAGGGAGTTTGAAATCTGCCCGGCCAATTTTAAACTGCTTTTTTTACGAAGAGGAATTTAGCATATTAACAGCGAAGTTTGGGCCGGTCGGTCATTTAAGATATATATATATATATATAGATATATCTTTACGATATCAACTGACTCTCACTCATATGTATGTACGTATATGATGTCAAATTGTTTGTGTTCGACTATACGTTGTATATGTTCAAATAAATATAAATAAGTATATAACGCTTATAAGTGTTATCGTTTACTGTTTATCATTTGCTCGTTACTATATATATATATACCCATCTTCGAATCCCCGGTCCCCATTATCCCCACTAAAGTTTTTCTGCTACCCTGTTTATATGTCTGGAATATTTTACTTATTGATGTTTTTAAATAATGTATATCTATATATACATCTGACTTCGCGTCCCCAGTCCGCGTTATCCCCACAAAAATTAGTGTCTTCGTTTCTATAGTGAGTCCACTTGAAATCAAATAACGCTACATGTAGGCCTACATGCATATATTATTTCACTGTATATATTAAATCCGCGTCCCCAGTCCCCGGTATCCCCACAGACGCTGTGTTCGTGTTAATAGTGTGTCTACTCGAAATTAGTATATATTATTAATTCGCGTCCCCAGTCCCCGGTATCCCCACAAACGCTTTCTCCTACATGTTCTGTCTATTCTCCAGTGTTGTATCACAGAGAGTAGATTGACAAGAGTGGTCACTTCCTCCAATCAGCAGTGCCGGCATGTTCTTCTGTCCCCCTAGCGGAGGGGTGTTCCAACTGTACACGATTCGATTAGGGCGCCCCCTACAGGAAGGAGGTTCTCAATTGAATCGTGCCAGTTCAAATTCAACATGGCGCGAACGAAGTGACCACTCTTGTCAATCTTCTCTCTTTGGTTGTATATCAGAATGTTTGCGGCTGTATGCGTAGGGGCCTACAGTTGGAAGCTATTTAGTCCTATCCAATAAGAAACTATCCCCAATATATTTGCAAGTTCACTGTGAAAGTTAGATAACTGTAAACTCGTATCATTATGAATAATTTGTAATTATCTATTACACTGGTAAAATAGCTTTGAATTTCTTGTTCGTTGACATTTTTTAATTGATTACAACAGTGCAGCAACCAACTTTCCGTTCATCAGAACTTCTGACAACTTTCAATTATTTTATATTTTTTGGCCAAAAGACATCCCCCCCCCCCCACAAAAAAAAAAGTTTTATCTAAAATTTCCTAACGACGCCTAAAAGAATATTTTCCATAAAAAGATAAACTTAATACAAAAAACCCGATCATTTAGGTGCTTTTCGATTTCACATCAAATTTTCATAATAAATGCACATTCAAAGAAAAGGTGTTCGATATAATCCATTCTTCCACACGAGTTCTTCCCACAATAAAACTGGCAAAGCCGCCATATAAGTAAAATAATCTTGAGCGCGGCGTAAAACACCAAACAATCAATCAGTCCGCATGAGTTACATATTTTTTCGGGGGGGAGGGGAGGGGGGGGGGCAGAAAATGTCAATAGGCATCTTCGAATAAAAGGCAAAATGTTATAAAAAGTTCTGGCCCAGTTTTACGAAGCCTCCTTAAGCTAAGGGGACCTTAAGTTTCCCCTTAGGAAATACGTAAGACGAAAATGCTCTTTTACGAAGCCCCCTTAGCTTAAGATCACCTTAACTTTAAGAGGATTTTTAAGGACGGTGCGAACCACTCTTAACGTCACCTTAGCTGCTCTCACGCTGAAAGAAAATGGCGGCAATATTTGTTTTAGATGCGGAAACAAATCGATCATTGAGAAGGAGTCGGATTTTTAGAGATCGAACTAAACAATTAGATGTGTTGAGCGACAGTGAGCTCCGTTCACGCTACAGATTGCCACGCTACGCTCTCATTAATATTTTAGAGTCCGTGAGAGCCTGTTTGGAAAGGCCTACAAAACGGTCCCAACTATTAAGTCCGGAGACGCAGGTATTAATTTGCTTAAGATACCTGGCGAAAGGGGGTTTTCTGACGGAAATCGGAGACCTCCATGGCGTATCCATAGCAAGTGTGTCAACCACCTTGAAAGTTACGCTGGATGCACTGTGTGCAAAGTTACCTCAAATAGCTTTCCCAACAAGCGCAAATGACATTATGGAGACCCAGCTACAGTTTTTCAAGTTGGCCGGCTTTCCGAAAGTAATCGGCGCGATTGATGGTACCATCATCCCCATTAAAAGGCCTAACGAGAACGAAGCTGCCTTCGTTTGCAGAAAAGGTTTTCACGGACTGAATATTCAGGCAGTTTGTGACCCAAATTTAAGGTTTGTTTCTATAGGGAGCGTAAGTCTCATAAGAATTATTACGAGATTTTGTGATATCCGGTGACAGATGACGCCATTAAGAACGTTTTTGATGACGTTGCAATTCCATTTGACGTATATTGTTCCATAACGTGAGATTTAAACGTCATTTTGGAACGAAAAACGCTCAGTCACATGCGCAATGCAGTGCCGGTGACAGGAAATTTGTGGAATTCACACGTGACTTGCGCTCCCTATTGGTTACTTTCTGACCTTGACCGACCTAGGCTATAATTAACTTCTACTAGGGAGCGTCTCAACATTTCATAGCCACAATGTACTCAAACACAAAAAAATAGGTTACAATTTCTGACATAGGAAAAAAGAAAAAAATCTTTTTGTAGATAATGTTTATTTTTTTACAGGTAACAAAATGTAACTATGAAATGGGGGAAAAACATAACATTTGTACATGGATTTTAATTGGAAATAATTTCTTCCTGATAATTGTATTTCATTCACAAGGGTAGAAACTAAAATGACCAGATTTTGTCAAACCAAAGTTAAAATATTTATTCCTGAATATTAAAAGTGAAAATTATTTTGATGTGAGTAGATATGATTGTGACGTACGCGGTTAGTTGGAATTTTAGACTTAATTCAACTCAAGTTCATCAAAGTTAATATAATCAAATAAGTTAAAATCATAATTGAGTTTATATATTCATAAATTGCTATTTCTTTAAAGATTCACCAACGTGGTGGCAAGATGGCCTGGCTCCACACATGACAGTTGCATTCTAACAAACAGCTTATTAGGAGAATATTTTGGCTCTAATACAACTGATGGTTGGCTACTAGGAGATTCTGGGTAAGTTTAATACAAAGTCCAAATCAGTTAACCATACAGGATTAAAGTTAACTTTTAACATGACTATTTTTTTAAATAATGTGTCTGAAATAGAAATAATTAAATGTTTGTGGTGCAACAGGAGCTTTTGTATTATGAAATTTGAGACAATAGGCCTACTTCAATATTAATATCTTGTTAAGCATACCGTTACCTTCATTTTTTTATTAACTTTTTTTCCAGCTATCCGTGTAAAACCTGGCTTTTGACTCCATTTAATGACACCAGAAACAGATCAGAGGAAAAATATAATATCAGTCATGTGAAGACAAGAAATACAATAGAGAGAGCCTTTGGAATTTTGAAATCAAGATTTAGGTATAACAAATGCTATCTTATTCATTAGAACATGTAATTAATTTTCATAATAAATCAAATTTAGCTGTTTTGAAATATGTAAGTGTTTTGCAATGCTTGCATAAAGCGTAGGCTCCTAACACATGAAAATCCATGGATTAAACTTACAAATGATTATTAGGTATAGTTGTGCTGTAAACATATACCTGTAGGGTCTACTAACAAACTTCACTATTAACTTTCAGATGCCTACATAAATCAACAGGATGTCTTCAGTTCCAACCGAACAAATGTTGTCAGGTTGTGAAAGCAGCTTTTCTGTTACACAATTTGTGTAGGAATTTAAATGTTCCTGATCCAGAGCCCCTAGACCAGGAGGAGGATATGGGGGAAGCCTTCCATGTACATGTAACAGCAGATACAGAAGACGGTTATGAAGTTCGGAGAATGTTAACAAACAATGTCTTTGGTTAAAAAAAAAAAAAACATTTTTACACCCATTTTTTCCTGTTAGCATTAATTTTTTCCCTCACTACTTTGAATTCAGACAATACACTTCATTTCTTGTTGTTACCATACCTGCACATTAATATTCACATGTAAATTACAATTTACAAAAATAATTCTTGCATTCATAGAATAACATTATGTAAATTGTGATGCACCATATTTTTTTACGAAAAGAGATGGATCAACAAATTGATTGACTACAAGTGTGATTGAATTTAAAAAGCATCAGAATTAATATTTAATCAAACATTTGAATTAAACCCAATATTGAAGTGCCACATAATACAATACAAAATAGATTACATTTTTTATACAAAAATAATGTAGTTATAATTCTATACAAATGGAACTGAATAAGAAAAAAAAATGATATTTGATCATCCATTTATAGCTAGAATCAAAATTTGTTTACAATGAAAATACAGACAGCAGAGAGATTATTAGAGAAACATACATGTATTTAATGTAAAAATTGAATAACTGGCGATAAATTTGGTGACATTAATTCTACAGTTTTATTTTCAATGCATTTGGCAATTTTCTCAATTGCCTCCACCTTTCTTCTCTTTAACTCCAACATTTCCTTCCTGAACACTCTTTCTTCATCCATCTTAAGCTTCTTAAGATGAATGAATTCTTCTGTCAGACCTGACAAAGTAATAAACAGTTGAAATATCAGTAAAGGACCATAATAAAACAAAACCAGCCTCTTTGTTAGCGGGAAACCTTCTACCTTAAACAGGTACCCAGCAACCAATCCACATATTGGGCAATTGTTTGAGAACTCACCTAGATTTTTATTTGTAGTTTGTTTTTTTTTGCAATAAGACACATTAATGGAAGAGATTAACTCTCTTCAACCACTGCTGCACCAAGGCTATAATAATTTGAGAGAATCCTGATTAATGACAAGATGTACTTTAAGGCGAAGAATTACTTATGGATAACAACTTCTTGGTTTATTGGGTGATGACGTTTCGATGTAGTTCTTATATCATTATCAAAGTCATTGACAAAGTCAAGAAGTTGTTATCCATAAGTAATTCTTCACCTTATTGTAACCTTTCAACTTCTAAATGCCATTGAAAGATAAGATGTACTTTGCAAACTGTTAAAGTTTTAAAAGTGTTATGTATCAAGGATTCACAATTCATAACTCACTTCTTTTTGAATCCACTCCCATGACTCCAGTTTGCTTTTCTGTCAAAATAGAGAAGAAAAAAAACTCTTAATGGATAGCAACCTACCAGCAGTCCCATAGAATGCTTCAGCTGTCCCTCTATATCATTGTAGAAACTACAGTGGCCCTACGTTATCATTTTGTAAAAAAATTTGACCCCCCCCCAAAAAAAAAATAATAAACACACACTACAGGGTATTTTTAATAAATCAATTTAGACAATATATTGCCTTTATAAAAGTAAGAATAAAAAATAGTTGTGGATAAAGCAATGTATCACTATACGAATCAACTATGAAGTTGATAGTTAGAAGGCTTCAGACACCTTTACAAAAATACTTACTTGTTTTCATTGAAGGGTCACTCAAATTTATGACACAGCTTGAGTTTGAAGGGCCTGCCAATTAAAAGTATAAAATGATGAAAACTGAACATCAAAGCAATTAATTACCATTACTACATTCTATTCAATTCCAGTTGAGATAAATTCTTACCTGGGAGAGATTGAGATTCAGACAGTTCTGGAATCTGTGCTACCACTGTCCCTTCTGCTTCAGGCAGGGTTCCTTCTGTGCATTCCTCAACTGAAGAAAAAAATAGACAGAAAAATAAAAAGTGTGTTTTTTTCATAGTCTAAAGATAGATGTTCTTGAGTTAAAATAAGCTGGACAACAGCTGTACTAAAGTTGATACCTATTTTCCTGCAGCTCGAGCTAAAACAATAAAACTCAAAATAAGTCTCACAATTAAACAAATAGTAAGATAAACTGCCAAAATTCAAACTTTTTTCATAATTTCTGATCGTCACGACAGTAAGAGGCTTTGAAGGCCATCGAAAAACTAAATGATTGGCGTTGGAATGAGGAAAACCCATACAGTATGTGGCCTGTACGAACCGAAATAGTGTTTAAAAAGTAAACAAAATTTAAATAACCGGGACGACCATTCATTCATTCTAAGCCAAAGTTAGTTCAAAACAATACTTTATCGTTCATTCTCGAGACTAGAAGCACTCAAAAGCTTCTGAATTATACGTCTTGATAAAAATAGCAGATAATTTCAACATTCTGTTTTAACGTAAAAATGTCAACATTTTGGCAGCTCATGCGACTTAAAATAAAGTTGAAATTTAAAATTATGCTTTTTAAATACACTTACCTATCATAATCCCACTTTCAAACCCTCCTTCCACCCCAACAATTTTGCAGTCTGGAATCATGGAAGCTATCTGTCATAATAAAATGCAATTGAAAGATTAAAAAATGCATGAGGTGCCAACAATGTGATATTTTTCAGTTATAATAAAATCTTGAAATTCCAAATGTAAAATGTAACTTCACATGTCCGAGTTGTCTTCCACATATGCATGAAGAAGCATAACAATACAAAATTGATGAATTATTTTATAATATTTCTTCTTTTTTTTTAAATATATATATGATAATTACTGTATGGTATTACTGTATGTTGGGTTTTATTGTGAATTGTATGTTTAAAATAAATTGGTCTTTTGTTTTGGCAATTTACTTTAAAATGAATTTTTTGCACAATTATTTCTACCTTTAACTGAACCTCTGTCAGTGGATTTGGTGGAGCTCCACCCCCAGTCTTCTTTAGTTCCTTTTTGTGATGACACAAAATTTTCTTAACTTGTGATCTACAAGACAAAAAGTAAAATTTCGCCCTTGTTTTTATTTGAACCATTGTATAGGCCTATCCAGTAGTTGACTTTTCTACATCTTATAATTTAATAATATATAACTTAGAACTTTGCAGCTACTTAAAGTTTCATTCTATAAGCTGTTAGTTTTGTCTTCATTGTAAATAAAAATAATTGTTTTTATTATGTTATATTCGCAATTGGGCCGCCAAATAAATAACATACAATTTTTAAGACATAACTTATAAGCCTTTCATTCTTACCTGTAATCTTGATACTTTTTCCGAATTTCCTCCACGGTTCAAACATTGGAAGAACAGGCATTTACTCTGAAAGTGTAGTGTCATTGTCATTAATATTCGTTTTTAATTAACTCGTACGAAATAATGACTATCAGTATCAGTAGGCCTATTATTGGGGCGAATGAACATGATACGAGCCGACTGACGAACTGTGACGTTTATAACTTAGCTTCGACGGATAGTTCCTCAGTCCGACACAGGCGTCGATCCGGGGTGGGAGGGATTTAATCCCACTCAAAAAACATTTTTGCGGCATCTGAAAGAATTATCAGGTACTCGCCGAAGGTCGAAGTTTTCTCCAAGGCAAAAAGTTTGATTTTCTCCAGAATAAGCCTGTCGATGCCGCCATATAGTGAAATAATCTTGAATGATGTGATTGATTGATTGATTGATTTTTAAAAATGTGGCGGCTCCATTCATCAGAATGATGTGCGCCAGACATTAAGGTTATAAATAACTTGGATATATATACATATTAAAACATCCATGAGAAGGTATGTGTGTATATACTTATATAAAATTATACCCATGCAATAAAACGTCACATTTACAAAATTCTCTTTTTTTCTATAGAGATAACATAAAAAGTACTATATTAAAATATACATTTTTCTTTCTAAAAATTATACATATCTGTAAATATTAATGAAACCTCCCAGACCTTACCAAAAAACTGGCAACAGCTTAAAATATCTTATTTCTATTTTGTTTGGGATTTAATAATACTTCTACCGACTTTCTACAATCTCGCAGTCCTAAAGCTGCTAAATCAGAGTACAAAAGTTTTCTTTCAATATTATAATTAATACATGAATACAAAAAATGGGGGATATCGTCTTTTACATGACAGGTATCACAAAGACCCGTAGCGTGTAGCTTAAAACGGTACAAATAAGAATTTAAGGGTAGATGACCAGATAAAAGCTGGTAAAACAACACTTCTGTCTTTCGTGAGTTAAACGTTACATTTTGAAAATTTATACTTGGATTGACTGAATAACAAAATCTACCTTTCTGGGAATTGCTCCAATCGTTTTGCCACAATTGAAAAAAGTACGGTTTTACAGAGCTTAAAATTTCATTGGCTGTCAAATTACCAGTGTGTAAAACATTTTCAAACGTAGTAGCTTGTTTGGCCAATAAATCAGCTTTCTCGTTACCCGAAATACCAACATGTCCTGGGACCCAGGTTAAATTAACTTCAATTCCTTGAAAATGTAAAGTCGTACATAAGTGAAGAACTTCATATACAATAGGTACAGATTTTGTCCAGGTGTAGTTCGCTAGAGCCTGGAGAGAGCTTAATGAATCTGTAAATATTACAGCCCTGGTAGGTCTAATATCTAATAAAAAATAAAGGGACATCAATATAGCTACAAGTTCCGCTGTACACACAGACAAATTGTTAGACAGCCTACTACATTTTGTGTAATTCAGTTCAGGGGAACAAATCCAACTCCAACCTTACCTGTCTCAGGACATTTAGACGCATCAGAAAAAATCTGTAGAAACTGTGACCACTTTGAACTTAGATATTCAAGAGTTACTGACTTAATAACGTGAGGGGGGTCCGATTTATGAAACTCATGGTGTAAATCAAACGATATATTTGGAAAGTATAAATACCAAGGTGGAATATGAGGGACATGGATTTTCTGTGTAACATAGCGATCACAGCTAGATTTCATCCAGATTTCTTCAGCACGAATGTCGAAAGACAGGGCGCCTTTAATTGACGGGCGACATATAACTTCAGAGGATATAATTTCGTATGTTGAATTATTTACAGACGACTTCAATTTAATGAAATATTTTAAAGTCCTGTATAATCGCCTTAAATATAGAGGCCATTCGTTACATACAATTTGTAAGGTATTAAGAGGTGTAGTACGTAAGGTACCTGTACTAATTCTAAGTGCTGCACATTGAATAGAATCGAACTTAGCCTTAATAGATACACTTCCTGAATCGATAGCTTCACTGCAAAAGTCAAGCCGAGATCGTATCAAAGCTCTATATATAAGAAGCATACATGTTTTATTAGCACCCCAAGATTTGCCAGATATAAATCTCATTAGATTTAAAACTTTCTGACATCTGTTATGTACCTTATTTATGTGTTCCGACCAGGTAAGGCGTTTATCAAACACAATTCCTAAATACTTAAAAGACGGTGATATCTTAATAGGAAAGTTCATCAGATACAGAGATAACAACAACTGTGATACATGCAGCCTCTTTCGTGTAAAAAGTACAGCTTCGGTTTTTACCGTCGAAAATCGGAATCCCCGGAGGTTGCTCCATTTTACAATTTCGTTCAGAGCATTTTGAATGTATTTTTTGGCAACGTTTAAGTTTTTACTGCTGAACCATATTGCTTTGTCGTCAGCGAACAAAGAACAACGTAATTTAGGATTTAATATAGAGGGTAGATCATTTATTGCTAAGTTGAATAAGGTGGGCGAAATAACACTCCCTTGCATGGTTCCATTCTCAAGAATTACTGCTTGAATAATTCCCCACCAATTCTAACTTGGATAAACCTGTCAGTTAAAAAACTTTTCACCCAACCCAGCATCTTACCCCCAATACCGATAGAGCGCATTTTCATTAATAGACCACATCTCCACACCATATCGTATGCCTTTTCAATGTCCAGGAATACGGCCAGAAGGTACTCTCTTCTATTAAACGCCCGTCTTTGAATGATGTGTAAAACATCAATCAACACCAAAAGGGCACAGCTTTCAGAGGTATCACTTGCATGCCGAGTATCAGATAACCACCAAGGGACAGAAAAAAATAAATGTAACATATCCGATATTTGTCTGCACGTATCAGAATTTAAAACTGATGTTAGGATAACGCGGTGGGATTTCAACTAATGCAACACAGTGGAACTATGGCGTGTGTCTACATGATTTCCGTGAGATTTTCACTGTCAGTTTTATATACCCAGCGGAGCTCAGTCAAATCGAACAAGTGTCTCGACAAATCATCAATGCAACACTGGTTATATACTGCTTGGTCTACAACTTTAGTAGAGAAAAACATTTATCAAAACGACGTGAACAAATAAAAGAAAAATGGATATTAGAAACAACGATGGGTTAAATATAATATCCAAAAATTCATCTTGATTTTCAGATTAATCTCTCCTGTTTTCAAAAACTGTCCAGCCTTTTTCTACTTGTCCGTTAGTACACAGATAAATAGCAAAAGTTATATTGAATATCACAATAATGTAGGCCCACTCAAAAAACAACGTTACCTATTCCTTCCCGTGGATGCTGAAATCTCAATATTGTTACTTGAGCGCAAAAAGAAACGTACATGGAACAAGTACTACTTGAACTGTACTTGAAATGCAAAAATAGACAAATACAAAATCTATAACCACGTGTTATGTACAAAGGTTGATAAATTACAATGTACATGCAAGCCCCTTCCTAGCTCTAACATAACCAAAAATTGCGTTTAGTTAATCATCTAAATGACAGGTATAAATTATATAACCAACAGTGGCTATGGTGTAACATAGTCGATATTTGCAGACTCTTATCATAGTTCAAAACTGACTCTAGGATAGCGCAATGGGATTCCAACTGATGCATTGCAGTGGAACTGTGTCTGCATAATTTCTCAGTTTGACAAACCCAACGGGATTACCGATTTTCGGTGAAATCCGACATGTGTTTCGGCAAGCCATCGACAAGCCATCAAGAACAAGTGGTTCTGTGATATTCAACATTGGTTTCGCAAACCTAATTAAACCGGCTCGATTAAATAAGAAATGCATAAAAGAAACCGAAAACGTTCTGCTGTCCATTACAACGGGGAAGGGTTCATTTTGATTTTCGGGCCACAATCAAGAACTGCCGGCATTTAAATCTACATTGTAAACATCCAACTGCCTGAGTGGAAATAACAAACCAAGACCGTTTATAGGTAGCCAGTGCAAGTGTGAGCGTGCAATGTGATGGGTTAATTGTTGTTTTCGGTAGGAGTCATACTTGTGAACATGAATAGATACACCATTACAGAATACAGAATTTCCTTGGGGTTTGTAATTAAATAAGTACACTAATTAGTATAACGTTGGATAAAAAAAACATGCATTAAACATTATTTAAGAAAACCACAGTAATATGACAGGAAGATGTTTGATAATTTCGTCATGTATGGGGGTTTAAAGAATATACATTTATTCCCCAATACCCTTATATATAATGCGGCATGATCAAAATCAAAGATTGCAGGTAATTTTCTTCCTAATAAATTCAACGTTTCCGTTTCATTAGCAACCTTCATCCAAAACAAATCCTATCAAGAAACCAAAGACTTGTGAGTTTTAATTACAATATATAAAGGGTGTAGGAACCCATTAAGTAACATATTTGTTTAATCGACGAGAATGTTGAGACGGTAAGAACTTAATTATGTCATCAATCCTTTCCGTATAGGAGTGAAAAATACATCCACTAGACCGATTGCCTTATGACGTCATAGGGTACATTTCGAGGTACAAAGCACGGCTGACAAAAATGTTTTCCTTTGGTCTGCATGCAATTATGTGTTTGACTGCAATGATATTGGACAAATTTCAAGATGAAATCGACAAATTGGCATGCTATAAATATGTCTTGTTGAGGAAGACCTCTAAAGAGCCACGTGACTGCGGGTCATGCAATACGTTGTCGTTGTACGAGGGAGTTTGAAATCTGCCCGGCCAATTTTAAACTGCTTTTTTTACGAAGAGGAATTTAGCATATTAACAGCGAAGTTTGGGCCGGTCGGTCATTTAAGATATATATATATATATATAGATATATCTTTACGATATCAACTGACTCTCACTCATATGTATGTACGTATATGATGTCAAATTGTTTGTGTTCGACTATACGTTGTATATGTTCAAATAAATATAAATAAGTATATAACGCTTATAAGTGTTATCGTTTACTGTTTATCATTTGCTCGTTACTATATATATATATACCCATCTTCGAATCCCCGGTCCCCAGTATCCCCACTAAAGTTTTTCTGCTACCCTGTTTATATGTCTGGAATATTTTACTTATTGATGTTTTTAAATAATGTATATCTATATATACATCTGACTTCGCGTCCCCAGTCCGCGTTATCCCCACAAAAATTAGTGTCTTCGTTTCTATAGTGAGTCCACTTGAAATCAAATAACGCTACATGTAGGCCTACATGCATATATTATTTCACTGTATATATTAAATCCGCGTCCCCAGTCCCCGGTATCCCCACAGACGCTGTGTTCGTGTTAATAGTGTGTCTACTCGAAATTAGTATATATTATTAATTCGCGTCCCCAGTCCCCGGTATCCCCACAAACGCTTTCTCCTACATGTTCTGTCTATTCTCCAGTGTTGTATCACAGAGAGTAGATTGACAAGAGTGGTCACTTCCTCCAATCAGCAGTGCCGGCATGTTCTTCTGTCCCCCTAGCGGAGGGGTGTTCCAACTGTACACGATTCGATTAGGGCGCCCCCTACAGGAAGGAGGTTCTCAATTGAATCGTGCCAGTTCAAATTCAACATGGCGCGAACGAAGTGACCACTCTTGTCAATCTTCTCTCTTTGGTTGTATATCAGAATGTTTGCGGCTGTATGCGTAGGGGCCTACAGTTGGAAGCTATTTAGTCCTATCCAATAAGAAACTATCCCCAATATATTTGCAAGTTCACTGTGAAAGTTAGATAACTGTAAACTCGTATCATTATGAATAATTTGTAATTATCTATTACACTGGTAAAATAGCTTTGAATTTCTTGTTCGTTGACATTTTTTAATTGATTACAACAGTGCAGCAACCAACTTTCCGTTCATCAGAACTTCTGACAACTTTCAATTATTTTATATTTTTTGGCCAAAAGACATCCCCCCCCCCCCCCACAAAAAAAAAAGTTTTATCTAAAATTTCCTAACGACGCCTAAAAGAATATTTTCCATAAAAAGATAAACTTAATACAAAAAACCCGATCATTTAGGTGCTTTTCGATTTCACATCAAATTTTCATAATAAATGCACATTCAAAGAAAAGGTGTTCGATATAATCCATTCTTCCACACGAGTTCTTCCCACAATAAAACTGGCAAAGCCGCCATATAAGTAAAATAATCTTGAGCGCGGCGTAAAACACCAAACAATCAATCAGTCCGCATGAGTTACATATTTTTTCGGGGGGGAGGGGAGGGGGGGGGGGGGGCAGAAAATGTCAATAGGCATCTTCGAATAAAAGGCAAAATGTTATAAAAAGTTCTGGCCCAGTTTTACGAAGCCTCCTTAAGCTAAGGGGACCTTAAGTTTCCCCTTAGGAAATACGTAAGACGAAAATGCTCTTTTACGAAGCCCCCTTAGCTTAAGATCACCTTAACTTTAAGAGGATTTTTAAGGACGGTGCGAACCACTCTTAACGTCACCTTAGCTGCTCTCACGCTGAAAGAAAATGGCGGCAATATTTGTTTTAGATGCGGAAACAAATCGATCATTGAGAAGGAGTCGGATTTTTAGAGATCGAACTAAACAATTAGATGTGTTGAGCGACAGTGAGCTCCGTTCACGCTACAGATTGCCACGCTACGCTCTCATTAATATTTTAGAGTCCGTGAGAGCCTGTTTGGAAAGGCCTACAAAACGGTCCCAACTATTAAGTCCGGAGACGCAGGTATTAATTTGCTTAAGATACCTGGCGAAAGGGGGTTTTCTGACGGAAATCGGAGACCTCCATGGCGTATCCATAGCAAGTGTGTCAACCACCTTGAAAGTTACGCTGGATGCACTGTGTGCAAAGTTACCTCAAATAGCTTTCCCAACAAGCGCAAATGACATTATGGAGACCCAGCTACAGTTTTTCAAGTTGGCCGGCTTTCCGAAAGTAATCGGCGCGATTGATGGTACCATCATCCCCATTAAAAGGCCTAACGAGAACGAAGCTGCCTTCGTTTGCAGAAAAGGTTTTCACGGACTGAATATTCAGGCAGTTTGTGACCCAAATTTAAGGTTTGTTTCTATAGGGAGCGTAAGTCTCATAAGAATTATTACGAGATTTTGTGATATCCGGTGACAGATGACGCCATTAAGAACGTTTTTGATGACGTTGCAATTCCATTTGACGTATATTGTTCCATAACGTGAGATTTAAACGTCATTTTGGAACGAAAAACGCTCAGTCACATGCGCAATGCAGTGCCGGTGACAGGAAATTTGTGGAATTCACACGTGACTTGCGCTCCCTATTGGTTACTTTCTGACCTTGACCGACCTAGGCTATAATTAACTTCTACTAGGGAGCGTCTCAACATTTCATAGCCACAATGTACTCAAACACAAAAAAATAGGTTACAATTTCTGACATAGGAAAAAAGAAAAAAATCTTTTTGTAGATAATCTTTATTTTTTTACAGGTAACAAAATGTAACTATGAAATGGGGGAAAAACATAACATTTGTACATGGATTTTAATTGGAAATAATTTCTTCCTGATAATTGTATTTCATTCACAAGGGTAGAAACTAAAATGACCAGATTTTGTCAAACCAAAGTTAAAATATTTATTCCTGAATATTAAAAGTGAAAATTATTTTGATGTGAGTAGATATGATTGTGACGTACGCGGTTAGTTGGAATTTTAGACTTAATTCAACTCAAGTTCATCAAAGTTAATATAATCAAATAAGTTAAAATCATAATTGAGTTTATATATTCATAAATTGCTATTTCTTTAAATATTCACCAACGTGGTGGCAAGATGGCCTGGCTCCACACATGACAGTTGCATTCTAACAAACAGCTTATTAGGAGAATATTTTGGCTCTAATACAACTGATGGTTGGCTACTAGGAGATTCTGGGTAAGTTTAATACAAAGTCCAAATCAGTTAACCATACAGGATTAAAGTTAACTTTTAACATGACTATTTTTTTAAATAATGTGTCTGAAATAGAAATAATTAAATGTTTGTGGTGCAACAGGAGCTTTTGTATTATGAAATTTGAGACAATAGGCCTACTTCAATATTAATATCTTGTTAAGCATACCGTTACCTTCATTTTTTTATTAACTTTTTTTCCAGCTATCCGTGTAAAACCTGGCTTTTGACTCCATTTAATGACACCAGAAACAGATCAGAGGAAAAATATAATATCAGTCATGTGAAGACAAGAAATACAATAGAGAGAGCCTTTGGAATTTTGAAATCAAGATTTAGGTATAACAAATGCTATCTTATTCATTAGAACATGTAATTAATTTTCATAATAAATCAAATTTAGCTGTTTTGAAATATGTAAGTGTTTTGCAATGCTTGCATAAAGCGTAGGCTCCTAACACATGAAAATCCATGGATTAAACATACAAATGATTATTAGGTATAGTTGTGCTGTAAACATATACCTGTAGGGTCTACTAACAAACTTCACTATTAACTTTCAGATGCCTACATAAATCAACAGGATGTCTTCAGTTCCAACCGAACAAATGTTGTCAGGTTGTGAAAGCAGCTTTTCTGTTACACAATTTGTGTAGGAATTTAAATGTTCCTGATCCAGAGCCCCTAGACCAGGAGGAGGATATGGGGGAAGCCTTCCATGTACATGTAACAGCAGATACAGAAGACGGTTATGAAGTTCGGAGAATGTTAACAAACAATGTCTTTGGTTAAAAAAAAACAAAACATTTTTACACCCATTTTTTCCTGTTAGCATTAATTTTTTCCCTCACTACTTTGAATTCAGACAATACACTTCATTTCTTGTTGTTACCATACCTGCACATTAATATTCACATGTAAATTACAATTTACAAAAATAATTCTTGCATTCATAGAATAACATTATGTAAATTGTGATGCACCATATTTTTTTACGAAAAGAGATGGATCAACAAATTGATTGACTACAAGTGTGATTGAATTTAAAAAGCATCAGAATTAATATTTAATCAAACATTTGAATTAAACCCAATATTGAAGTGCCACATAATACAATACAAAATAGATTACATTTTTTATACAAAAATAATGTAGTTATAATTCTATACAAATGGAACTGAATAAGAAAAAAAAATGATATTTGATCATCCATTTATAGCTAGAATCAAAATTTGTTTACAATGAAAATACAGACAGCAGAGAGATTATTAGAGAAACATACATGTATTTAATGTAAAAATTGAATAACTGGCGATAAATTTGGTGACATTAATTCTACAGTTTTATTTTCAATGCATTTGGCAATTTTCTCAATTGCCTCCACCTTTCTTCTCTTTAACTCCAACATTTCCTTCCTGAACACTCTTTCTTCATCCATCTTAAGCTTCTTAAGATGAATGAATTCTTCTGTCAGACCTGACAAAGTAATAAACAGTTGAAATATCAGTAAAGGACCATAATAAAACAAAACCAGCCTCTTTGTTAGCGGGAAACCTTCTACCTTAAACAGGTACCCAGCAACCAATCCACATATTGGGCAATTGTTTGAGAACTCACCTAGATTTTTATTTGTAGTTTGTTTTTTTTTGCAATAAGACACATTAATGGAAGAGATTAACTCTCTTCAACCACTGCTGCACCAAGGCTATAATAATTTGAGAGAATCCTGATTAATGACAAGATGTACTTTAAGGCGAAGAATTACTTATGGATAACAACTTCTTGGTTTATTGGGTGATGACGTTTCGATGTAGTTCTTATATCATTATCAAAGTCATTGACAAAGTCAAGAAGTTGTTATCCATAAGTAATTCTTCACCTTATTGTAACCTTTCAACTTCTAAATGCCATTGAAAGATAAGATGTACTTTGCAAACTGTTAAAGTTTTAAAAGTGTTATGTATCAAGGATTCACAATTCATAACTCACTTCTTTTTGAATCCACTCCCATGACTCCAGTTTGCTTTTCTGTCAAAATAGAGAAGAAAAAAAACTCTTAATGGATAGCAACCTACCAGCAGTCCCATAGAATGCTTCAGCTGTCCCTCTATATCATTGTAGAAACTACAGTGGCCCTACGTTATCATTTTGTAAAAAAATTTGACCCCCCCCCAAAAAAAAAAAAATAAACACACACTACAGGGTATTTTTAATAAATCAATTTAGACAATATATTGCCTTTATAAAAGTAAGAATAAAAAATAGTTGTGGATAAAGCAATGTATCACTATACGAATCAACTATGAAGTTGATAGTTAGAAGGCTTCAGACACCTTTACAAAAATACTTACTTGTTTTCATTGAAGGGTCACTCAAATTTATGACACAGCTTGAGTTTGAAGGGCCTGCCAATTAAAAGTATAAAATGATGAAAACTGAACATCAAAGCAATTAATTACCATTACTACATTCTATTCAATTCCAGTTGAGATAAATTCTTACCTGGGAGAGATTGAGATTCAGACAGTTCTGGAATCTGTGCTACCACTGTCCCTTCTGCTTCAGGCAGGGTTCCTTCTGTGCATTCCTCAACTGAAGAAAAAAATAGACAGAAAAATAAAAAGTGTGTTTTTTTCATAGTCTAAAGATAGATGTTCTTGAGTTAAAATAAGCTGGACAACAGCTGTACTAAAGTTGATACCTATTTTCCTGCAGCTCGAGCTAAAACAATAAAACTCAAAATAAGTCTCACAATTAAACAAATAGTAAGATAAACTGCCAAAATTCAAACTTTTTTCATAATTTCTGATCGTCACGACAGTAAGAGGCTTTGAAGGCCATCGAAAAACTAAATGATTGGCGTTGGAATGAGGAAAACCCATACAGTATGTGGCCTGTACGAACCGAAATAGTGTTTAAAAAGTAAACAAAATTTAAATAACCGGGACGACCATTCATTCATTCTAAGCCAAAGTTAGTTCAAAACAATACTTTATCGTTCATTCTCGAGACTAGAAGCACTCAAAAGCTTCTGAATTATACGTCTTGATAAAAATAGCAGATAATTTCAACATTCTGTTTTAACGTAAAAATGTCAACATTTTGGCAGCTCATGCGACTTAAAATAAAGTTGAAATTTAAAATTATGCTTTTTAAATACACTTACCTATCATAATCCCACTTTCAAACCCTCCTTCCACCCCAACAATTTTGCAGTCTGGAATCATGGAAGCTATCTGTCATAATAAAATGCAATTGAAAGATTAAAAAATGCATGAGGTGCCAACAATGTGATATTTTTCAGTTATAATAAAATCTTGAAATTCCAAATGTAAAATGTAACTTCACATGTCCGAGTTGTCTTCCACATATGCATGAAGAAGCATAACAATACAAAATTGATGAATTATTTTATAATATTTCTTCTTTTTTTTTAAATATATATATGATAATTACTGTATGGTATTACTGTATGTTGGGTTTTATTGTGAATTGTATGTTTAAAATAAATTGGTCTTTTGTTTTGGCAATTTACTTTAAAATGAATTTTTTGCACAATTATTTCTACCTTTAACTGAACCTCTGTCAGTGGATTTGGTGGAGCTCCACCCCCAGTCTTCTTTAGTTCCTTTTTGTGATGACACAAAATTTTCTTAACTTGTGATCTACAAGACAAAAAGTAAAATTTCGCCCTTGTTTTTATTTGAACCATTGTATAGGCCTATCCAGTAGTTGACTTTTCTACATCTTATAATTTAATAATATATAACTTAGAACTTTGCAGCTACTTAAAGTTTCATTCTATAAGCTGTTAGTTTTGTCTTCATTGTAAATAAAAATAATTGTTTTTATTATGTTATATTCGCAATTGGGCCGCCAAATAAATAACATACAATTTTTAAGACATAACTTATAAGCCTTTCATTCTTACCTGTAATCTTGATACTTTTTCCGAATTTCCTCCACGGTTCAAACATTGGAAGAACAGGCATTTACTCTGAAAGTGTAGTGTCATTGTCATTAATATTCGTTTTTAATTAACTCGTACGAAATAATGACTATCAGTATCAGTAGGCCTATTATTGGGGCGAATGAACATGATACGAGCCGACTAATTCAACCCGTTAAAACCGACTTATTATTAATATTTCTTTCTGATATTTGCTGGTATATTTTCAGTAATATTCGAGTAAAATACAGTCTACTGTATATATTATCATATGATTATCTATGTCTTTATGATACTTTATAGGCCTATATTTAAAGTACAAAACTAAAGTAAAACAAGATCGACTTACTTGTCACAAATACTCTTCCAAATTGCTTTCTTAGCAGTGTTGGTAACAACACTGCTAAAACTTGAAAACAGGATTTCGTCATGTTTTTTCACCTCTTCGGCAATAATGTTGAGTTCAGTTTCCGAAAAATTGCCCTTCCTCTTCCGAAGTTTTTCGGTCTCCATGTTTCTGTCGGGCGATCAGAATGAGAAAGTCGTCTGCGATCTGTCAAAATTCACGCGCATAAACAAGTGGTTGTGACGCAGATTTTGACCTATTTCTATATAGGTCACAGATGAAGAGCGGTATCCATGGGGTTTCACTCCTCCATTGAAGAAGAGTTCCACCTTAAGTAATCGCTAAGTGGACGACCGTAAGGGAGAGATAAGGGGGCTTCGTAAAAGGGACGTAGGGCCATCTTAAAAATTCACTTAAGTTTCACCTTAGCCACTAAGGTCCCCTTAGCTTAAGGAGGCTTCGTAAAACTGGGCCCTGATGTTTTGAGAGCAATGTAGAGTTCATAACTTATTTTTCAACACAAAAATATACATGTACAAGATTGATTTTATCTGCATTCGAGGCTTAGTTGGGCTTCACGTCATTGGGAGAAGACAGTCACGTTATTCTGATTTGATTCTTTAACCGTTTCTGGGCATGTTATTAACATTAGTATTTTTTTTTCATTCTGGTATGTTCACCTGAGGGACTGCTAACGGTGTGAATCTGTTCAAGCGATTTTAAAGAATCAAAGCCAAAAGAAAAGTCGCAAATACGACAAAAAATGTTTTCTACGGGATTGAAATGATACACGATTTCGAATATCGCTGTAGGCCTACGGGTACGTTATATTGCGTTGGTCATTTTTAAAGTCATCCTCTGCTAGTATTAAATGTAATTTCAAGGAAATTCCAGGCATTTGGGATACCCTTTGTTTTATCTCGAAGTCTCGCTTTTCGGCATCGCGGTCTGGTTTCGAAAAAGACAATTTACCACGGCAACAATGATTTACTGCGGCATTTTTTTTATTTTTGTATCGCAGTTATCACGTGCGTTTCTCGCGGCCGATCGATCTCGCAGTAATACGATGGTTTGTGAAATGCGAGATCACTGGATGGCCTCTATCGGTGTAGAAGTATGCACGCACATAATCACCCTGGTGGCTATTAAAGCTTTCATGAATCACAAAGTTATAAATGCAAATCATGGCCTGTAATTTATTTGCTGTTTTTATCCACACTTTTAATTATTTCACTTTTATGAAGGGGTTTCCAGGGTCCTAAGGTCTCGCATATAATCATGATTTTGATCATCTATTATTCTTAATCTCATAAGACGTTTCGATTGTGATTATCAAAATCCATTTTTCTCTTACATACGCTCATTTTCGCAGCTCAAGCCACATATATTGCCATAGTCAATTTGGGGCAGGCGTCTATGAAGAACGTATAAAGCCATGTAGGCCTATGGAGTCCTTCATTAAAGTGGCATGAGGTGCCAAAATTCACACTTTTTTCACAATTTCTGATCGTCACGACAGTAAGAGGCTTTGAAGGCCATCGAAAAATTAAATGATTGGCGTTGGAATGAGGAATATCCATACAGTATGCAGGGGCGGATCCAGCTCTTTGCGAAAGAGGGGGTCCCATGCCCTTCGATTACAGAAACATAACAAATTTAAAAGAGACATTAGGCGAGGGTTTAAGGCCGAATAATTTCCGGATTTTGCTTTCCTTAATTCTTAAAAAATAACAGTGAAGTCGTTATGTTCCCCAGCTTTAAGTGAAGCATTGTGGCGCATTAAAGCATGGAGAAGGGGGTGACTATTCCAACGTATTAATCGAGGGTCCAGGGGCCGCCTAGGCCCCGGAAGCTCTGGAGATCTTGATTGTCCGAGAAGCGTTCTGAGGGTGTTCTGCAACTAAAAATGCTAATAATTTCCGGATTTTGCTTTCCTTAATTCTTAAAAAATAACAGTAAAATCGTTATGTTCCAAAGTTATAGATGAAGACTTGTAACGTTTTTGAACCATGGGGGAGGGGATGACTATACCAACAGGTGAGGACCAAGGGGCCGCTTAGGCCCCGGAAAATCAGGGGTTCTAGATTGCCTGAGAAACGTTCTGAGGCTGTTCTGCAAGTAAATAATTTCTGGAGAAGCGCCCGCGATTTGTTTTATATTGATTTGAGCAATTATATGGGAAAACTACATACTTTTGCTACATAAAATCTCCCGTGGATAGTTTTCTTTATTGAAAGTGGGAAGGTGGCAGACTACCGAAACCCAGTAGGCCTATATACAGGCGTGGGTCCACGGGCCACCTAGGCTCTTACAATCATCAAGCAAAACACTGTCCATGACTTTCGTTATACTTTCTTGAAAGTAACAGTTGCAGTACTGAAGACACTTTCTCAGAGAAATCTTGTATATAAATGATCGACGATCCGCCATATTTGAGGAAGCCCTATGGCTCTTCATGGGCGAAGATATGTCTAAACAAAAAACGGTGTATATAGTTTTGTTCTCTATTCTTGAGTGCCATATTCCTGTACAAAATGTCCAAAAGAAAAGTTATTCCAGTTCAAGTGTTATAATGTGAACGTGTTCTGCGCTGTGGCTGTACTATGCAAATGATCTGTCCAGCTTGTTTATGTTTTGAGTGTTTATGTGTGTTGTACTTGTAGTATCTCTGACCCAGATAATATCTGTCAGTATGTTCCTGTCCTCAACGTGTAGGCCTATACTGTATTTTCCCAAGCAACTGATTCTAGCCACTATAACTTCTGACCAATCTGTGAACCAATCCAGATATGATTCCCTGTTCTGTCAATAGTTTTTGATCCTGTACATTCACTGTGTTTTTTTTCCTGCTTGTCCCCCTAACCAGATATGTCATTCCCCATGCTGTAAATAGGTCTACACTGACACTATATCATGCACCAAAGCCAGACCGATTCAAGTGTTACGTATTAAGGGCTCATACAGATTGACAATAACTTAGAATTATATTGTGTTTGTGCTGCGCAAGTCGTCTGGCCGGTTGTCTGTGAGTTCTCTACAAGGCCAATGTATGTGCGTGCATATATCTGTGAAACCTGTATCTTATTTCTTATAACAATTTATCTGCAAATTATAGTATTCATTTTTGTGCAATGATACATGTTATAAAAAATTTAATTGATTGACTAATAAATTACCTACTTATCCAATCTCATGAATTATTAATTAAAACCTTTCTTCCACAAATTAAATTAAATATTTTATTTTTATCTTTTTGGTTAAAATCATATCAATCTTTTCTTATAAACATGTGATGGATTATACGTATATTCTTCTCGCTTATAAATAATTGGAGCAACTATTTATATTGACATGCTGAGGTAACATTTGCTAACTAAATGAATTGAGCAACTATTTATATTGACATGCTGAGGTAACATTTGCTAACTAAATGATTTGAGCAACTATTTATATTGACATGCTGAGGTAACATTTGCTAACTAAATGAATTGAGCAACTATATAAATATGATTTAATTTATGGATCATTATGGATCTCGTATCTCATACCATCAAAGTGTCTGTTATCTACACGTATAACTACATCGGTAGGAGATGAACCAACCACATACCAAATTGAATATATTGTGTCTCACCTCTAATTATATATGTTTGTTTGTGTTGATGGCGAAAACAGATGGAAAGTTATCTTCAAATATTTTTCTGATTCTAAATGGAATACTTCACCCTGGATGAAACCCCTTGTGACACTCACGAACACCAGGTCTCTCACTTGTTCTCATATCTGCCTTTCCAGACCGAAAATAATCCTCCTTCAGTCATTTCCTCTCCTCCATCTCAACCCCATTCTACCATCAATCTTGAACATCTAGAATCCCTCTGCTTTAATCCAATCCAGCTCAACGACCTTGATCATTCCAAATCTTACATTGATGACCAATCCAATGAAATTGAACATTGGAATAATATAGACCAACACCAATCTAACTATTTCTCTGAATCTACTTTTGTTGAAAAGCTATCTTCCCTTAAATCTCAAAATGATAACCTATTTTCCTGCTTCCATATGAATGTTCGTAGTTTAAAAAAACATTTTGATGAAACCACTGCTTTTATTCACAGTCTACAATACAAATTTTCTGTTTTAGGGTTTTCAGAAAGCTGGCTTGATCCAGCTTCAGAACACTTGTACCCCATCCCAGGATATACGCCCATCTCCTTATCCAGATCAAATCGTCGAGGGGGTGGGGTCATTCTTTATATTGATAATGATGTAAAATCGTATACTGTTCTCCATGCACTTTCTCACCAATCGGAAACGTTATATGAAACTCTGTTTGTTGAAGTAGAATATACTAATACCAGCTTTATTGTTGGCATTGTTTATCGACCACCAGGCTCTGATCTGAGATATTTTAATGACCATTTCTTCCGACTACTAAATAAAATTCCTAAGGGTAAAAAATGTCTCCTTTTAGGTGACTATAATATAGATCTATTGAAAAGCTCACGCCACGCTTGTACACTGGAGTTCCTTAACTCAATGAAATGCAACTATTTTTATCCACAAATTACCAAGCCAACACGTGTAACTGACCGATCCTGCACTCTTATAGACAATATTTTCACCAATGTTCACGATAACCGATGCCTGACTGGAATTTTTCTCACCGAAATATATGATCATTTCCCTATATTCTCTATACATAAAACTTCATCCGAATTAATACCACCTAAAACATATACGTACCGTAAAGTATCCCCAGAACTGAAAAAAAGATTTCTAGAAAAAGTGGAAAATACAAATTGGGAATCCGTATATGAACAAGACAATGCTGACAACTCGTTCGCAACATTTTAAGATATATTTAGTACCTTATACAACGATTCGTTCCCAATTGTAGAATTCACCGAAAGAAAACAAAAAATAATTAAACCTTGGATATCGCCTTCGCTTCTTAAATCTATTTATATCAAACATAATTTATATCGTTTGCAGCTCCGAACAAAGAATACTCAAGATCGCCATAACTATCGTCAGTACAGAAATAAGTTAAATAAACTACTAATTCACGCAAGAAAGTCATACTTTGAAAACAAATTCAACGATGCCAACAATGACATACAAGGTTCTTGGAAAGTCCTTAATCAATTAATGCACAAAACTAAAACTTCTAACATATCAAAAACATTTTGCCGTTATAATAATACAATTACTAATCCAAAAGAAATAGGTCAAGAATTCAATAACTATTTCGGATCTGTTGCAAAAAACTTAACAAAGACCATACCTAAGACTAACTCGGACCCTATTGATTACCTAGGCCATCCCATTCTGAATGATTTTAGCTTTTCTCCTGTCTCCACTGAACAAGTCCATACGACAATATTATCTCTGAAATTATCTGCTCCAGGATTGGATGGTATCAAAGCCTCCATTCTCAAACTTGTATCTGAACACATCGCTAAGCCCCTCTCACACATTATAAATTTATCTTTCCGTACCGGTAGCGTACCAGACCCACTTAAAAAGGCTAAAGTTACTCCAGTGTACAAGCATGGCGATCATAAATTATTCGAAAATTATAGGCCAATATCTGTCCTCCCAACCATTAGTAAACTCTTTGAAAGACTAGCGGCCAACCAAATCTTGGAACACCTAGAAACCAACAATATTATATCCCCTAATCAATATGGCTTTCGATCTAACCATTCAACTACGCTAGCAGCCTGTCACTTATACACAAATCTTATTTCAGCTAAAGAAAATAAACAATTCTCTATAACCACTTTTCTCGATTTATCAAAGGCGTTTGATACCGTTGATCACAACATCCTCCTGTCAAAATTACGTCACTATGGTTTTCGGTATAATTCTTACTCCTGGTTCCAAAGTTATCTTTCAAATCGATGTCAATCTGTCTCCGTGCATAACACTATCTCATCATCATCATCAACTATATCATGTGGCGTTCCACAAGGTTCTATTCTTGGCCCGATACTTTTTCTTATCTACATTAATGACATTGTCTCCTCTTCCACCCTACTAAAATTTATATTATATGCCGATGACACTTGTGTTACATACTGTTCAAATAATCCCACAGAATTAATTAATACTATGAATTTACAGCTTTCTTTTATACAAAACTGGCTTAATTCAAACAAATTGTCCCTAAATGTGAATAAAACCAAATTTATGTTAATTAAATCATGTCGTAAACCCCTCCCAGAATCTCTCCCTGACGTAACACTAAACAACAATTTAATTGACTCTGTTGATAACTAAAAGTTCTTAGGTATAATTTTTAATAATCGCTTGACGTGGACAACACATATCAACCATATCTGTAACAAAATTTCACGTAACATTGGTATCATTAAACATATCAGAAATAGTATTAATAGAAAGACGCTCTACATCTTATACTACTCTCTTATATATCCATACCTCTCATATGCTAATCCTCTCTGGGGTAATACTTACATCACTAATCTTCAGCCTCTCTTTCTGCTACAAAAACGTGTTCTCCGCCTGATAACATTCTCACATAGACTTGAACATACTGATCCCATTTTTAAAGAACTCAACATTCTAAACATCTTCAAACTGAATGTCTTTCTCTCCAACTGTATAGTTCATAAGTATATGTATGCTCCGTTCTGCCTACCATTTTATTTTCAAAGCCATTTCTGCCGACTTTCTGATCTTCATAACTACCGTACCAGAAACAACTTATTAAATCTTCAAATCCCTCTCTGTACTACAAACATGTCTTACCACACTCTGAGAGCAATGGGTGCTCGTGAGTGGAACAAACTGTCAGCATCAATGAAAGAAATTCGATCACTTTCCCTCTTCAAAAAAATTCTAAAATCCTTTCTAATTTCTATTGACTGATAACTTCTCATCTCTTTTCGCCCTGTAAATATGTTATAGTATGTGAAAATATATTCACACCATTCTACTAAGAAACCTATCTGCAGCATTATATAAAATTCTTCTAATTTATCTGGGATAGAACAAGTCCTTATGGGACTTTATTCCCGCCAAACTATAACCTAATTTGAATGTTTATTTGTAATACAAACAATCATTGGTGAATAAATAATAATAAAAAAAAAAAGGAAACGTATCACCATAGTTACCGTGGTTAGTGGTTACCGGCAAACTAAAGATGACATGGAACTGGCAGACCTTGCACTAAAGATGACATGGAACTGGCAGACCTTGCATTAGATTGCATATGTAATGGTACGTTTTGATCTGTGTTAATTCCTTCTCCCTACCTTTTTTCTCTCTTCTTTTTTTCTCTACTTTTTGTTGCTAAGAAGAAAGGGGGGGGGGGGGGGGGCGAAATAGTGTTCGAAAAGTAAACAAAATTGAAATAACCGGGACGACCATTCATTCATTCAAAGCCAAAGTTATAGTTCAAAATAAAACTTTATCCTACACGTTGAAGACTAGAAGCACTAAAATACTTCTGAATTATAAGTCTTGAGAAAAATAGCCAATAATTTGAACGTTCAGCTTTAACATCAAAATATCAACATTTTAGCAGCTCATGCCACTTTAAGCGAATTATACGATTTCCCTGGCTCGATATTCGTGTTATAAACTGGTGGCTTCTTTAAAAAGTAGTACCTTTCCGTTCATCTAATGATTACGAGACTTACCGATAAAAGGCGACATCTTTAAGATTTTACAATAACCTGAAATTGAATGTTTGGTCGAGTCTTTATGAATCACAAAAGAAACAATATCAATTCACCCATCCCAACACCGGAATGTATGGTGGCTGATTTGTGCCATTTCGCGTTCTCGCGTTTTCGCTGCGAGAATTAGGAGGCGAAAACGCGAGAACGCGAAATAAAACTAAAATCTCGCCGCGAGAATGCGAAAACACAATAACAAATATAATCTCGCAGCGAGAATGCAAAAACTCGAGAATTAGCAAAAAGTGCTTTATTTGTGCCATTTCTTGTTTTCGCCACGAGAACGCAAAATCATTTCTTAAATCTCGCCGCGAGAACGCGAAAACAAGAAATAAATTTAAATCTCGCCGCGAGAATGCGAAAACAAGACATAAGCCAATAGCGCTTTATTTGTGCCACTGCTTTTTTGTGCCACTATAATCTCGCCGCGAAAACTCGAAAACAAGAAAACGAAAGTAACTTGCAAGTGGCTGGCACGCTTGCGTGCATACTGTCTACACTTCCGCCTTAACGGTCTGCTTTCGTTTTCGAAATACAGAATAACTTCAGACAGTCATACGATTCTTATGAGTAAAAGTGTAACACTCTCCCATTGCCATACTGACGATATATAAGTGGGAATGTTTTAATCATCCCCTCCACCTTCTGACCATTGTATCCCACCGGTTGTTGAATATCAGGTTTTATTATTATATATAAATCTGTGCATGCCACAGTCAATTCTGTGGACTGTGTCGCCATACTAACAGCCTAAAAATAGAAGGTGACCTTTACTTTGGTTTTTAAAACAATGTATCTTGAAACACAAGTTGGCTTTATAATATAAGAAAATAGGCCCACTGACAAGTCTTACAAGATAAATGTATGTTGTAATATATACAGTTGTTTCTCTATAATGTAAGAAAATGTAAATCATTATACACCAAATAAATATGCCCCAGGACATGGACAAAACTACAGAGTCATGAAATAAGCTGCAATAAGTTTTGATTTAGTTCATTTATCTGAATAATATGACGGCTCCTAGTTGTCAGTGATGGGAAGGTAATCTGTTCGATGTGATCGGTTCATTATATTACTGACACAATACACATGCCTGCAGATTACTTCCGCTCTCCCCACTTTCGTTTTCTCAGCGAGAATAAGAAAACGAAAGTAAGTTTGTTTTCTTGTTCTCGTGTCGAGATTTAGAATTATTTCGAGTTTTCGCCGCGAGAATGAATGGCACAAAACGAGCACTTGTGACTCGTTTTCTAGTTTTCCTGTTCTCGGGGCGAGATTTTATTTTTCTCGCATTCTATAACGAGAACGCGAAATGGCAAAAATAAAGCATTTTTGGCTAATTTTCGAGTTTTCGCATTCTCGCGGCGAGATTTTTTTTCTCGTCTTTTCGCATTCTCGTGGCGAGATTTTACTTTCATTCCGCGTTCTCGCATTCTCGCGGCGAGATTTTAGTTTAATTTCGTATTCTCGCGTTTTTGCTCCCTAATTATCGCAGCGAAAACGCGAAGTGGCAGAAATCAGCCACCATAGGAATGAGCTTATTATTCACTTTCATTGATAAAAAAAACCCCGGAGAACATTAGGTTTTGTAGGCCTACGCTACAAAGTATTATACGCTGCTCAAATTTCGTTATAAATAAACATGATGACTGTATGAATATGACACCGTGGACAATAGAAAATTATTCGATAAAAGATATTTACTAAACATAGTAGGCCTACTAGTAGCACAAATGATTCTGTGTACTACCTAACAGTTACGCGTTTATTACCCAAATAGTCACGATAAATCCACAGGCGACAGAACCCATCAATTTCCCACAGAGCAATAGGTTGATTGATTGTTTGAGTAGAGGGCAAAATGGGCATTGAGACACACTTCAAGTGAGTCAAATGACGTCACAATACCTTTATAAAAAATTTGCCGCGAGGCATTGACCTAATTACATATGCACCCAGTCTAGTACAGGTCTATTAAGGGACGTGCGCATCAGTCACGGAAAAAATATGTTTAGTAATGCAATACTGGTCTAAAGGACCAATTAAACCGACTGGCACTGGTGATAGACAATAGATAATAAACGAATGTATAAACAACCTCGGACTGTATTACCTCAACGTATAGATCATATCGGTAAGTATGTGTACATCAGAGCCGGACGACCTCGGGGGGCAGATGCATCGGACCGTATCCAATTAAGTCGACTGCCAAAGAGACGTGTGCGTCCAACCGTAACAAATTAACGGAATAGAATATGTCGAGTAATGCAGTCCTGCCTAAGGGCACCAGGCCACGTTTAAGGCAATCCTGGTTAAAATGCCCCGAGGTGTTTGTCTACGTCACTCAAATCTAAACGACACATTTATATATTAAGGTATCAACCAATCAAATGATTGCGCCTTCCCGAAAAAAATATATGCATATCAAAAATATACTATGTATAAAACTTAAGTCTTGACCACTGGTCATCAACCCAGAAGTGACCGGAAGTGACCGGAAGTGAACCGGAAGTGTACCGGAAGTGACTGGAAGTTACCGGAAGTAACCTGAAGTGAACCGGAAGTGACCCGGAAGTGACCGAAAATAACCCGGAAGTAACCGGAAGTTACCGGAAATAACCCGGAAGTCACCGGAAGTGACCGGAAATAGACCGGAAGTGACCGGAAATAATCCGGAAATGGCCGGAAGTGAACCAGAAGTAACCGGAAGTGACCGGAAATAGACCGGAAGTGACCAGAATTGAACCGGAAGTGACCGGAAATAATCCGGAAATGACCGGAAGTGAACCGGAAGTAACCGGAAGTGACCGGAAATAATCCGGAAGCGGCCGGAAGTAACCGAAAGTGACCGGAAATAATCCGGAAGCGGCCGGAAGTAACCGGAAGTGACCGGAAATAACCTGAAGTGAACCAGAAGTGACCGAAAATAGATCGAAAATTGACCGGAAATAACCGGAAGTAACATGAAATGAACCGGAAGTGACCGGAAATAACCCGGAAGTCACCGGAAGTGGACCGGAAGTAACCGGAAGTGAACCGGAAGTGACCGGAAATAATCCGGAAATAGACCGGAATTGAACCGGAAATAACCGGAAGTGAAGTAATTGAGCCAAAAATAAGTTCCAAGCCCGGAAGTAGCCAAATTTAAACCGAATTCGGTCGTGTTACATATCAAAGTAAAGTTATTTCATTAATAATTTCATTATTATTTTTTGTTTTAGAGCTTAGGGACTAACGCCATTCACCTTTAAACGGTCCGACCTCGAACCAGAAGTGACGTCATCGAACCGGTAGTTGTCCGTAATTTCGTTATTTTTTTTGTCCCACAGCCTAGGTACTAACGCCATTCAATCCGTTATGACATCATATCCGCTATTGTGCGGCGTAAAACACCAAACAATCAATGACTCTAAGCAGTCGTCCTACATCAGGCGCTTTTCACCCCAGAACTATATTGTGAAAGTCTCAACCAATGCATTAACATAAAGAAACATAAGACATCGTTCGTTCTGATGAGCATTTTATTATCTTCATGGTGAACATTCTTCAAGTACATCGTTTCCGGTTTTCGTAAGGGTATTCGTCCGGTAAAACCTTATCAAATAACATATAGCGTATTTTGATCGCGTTCGCTAATGCCTCGTCAATCGGTAGGCCAATTACTCCGCGTAAGAAATCCCTAGTTTTCACAATTTCTCGGTGAAACGGGTCTCCCATTAAATGCATCCAAATAGTGTTGTACTGTCCGTATATAGTCATCAAGGTTTTCTTTATTTCCGGCCTGCGCCGTCGGTATTCCTCCTGCAAACTGCAGCCGTCAACAGACATATGAGTTTGAATAGCTTCCTTCACAATGTCGTCCCATACGTCGGAAACTGTATCAGCCATACCGCTAGCGGGCGTAATGCTCCTCGTTAGAAAAACTTTACGGTCATCTTCTAAAGTATTTTCATCCGATGGATGGCCTCCATAAACGGTCATCTCAGTATTCTGCGAATCGGTTTTGTGTTTATTGAAAACGTGCCGCTTCATGTCATGTCGGCGACTAAAAGTCTTGTTACAAACGTGGCAATTGAATCTCATTTTGTTTCACCCACTGTGGAATATAATTTATAGCGCTATTTCAGCGGTCGGTCTAATCCAATGTGAAGGACGCGCCGCCTTTTATACGCTTCTGTCTTGCCTCCAATTCCGACTTAGCCATTTCCACCGCTTGCTGTGCGTTAGATACGGCAATAATCCGCGGAAAATCCGCCTTTTCACGGTTGGGGGAGCTTTCGCGATAATAGGGCTCGACAGTTTTTCTTCGTTTAAAGGCTTGACTTTGTGGCGTACCACTTTTTCTGCGTTCCTGTTTGACCTCCGATCTGGCCATTTCCACCACTTGTGCGGGAGACACCACATCTATCTGCGGTAAATCCGCATGGTCGGCGTCAATTTGCGGCGGATCCATCTTTTCCCGTTCGGGAGAGCTTTCACGGCAATAGGGTTCCAGAGGGATGAGCGTGTTTCTACTTCTGAATGCTTGGCCGAGGGGCGAGCCTCTCTTTCTCATTACACCTTCGTTCATGGGTATTTTACCCTTTTCCATATTGCGGTAAAAACGCACCAATTTATCCACGTTCGACATGTTTAAACGTTACAAACACCGTCTGCGTAAGAAGTGTTGTCGAAGTACGATGATAGCTCGTTATATAAAGCTTTATGATACGCGCCCGCTGAACGCCAGAAGCGATCGTTAACGCAGCTAATTGTGAGTGTATGATAATATTGTTTTACGCTTAAGGCTGCGTTAACGGTCGCTTCTGGCGTTCAGCGGGCGCGTATCATAAAGCTTTATATAACGAGCTATCATCGTACTTCGACAACACTTCTTACGCAGACGGTGTTTGTAACGTTTAAACATGTCGAACGTGGATAAATTGGTGCGTTTTTACCGCAATATGGAAAAGGGTAAAATACCCATGAACGAAGGTGTAATGAGAAAGAGAGGCTCGCCCCTCGGCCAAGCATTCAGAAGTAGAAACACGCTCATCCCTCTGGAACCCTATTGCCGTGAAAGCTCTCCCGAACGGGAAAAGATGGATCCGCCGCAAATTGACGCCGACCATGCGGATTTACCGCAGATAGATGTGGTGTCTCCCGCACAAGTGGTGGAAATGGCCAGATCGGAGGTCAAACAGGAACGCAGAAAAAGTGGTACGCCACAAAGTCAAGCCTTTAAACGAAGAAAAACTGTCGAGCCCTATTATCGCGAAAGCTCCCCCAACCGTGAAAAGGCGGATTTTCCGCGGATTATTGCCGTATCTAACGCACAGCAAGCGGTGGAAATGGCTAAGTCGGAATTGGAGGCAAGACAGAAGCGTACAAAAGGCGGCGCGTCCTTCACATTGGATTAGACCGACCGCTGAAATAGCGCTATAAATTATATTCCACAGTGGGTGAAACAAAATGAGATTCAATTGCCACGTTTGTAACAAGACTTTTAGTCGCCGACATGACATGAAGCGGCACGTTTTCAATAAACACAAAACCGATTCGCAGAATACTGAGATGACCGTTTATGGAGGCCATCCATCGGATGAAAATACTTTAGAAGATGACCGTAAAGTTTTTCTAACGAGGAGCATTACGCCCGCTAGCGGTATGGCTGATACAGTTTCCGACGTATGGGACGACATTGTGAAGGAAGCTATTCAAACTCATATGTCTGTTGACGGCTGCAGTTTGCAGGAGGAATACCGACGGCGCAGGCCGGAAATAAAGAAAACCTTGATGAATATATACGGACAGTACAACACTATTTGGATGCATTTAATGGGAGACCCGTTTCACCGAGAAATTGTGAAAACTAGGGATTTCTTACGCGGAGTAATTGGCCTACCGATTGACGAGGCATTAGCGAACGCGATCAAAATACGCTATATGTTATTTGATAAGGTTTTACCGGACGAATACCCTTACGAAAACCGGAAACGATGTACTTGAAGAATGTTCACCATGAAGATAATAAAATGCTCATCAGAACGAACGATGTCTTATGTTTCTTTATGTTAATGCATTGGTTGAGACTTTCACAATATAGTTCTGGGGTGAAAAGCGCCTGATGTAGGACGACTGCTTAGAGTCATTGATTGTTTGGTGTTTTACGCCGCACAATAGCGGATATGATGTCATAACGGATTGAATGGCGTTAGTACCTAGGCTGTGGGACAAAAAAAATAACGAAATTACGGACAACTACCGGTTCGATGACGTCACTTCTGGTTCGAGGTCGGACCGTTTAAAGGTGAATGGCGTTAGTCCCTAAGCTCTAAAACAAAAAATAATAATGAAATTATTAATGAAATTATTAATGAAATAACTTTACTTTGATATGTAACACGACCGAATTCGGTTAAAATTTGGCTACTTCCGGGCTTGGAACTTATTTTTGGCTCAATTACTTCACTTCCGGTTATTTCCGGTTCAATTCCGGTCTATTTCCGGATTATTTCCGGTCACTTCCGGTTCACTTCCGGTTACTTCCGGTCCACTTCCGGTGACTTCCGGGTTATTTCCGGTCACTTCCGGTTCATTTCATGTTACTTCCGGTTATTTCCGGTCAATTTTCGATCTATTTCCGGTCACTTCTGGTTCACTTCAGGTTATTTCCGGTCACTTCCGGTTACTTCCGGCCGCTTCCGGATTATTTCCGGTCACTTTCGGTTACTTCCGGCCGCTTCCGGATTATTTCCGGTCACTTCCGGTTACTTCCGGTTCACTTCCGGTCATTTCCGGATTATTTCCGGTCACTTCCGGTTCAATTCTGGTCACTTCCGGTCTATTTCCGGTCACTTCCAGTTACTTCTGGTTCACTTCCGGCCATTTCCGGATTATTTCCGGTCACTTCCGGTCTATTTCCGGTCACTTCCGGTGACTTCCGGGTTATTTCCGGTAACTTCCGGTTACTTCCGGGTTATTTTCGGTCACTTCCGGGTCACTTCCGGTTCACTTCAGGTTACTTCCGGTAACTTCCAGTCACTTCCGGTTCACCTCCGGTCACTTCTGGGTTGATGACCAGTGGTCAAGACTTAAGTTTTATACATAGTATATTTTTGATATGCATATATTTTTTTCGGGAAGGCGCAATCATTTGATTGGTTGATACCTTAATATATAAATGTGTCGTTTAGATTTGAGTGACGTAGACAAACACCTCGGGGCATTTTAACCAGGATTGCCTTAAACGTGGCCTGGTGCCCTTAGGCAGGACTGCATTACTCGACATATTCTATTCCGTTAATTTGTTACGGTTGGACGCACACGTCTCTTTGGCAGTCGACTTAATTGGATACGGTCCGATGCATCTGCCCCCCGAGGTCGTCCGGCTCTGATGTACACATACTTACCGATATGATCTATACGTTGAGGTAATACAGTCCGAGGTTGTTTATACATTCGTTTATTATCTATTGTCTATCACCAGTGCCAGTCGGTTTAATTGGTCCTTTAGACCAGTATTGCATTACTAAACATATTTTTTCCGTGACTGATGCGCACGTCCCTTAATAGACCTGTACTAGACTGGGTGCATATGTAATTAGGTCAATGCCTCGCGGCAAATTTTTTATAAAGGTATTGTGACGTCATTTGACTCACTTGAAGTGTGTCTCAATGCCCATTTTGCCCTCTACTTGTTTGGTGTTTTACGCCGCGCTCAAGATTATTTCACTTATATGGCGGCGTTGCCAGTTTTATTGTGGGAGGAAACCGGGCTCTATGCACGGAGGAAACCCACGACCTTCCGTTGGTAACTGGCAACCATCCCACATAGGTCGTTCGAGTGAAAACCCAGTCAGAAAAGAGCAATAGGAATCACCGGTGTAAGAGACCAAGCTTATAGGTTTGGTGACGTAAGATAAAATACAGTATATGCTATGAATCGTCTGTCAACATTCAAGATTTTGGGCGGTAGCAGCAACCAGCGCTTTAAAAATGTGTATGAAAAAGTAGATCTGCACACAACATCTAAATAAAGGCAATTAAGCTATAAATTTAGTACAAAGCGCAATGGGGGATACTAGGAACTGGTGACGCTGGTATAATATACAGTGGGGATGACTGGGGACGTAGATTTTAGAATATTTTACAAAGGGTCTTTGTAATGGGGATACTGGGGACACAGGTTTTAAGAATCAATAGAATAGGCTGAACAACATATTAGCAATTCAACAACATTACAATGTAAAGTAAGCATCAGTGGGGATACTGGGGACACAGGTTTTAAGAATCAATCGTGTAGGCCTACCGACATTGAACAGTTACTACAATGCAAATAAGCATCAGTGGGGATACTGGGGACTGGGGACGCCCTTTTACAATATAGGCCCTATAGACCAATATATATATATACACGTAATACGCAACAGTACAATGCAAATTAAGCATCAGAGGGGATACTGGGGACTGGGGACGCCCTTTTACAATATAGGCCCTATAGACCAATATACTTATATATATATACGTAATACGCAACAGTACAATGCAAATGGCTGAAATCTGTAAACCTAATTCATTCGATCTATTTTAATTAAATTACCCTAGGGGCAATATATTTCAAAAATAGGTCTTTATGTTCATTGGTTCATTTGGTTTAATGAGCTCTAATTGATGAGGAATATTCATCTCCTGTTGCTAATTTTGGGAATTGACTTGATTGAGCGAATTATTAACTTTCCTGTCATCTTTTAAACATTAACTTTACAAGGACGGCTTTGTAAAATAATGATAAATGCTGTTTTGAAATCTCCAACGGTTATTGAGATACATTTCTTAAAGCTAACTACCCACGCCTTGAGGGGATATCCATGTCAAGAATTAGCAATTAGAGTAATTCCTTTGACGGTAATCCTAAGTTGTGAGTTCGATTCTCAGCCTGGCCCGTAATTTTTTTCCGGGTAAATCAGTGTCGGTTAATTTACTAATTCAGTAACCCCTTGCTTTGTGAAAAAGACCCTGGGGAAATATACACATCTTAACTCAAGTTTATAGATAACACAGATATAGAAAAAATCAATAGATCGTCTATGCAGATAGACTTCAAAATCTGGCGGTTATTTTTATTGGTGTCATAAGTCACCAAATTAATTGAGAGTTTGTGTACGTCAGACAGAACGTATCCAAAGAAGGATTGGTTTAAAAACTACGAACACTTTAAACCTGTCTTTATATGTGGGCTCCGGAATTTTTATTTTCTTGGTAATACTTAAATTATTTCCCATTGATTTGAAAGCCGTTTACAAGAATACAGAATGTTAATGCGGAGGAACAGTCAATACATAGCGATAAACAACATACTACGTCTCTCTTATGAGATTGGTTTAACCAATGGGTCTCGGGCTGGAATCCCACTTAGTTAAACAAAAATAGAAAAAATTTCTGACTGGGTTTTCACTCGAACGACCTATGTGAGATGGTTGCCAGTTTCCACCGGAAGGTCGTGGGCATAGAGCCCGGTTTCCTCTCAAAATAAAACTGGCAACGCCGTCATATAAGTGAAATAATCTTAAGCGCGGCGTAAAACACCAAACAACCAATCATCTTTATGGGATTGGCTGTTGAATGCTTGTCCAGTTCATTGAAATAACAGTTTTTACCAAAGACAGTTTTTTCTCATTGATTAACTTTTATAGAATAGAAAGTTTTTGGTGTATTTCAATCGTAAAAATAGTCATAAATTTCAAAATCCGATTTTCCTGGATACATTTTATAATTATCTCAGTTCGTCTTAAATTTATATGAAAACAGTTTGGTTTATTGAGCTCGAGTTGATGTCATTTTACTAATTATTGAAATTAAATGGATTGAGCGAACTATAAACTCCTGGGTCATTTTTTTTTAATAACTTTACAATGACGTTCTTGTAAATAATGATTAATGATGTTACACTAATGATGTTTTGAAATCTCCAACAGTTTTTGGGCTACACTTCTTTAAACTAACCATCCATTCCTTATGGGATATCCATGTCAAGAATGGGCAATTAAAGTAAACCCTTGTTGAGTTGATATTTCCGGATTTAAAACGAATGTAAAAAAAGTTTTACACTCCATTGGAAAAGATCGGATCAATTATGTGATGCATAAGAAAAGTCCATAGATAATTGGATTTTAAAGATTACATGTAAGAGAAAAAACATGTATCTGAATTCAACAACGTATGCGCTGGACAAATCTATCCTTTTTCTGTGCACTTTAAGATAATGAGTTATACATTTAGTATATGCCCGATAGTTAACTAGTATGTCAATTCGCAGGTGAAAATAACTACAACTATACCAGTTTGTCCACCAAGATCTTCTGCAATACACTCCTTAGCATAAACGATAAGGAGCCAACCATTGCGTGTGAATCTCTAATAATCGACGCATTAAAGTTTTGACTGAGGCAGCTATTCGCTATTTAGTCACGAAGGATCGTGTTACGAATAGACGATATATGCTTGTGCAGGAGTGATCGTTTGTCAATATTAAACGTCTCCGTTTCATTAGCAAGCTTCATCCAAAACAAATGTTATTAAATACATCAAAGACTTGCTATGAGTTTTAATTACAATACGTAAATGGTGTAAAATATTTGTGTAATCTATGAGAGGGTTGAGACGGTAAGAACTCGATTATGTCGTATGGGAGTAAAATATAAATATAATAGACCGATTGTCTTGTGACGTCACGGGTACAGCTGACAAAGGGTATTGTATTGGTCTGCAATCGTGCGTTTGGTTACTATGAAATTTAACGAATTTCAAGAAGTAAAGGACAACCTTGGAATGGACAATTTGGCATGCCATAAATCTGTTATTTGGGAACTTTTGTGGTACAATGTATTTTATTAGAAAACATTGAATGTTGATCTGTATATTTTAGACTGCTTGCCAACAGTTTATCTTTAAGAATCATTGCACTTATGCACATTTTTTTACAAAACATACTCACAACCAGAACATATGAGAATTGTTTAAGTAATTTTGTTTGTTCGTCAACTAATCATAAGTAAACACATAAATGTGGCTTAAATTGTCCAATCCAAAGTCTAAATCAGCGGCTTTCTACTGGAGTTGAGGGGAAATGTTTCTGATTTACCGGGACATAGACTATGTCATCTACAGACATCTATCACGTCGACCAAACATTTCAATACATTAGTCTGGATCGAATTCCATTCAGCCTAAATTTAAACAAATAAAACAATGTGCAAGATATCAACTGCTGACATCAAGTTCGGTTTCCTTCACCAAATGTGGCAATACCAACAAAGGATTATTAATCAAGATATTCCCTATTGGCATTGCTACGAGCCCGAGGATAGCCGTATTGGTCCGAGGCCGAAGGCCGGGGGCTATTACGACTTTCCAAGGACCTGTGACAATGCCAATAGGGAATATCCTGATTTATGAAATTTCTATTAATTGTCTATCAATGTTATCTTTTTAAATAAAATATTTATATTATTTATACAGTTTTTATAGACACGTTCGCAAGGAAAATTGATTATTACTTTTTGTTGTTAATTTTTAACAACAAAAATATTTTTTTCTTGATGCGCTAGGTGTAGCGTACCAAGAATTATACATACAACATAGGGACATATTTCTTTATTTTTACAGATTATTATCAATGCAATTTTTACGCAATGGACCCATGGGCGCAATATTTGCTTTTCTTTAACCGTACATTGACTATTTCCTTTTCTCTGTTTGTGATTTCAAGAAAAATGGCGTTGGGATTTTGAAGTGATAGCATTTAAACGATTACCATGTTATATCTCGTATTGGCCCAGTCCGCATTGGCCTTTTTTGTTCGTATTAGCCTAGTTTGGTTCGTATTGGCCCTGGTAAGCCTTTGACGAGTATTTATATCATAAAAAAACACTTCTGATTTATTTGTAATTGATGATGATAATTATGTTTTGACATTTCCAACGGTTATTAACTCCCTGGTCATTTTTTAAACATTAACTTCACAAGAACATTTGCATATAATACACACAACATCTTTTGACATCTCCAACGGTTTTTAGCGTTAAACTAACTATCTATTCCTTATGGGATATCCATGTCAAGAATTAGCAATTAAAGCAAACCCTTGCTGTGTTAATATTTTTGAATTCAAAACGAATGTAAAAAAAGTTTTACACTCCATTGGGAAAGATCGGATCAATTGTGTGATGCTTAAGAAAAGTTCATAGATAATGACATTTTGAAGATTACACGTAAGAGTAAAAATACATCTCAACTCAACAACGTTTGCTCCGCAGAAATCAATTTTTTTCTTTGCACTTCAGATAATACCTTGCTTGTCGTTAACGAGATGAGTTTACTTTAGAACTGGGGCTTGTTAAATATTTATGACAGAGTGAAACAAGAAAAATGATAACTATGGTTATAAGTATACATCGAATAACTTGTTTCTCTAATTGAAAAAAGAAAATGTGGCACAGAAAATCTGTCTAATCTCAACATACTTGAACTAAAGAAAAAAGAAACCCAATAAATACTCCAGTTCCCATGTGTTGATGAGAACTTCCATTTGTCCGACCTTTCAAAAAAAAAACAAACGACGAAAGAGAATGGAATTTCCTAAATTATATATATAAAGTATTGTACAAGCTGGATAATAGAACTTTTTTGCATCAAAACGAATAAATCATATTGAATAGAGACTTTAGTCTGTTTCGCTCCACTTTCCAACAATTGCTTAAAATTTGTGATCGGATTTGTCCAAACCTTCTTTCATAGTGACGCTATTGAGGTAATATTTTCCAGACATACGTTTTTTTGTTTATTGTGAAGAAAGACCAACCCTTTATCATTTGGTATGTTTTATCGACATATATGAACTTGGTCAATATAGAGATAGATACTTTCAGACATTGACGATATCAGCTATACAGTGGATCAATATAACATGGCTGTCAACAGGTGGTGTTACTCAGCGAGCCAATCAACACAGATTTCTGTTTGTCTCGGAGGATGGAGATGACGACTGGATTTAATACGGCAGGTGGACAGAGGCAGTAAAACCGTCTCGTATCGGTCACATTGGTCATATACCAGGCGACATAATAAAACGGGGTATCATTTCGTATACGATATCCAAGCAAATGGGAATAAAAAGCAAATGATTTATACATATATTCTATGCCTAAGAGCTGAAGTGGTGTGATAATTTGCATCAATTTCATGTCAAACAAAATAGAGCTGGTTCTATGTATATTAATGCATTATTCATAGTCCATATACAATTTAAATGACAAGAACAATACTTGTGATTTTCCCTTATTTAAAGATTCACCGAAACGGTAGTTTTCTTTTATCAAATTGAGTTGGCAGCTAGTAAAGGGAATACTAAGAAATGCGACACTTCTTCAGGCGCTGCCAAAATGCTGATATTTTGACGTTGAAACAGAATGTTGAAATAATCGGCTATTTTTCTCAAGACGTATAATTCAGAAGCTTTTTATTGCTTCTAGTCTCGAGAATGTACGATAGAGTATTGTTTTGAACTAACTTTGGCTTAGAATGAATGAATGGTCGTCCCGGTTATTTAAATTTGGTTTACTTTTCGAACACGTTTCGGTTCGTACAGGCCACATACTGTATGGATTTTCCCCATTCCAACGCAAATTATTTAGTTTTTCGATGGCCGTCAAAGCGTGTTACTGTCGTGACGATCAGGAATTATGAAAAAAAGTGTGAATTTTGGCATCTTATTTTTCTCAAAAGTAAACAAAATTTAAATAACCGGGACGACCATTCATTCATTCTAAGCCAAAGTTAGTTTAAAACAGTACTTTATCGTACATTTTCGAGACTTGAAGCATTAAAAAGCTTCTGAATTCTACCTCTTGAGAAAAATAGCCAATAATTTCAGCATTCTGTTTTAACGTCATAATATCAACATTTTGGCAGCTCATGCCCCTTTAAGTAAAAACACTGAAGAACAGACTGTCTGGACATGACGTCACGCAAAACCAGCCGAATCCAAACGACATTTCTCCACTTTTACCAGAGCAACAAACTTATGTGACAATATGAATGAAAACGATTGCTTAAATGTGTCAACTTGTTAGATTCAAAATGGACAGTTTAGACAACAGTTGATATAATGATACACTTTAAAGGCACTCCTGTTGTCAATCTTCTGAAATCCACTAATTACACAGAGATAAATTCTAATGTAACGTTATGAAATTGTCACTCTAATACTCATCAATTATCAATAAATGAAAGCTGAACGTAACAGAATGTCCGCTGTTACCAAGAAACACTATATCATAAGCGATGTTTTCCTATTAGATTGGATATACTAACGTAGGAAATACCCGAGACAGTCAATTATTGTGACAATGGTGGTTTCTTTAACGGCTTTAATAAGACAGGAAAACGTACAAATTGGTGGTAATAAGGACTACGTTATGAAATGTGTCACACATTAATTGACAAAAGACCCACTTAACTACTACAGTTGTACGGAACTTTTAAGACCTATATTTTCAAATACCTCAAAGTGGACATATATCTAGATCTTCAAGAACCTACAATATGTACATTAAGTAAAACAATGGGATTTTTTCCCGTTGACTGGCATTATGTAAATGATTTTTAAGCCAAACAATGGGCTCTTTTTTTTTGGAAAACCGTCATTATGTAGATTACATCTATGTTGATTTCTTCTTACAAATTGAATCAACAGTCAATTCGGAAAAACGGCGACACATGTTTTCGGTATACTCATGTTAACTTACATCGGAGTCAATGTCACGAATGCTGTGCCCAAGTTATGAGGTTATGAAGCTGACCTAATCTGAACTGCACGGTTTGGCACCGTGTTTTATGTATATCCGACGGAGTTGAATTCCTGACATGATATACATTAATGAGCTATAGATAGATTGAGCAAAAGAGTATCATAATATCAATATACTATTCGACTACATTACAATGAAGGACTTTAACAGGATTAGAAATAAAGCATTTGTCTCTCTTGTAAGCAAAATGACTGCAATTTGTCAAATAGTCGGCGAGGCAACATGATGGATGTGACGTGTCATCTTCGTCTCGTAGATATTGATAAATTTTCATTGGATTTAATATCGTTTTTAGTAATGTCAAGCTGGCAGGTGCATAGAGAAAACGTGGATATATACAGAAGGTAAAATCTCGGATACTGAAAACGGACTCCCACGATGTAAATAAAACTGTCCGTCATAATGAACGACAACTGATCCAACATGAAACTTAAACTCGAAAAAATACACTGTTCAATATTGTAGATCTATCCAACTTTTTGTACGGGCTTCGCCTACTTTGCATTGTGTTTATTCTAAAATGATGAGACCATGGAAGAAGTGATTTTAATTAACAAATGCTTTAAATTAATAAACATTTGCTCTGTTCTTTTTTCAAAATTGTTTGCTTTTTGAATTCTAAAAAATTAGGTTTGCACACACCTTAAACTATATGAATTTCACCTATTCCATACTTCAAACCCTGTTTTTGGTATACCATCAGAATTTATGAAAAAGTGCGAATTTCGACAGCTTGTTGTCCCATTAAAATAAGCTGGGCTGGTTTTAAAACTAAACTAGATTTTGAAATTAAATTCAGAGAAGATGAACTGGATGGAGACCTAAAAGCTGGGCATTCAAATTCTGCTTAAATTTGCTCAAAACGAATTAGTTAAACAGTCTGAGTTGCCAAACTTCTCACTTTCACCATAAATTATGAATGTCAAGGCACACGTAATAAGAGGTTTTGGCAGACAACAATAGATATCTGGACGAACGTTCATTAAACGTAGACCTTATTTTCTTAAAATACATCTTTTCTAAAAACTGCCAGCTCTAATAAGTTTCTGCTCACCAGATACATTTGTGGCAGAATACGTTGCCCGTAAACCAAACCATCTTGCATTCTAAGATATTATTTTTGTGGCCATTCTGTTGTCACGTGATGTTATTTGTGCTTCGCTTAAATGTCGTCGGGAGGATGGTACAACAATGACAAACTAAATGAATTGTAAATGCTTAAAATAAAGGCTTCAAAAATCTGAATGGCTTCGAAATGTTTATGCCTTAAATGTATATGGCCAGATTGGTGGGGAGTATATTGCATACTTTAGCCAGAATGTACCTATCATTTGATGAAAACCGTAGTTGTAGACTGGCTAACAATAGAGCAAACAAAAACAAGAAACTGTATGTGGATATGATGATGAATCCATAAAAAAAACCATTTCTTATATTGATCGAAAATGTTTGCACCAGAAGCCCCTAAAATCACAGACAGTGTACCTTTACAGCGATATTGGACGATCTCTTTTATTAATGTCAAGCTTCATTTTGTCGCTTTTGTGGACAGAACTTCTCAGGCAATATTGGATATTTAAGCAAGATGTTAAATTTTTATTGTCCTTTGTTGAGAAAAACTTTACCTTTGAGTTCGTGATGTCCATAACATAACCATTACATGGTGAATGCAAAAATCAGACATGGGGTTCACTCCATGGCATCGGTTTACTCAAGAATACGAAAAAATCCCAATATTCGACCCATTTACATACATGTAAAGTACTACAAGCTTCCTAAATGATATGTGTCCGTTGAAACAAAATTTGTTAAATTATAGTCTAGGCGTACAAATTAGAAGTCTAACAAAGCTGTTTATTACTGGAATTTATGTTAATGTATAGTTTGTAACTAATTTACGCCTAGAGTGAGTTAACTTTTTTTCTTGAGTTTTGAATTGTTTTATTATTTTCGAACACCTCCTCAGTCCGTAAAGGCTTTAAGGAACTTGTGTTTACAACGTTAATAATTTGTGTTTTTTTTTTATAACCTTCAACCCTCTCTTTTCCTTGACAATCCGAATTTATGAAAACCAGTGCCACTTTATCGGATACCAATAAAATTTGTTATAACGAACTTCATCATATATAATTTCAATCATTTTGAATATATATCCGTAACTTGTAGGCACAAACCATCGTTTTGCCCTATTTTGACAGATACGCATTAAGCGCCGTTTTACCTCCATTTATGCGTGAGCACAAAACTAATGACTAACACATATTGCACATACATGTATAATGTTCTCTTATTAAAGTTAGATTTAAGAATTGCAAGGATAGACAAGTGTAACCAATACAGTCATGTATATTGTTAATCGATTGACGAACTGTGACGTTTATTACTTAGCTTCAACTCAGTGGCTTAGCCTTTTAGAAGGATAGTTCCTCAGTTCGACACAGGCGTCGATCCGGGGTGGGAGGGATTTAATCCCACTCAAATAACATTTGTGTGGCATCTGAAAGAATAAGCCTCTTTCGAGTTTGGCTAAAACCCCGCGAGATCACGCGAGAAATGAGTTTAGGGGTATAACTTTCACTGACGAGCCGTTCATTTAACATTAGCGTCTATGGTGATCGGCGGTTATCGTGTGGTTTTGTCTTTAATTCTTTATTTCTAAATCATTCCTTTAATCCAGTTTTTTTTTGTGAAACACACTAAAAGCTATCAGTTACGTTTTTGTCAGTTGACTGTCAATACAATTATTTATGTCGCGTGGATGCGCTTCGAAGTTGTCAAAAACCAACGGTGAAAACACAACTACGACGTGTTATTTTTGTGTTAGAAATAAAAATATGTTTTTGTCCGTCAAAAAGAAGTATCTAATGGCTTTGTTATATATCTTGATATGTCTCAAAAAAAGACTTTTGTAAAAAGTATAGATTGTAAGCTGAGAATCACAGAAAAAACAACAGGGCGACAGCCGATCTCCATAAGCACTAATGTTAATCGGACAGCCGATCGGTGAAAGTTATACCCCTAAACACGGGTCTCGCGTGATCTCGTGGGACTTCCACCACACCCGAAAGGGGCTTATTACCAGGTCCTCGCCGAAGGTCGACGTTTACTTCGGGCAAAAAAGCTTGGTTTTCTCCTGAATAAGTCTGGCAATGCCGCCATATAGGGAAACAGTCTTGAATGAGGCGTAAAACATCATTCAACACAATGCTAAAAGGCACAGCTTTCAGTGATATCACTTGCATGCCGAGTATCAGATAACCACCAAGGGACAGAAAGTCAAAAATATGTAACATATCCGATAATTGTCTGCACGTATCAGAATTTAAAACTGATGTTAAGATAACGCGGAGGGATTTCAACTAATGCATCACAGTGGAACTATGGCGTGTGTCTACATGATTTCCGTGAGATTTTCACTGTCAGTTTTATGTACCCAGCGGAGCTCAGTCAAATCGAACATGTATCTCGACAAGTCATCAATGCAACACTGGTTATATACTGCTTGATCTACAACTTTGGTAGAGAAAAACATTAATCAAAACGACGTGAACAAATAAAAGAAAAATGGATATTAGAAACAACGATGGGTCAAATGTAATATGCAAAAAGTTCATTTTGATTTTCTGATTAATCTCTCCTGTTTTAAAAAAAACTGCCCAGCCTTTTTCTACTTGTCCGTTAGTACACAGATAAATAGCACAAGTTATATTGAATATCACAATAATGTAGGCCTACTCAAAAACTACGTTACCTATTCCTCTCCGTTTATGCTGGAATCTCAATATTGGTATTTGAGCGTAAAAAGTAACGCACATGGAAGAAGTACTACTTGAACTGTTCTTGAAATGCAAAAAATAGACAAATACAAAACCTATAACCACAGGCTATGTACAAAGATTAAAAAACTACAATGTTTATGACATAGTTAAACCACACCAAAGGCGAAGCTAAACGATATAGATCCTACTATATTAATCATGTGAGAAAATAATCTCAATCTCGTTAAGGCTTTCCCTTTCCATTTTCAAATATATCAACGTAAGAGCCATCCTTGATAACCTCAAATAAGTTGAAATAATGCATGCCGGTTTTACGCTACACACGGTTTAACATGTAATCCCCTTCCTAGATCTAGCCTAACCGTGGAAGAGCTGCCAGGTACTCGCCGTAAGTCTGGGTTCCCCCCGGCAAGGAGCCCGGTTTCCTCCCCCGCTAAACCCGAGAACGCTGTCATATACGTGAATTGATGAGTACTTGCCAAATCTTCCATACAGAGAGCGATCAAGTGACGACATCCAATGCATCATGTTACCTGTAGATGTATTTGTAAGGTTGGTTAATTGATTGATGTTTTACGCTGCAATTTAGCTTATTATATAGGGCGATTCTTCGGCGAGTACCTGCCAAATCTTCCACAGAGAGCGGACAATGAAACATGTTACCTGTATATGTATAAGGTTTATTGTTCGGTTGATGTTTTACGCTGCACTTGAGGTTATTATAAAAGGTGGGTTCTTCGATGTGTACTTTGCAATTCTTCCACAGAGAGGGCAGTCAAGTGACGACATTCAATGCATCATGTTACCTGTAGATGTATTTGTAAGGTTGGTTGAATGTTTGATGTTTACGCTGCACTTGGGATTATTATAAATGGGGAATCTTCGGCGATTACCTAGCAATTCTTCCATAGATGTCGATCAAGTAAAAAACTCTACTCAGAAGCATTTGATAGGTAAGATCAAGATGAAATAACTACAGCTGTACCAGTTGTCCCAGGAGATCAATACATCTGCTGCAATACAATCCTTAGTACAAACGTTTAGAAGTCAACAATTGCGTGTGAAACTCCAATAATCCACAGATCAAGGTAGTGTTTGAGATAGTTATTGGCGATTTAGACACGAATAGACGATATGTTTGTGTAGGAGAGATCGTTTGTTAATATAAGATGTCTCCGCTTCATTAGCAACCTTCATCCAAAACAAATCCTATTAAGACATCAAAGACTTGTTTGGAGTTTTAATTACAATACGTAAATGGTGTAAGAACCCATTAATTAACATACTGGTGTAATCGGTGATAACGTTGTGGCGACAGGTCGAAAATATCCTTTCCGTGAGTGAATGAAATGTACACCCAATATACAGATTGCCTAGTGACGTCAGGTGTACATATCGAAGAATAAACATGGTTGACACAAAATATTGTGCAGTTATGATTGATGTTTTACGCCGCAAGAGTATTTCACTTATATGGCGGCGTTGTCAGGTTTAGTGGGACAGGAAACTGGGCTCATTGCCTCTTTCACACAGTGCGACCTAGTGAAATCCACTCAGAAACTTTTCAATTTTTATTTGGTCTGAGTGTGATTCGAACCCGATCACCCTTCTCGCCCACCCAACAACATCTAGTTTTCGGCATTAGGCTCCACATAATATAGATCACCAGGATGTCTTGCTAGGTCAGCATACATGGCTAAAGTAGAGCCACAATACTTCAGCTCGAGGGTCCATTGGTTTGAAACCTACTTAAACGGATACAGAATGTGAATACGGAAGAACGATAAAGCGACCAAGACATAAAGATAAACATCATGATAGGTGTATCTTATTGGGTTGAATTTGGCCGTTGAATGATTGTCCATCTCAATGAGATAACAGTTTTGACCGAAAAAAACAACAAAAACAGCAATTACAGCTGTAAATACTTGATGTATTTCTGTTGCACATTGAAACAGCGTTTACAGGCCTTGTCTTTGACGAGTATTCCTATGATATTAAAAAAGTCTGGTTTATTTGCAATTGGTTTAAAAGCCATAAATGGCAAAATCCAATTTTCATAGATAAAGTTTATAATCATGTCAGCTCTTCTTAAATTTATATAAAAGCAATTCGATTTAATGAGCTCGGATTGATGAAGAAAATTGATTTTTCTTTTGCAAATGTTTGTATGGAACAAAATGAATTGAGTCAACTATTAACTCCCTGATAATTTTTTAAACATTAACATTACAGTGACGTTTTTACACAATAGATAAAACATTAATGATGTTTTGACAGTTCCTTGTGCTACACTCCTATATATTAACAATCAATTCCTTGTGGGATATTCATGTCAATAATTTGCTATTAAAGTAAATCCCTGCTGTGTTGATATTTACGAATTCGAAAAAACCTTTACAATGCATTTGCAAAGATCCGATCAATTGTGCGATGCCTGAATGTCCAACTCTTACATAAAAGGATTGTAAAGATTACATGTTATAAGCGAAAAAAAAAACTTCAAATTCAACAGCGCTCTGCAACTCAATCATTTTTTCCATACACTTTTGAAAACACCTCTCGTATAATAAAACTGATGCGTTTTATCAGCAGATTGTTGGCCTTTGGCTTGAACATACATGTATATTGAACATTTCTGGAAGAGTAATGCAAGAGAAATATATAGAATACCATTTTTGAGGGGTTTACTACGCATTTGTGGCTTTTTAATTTACTCAGGCTATAATAATAATGACTCAGGCTATAATCTAACATTCCTTATTTAAGCCTCGATATGCACGGGGCTTGAATATAAACGGTCTATTATGGTCACCTTTTAACCAGGGTAAATTTATACATGCCTTATAAAGATATAGAAAACATTTCACATAAATCCATTTCAATTCGATATAATTGAACACTAAATTGATTGATAGATTGGTGGATTGATTGATGTTTTACGTCACACTCAAGATTATTTCACTTATATGGGAGCGTTATGGAAACCAGGTGATTTGCTGGGCGGAAAGCCTCGATCTTCGTCTGTTACCTGAAAACACTTTAACATACAGCGGTCGAGTGAAATATCCACTCAATTTGATCTGAATGGGATTCGAACCCGCGTCGCATCGATGGAAGGTTCTGTGTTGGACTGAGGAACTATCACTATAACTGACTGAGCCATAGATGTCGCGAAAGGCGATATTTTTTATTTATTAAATAGTCCGTTTTCAGATCCCTTTACATGCCCCCTAAAATGAATGAGAATTTTTCTCGGATATCCGTATAGACGTTTAAGATGTTATTGTCATAGTTGGGGGAATGTGTTGTATCTGCAGCAGCCAGACAAATCGATTGTCTACAACATTTCACAACAGCACATCCCGTAGCAGCTGTGTGAGATTTTATCAATTAATAATTTGTCCTGAGGAGAGACAGTTTTTTGTCAAAGCAGATTTACCGAGAAATGTGAATTTATTGTCCATCTGTCGGATTCTTTGACGAAGAAGTCATTCTATTCTTGGATGATGTATTTTAGTTATAATAGTTAATACAATCCATTAAACAAATTAGTGTGTTTTATTATTCAATGGATCACTGGGGACCACAATACATACTCTAACAAAAAAAGAAACTCAACATCCAATTTTTGTTCTTCAAAATATAAATTTTCAACATCATTTTAATTTATCACATTAAAGTTCATAGCGCTCAGATGACGTTATTGCAACGTCAATATCTTTTGTGCCCACCATTAACCTGTAACACAGCACGGACCCGTTTCAGCATATACACAATCAATCGACGAATACGGTTTTGCGGAATTTTCCTCCATTCTTGTTCAAGAGCATGCTGCAGTTCTTGCAGAGTTTGAATGACGCTGAATGACTGTGCACGCGTCTATCCAAATCATCCCACAAATGTTCTATTGGGTTCAAATCTGGTGATTTGGAAGGCCAGGGTAGCAATGTTAAGTTCTGGTTGGCTAGGAATTCAACAGTAGCACGAGCTGTGTGCGGTCGAGCGTTGTCGTGCTGAAAAATTTCCCTACGGAGGTCCATTACGGGCAGCATACATGTATGTGGTGTCAAAACCTCATCTGTGTATCGAACGGCGTTACGGTTGCCGGGAATGTGCACCAGTTGAGTTTTTCAGGCACATGATATGGCATCTTGATTCATCGCTGACGACGTTCCAGGTAGCTGCGTCTAGTCTTAGCATATTGTAGCAGCTTCGTGAAACAATTTAACGACTGAATTCAATTGAACGGTTGTGTGTCTTTTATACGGAAAATTATCAGTTTGTCATTACCTATTGACCTTCAGCTTAAACTTTTTGACCAAATGGTCCTTCCAATATTGCTCTATGGTTGTGAGGTTTGGGGCACATGTAAACTTGATACTATTGAGACCTTTTACTTAAAATTCTGCAAAGAAATCATGGGTTTAAAAAAATCTACTCCAAGTTATATGGTTTATGGGGAGCTTGGTGTTTACCCAATCTTTGTTAAGATACATGTTAAGAGTGCTCTCCTTTTGGGCAAAATTGATGCAGAGCAAACCAAGCAAGCTTTCATCTATCATGTATAAATTTATATACGGTCTCAATGATATCAACAAATACCCATGGTTTAACTTTGCTAAGTCTGTTTGTACACTGTTGGACTTAAATATGTTTGGGATTCCCAAATTGTTGGAAGAAGAAATTCTTTGATAGAAATTGTAAGAACCACCCTACAAATGTTTTTCAGCGAAATAGCAGGGTCGGCAAAGGCAGGTTTCTACTCAATCATAAAAAACAATTTCCAGTTAGAGCCTTATCTCAAATTATTAGATCACAAAAGTCGTAAAATTCTTGCAAGATTCAGAACAACTAATCACAGACTCCCTGTAGAAACTGGCAGATGGTATAACATCCAGAAAAACGAACGAATTTGTACTGCTTGTAACTCATCCGATGTTTGTGATGAATATCACCTGATGTTCAAATGTAAAACTCTAAAGCTTCCAAGACATTCACTTTTGCCGCGATTTTGCTATGTAAGAGATAGTGCAGCTAAGTGTAGGGAACTGTTTCAGTGTACCGAATCTTTGATTCTCAAACACCTCACTAGATATATACAAAAATCTCTAGATATACTTGGTTCCTAACATTGTTTATGTATATTTCGATATGGTACTTGTAATTCATTGCTGTACAAGTCCGTCATGTTTAATGTTTAATGTATGATGTATGGTTACCTCCCGTGCCACCCAGTTTGACCTGGAGTGAATAAAATTGAATTGAATTATACCCATTTAACCCGCATAAAGATAAGACGTGATTCGCACGTGCAACTGCCCTACGCTTTTCCCTACGCCTTCATCGTGTAGCGTTACACAAAGGCTGACCCGAAAGTCACATCCAGTGAGCCAACATACTTTATATTTTCTATACTATTTCACATAACCTTTACTCTGACCCCCACCCCTCCGCTACGGCACACAAAACCACAGATTGAGCTGTGTAATCAAAGCGATGGATGTCTAGTATAAATTAAACGACACATATTCAAGTCGATTTTTTCTCACCTCCGCTGCAGATTCGAAACACTAACGTTTAAATAATTGATTGTTTGGTGTTTTACGCCGCACTCAATATTATTTCGTTTATATGGCGGCGTTGCCAGTTTTATTGTGAGAGGAAACCCACGACCTTCGGGTGGTCATTGGCAACCACCCCAACGCGTACAACTCTCTACCTACTGAGCCACGGAGGCCCTACAAACGTTTTAAAGGGAAACGTTTTTAATTTAAACGTTACAAGCTGTTTATCCTTTGGGTTCGATTGATTGATGTTCTTATTCAATCAGCAGAGAGTCATTGATTACTGGGAGAACCCTAGGATTAGAAAGCTGTCACTTTAAAATTCACCAATTATCAATCAATGAAAGTTTAGCATAAAATAATGTCCGTTAATACCCAGAAACGTTAAATCATAACGGGCATTTTACCTATTAGATTGTACATACTAAGGTAGGAAATACCTGAGACAGTCAATTATTGTGACAATCGTGGTTTCTTTCTCGGCTTAAATAAGACAGGAAAACGTACAAATGGGTGGTAATAATGACTAGCTTATGAATTGTGTCACGTACTAATGGACAAAAGACAGACCTTGTTTTATCTTACTAAATGTTTTTAAAAGTTTCAAGTCCTATATTTACAAGCACCTCAAAACTAAATTATCTAAATTATCCAGACTTCCTTCACTGGTCATTCAGCCAAACAACGGTTGCTTGGTTTTCATAAATAAACTATTCCTTTTTTTTGTTTTCTTACTAGTTCAACAGCGAATTCCTAAATGACGAAAAGTACTATTATTATACGCATATTAACTTGCATTGGTTGATTGATTGATGTTTTACGCCTCACTGAAGATTACTTATATGGTGGCGTTGCCAGATTTAATGAAGGGTGGGTGGGGGGTCATTTTCTAGAGGACAACCCCGACCTTCGCTAACTCTTCAACGTACGATCCAGTGAAAAATGTATAGAGATCTTCAATTTGATTTGGTCTGAGTGGGATTCGAACCAGCCTGTGTATAACTATAACTGACTGAGACGCGTCGAGGCATTGTAAAGCTGTCCTTAATTCTCAAACGATTTATGCCCGACGTAATTCTAACGTAAGGTTTATCTTCCAGTACATACCTACCTTCAACATTACGTTACGACCAGGGGAAAAGTTACGTCAAGCGTAAATTTGTTTGTTTGTTTGTTTATTTCACCCAATATGTACAGAAATGATAAGAAAGTTGCAAAAGGTAAGATGAACATAGGCGGGAATAAAGTCATATAGACTTGTTCTATCCCGGTTAATAAATAAATTTATATTGTGAACAACAGTACGGTTGAAAGTTTTACACTGGCATTTGTCTTAAGTCAAATTAGCATTAAAATTCTTTGGCAATTATAATTATAAATTAATTTATATACACGATAAAGAGGGTAGAAAAAAAAGTAAGTGATCAACTGATACAGTGCAACACACTACATTTGATTAAATTGAATTGAGTAGGTAGGTTTGTAATCTGGCTTTAAAAAGTGATTGGGAAGAGATAGATTTTAGTGATTGGGGCAGCCTGTTCCATTCCTGGGGACCAGAGTACTTAATAGAGTGACTGGACAGAGTTGAATGACACATTGGGCGATGGAGATTAAGAGAAACCGTTCTTGTTTGATGGGCATGAATACTTGAATTTTTCTTAAAGAAATTTTGTTGAAAATTTATGGGCAACTGGTAGTTATGATACATGAATTTATGACAAAAGAAAAGAATAGAGAATTGATTTAGCTTGGGCAGGTTGAGAATTTTATAGGTCCTGAATAATGGTTGAGTACTGTCGGTATAATATGAGAAGGTGATGACACGTAGTGCTTTCTTTTGAAGTATGTAAAGAGATTTAAGATGACTAGAGTATGTTCCACCCCACAAGACAGAAGCGTATGAGAGGAATGAATGTACCAAGGAATGATATAGAATGAATAAGGTTGGTCTATTGACAAAAGATCTGATGTGCTTAATGATACCTATATTACGGGAGACTTTTTTACATAAGTAGTTAATGTGCGAAGTCCAAGAAAGATTTCTATTCAGAAAGATGCCAAGAAATTTGTACTCGGTTACTTGTAATAAAGTATCGCCAAAGAGTTTAACTTGGGTTTGGAAAGGTTTGCTTTTGGAATAGGCAATATACATGCATTTAGTTTTACTAATATTTAAAGAAAGTCTATTTGCCGACAGCCAAGTGCTTACTTTGGCTAACTCGTTTGACATGATTTCAACAGCTTCCCTACTGGTATTCGAAGTGGAACATAAACTAGTGTCGTCTGCAAATAAAGTAAATTTTAGAGAATCAGATGCTGATTTTAAATCATTGATGTAGATTAAGAAGAGGATGGGGCCCAATATGGACCCCTGAGGCACACCACATTTTACTGTTTTTATGTTAGATTGGAACCCATTGTAGTTAACTGTCTGGGTGCGTTCTGCTAAGTAACTCATCAACCATCTATTAGCTGTTCCCCGAAACCCATAATGACTAAGTTTTTTTAGAAGAATGGAGTGGTTGACTGTGTCGAATGCTTTAGATAAGTCGATGAAGGTTAGGACACTGAAAGGTTCTTTTTCTTTCTGGGCAAGCAAATAGTCGTAGAGTGAAATAGCTGCGTGGGTAGTCGAGTGTCCAGAACGAAATCCATACTGATCAGGAGAAATAATATTGTGAGCGTCCAGGAAGGAAGTCACTTGAAGGGCAGATATTTTTTCTATTATTTTGCTTATACTTTTTAATATTGAGATAGGGCGATAATTTTCAATAATGTCCGGATCACCACTTTTAAATACAGGGATCACTTTTGCTAACTTTAAGGAATCTGGTACAAGGCCGAATGAAAAGGAGAGATTAATAATGTGAGCAAGAGGGGTAGAAATAAACTGTGAAACGGTTTTAAGGACTGACATAGGAATGCCGTCAATACCAGGTGCTGCTGATTTGAGTGATTGTATAGTAGAGTGGACGTCATTGGGGGTAACTGAAGAAAACGTAAATGAGGAAGTATTAGGATCGTTGAGATATTCTAGCGGAGATACAGTTGATGCTGGAATTTCAGATTCAAGCTGGGACGCAACTGTAGAAAAATAGGTACTAAAGCTGTTAGAGATGGAAGGATTATCAGTAATGTCTTGGTTATTTATTTGGAAAGTACGATTACTAACGCGATTTCGATTTCGACCGAGAATTTGATTTAGTACTTTCCAAGTTCCTTTGATGTTATTATGTTGGTCGTTAAACTTTTTATCAAAATATTCTTTTCTTGAGAGCCGTATGATCCTATTTAATTTATTACGAAACTTTCTATTATTACATTTATCTATGATTTTTCCCGACTTTAACTGTTTGCGGTAGAGACGATTTTTTTCATGGACAGATGTTAAAATACCAGGAGTTGTCCAGGGTTTTCGAAATTTATGCGATGTGTTTTTGGAGGTAATTATAGGGAATATTTCATCATATAAAGTGTTTATTTTAGTGGAAAAAAGCTCCAATGCATGCTCGGGATTTTGTGAGGACAAAACGTCCTCCCAAGATAATTTTTTTACTTGATCAATGAAGGCGTTTGTTTGTTCTGGGGTTTTCCTCCGGTATAGAAATGCGGGTTTAGATTTACTATAGCTACCAGATGAGAAGAGACTAAACACTGGAAAGTGGTCGGATATATCGGATAGTAAAACACCAGATAAAAAGTTAAACTCATGAATATTGGTAAAAACATTATCTATTAGTGTTGCAGAATGATTATTAACACGAGTGGGTTTTGTTATCTCTGGGAAAAGATAGTTTGATTTTAGAATATCAAGGAAATCCTTTGATGGTTGATGGGCATCAGCATTAAGAAGGTTGATATTAAAATCTCCCAATAAAATCAGTTTTTTGTTACTTGGAATCTTTTGAAGTAAGTCTGATAAAATTCCATTAAACGAATTTACGTTCTGTCCAGGTGGGCGATATATTAAACCAACCAAGATAGTATTACTTGAATATGAAATATCAACAAAAACTGACTCAAAACCAGCATCTTCATTAAAAACAGAAAGATCGTCCCTTAATTTGCAGGACTCAACGTCATTGTTAACAAAAAGTGAAACGCCACCCCCCCTTTTACTTGGACGAGATTTAGTAAAGAGTGTATACCCTGGTAGATCGTAAAGACATTCAGTGGATGGGCTTAACCAGCTTTCAGAAAACCCAAGTACAGAAAATTCATGTTGTAAATCAGATAAATAGGCAACTACTTCATCGAAATTCTTTCTTAGACTTCGCACATTGAGATGGAGGGCGGAGAATATATTGTTTGGTAGAGAATGAGTCTGAGTTCTGAAAGTATTTTCGGAAAAATATTCAGATTGATGAGAGTGAAGATTAGCCCAATGGGAAATTTCGAAGTCGTTGTCATCTGTATGAGATTTACTATGATCTATATCATGAAGCTCAACTGGATGAAAACACATTTTATTGAGAACACTGAGGTCAAATGAATTAGGGACGGGTTGATGACCAGTAGGTTCTGGTACTTGAGAGGAGTCATGGAAAGGGAGAACAGAGAAGGGGTTTGGTGATAACTGAACAGGCTGCTCAGGCGCTGGATCATCATCCATTTTGATATACATAATCACATATTCGATCGTGTGTGCACTGGATACAGGTGTCAACATTTTCAGATATAAATGGAAAATAAACAACATACTTTAGAATACAATTTGGTAACATTATATTAAAAATTAACATTACTATCAGGGAAAAGAAAAAAAAAGGTTTAGGGAGATGTTATGCTGGTGAAGAGAGACCAGGTGGGTTGGAGAACGCAGATAGAGAATTATGATAATTCCTGTCTAGAGTATTTGGACAGCCAATTGCCGTCCTACGTACTTCTATTTAATATTAACAGACTACAAGTTCAATAATTAATAGCATACATACTGCACATATATATATATATATATACACATATATACATACACACACATATACACCCACGCACACATACACATATATACACATATATCTAAATATATTTATGAACACAAAAACACACACATATATAAACAGTAACACACACACTCACACGCACAAACATAATTATAACACATATACATACACACACAATGGATAGATGAGTAAATAGATATATAAATATGAGGAAATGTAAATTTCTTTATTGACTAACCAAATAAAGCAATTTGGTTCAAGGAAGGGTGTACTAGTGGTGATTGTATTATAAAAGAATAAATTAGATAAATTGGTTGAATAGGTTTTTAGAATTTAATTAATAAACAAATACGGAAATGCGAGTTACATGTAGACGTTTGCCATATAGATGAATCCTGTTTATTGAACCATTGGTACAGAGCTTAGCTAATATATGTAATTAATAATAAAGCTATAAAATACAAATATACATGTATGTGGATAGTAATAAAGCATGTGATATTAATGCGTTCGAAAATTTTCAGAATTTACAAGTTGAAAAATTGGGAATTGAAAGTAAATTTGCAAATTAACTGAATATACTATATTACCAACAAGATAGCAAGGAAGTTATTTACAGGGGTAAATTATGTTGTAACATGTAGAATACTTTGGTTGATTTGGATATAGAAAGGCAAGGTTGGAGAGTTCGCAAATTGACTGAAATAATTTGGCTATTAAATATATACAATGCCACAACACTTTCTCAGCTATTTATTTTCAGATAACATAGTGATGCTATGTATCCGACATCGGCATTACTCGTAATTTGAGTACAGATATCTATTGTAGACTATAAATGATTAATAACATAAGAATGATAAACATGTAGATAGTGGAACATTAGCTTATCTTTGAGTGGTTAGGCTATTTCTATTAGGCATTTGGCGGTTTGGTGCATCGCCTGGTCTTTGGTGTATGGACACCTGGGATGAAACACGGGTCGGAAAGAACAATTTGTCAATATCTCTTACACTTTTAACAACAGATATTTTGCCATCCGGCAGTTTTACCAAAATTTTTCCATTCGTAGACCAGGCATCAAGGCCTTCACGGGAGAGTGCATTTGTTAATAGGGAATGGTTTTTGAAAGTCAAGTCTTCGCGAATAACAAGCTTCGTACCTTTTAGGGCTTTACGTTTACTGATGGCTTCAATTTTGTGCTTACGACGTACAAATTTGACAATTATAGCTCGCAAGTTTTCAGAGGGTTTCCCTACCCTATGAGCCATGTCAATATCGTGAGTATCTATACACATACCAAGTTTGTCATTCAATATATTCTTTATTTTCTCAGCGCATTGTTCCCATGATTCATTTTTATTGTCACCCTCAACCCCCCACACTCTGATACTAGCTTTTCGGGTGTACTGTTCAAGATCATCCTGTCGTGATATACTGGTCGATATCATTTCCTCAAGACCCTCTATCTGATCTGACATCTGAGCACAAGTATTTCTCAATTTTTCATTTTCATTTCGAACATCAAACAATTCACCTTCAATCACCTGAATTTTATTTTCCAACGAGCTGATAATTTTGTTTTTTGTTGATTCTAGTGCTTGTTCCATGTCAGTGCGAGTTACAATTGATTCTCTAAGTATCGTGAGCTCATCTTTTGTGACCATGGATGATTGTATTTTACCCAGGGCCGATATTATACTCTGCATATTGGATTCCCCGATCTTTTTGTCACCTTTACCAATATCTGTTTCAGTCTCCATATGTTTGTCACTATTATTTGCCAATGCTTTATTTGATCGTAGATTTGGCCTAGGCATAGATCACTTTAGAAATAAACAAAATCAAGTTGGTGTCAGGGTCAAAACAAGTGCAGTGATCAAATGATTGGGTGATTAAGGCACTACTCACAACAGTGGATGTTCATAAAATCATATACAGATTGACTGAAGGCGGACAATTAGAATCAAATAAGAATGTCAGGATTGACCATCTGGGGTTCTGGCGAGATTGAATTCGGAATGTTGAGTCCACGAAATGGCGTTGTTGTTGTAATCTTCAGCTTGATGTCACCTCTTCTCTCATCATGATCAAATCTTCCACGAATATCGTCTCCAACAAAGAATGACGGGTTCAAAACATCTCCCTAACCTTAATTAGCACTATAGACACATTAGAAGATCTAAGATTGCCTCAGATGAATCAGTTTAAAACCAACGAAATGACCAGCGAAAAAATGTGTAGCCTCACGGATCAAGGGAGAGAACTTAGTTGGACACAGTTGATGACAGAATATAAATTGATAAATTATAGATTTTTAAAAAATAAATTTGTGAATATAATTATAATGTTCGAATCCATGCCGATGAGTGTCTTCAACTGGAATAAAAGGCTAAACCAAAGTAAATGCAATTTGTGTCGGAAAATAACAACATGGACGCAAGTGTTTCGTCTTCGTCCCGGAAAAAAATGTATTTCTTTGTCGAATTTAATATTCAAAGTAAATGCAATTTGTGTCGGAAAAATAACAACATGGACGTAAGTGTTTCGTCTTCGTCCCGCAAAAAATATGTCTTTGTCGAATTTAATATCCGCTCTAGTAACGAGAAAGCAGGTGCATAGGGAGATCGGAATATATGCCGATGGTAAATTATCCGACACTTGAAACCCACTCCCTCGCTGTGTGTAAAACTGTCTGTCATAAACACCGACAACTGATCCAACATTAAACTCAAAGAAATACACCGTTAAATATTGTAGATCTACCTAACTTTTCGTCTACTTTAAACCTACCTACTGTATAATGATATGACCATTAAGTTGATTTCAACTGCCATGGGCCAAATAGGAAGTTAAATGCACTATATGTTCAGGTGGTATTGAAGAAGCCAATAACGGCGCATCAGAATAGCTTCATTTCACTCAACATATCGTAGACTATTATTCGGTAAGATCGTAATGATATAAACCCTCGTAGATCAGTCAATATGTTGCAAGGATAAACGTAAAGAAGCCAATCCTTGCGTGTGAAACTCCAATAATCGACGGATCAAAGTTCTGACTGAGGCAGCTATTCGCTATTAAGTCAGGAGGAATCGTGCATCTACGAGAAAATATGTTTGTGTGGAAGAGATCGTTTGTCAATATAAGAGGTATCCCTTTCATTAGCATACTTCCAAAACAAATCTTATTGAGACATCGAAAACTGTGAATTTTAATTACAATATGATAATGGTGTAAGATTTTTTGGTTTATTTTAATCGCAAAAATGTCATAAATTTCAAAACCCAATTTTTTGGGATACATTTTATAATCATCTCAGCTCGTCTAAAATGTATACAAAACAATTTGGTTTAAAGAGCATATTGACTTCCTTTTACTAATCTTTTAAATTAAATGGATCGAGCGAACTATAAACTCTCCGGTCATTTTTTTTAACATTAACTTTACAAAGATGTTTTTGTAAAACTATGATTAACGATGCTACATTAAAGTTGTTTTGGCATCTCCAACAGTTATTGAGATGCACTCCTTTAAGCTAATCATCCACTCCTTGTGGGATATCCATGTCATTGGGAATTAAAGTAAACTCTTGCTGTGTGGATATTTCCGGATTCAAAATGAATGTACTGAATTCAATAACATTTGCTCTGGAGAAATCAGTCGTTTTTCGTTACATTAAAACTGTGACCAAATTCACGACAGAGTTTTACGAGAACGGTCTTAACTACGGTTATGAGTTTTCATCAAATGACTTGCTTCTATAACTGCAAAATAGAAAAGGTGACACAACATACTTGAATAGATAGTGCAGTTCCCATAGGAAAGCACTTGTTGATTCGATCTCCCATTTGTTGTTTTAGCTTATTGGCGCGTCCATTCCTATGCACGATGTACGTCATACTATTGAGTAATTATTACCTTGAGCGATTAAGAAAACTGTTATGTTTGAACACAATATATTGAATCTCTCTGTGCAGGAGTATAATGTTAGTACGATTTAGATCTACTTAACCTCGTAAGATGTAAACACATGCAATACAATTGAGCTTACACCCGTATACGATGGAAAGATAGACAGAAAGGTCGATATTTGTTAGTCAGGTGTCACTTGAGCATTATACTGTCGTAAATACAATGTATATACACTTATGAAAATATAGGGGGCCCCCGTGGCTCAGTATATAGAGCGTTGGACGCTCAATCCGAACAGCCTTCCACCAATGGATCGCGGGTTCGAATCCCACTCAGTCCCAAAAAATTGAAAAATTGTCTGATTGGGTTCTCACTCGAACGACCTATGTGGCATGGTTGCCAGTTACCAACGAAAGGTCGTGGGTTTCCTCCGGGCATAGAGCCTGGCAACGCCGCCATATAAGTGAAATAATCTTGATCGCGGCGCAAAACACCAAACAATCAACACTCAATCAATCATAAAATATACAATTATACTAAATCTATGTGTATTTATAATATATCTAGTTACAGCCTGATATACCTTGTTGGTATTTTTTAGAAGGACCTAGAACATTGCCCATGTTGGGTTGATTAATACCCAAACCAATGAGATCGGTGAAAAAATCATTTCTTTGATAAGCTTACTTGATGCAATTAAACAAAAATGTTCTAAGGTTTCCTGATTATTACAGACATCACATAAGTCTGTGTCAGACAGATGGAATCTGAATAGGTAAGATTTTAGGGGAATATGACCAGATTGGAGTCTGCGGAACATTACCTCAGCTAGACGAGCTTTGGTGATGAAATTCCAGGATTAAAACGGTAATAAAACCTTCCTTTGTCAGAATCATTCCACTGTTTCTCAAAATATAACTTAGCCTTAAGTAAAATATCGGTAACGGTAAATGGAAATCTGATGGCTATGCTAGTATGTAAAATAGCTTGTTTGGCTGCGGTATCAGCAAGCTCATTTCCTCTTAGTCCTACATCAGCTGGTACCCATGTAAATGTGACGCTCACTCCTTTCTTAAATACAGTGGTATATAAATGTATAATTTCTAAAATAAGAGGACGATAGTTGCTATAGTTGAAGAAGCTCAGGGCACTTAAAGAGTCGGAGCAGATTACAGCAAAGTTTGGTTTGTAGTCTAACAAAAATTGGAGGCACATGAAAATTGCTACAAGCTCTGAACAAAAAACAGACACGTCATCAGTCAGTCGGAAGTTCCTACTGTACTTTAAATCTTGGATGACAAACGCTCCTCCGACTCTTCCACTTTCAGGGCACTTTGAGCCATCAGTGAAAATTTGTAAATAGATATTTATAATTTATAATAATTGCCGCACATTTATAGGGGTTGTCTTCAAAGTCCCAGTGCATATCCTAAGACCAGCACACTGCACAGAATCAAGTCTTTTCTTATTTGATAGTGATGTTAACGAGAAAGATTCCGAACAAAAGTCAAGCCTAGATCTAACTAGAGCTCTATATAAAAGTAATAAACAGGATTTATCAGCGCCCCGTGTTCTACCTGACACAGCTCTAATTACATTTAGTGCTTTTTGACATTTGACGACCATATCTACGTGTTTTGACCATGTTAAATATTTATCAAAAACGACCCAGAGGAATTTGAACTGATTGCATGTTTTAATGTTGGAATCATCTAAACATAGAGGTTTTTGTAACCGTACATGTCGTCTGGTAAACAATACAGCTTCGGACAAAGTAAAGGAAAATCTAAAGCCCCACAGTTTACTCCACCTAATGACGTCATTAACTGCTTGCTGGATATGCATTTGGACCAAATGAATATTTTTTCCACTGTACCATAATGCGGCATCATCTGCATATAGGGAGCAGTTTACCTTTGGATTGAGAACTAATGGCAAATCGTTTATTGCAATATTGAATAATGTGGATGAAATAACCGACCCCTGGGGCGTACCATTCGACTCTCAAACGACTAATCGTGACAAAGACGTGCCTATACGTACTTGTATTTTGCGATTGGATAGAAAGTCCCTAACCCATCTGAACATCCGGCCCCCAATACCAATATTTCTCATTTTGACTAGCAGCCCGCCTCTCCAAAGCATATCATAGGCTAGCATTGCAAGCATTACCATATACCGCAGGCGTAGAGCGACTTAGTATATAGGCAATGTAACCGCGACCGCCATCTTGTTTTTTCGAGTGACTTCCGGTAGGATCTGTCAGTGCGATCGCCGATGTCAGGGTCCGGTCAGTTTCAGGTAATTTTCTTTATATTCGGCTTTTAGCTGGGGCGATTGCATGTAATTTTTATTTTCCTCAGTGATTACTGAGTCTTTCTAAATCCTTATTTAAGCCTGACATTCTCTGAATTTCTTTCACGCTAGGGAATTCCCTTTTACAACTAATTCCGATGAAAGGTATTTCCCCACTTTAACATTAAAAAAACATATGATCCAAATTCCGCGTTTTGTTGAAATTTGGTAGGAATCTAGCCAATCATATGTAAAAATAGTGTGCAAAGTTTGACATTAATGCGCCAAGTAGAACTCTTAAAATATATGCTTAGTTGACAGCTCCTCCAAATACATACTGAATCCCATTGACAACTATTCATAAATCATAGTTTACTGAGGTTTCCCACCACAAGCTATCACCACAACTTTCACCGATTACCCCTTAGCATGTACGTAGTGGAATTTTTAGTCCGAATGGGGCTTTTCATATTGGATTCATGTTAATCGCTGTCATAAGTGGGATGGTTGCCAGTAACCACCAGAAGGTTAGGTCAAATCAGAACATTTAATTCACAAGTAAAAGTGTTTGTACAGAAAGGTTAGCTTATCAATTATTAAAGCTGGTCTAAACCAATTATCAAATGGATTGCATTGACGGTGTTGATAAAATTGAATAAAAAGTCATAAATGCAAATTGTCTATCATTATTTAGATAAAAATTTAACTCCTACTTATACTTTTAAATTGAATTACACTTTTCCTCTAAACAATTTCTTCTTATATTTAAAATTTATTGATTTTCTTTGAAAGAAAATCTGCGATATATACTGATTTTCTTAACGTTAACTTATCAATTCGTTTTAAAGCTGGTCTAAACCAATTATCTAATGTATTGCAATGAGGCCGTTGATAAAATTGAATAAAAGGTCATAAATACAAAGTTTCTAGTATTATTTAGTTAACAGTTTAACTCCTGCTTATACTTTTAACTTAAATTACACTTTTCTTACAAACAATGTCTTCTGATATTTAAACTTTATTGATGAAAATCTGTGGTATTCTTGCATTAAAGGATAAATGTGCAATTATTTTTCAGAAATAGGACAACCTCTACTAGAGTTTCAATTTACAAAATTTGGGGACTGGGGATGATATTCACCACATCGAAGTGTTTGTTAAATATTTCTACAAGAATGGCATGGTATTACCAGAGATCTACAAGAATAGAGTGGTGTGTGAGATTGTTTATCATTTTAAGTGTTTTATGATAAACATTTGGAGATAAAATATGGACATTTGAAATGTTCTGAAAAATTAAAAAAGACATCAAGCTGCAATCATCATCAGGGAAATTACTGAATTATGAAATATTTCTACAAGAATGGCATGGTGTTACCAAAGATCTACAAGAATATGATTGTGTGCCCATAATCAATGAGATTGTTTATCATTTTAAGTGTTATATGATAAATATTTGGAGAGAAAATATTGACATTTGAATTATGCTGAAAACTTAAAAAACATAAGCTGCAAAAAACAGTTTATTTTTTAATTTTGTAGTGCACTGTATATGTTACATAAGTACCCAGTACTATATTCACATTTCGTTTATTGTTTTAAATAAAACATTGTCTCCTTTTTTGTACATTCATCTGTGTACAGAAATACAAATATTTTGATCTTTCAAGCTTGTGTTTTAGCTATTTAACTTTGCGTTGTCCTCCAACTAAGACTACTTCTGACTTGCTCATGTTTAACCAGTCTATTATATTTCAAAATTTAAGCCCAGTAACAATTTTGGCCCTCTCTTATCCATCATTAGTGTTGGCGACCTGAAAAAAATTATGAAAAACATATAAAATATGTATATAAACCAAGCCTTATAACTGGACCTGTTTAAATTTGTCACAGGATAGTCATATGCAGACAATTATAGAATTTGTTGTTTTAATAGAAAATAGACCTGAGTAATTTTTCCAATTATGTAGTTTATTTTATATAGATATATTTTTTATGACCACTAAAACACGTGCTACCGTTACAGGCCAATCTTCTGGTAGAATTCCAAATGCCCTTGCCATATCATAAGTTTGGGGGAAAATATTAACCCATGACTGATTGATTGATTTGTCTTTCACACCACATAAAGGATTACTTAATTTGCACAGTGGCACAAATTGCTGGAGAGATAGAAATGCTCAACCTTCTGTTAGTTCCCTTCAACCTAGCTCCGGTATGTAGCGTTATTGACTATTGTGACGCCCGAAGGGCGGAACGCTACGGGAGGAAGCCATTATTAAATTTGCGAAAATTAACCATGATTCCACAGGCAATATGGCCGCCTGTTCGCGGGAAAATGTTCCAACCCACTTTCGATATCGATGGAATGCAACAACCCAAGCCTATAGTTCGACAAAAGGGGAATGGATACTAAGACAGAAAAGGCTGGTCATTCATTTTAAGGCATTTATTGCATCGGTAAACAATTTTTTCGTAGGAAAATTCAAAATAGAGGCCGATGCTCCAGTATCACCCGGCCTGTAACTAAGACAAAATGGCGTCCCTTCTACAAGGTCCGAACCGCTCCCAGCGGTTAGACCATTGTTTACTACAATTACCTTCAACCATCCCACTTATGACAGCTATTAACATAAATCCAATATTAAAAATCCCATTCCCATTAAGATTTTTGTAAATTTCCACTTCGAACATGCAAAGGGTTAATCAGAGAAAGTTGTGGCGATAGCTGGTAAAAGAAGAAAATAAAACCCCCAGTAAACTATTATTTATGAATAGTTGTCAATGGGATTCAGTATGTATTTGGAGGAGCTGTCAACTAAGCATATATTTTAAGAGTTCTACTTGGCGCATTAATGTCAAACTTTGCACACTATTTTTACATATGATTGGCTAGATTCCTACCAAATTTCAACAAAACGCGGAATTTGGATCATATGTTTTTTTAATGTCAAAGTGGGGAAATACCTTTCAGCGGAATTAGTTGTAAAAGGGAATTCCCTAGCGTGAAAGAAATTCAGAGAATGTCAGGCTTAAATGAGGATTTAGAAAGACTCAGTAATCACTGAGGAAAATAAAAATTACATGCAATCGCCCCAGCTAAAAGCCGAATATAAAGAAAATTACCTGAAACTGACCGGACCCTGACATCGGCGATCGCACTGACAGATCCTACCGGAAGTCACTCGAAAAAACAAGATCTTCGTCTGTTACCTGAAAACACTTTAACATACAGCGGTCGAGTGAAATATCCACTCAATTTGATCTGAATGGGATTCGAACCCGCGTCGCATCGATGGAAGGTCTGTGTTGGACTGAGGAACTATCACTATAACTGACTGAGCCATAGATGTCGCGAAAGGCGATATTTTTTATTTATTAAATAGTCCGTTTTCAGATCCTTTTACATGCCCCCTAAAAGGAATGAGAATTTTTCTCGGATATCCGTATAGACGTTTAAGATGTTATTGTCATAGTTGGGGGAATGTGTTGTATCTGCAGCAGCCAGACAAATCGATTGTCTACAACATTTCACAACAGCACATCCCGTAGCAGCTGTGTGAGATTTTATCAATTAGTAATTTGTCCTGAGGAGAGACAGTTTTTTGTCAAAGCAGATTTATCGAGAAATGTGAATTTATTGTCCATCTGTCGGATTCTTTGACGAAGAAGTCATTCTATTCTTGGATGATGTATTTTAGTTATAATAGTTAATACAATCCATTAAACAAATTAGTGTGTTTTATTATTCAATGGATCACTGGGGACCACAATACATACTCTAACAAAAAAAGAAACTCAACATCCAATTTTTGTTCTTCAAAATATAAATTTTCAACATCATTTTAATACAGAAATAAGCATCACATTACACTCAAATTTGGCAGACTGGTTGTTCAGACTTTAAAGTTCATTCCCATGTAAAAATTTATCACATTAAAGTTCATAGCGCTCAGATGACGTCATTGCAACGTCAATATATTTTGTGCCCACCATTAACCTGTAAAACAGCACGGACCCGTTTCAGCATATACACAATCAATCGACGAATACGGTTTTGCGGAATTTTCCTCCATTCTTGTTCAAGAGCATGCTGCAGTTCTTGCAGAGTTTGAATGACGCTGAATGACTGTGCACGCGTCTATCCAAATCATCCCACAAATGTTCTATTGGGTTCAAATCTGGTGATTTGGAAGGCCAGGGTAGCAATGTTAAGTTCTGGTTGGCAAGGAATTCAACAGTAGCACGAGCTGTGTGCGGTCGAGCGTTGTCGTGCTGAAAAATTTCCCTACGGAGGTCCATTACGGGCAGCATACATGTATGTGGTGTCAAAACCTCATCTGTGTATCGAACGGCGTTACGGTTGCCGGGAATGTGCACCAGTTGAGTTTTTCAGGCACATGATATGGCATCTTGATTCATCGCTGACGACCAATGACGACGTTCCGGGTAGCTGTGTCTAGTCTTGGCATATTGTAGCAGCTTCGTGAAACAATTTAACGGTTGTGTGTCTTTTATACGGAAAATTATCAGTTTGTCATTATCTATTGACCTTCAGCTTAAACTTTTTGACCAAATGGTCCTTCCAATATTGCTCTATGGTTGTGAGGTTTGGGGCACATGTAAACTTGATACTATTGAGACCTTTTACTTAAAATTCTGCAAAGAAATCATGGGTTTAAAAAAATCTACTCCAAGTTATATGGTTTATGGGGAGCTTGGTGTTTACCCAATCTTTGTTAAGATACATGTTAGAGTGCTCTCATTTTGGGCAAAATTGATGCAGAGTAAACCAAGCAAGCTTTCATCTATCATGTATAAATTTATATACGGTCTCAATGATATCAACAAATACCCATGGTTTAACTTTGCTAAGTCTGTTTGTACACTGTTGGACTTAAATATGTTTGGGATTCCCAAATTGTTGGAAGAAGAAATTCTTTGATAGAAATTGTAAGAACCACCCTGCAAGAACAGTACATACAAATGTTTTTCAGCGAAATAGCAGGGTCGGCAAAGGCAGGTTTCTACTCAATCATAAAAAAACAATTTCCAGTTAGAGCCTTATCTCAAATTATTAGATCACAAAAGTCGTAAAATTCTTGCAAGATTCAGAACAACTAATCACAGACTCCCTGTAGAAACTGGCAGATGGTATAACATCCAGAAAACGAACGAATTTGTACTGCTTGTAACTCATCCGATATTTGTGATGAATATCACCTGATGTTCAAATGTAAAACTCTAAAGCTTCCAAGACATTCACTTTTGCCGCGATTTTGCTATGTAAGAGATAGTGCAGCTAATTGTAGGGAACTTTTTCAGTGTACCGAATCTTTGATTCTCAAACACCTCACTAGATATATACAAAAATCTCTAGATATACTTGGTTCCTAACATTGTTTATGTATATTTCGATATGCTACTTGTAATTCATTGCTGTACGTCATGTTTTAATGTATGATGTATGGTTACCTCCCGTGCCACCCAGTTTGGCCTGGAGTGAATAAAATTGAATTGAATTATACCCATTTAACCCGCATAAAGATAAGACGTGATTCGCACGTGCAACTGCCCTACGCTTTTCCCTACGCCTTCCTCGTGTAGCGTTACACAAAGGCTGACCCGAAAGTCACAAACAAAACCTGGCTTATGTTAGCTTGAATTTCGATAGATTCCAGTGAGCCAACAGACTTTATATTTTCTATACTATTTCACATAACCTTTACTCTGACCCCCACCCCTCCGCTACGGCACACAAAACCACAGATTGAGCTGTGTAATCAAAGCGATGGATGTCTAGTATAAATTAAACGACACATATTCAAGTCGATTTTTTCTCACCTCCGCTGCAGATTCGAAACACTAACGTTTAAATAATTGATTGTTTGGTGTTTTACGCCGCACTCAAGATTATTTCGTTTATATGGCGGCGTTGCCAGTTTTATTGTGAGAGGAAACCCACGACCTTCGGGTGGTCATTGGCAACCACCCCAACGCGTACATCTCTCTACCTACTGAGCCACGGAGGCCCTACAAACGTTTTAAAGGGAAACGTTTTTAATTTAAACGTTATAAGCTGTTTATCCTTTGGGTTCGATTGATTGATGTTCTTATTCAATCAGCAGAGAGTCATTGATTACTGGGAGAACCCTAGGATTAGAAAGCTGTCACTTTAAAATTCACCAATTATCAATCAATGAAAGTTTAGCATAACATAATGCCTTTTAATACCCAGAAAAGTTAAACTAAATAGACATTTACATTTACCTATTAGATTGGACATACTAACGTAGGAAATACCCGAGACACTCAATTATTGTGACAATCGTGGTTTCTTTCTCGGCTTTAATAATACATGACAACATACAAATGGGTGGTAATAATGACTACGTTATGAATTGTGTCACGTACTAATTGACAAAAGACACACTTTTTTAGGTTACTTAATGTTTTTAAAAGTTTTAAGCCCTATATTTACAAGCACCTCAAAACTAGACTATTCTCTAGATTATCCAGACTTCGTTCACTGGTCATTCAACCAAACAACGGGTGCTTGGTTTTCATACATACACAATTTCTTTTTTTTTTGTTTTCTTACTAGTTCAACAGCGAATTCCTAAATGACGAAAAGTACTATTATTATACGCATATTAACTTGCATTGGTTGATTGATTGATGTTTTACGCCTCACTGAAGATTATTTTACTTATATGGCGGCGTTGCCAGATTTAATGAAGGGTGGGTGGGGGGTCATTTTCTAGAGGACAACCCCGACCTTCGCTAACTCTTCAACGTACGATCCAGTGAAAAATGTATAGAGATCTTCAATTTGATTTGGTCTGAGTGGGATTCGAACCAGCGCCGCATTGATGGGAGGCCTGTGTCTAACTATAACTGACTGAGACGCGTCGAGGCATTGTAAAGCTGTCCTTAATTCTCAACCGATTTATGCCCGACGTAATTCTAACGCAAGGTTTATCTTCCAGTACATACCTACCTTCAACATTACGTTACGACCAGGGGAAAAGTTACGTCAAGCGTAAATGGACACAGTTGATGACAGAATATAAATTGATAAATTATAGATTTTTTAAAAATAAATTTATGTGAATATAATTATAATGTTCGAATCCATGCCGATGAGCGTCTTCAACTGGAATAAAAAGCTAAACCAAAGTAAATGCAATTTGTGTCGGAAAAATAACAACATGGACGCAAGTGTTTCGTATTCGTCCCGGAAAAAAAATGTATTTCTTTGTCGAATTTAATATTCAAAGTAAATGCAATTTGTGTCGGAAAAATAACAACATGGACGTAAGTGTTTCGTCTTCGTCCCGCAAAAAATATGTCTTTGTCGAATTTAATATCCGCTCTAGTAACGAGAAAGCAGGTGCATAGGGAGATCGGAATATATGCCGATGGTAAATTATCCGACACTTGAAACCCACTCCCTCGCTGTGTGTAAAACTGTCTGTCATAAACAACTGATCCAACATTAAACTTACACTCAAAGAAATACACCGTTAAATATTGTAGATCTACCCAACTTTTCGTCTACTTTACACTTAACCTACCTACTGTATAATGATGTGACCATTAAGTTGATTTCAACTGCCATGGGCCAAATAGGAAGTTAAATGCACTGTGTTCAGGTGGTATTGAAGAAGCCAATAACGGCGCATCAGAATAGCCTCATTTCACTCAACATATCGTAGACTATTGTTCGGTAAGATCGTAATGATATAAACCCTCGTAGATCAGTCAATATGTTGCAAGGATAAACGTAAAGAAGCCAATCCTTGCGTGTGAAACTCCAATAATCGACGGATCAAAGTTCTGACTGAGGCAGCTATTCGCTATTAGGTCAGGAGGAATCGTGCATCTACGAGAAAATATGTTTGTGTAGGAGAGATCGTGTGTCAATATAAGAGGTATCCCTTTCATTAGCAAACTTCATCCAAAACAAATCTTATTGAGACATCAAAAACTGTGAATTTTAATTACAATATGATAATGGTGTAAGATTTTTTGGTTTATTTTAATCGTAAAAATAGTCATAAATTTCAAAACCCAATTTTTATGGATAAATTTTATAATCATCTCAGCTAGTCTTAAATTTATATAAAAACAATTTGGTTTAATGAGCTCGAATTGATTTCATTTTGTAATTTTTGAAATTAAACGGATTGAGCCAACTATAAATTCCGGGGTCATTTTTTAAATATTAACTTGACAAAGATGTTTTTGTAAAATAATGATTAATGATGTTTTGAAATCTCCAACGGTTATTGAAATACACTCCTTTTAGCTAACTATCCACTCCTTGTGGGATATCCATTTCAAGAATTGGCAATTAAAGTAAAGTCTTGCTGTGTGGATATTTTCGGTTTCAAAATAAATGTAATAAAAAAAACAACAAAAAAAACTTTACACTCCATTGGGAAAGATCGGATTACATGTAGTCATTTGATGCATAAGAAAAGTCCATAGATAATTGGATTTTGAAGGTTACATGTAAGAGAAAAAAACATGTATCTGAATTCAACAACGTTCGCTCTGGAGAAGTCAATCGTTGTTCTGTGCACTTTAAGATAATGAGTTATACATTTAGTAAATGCCCGATAGGTCAATTAGTATGACGATTTGCAGGTGAAAATATACCAGTTTGTCCTCCAAGATCAAAAGATCTTCTGCAATACACTCCTTAGCATAAACTATTAGGAGCCAACCATTGCGTGTGAATCTCCAATAATCGACGGATCAAAGTTTTGACTGAGGCAGCTATTCGCTATTTAGCCACGAAGGATCGTGTTACGAATAGACTATATATGTTTGTGTAGGAGTGATCGTTTGTCAATATAAAACGTCTCCGTTTCATTACCAACCTTCGTCCAAAACGAATCTTATTAGGACATCAAAGACTTGCTGTGAGGTTTAATTACAATACGTAAATGGCGCAAGAACCCATTAATTCACATATTTGTGTAATCGACGAAATTGTTGAGACGGTAAGCACTCGATTATGTCATAAATATCCTTTCCGTATGGGAATGAAATATACATCCAATAGAACGATTACCTTATGACGTCATTTTATATATTTCGAGGTATGGAAACGGTTGACAAACAAAATTTAACTGATCTGCAATCATGCGTTTGGCTACAATGATATTGAACGAATTTCCAGATAAAAGGGACAACCTTAAATTCGGAAATTTGGCATGCTATAAATCTGTTATTTGAGAACTTTTGTGGTACAGTGTATTTTACAAGAAAAACATTGAATGTTGATCTGGATATGTTGAACTGCTTGCCAACAGTGTATCTTTAAGAATCATTGCACTTAAGCCTAGCGCAGACGAGAGGCGCCGGCTGAGCTACAAGGCACGCGTGGCCAAGGGAGCAGCTACAAATTTCAGCGCAGACGATGAGCTCTCGGCTGAGGCCAGTTCCTTGTCACCCAAGTTCACTGACTTGCACAAGTGTCACTACCCTTGTTACGTTATATTCTATGTGGTCACATGATTGAATACGTACGCGCCATTGGACTATCCCTCCTCTCAGCTCAGCCGGCAGCTTACGTTGTGCGCACACGGTGAGATTCTTGCCACGAGAGGCAGAAAATATCAAACATGCTAAATACTTTCCTCACCGCCTCGAGAGGCGAAAATCTCACCAGAATTTACGCGCACACGGGGGAAACAGCTTAGCTCTCAGCCACGCGTAGCCGGCAGCTCAGCCGGCGCCTCTCGTGTGCGCTAAGCTAAATGCACAGTTTGTTTTTACCAATATACTCACAACAAGAACATATGAGAATTGTTTAGGTAATTTTGTTTATTCGTCAACTAATCATAAGTAGAAAACCTGTAAATAAAAACGTTATACATGTGGCTTAAATTTTCAAATTCAAAGTGTAAGTTAGCGGCTTTCTACTGGAGAATAGTTCCTGATCCCCAACGACATCGGTGTACCTAGAGCAATAGTCTCACATAGACTCAAAATTTCAAACCGTTAGTCGTGGGTTCGAATTCCATTCAGCCTAAAGTGAATCAAACAAAACAATGTGTAAGGATTGTTACAAGTGGAAGTTTCTGCTGGAATCAAGCTCGGTTTTCCGCCCCAAATGTGGCAATACCAACAAAGGGGTGAAATGATATTGAGCAGTGCAATAAATCAAAATAGCCTTATGTGGATAGATTTCAAAATCCAGCAGTTTTTTGTGGTGATAGTCAAAAAGCCAATCGAGTGTTTGTGTACGTGAGACGAAAAGTGTGCAAAAGAAGGATTGGTATTTAACCCTCAGAAATGTTTAAAATTATCTTTAAATGTGGTCCCATTAAAAAAAACTTTTTTCGTGGTAAGGCCTTAATTATTCCTCATTAATTTGAAAGCTGTTTATAATGATACCGAATGTTAATACGGAGAGACGATACGGCAATCAAGATATAGCAATAAACAACATGCTACGTCTCTCTTATGATATTGACCGTTGAATGTTCGTCCAGTTCATTGAAATAACAGTTTTGACCGAAGAAAGAAAATAAACAAAGCAATAACAGCTTTTAATACTTTCTGACTTAATCCTTAATCCAGTAAATTTCAATAACGTTTATTATATCCTTATCATTGATTAACTTTCATAGAATAGAGAATTTTTGGTTTATTTCAATCGTAAAAATACTCATAAATTTCAAAAAATCAAATTTTCATGGATACATTTTATAATTATCTCAACTCGTTTGAAATTTATATAAACAATTTGGTTTAATAAGTTGATAAGGTATATTTCTTTCCTTTTGCTAATTTTTGGAAGTAATTGATCGAGGAAACTATTAACTCCTGGTCATTTTTTTAAACATTAACTTCACAAGGGCGTTTTTGTAAGATAATGAACAATAATGTTACATTAATGATGTTTTGAAATCTCCAACGGTTATTGAGATACACTCCTTTAAGTTAACTATCCACTCCTTGTGGGATATCCATGTCAAGGATTGGCAATAAAAAGAAAACCCTTGCTGTGTTGATATTTCCGGATTCAAAACGAGTGTACAAAAAAACTTTACACTCCATTAGGAAAGATCGGATCAATTGTGTGATGCAAAAGAAAAGTCCATAGATAATTGGATTTTGAAGATTACATGTAAGAGAAAAAAAATATCTGAATTCAACAACGTTTGCTCTTGAGAAATCAATCGTTTTTTCTTTGCACTTCAGTTAATACCTTGTTTGTCGTTAACGAGATGAGTTTACATTAGAACTGTGGCCCGTTAAATATGTATGACAGAGTGATACAAGAAAAATGATAACTATGGTTATAAGTATACATTGAATAACTTGTTTCTCTAATTGAAAAAAGAAAATGTGGCACAGAAAATCTGTTTAATCTCAACATAGTTGAGCACAAAAAAAAAAGAAACCCAATAAATAGTCCACTTCCCATGTGTTGATGAGAACTTCCATTTGTCCGACCTTTCAAAAAAACAAACGACGAAAGAGAATGGAATCTCCTAAATTATATATATAACGTATTGTAGAAGCTGAATAATAGAACTTTTTTGCATCAAAACGAATAAATCATATTGAATAGAGACTTTAGTCTGTTTCGCTCCACTTTCCAACAATTGCTTAAAATTTGTGATCGGATTTGTCCAAACCTTCTTTCATAGTGACGCTATTGAGGTAATATTTTCCACACATACGTATTTTTGTTTATTGTGAAGAAAGACCAACCCTTTATCATTTGGTATGAACTTGGTCAATATAGAGATAGATACTTTCAGACACTGACGATATCAGCTATACAGTGGATTTGTTTAACATGGCTGTCAACAGGTGGTGTTACTCAGTGAACCAATCAACACAGATTTCTGTTTGTCTCGGAGGATGATGATGACGACTGGATTTAATACGGCAGGTGGAGTGAGGCAGTAAAACCGTCTCGTATCAGTCACATTGGTCATATACCAGGCGACATAATAAAACGGGGTCTCATTTCGTATACGAGATCCAAGCAAATGGGAATAAAAAGCAAATTGTTTATAAATATATTCTATGCCTAAGAGCTGAACTAGTGTGATAATTTGCATCAATGTCATGTCAAACAAAATAGAGCTGGTTCTATGTCTATTAATACATTATTCATAGTCCATATACAATTTAAATTACAAGAACAATACTTATGATTTTCCCCTAGTTAAAAGATTCACCGAAACGGTAGTTTTCTTTTATCTAATTGAGATGGCAGCTAGTTAGGGGAATAATAAGAAATGCGACACTTTAAGCAAAAACACTGAAGAACAGACGGTCTGGGCATGACGTCACGCAAACCCAGCCAAATCCAAACGACATTTCTCCACTTTTACCAGAGCAACAAAGTTATGTGACAATATGAATTAAAACGATTGCTTAAATGTGTCAACTTGTTCGATTCAAAATGGACATTTTAGACAACAGTTGATACACAAGGAATACAGGGAAGTCCTGTTGTCAATCTGCTGAAATCCACTAATTACACTGAGATAACTTCTAACGTAACGTTATAAAATTGTCACTTTAATACTCATCAATTATCAATAAATGGAAGCTGAACGTAGCGGAATGTCTGCTAATACCCAGAAACACTAAATCATAAGCGATATTTTCCTATTAGATTGTACATACCAACGTAGGGAATACCCGAGACAGTCAATTATTGTGACAATCGTGGTTTCTTTGACGGCTTTAATAATACAGGACAACATACAAATGGGTGGTAATAATGACTACGTAATAATTGACAAAAGACCCACTTAATTACTACAGCTTTATGGACGTCTAAGCCCTATATTTTGAAATACCTCAGAACTGGAAACATATCTCGATGCTCAACAGCCCATATTATGGGTTTTAATCCAGGCAATGGGTTCTTTTTTCATTGCTTTGCATGATGTAGATGACACCTATGTTGCTTTCTTTTTACAAATTAAATCAACGGTCAATTCGGAAAAAACGGCAACACATGTTTTCAGTATACTCATGTTAACTTACATCGGAGTCAATGTCATGAATGCTATGCTCAAGTTATGAGGTTATGAAGCCGACCTAACCTGAACCGCATAGTTTGGCACCGTGTTATTCTATATCCGACGAAGTTGAATTGCTGACATAATGTAAATGAACGAGCTATAGATTTTTAACATAAAAACGTCTTTATCGGGATCAGAAATAAAGCATTGATCTATCTAGTAAGCAAAATGACTGTGACTTGTCAAAGTGTCGACGAGGCAACATGATGGATGTGACAGTGTCGTCTTCGTCCCATAAATGTTGATAAATTTTCCTTGGATTTAATATCGTTTCTAGTAATGTCAAGCTGGCAGGTGCATAGAGAAAACGTGGATATATACAGAAGGTAAAATCTCGGATACTGAAAACCGACTCCCACGATGTAAATAAAACTGTCCGTCATAATGAACGACAACTGATCCAAACTCGAAAAAATACACTGTTCAATATTGTAGCTTTACCCAACTTTCTGCACGGGCTTCGCCTACTTTAAATTCTGCCCTCTGTATAATGATGGACCATTGAGGAAGTGCTTTTAACTAACAAATGCATTAAGTTATTAAACGTTCGCCAGTTTTTTTTTCTCAATTTTTGTTACTTTTCGAAAACTAAAAAATCAGATTTTCACTTACCCGCACAATATGGATTTTACACATTTCACACTTCATATACTGTTATATTCGCTACACAGTCTGTTTGTGGCCCAATACGGAAATACGGTTTATATAAGCGGTTTTACTCAACCTATATATTTCGTTATTGGGTCAATAACAGACTGTATAAAGAATTCCTTTTAGCAGACGCTTGTCTGGTTAATAGTTTTGTTCCAAGGTAAAGTGCTTACATCTATAGCATTGCAAGCATTACCATATACCGCAGGCGTAGAGCGACTTAGTATATAGGCAATGTAACCGCGACCGCCATCTTGTTTTTTCGAGTGACTTCCGGTAGGATCTGTCAGTGCGATCGCCGATGTCAGGGTCCGGTCAGTTTCAGCTAATTTTCTTTATATTCGGCTTTTAGCTGGGGCGATTGCATGTAATTTTTATTTTCCTCAGTGATTACTGAGTCTTTCTAAATCCTCATTTAAGCCTGACATTCTCTGAATTTCTTTCACGCTAGGGAATTCCCTTTTACAACTAATTACGCTGAAAGGTATTTCCCCACTTTGACATTAAAAAAACATATGATCCAAATTCCGCGTTTTGTTGAAATTTGGTAGGAATCTAGCCAATCATATGTAAAAATAGTGTGCAAAGTTTGACATTAATGCGCCAAGTAGAACTCTTAAAATATATGCTTAGTTGACAGCTCCTCCAAATACATACTGAATCCCATTGACAACTATTCATAAATCATAGTTTACTGGGGGGTTTATTTTCTTCTTTTACCAGCTATCGCCACAACTTTCTCTGATTAACCCTTTGCATGTTCGAAGTGGAAATTTACAAAAATATTAATGGGAATGGGATTTTTAATATTGGATTCATGTTAATAGCTGTCATAAGTGGGATGGTTGACAGGGACTAACAGAAGGTTGAGCGTTTCTATCTCTCCAGCAATTTGTGCCACTGTGCAAATTGAGTAATCCTTTATGTGGTATAAAACTTTAAGACAAATCAATCTATCAGTCATGGGTTAATATTTTCCCCCAAACTTATGATATGGCAAGGGCATTTGGAATTCTACCAGAAGATTGGCCTGTAACCGTGCCATGTGTTTTAGTGTTCTTAAAAAATATATCTATATAAAATAAACTACATAATTGGAAAAATTACTCAGGTCTATTTTCTATTAAAACAACAAATTATATAATTGTCTGCATATGACTATCCTGTGACAAATTTAAACAGGTCCAGTTATAAAGCTTGGTTTCTATACATATTTTATATATTTTTCATATTTTTTTTCAGGTCGCCAACACTAATGATGGATAAGAGAGGGCCAAAATTGTTACTGGGCTTAAATTTTGAAATATAATAGACTGGTTAAATAGGAGCAAGTCAGAAGTAGTCTTAGTTGGAGGACAACGCAAAGTTAAATAGCTAAAACACAAGTTTAAAAGATCAAAATATTTGTATTTCTGTACACAGATGAATGTACAAAAAAGGAGACAATGTTTTATTAAAACAATAAACGAAATGTAAATATAGTACTGGGTACTTATGTAACATATACAGTGCACTACAAAATTAAAAAATAAACTGTATTTTTTTCTATTTTCTTTGTGTCTAAAACATGACTGTAATTATGAGATTTTAAATATTTCAATTTTTAGTTCTTCGTGCACCAACCAAAGGTTATTTCATCCCTATCGTTGTTGCGATAAGACTGAAATAATGTTAAATCTTCTCTCACTCACTCATCCATATCCTTCCATTGGAATGCATAATGATCAAAATTCACTCACACGTTTATTAGAATTAGATTGTTTATGATGTATCATTGGCAGGTGTGTGTGGGTCAGGCCTGTTATTTGCAAGTGCGGTGGGGGAGGGGGGGGGGGGGGGGTCAAAAAGTATCATTTAAGAGATTCAAATTTTCCTGTGTTCTCGTTTACTAATTCAGTAATTTCCCTGATGATGATTGCAGCTTATGTTTTTTAAGTTTTCAGCATAATTCAAATGTCAATATTTTCTCTCCAAATATTTATCATAAAACACTTATTAAATATGATAAACAATCTCATTGATTATGGGCACACAATCATATTCTTGTAGATCTTTGGTAACACCATGCCATTCTTGTAGAAATATTTCATAATTCAGTAATTTCCCTGATGATGATTGCAGCTTGATGTCTTTTTTAATTTTTCAGAACATTTCAAATGTCCATATTTTATCTCCAAATATTTATCATAAAACACTTAAAATGATAAACAATCTCATTGATTATGGGCACACAATCATATTCTTGTAGATCTTTGGTAACACCATGCCATTCTTGTAGAAATATTTCATAATTCAGTAATTTCCCTGATGATGATTGCAGCTTGATGTCTTTTTTAATTTTTCAGAACATTTCAAATGTCCATATTTTATCTCCAAATATTTATCATAAAACACTTAAAATGATAAACAATCTCATTGATTTGGCCACACCACTCTATTCTTGTAGATCTCTGGTAATACCATGCCATTCTTGTAGAAAAATTTAACAAACACTTTGATGTGGTGAATATTATCCCCAGTCCCCAAATTTTGTAAATTGAAACTCTAGTAGAGGTTGTCCTATTTCTGAAAAATAATTGCACATTTATCCTTTAATGCTTAAGAATACCACAGATTTCCATTTCCATCAATAAAGTTTAAATATCAGAAGACATTGTTTGTAAGAAAAGTGTAATTTAAGTTAAAAGTATAAGCAGGAGTTAAACTGTTAACTAAATAATACTAGAAACTTTGTATTTATGACCTTTTATTCAATTTTATCAACGGCCTCATTGCAATACATTAGATAATTGGTTTAGACCAGCTTTAAAACGAATTGATAAGTTAACGTTAAGAAAATCAGTATATATCGCAGATTTTCTTTCAAAGAAAATCAATAAATTTTAAATATAAGAAGAAATTGTTTAGAGGAAAAGTGTAATTCAATTTAAAAGTATAAGTAGGAGTTAAATTTTTATCTAAATAATGATAGACAATTTGCATTTATGACTTTTTATTCAATTTTATCAACACCGTCAATGCAATCCATTAGATAATTGGTTTAGACCAGCTTTAATAATTGATAAGCTAACCTTTCTGTACAAACACTTTTACTTGTGAATTAAATGTTCTGATTTAACCTAACCTTCTTTTGGTTACTAGCAACCAAATATGACAGCGATTAACATGAATCCAATATGAAAAGCCCCATTCGGACTAAAAATTCCACTACGTACATGCTAAGGGGTAATCGGTGAAAGTTTTGGTGATAGCTTGTGGTGGGAAACCTCAGTAAACTATGATTTATGAATAGTTGTCAATGGGATTCAGTATGTATTTGGAGGAGCTGTCAACTAAGCATATATTTTAAGAGTTCTACTTGGCGCATTAATATCAAACTTTGCACACTATTTTTGCATATGATTGGCTAGATTCCTACCAAATTTCAACAAAACGCGGAATTTGGATCATATGTTTTTTTAATGTCAAAGTGGGGAAATACCTTTCAGCGTAATTAGTTGTAAAAGGGAATTCCCTAGCGTGAAAGAAATTCAGAGAATGTCAGGCTTAAATGAGGATTTAGAAAGACTCAGTAATCACTGGGGAAAATAAAAATTACATGCAATCGCCCCAGCTAAAAGCCAAATATAAAGAAAATTAGCTGAAACTGACCGGACCCTGACATCGGCGATCGCACTGACAGATCCTACCGGAAGTCACTCGAAAAAACAAGATGGCGGTCGCGGTTACATTGCCTATATACTAAGTCGCTCTACGCCTGCGGTATATGGTAATGCTTGCAATGCTACTTACATCTACAGCTCACTCAATACGGGCGATACCCATAGTTCTACTCAGTTCTGGCTACAACATTAAAGCAGTTAACCTAGCTTTGGCAGATCTTGGAGTGATAAGTTGACTTGACCTGGTGAAGGTTTCTTTAGCGCCCAAAACTATGGCCATGCACATCGATATGTTCTGTTTGTATTGTAATTATGTTGACTCAATTTAGCAGCTCAGTAGGTAGAGCGTTGGACGCTCAATCCGAACAGCCTTCCACCAATGGGTCGCGGGTTCAAATCCCACTCAGCCCAAAAAATTGGAAAATTTTCTGACTGGGTTTTCACTCGAACGACCTACGTGGGATGGTTGCCAGTTACCAACGGAAGGTCGTGGGTTTCCTCCGGGCATAGAGCCTGGTTTCCTCCCACAATAAAACTGGCAACGCCGCCATATAAGTGAAATAATCTTGAGCGCGGCGTAAAACACCAAACAATCAATCAATCAATTTAGCAGACGACATTTTGTTTAGTGGTGTCGCAACGTGTATTTAGGGGAAAGTAACTCTAGGTAACCTGATAGGAAGTCGTCTGCCTGATACAGAAAAATATCACGCAACCACGTGATCGATGACGTTTAATCAAATGCAAGTATTTTGTCTGATGCGGGATAATTGTCTATATCATCAAAAATTTTACATTCACCAGACGGCAGAATACATTGTCCACAATCTTGCGTTTGTAGCCGTTCTTTTCGCCATGTGATGTTGTTAGGGCATGGCATATATGTTGTCGGGAAGATAATACAGCAAAAGCAAACTAAATGAATTACAAATGATGGCTTGAAAATGTCATGGCTAAAGGGTGAAAAAAAGTGTAGTGTGTATATCGCATAATTTAGTGTTACTTAACCAAGCATTTTATTAAAGCCGTGATTTCAGATTGACTAACAACAGAAGAAACAAAAACAAGAAGCTGTATGTGGAAATTATGTTGAATCCATATAAACGCCATTTCTTATATTGATCGAAAATGTTTGCACCAGAAGCCCCTAAAACCACAGACAGTGTACCTTTACAGAGATATTGGACGATCTCTTTTATATGATGTCAAGCATCATTGTGTCCCTTTTGTTAACAGACCTTTTCAGGCGATATTGTTTATTTAGGCAAGATATTAAATTGCTATGGACTTTTGTATTGCAATTTACCTTTGAGTAAGTGATGTCTGTAACATCACTATTGCATGGTGAATACATGTAGAAACAATAACAATAACATGGGTTCACTCCATGACATCGGTTTACTCAAGAATACGACAAATCCTAATATTCGAACCATTTACATACACGTAAAGTAGTACAAGCTTCCGAAATGATGTGTTCGTTGAAATGAAAATAACAAATTAGTAGTCTAACAAAGCTGTTTATCATTCGAATGTATGTTTATGTAGAGTTTGTCATTAATTTGTCATTAATTAATTTTTTTCTTGAGTTTTGAATTGTTTTATTATTTTCGAACACCTCATCAGCCCGTAAAGGCTTTAAGGAAACTTCTGATTACAACGTTAACAAGTTGTGTAGTTTTTTGATAACCTTCAACCCTCTCTTTTCCTGGACAATCCGAATTTATGAAAACCAGTGCCACTTTATCTGATACCAATAAAATTTGTTTTAACGAAAGTCAACATATATAATTTCATTCATTTTGAATATATACGTAACTTGTAGGCGATTGACGAACTGTTTATTACCTAGCTTCGACGAACGGGGCCCCAGTGGCTTAGTCAGTTACACGGATAGTTCCTCAGTCCAACACAGGCGTCGATGCAGGGTGGGAGGGATTTAATCCCACTCAAATAACATTTTTTGCGGCATCTGAAAGAATTACCAGGTTCTCGCCGAAGGTCGAAGTTTACTCCAGGCAAAAAGCTTACTTTTCTCCTGAATAAGCCTAGCGATGCCGCCATATAGTGAAATAATCTTGATATCACTTGTATGCCGAGTATCAGATAACCACCAAGGGATAGAAAGTAAAAAATATGTAACATATCCGATAATTGTCTGCACATATCAGAATTTAAAACTGATGTTAGGATAACGCGGTGGGATTTCAACTAATGCATCACAGTGGCACTATGGCGTGTGTCTACATGATTTCCGTGAGATTTTCATTGTCAGTTTTAATACCCAGCATGTGTCTCGACAAGTCATCATTGCAACACTGGTTATATACTGGTTGATCTACAACTTTGGTAGAGAACAACATAAATTAAAACGACGTGAACAAACAAAAGAAAAATGGATATTAGAAACAACGATGGGTTAAATGTAATATGCAAGACGATTAATCTCCCCTGTTTTCAAAAACTGTCCAGCCTTTTTCTACTTGTCCGTTAGTACACAGATAAATAGCAAAATTTGTATTGAATATCACAATAATGTAGACCTACTAAAAAACTACGTTACCTATTCCTCCCTGTTTATGCTGAAATTTCAATATTGTTACTTGAGCGCAAAAAGTAACGCACATGGAACAAGTACTACTTGAACTGTTCTTGAAATGCAAAAATAGACAAATACAAAATCTATAACCACGGGTTATGTACAAAGATTGATAAACTACAATGTTGATGACATAGTTAAGCGATACCCAAAGAGAAGCTAAACGATATAGATCCTACTATATTAATCATGTGAGAAAATAATCTCAATCTCGTTAAGGCTTTCCCTTTCCATTTTCAAATATACCAACGTAAGAGCCATCCTTGATAACCTCAAATAAGTTGAAATAATGCATGCCGGTTTCACGCTACACACGGTTCAACATGTAATCCCCTTCCTAGATCTAGCCTAACCGTGGAAGAGCTGCCAGGTACTCGCCGTAAGTCTGGGTTTCCCCCCGGCAAGGAGCCCGGTTTTTCTCCTCCGCTAAACCTGACAACGCTGTCATATACGTGAATTGAGGAGTACTTGCCAAATCTTCCACACAGAGAGCGATCAAGTGACGACATCCAATGCATCATGTTGCCTGTAGATGTATTTGTAAGGTTGGTTAATTGATTGATGTTTTACGCTGCAATTTAGCTTATTATATAGGGCGATTCTTCGGCGAGTACCTGCCAATTCTTCCACAGAGAGCTATCAAGTGACGCCTTAATTGATGTCGTACGCTGCACTCTAGCTTATTATATAGGGCGATTCTTCGGCGAGTACCTGCCAATTCTTCCACAGAGAGCTATCAAGTGACGCCTTAATTGATGTCGTACGCTGCACTCTAGCTTATTATATAGGGTGATTCTTCGGCGAGTACCTGCCAAATCTTCCACAGAGAGCGGACAATGAAACATGTTACCTGTATATGTATAAGGTTTATTGTTCGGTTGATGTTTTACGCTGCACTTGAGGTTATTATAAAAGGTGGGTTCTTCGATGAGTACTTTGCAATTCTTCCACAGAGAGGGCAGTCAAGTGACGACCTTCAATGCATCATGTTACCTGTAGATGAATTTATATAATTGGTTGAATGTTTGATGTTTTACGCTGCACTTGGGATTATTATAAAGGGGGATTTTAGATGATTACCCAGCAATTCTTCCATAGATGTCGATCAAGTGAAAAACTCCGCTCAGAAGCATTTGATAGGTAAGATCAAAATGAAATAACTACAGCTGTACCAGTTGTCCCAGGAGATCAATAGATCTGCTGCAATACAATCTCTAGTACAAACGTTTAGAAGTCAACAATTGCGTGTGGCGAAACTCCAATACTCCACAGATCAAGGTACTGTTTGAGACAGTTATTGACGATTTAGACACGAATAGACGATATGTTTGTGTAGGAGAGATCGTTTGTAAATATAAGATGTCTCCGTTTCATTAGCAACCTTCATCCAAAACAAATCCTATTAAGACATCAAAAACTAGTTGTTAGTTTTAATTACAATAAGTAAATGGCGTAAGAACCCACTAACGATCATATTTGTGTAATTGATTGATAATGTTGTGGCGGCAGAAACTCGATTAGGTCGAAAACATCCCTTTCGTGTGTGAATTAAATGTACATCCAATAGACCGATTGCCTTATGCCGCCATTAGGAGTACATATCGAAGAATAATAAACATGGTTGACAAAAACATTGTGTAGTTATGATTGACGCCGCAAGTGTATTTCACTTATATGACGGCGTTGCCAGGTTTAGTGGGGGATAAAACCGGGCTCATTGCCTGGAAGAAATCCCTGACCTTCGGCGCGTACATAGCAACTCTTTCACACAGTGCGACCTAGTGAAAATCCAACCAGAAACCCACTCGGAGTGTGATTCGAACCCGCGTCGCATCAACCAATAGATCACACTTTCCACCCATCCAACAACATCTAAATTTCGGAATTGGACTCTACAGACCATAGAACGTCAGGATGTCTTGCTGGGTCAGCATACATGACCAACGTAGAGCCACAATGCTCCAACTCGAGGGTCCATTGGTTTGAAACCTACTTAAACGGATACACAATGTGAATACGGAGGACATTAAAGCGATCAAGACATAAATATAAACATTATGATAGGTGTATCTTATTGGGTTGCATTTGGCCGATGAATGCCTGTCCATCTCAACGAGATAACAGTTTTGACGGAAAAAACAAAAACAGCAACTCAGCTGTAAATACTTGATGTCGTATTTCTGTTGCACATTGAAACAGCGTTTACAGGCCTTGTCTTTGACGAGTATTCCTATGATATTAAAAAAGTCTGGTTTATTTGCAATTGGTTTAAAAGCCATAAATGGCAAAATCCAATTTTCATAGATAAAGTTTATAATCATGTCAGCGCTTCTTCAATTTATATAAAAACAAATTGATTTAATGAGCTCGGATTGATGAAGAAAATTCATTTTTCTTTTGCAAATGTTTGTATGGAAGGAGATGAATTGAGTCAAATATTAACTCCCCGATCATTTTTTAAACATTAAATTTACAGGGACGTTTTTATACAATAGGTAAAACATTAATGGCGTTTCGAAAGTTCCTTGAGCTACACTCCTTTAAATTAACGATCCATTCCTTGTGGGATATTCGTGTCAAGAATTTGCTATTGAAGTAAATCCCTGCTGTGTTGATATTTACGAATTTGAAATGGATGGTAAAAAAACTTTTCCAATGTATTTGCAAAGATTCGATCAATTGTGTGATGCTTGAATGTCCAACTTTTACATAAACGAATTGTAAAGATCACATGTTATAAGCGAAAAAAATTTTCAAATTCAACAGCGCTCTGCAACTCAATCATTTTTTTCCATACACTTAAGAAAACACCTCTCGTATGATATAACTGATAAGTTTTATCAGCAGAATGTTCTCACGTGGCTTTAACATATATTGAACATTCCCGAGTAATGCAAGAGAAATATACAGATTACCATTTTCTGGTTTTCAACGCATTTATGGCTATCTAATCTAATGACTTAGGCTCTAATCTAACATTCTTTATTTAAGGCTCTAGATGCACGGGGCTTGAATTTCAACGGTCTATTATGGTCACCTTTTAACCAAGGTACATTTCTGCATGCCTTAAGCTATAGAAAACGTGTATCATAAATCCATTTCAATTAGACATAACCAATCAATCAATTTAATGTTAAATTGATAGCTTGATGTGTTACGTCACACTCATGATTATTTGACTTATATGGGAGCGTTATGGAAACCGGGTTATTTGCTCGGAGGAAACCCTCGACTTTCGGTTGGTACCTGGCAACACTTTAACATACGGCAATCGAATGAAGTATCCAATCAATTTGATCTGAATGGGATTCGAATCCGCGCCGCATTGATGGAAGGTCTGTGTCGGACTGAGGAACTGTCACTCTAACTGACTGAGCCATAGATGCCCCCTAAAATGAATGAGAATTTTTCTCGGTTATCCGTATGGACATTTCAGATGTTATTGTCATAGTTGGGGGAATGTGTTGTATCTGCAGCAGCCAGGCAAATCGTGTGTCTACAGCATTTCACAACAGCACATTCCGTAGCAGCTGTGTTACGGAATGTGCTGGTAGACACTTCACAACAGCACATTCCGTAGCAGCTGTGTGAGATTTTATCCATTAATAATTTGTCCTGAGGAGAGACAGTTTTTGTCAAAGCAGATTTACCGATGAATGTGAAATGATTGTCCATCTGTAAGATTCTTTGACGAAGAAGTCATTCTATTCTTGGATGATGTATTTAAGTGTTAATAGTTATAAAATCTATTAAACAAATTGGTGTGTTTTATTATTAAGTCGATCACTGGGGACCACGGTGTATATGAATAGCAAATTATTATTTTTATAGATTGTTATGGAGACAAATAGAACCTCGCTTACTTTAGCAGGAATTTCGACAGTTTGCAATGAGCCAGCCATTTGAGCCAACAGACGTTATACCTTTAATATCAGTTCACATAACCTATACTCAGACGCCCCCCCCCCCCCTCAACGGCATTCAAAACCTCAGATTGAGCTGTGTAATAAAAACGATGACAGTCTAAAAAATGTTTGAAACTCTCTTTAAACGTGGGTTCCATACTAATGATAAAAAACTAAGACATCACCACGTAGTAAGTTGTTTTGAACAACACGAGCTTTCGACACCTACACCGGTGTCTTCGTCAAGTGAAACAATGTCAATGTGTCTTAATTTGTTATCATTAGGATGGAAGTCTAGTTTGAATAAAACCAGACATACTCAATTCGATTTTTTCTCACCTCCGCTGCAGATTCGAAAACACAAACTTTTGGAAAGAGACCTTGTTTTATCTTACTAAATGTTTTGAAAAGTTTCAAGCCCTATATTTACAAGCACCTCAAAACTAGACTATTCTCTAGATTATCCAGACTTCGTTCACTGGTCATTCAGCCAAACAACGGTTGCTTGGTTTTCATAAATAAACTATTCCTTTTTTTGTTTTCTTACTAGTTCAACAGCGAATTCCTAAACGACGAAAAGTATTGCATTGGTTGATTGATTGATGTTTTACGCCTCACTGAAGATTATTTTACTTATATGGCGGCGTTGCCAGATTTAATGAAGGGTGGGTGGGGGGTCATTTTCTAGAGGACAACCCGACCTTCGCTAACTCTTCAACATACGATCCAGTGAAAATGTATAGAAATCTGTCAATTTGATTTGGTCTGTGTCTAACTATAACTGACTGAGACGCGTCGAGGCATTGTAAAGCTGACCTTAATTCTCAAACGATTTATGCCCGACGTAATTCTAACGCAAGGTTTATCTTCCAGTACATACCTACCTTCAACATTACGTCACAACCAGGGGAAAAGTTACGTCAAGCGTAAATGGACACAGTTGATGACAGAATATAAATTGATAAATTATAGATTTTTTAAAAATAAATTTGTGAATATAATTATAATGTTCGAATCCATGCCGATGAGTGTCTTCAACTGGAATAAAAGGCTAAACCAAAGTAAATGCAATTTGTGTCGGAAAAATAACAACATGGACGCAAGTGTTTCGTCTTCGTCCCGGAAAAAAATGTATTTCTTTGTCGAATTTAATATTCAAAGTAAATGCAATTTGTGTCGGAAAAATAACAACATGGACGTAAGTGTTTCGTCTTCGTCCCGCAAAAAATATGTCTTTGTCGAATTTAATATCCGCTCTAATAACGAGAAAGCAGGTGCATAGGGAGATCGGAATATATGCCGATGGTAAATTATCCGACACTTGAAACCCACTCCCTCGCTGTGTGTAAAACTGTCTGTCATAAACAACTGATCCAACATTAAACTTACACTCAAAGAAATACACCGTTAAATATTGTAGATCTACTTTTCATCTACTTTAAACTTAACCTACCTACTGTATAATGATGTGACCATTAAGTTGATTTCAACTGCCATGGGCCAAATAGGAAGTTAAATGCACTATGTGTTCAGGTGGTATTGAAGAAGCCAATAACGGCGCATCAGAATAGCCTCATTTCACTCAACATATCGTAGACTATTGTTCGGTAAGATCGTAATTATATAATATAAACCCTCGTAGATCGGTCAATATGTTGCAAGGATAAACGTTAGGAAGCCAATCCTTGCGTGTGAAACTCCAATAATCGACGGATTAAAGTTCTGACTGAGGCAGCTATTCGCTATTAAGTCAGGAGGAATCGTGCATCTACGAGAAAATATGTTTGTGTGGGAGAGATCGTTTGTCAATATAAGAGGTATCCCTTTCATTAGCAACCTTCCAAAACAAATCTTATTGAGACATCAAAAACTGTGAATTTTAATTACAATATGATAATGGTGTAAGATTTTTTGGTTTATTTTAATCGTAAAAATAGTCATAAATTTCAAAACCCAATTTTTATGGATAAATTTTATAATCATCTCAGCTAGTCTTAAATTTATATAAAAACAATTTGGTTTAATGAGCTCGAATTTATTTCATTTTGTAATTTTTGAAATTAAATGGATTGAGCGAACTATAAACTCCTGGGTCATTTTTTAAACATTAACTTGACAAAGATGTTTTTGTAAAATAATGATTAATGATGTTTTGAAATCTCCAACGGTTATTGAAATACACTCCTTTAAGCTAACTATCCACTCCTTGTGGGATATCCATGTCAAGAATTGGCAATTAAAGTAAACTATTGCTGTGTAGATATTTCCGGTTTCAAAATAAATGTTACTGCATTGCGAAAGATCGGATTACATGTAGTCGTTTGCTGCATAAGAAAAGTCCATAGATAATGGGATTTTGAAGATTACATGTAAGAGAGAAAAAAAAAACATGTATCTGAATTCAACAACGTTGGCTCTGGAGAAGTCAATCGTTTTTCTGTGCACTTTAAGATAATGAGTTATACATTTAGTATATGCCCGATAGGTCAACTAGTATGACAATTCGCAGGTGAAAATAACTACAACTATACCAGTTTGTCCTCCAAGATCAAAAGATCTTCTGCAATACACTCCTTAGCATAAACGATTAGGAGGCAATCATTGCGTGTGAATCTCCAATAATCGACGAACCAAAGTTTTGACTCAGGCTATTTAGTCACGAAGGATCGTGTTACGAATAGACGATATATTTGTGTAGGAGAGACCGTTTGCCAATAGAAGATGTCTCCGTTTCATTAGCAACCTTCATCCAAAACAAATGCTATTAAGACATCAAAGACTTGTTGTTAGTTTTAATTACAATACGTAAATGGTGTAAGAACCCATTAATTAACATATTTGTGTAATCGACGAAATTGTTGAGGCGGTAAGAACTCCACTATGTCGAAAATATCTTTTCCGTATGGGAGTAAAACATACATCCAGTAGACCGATTGCCTTGTGACGTCATTAGGGGTACATATCGACTAATAAACATGGTTAACAAATAGTATTGTGCGGTTATGAGTACAGCCACATAAGCTTGTAATAGCGCGGTCCTTTCAAACAATATTCCATATTTTGAATGTGACGTAATTAGTCTGTACCTCTATTTAACGACTTTTTGATTAAAATGACTAACCCTGGAATCAACAATTTGGCATTCTAAAAAACTATGGAATTGGTAATTAGTTTACTGTCTTTTGCGTACATTTTGGGACATTATATAGGAACAACAAGGATGTGAACCCTTTTATTCTGGGATGCTTGCAGACAGTTTTCCTTTAAGAATCATGCACGTATGCAACACATTCGTTTTACCAAAAGCACTCACAGCAAAAACGTATGAGAATGGTTAAGGTAATTTTGTTGATTCGTCAACTAATCATAGGTAAATAAAATTGTAAACCAAAACGTTATGGAAAGAGAGCAAATGAAGGATTGGTTTTAACCCTAAGATCTGTTTGAAATTCACTTCAAGTGTGTGTCTCGTTAAATGATGGCTTAATTATTCCCCATTGATTTGAAAGCTGTTTTTGTGCTTTAGCATCAAGAAAACGAGGAAGCCAGATTGAGTTGACTAAGGCCACAAAGTGACTTTTTAATAAATAATGTCAATTAAAAAGTGAAAGCGAAAGGTAACGTAAAGTGGAAAATAAAATACCCCAATTAAATAAATAATTTCCAATTAGACATTAAATAAAGGAATTTTCAAATAAATTTACTGGCTAGTGTAAATGAAGTGGGACTGAACCGCCCCACAAAACAATTTCATTTATGACAATAAATTGACCAAGAAGGCGGAGAAGGGGTTGGAGGAGGGCAAAAATAACGCTCGCGAATTGAAAAAATGTCTACGAAGTTGACCGGACAAGGATGGAAGTGCAGACGACACCCACGTGAAAGAATCCAGTGAGATGATTGGATAAGAATACATTAAATGAAACAAAACCCGCGAAGAGCAACACGTGATGAATATTTCGCCTAGAGGGGGGTAAGAGCAATTGAATAAAACCACAAAATCTGTTGCATTCTGCGACTGTTCATTTACATGTATGTTAATACAGAGGAACGATAAGGCAATCGAGACATAGCGATAAACAACATGCTACGTCTCTCTTATGTGAATAGCTGTTGAATGTTTGTGCAGTTCATTGAAATAACAGTTTTGACCGACGAAAAATAAACACAGAAAATTACAGGTCTTAATACTTTCTGTCTTAATCCTTACTCAAGTATATTTTAATAATCTATCCTTGTCATTTACCAGTTTTTATATAATATAAAATTTTTGGTTTATTTCAATCGTTAAAATAGTCGAACTATGAACACCTGGGTCATTTTTTAAAAATAACTTTACCATGATGGTCTTGTAAAATAATGATTAATGATGTTACCTTAATGATGTTTTGAAATCTACAACAGTTTTTGAGCTTCACTCCTTTAAACTAACCATCCACTCCTTGTGGGATATCCATTTCAAGAATTAGCAATTAAAGCAAACCCTTGCTGTATGGATATTTCCGGATTCAACATGAATGTACAAAAAACTTTACACTCCATTGGGAAAGATCGGATCAACTGTGTGATGCAAAAGAGATAATTGGATTTTGAAGATTACATATTAAAGAAAAAATATATCTCAATTCAACAACGTTTGCTCTGGAGAAGTCAATCGTATTTCTTTGACCTTGAGATAATACCTGCTTTATCATTACCGAGATGAGTTTACATCAGAACTGTGGCACGTTAAACATTGTGGCACGTTATACAGAGAGATACAAGAAAAATGGTAACTACGGTTATGAGTTTTCATCAAATGACTTTCTTCTCTAACTGCAAAATAGAAAAGGGGACACAGGACATCTGTTTTATCTCAACATACTTATATACAAAAAAAAGAAGAAAGCGAACAAATAGTCCAGGTCCCATAGTAAAACAGTTTGTCTGCCCTTAAAAAAAACATGAAAGAGAGTCGAATATCAAATGTGGGTGTTAGTTGTTGGTTTAATTATAGATTAACATTAACTAACAACGTGTCTCAATTAATTTCTTTTGCACTTCAGTTATTAAATACCTTGTTTGTCATTAACGAGATGAGTTTACATTAGAACTGTGGCCTGTTAGACATTCATGACAGAGTAACACAAGACAAATGTTAACTACGGTTATGAGTTTTCATCTAACTGCAAAATAGAAAACGTGACACAGGAAATCTGTTCTTACCATACTAAAATACAAAAAAAAATGAATAAATAGTTCGGCTCCCATAAGAAAACATTTGTTGATGAGAAATTCCATTTTTGGACCTTTCAAATAAAACGATTAAAGATAATGAAATATTAAATGTGGGTGTTAGTTGTATAGACAAAAAGTTAACTGGCAACGTCAATTGTGTCAATGAATTTGCGTGACTTTCAGTTATTCTCAAATCTAATTTTAGGTTATAAGCCTGTGTCACGATGTATATATTTCCACAGGGTCGTTTTTTCTTTTACAATGACACACGATCTGAATGGAATTTTGTTCCATTGAAAATTGTTTGTAGTGAAACTGGCCCAAACCTTTCGTATAGTTTCCCAAGCTACTGAAAAAATAAAACGTTTTATCGTTAAGTTGCGCGAGTTGCCAAAATGGTAGGACGGTAAATTCAAATTTTGAAATCGTTTAGTATTTTTCAAAAGAAGTACTAATTAAAAACCTTTTTAGGAATACTAAACGTATAAAACGAACTCGTAAAGTAGCGGGTTAAAACAACTTAGGCCTTAAATGAATGATTATTTCGCAGAGTCATTTGTTTTATTCCGATTACTATTTGGCTAGTACAGACCACAGATGACAAGATGAATACAGAATGATATATGATAATTGGCCAACGTCAAAGGACAAAAGGATTAAAGATAGCATACCATAATACCCAAGTAGTCCTTAGTCCGTTTAGCCCTTAAACTCAAAGTTTCCCTTTCGGGCTTCCGTACTAAGCGTCTGTAATATGGATACAGGTCACAGTTTCTGACTTTCGGATTTTCCTCGGGACGAAAGAAGTTCCAGATATTTTTGTGTGTTTTTTTATTTTATTATTTTATCCTGGCCTCTGCATGCATTGTTGTAGTTTTTATGAAAGGACAGGGGTTGAGTTACTGTCTGGAAATAATTTTAGAAGTGGAATGGGACCAGTTCAGGTGGATGGAGATCTGGTAGTTAGGCGTGCTTTGGTCTGTTTACATCCGGCGGACTGTGTGTAAAGGGACCCATACCACCTGTTTGTAATGATAGTGAAAAATTTCTACCTTCAACCCATGAAACAAATTGTGCTTAAACTACTGCCAAAGGACTGTTCAAGGCCCCCAGCGAAGGATTTGGTTCAACGAAAGTTAGGGAAGGTGCTGTGAGATCAGACATTAACATTACCGCAAATGGGAAATGAAGGAAAATTAAACTGTGACCTGCTGCCATATATAGGCGTTCCACTCTGAACCTTGACAAAAACCATGACGAATACACTTCAGCAATGTTTTTATTTTGAGTTTTTTTCTTCGGCCGCTAACCTAAACATTGACGAGAAGATGTCCAAAATTATATAAACGTGCACTGTACAAGCTGAATGATATACATTCTTTGACTCCAAACGAATGAATCATAATGAATAGAGACTAGTTCATTTTGTCCCAAGTAGTGCTTCCTTAATATTTGTGATCGAATTTGTCTTTTTTCATAGTATACACAATTGAGGCAATTTTTTTCCAGGTATACGTCTTTTGTTTATTTTGAAGAAAGACAAACACATTCTCATTTGGAATGTTATATCGCCATATATAAACTCGATCAATATAAGGATGGATACTTTCAGACACTGAGGATATCAGCTATACAGTGGATTTTTTAACATGGCTGTCAACAAGTGGTGTTACTCAGCGAGCCAATCAACACAGATTTCTGTTTGTCTCGGAGGATGGAGATGACGACTGGATTTAATAACAGCAGGTGAACAGAGGCAGTAAAACCGTCTCGTATCGGTCAGATTGGTCATATACCAGGCGACATAACAAAACGGGGTGTCATTTCGTATACGAGATCCAAGCAAATGGGAATTGGAATCAAATGATTTGTACATTTGTGCTATGCTTGAGAGTTCAACTAGTATGACAATTCGCAGGTGAAAATAACCAGTTAGGAATACTAGTTTGTCCTCGAAGATCAAATGATCTGGTTTGTGATTTCCACTCTTGCATTTCGATGTTTACATTTAAATGCCGGAAGTCCTTGAGTGTAGTCCTCTGCATTTTGCATCCCCCTTTCCCCCCTCCCCTTGTAATGCACAGCAGAACGTATTGGGTTTCTTGCATGCATTTCTTATTTGATCGAGTCGGTTTAATTAGGGTTGCGAAACCTATGTTGAATATCACAGAAGCCCTTGTCATTGATGGCTTGTCGATGGTTTGCCAAGACACATGTCGGATTTCACCGAACATGAGTAATCCCGTTGGGTTTGTCAAACTGAGAAATGCAATGCATCAGTTGTTGCTGGTTATATAATACCTGTCATTTACGTGATAAACTGAACAAAATAAGTCAAAGGTTCCAGTTTCGATTTTTTCGTTGGTTCTGCTACAGCTAGGAAGGCTCTTCTGTTGATGTACATGTTGAATCATGTGTAGCGTGAAACCAGCATGCATTATTTCAAAAAATGTTTGAGTTTGTAAAGGATGGCTCTTCTGTTGATTTATTTAAAAATGGAAAGGAAAAGTCATAGAATCAGTGTTTTAGTTATATGGAAAAGCCCTAATGAGATTTAGGTAATTAGCCACAATTTAAATCGATAATATTGTTTCATATGATTAATAAAGTTGGACCTGTATCGTTCCGTTTCGCCTTGGGTGTCGCTTAACTATGTCATTAACATTGTAGTTTATCAATCTTTGTACATGGTCAGTGCTTATAGACTTTGTATTTGTCTATCTTTGCATATTAAAGTGGCGTGAGCTGCCAAAATGTTGATATTTTGACGTTAAAACAGAATGTTGAAAATATTGGCTATTTTTCTCAAGGCGTATAATTCAGAAGCTTTTTATTGCTTCTAGTCTCGAAAATGTACGATAAAGTATTGCTTTGAACTAACTTTGGCTTAGAATGAATGAATGGTCGTCCCGGTTATCTAAATTTTGTTTACATTTCGAACACGTTTTCGGTTCGTACAGGCCACATACTGTGTAGATTTTCCTAATTCCAACGCCAATCTTTTAGTTTTTCGATGACCTTCACAGCCTTTTACTGTCGTGATGATCAGACATTATGTAAAAAGTGTGAATTTTGGCAGCTCATGCCACTTTAAGAATATTACAAGTAGTACATGTTCCATGTGCGTTTCTTTTTTAGGTTCAAGTAACAGCATTCAGATTTTGGTAAAAGAAGGAAGGAATAAGAAACATAGGCCTACAAAAATCTAATGAATTTTTTGCATAAAACATCGAACCATACCTTGTTTCTAATTTTCATTTTTCTTTTATTTTTCATTTTTGTTTGAATTAATGTTTGGGAAACCAATGTTTAAGATCAAGCAGTCATATAACCATTGATGACTTGTCCAGAGACGTGTTCGATTTGACTGAGCTCCGCTGGGTATAAAAAACTGACAGTGAAAATCTCACCGAAATCATGTAGACACACGCCATAGTTCCACTGTGATGCATTAGTTGAAATCCCTCCGCGATGTCATAGCGTCAGTTTTAATTTCTGATACGTGCAGACAATTTTCGGATATGTTACATTTTTTTTACTTTCTCTCCTTTTGTGGTAATCTGATACTCCACGTGCAGTGGATAACACTGAAGGCTGTGTCATTTTGGTTCGTATTGTGTTGATTGATGTTCTAGCAGAATTCAAGGTTAATCCACTTACATGGTGGCGTTGCCAGGTTTATTAGGGGGAAACCGGGCTTTTTGCCAGGTTTATTAGGGGGGAAACCGGGCTTTTTGCCTGGAGTAAGCGCCAACCTTCCGAGATTACCTTGTTACACAAACGGCGAGAGAGTTTTCAATTCCCATTTGATCTGAGTGGGGTTCGCCGCATCCCTCTAACTGACTAAGACATATAGGAGACGTTTGTCTTGGGAATGCCGGGGCTAAGTAATAAACGTTACAATTCTTCAATTGATTAACAATAGGCATGATTACATTTGTTACACTTGCCTATATCCTTGCAATTCTTAAATCTAATCTAAAGTGACATGCGAACACTGTTAACATATGTGCTTATATACCGTCGTTTATTTAAAGATGAGATTTCCGGATTGTCATTCGTAACTTTCCCAGCTCTCAAAGATCACTGAATAGGGAGTTTGATTTGAAGATTCTAATGTCGGCTTTGTTGTGGTAAAAAGAATTTAGTGCACAGCAGAGCCCTTTGTGGCCGCACCCATGGTCTACTTTCGGCTGTTTATTTACTGACTGTCAGACAGAAAACCATAGCAGAACAGGATTCCCTAAGTAACTCGTTAAAAGTTCATTTTAGGCAGAAAGTCGACTTGCAGCCCAACTTTATATTTTTCTAATAATCGGAAGGTCAACGGAGAACCACAACAAAATTAAGCAATGTGTTTTTTTTAATTAGAGAACATTATATGTGTAATAGGTGTTTGCTAGCCATTCTTGTTTGTATTCAAGCATAAATAGCGGCAAATAATTCGCTTAGTATTAAAGTATATCTGCAAAAATAGGCTAACTGAACAAGACAGCTACCTACGATGTTTTGTGTATATAAGTTACGAATATATTATAAAGTGTAAGTTTAATGTTGGATCAATTTTCGTTCATTGTGACAGTTTTATTTAAATTTTACCTTCTGTATATATCCACGTTTTCTCTATGCACCTGCCAGCTTGACATAACTAAAAATGATATTAAATTCTACGAGGATTTATCAACCCTTTACGCGATGAATAGATGAAGCCGTTATATCCGTGGTGTTGTTTGCCGACACTTGGCCGGTCCTGTTGCAACGAGTTTTGTCACAACGTACGAGTTTTATTCCAACTCACGAGTTTTGTCACAAGGTCGACGAGTTTTGTCACAACTCACGAGTTTTGTTCCAATCTTGACCAGTTTTGTTCTAAACACGTCACGTGTTTTGATACAAACAGTCGACAGCTTTTGTACCAAATTTTACACGTCACGAGTTTTGATATAAACAGTCGACAGGATTTGTAACAAATTTTGGCTGATGTTTATAACCTTTTTTTAAAAAGTAGATGGAGTTAAGAGTAAATTAGATTATCATAATTTATTTTGGAAAGGTAGTTAAATCAACACAAAGAAAAAAAATCAAATGCTGATTATTGATTTTCATATGATCGACTAATCAGTTATATATAACATGGGCCTAATGCTGGTGACACTGGAAAGTTTGAAGTGCCGATGGGTTTTATTGTTTTTCCGGCTATGTGAATTACCTGCTACCCAATGTACACAAAAAATGCCGAATTATCAACATGAAGACAACTTTTCACCAAAAGAACGAAAAATTCCTTCCGATGAATTGAACTCGAAGCAGCGATGTGTAGGCCGACCTTGTTTGCCAGTATTAGTATGCTGAATTTCCAAATAAAGGGGGAAACAATAGGGGAAATTTGTGATTGGTATACCTACAATAGCTGTCCGCTAAACCACAAAGCGGCTTCTAATTCCACTTTAGTACGTAAATTTATGTTTCTGGTTAAAATTATGGGATTGAACGGTTACTAAGAACAGCCTGGCTAGGGAAAAGGGGGACGGTGAAATTTCCCTTATAAAGCCTTGGGAACGCGAGGATGGATAATGAATCTTTTGGGTAAAATCGTCGTCATTTGGGCATTGCGTCATAGGCCTACCTGTACAGGCTAACAAGCCAAGTTCAATCCAATCGTTCATTTTGGGTAATTCGACATAATTGTACCGGGTAGCAAGCAAACCATACCACGGTTCCATTTCTACTTAAACTGGCATGAGCTGCCAAAATTCACATTATTTTCATCATTCCTGATCGTCGCGACGGTAAGAGGCGTTAAAGGCCATCGAAAAACTAAATGATTGGCGTTGGAATGACGAAAATCCATACAGTATGTGGCCTGTACGCACCGAAAACGTGCTCGAAAAGTAAACAAAATTTAAATAACCAGGACGACCATTTATTCATTCTAAGCCAAAGTTAATTCAAAACAATACTTTATCGTACATTTTCGTGACTAGAACAACTATAAAGCTTCTGAATTATACTTCTTGAGAAAAATAGCCACTAATTTCAACATTCTGTTTTAACGTCAAAATATCAACATTTTTGCAGTTCATGCCACTTTAAACTAGTAAAATAATCAGTGTTAGTTTGAGAACAGATTACTCGATCTCTTCAAATACTTTGGATTTTTGTTTTGTTTTGTTACAAATAAGTACATTGCAATTTACATGACTATCTTATCAAACTTGTATCAGTTGAAAGTTACAAAAATGTTGATGCCAAGTAAGCAATGGGAACACGCTCCGGCTATCTCCGATTGCTATCGGTCGGCATTGACACGCCTCGGACACAGTCTGATAACTTATGGGGTTTACGTGCTTGAAATTACGGAAGCGTATTAGTGCCAGGGGGAAAAATAAAAACGAGTTTTCTCCTAATTAGGAGATAATATCTCCTAATTAGAGGAAACAGTTATCTAGAAATTAGGATATATTATCTACTAATTAGGACTTATTATCTCCTAATTAGGAGAAAAATTATCTCCTAATTAGGAGTTAATTTTTATCTCCTAATTAGGAGAAAATTTATTTCCTAATTAGGATATATTATCTACTAATTAGGACTTATTATCTCCTAATTAGGAGAAAACTCGTTTTTGTTTTTCCCCCTGGCACTAATACGCTTCCGTATGAAATACCTTCTGATAGATTGCAGGTCATTTTGAATGTGGCCACCACATAGGTACTATAGCCGTGTAATGAACAACTTCCATACCATATGGAGGGCCCCAAAAAAGTGCCCTCGTGATAATGTAAGGGACCGAAATACTCTGTTTGTTAACTTTCGGGCTCGATCAGTTTTATAATTGAAGCGTTGGAGGATTTATGAAATGTACCGAATCTGTAGTGCCCTTAAGAGAATATGAAAATTTGCGTTTCACGGCTACCTTTTTGGTCGCCACATTCAAAACCACCTGCAGTCTATCAGAGGGCATTTCACTCGCGTAAATCCCCGAAGTTATCAGACTGTCAAGTAAGAAGTCCATTTGGGACAGTATTTTACGCAAAACATGAGTTATATGTTTATATTAAACTGTTTTCAACCATATCTGGTGTATTGTGTTTGTTCAATTAAAATAAAAAAAACACTCGAACAATGTTATTTAGTGAAAGGAGAAACCACGAAACTGAAAACTGAAATGAAAATTAGCTCGTATGCACTGTTTTATCTCGTGTACGTTTAAAAATGAGGTAGCAATATCGCTTTACCAACGGGACAGTGAACGGTTTGTTTGTTCATATTGAAGTTATGACGATCGGCCTCATTAATGATCGATCGGGATAGGGAGAATGCATTTGCTGATAGTGAAAATCTCGCTTTTTCCAATCTAAGTCCTGATTGTTGTATTAGTTGAGCAACAATTTGTCCCACGAGAAAAGCTCCCACAATCTAAAGCCTATTAGGACGAGGATGCCCTATCCCATATATAGGCACAAGAAATTTGACAAAATACCAGAAATACTCTAAAATATCAACAACACTGGAAAATGAGACATGACACAACTACTTGGTAGTGAGTTTGTACCAGCCAAGTTTCAAAATAATCCTCTAAATATTAAACAAAATATGACCAAGACAAAAGATATCGGCAGAATGTGACCATTGCCACAAAAAAGGGCAAAACACCAGCCAAATTTCAAAGCAATCCTCAAAATATTAAACGAGACATGGTCAGGACAAGAAATCATGACGGGCGAACTCACGGACGGACAAGGTGGCAACTAAATATTCTGTCGAAAGTTTTCGGAGAGCAAAGCTATCAGCCACTATAAAATTGCCTACAGCTGACATTTTGGACAAAAGCTGTCGACTCTTTGTATCAAAACTCGTGTCCTATTAAAATTGTTACAAAAGCTGTTGACGGTTTGTATCAAAACTCGTAACATTGATTTTGGAACAAAACTCGGCAGGGTTGGAACAAAACTTGGGACATGTAACAAAAGCTGGCGCTCTTGTGACAAAAACCTTTTGTGACAAAACTCGTCAACATTGTAACAAATCTCGTGAGTTGGAATAAAACTCGTACGTTGTGACAAAACTCGTTGCAACAACCCTTTACGCGATGAATAGATGAAGCCGTTATATCCGTGGTGTTGTTTGCCGACACTTGGCCGGTCGGTCATTTAAAACGACGTTAAATTTAATGTATATATTTCTGATCCTGCTAAAGACGTTCATTGGAATGTAGTCGAATTCTATATTAATATTTTGACAACTGTTTTCTTATAAAAAATCTATAACTCATTTATTTATATTTTGAGAACAAATTCAACTCCGTCGGATTTAAAATCCCAGTGTGTTTCTCGTGCGAGATTAGTAACAAACATTATTTTTAGTCAACTTTTGACACACACACTAAAACAGTTCAACCGCTGAAACGGATTTCCCGGTATTGTTTTTTTAAATCAACCTTTCCCACAAAAAAAACCCAGTTCAGCCGTTGAAACAAATCTCCAAGTACTGTTTTTTTCTCTGTGTTGGATGAATTAAAAAGGTATACACATTTCTAATTTGTTTTTATTCTGATGTCAAAAAAGTAGTTGATTGACAAATGCTGATTTTTTTCCGCTTTGGCATGCCATAGTCGAACCCCAAAAAGCATTTCTTAAGTTTTGCCAGAGACACAGAGTTTTGTGACAATACGTAATAAAAACGAGTTCTTAATAGAGCCTGGGAGTTTTCCCGAGATATTTCACGATATCCGGTGACAGTTGGCATTTTTTTGCTGACGTTGTCACATCGACTGACGTGTTTTGTTCTAAAACGTCAGAATCGAGAGTCACATTCGAACGATAAAGGCTTGTCACATACACAATCAATGGAATTTTCACGATATTTCTATCGAGTCAAGTTGTTCGACATTTTATATAACAGCTGATTTAACGTTACACTATAAAGTCACTTCTGCTGTCAATCTGCTAAAACCAACTGATTACACAAATGTAACTTTCAACGTAACGTAATTAAATTGTCACTTTAATACTCATCAATTATGAATTAATGAAAGCTGAACGTAACGGAATGTCCGCTGATACCCAGAAACACTAAACCAAAAAGGACATTTTCCTATTATATTGGACAAAGCCTCTACTTATTAAAGGAATACCCGAGACACTCAATTATTGTGGCAATCGTGGTTTCTTTCTTGGCTTTAATAAGACAAGAAAACGTACAAATGGGTGGTAATAATGACTACGTTATGAAATGAGTTACATATTAATGGACAAAGGACCCACTTAATTACTAAAGCTTTAACAAACTTTTAAGCCACATAAAGCATAAACGTGTAAAAGCCAATGAAACTTCAATAATCGACGGATCAAAGTTCTGACTGAGGCAGCTATTCGCTGTACAGTCAAGAGGAATCGTGTTAATACTAGACAATATGTTTGTGTAGGAAAGATCGTTTGTCAATATAAAACGTCTCCGTTTCATAAGCAACCTTCAACCAAAACGAATCTTATTGAGACATCGAAGACTTGGTGCGAGTTTTAATTACAATACGTAAATGCTGTAAGAACCCATTAATTGACATAGTTGTGTAATCAACGAGAATGTTGGGGCGGTAAGAACTCGACTATGTCGAAAATATCCTTTACGTAAAACATACATCCACTAGACCGAGTGCCTTGTGACGTCATTAGGGGTACATAGCGATGAATAAACATGGTTAGCAAATAGTGTTGTGCGGTTATGAGTACAGCCACAAGAGCTTGTAACAGAGAGTTCCTTACAAACAATATTCCATATTTTGCAAGTGACGTAATTAGGCTGTACCTTTGTTTAGTGACTTTTTAATGAAAAGGGCTAACCTTGGAATCAAAACTTTGGCATTCTAAAAAAACTATGGAACTGGTAATTAGTTCACTGTCTTAAGGGAAGATTTTGGGATATTATATAAGAACAGCGTGAATGCACTGTAAAATGTAACCCGTAAATTTTACGGTAGAATACTGGCAGCTGGGCTGCCAGCTTTCTACCGTAAAAATAAGGGTAGACCGTAAAATCATAAGTTACGGTATACCGTATTTTTTACCGTAAACGCATGGTATTGTTATCGTAAAAAGGACGGCATTATATTGAAAATTGGGGGAAACCAGGGAACTATGAGTAATACCCCCAGACTACTCCACATGTGAGAGATATATGCTGCCCTTGTGTGTGGCACATTACATGATATTGTAAGATATAAATTTTCTTTGAGACAGGACTGCTTCCAGTGGGCACAACTGGATTCCATATATATTACACAGCCTGTCGCTTTATAATGACACTGAACTAACCAATCCAACTAGCCACATTCCTGATCAGTGAATGCGAAAAAACATTATGAAATCAGCAGGCTAAGAAACACAGGACTTTAAATCTTCAACCCCAGCATGGATCTGTTAATGTAGATTTTAAAATGTTATGTACCCCCAACGAAATAGTAAAACTGACTACTTATGCAAGTTGACAAACATATATTTATTTGAAAAAAAAATGCTAATGAAAAATCTCCTCATACACTCCCTTCAGGAAGGTATCTCTATCTACACTTTCTAATACAGCTATGTTAAATTAACTATCCTAGACTATAATTACATTTTTTTCTTTTATTAAATCGCCTACGGCGGGATTCGAACCTCTAACCTCCAATACAGGAGATGCGCACAACTACACGCGCACTAGCCTTAACCGTAGCCTTTAACCACTAGACTACATGTAACTACAAATATGAAGGGTTCGTGGCCACATTTCCATGCCTTCCTAGCGCTTCGCTGTGCGCATGCGCACTTCCGTTTTTTCCGCGCCCTTTGACCCGCAATGACGTATTTTGGACGATTCCTTCACGGAAACAACCAAGGAGATCCGATCTCGTTAGCTCGGAAACGGTAACTCTGTCTCAAACTTATTTTACGGTACACAACCGTAAAGTTTCCACTGAAGTATAAAACGGCAATTTACCGTTAATTTTAAAATATTCTACTGTAGAATTGACGGTAAACGGTTACAGTGTGTGAACCCATTCATTCTGGGATGCTTGCAAACAGTTTTCCTTTAAGAATCTTGCACGTATGCAACACATTCGTTTTACCAAAAGCAATCACAGCAAAAACGTTTGGGAATGATTTAGGTAATTTAGATGATTTGTCAACTAATCATAGGTAAATAAAATTGTAAACCAAAACGTTATGGAAAGAGAGCAAATGAAGGATTGGTTTTAACCCTAAGAACTGTTTGAAAATCTCTTTAAAAACATTTCAGTGGTGAAATTCATCGGTGCCCTAATTATTTCCCATTGATTTGAGAGCTGTTTATACAGAGGAACGATAAGGCAATCGAGACATAGCGGTTAACAACATGCTACGTCTCTCTTACGTGAATGGCTGTTAAATGTTTGTCCAGTTCATTGAAATAACAGTTTTGGCCGACAAAAAATAAATACAGCAATTACAGCTCTTAATTCTTAATCCAGTACATTTAATTAACGTTTTCTATCCATTTCATTAACCATTTTTTTAATATGATAATGAATTTTTGATTTTATTCAATCGTGAAAATAGTCATAAATTAAAAAAATCCAATTTTCATGGATACATTTTACAATCCTCTCAGCTCGTCTTAAATTTATATAAAAAAAAAATTGTAAACGTTAACTTCCAAAGATGTTTTTGTAAAATAATGATTAACGATGTTACATTAAAGTTGTATTTGGCATCTCCAGCAGTTATTAAGATACACTCGTTTAAGCTAACTATCCACGTCAAGAATCCACGTCAAGAATTAGCAATTAAAGTAAAGCCTTGCTGTGTTGATATTTCCGAATTCAAAACGAATGTAGTAAAAACTTTACACTCTATTGGGAAAGATCGGATCAATTGTGTGATGCAAAAAAGTCCATAAATAATGAGATTTTGACGATTACATATCATCTATGGAGAAATCAATCGTTTTTCTTTGCACTTCAGATAAAGCCTTGCTTGTCGATAACGAGATGAGTTTACATTAGAACAGGGGCTTGTTAGATATTTATGACAGAGTGAAACAAGAAAAATGATAACTATGGTTATAAGTATACATCGAATAACTTGTTTCTCTAATTGAAAATAGAAAATGTGGCACAGAAAATCTGTCTACTCTCAACATACTTGAACTAAAGAAAAAAGAAACACAATAAATACTCCAGTTCCCATGTGTTGATGAGAACTTCCATTTGTCCGACCTTTCACAAAAAAACAAACGACGAAAGAGAATGGAATCTCCTAAATTATATATATTTTGTATTGTAGAAGCTGGATAACATAACTTCTTTGCATCCAAACAAATAAATCATATTGAATAGAGACTAGTTCCCTCTGCCGCACTTCGCTTAAAATTTGTGATCGGATTTGTCCAAACCTACTTTCATAGTGACGCTATTGAGGTAATATTTTCCAGACATACGTATTTATGTTTATTGTGAAGAAAGACCAACCCTTTATCCTTTGGTATGTTTTATCGACATATATGAACTTGGTCAATATAGAGATAGATACTTTCAGACACTGAGGATATCAGTTATACAGTGGATTTGTTTAACATGGCTGTCAACAGGTGGTGTTACTCAGTGAGCCAATCAACACAGATTTCTGTTTGTCTCGGAGGATGGAGATGAAGACTGGATTTAATACGGCAGGTGGACAGAGGCAGTAAAACCGTCTCGTATCGGTCACATTGGTCAAATACCAGGATACATGATAATACGGGGTCTCATTTCGTATACGAGATCGAAGCAAATGGGAATAAAAAGCAAATGATTTATACATATATTCTACGCCTGAGAACTCAACTAGTGTGATACTTCGCATCAATTTCATGTCAAACAAAACAGAGCTGGTTCTATGTACACCAAATGCAATTTAAATGACAAGAACAATACTTATGATTTTTCCCCTAGTTAAAAGATTCACCGAAACGGAAGTTTTCTTTTATTAAATTGAGTTTGCAGCTAGGCAGGGGAATAATAAGAAATGCGACACTTTAAGTAAACGCACCGAAGAACAGACTGTCTGGACATGACGTCACGCAAAACCAGCCGAATCCAAACGACATTTCTCCACTTTTACCAGAGCGACACATTTATGTGACAATATGAACGAAAGCCATTGCTTTAAGAGAACACTTAAGATTAATGCTCACATCGGTGACAAAATGTCCCACGTCGACACAAGTTACAAGAAAAAAATAGCTAACATTTTTTTAGGGGTTTCTCAGGGTGAGAATATAATTTCAACATAATGGTTTCACAAAAGAAATCTGATTTTTTTAGAAAACCCTTTTATCCAATCAACATACTCGGTTAGATCACGTGGCATGTAGCTGTGACGTACTGTCACCATGCCATATATGGTATACCTTAGTTAAACCAATGTAAATATTTGTCGTAGCAGGTAGGCTTGGGATTTATTGTACATTTGAGAAGTTATTTTCAAACTGTTAAATATATCATAAGGTGCCCTGTACTTACTGACTAAGCAAGTGAAGGACTTGTTAGGCAGTGGGATGCGCTAATGTGTCCGGCACTGAAGACAACAAACTTTGACAGGTCAACCAATTCAGATGTCTTAGGGCGAACGTAAACCGACAAGACAGTTACCCCACTGCTACATCCAATATATGCTCGATTCATTTCAAAGATGAATGTTTCGAAGAGGATATCTATGCGAAACTGATGCTTACTCCATCGCGAGCAAGACGACGCTCGAGGCGGCTTAAGGTAAATGAACTTCACGCAATACAGTCGAACAAGGCAAGATGTCCACTGCCGTGATTTACATACAGTACCGTCGGGACACAAATTCTCTCATACAAGTACTTGCCAATTTTTTTCTTTATTTTTTCAAAGTTCATGATAGGTAAGCTTTTACTTCGAATGCATGTTCTGGCAGCTAAAGTGTTCCCTTTAAATGTGCCAACTTGTTCGATTCAAAATGGACATTTTAGACAACAGTTGATATAATGATACACTTTAAAGGCACTTCTGCTGTCAATCTGCTGAAATCCACTAATTACACAGAGATAGCTTCTAATGTAACGTTATTGTCACTTTAATACTCATCAATATTATCAATAAATGGAAGCTGAACGTAACAGAATGTCCGCTGTTATCAAGAAACACTAAATCATAAGCGATATTTTCCTATTAGATTGGACATACTAACGTAGGAAATACCCGAGACACTCAATTATTATGACAATGTGGTCTCTTTCTCGGCTTTATTGAGACAGGAAAACATACAAATGGGTGGTAATAATGACTATGTTATGAAATGTGTCACGCATTAATGGACAAAAGACCCACTTAATTACTACAGTTTTATGGAACTTTTAAGAGACTAGAAGCAATAAAAATCTTCTGAATTACATGTCTTGAGGAAAATAGCCGATAATTTCAACATTCTGTTTCAACGTCAAAATATAAACATTTTGGCAGCTCATGCCACTTTAACTTACATCGGAATCATTACCATTAATGCTGTGTCCAAGTTATGGCGTTGTGAAGCTGAACAAACCTGAACCACATATCATGGCAACATGGTATTGCATATCCGACGATGAATTGCTGATATAATATAAATGAATGAGCTATAGATTTCTTAAATGAGCCAAAGAGTATCATCATATTAATATACTATTCGACTACATTACAATGAAGGACTTTAACAGGATTAGAAAAAAAAAACATTTCTCTCTCTTGTAAACAAAATGACAGCGACTTCTCAAAGTATCGGCGAGGCAACATGATGGATGTGGCCATGTCGTCTTCGTCCCGTAAATGTTGATAAATTTTCCTTGAATTTAATATCGTTTCTAGTAATGTCAAGCTGGCAGGTGCAACGATAAAACGTGGATATATACAGAAGGTAAAATCTCGGATACTGAAAACGGACTCCCACGATGTAAATAAAACTGTCCGTCATAATGAACGACAATTGATAAACTTAAACTCAAAGGAACATACTATTCAATATTGTAGATTTATCTAACTTTTTGTACGCGCTTCGCCAACTTTACATTTGGCTTACTGTATAATGACGATAACATTAGGGAAGTGATTTTACTATTAAACTGATGTTGCAAAATCAATAAACATGTTTTTCGAACACTAAAAATGTTGGTTTGTACAGACAGACCTTACACTATATAGATTTTACATACCCCATTCTTCACAAATTGTCTATATCATCAGAATTTATGAACAAGTGTGAACTTTGATATTATTGAAATAGGCTGGGTTGCTTTTAAAACTGGAATCGTTTTTCAAATTACAATTCAGAAAGGATGAACTGGATAGAGACCTGAAATCTGGGTCTGCTTTGGTCTATGGACATCATTTCTATATGTGTGTGATTGTCCCACCCGTTTTGGGCTGCAGGATTATCCGTTGGGGTATTCCAATTCTGCTCAATACAAATTAGTTAAACTTGCAAGAGTTGCCGAACTTTGTTGGCAATTGCCAAGATACATGTAATACCAGGGTTTGAACTTGAGCTACATTGTAGAAAAAGAAAAACCCAAACAGTCCCTGACGTACATGAACTGGAATAGTGTTAGAAAGATAAAAACAATCAAACGGACAGAGGCTTATTCATTGTAGGCCAAGGTATATTAAAACACAACTTGTCTAGAGACCGACAGCTCTAAAAAGTGTCTTCTTGGACCCGTTTGATTGTTTAATTTGATTTAACTTTAAAAATTGTCTCAAGTGGCATGAGTTGCATACCGTTAGTATTCTCCATTAAACCAAAACCAGGACATTTTGGGTATTTCCCCCAAAAGTTCCCACACGAGGCTTTTGGCTTTTGGTCTGTATTTGTACGGAATAAAGGCAACGCGAGCTCCTTGAAGTATAATACGGTATGGAGGGTAAAAACGCGATATAGCTTATCAAAATCCTACAGTTTTGTCTAAAATATGGTAACGGCATATATTGTGTAGTCTATTTCTACATTCACCCAACGGCGGAGTACATTGCCTATAAACCACACAATATTGTATTTTACGATTTTACTTTTATAGTCATTCTGTTCGTCATGTGATCTTATTTGTGCATGGCATATATGTCGTCGGGAGGATGGTACAACAATGGCAAACTAAATGAATTGTAAATGCTTAAAATGAAAGCCTCAACAAATCTGAATTGGTTCGAAATGTTTATGCCTTGAATGTATATAGCCAAATTGGTGGTGTATATATTGCATAGTTTAGCCGGAATCTACCTATCATTTGATGAAGACCGTAGTTGTGGACTGGCTAACAATAGAACAAACAAAAACAAGAAACTGTATGTGGATATGATGAGGAATCCATATAAGCGCCATTTCTTATATTGATCGAAAATGTTTGCATCAGAAGCCCCCAAAATCACAGACAGTGTACCTTTACAGATATATTGGACGATCTCTTTTATATGATGTCAAGCTTCATTTCGTAGCTTTTGTGGACATACCTGCTCAGGCAATATTGGATATTTAGGTAAGATGTTAAACTGATATTGACTTCTGTTTTGTAAAACTCTACCTTTGAGTTCGTGCTGTCCGAAACATAACCATTACATATAGTAGAAGCTAGATGATATAACTTCTTTACGTTTTTCAGGTATATTTTTTGGATTGTTTTGCATCAAAACAAATATATCATATTGAATAGAGACTGAAGTCCGTTTTGTCCTACTTTCCAACAATTTAGGAAGTGTTTCGGTTAATATATGTAATCAGATTTGTCCAAGCATTATTTCAAAGTAAACTCTAGAGGCAATGTTTCCCAGTCATATGTCTTAATGTTTATTGTGAGGGAAAACAAACACATTGTCATTTGGAATGTTTTTTCGCCATATATAAACTCGATCAATATAATGATAGATACTTTCAGACACTGAGGGTATCAGCCATACAGTGGATCAATTTAACATGGCTGTCGTGTTACTCAGTGGGCCAATCAACACAGATTTCTGTTTGTCTCGGAGGATGGAGATGACGACTGGATTTAATAACAGCAGGTGGACAGAGACGGTAAAACCGTCTCGTATCGGTCACATTGATCATATACCAGGAGATATAATAAAACGGGGTCTCATTTCGTATACGATATCCAAGCAAATGGGAATTGAACTCAAATGATATATACATATATTCTATGCCTGAGAACTCAACCAGTGTGATAATTTGCATCAATTTCATGTCAAACAAAATAGAGCTGCCTATTGATGCATTATTCATTAAACATATACAATTTAAGTGACAAGAACAATACTAATGACTTTTCCTCCTGGTAAAAAGATTCGTAGTTTTTACCAAATTAAACGCGCAGGTCTTTAGGGAAATAACCAGAAATGCGACCCTTAAGGTAACAAGAACAAGGTAGAAAAGTGACATGGATTTTATTGTTATGTTTGAATGAATGTCCTATGTACACAATCTCAACACAAAAGGAATCCAAAATACAATTATTTAAATCATTTAGATTGATTGATTGATTGTTTGGTGTTTTACGCCGCGCTCAAGATTATTTCACTTATATGGCGGCGTTGCCAGTTTTATTGTGGGAGGAAACCGGGCTCTATGCCCGGAGGAAACCCACGACCTTCCGTTGGTAACTGGCAACCATCCCACATAGGTCGTTCGAGCGAAAACCCAGTCAGAAAATAAATCATTTAGAAAAAGCCTGTCCACATCTGTTTTGTTCAAAAGGAAGGAATGCTACTGATAAAGCCTTGTATTTTATTGTTTGACAGTGTTTCGGTCTTGATACTTAGACCGTTATCAAGCCATAGGGTACTAAGCAGTATATGTTTACAAAATGTTAATGGAATAAAATAAAATACAAGAAACAAAGCCTTGTCTATTTCAGTACTTATCACAGTTCTAAATATCACACAAATTACTTACGCCACCTTACTTTGGTTGGTTTCATTTCAGGAGAAGTTTGTGAGTCAGTGGGACAAATTCCCCCCTGCTCTTACAACATCCTGACATCACAGTTGTATGAGGTTTCCTAATTTGCAGGCTATCAAAATATTGCAATTTTCGGGTGAAACAAATTAGATCATCACCATCTTTACTTAAGAAGGTTGCTTTTAGAATAACTAGTCAAGAGAATGTATAAATTATACAGTGATCGTGAAAAAAATAGTGATTTAAGAAGGACGTTTGTCCCTTTAAAAAATTGTTTTAACTTTTCGAACGCTTTTTTAGTTGATATAGGTCACATTTAGGGTTTTCCAATCGGCATTTCTCAAGTTTTGCCAGTCACAGAATTATGTGAAAATATGTTGTAAAACGATTTCTTAAATATGTCAACTTCTTCGATTCAAAATGGACAATTTAGACAACAGTTGATTTAATGATACACTTTAAAGGCACTTCTGCTATCAATCTGCTGAAATCCACTAATTACACAGAGATAACTTCTAATGTAAAGTTATAAAATTGTCACTTTAATACTCATCAATTATCAATAAATAGAAGCTGAACGTAACGGAATGCCCGCTGTTACCAAGAAACACTAAATCATAAGCGATATTTTCCTATTAGATTGGACATACTAACGTAGGGAATACCCGAGAAAGTCAATTATTGTGACAATCGTGGTTTCTTTCTTGGCTTTTAATAAGACAGGAAAACGTACAAATGGGTGGTAATAATGACTACGTTATGAAATGTGCCACCAATTAATTGACAAAAGACCCAAAGACCCACGCATACAGCTTTAACAAACTTTTAAGCCCTATATTTTCAAATACCTCAAGGTGGACATGTTATGTGATCTTCAAGAACCTACATTCTGTCCAATAAGTAAAACAATGGGATTTTTTCCCGTTGACTGGCATTATGTAAATGATTTTTTATGCCAAACAATGAATTTTCGGAAAACCGTGATTATGTAGATTACATCTAAGTTGCTTTCTTCTTACAAATTAAATCAACAGGCAATTCGGATAAACGGCAACACAAGTGTTCAGTATACCCATGTTAACTTACATCGGAGTCAAAGCTATGATGTTATGAAGCTGACCTAGTCTGAAGCGCATAGTTTAGCACCGTGTTATTATATATCCGACGTAGTTGAATTGCTGACATAATGTAAATGAATGAGTTATAGATTTTTAACATGATAACGTCTTTATCGGGATCAGAAATAAAGCATTTGTCTCTCTAGTAAACAAAATGACTGTGACTTGTCAAAATGTCTGCGAAGCAACATGATGGATGTGATCATTTCGTCGTCGTCCCATAAATGTTGATAAGTTTTCCTTGAATTTAATATCGTTTCTAGTAATGTCAAGCTGGCAGGTACATAGAGAAAACGTGGATATATACAGAAGGTAGAATCTCGGATACTGGAAATGGACTCCCACGATGTTGATAAAACTGTCATAATGAACGACAACTGATCCAACATTAAACTTAAACTCAAAGGAATACACTACTAAATATTGTAGATCTATCAAACCTTCTGCACGGACCTCGCCTACTTTAAATTGTGTTTACTGTATCATGAGGAGACCATTAAGGAAGTGCTTTTAACCAACTGATGCTTTAAATCAATAAACCCTTGTCCTGTTTTTTAATTTGTTTACTTTTCGAAAACTAAAAAATTCGATTTGCACAGATCCCCCACTACATGGATTTTACATATTCCATACTTCAACCCCCTCTAAATGTTTATATCATCAGAATTTATGAAAAGTGTGAAATTTGATATTATTAAAATACACTGGGTCGCTTTTATAACTTGAATCGACTTTCAAAGTACAATTTAGAGTAGATTAACTCGTTGGAGACCTGAAAGCTGTGTGTACTTAGGTGTATGATTATCCTACACTACGACTGCAGCCCTGTTTGTGGCTGCAGAATATAAATTATTATTTGGGATATTCAAATTCTGCTCAACTTTGCTTAAGACACATTTGTTAAACTTGCAAATTTTTATTGTCAAGATAAAAAGAGGGTTGGATGTCGCAAAAAAGAATAAAGGACTGGAACTGCATTGTAGAGTAAGAAAACTCCATAGTCTCTAAGATATTCAAGCTGAAATTATGTTAGAAAGATAAAAAAAATTAAGGCATGAGTTGCCTATACTGTTAATATTCTCCATTAAACTAAAACCAGGAAATTTTGGGTATTTCCCCAAAAAGTTCCCGAACGAAGCTTTTGTCTATTGGTGTGTATTTGTACGGAATAAAGGCAACGCGATCTCCCTGGAGTAGAGTACGGTATGGAGGGCAAGCACGATTTACCTCATCCGAATCCTACAGATTTGTCTAAAATATGGTAAAGACATATATTTTGTAGTCTATTTCTACATCCACCAGACGGCAGAGTACATTGCCTATAAACCACACAATACTGTGTTCTATGATTTTATTTTTATAGCCATTCTGTTGCCATGTGATGTTATAAGTGCATGGCGTATGTGTCGTCGGGAGGATGGTACAACAAAAGCAAACTAAATGAATAGCACATGTTCAAAATAAAGGGTTCAAAATCTGCATGGCTTCGAAATGTTTATGCCTTAAATGTATATAGCCAAATTGGTGGGGAGTATATTGCATACTTTAGCCAGAATGTACCTATCATTTGATGAAAACCGTAGTTGTAGACTGGCTAACAATAGAGCAAACAAAAACAAGAAACTGTATGTGGATATGATGATGAATCCATAAAAAAAACCATTTCTTATATTGATCCAAAATGTTTGCATCAGAAGCCCCTAAAATCACAGACAGTGTACCTTTACAGAGATATTGGACGATCTCTTTTATCAATGTCAAGCTTCATTTTGTCCCTTTTGTTAACAGACCTTCTCATGCAATATTGGATATTTAGGCAAGATGTTAAATTTTTATTGTCCTTTGTTGAGAAAAACTTTACCTTTGAGTTCGTGATGTCCATAACATAACCATTACATGGTGAATGCAAAAATCAGACATGGGGTTCACTCCATGGCATCGGCTTACTCAAGAATACGAAAAATCTCAATATTCGACCCATTTACATACATGTAAAGTACTACAAGCTTCCTAAATGATATGTGTCCGTTGAAACAAAATTTGTTAAATTATAGTCTAGGCGTACAAATTAGAAGTCTAACAAAGCTGTTTATTACGGGAATTTATGTTAATGTATAGTTTGTTACTAATTTACGCCTAGAGTGAGTTAACTTTTTTTCTTGAGTTTTGAATTGTTTTATTATTTTCGAACACCTCATCAGTCCGTAAAGGCTTTAATGAACTTGTGTTTACAACGTTAATAATTTGTGTTTTTTTATAACCTTCAACCTTCTCTTTTCCCTGACAATCCGAATTTATGAAAACCAGTGCCACTTTATCTGATACCAATAAAATTTGTTTTAACGAACGTCAACATATATAAATTCAATCGTTTGAATATATCCGTAGCTTGTAGGCACAAACCATCATTTTACCCTATTTTGACAGATACACTTTATGCGCCTTTTTACCTCCGTTTATGCTTGAGCACAAAAATGATGACTAACACATATTGTACATATAATGTTCTCTTATTAAAGTTAGAATTAAGAATTGCAAGGATAGACAAGTGTAACCAATATAATCATATCTAGTGTTAATCGATTGACGAATTTTGACGTTTATAACTTAGCTTCGACGAATGGGGCCTCAGTGGCTTAGTCAGTTGGAGGGATAGTTCCTCAGTCCAACACAGGCGTCGATGCGGAGTGGAAGGGGTTTAATCCCACTCAAATAACATTTTTGCGGCATCTGAAAGAATTACCAGGTACTCAAAGGTCGAAGTTTACTCCAGGCAAAAAAGCTTAGTTTTCTCCTGAATAAGCCTGGCGATGCCGCCATATAGTGAAATAATCTTGAATGAGGTGTAAAACATCAATCAACACAATGCTAAATGGCACAGCTTTCAGTGATGTCACTTGCATGCCGAGTATCAGATAACCACCAAGGGACAGAAAGTAACAATATGTAACATATCCGATAATTGTCTACACGTATCAGAATTTAAAACTGATGCTAGGACATTGCAGAGGGATTTCAACTAATGCATCACAGTGGAACTATGGCGTGTGTCTACATGATTTCCGTGAGATTTTCACTGTCAGTTTTATGTACCCAGCGGAGCTCAGTCAAATCGAACATGTATCTCGACAAGTCATCAATGCAACACTGGTTATATACTGCTTGATCTACAACTTTGGTAGAGAAAAACATTAATCAAAACGACGTGAACAAGTAAAAGAAAAATGGATATTAGAAACAACGATGGGTCAAATGTAATATGCAAATAGTTCATTTTGATTTTCTGATTAATCTCTCCTGTTTTAAAAAAAACTGCCCAGCCTTTTTCTACTTGTCCGTTAGTACACAGATAAATAGTAAAAGTTATATTGAATATCACAATAATGTAGGCCTACTAAAAAACTACGTTACCTATTCCTCCCCGTTTATGCTGGAATCTCAATATTGGTACTTGAGCGTAAAAAGAAACGCACATGGAAGAAGTACTACTTGAACTGTTCTTGAAATGCAAAAAATAGACAAATACAAAATCTATAACCACTGGCTATGTACAAAGATTAAAAAACTACAATGTTTATGACATAGTTAAACCACACCAAAGGCGAAGCTAAACGATATAGATCCTACTATATTAATCATGTGAGAAAATAATCTCAATCTCGTTAAGGCTTTCCCTTTACATTTTCAAATATATCAACGTAAGAGCCGTCCTTGATAACCTCAAATAAGTTGAAATAATGCATGCCGGTTTCACGCTACACACGGTTTAACATGTAATCCCCTTCCTAGATCTAGCCTAACCGTGGAAGAGCTGCCAGGTACTCGCCGTAAGTCTGGGTTTCCCCCCGGCAAGGAGCCCGGTTTCCTCCCCCGCTAAACCTGACAACGCTGTCATATACGTGAATTGAGGAGTACTTGTCAAATCTTCCACACAGAGAGCGATCAAGTGACGACATCCAATGCATCATGTTGCCTGTAGATGTATTTGTAAGGTTGGTTAATTGATTGATGTTTTACGCTGCAATTTAGCTTATTATATAGGGCGATTCTTCGGCGAGTACCTGCCAAATCTTCCACAGAGAGCGGACAATGAAACATGTTACCTGTATATGTATAAGGTTTATTGTTCGGTTGATGTTTTACGCTGCACTTGAGGTTATTATAAAAGGTGGGTTCTTCGATGAGTACTTTGCAATTCTTCCACAGAGAGGGCAGTCAAGTGACGACATTCAATGCATCATGTTTCCTGTAGATGTATTTGTAAGGTTGGTTGAATGTTTGATGTTTTACGCAGCACTTGAGGTTATTATAAAGGGGGATTTTCGACGATTACCTAGCAATTCTTCCATAGATGTCGATCAAGTGAAAAACTTCGCTCAGAAGCATTTGATAGGTAAGATCAAGATGAAATAACTACAGCTGTACCAGTTGTCCCAGGAGATCAATAGATCTGCTGGAACACAATCTTTAGTACAAACGTTTAGAAGTCAACAATTGCGTGTGAAACTCCAATAATCCACAGATCAAGGTACTGTTTGAGACAGTTATTGACGATTTAGACACGAATAGACGATATGTTTGTGTAGGAGAGATCGTTTGTAAATATAAGATGTCTCCGTTTCATTAGCAACCTTGATCCAAAACAAATCCTATTAAGACATCAAAGACTTGTTGGGAGTTTTAATTACAATACGAAAATGGCGTAAGAACCCACTAACGAACATATTTGTGTAATCGATTGATAATGTTGTGGCGGCAGAAACCCGATTTGGTGAAAAATATCCTTCCCATGTGTAAATAAAATATACATCCAATAGACCGATTGCCTTACGACGTCATTATGAGTACATATCGCAGAATAATAAACATGGTTGAAAAAAAATATTGTGCAGTTATGATTGATGTTTTACGCCGCTTATATGGCGGCGTTGCCAGGTTTCGTGGGGCAGGAAACCGGGCTCATTGCCTTGAGGAAACCTCTGACCTTCGGCGAGTACATGGCAACTCTTCCACACAGTGCGACCTAGTAAAAATCCACTCGGAAACATTTCAATTTTTATTTGATCTGAGTGTGGTTCGAACCCGCGTCGCGCCGACCAATAGATCACCCTTCCCACCCATCCAACAACATCCAGTTTTCGGCATTAGGCTCCACAGACCATAGAACGTCGGGATGTCTTGCTAGGTCAGCATGCATGGCCAATTTAGAGCCACAATGCTCCAGCTCGATGGTCCATTGTTTTAAAATCTACTTCAACGGATACAGAATGTGAATACGGAAGAAAGATAAAGCGATCAAGATATAAAGATAAACACCATGTTAGGTGTATCTTATTGGGTTGAATTTGGCCGTTGAATGTTTGTCCATCTCAATGAGATAACAGTTTTGACCAACAAAAACAGCAACTCAACTGTAAATACTTTGTCATACTGTTGTGCAATAAAATAACGTTTACAGCCCTATCATATAAAAAGTCTGGTTTATTCGCAATTGGTTTAAAAGCCATGAATTGCATAATCCAATTTTCATAGGTAAAGTTTATAACTATGTCAGCTCTTCTTAATTGAAAAAAAAATGTATTTAATGAGCTTGGATTGATGAAGAAAACGGATTTTTCTTTTGCAAATGTTTGTATGGAACGAAATGAATTGAGTTATCTATTAACCCCCCGATCATTTTTTTAAAGTTCAACTTTACAGAGACATTTTTATACAATAGATAAAACATTAATGATGTTTTCACAGTTCCTTGTGCTACACTCCTGTAAATTAACTATCCATTCCTTGTGGGATATTCATGTCAAGAATTTGCTATTAAAGTAAATCCCTGCTGTGTTCATGTTTCTGAATTCAAGATGAATTAAAAAAAAATTGCTCTACATTGGAAAAGATCGGATCAATTGTGCGATGCTTAAAGGGACAGCTCTTACATAATAGGGTTGTAAAGATTGCATGTTATAAGCTAACAAATCTCCAAATTCAACAGCTCTTTGCAACTCAATCACTTTTTCGTATACACTTTTGAAACTCCCTACCTTCGGCTAGTACCTGGCAAAAATTCCACTCAAAATTTTTTATTATTTATTTTTAATTTGATCTGAGCAGGATTCGGACCCGCGCCGCATCGATGGAAGGTCTGAGGAACTATCACTATACCTAACTGAGCCACAGATGCCCCCTAAAATGAATATGAATTTTTCCCGGTTATCCGTATGGACGTTTCAGATGTTATTGCCATAGTTTGGGGAATGTGTTGTATCTACAGCAGCCAGACAAATCGATTGTCTACAACATTTCACAACAGCACATTCCGTAGCAGCTGTGTGAGATTTTATCATATAGTAATTTGTTCTGAGGAGAGACAGTTTTTTGTCGAAGCAGATTGACCGAGGAATGTGAATTTATTGTCCATCTGTGGGATTCTTAGACGAAGAAGTCGTTCTATTCTTGGATGATGTATTTAAGTGTTAATAGCTAAAAAATCTATTAAACATATTAGTGTGATTTATCATTAAATGGATCACTGGGGATCACAATATATATGGCGCAAATTAAAGACCTGGCTTATGTTAGCTTAAATTTGGACAGTTTCCAATGAGCCAGCCCTTTGAGCCAACAGATTTTATATCTTCTATATTATTTCACATAACCTATATTCTGACCCCCACCCCTCCGCTACGGCACACAAAACCAGATTGAGCTGTGTAATCAAAACGATGGAAGTCTAGTACGCACAAAACGACACATATTCAAGTCGATGTTTTCTCACCTCCGCTGCAGATTCGAAACACAAACGTTGAAATAATTGATTGTTTGGTGTTTTACGCCGCGCTCAAGATTATTTCACTTATATGGCGGCGTTGCCAGTTTTATCGTGGGAGGAAACCCACGACCTTCCGGTGGTCATTGGCAACCACCCCAACGCGTACAACGCTCTACCTACTGAGCCACGGTGGCCCCTACAAACGTTTAGAAAGGGAAACTTTTTTAATTTAAACGTTACAAGCTGTGTATCCTTTGGGTTCGATTGATTGATGTTCTTATTCAATCAGCTGATAACTGGGAGAATCCTAGGGTTAGAAAGCTGTCACTTTAAAATTCACCAATTATCAATAAATGAAAGTTTAGCATAAAATAATGTCCGTTAGTACCCAGAAACGTTAAATCAAAATAGACATTTACCTGTTAGATTGGACATACTAACGTAGGAAATACCCGAGACACTCAATTATTATGACAATTGTGGTTTCTTTCTCGGCTTTAATAAGACAGGAAAACGTACAAATGAGTCACACATTAATTGACAAAAGACACACTGTTACGGTTACTTAATGTTTTTATAAGTTTTAAGCCCTATATTTACAAGCACGTCACATCTAAAACCTCTCTAAATTATCAAGACTTCGTTCACTGGTCATTCAGCCAAACAACGGGTGCTTGGTACATAAAAAAATCCTTGTTGTTTTGTTTTCTTTCTAATTCACGCCTAGAGGACAACCCAGACCTTCGGTAGGTCCCCAACATACGATCGATTGAACAATAAACCCAGAAATCTGTAAATTCTTAATTGATCTAAGTGGGATTCGAACCATCCATTGATAGGAGGCCCGTGTCTTACTCTAACTGACTGAACCACTTGCATTGGAGTCACTGAGGCGTTGTAAAGCTGCCTTGTATTCTCAAACGATTTATACCCGACGTAAGTCTAACGCAAGGTTTATCTACCAGGGTAGCATATACCTTCAACATTACGCTACGATCAGGGGCAAAGTTACGTCAAAAGTAAATGTTTTGAAAATAGTCCCCTGGGCCCTGTCTTACAAAGCTGGCGTAAAGTTGCGCATAGGCCTACAACATGAACCAGTTGCGACTAGGGCGTAAGTTCCTATAGCTTTAACACTGATTTACGCCCAACGTAACTTTCGCCGCTTTGTAAGACAGGACCCTGAACTCGACCGCCCCGGTGGACAGAGCTTGTGACGCAATATCAATTGATAAATCATAGATTTTTATAAAATAAAGTTATGTGAATATAATTATAATGTTCGAATCCATCCCGATGGACATCTTCAACTGGGATAGAAAGGAAAGTTTTAACTCACTGCCTAGTAATTTACTGAGATGCCCAACGAAAGTGACTGCGATTTGTGTCAGAAAAATAACAACATGGACATAACAGTTTCGTATTCGTCTCGGAAAAAATTGATAAGTCTTTGTAGAATTTAATATCTTCTCTAGTAATGAGACTCTTATTTTAGCCGTGCTTCTGATTCAGGTGTAACTATCCAAGATGATACGATTAACTTTTATGTTAAGCTCTTTCTTTGTATGTATGCTGATGACACCGTTTTGTTAGCAGAATCTGCAGCTGGCCTTAATGCTATGTTAAATACTTATAGTGAGTATTGTAAAACCTGGAAACTAAATGTTAATGTTAGGAAAACTTAACTTGTCATATTCGGTCGCTTAAGACGAAATCAAAAATTTTATTACAGAGACGAAGAGCTAGAAATTGTTAAAAATTTTAAATATCTTGGCATCATTATGAGCAAAAACGGCAGATTTCTAGAAATGATGAAACACAATGTGGAACTCGCTAGGAAAGCATTTCATGCCGTAAAACGTAAATGTAATATATTGGATATTTACCGCATGACTGTTCACTTGTTATATACGAAAGCACAGTAATTCCCATTTTACTATATGGTTGTGAAATATGGGGACAAGAAAAAAACACAAGTATTGAACAAGCAAATTACAAATTTCTTAAGAATATTTTAAATCTACGGTCATCAACACCCCATTTTATTGTTGACGGTGAATTGGGTCAATTGCCTATTCAAATAAAAATCAAAATCAGAATGTTTAATTTTTGGAAAAACATAATAGAAGGAGAGGAGGGTAAATTTAAGTATATTATTTACAAGCATATTATGAACATATCAGGTGGAGATAGAAATGAGGGAAACAATTTCAAATGGGCTATGACCGTCAGAAACATTTTAGATCATTGTGGTTTTAGTTTAGTTTGGCAAAATCAGTGGTACCCTAATATAATTCCGTCTGCAACTCTGATCAAGTCAGTACTATTAGACCAGCACATACAAAATTGGAGAGCGTGTGTCACCAGCTCTTCTAAAGGGACCTTTTACGGATTGAGTAAAGTTGATTACTGTAAAGAAATGTACATTGATATACTAGATGGTAAAAAACTCACATCTTTACTTAAGTTTCGAACATGTAATCACCATCTCCCAATTGAAACGGGAAGGTGGATGAATATTGACAAAAGAGAACGCCTTTGTAACCTGTCCTCCTTAGATGTTGATGACGAATACCACTATCTCGTTAAATGCAAAGCGCTTAACAATGTTAGATCTCTTTTACTACCAGAATATTATAGAATTAGACCCTCAGCATTCAAAATCAGAGAACTTTTTTCGACTTCATCAACACATGCCCTTCATAAATTATCTGAATTTGTACAGATTATTATGAAAAAAGTCAATAACAGCAGATAAAACGCTAGCGTTTTAAGATTTTGATAAGTTCACATTGTCTTCTTGTATTTACCCTGCTATAGATGTTTTTTCTTTCTTCTAATTTATTTATTTATTATTATTATTATTTGATTTACATATATGCATGTATTATTGTGATCTGCCATAACACCGAGACTATTGATGTAAATTTTGATGAAATATCAATGTATGTACTCTTACGCCATGTAATTGGCCTGAGGAATAAAAAACTCACCTCCCCGTAACGGATAGGTGATCAATCAATCAGAAGGCAGGTGCATAGAGAGATCATGAATATATACCGATGGTAAAATATCCGACACTTGAAACCCACTCCCGCGCTGTGGGTAAAACTGTCTGTCATAAACAACGACAACTGATCCAACATTACATTTACACTCAAAGAAATCCACCGTTTTAAATTGTAGATATACCCGACTTTACGTATCAGTTTTCGTCTACTTTAAAGACGAAAAAAAAAACTCACTCTAGGGTTCAGAAGAAGCGCGCTAATGTTTCCATTCCAACGGTATCAAAAACATAATTTTGCGATTCTTTACACCTGACAGTGAAGTTAATAAAAGATCACAATAACCAAAAGAAATTGGTCAACTTTCAAAATCTCCCATTTAAACCTGTTATAGTCATCCTCTTGAAGGCCTTCGTAACTCACCAATATGACCCATAGACAAGTTTTTCGCTAGTCACATTTTCCTCAAAGCTTCCTCTATAATTTAATGTACGTTTAGAGGGACTGAGAGCAATTTTCTGGAGATAGGTTTACTTTGAAGAAGGTGAAATTAACCTGGATTTAACTAGGAGATTTTGAAAGTTGGCCAACATGTTTTGTGTATGTAACATGATACGGTATTTTATAAATTGCATCATGCTCCATGAACAAATCGTAACAATGTGTGTTTTGTACCGTCGGAAAGAAAAATAAGCGAGCATCTTCTAAACCATAAAGTATTTTTCGTTTTCTTCCCCTTTAAATGTAGCCTATGTTTATATATAATAATTTGACCATTAAACAGATGTTGAGATGGTATTAAAGAAGCCAATGAATAAACTTAATCCACTCAACATATTGCCGACTATTGTAAGGTAAGATCGTAATGATATTCACCTTGGAAGATCAGTCAATATATTGCATCACACTCTTATAAAGCATAAACGCTTAGAAGTCAATCATTGCATGTGAAACTTCAATAATCGACGGATTAAAGTTCTGATTGAGACAGCTTTTCACTATTTAGCCACGAAGAATCGTATTACTACAAGACAATATTTTTGTGTGGGAGATATCGTTTGTCAATATAAAACGTCTCCGTTTAATTAGCAACCTTTATCCAAAACAAATCCTATTAAGACATCAAAGACTTGTTGTTAGTTTTAATTACAATACGTAAATGGTGTAAGAACCCATTAATTAACATATTTGTGTAATCGACGAAATTGTTGAGGCGGCAAGAACTCGATTATGTTATAAATATCCTTTCTGTATGGGAGTAAACATACATCCATTAGACCGATTGCCTTGTAACGTCACTAGGGGTACATGTCGATGAACAAACATGGTTAACAACAAGCATTTTGCCACAAGAGCTTGTAATAGCGGGGTCCTTTCAAACAATATTCCATATTTTGCAAGTGACGTAATTAAGCTGTACTTCTATTTAACTTTTTTATTAAAGGGTCTTACCTTGGAATCAACAATTTGGCATTCTAAACAAACTATGGAATTGGCAATTAGTTCACTGTCTTTAGGAACGATTTTGGGATATTATATCAGAACAGCTTGAATGTGAATCGGCTTATTCTGGGCTGCTTGCAAACAGTTTTCCTTTAAGAATCTTGTGCGTATACAACACATTCGTTTTACCAAAAACACTCACAGCAAAGAGGTATGGGAATGGTATAGGTTATTTTGTTGATTAAGTTTATTTAATATCCATGGCCTTCCTTCCTTTTGAACGAAAGAGGTGTGTAAAGGCTTTCTCTAAATAATTTGATTTTGAATTCCTTTTGTGTTCAGATTATGTAAAATAATATAATAATATAAATTCGTGTCGCTGTTTTACCTTGTTTTTTACCATACGGGTCGCATTTCTTCTTATTCCAATTAAGAGCTGATGGCTCAATTTGATAAACAAGAGATCAGTGAACTGATCTTGGCGACCACCATACAACACTATCAGAAAGTTAGGCTGCTTGTAAACGGATAGCAAATTTGATATGTAAAATGTACTTCTTCAGTTGGTGGCTGGCTGGACAAGAACAAAGTTTCTTCGGTAGAAAGTGGCTGTTATCTAAAAACGTAAAACCAACTTTCTTCAAGAGGCCTCACATTAACGCTACTTACCGGAGCTACATGTATTTGCACACAGGCCAGTCAGTGATATCACTTGTTTGAGCCCTGTGCACAATTAAATTTACAAAACCCAAAACGATTGTACACATGTTACTAAGATGCATTTAGTGTTTGTTTACAAATCAAAAGATAATGTATATCTGTCAAAAATAGCCCGTGAAAAGTGAAGAATGGGCGACATATCACTCGTCTGATGAGTAAAAATGTAAACATGACGAAAGTCAGTTTAAAAATTAATGGCAAAAAAATTTCCAATTCGTTCAGAAATTAGTGAACTCTTATAAAAAAAATCTTCACGCACGATTTGATATAAATATATGATTGAATAAAAACATTAAAGTTACTATATTGGTAAATAGCATTTACAATTGCGAAGTCAGTTGCTGTACATAGCTGCCTGAATTCAAATTCCATCGGCAAAATAGTGATTGTACGTTGCCGTGTATTTCATTTCATTTTGAAATATTTCTTCCTTTCAAACTCGTACAAATACAATATGGATCTTCTTAAGTATCTTAGGGAACACTCTCCATTAAAGGCCCACTTGCCGCCGCAGCCTAGCTGTTTGACATTTGTTAAGAAACTCAATTTGCACGAGCTTATAGCTAAAACCGCTAAAATTAAACTTAGCACACATAAAGCATGTCCAATTAGGCTTAGAATGTATAAATGAGTGTGAAAAACAAACGAAGAATCGAAGCTCGATTACAGCAACAACACCGATCAGTGTCGGTTTAACTTAAGTGTTGGATTACCCTCATTCAGGCGTTTTTGTCTGTGGTTTGCACTCAACAGGCTTTTATAGTCTCTCTTATTCGATCGTTAGTCTATATTTCTTAGATAAAGTTCGTAAAATTTTACTGTGTTGCTAGATCGCCCACACGACTCAAAACGTTAGGGCACTTGTGGTTCGAAGTTTGTTTACATTGCGGGTACTTCAAAAATCTGTTTTTCAATTTCGAATTTAAAAATACTAAATGATGTAAAAACTTTCAATTTCTGGTAAAAATAGAAAGTTCATAACTTCTTCTGTCTGTGAAAAATACAGAAAACCGTCCACTGTTTTTAATGTAAACAGTATTCTTGGTTTTCGCGGCAAGGGTGCCTTTAAAAATATTTATTATTGTTACATTTTTGGAAAGAATTTAGGAGTTTAAAATCCAAATTCGAGAAGACCATTTTACCGACTTCGAACGAGCCGTGGCGACCGGCAACACGCATAGATAAACTATTTCTTATAGTCGCCCTTGGAAATCTAAAAGGAGTCGATTTTTATAAGTTTTAAAATGACCCAAGGATTGCAATTTCACTCTGAGGTTTAAAAAAGCTCCGATAAATGTCTTTTTTCACTAATCTGGACTCCGAAAATTCCAAATAACGCCATCGGTGCCAAAAATAGCGTATTTGACTTTAACTGGGTCATGCTTGAGAAGCCTTTTAAAATGCCTGTTAGGGGCCGCATGATTGACATCGGGTACTCGCACTAGCAAACTAATTTCACCACCTTATTTTAGCACTTTATAAGCATAGATATTTAAATATCTCACTGTCAGTATATTGAAGATAAGGAAAATATATATTAAGATCTGAAGCTGTAAATATAAGGAATTCCACAAGCTTTTATTGTCAAATTTAACATTTTCTTGTTATATACGTATGCTTGAAGTGTCCGTTCTAACTTGGACAAAGTTCAAAGCTATCAGTGAATTACGCGTTAAAAGTAAATTTAAATTTTTTTTTTTAAAGTAAATTAAACCTCTTTTACCGTATTCGAAGATTGAAAAAACAACACAAAAAGCAACAAACAGATGCAACATTTGATTTTATTTGTTCATTTTTAAAATTAGTTGTAAGAAAAAATAACCATACGGCGTCAGTGGGGTTTTAGCCGACTTTTCTACTGTCGCCATACGATGTCTTCGGTAATGAAGCAGGCTAGCACTCTAACGCCATATGGTGACAGCGGTATACATGTTGCATAACTTGACCATATGAGGAAGCAACACAAAAAAAAATCATCAAGATCCGCCTGGTAGTTTTCTTGATTCCGCGATCACAAACTATGTAGGTAGGAATCACAGAAATAGCTACCGGCCGCCATTTTGAATATGCAAATGATCATCGAGAGCATAGTGCGCAACGAGGCCATATGGATTACCTGCGTACACAGTTTTACGAAGATCCTCTCATTACTTTATGAGAAAAGTGATAAAAAGAAGAAAAACAAAATGGTCGCCTAGCGGCCATTTTAATATGCAATTGAGCCCAGAAAAATAAATGTTGCACAACTAGACCATATGAGGAATCAACACAAAAACATTTCATCAAGATCGGTCTGGTGGTTTTCTAGATTCCGCGATCACAAACTATGTAGGTAAACATCACAAAATGGCCATTTTAATATGCAAATGAGCAAACAAAATAAATGTTGCACAACTAGACCATAATGGGAACATGTCTATGCAATTTGCTGAAGATCCGACCAGTAGGTCTCTTGAAATCGCGATTACAAGAAAAGTTTACAGACACCAGACGACGGACCACGGAAAAAATTCGATTTGATAAGACCACCATGAGATCATGGTGATCTAAAAATACCGCTTCTGTGAATCTTTTGCCCATGATGAAAAATCATAAGTTTTGTTTTTTTTCATTTAAATTGTGTATGGTTAATGAATAATGCATCAATAGACATAGCACACGCTATATTTTGTTTGACATGAAATCGATGCAAATTATCACACTAGTTAAACTCTCAGGTATAGAATATATGTATAAATCATTTGAGTTCAATTCCCATTTGCTTGGATCTCGTATACGAAATGAGACCCCATTTTATTATGTGTCCTGGTATATGATCCATGTGACCGATACGAGACGGTTTTATCGTGTCTCAAAACTCCGAATTCGAATGACCCTACGTGCTCCAACATGGATTCAATACCCCAAAGATATGATCGAGGAAACTGCATGTGGTAACAACAGTTGAAGTCGTACAGTTTAATTACGTATGCACAATATTCTTGCCCTTTGTTAAAATCGGCCATCTGGGCAGTCAGTCGGACTTTCAAATTCCCGAGGACAGGTTGCAGGTCAATTTGAATGTGGCGACCAAACAAGTATCTCGGATAAAAGGCTGTAAATCGACCTCCCGCCAAAACATGTATATTTAACGAGTTATTTAGGAAATTCTCTGCTGCTATTGTTTTCTGTATGACTGTTAGTAAACAAACAGCCGAGAGTACACCACACGCACAGCCACAAAGGGCTCCACTGCACACTCGATTAGTTTTACCAAAAGAAAGCAGACATTGGAATCCTAAAATAAAACTCCCTATCCAGCTGTCAGTGGGAGCTAGAAAAAATATCAATTGCCGTCTAGAAACCTCATCTTTATATAAACAAAGGTAGAACTGCACGCATTTTAACGATATTCCTTTCGGGCATGTCCCTTTAACATTTTATGAAAGACTGGCACGCACTGTGTGGGTTTAAGGACTGTGGGTTTACGGACATTTTATTCAATGAACTAAGTAATCCTTTCTGTTTCTCAAAACAACATCTGCACATCCCGACATGGTCGTATGAATAATTCATAGACTACTTTCTTTGACATTTCATACCTATGAAAAAGGATATCTTTAGATTGGTTGGTGATATTTAATTTTATATCAAATCAGTTTGATAAATAATTGAAGGTGAAAGGCGTGAAAAACAGAGAAAAATTCATATCGCTGAAAACCTTGGCGTAAAAAAAGCGATAGTGACCAGGAGACTGTTTCACAAAGCGGCGTAGCGTTTTTACGTATCTGCCATATCAACGTATCTCTACAGTATGGGTTGCTTTGACAGTTACGTAAAAATTTACGCTACGCCACTTTGTGAAACAGGCTCCTGTGCTTCGACAGACGCTTATCAATGTCGCCATTTCTATGGTCTGGCGGTTGCATTTTATGACTGGGATTTGTGACAATGACAAGTCAATTGGCTCCATCATTTTTCAGCCAAATCATTGGTTTACGAGAATTACTAGATCGTTTGGAAAATTGACCCGACACCTGCTGTTTTGAAATGAAGGTGTCTGAAATTTCGTTTCGTTTTCGCCAGAAATTAAATAATCGGTTTCTGGTTTACAAGAACTACTAGATCGCATGGCGAATTGACTTGACACTCCGATATTGGTTTCGTTTTTCTTAGGTTAAAGAGACCTAGAAAACGAGAGAAAATAGCTGCTGTTTTGAAATGAAGGCGTCTGAAATTGCGTTTCATTTTCGACAGAAATGACAAAAACGGAATCGGTAAACGTACATTCTCGGGATTTGAATCAATGGAAGCCCTCTCATTTCCAATCAGGAGGAAAACAACTTAAAATTATTCCTTTGATCATGCCGCTTTAGATATAAGGGTGATGGGGAATACATTGGTATTCTTAGAACCCCCATACATGACGAAATTAACAAACATCATGGCGTCATATTACTAAGGTTTCACCGAACATCGGTAATCCCGTTGGGTTTGTCAAATTGAGAAATTATGCAGCAGAGTTCCACTGCAATGCATCAGTTGAAATCCCTCTGCGTTATCCTAACCTCAGTTTTGAACTATGATAAGAGTCGGCAAGTAACGGCTATGTCACATGATATTCACTGTTGGTTATATAATATAATACCTGTCATTTAGGCGATAAACTGAACGCAATAGATCTAAGGTCCCAGTTTGGGTTTTTTGGTTATGCTAGATTGATTTATTGATGTTTTACGCCGCACTCAAGATTATTTCACTTATATGGCAGCGTTCTCAGGTTTAGTAGGAGAGGAAACCGGGTTCATTGTCGGGGGAAAACCCCGACATTCGGCGAGTACCTGACAGCTCTTTTGCGGTTATGCCAGATCTAAGAAGGGGCTAACATGTTGAACCGTGTGTAGCGTGAAACCGGCATGCATTATTTCAACTTTTTTGAGGTTATCAAGGATGGCTCTTACGTTGATATATTTAAAAATGGAAAGGAAAAGCCTTAACGAGATTTAGATTATTAGCCACAAATTAAATCGTTAATATTGTCTCACTTGAGTAGGATCTATATCGTTTAGCTTCGCCTTACCGTCGTTTTTTAATAGGCCTACATTATTGTGATATTCAATATAATTTTTGCTATTTATCTGTGTACTAACAGACAAGGAGAAAAAGGCTGGACAGGTTTTGAAAACAGAAGAGAATAATCGTCTTGCATATTACATTTAACCCATTTTTCTTTTATTTGTTCACGTCGTTTTAATTCATGTTCTATTCTACCAAAGTTGTAGATCAAGCCGTATATAACCAGTGTTGCATTGATGACTTGTCGAGATACATGTTCAATTTGACTGAGCTCCGCTGGGTATATAAAACTGACAGTGAAAATCTCATGAAAGTCATGTAGACACACGCCATAGTGGCACTGTGAGGCATTAGTTGAAATCCCACCGCGTTATCCTAACATCAGTTTTAAATTCTGACACGTGTAGACAATTATCGGATATGTTACATATTTTTTACTTTCTATCCCTTGGTGGTTATCTGATACTCGGCATGCAAGTGATATCACTGAAAGCTGTGCCATGTAGTATTGTGTTGATTGATGTTTTACACCTCATTCAATATTATGTCACTATATGGCGGCATCGCCAGGCTTATTCAGGAGAAAACCCAGCTTCGGCGAGTACCTGGTAATTCTTTCAGATGCCGCAAACATGTTATTTGAGTGGGATTAAATCCCCCCCCCCCTCATCGACGCCTGTGTCGAACTGAGGAACTATCCCTATAACTGACTAAGCCATTGATGCCCCGTTCGTCGAAGCTAAGTAATAAACGTAACAATTCGTCAATCGATTAACAATAGACATGATTATATTGGTTACACTTGTCTATCCATGCAATTCTTAAATCTAACTTTAATAAGAGAACACTACATATACAATATGTATTAGTCATTATTTTTGTGCTCAAGCATAACTGGAGGTAAAAAGGCGCTTAAAGTGTTTCTGTCAAGGTGGGGCAAAACGATGGTTTGAGCCTACAAGTTACGGATATATTCAAATGATTAAAATTATACATGTTGACGTTCGTTAAAATAAATTTTATTGCTATCAGATAAAGTGGCACTGGTTTTCATAAATTCGGATTGTCAAGGAAAAGAGAGGGTTATCAAAAATACACACAACTTATTAACGTTGTTTTCATAATTGTTGATGGTTACGACAGTAAGAGGCTTTGAAGGCCACCGAGAAACTAAATGATTGGCGTTGGAATGAGGAAAATTCATACAGTATGTGGCCCGTACGAACCGAAAACGTGTTCGAAAAGTAAACAAAATTTAAATAACCGGGACGACCATTCATTAATTCTAAGCCAAGGTTAGTTCAAAACAATACTTTATCATACATTCTCGAGACAAGAAGCACTTAAAAGCAACTGAATTATACGTTTAGAGAAAAATGTTGTAGTCAGAAGTTTCCTTAAAGCCGTTACGGACTGATGAGGTGTTCAAAAATAATAAAACAATTCAAAAAGTTAACCCACTCTAGTTGTGAATTAGTTACAGACTATACATTAACATACATTCCCGTGATAAACAGCTTTGTTAAGCTACAGTCCCATATGGGGACACCCCGGATCTGAAGCACCGGATCTATCACGGACTGCCGGGACCTAATCCGGGATGATTTTCGTCCCGGACCACGAAAAAATGCAAGATTTCCTCTCAGTTGCATACCGGCCCGGATAGTCCCGGTAGAGTAACGGGCCTTCCAGGCAGAGTCCAGCATCATCCCGGACCATCCAGGTAGAGTCCAGGATCATCCAGGCAGAGTCCAGGACCACCCCGGATGTGACCCCGGACCGTCCCGGACAGGCCCGGTTCCATCCCGGTGGAGTCCCAGATGCGTCCCGGGCCGATCTAAAAGTATATAAACCGACTGTTTTTGGGGTAAGTTTCACTTGACTTCTTGCTTTTGAAGGAGCAACATCAACGTAATTTTGGAGCTGCCACCTCGCTATCACCATGCCAGCGAAAAAAAGCGGCAGTAAAAGTGCCAGTAAAGGGCCAGTAATATCCAGAAAGGCGAAGAGTAAAAGGAAGAAAGTATCTTCATCCGAAGATGAGGAGGAGGAGACGTCCAGATCCAGATCACCACCTAGGAGCCGTCCGAGGTCCCCATCTCCACCACCGCTAACAGAGAGCCAGACTGAACAAGCTGAAATTAACAAGCAGAAGAGGGCAAAAGCAAAGGGCATTATCCTGACCAAAGACGAGGAGATCATGCTTGCCGAGTGGCTGCGGGCAAATCCCTTTTTGTATGATAAAGGTGTAAAAGATTACAAGGACACGGCTAAAAAAGTAGAGGCATGGATTTCGAAGGCGGTGGAGATGGGGAGGGACCGAGACTATGGACCCAAGCTGAAAGTGTGGTACGAGAGTGTCAGGACGAAGATAGGGAAGCTCCTGGCAGAGAAACCGAGTGGCTCGTCGGCGACAAAATTGACCCAGAGGGACGAGTTCCTGAAGGCCCACTTCTCCTTCCTGCACAGCCACATTTGCAGACACAGGTCCAAAGTCGCCAGCACAGTAAGTAGAAAACGCCCATTTATGTAATTGGCATTAAATATATATGTAAAGTTAAATTTTAAATTGTACTTAATGCCTGCATATCTTTTGTATTTCCAGCTTGAAGGGTTATCAGCCTCGGCCTCAACCTCAGCAGCAGTTACGGGCAGGTGTTCTCCAATTTCTCAGGCGTCTCCTCCTCCTTCTGACATAGATGATCTCCTACAAGATGACAAGGACACGTCGAGCAAGGAAGTCCGGCCACCACCCAAGCCCAAAACCACGCCCAAAAGCACGCGTCCCAGGTCGTCCTCGGTACAGACTCCTCTCATCGATGATGATCACAAACTGAGTGAAATCCTCAACACACTGCAGAACCAACAGAAGCGCTCAGATGATATCCAGTCGCACATCAGTGGTTTGCTTTCCAAGGACCAGACCTCCGCCACCGCAGCCTGGGGCACGTGGATTGGGACGATGGCGAAGGACTTTGCCCCACATGTTCTTCCAAAGTTTTACCGCGATAGTCTCGAGTTGGTTCTGCAGTGTGGAGAGGAGTCCCCTCGGGTGCCTCCTCCTCCTCCTCCTCAGCAGTAGCAGCCGCAAGACCAACACCACCACCACCACCACCACCACCACCAACAACAGCAGCAACAATACCTTCCCATCCTCACCAATTTGGACGAGCAACAGCCTCAGGTTCAGCAGCAACAACAACAGACCTACATCTCTTACGTGCCGCAGCAGCAAGCAGATACGCAATATCAGCAACAACAGCAGCAGCAACAGCATTTCACGCAGCAGCAGGACCCAGTGCGTCTCAACATACCAGCTTGGGACTCCATGGCTCCTTCTGCTGGTAAGACCTACCCTCAGCCGGTGATGCCTAAACCTCCACGTCCCTCCAGCACTCCAAACCCCAACTCGAGATCCACCATGATGTCATCGTTCTCGGACTTAGGGAATCTAAACACCCCGTCGCCTTGCCAACAAGATTCTCAACAGTAGTGTTTTAATGGACTGTTGCATTTAATGGACTGTTGCATTTGTTCTAGTGCCATTCATTATATATGTGATATTCATATTTTTCATGTTTGATGTAATAAAATATTAAACTTATCTATGGTGTTTTCTTTGACTCCAACAAATAGTTATTTGAAAGAAAGTCAAAAATAAAACAACAATTAAGAAGAAGAAAGAAAAAAGAAAACTAGTAAATATAGAAAACAGTAAATATAATTAATTAACAACAATAGTAAATGATAGATATTTTCAATTACCTAAAAATAATTTAAAATTTATTAAGTAACTAAAAAACAAACAAACACAGAAATAAGTAAAAGAACAATATAATGGAGTTGTCAGTCGTAATAAATTAAATTGTTTTTTTAAATTTTTCTTATTTTATTAATTATTCTTATTTGTCTTAATTAATTTTCATAATTTTTTTACTATACAATGCATTCCTCTTTATTTCCAAATACTACATTAGATTATTTATTAAATAAGAGACAAAAAAGAAATTAAAAAGAAATTAAAAAAAAATATAGTTATGACTGACAACTCCTCTAATTAGAAGAGTTATCAGACATAACTTTTTTTTAAAAATTTTGTATTATTTTTTTCTCAATTTTCTTTCATATTTATTGCATAGAAGAAAACAAGTTCAGTTTTGGTTTTAAACATTTTTATATCATCAATCATTAATTGCATACAAAATCATTTCAGAACACATTGACATATCCATAAAATATTCAACAGTAACAACAGTTACAGTTCAGATCATTCAGTTCAGAACAGTTCAGATCATTCTGTCTTGCCAAGGGACAGATCCTGCCTCAGAGTTGAAGTAGGCACAAAGGTATTGTCTTTGGTTTTTCGCAGCTTGTGTACTGGAGTGACGAGGCAGTACGGAGACTCCATCGAGTAGTGGATTGTCATTTCTCCTGGGATGACGTCATGGTCGTCGTCCTCTTGATCGCCTACAGATGTGTACTCCTTCCCCTGGCGAGACCTCAGCAGGTTATGTAGACATATGCAGGAGAGGACGATGTCAATGGTTGTGTCCACATCCTGGAGCATGGTGGTGAGTAGACATCGGAATCTGTGGGCCAGTATGCCAAAGGCGTTTTCGACTATGCGCCTGCCCCTTGATAAGCGGTAGTTGTAGATCCTCTCTTCCCTGGACATCATTCTTTTGGCGAAAGGTTTCATGAGCCAGGTCTTTAATGCGAAGGCGTCGTCACCAGCAAGGAAGTATGGTATTGGCTGATCGTCGTTGGGCAGAGGATCAGCATCAGGTAGACCGAGAACGTTCTTGTCAAGTGCCTCTTTCAGTTCGCCCATGTTGAAAACTTGCGCATCTCCAGCCGATCCCTCACGCCCGACTTCACACCAGATGAAGTTGTAATCTGCGTCAACCACTGCCATCAGAATAATAGAGTGGAACCCCTTGTAGTTGTAGAAGCTCGAGCCGCCTTTTTTTGGACACTGTATGGCTATGTGTTTCCCGTCTATTGCCCCCATGCAGTGACTGAGTTGCCACCTGTTCTCGAAGACCTCTGCTATCTTCTTCCAATCTTCTGGGGTGCTTGGTGTGGCTATGAGTTCTGCAGCGTACTCAGCAACGATTGCTCGAGTAACTTGTCTGATGACCTTTGAGACGGTGTTGTGCGCAACTCTGAAGCCATACACAATGGAATGATAGCTGTCCCCAGATGCAAGGTAACGTATGGTGATGGCCAGCTTTATCCCTGCTGAGAGAGGTGTGCGGTATCTGGACTTTTTGGGCTGGATTCGATGCTCCACTCTTCTCAGACTCTCTTGGAACACGTCAGCATCCATTCGCAGGAAGTTCTTAAATCCTTTGACGTCTTCATTCTTCAATTCGTTCATGAGCCTTGTGTACTGGCCAAGCTCTGGTCTTCTAGTCAGCCATTGTCGTACCCAGATGGACCTCATCTTCTTTCTTCTCTTCTGTTCAATTTCACTATTTCTTTTCCGATTCACTCTCTCTACTTTCAATTTGGACAGCAGTACTGCATTCGTACGTTGCTGACGGTCGAGTTCCAGCTGATAGTTCATCAGTAAGAGTTTGTCTTTTGTTGTTGGAGCCTCTGCCATGTTGATGAAGACGTCTGTACGAGTGGAGCATCGAGAGAGTGGTTTGAAAATATCTGAAAATGCATGGGTTTATAGGGGTCTTGCTTTGTCCTGTATGATCCGGGAGTCTCCGTTAACGTCCGTAAGTCATCCGTATGTATGCCGTATGTATGCCGTGTTTGTCCGGGACTTGTCCGTCGTCATCCGTGATGATCCTGGTTTATCCGTGATGATCCGTGGTGATCCGGGATGATCCGTAACTATTCCTGAATTGTCCGTAAGTCAACCGTGGTAGTCCAGGTCAATCCGTGACTTTTCCGGCCTGTAAAACATGAAATTCATTTAGAATCCGTATCGGTCCTGGAAGGTCCGTGAAGCCGCCGGCATGGTCCTGAACATTCCGTAACAGTCCGTATGTCAAATGGGATGATCCGGCATGTATTTTTCCTTCCCGGACTGTCTCGGATCGTCCAGGACCATGCAGGCGGCTTCACGGACCTTCCAGGACCGATACGGACCTACCCGGCGGATTCCAGGATGTGTCCCGGTTTTGTCCAGGATGACTACGGATGAACGCTCGTCACGGATCATCCGGGAAGTTTTTGACAGTCAAAAACTTCCGGGTCTACCCCCAGGACGTTGGCGGATGCCCAAGGATCATCCCGGACATACAAGGACCATTCCGGACCATTCCGGCTAAGTAACGGATCGGACCCCGGATCGCTACGGACTAATCCGGGGTTATCCGGGGCCTATATGGGACTGGGGCTTTAGACTTCTAATTTGTACGCCCAGCCTATAGTTTAAAAAGTTTGTTTTAATGGACACAAATCTCATTTCGGAAGCTTGTACTACTTTAGTATGTAAATGGGCCTAATTTTAGGATTTGTCGTATTCTTGAGTAAACCGATGTCATGGAGTGAACCCTACGTCTGTTATCGTTTCTACATGAATTCACTCAAAGTTAAAGTTTTACAATACAAAAGTCCATAGCAATTTAATATCTTGCCTAAATATCCAATATTGCCTAAGAAGGTCTGTCCACAAAAGCTACGAAATGAAGCTTAATTAGTTAGTGTCTTTTAGAAAGTGACTATAACAGTATTCTCGTTATTTTTGGGATTACACTCTCTTGAAAATATGGTAGAAATTCTTCTACCATATTTTCAAGAGAGTGTAATCCCAAAAATAACGAGAATACTGAAATAAAAGAGATCGTCCAATATCTCTGTAAAGCTAAACTGTCTGCACAAGAAGCCCCAAAAATCACAAACATTTTTGATCAATATAAGAAATGGCGTTTATATGGATTCATCATCTATTCCACATACAGCTTCTTGTTTTTGTTTGTTCTGTTGTTAGTCAATTTGAAATCACGGCTTTAATAAAATGCTTGGTTAAGTAACACTAAATTATGCGATATACACACCACACTTTACCCGATTTTTTTCACCTTTTACCCTTAACATTTTCAAGCCATCATTTTTAATTCATTTAGTTTGCTTTTGTTGTATTATCTTCGCGACGACATATATGCCATGCACTAATAACATCACATGGCGAACAGAATGGCTACAAAAATAAACATAGAACGCAAGATCGTGGACAATGTATTCTGCCATCAGGTGAATGTAAAATTTTTGATGATATAGACAATTATCTCGCATCAGACAAAATACTTGAATTTGATTGGAGATCATCGATCACGTGGTGACGTGATATTTTTCTGTATCAGGCAGACGACTTCCTATCAGTTACCTAGAGTTACTTGCCCCTAAATACACGTCGCGACACCACTAAACAAAATGTCGTCTGCTAAATTGAGTCAACATAATTACAATACAAACAGAACATATCGATGTGCATGGCCATAGTTTTGGGCGCTAAAGAAACCTTTACCAGGCCAAGCCAACTTATGACTCCAAGATCTGTCAAAGAGTAGAACAGAGTAGAACTATGGGTATCGCCCGTATTGAGTGAGTTGTAGTTGTAAACACTTTCGCTTGGTACAAAACTATTATCCAGACAAGCGTCGGCTAAAAGGAAGGGTCTACAGAGGGATAAATTCTTTATACAGTCTGTTATTGACCCAATACCGAAATATATAGGATGAGTAAAACCGCACATATAAACCCCTTATCACCATTGAGAGAAATTTCTTGGCATTTGATTGGTCGAAACGCCCAGAATGTGAGTCTGCGTCCCAGTGCTTTCCGTGTATATATTTGATTCTGTATAGCCCCGGAGTTAAGATCTCACGAGCTGTTATTACCACGGAGTGAAGGTCTTGGTGCGTCACAGCATTCTTCAGTCAAGACGAAATCCTATTGTGACGTCAGTTTAGAATGTTGTTTCGTCAGCATTGAACGCTATGCTTGTCTCAAAGATCATGAAAACCGACATAACTTCGCAACGTCACAATAGAATTTATTTCTTTCGCGACGTCATTTTGACCTTGCTCAATAGGGAGCGCAAGTCACGTGTGAATTCCACAAATTTCCGGTCACCGGCACTGCATTGCATATGTGGCTGAGCGTTTTCGTTCAAAAATGACATTGAAATATGACGTTATGGAACAAAATACGTCAATGGAATTGCAACGTCATCAAAAACGTTCTAAATGGTGTCATCTGTCACCGGATATCACAAAATCTCGTAAATAGAGGTTAACTAACGAGAGCCCGTTTGTTACGATGAATATCACTCGAGTCTATTAATTTTCAAAGTCACGAGCCTCTGGCGAGTGACTTTGGAAATTAATAGATGAGAGTGATATTCATTGTAACAAACGGACTCGAGTTGGTTAATCTTTTTCTCACAATACACAAAACTACTGCATTTTATTCTGAAATGCAGCTCCACATCGCATCGTTCAACCCAGCCAACCTTTCTGGATTCTAATGAGGTCAAACGCTTTACCGCGTTGACATGGAGACGGTATTCATTACGCTACACAAGAAAGGTCTCTAAAATCAAACAGTTTTGTTGCTCACGAATTCTTAAGAATAAAGAGATAAAATATTTATCCTACAAATGAATGGCACTTCTTAGAATAAAACAAAAATAAACATATCAATAGTTTAATGTCTGTAATACGATGACGAAGTCAGGTTTTGCTGTGACCTCTATACCGACACAATTACGATAACTAGGTCAATGCATCTTCCTTGAGAAATCTGCGAGACGCCAGTTTTGGTAGATTGATTGATTGAATATAATTATCCCGTGTTTAATTATTGATACAGAAAGTGTCATCGTTTGCAGTTAGGAGTCAATACGGCTATGATATATTCATATTCAATCATAATTTGTTAGAAAAACGGAAGCAGGCAGACGAAGTAGTTTGTTTATGTCAAGATGTCATGTAGCCTACATTCAAAGGCTTTCCTTATATGGAAGTAGCTATGACGTGATCGTGGGAAAATCATACTATTTTGCATAAATGTAGTCCGTTGTATGTAAGCCATAACATGATTGGCTACCGACTCGCATAGTTGTGAGTTATACTGCCAATCACTTGTAATCTAACAAGGATGTCTTCAAGTTATTACATAAAAGGAAAACGAACGTATTATCCCTACGCTGAGAATGCAAGCTTGTGTTTTGATTAGTTGAACTTGGAAAATTATGTTTGTTAACCAATCAGCAGTAAGTTGAACAATAATTTCACTAGTTGATTATGACAAAAATAACACACTGCCTGGAAGTGAAATTATGGGGGGTGTAGTGTGAGAATAATTCTTATGAGACTTGCGCTTCCTATACACTCATCCCATGACATTTTTGTGAACTAATCGAATAAAGAACAGCTGATTATACTCACTTTTAAGTAAACAAGCTGCTCTGGATGGTGATTAATTCGTTATATGACGCCCTTGCGTGGGTATACGGGTAGATATTTGGTGTCTGACAGATATTTTTCCTCGGCTTCGCCTCGGAAAAATATGAATGTCAGACACCAAATATCTACCCGTATACCCACGCAAGGGCGTCATATAACTAATAATATAGTTCCGTATTGGGCCACATACAGACTGTGTAGCGAATATAACAGTATGTGAAGTGTGAAATATGTAAAATCCATGTAGTGCGGGTTAGTAATAATCTGATTTTTTAGTTTTCGAAAAGTAAACAAATTAAAAAAAAAAAACAACTGGCGAGGGTTTAATAACTTAATGCATTTGTTAGTTAAAAGCACTCCCTTAATGGTCTCATCATTATACAGTGGGCACAATTTAAAGTAGGCGAATCCCGTGCAGAAAGTTGGGTAAAGCTACAATATTGAACAGTGTATTCCTTCGAGTTTAAGTTTCATGTTGGATCAATTTTCGTTCATTATGACAGACAGTTTTATTAACATCGTAGGAGTCCATTTCCAGTATCCCAGATTCTACCTTCTGTATATATCCACGTTTTCTCTATGCACCTGCCAGCTTGACATTACTAGAAACGATATTAAATCCAAGGAAAATTTATCAACATTTACGGGGCGAAGACGACACGTCACATCCATCATGTTGCCTCGCCGATACTTTGACAAATTGCAGTTATTTTTCTTACTCGAGACATAAATGCTTTATTTCTGATCCCGATAAAGACGTTTTCATGTTAAAAATCTATAACTCATTAATTTACATTATGTCAGCAATTCAACTTCTTCGGATATACTATAACACGGTGCCAAACCATGCGGTTCAGATTAGGTCAGCTTCATAACCTCATAACTTGGTTCCCTCATTCATGGCATTGACGCCGATGAAAGTTAACATGAGTATACAGAAAACATGTGTCGCCGTTTATCCGAATTGCCTGTTGATTTAATTTGTAAGAAGAAAGCAACATAGATGTATTTTACATAATGACGATTTTCCGAAAAAAAAGAACTCATTGTTTGGCATAAAAAATCATTTACATAATGCCAGTCAACGGGAAAAAATCCCATTGTTTTACTTAATGGACAGAATGTAGGTTCTTGAAGATCGAGATATATGACCAGTTTTGGGGTATTTGGAAATATAGGGCTTAAAAGTTCGTTAAAGCTCTAGTAATTAAGAGTGTCTTTTGTCCATTAATTGGTGGCACATTTCATAACGTATTCATTATTACCACCCATTTGTATGTTTTTCTGTCGTATTAAAAGCCAAGAAAGAAACCACGATTGTCATAATAATTGACTGTCTCGGGTATTTCCTACGTTAGTATGTCCAATCTAATAGGAAAATATCGCTTATGATTTAGTGTTTCTTGGTAACAGCGGACATTAATTCATAATTGATGAGTATTAAAGTGACAATTTTATAACGTTACGTTAAAAGTTATCTTTGTGTAATCATTGGGTTTCAGCAGATTGACAGCAGAAGTTACTTTGAAGGGTATCGTTAAATCAACTGTTGTCTAAAATGCCCCTTTTTGGATCGAAGGAGTGGACACATTTAAGAAATCGTTTTGATACATATTTTCAAATAATGTCAAATAAGTTGAGAAATGCCGTTTGGATTCGGCTTGTTCTACGTGACGTCAGGTCCAGCCTAACACAGTTTGTTATAATAACCTGATTTGATCTAACGACTTTATCGCAAATGCAGGTTGTCTCGAAGTGACGTCATAAACGCACTAACCTATTGACGTAGGCCTACTGTGGAAAAAGCCCCGAAAGCTAAATCATTATTTATGTTATATTCTCCTGACTAGTTTAATATTCTATAAACATATCTCTTGACAAAAGCAGGAGATAAATTTTATTTTTTTTATAAAAAATATATTACATTTTGTGAAACCTACAAATTAGAAAACCTCATACAAATGTGACATATCATGTATTTACGACTGTATAATGCCAATGTGACTAACTAGGAAATATCGACCAATCTGTCTATCTTCCTATTTCTCACCACTGTATACATGTATTTGCATATCTGTAAATCGTGTATGGGTGTGGGCTCAATTGTGTTAAGAGGGAGGGGGGGGGGGGCGGTTGAGTGGTTCTCAGACGTATGCTCCCGTACAGTATATTTTATTTTATTCAATTAAGGCCATGTACATATACTGATAGGGAAGTTGATAATCCAAACGCTGCCATCCAATCAAAGAAACTGCCTATACTCCAAAGCTCGATAACGGTATAAGTATCAAGACCGGAACGCTGCCAACCAAATCATTGAAAAGTTGTTATACATGGCCTTTCTTCCTTTTGAACGATACAGATGTGTAAAGGCTTTTTCTAAATATTATTTTCTTGAAATTACTTTGTGTTCAGATTGTGTACTCATTCAAACACAAAACATAACAATAAAATCCATGTCACTGTTCTACCTTGTTTTTACGTTAACGCTTGCGTTTCTTCTTATTCCACTTAAGAACTGATAGCTCAATTTGATAAAAAAAAACTACCGTTTCTGCGAATCTTTTACCCAAGAGGAAAAATTATACGTATTGTTCTTGTTACTTAATTTGTATATGGACTATGAATAATACATCACTAGACTTAGAACCAGCTCTATTTTATTTGACATGAAATCGATATGAATTATCACATTGGTTGAACGCTCAGTCAAAGAATATATATACAAATCATTTGAGTTCAATTCCCATTTGCTTGGATTTCGTATACGAAATGAGACCCCGGTTTATTATGTCGTCTGGTAAATGATCAATGTGACCGATACGAGACAGTTTTACCGCCTCTGTCCACCTGCTGTTATTAAATCTAGTCGTCATCTCCATCCTCCGAGACAAACAGAAATCTGTGTTGATTGGCTCACTGAGTAACACCACATGTTGGCCATGTTAAACAAATCCACTGTATAACTGATATCCTCAGTGTCTGAACGTATCTATCTCTATATTGACCAAGTTCATATATGGCGATAAAACATACCAAATGATAAAGGGTTGGTCTTTCTTCACAATGAACAAAAAAGGGTATGCCTGAAATATATTTCCTCTATAGTGTTCACTATGAAATAGGGCTTGGACAAATCCGATTACAAATATAAAGCGAAGAACTTTTAAAATTTTTGGAAAGTGCAGTAAAACGAACTTTCTCGTCTATTCAATCTAATTCTTGTTAAAAGAAATTTTTTTCGGTTGTTTTCAGGAAGGTCGTGGGTTTCCTCCGGGCATAGGTTTCGGTTTCCTCCCACAATAAAACTGGCAACGCCGCTATATATGTGAAATAATCTGGAGCTCGGCGTTAAACATCAAACAATCAATCGGTTGTTTTTATGCGAAAACCTTCCAGAGAGAGAGACACGCACAAATTGGATAATTTATATCCACCAGCTGACACCATACACGTTTATATAATTTTGGACATCCTCTCATCAATGTTTGGTCTAAAGAAGAAAGAAACTTCTTACATAAACATTTTACCATTCATCTTTTACCATTCAAATTAAACTAAAACAGCAAAGTGTTTGTTTAGTAGTTCGGGAAACTATACGCAGTTCTAATGTAAACTTATCTATTCAACGACAAACAATGTATTATTTCAAGTGCAAATAAAAACGAATGGTTGATTTGTCAAGAGCACAAGTTATGGAATTGGGATATATTTTTTTCTCTAACATGTATAAATCTTCAAAATCCCATTATCTATGGATTTATTTTTTGCGTCACACAATTGACCCGATCTTAGCTCAAGGAGTGTAAAACTTTTTTTAAAATTCGTCTTGCGTTGAGGAACATCTACACAGCATGTGTTTACTTTAATGGCCAATCCATAACATGGATATCCCACAAGGAGTGGATGATTAGTTTAAACGAATGTATCTCAATAATCGTTGGAGATTTCAAAACATCATTAATGTAGCATTAATGTTCATTATCTTACAAAACGATGTTAAAAAAATGACCAGGAGTTAATAGTTTCCTCGATCAATTAATTCCAAAAATTAGCAAACGGAAAGAAATATTCCTTATCAACTTAATAAACCAAATTGTTTATATAAATTTCAGACGAGTTGAGATAATTATAAAACGTATCCATGGAAATTGGATTTTAAAATATTTATGACCATATACACGATTAAAATAAATCAAAATACTTCATTATATAAAAAAACTGGTTAATGAAATAGATAGAAAACGTTATGTAAATGTACTGGATTAAGGATTAAGAGTTGTATTTGCTGTATTTATTTTTTGTCGGTCAAAACTGTTATTTCAATGAACTGCACAAACATTTAACAGCCAATCCCATAAGAGAGACTAGCATGCTGTTTATCGCTATGTCTTTATTTCCTTATCGTTCCTCTGTATAAACATTCTGTATCCTTAAAAACAGCTTTCAAATCAATGGGAAATAATTAGAGCACCGATGAATTTCACCACTGAAAATGTTTTTTAAACGGGCCCCACATTTAAAGAGATTTTCAAACAGTTCTTAGATTTAAAAGCAATCCTTTTTTTTCCACATTTTCTGTCTCTCGTACACAAACTCTCGATTAGTTTTGGGACTATGACACCAAGAAAAATAACCGCTGGATTTTGAAATCTATCTGCATAGAGCTATACTGAACTATTGATGTTTATATTTCGCTTGATATGTTTCCCTTTAGACAGACTGGAATTCGAACCCGCGAGTAATGGATGGAAGTGTTGTGTCGATGTGACAGACGATGTGACCCGCGGATCTGGAAAAAAATTCGTAGACTTTAAATTGGAAACTTTAAGCCAATATATAACGTTGTATATCGTTTTCGTTTTCATTTTTTCTACTTATGATTAGCTGACTGATAAACAAAATTACCCAAATTGTCGACTCTACGTTTGTGCCTTTCATCTGGAAAATCGTTTAATTTCCTAGTAACCGAACGAATCATTGCACACCACTATAATACTTGTTGTCAGCCGTGTATACTAATATAACAGTATACTAATAGTTATAGGCCTTTTCTATAACTTATACTTAGCCCATACGGCTATACTCCCCTACTAGTAACCCATACTTGCAAAATGCAGAATTATGCGATAAGACTAGAGTAAAGCTAGTTCAATTTACCGAACTTATGGTGATATTACATATACCATAAGTTCGGTAAATTGAACTAATACCGATGGTAAAATATCCGACACTTGAAACCCACGCCCTCGCTGTGTGTAAAACTGTATGTCATAAACAATGACAACTGATCCAACATTAAACTTACACTCAAAGAAATATACGGTTAAATAGTGTTTATCCACCCAACTTTACGCACCAGTTTTCGTCTACTTTAAATTTAACCTACCTACTGTATAATAATGTGACCATTATTGTAGTGCTTTTAACGGACATAGGCTTAGGGGCCTAGTATGATTTTAAATGCAGTGTGTGTTAAGGTGGTATTGAAGAAGTCAAACTATTGTTAGGTAAGATCTTAAAGTGGCATAAGCTGCCAAAATGTTGATATTTTGGCGTAAAAACAGAATGTTGAATTTGTCGTATAATTCAGAAGCTTTTTAGTGCTTCTAGTCTCGAGAATGAATGAATAATAGTCCCGGTTATTTAAATTTTGTTTACTTTTCGAACACTATTCCGGTTCGTATAGGCCACATACTGTATGGTTTTTTCTCATTCCAATGCCAATTATTTAGTTCTTCGATAGCCTTCAAAGCCTCTTACTGTCGTGACGATCAGAAATTATGAAAAAAGTGGGAATTTTGGCAGCTCATGCCACTTTAATGATACTCACCCTCGACGATCAGTCAATATATTGCATCACACTCTTATAAAACATTAACTCCTAAAGGCCAATCATTGTGTGTGAAACTTCAATAATCGACGTTTCAAAGTTCTGATTGAGACAGCTTTTCACTATTTAGTCAAGAGGAATCGTGTTAATACAAGACAATATGTTTGTGTAGGAGAGATCGTTTGTCAATATAAAACGTCTCCGTTCATTAGCAACCTTCATCCAAAACAAATCCTATTGAGACATCAAAGACTTGTTGTTAGTTTTAATTACAATAAGTAAATGGTGTAAGAGAACATTAATTAACATATTTGTGTAATCGATGGAATTGTTGAGGCGGTAAGAACTCGATTATGTCATAAATATCCTTTCTGTATGGGAGTAAAACATACATCCACTAGACCGATTGCCTTATGACGTGATTAGGGGTACATATCGACTAATGCACATGGTTAACAAGTAGTATTGTGCTGTTATGAGTACAGCCACAAGAACTTGTAATAGCGCGGTCCTTTCAAACAATATTCCATATTTTGCAAGTGACGTAATTAGGCTGTACCTCTATTTAACGACTTTTTAATTAAAAGGGCTAACCTTGGAATCAACAATTTGGCATTCTGAAAAACTATGGAATGGGTAATTAGTTCACTGTCTTTAGGGAACATTTTGGGACATTATATAAGAACAGCGTGAATGTGAATCTGCTTATTCTCGGCTGCTTGCAAACAGTTTTCCTTTAAGAATCTTGCACGCATGCAACACATTTGTTTTACCAACAACACTCACAGCAAAAACGTATGAGAATGGTATACGGTAGGTAATTTTGTTTATTCGTCATCTAATAATAAGTAGAAAAAAGAGTAAACGAAACTGTTAAACTTGTGGCTTAAATTTTCAAATTCAATGACTAAGTTAGCGGCTTTCTATTGGAGTTGAGGGGAAATGTTTCCAGATACACGGGGAGCTCGATGTTCCTAGATCAATAGTCTGAATAAAGGGAAATAAATTAAAAAAATGTTATGTGTAATAATTGCCAAAAGTCCCTGCTGGGCATCATGCTCTGTTTTCTTCCCCAAATGGAGCAATATCAACACAAGAGTGAAATAAATGTGCTAAACATCAAAATGTATGCGGTTGAATTTAAAAATCCAGCTGTTATTTTTTGTGGTCACATAGCTAATTGAAAGTTTGTGTACGATAGGCGGGAAGTGTGGAAAAGAAGCAACGAATTTTTTTGGAATGAAATGAATTGAGTCAACTCTTAACTCACGGTCTATTATGGTCACCTTTTAACCAAGGTAAATTGCTACATGTCTTAAGATATAGAAAACGTGTCACATAAATTCATTTCAATTAGATATAATTGAACACTAAACTGATTGATAGATTGGTTGATTGATTGATGCTTTACGTCATATACAAGATTATTTCACTTATATGGGGGCGTTATGGAAACTGGGTTATTTGCTCGGCGAAAACCCCTGTAACGTTCGCTGAAATGCTCTCTGAAGTTATCCCCCTTGACCAAGAACTCTCTATCGTTAGCCATACCACGTTAAATAATTGCAAGCGTTATTTGTTGCTGTAAGAAAATCCATGTTGGTTAGTATGCTCTCCGAGATATTTATTCGTTGTAAACATACACTCAGCTTTATTGTAACTCTGTTAGAATGACTTAATCACGTTTTAATTGATAGTTTCCACCGCACTAAATTTTATCTAAACGAAAAGGTAACGTTAAGAGCATTCGTGGTCCTGTTTTCGTGTTACTGTTAGTTAGTTATTTACGACCTTTCGTCTTTCTTTCGTTGTAGTTTCACGGAGCTTACTATTGTAAACGGAGCCTTTCATGTAAAGTTATTCAATTACCAACGATGGGTGCATTGAACGCAGACAACTTGGATGTCTCACAATAAAGCTGCTGTATTAAACACAAACGGCATTTCTTCGATTATTAACGACGCACGAGCCCAATGTCAGTTTGCGCTTGGCTGACGTCATAACCCCCAACCTTCGGCTGGCACCTGGCAACACTTTAACATACGGCGATCGAGTGAAATATCCACTCAATTTGATCTGAATGGGATTCGAATCCGCGCCGCATCGATGGAAGGTCTGTGCCGGCTGAGGAATTATCACTATAACTGACTGAGCCACAGATGACCCCTAAAATGATTGCTATTTTTTCTCGGTTATTCGTATGGACGTTTCAGATGTTATTGTCATAGTTGGGAAAATGTATTGTATCTGCAGCAGCCAGACAAATCGATTGTCTACAACATTTCACAGCAGCACATTCCGTAGCAGCTGTGTGAGATTTTATCAATTAGTAATTTGTCCTGAGGAGAGACAGTTTTTTTGTCAAAGCAGATTTACCGAGGAATGTGAATTTATTGTCCATCTGTGGGATTCATTCTATTCTTGGATGATGTATTTAAGTGTTAATAGTTAACACAGTCTATTAAACAAATTAGTGTGTTATATTATTTAGTCGATCACTGGGGACCACAATGTATATGAATAGCCAATTAAATTTTTTTTTTAGATTTTTATTAAGATAAACAAAACCTGGCTTATGTTAGCTTGAATTTCGATAGTGTCCATTAAGCCAGCCCTTTGAGCCAACATACTTTATATCTTCTATATTATTTCACATAACCTTTACTCTGATCCCCACCCCTCTGCTACGGCACACAAAACCCCAGATCGAGCTGTGTAATCAAAGCGATAGATGTCCAGAACGCACAAAACGACGCATATTCAAGTCGATTTTTTTTCACCTCCGCTGCAGATTCGAAACACAAACGTTAAAATAGTTGGTTGTTTAAGGGTTTAATACCGCCGTAGCGGTGTTTGTTGCGTAACCCGATACCGCTGAACGTTGGTTCGTACCTCGTCAAACCACGAGAATGCGCAGCATTCGAGGGGTTTGACGAGGTGCGAACCAACGTTCAGCGGTATCGGGTTATGCAATAAACACCAAGACGAAGGTATTAAAGTCGATTCTACCCCGATAATTGAGAAAAATTAGGAAAAAGTGACCTGTTGTTGATTGCCGTTCCTTTTCCCTCCCTCGGGACAGACTGGGAACTTTTAACCAATCAACGATAAGCTTTGGTCACGTGCAACGGTTGACCCAGATATTTTGAAGCAGAATGACATAATGTCACTATGGCTACCGCTTTGACAGGCTGGGTTGCTGACGACGCTATCGGGGGGAAATGTTGTGAAATCAACCCTTTGATGACTATATACGTTCATGACAGCCCAGTTTTCAATAGAAAAGGACAGAATATAACCACACTCACAACATTATCAGGTTAAATCCTTCATTTTGTATGATAACAAGCAAAATATCACTTCTTCCGGGGGAGGTAAACCGACCAGCCGATGTTGCACTACAGACTCTATGTTGTTTGAAAAGTCATCTCTACTTAACATGTATATTTGCACACGACACGCACATGCAGGAGGGGTAGAATTTGTGTTTTACGCCGCGCTCAAGATTATTTCACTTATATGGCGGCGTTGCTAGTTTTATTGTGGTAGGAAACCCACGACCTTCCGGTAGTCATTGGTAACCACCCCAACGCGTACAACTCTCTACCTACTGAGCCACTGAGGCCCCTACAAACGTTTAAAAAAGGGAAACTTTTTTTAAGTTAAACGTTACAAGCTGTTTATCCTTTGGGTTCGATTGATTGATGTTCTTATTCCATCAGCTGAGAGTCATTGATTACTGGGAAAATCCTAGGATTAGAAAGCGGTCACTTTAAAATTCACCAATTATCAATAAATGAAAGTTTAGCATAAAATAATGTCCGTTAGTACCCAGAAACGTTAAATCAAAATAGACATTTTCCTATTAGATTGTACATACTAACGTAGGAAATACCCGAGACAGTCAATTATTATGACAATGGTGTTTTTTTCTCAGATTTATTAACACATGAAAACATACAAATGGGTGGTAATAATGACTACGTTATGATTTGTGTCACACATTATTTGACAAAAGACACACTTTTTTTAGTTTACCTAATGTTTTGAAAAGTTTTAAGCCCTATATTTACAAGCACCACAAAACTAGACACTTCTGTAAATTATCCAGACTTCGTTCACTGGTCATTCAGCCAAGTTTATTTTGTATTACAGAACTGCTAGGTTCCTTAAAAGTTCAAATCGTTCAAAATGGTGGATGCATGTTGAACACACGTTCAAATATACTGCCATTTTCACGTCAGCAACGGAAAATCTTCATGTAATTCATTCAACAAAAAAGTTTTGCTAAGTCATCAAACCTCTTTTTGAAGAACTTTCAAGAACTTTTCAAGAACAGTTTGTGCATTTCCTGTAATATAGTTTACAGTGACTATTCCGTCATCTATTTGTATATTTTTTCATTCTTTTATGTCTTTAATCCATTGATTGAACCAGTTTTTGGAAATACCTTTAAGGTGTTTTGATCGAGTTGCTGAATTTATCCTTACCAATAAGATCAAACACAACACGTTCGACGCGTGAAGATTAATTTTCGATGACATTTGTTGGATTTGACATCATACGGAAAGCATAAAACTAGGCACATTCACCGACATTCACTGGCCTATTTCCAATTCCTAATGATACGTCTGAAATTTACTGTCAGGATGGAAAACAGTCATTTATATCTAAGACACATTAATTATTATATGAAGAATGACAATAAAATGACATAGCCTAATAAGATACACCTTGGCCACCATCTAATTAAACTGCCGTCAGCCGTTGCGTAGGAGATCTGAAGTAGTTAGTAATAGACATATGGCCTTCAGAAAATACCGATACGCTTTAAAAATCTCTATGACACTTCCTTGTCTGCAAAATGGGACTGACTGGGAATAAAGTGTTGATAAATTATTTTTAAATGTTTGAAACACTTAGTTAAGCTACTTAAAAACAAAAACAAAAAAAACAGTGACACATTCCTTATGGTAATTTATAGACACAATTAATATTTGAAAGTTATCACGGGAAAACATCCAGTTATAGGAAATACCAAATCATGTTTCACAGATCAACTTTAAACATGTTTTTCCAGCTACTAAACTGAATATATTAGATATATACTAACGTTTAAGTTTGATAGTAGAACACAGTCGACATCGCAAAATGTGTTCAGCAAAATTCACCATTAACATTCAAATTATGTTTAATAAATGCTTAATTGTATCCTCCAGGATGTAATTTTGACACCTTGAACACGTATACATTGTATCTGTTTCAATTGACCATATTCCCTGTATATGCATCTGTCAGGTTGATTGATTGATTGATTGATGTCGTACGCTGCACTCTGGGTTATTATAAAAGGGGGATTCCTCTGCGAATACCTGCCAATTCTTCAAGAGAGGGCGATCAAGTGACGCCCTCCAATGCATCATGTTACCTGTAGATGTATACGGTTGTTTAATTGATGTTGTACGCTGCACTCTAGCTTATTATATAGGGCGATTCTTCGATGAGTGCCTGCCAAATCTTCCACAGAGAGCGGACAATGCAACATGTAAAGGCCCGCTCACACGGTGCGATAAGTCGTACCGACTTGTAGCATGCGATAAAAATGGATGTATTTGATTGGTTGACAAATCGCATCCATTTTAATCGCATGCTACACGTCTGTACGACAAATCGCACCGTTGAACGGACCTTTACCTGTATATGTATACGGTTGATTGCTGGGTTGATGTTCTACGCTGCACTTGATGTTATTATTAAAGGGGGGTTTTTCGACGAGTACTTTGCAATTATTCCACAGAGAGGGCAGTCAAGTGACGACATTCAATGCACCATGTTACCTGTAGATGTATTTGTAAGGTTGGTTGAATGTTGATGTTTTACGCAGTACTTGGGATTATTATAAAGGGGGATTTTCGACGATTACCTAGCAATTCTTCCATAGATGTCGATAAAGTGAAAAACTCCGCTCAGAAGCATTTGATAGGTAAGATCAAGATGAAATAACTACAGCTGTACCAGTTGTCCCAGGAGATCAATAGATCTGCTGCAATACAATCTCTAGTACAAACGTTTAGAAGTCAACAATTGCGTGTGGCGAAACTCCAATACTCCACAGATCAAGGTACTGTTTGAGACAGTTATTGACGATTTAGACACGAATAGACGATATGTTTGTGTAGGAGAGATCGTTTGTAAATATAAGATGTCTCCGTTTCATTAGCAACCTTCATCCAACACAAATCCTATTAAGACATCAGAAACTAGTTGTTAGTTTTAATTACAATAAGTAAATGGCGTAAGAACCCACTAACGATCATATTTGTGTAATTGATTGATAATGTTGTGGCGGCAGAAACTCGATTAGGTCGAAAACATCCCTTTCGTGTGTGAATTAAATGTACATCCAATAGACCGATTGCCTTATGACGCCATTAGGAGTACATATCGAAGATTCTACCCCTCCTGCATGTGCGTGCCGTGTGCAAATATACATCTTAAGTAGAGATGACTTTTCAAACAACATCGAGTCTGTAGTGCAACGTCGGCTGGTAGGTTTACCTCCCCCGGAAGAAGTGATCTTTTGCTTGTTATCATACAAAATGAAGGATTTAACCTGATAATGTTGTGAGTGTGGTTATATTCTGTCCTTTTATATTGAAAACTGGGCTGTCATGAACGTATACAGTCACCAAAGGGTTGATTTCACAACATTTCCCCCGACAGCGTCGTCAGCAACCCAGCCTGTCAAAGCGGTAGCCATAGTGACATTATGTCATTCTGCTTCAACATATCTGGGTCAACCGTTGCACGTGACCAAAGCTTATCGTTGATTGGTTAAAAGTTTCCACTCTGTCCTGAGGGAGGGAAAAGGAACGGCAATCAACAACAGGTCACTTTTTCCTCATTTTTCTCAATTATCGGGGTAGAATCGACTTTAATACCTTCGTCTTGGTGTTTATTGCATAACCCGATACCGCTGAACGTTGGTTCGCACCTCGTCATACCCCTCGAATGCTGCGCATTCTCGTGGTTTGACTCGGAACAAACACCGCTACGGCGGTATTAAACCCTTAAATAATAAACATGGTTGACAAAAATATTGTGTAGTTATGATTGACGCCGCAAGTGTATTTCACTTATATGACGGCGTTGCCAGGTTTAGTGGGGGATAAAACCGGGCTCATTGCCTGGAAGAAATCCCTGATCTTCGGCGCGTACATAGCAACTCTTTCACACAGTGCGACCTAATGAAAATCTACTCAGAAACATTTCAATTTTTATTTGTTCTGAGCGTGATTCGAACCCGCGTCGCATCGACCAATAGATCACCCTTCCCACCCAACAACAACTAGTTTTCGGCATTAGGCTCCACAGACCATAGAACGTGTCTTGCTAGGTCAGCATATATGGCTAAATTAGAGCCACAATGCTCCAGCTCGAGGGTCCATTGGTTTGAAACCTACTTAAAAGGATACAGAATGTGAATACGGACGACAATAAAGCGATCAAGACATAAAGGTAAACATCATGATAGGTGTATCTTATTGGGTTGAATTTGGCCGTTGAATGCTTGTCCATCTCAATGAGATAACAGATTTGACCGAAAAAAACAAAAACAGCAATTACAGCTGTAAATACTTTATGTCGTACTTCTGTTGTATATTTAAATCACTTTTACAGTCCTTGTCTTTGACGAGTATTGCTATCATATAAAGAAAGTCTGGTTTATTTGCAATTGGTTTAAAAGCCATAAATGGCAAAATCCAATTTTCATAGATAAAGTTTATAATCATGTCAGCTCTTCTTAAATTTATATAAAAGCAATTCGATTTAATGAGCTCGGATTGATGAAGAAAATTCATTTTTCTTTTGCGAATGTTTGTATGGAATTAAATGAATTGAGTCAACTATTAACTCCCTGATAATTTTTTAAACATTACCATTACAGTGACGTTTTTACACAATAGATAAAACATTAATGATGTTTTGACAGTTCCTTGAGCTACACTCCTATATATTAACAATCCATTCCTTGTGGGATATTCATGTCAAGAATTTGCAATTAAAGTAAATCCCTGCAGTGTTGATATTTACGAATTCAAAATGGATGTTAAAAAACCTCTTACAATGCATTTGCAAAGATCCGACCAATTGTGCGATGCTTGAATGTCCAACTCTTACATAAAAGGATTGTAAAGATAACATGTTATAAACGAAAAAAATTCTTCAAATTCAACAGCGCTCTGCAACTCAATCATTTTTTTCATACACTTTTCAAACACCTCTCGTATAATAAAACTGATAAGTTTTATCAGCAAATTGTTCTCACGTGGCTTTAACATATAATGAACATTCCCGAGTAATGCAAGAGAAATATATAGATTGCCATTTTTTGGTTTTCAACGCATTTGTGGCTTTTTAATCTAATGACTTAGGCTCTAATCTAATATTCCTTATTTAAGTCTCAAGATGCACGGGGCTTGAATATAAACGGTCTATTATGGTCACCTTTTAACCAAGGTAAATTTCTGCATGCCTTAAGATATAGAAAACGTGTCTCATAAATCCATTTCAATTAGACATAATTTAACACTAAATTGTTGGATTGGTTAATTCATTGATGTTTCACGTCACACTCAAGATTATTTCCCTTTTATGGGAGCGTTATGGATACCAGGTTATTTGCTCGGCGAAAATCCCCGACCTTCGGCTGGCACCTGGCAACACTTTAACATACGGCGTTCGAGTGAACTATCCACTCAATTCGATCTGAATGGGATTCGAACCCGCGCCGCATCGATGGAAGGTCTGTGTCGGACTGAGGAACTATCACTATACCTAACTGAGCCACAGATGCCACCCAAAAATGAATGAGAATTTTTCTCGGTTATCCGTATGGACGTTTAAGATGTTATTGTCATAGTTGGGGGAATGTGTTGTATCTGCAGCAGCCAGACAAATCGTGTGTCTACAGCATTTCACAACAGCACATTCCGTAGCAGCTGTGTGAGATTTTACCGAGGAATGTGAATTTATTGTCCATCTGTGGGATTCTTTGACGAGGAAGTCATTCTAATCTTGGATGAAGTATTTAAGTGTTAATAGTTATAAAATCTATTAAACAAATTAGTGTGTTTTATAACTTAATAGATCACTTGGGACCACAATATATATGACGCCAATTACTATTTTTAAAAAATTTTCTTAAGACAAACAAAACCTGGCTTATGTTAGCTTGAATTTCGACAGTCTCCATTAAGCCAACCCTTTGAGCCAACAGACTTTATATGTTCTATATTATTTCGCATAACCTATACTCTGACCCCCCCCCCCCCCGCCCCACACACACCCCTCCCCTACGGCACACAAAACCCCAGATTGAGCTGTGTAATCAAAGCGATGGATGTCTAGTATAAATTAAACGACACATATTCAAGTCGATTTTTTCTCACCTCCGCTGCAGATTCGAAACACTAACATTTAAATAATTGATTGTTTGGTGTTTTACGCCGCACTCAAGATTATTTCGTTTATATGGCGGCGTTGCCAGTTTTATTGTGAGAGGAAACCCATGACCTTCGGGTGGTCATTGGCAACCACCCCAACGCGTACAACTCTCTACCTACTGAGCCACGGAGGCCCCTACAAACGTTTAAAAAAGGGAAACGTTACAAGCTGTTTATCCTTTGGGTTCGATTGATTGATGTTCTTATTCTATCAGCTGAGAGTCATTGATTACTGGGAAAATCCTAGGATTAGAAAGCTGTCACTTTAAAATTCACCAATTATCAATATAATGAAAGTTTAGCATAAAATAATGTCCGTTAGTACCCAGAAACGGTAAATCAAAATAGACATATTCCTATTAGATTGGACATACTAACGTAGGAAATACCCGAGACACTCAATTATTATGACAATGGTGTTTTTTTCTCAGATTTATTAACACATGAAAATATACAAATGTGTGGTAATACTGACTACGTTATGATTTGTGTCACACATTAATTGACAAAAGGCACACTTTTTTTAGTTTACCTAATGTTTTGAAAAGTTTTAAGCCCTATATTTACAAGCACCACAAAACTAGACACTTCTGTAAATTATCCAGACTTCGTTCACTGGTCATTCAGCTAAGTTTATTTTGTATTACAGAACTGCTAGGTTCCTTAAAAGTTCAAATCGTTCAAAATGGTGGATGCATGTTGAACACACGTTCAAATATACCGCCATTTTCACGTCAGCAACGGAAAAAAAGTTTTGCTAAGTCATCAAACCTCTTTTTGAAGAACTTTCAAGAACTTTTCAAGAACAGTTTGTGCATTTCCTGTAATATAGTTTTCAGTGACTATTCCGTCATCTATTTGTATTTTTTTCCAATTTCTTTCATCCATTGATTAAACCAGTTATTGGAAATATCTTTAAGGTGTTTCGATCGAGTTGCTGAATTTATCCTTACCAATAAGATCAAACACAACACGTTCGACGCGCGAAGATTAACTCCTGATGACATTTGTTTGATTTGACATCATACAGAAAACATAAAACTAGGCACATAGAATGTTCTTCGACATTCAGTGGTCTATTTCCAATCCCTGATGATACGTCTGAAATTTACTGTCAGGATGGAAAAAAGTCATTTATATCTAATAGACATTAATTATTATATGAAGAATGACAATAAAATGACAAAGCCTAATGAGATACATCTTGGCCGCCATGTCATTAAACTGCCGCCAGCCGATGCGAGGGAGCTCTAAAGTAGTTAGTAATAGACATATATCCTTCAGAAAATACCGATACGCTTTAAAAATCTCTATGACACTTCGTTGCCTGCAAAATGGGACTGACTGGGAATAAAGTGTTGATAAATTATTTTTAAATGTTTGAAACACTTAGTTAAGCTACTTAAAAAAAACAAAAAAAAAACAGTGACACATTCCTTATGGTAATGGACAAAATTATTTTACGAAAGTTATCACGGGAAAACATCCAGTTATAGGAAATACCAAATTATGTTTCACAGATCAACTTTAAACATGTTTTTCCAGCTACTAAACTAATTATATGAGACATACACTAATGTTTAAACCAGTAGAACACAATTAACGTCGCAAAATGTTTTAAGAAAAATTCACCATTAACCATCAAATTATATTTAATAAATGTTTAATTGTATCCCCCACAATGTAATGTTGACACCTTAAACACGTATACATTGTATCTTTTTCAATTGATCATATTCCCTGTATATGCATCTGTCAGGTTGATTGGTTGATGGATTGATGTCGTACGCTGAACTCTAGCTTATTATATAGGGCGATTCCTCGTCGAGTACCTGTCAAATCTTCCACACAGGGACGACATCCAATGCATCATGTTACCTGTAGATGTCTAAGGCTAATTGATTGATGTAGTACGCTGCACTCTGGGTTATTATAAAAGGGGGATTCCTCTGCGAATACCTGCCAATTCTTCAAGAGAGGGCGATCAAGTGACGCCCTCCAATGCATCATGTTACCTGTAGATGTATAAAGTTGTTTAATTGATCTTGCACGCTGCACTCTAGCTTATTGTATAGGGCGATTCTTCGATGAGTACCTGCCAAATCTTCCACAGAGAGCGGACAATGCAACATGTAAAGGCCCGCTCACACGGTGCGATTAGTCGTACCGACTTGTAGCATGCGATAAAAATGGATGTATTTGATTGGTTGACAAATCGTATCAACCAATTAAAAGCATCCATTTTAATCGCATGCTACAAGTCTGTACGACAAATCGCACCGTTGAACGGACCTTTAACTGTATATGTATAAGGTTGATTGCTGGGTTGATGTTTTACGCTGCACTCGAGGTTATTGTAAAAGGGGGATTCTTGGATGAATACTTTAAATTGTTTCCACAGAGAGGGCAGTCAAGTGACGACATTCAATGCATCATGTTACATGTAGATGTATAAGGTTGTTTAATTGATGTTGTACGCTGCACTCTGGCTTATTATATAGGGCGATTCCTCGTCGAGTACCTGCCAAATCTTCCACACAAGGCAGTCAAGTGACGACATTTAATACATCATGTCACCTGTAGATGTATTTGTAAGGTTGGTTAATTGATTGATGTCGTACGCTGCACTCGATCTTATAGGGAGCTGGAGTAACGTGACCATCCCACAAATTTACTGTCACCGGCGTTGTCAATACGCATGGGAGGAGCCTTTATCGTTCGAATATGACGCTCATTTATGACGTTTTAGAACAAAAAAAGTCAATCGAACTGATAACGTCATCTGTCACCGGATATCGCGAAATCTCTCGGTAGACTCCCAGACCCTATTATATAGGGCGATTCTTCGGCGAGTACCTGCCAATTCTCCAAAGATGTCGATCAAGTGACGACATTCAAATTATATCATGCTACCTGTATATGTATTCGGTGGGTTGATCGGTTGATGTTTACGCTGCACTCAAGAGTATTGTATTGGGGGATTCTTTAACGATTACATGGCATCTCTTCCATAGATGTCGATCAAGTGAAAAACTCCGTTCAGAAGCATTTGATAGGTAAGATCAAGATGAAATAAATACAGCTGTACCAGTTGTCCCAGGAGATCAATAGATCTGCTGCAATACAATCTTTAGTACAAACGTTTAGAAGTCAACAATTGCGTGTGGCGAAACTCCAATAATCTAGATCAAGGTAGTGTTTGAGACAGTTATTGGCGATTTAGACACGAATAGACGATATGTTTGTGTGGGAGAGATCGTTTGTCAATATAAAATGTCTCCGTTTCATTAGCAACCTTCATCCAAAACAAATCCTATTGAAGCATCAAATACTTGTTGGGAGTTTTAATTACAGTACGTAAATGGCGTAAGAACCTACTGACGAACATATTTGTGTAATCGATTGATAATGTTGTGGCGGCAGAAACTCGATTTGGTGAAAAACATCCTTCCCGTGTGTCAATAAAACATACATCCAATAGACCGATTGCCTCATGACGCCATTAGGAGTACATATTGAAGAATAAACATGGTGGACAAAACATATTGTGCAGTTATGATCGAAGTTTTGCGCCGCAAGATTATTTCACTTATATGGCGGCGTTGTCAGGTTTAGTGGGGGATAAAACCGGGCTAATTGCCTCGAGGAAACCCCTGACCTTCGGCGAGTACATGGCAACTCTTCCACACAGTGCGACCTAGTGAAAATCCACTCAGAAACCCACTCGAAGTGTGATTCGAACCCGCGTCGCATCGACCAATAGATCACCCTTTCCACCCATCCAACAACATCTAAATTTCGGCATTGGACTCTACAGACCATAGAACGTCAGGATGTCTTGCTGGGTCAGCATACATGGATAACGTAGAGCCACAATGCTCCAGCCCGAGGGTCCATTGGTTTGAAATCTACTTAAACGGATACAGAATGGGAATACGGAAGAACGATAAAGCGACCAAGACATAAAGATAAACATCATGATACGTGTATCTGCTTGGGTTGAACTTGGCCGTTGAATGCTTTTCCATCTCAATGAGATAACAGTTTTGACCGAAACAGCAAAACAAGAACACCAATTACAGCTGTAAATACTTTATGTCGTACTTCTGTTGTACATTTACATCACTTTTACAGTCCTTGTCTTTGGCGCGTATTGCTATCATATAACACAGATATTGTTCATTCGCAAATGGTTTAAAAGCCATGAATTGCAAAATTCAATTGCCATAGATAAAGTTTATAATTATGTCAGCTCTTCTTAAATTTATATAAAAACAATTTGATTTAATGAGCTCGGATTGATGAAGAAAACGGACTTTTCTTTTGCAAATGTTTGTATGGAACGAAATTAATTGAGTCAAATATTTACTCCACGATTATTTTTTAAACATTAAATTTACAGGGACGTTTTACACAATAGATAAAACATTAATGATGTTTTGACAGTTCCATGAGCTACACTCCTATACATATTCCTTGTGGGATATTCATGTCAAGAATTTGCTATTAAAGTAAATCCCTGCTGTGTTGATATTTACGAATTCGAAAAAACCTTTACAATGCATTTGCAAAGATCCGATCAATTGTGCGATGCCTGAATGTCCAACTCTTACATAAAAGGATTGTAAAGATTACATGTTATAAGCGAAAAAAAATCTTCAAATTCAACAGCGCTCTGCAACTCAATCATTTATTTTCTATAAACTTTTGAAAACACTTCTCGTATAATAAAACTGATGAGTTTTATCAGCAGTATGTTGGCACGTGGCTTTACCATACATGTATATTGAATATTTCTGGAAGAGTAATGCAAGAGAAATATATAGAATACCATTTTTGGTTTTGAACGCATTTATGATTTTTTAATCTAATGACTTAGGCTCTAATTTAACATTCCTTATTTAAGCCTCGAGATACACGGGGCTTGAATATAAACGGTCTATTATGGTCACCTTTTAACCAAGGTAAATTGCTACATGTCTTAAGATATAGAAAACGTGTCACATAAATTCATTTCAATTAGATATAATTGAACACTAAACTGATTGATAGATTGGTTGATTGATTGATGCTTTACGTCATATACAAGATTATTTCACTTATATGTGAGCGTTATGGAAACTGGGTTATTTGCTCGGCGAAAACCCCTGTAACGTTCGCTGAAATCGTTTAGCCATACCACGTTAAATAATTGCAAGCGTTATTTGTTGCTGTAAGAAAATCCATGTTGGTTAGTATGCTCTCCGAGATATTTATTCGTTGTAAACGTACACTCAGCTTTATTGTAACTCTGTTAGAATGACTTAATCACGTTTTAATTGATAGTTTCCACCGCACTAAATTTTATCTAAACGTAAAGGTAACGTTAAGACCATTCGTGGTAGGGATGTGTAGCATAAAATTTAAATACACTTTTTGTATTAAATAATGGGTGGAAATGAACAAGCAGATGCCAAAATACCTTACAATTGACCATTTATACCAAACCTTGACAGTCAAACTCAAGGACAGATCAACAAAGTGCCCCACCTAAGTCTCAGCTTGCAGATGTAGAACTGACTAAACACACAACAGTTCCAAATATGCCCATAATTCAGTTCTCCACACAATATTCTTGGACAAAAAAACTATATGTAGGAGAGCACAATTTCATTGGCCTAAAGTTCACTAGGAAGTGTGAGGGTTCAAATGAAGGACCACATTTACTGTTCAGGAATGTCATATCACAATTCAAAGTTGTCCCCTCATTTGGACCCTCTCCTGTTTCTACTCTAGTTTAAAATGGAATCACTGTAGAAAGACACAGGTAAAAGATGCCAATTACACCAGCCATTAGATGTTTTGTTGTTTATTGGTGTTTTCAGTTTTGTATTTGTTGTTTGAATTGCTACTTTGACTTTCAAAATATTTTTTTTTTGCTTGGCTTAGAATGACTTAACACTGTATTTCAGATCCAAATACTGAATGTTTATGCTGTTGTTGTTGTTTGATTTCATGTGTACAATGACTGTTAACAAATCCTAACAGTTCCCATGTAATCAGGAAAATAATTTCATTTAAAGGCTATTTTTGTATGCAAATGAACCCATGTGACCTTGGAAGCCTCATTTTGAATTTCACATTTTCCCCATTCAACTTAGTATCAACTAAAAGCTGGCAGATCCATCCAGGGTGAGCATCCCTATTCGTGGTCCTGTTTTCGTGTTAGTTAGTTATTTACGACCTTTCGTCTTTTTTTCGTTGTAGTTTCACGGAGCTCACTATTGTAAACGGAGCCTTTCATGTAAAGTCATTCAATCACCAACGATGGGTGCATTGAACGCAGACAACTTGGATGTCTCACAATAAAGCTGCTGTATTAAACACAAACGGAATTTCTTCGATTATTAACGACGCACGAACCCAACGTCAGTTTGCGCTTGGCTGACGTCATAGTGAAACACCCAGATTCTTTGAACTACGAGTCGAACAACGATGGATTCTGGAGATGTACAAGAAATAATTCCCGATGAAAGCCAGGCAAATCATGGGGAGGTAGACCCAGAACGAGACCCTAGACGAGACCCTAAACCTACAAAAGAACTACAACAATGGCAACAAGAACACGAGAAAGATTTCAAAGCATCAATTTCAACTTGGCGTAAGTGTGCCAATCAGTTACAATAATTACTATCTGATTCCCAAGACCCTATTAAACTACGTGAGGCACGTAACGAACTAACAGAATTCATGGATAATGTCTCAAAAGATTATAACTTTTTAAACAAGGCTACAATATCTCAAGACTTTCTCGACACAATATCACACAAATTTGAAAAATTAGAACAAGAACATTTTCAATTAAATAAAGACGTGTCAGATCGTCTACGTGACCTAGAAATACCTTGTAATAAATCCCAAGTGCCATCTACAAGTAAAGGGAGACAATCCGTGAGGTCAAAAGACTCAAATGCGTCCAGTTTGGCTAAACGGGCTGACGCCGCTGCAGAGGCTGTTGCTTTGAAATCAAAATTACGTTTTATGGAAATTGAGGCTCAAAAACGAGTTGAATTAGAAAAAATACAAACAATGAGAGACATTGATATGGCTGAAGCAAAATTAAAGGCGATAACAGACATCGAAAGAGAAAGTATTTGTGGCAATGACGTTTCTGTTATGGATCATATTGACTTACCAACTACTAAACCCAGTGATTATGTGAGCGATTATGTGGCAACACACCAAGATATATTTACATCAGATGTCCCCATGGCAATTGACAATCTAAACAATATCACACAATCCCCTCCCAAACACCAATTAAACGTAGACGCCCCTTCATTCAGTCCACAACCTGGTAATGTAAACAATGTAAACAAACAAGACGGTTGTAAACAAACTTCGGAGCCCAGAGTAATCATACAACATCAACCAACAATTACCAGTACCCCTCCGTCGGAATTACAACAACTAGCTAGGACAATTGCTGACAACGTTCACCTAGGCCGACTCCCTATTCCAGAGCCTAACGTATTTACGGGCGATCCATTGGCGTATCCGGCCTGGAAATGTGCATTTGAGACTCTCATAGAACAGAAAGCTATTCCACCTGCCGAAAGGATATATTTCCTAAAGAAGTATTTGTCGGGTCAGGCCAAAGAAGCGGTCGAAGGTTATTTTTTTGTAAATAACGACCAAGCCTTTGTAGACGCAAAACAGTTACTGGAGGAACGATACGGCGATCTCTTCGCTATTGCGGAAGCCTTCCGCACTAAACTTGAAAACTGGCCTAGAATTCAATCAAGAGACGGTGTAGCCCTACGTAAGTTTTCAGATTTCCTCAGACAGTGTCAGTCAGCTATGAATTGTATTGAGGCGTTAAAGGAGGGGAAATCTCTAGAAATACATAGGGATTATCGTCGATAACAACCTTCAAAGTACTTAAAACATTTCACGTCAATTACCTCCAGTGACCCTCAAGCTAATAAAAACAGACAGAAGTATGTCCTTTCAGTGGCTTATCTGTGTAGCCATTTTTCCGTTTTAGGATGACGTGATGTTGGTATAGCTATTTTTAGATCAATAATGACGCATTTTTACCGCTCTCTAATATATAAAGGTAGATTTAGGTCCAAAAAAACATGGCGACAAACTTGAAGTGGGAAGATTGTCTCCGAATATATAGGTCAGTATGCAACCGCGCGCCATTACTTAGCCAGCCATTTGCTAAATTGCATCACATGACTACTCTATAACGCACTTAAATTTTTATTCAATAATAATTGGATAAAACTAATGAAAAAATGGTGGCGGCCTTGTGAATGGCCTAGGGAGCTTATTCTCTATTGTAACGCCACCTTCAAATTTCAATTATTCACTTACGAGGGGATAAAACATACATTAGACAGTTGTTTTGGACTAAATGAACTCTACTCTTTCCATCTAAACTAGTCTAAAGCTTAGATTTTCTTTCCCTTTAAACGTTCTCAATGACGTGAGAGAAAACCAAAAACTATTACATAAAATACCTGAGTGGCTGGTATTGAGTTGGGGAAGATTTGTGTCGTCATGGAAAGAAAAATATAAAGTGTTTCCCCCATTTGACCAGTTTGTAACATTTATAACTGGTGAAGCTAAGATTGCTTTTGAGCCTATTGTTACGTCCCAACCACAGAGGCAGACAAGAGTTACGCCCTTGGTTATTTCCCAAGAAAAATGAATTTAATAACTCAGTGAGAGTAAAATCATTTTCGACTGACTCCAAAGAATCCTACCGTGAGAAAACTAACTTCAATCATCAAACGCCTAGAAAGTGTGCTTACTGTGAAAATGAACACCATATGAACGACTGTAAAACATGCATGAAATTATCCCCTTGTGAACGGAAGGATTTTGTGAAAAATACTGGTTTATGTTTCGGTTGTCTAACGCCAAATCACATCTCGAAATTTTGCAAACAGCGTGTAGTTTGTGAAACTTGTGAAAATCGACACCCGACATGTTTACACGACGATCAGTATTTTGTTAATGCCCGTGAGACAAGAAATAAAACTATGAAAACGTCTCATTCTCACAATATTAAGAACTCAGGCCAATCTGATATGTGTTCCATGATAGTGCCTGTATGGTTGTCCCATAAAGACAATGTTGAGAGTGAAATATTGGTGTACGCTCTTTTGGACACTCAATCAGACACCACATTTATTCTGAATGACACCTGTGATCGACTCGGCGTTAGCGGGTCCAAAGTTAATCTGCAACTGTCTACTATGTCAACAAGTAGCCAGTTGGTTGAAAGTGAGAAAATTCAAGGACTAGTGATTCGTGGCCATGGTAGTTCAAGTACAATTACCCTCCCTGCTACTTACACTAGAAATATAATGCCAGCCAACAGATCCCATATCACGACACCGGAAGTTGCAAACCAATGGCACCACCTACAATCAATATCCGACCAACTTATGCCCTTACAAGAAGTTGAAGTGGGACTTTTGATAGGTTACAAGTGTCCACGTGCCCTTTTGCCCCGTGACGTCATAATAGCCGGACACAACGAACCATACGGACGGAATTGGGATGGAGCATTGTCGGTTTTACTGATCCGGAAAACACCGACCAATCAGAAGACCCAATCGGAACATGCCATAGGGTGATGGTTCGAACCGTTCCTACCAACGTAATAGGCGGTCCGACTGAAGAAATTAATCATCCATTAACTGTCACACATACCTTTAGAGTGGCCGTTAAAGAACTCATTCAACCATCAACAGTGTTAAAAATGTTTGAGCAAGACTTTAATGACGTTTCAACTGATAATGTGCCTTACTCAGTAAATGACACTAAATGTCTCACTAAAATGGAGGAAATTCGTCAAGGTAACGACAAACATTACACTATGCCTTTACCACTCAAGGCTTCAACATGTATACTGCCCAACAATAAGGCTCAGGCTTTTCATCGACTAAAACGTTTGAGACGCCGTTTTGATCAGGACGACAAGTATTTTCGTGACTACAAGGACTTTATGAACTGTATAATTAAAGATGGGTATGCTGAAAAGGTGTCAAAAGAAGATATCGAACGGAGTGATGGGAAAGTTTGGTTTATCCCCCATCATGGTATATACCACTCGAAAAAGCCGGGCAAAATTAGGATTGTGTTCGACTGCAGTGCTAGATGTAGTGACGTATGTTTAAATGACCTTTTGTTACAAGGACCGGACTTAACGAATTCCCTTGTTGGAGTGTTATGTCGATTTCGACAAGAATCCATTGCTTTCATGTGTGACGTGAAACAAATGTTTTTTTCAATTCCAAGTTGATTCCAAAGATAGAGACTTTCTTAGATTCTTATGGTGGGATAACGACAAATGTCTTGGTAAACCAGTTGAGTTCCGTATGACGGTCCACTTGTTTGGGGCCGTCTCATCGCCATCATGTGCTAACTTTGGAATGTTAAAAATGGCAAGTGATTTTGAAGCTGAATTTGGAACCGAAACCGCCGAGTTCGTGAGAAAAAACTTTTATGTCGATGATGGACTAAAATCTGTCCCTACCTCTGATGCTGCTATCACGTTGATAAAGAATGCCAAGTCTATGTTTTCAGCAGCGGGTCTCCATCTACATAAATTTATTTTAAACTCTAAAGAGGTCCTAGGATCTCTGCCAATTGACGACAGGTCGAACGACATTAAAGATTTGGACTTACTTAACGAACCGTTGCCTATAGAGAGAGTATTAGAAGTCCAATGGTGTATTGAAGTCGACGCCTTTCAGTTCCGGATTACCATCAAGGACCAGCCACTTACTCGAAGAGGTGTGCTGTCCACCATTTTATCAGTATACGATCCTCTAGGCTTTGCAGCTCCGGTTATACTTGTTGGGAAGATCATCCTTCAAGCGATGTGCAAAGAAAACCAGGAATGGGATACCATTCTGTCGGACAGTCTGGGAACGATGGAGATCCAGCCTTGTTCAATTGGAAAATCTCAAAATTGATCGCTGCTTAAAACCAAAAAATGGTAGCCCTGTGACGTCAACAGAAATCCACCATTTTTCTGACGCAAGTGTTTCTGGGTACGGGCAATGCTCGTATCTGAAAACTACCGACGACAAAGGTAAAGTCCACTGTTCGTTTTCGATGGGCAAAGCGAGAGTAGCCCCAGTAAAACCAGTAACCATCCCAAGGCTGGAACTCACAGCAGCCGTGGTTTCAGCGAAAATCAGCAACCTTTTAAGGAAGGATTGGAACTTGAGAACATTAAGGAATTCTTTTGGACAGATAGTCGAGTTGTACTCGGATATATATGTAATGACGCCCGTAGGTTTCATGTATTCGTAGCCAATCGGGTACAACAGATACGTACAGAACCTCGCTATCATCGCCAATCCTGTGAGTCCTCCTACCGAAAATATCATCTTGCAAAAGATTGAGTCCTCCAGTTGGCATCGTCTGAAAACTGTGATAGCCTTCTGTCTGAGATTAAAAAAAACTCCTACTGTCCCGGTGTGTCAAGAAGCCAACAAACGTAACCACGCCACCAGTACCAGTAACTCGCCCTTCGTCGAACGCATTGCCGGCCGTTGAAGAGCTACAAGACAGCGAGACTGAGGTCATTAAGGTTGTCCAAGAAGTCTCCCTTGGTGAAGAGATCAACGCTTTGCGATCTAAAGAGAACGTTAAAGGGAGTAGTAAACTCAGCCGTTTGGATCCCTTTCTTGACGATCAGGGTGTACTAAGAGTTGGAGGAAGGTTGAAGAACTCTGATCCTTCCATGAAGCAAAAACATCCTGTTATCCTTCCCAAGTATCATCATTTGACTACTTTGATCATCAGACACTACCATGAAAAGTCACAACACCAGGGTAGAGGGATAACTGTGAATGAGCTAAGAGCCAATGGGTATTGGATTATTGGGTGCAGTTCAATGGTGGCTCAGTATATCGCCAAATGTTTTACCTGTCGGAAGCTAAGACTCTCTACCTTAGGACAGAAGATGGCGGACTTACCATCCGACCGAATGGAATCGGCCCCTCCGTTCACCTATTGTGCAGTCGATTATTACGGCCCGTGGTACATTAGAGAAGGTAGGAAGACATTGAAACGATGGGGTGTGCTCTTCACGTGCATGGGATGTCGAGCCATTCATTTAGAAACAGCCAATTATCTTGAAACCGACTCTTTCCTTCAAGCTCTACGCCGGTTTATCAGCATCCGCGGCCCCATCCGACAGCTTCGTTCGGACAGAGGGACGGACTTTGTTGGTGCTCAAACGGAATTACGGGCTGCATTGGACGAAATGGATGATACGAAGATTAAACTTTTGAAAGAAGGTTGTGACTATTTCGTCTTTAAAATGAACGTGCCCAGTGCGAGCCACATGGGTGGAGTGTGGGAGAGGCAAATACGGTCTGTAAGAAACGTCCTCTCTACTCTTCTTAACCATCAAGGATGTCAACTAGACGACGAGGCCTTAAGAACTTTCATGTGTGAGGCCGCAAACATTGTCAACAGCAGGCCATTAACAACGGACAATATCAACGACCCGACCTCCTTGGAACCTCTTACGCCAAACAACCTCCTCACGATGAAATCTCACATTGTTCTCCCCCCTCCTGGAAACTTTCAGAAGGAGGATGTGTACAGTCGCAAACGTTGGAGACGAGTCCAATATCTGGCCAACCAGTTTTGGTCAAGATGGAGGAATGAATACTTGCAATGTGTACAGTCCCGGTCGAAGTGGAATCGCCCTCATCGAGATGTTAAGATTGGTGACATCGTCATTATAAAGGATGAGGACCTACCTCATAATCAGTGGAAGTTAGCGCGAGTTGAGGAGACATATGTGGATACGGATAATCGTGTTAGAAAAGTGAAGTTGAATCTTTCCACCAAGGACTTAAACAATTCTGGTCAACGGCGGTCCGTAGCAAATTTCTTGGAAAGACCTGTTCACAAGCTTGTGCTCTTACTAGAAAGCGATAATTGACTTTTAAATGACCGTTAAATTTTAATGTTTCTTGTTTTTTTTTGTTAGAAAATTACTGTTAATTTTAGGGAGGTATGTAACGTTCGCTGAAATGCTCTCTGAAGTTATCCCCCTTGACCAAGAACTCTCTATCGTTAGCCATACCACGTTAAATAATTGCAAGCGTTATTTGTTGCTGTAAGAAAATCATTGGTGGTTAGTATGCTCTCCGAGATATTTATTCTTTGTAAACATACACTCAGCTTTATTGTAACTCTGTTAGAATGACTTAATCACGTTTTAATTGATAGTTTCCACCGCACTAAATTTTATCTAAACGTAAAGGTAACGTTAAGAGCATTCGTGGTCCTGTTTTCGTGTTAGTTAGTTATTTACGACCTTTCGTCTTTCTTTCGTTGTAGTTTTTACTATTGTAAACGGAGCCTTTCATGTAAAGTTATTCAATCACCAACGATGGGTGCATTGAACGCAGACAACTTGGATGTCTCACAATAAAGCTGCTGTATTAAACACAAACGGAATTTCTTCGATTATTAACGACGCACGAACCCAACGTCAGTTTGCGCTTGGCTGACGTCATAACCCCCGACCTTCGGCTGGCACCTGGCAACACTTTAACATACGGCGATCGAGTGAAATATCCACTCAATTTGACCTGAATGGGATTCGAATCCGCGCCGCATCGATGGAAGGTCTGTGTCGGACTGAGGAATTATCACTATAACTGACTGAGCCACAGATGCCCCCTAAAATGATTGCTAATTTTTCTCGGTTATCCGTATGGACGTTTCAGATGTTATTGTCATAGTTGGGAGAATGTATTGTATCTGCAGCAGCCAGACAAATCGATTGTCTACAACATTTCACAACAGCACATTCCGTAGCAGCTGTGTGAGATTTTATCAATTAGTAATTTGTCCTGAGGAGAGACAGTTTTTTGTCAAAGCAGATTTACCGAGGAATGTGAATTTATTGTCCATCTGTGAGATTCTTTGACGAAGAAGTCATTCTATTCTTGGATGATGTATTTAAGTGTTAATAGTTAACACAGTCTATTAAACAAATTAGTGTGTTATATTATTTAGTCGATCACTGGGGACCACAATGTATATGAATAGCCAATTACAATTTTTTTTTAGATTTTTATTAAGATAAACAAAACCTGGCTTATGTTAGCTTGAATTTCGACAGTCTCCATTAAGCCAGCCCTTTGAGCCAACATACTTTATATCTTCTATATTATTTCACATAACCTTTACTCTGACCCCCCCCCCCCCCCCCACACACACACACACCCCTCCCCTACGGCACACAAAACCCCAGATCGAGCTGTGTAATCAAAGCGATAGATGTCCAGAACGCACAAAACGACGCATATTCAAGTCGATTTTTTCTCACCTCCGCTGCAGATTCGAAACACAAACGTTAAAATAGTTGGTTGTTTTGTGTTTTACGCCGCGCTCAAGATTATTTCACTTATATGGCGGCGTTACCAGTTTTATTGTGGGAGGAAACCCACGACCTTCCGGTGGTCATTGGCAACCACCCCAACGCATACGACGCTCTACCTACTGAGCCACGGTGGCCTCTACAAACGTTTAGACAGGGACTTTTTTAATTTAAACGTTACAAGCTGTTTATCCTTTGGGTTCGATTGATTGATTGATGTTCTTATCAGCTGAGAGCCATTGGTTACTGGGAGAACCCTAGGATTAGAAAGCTGTCACTTTAAAATTCACCAATTATCAATCAATGAAAGTTTAGCATAACATAATGCCTTTTAATACCCAGAAACGTTAAACTAAATAGACATTTACCTATTAGATTGGACATACTAACGTAGGAAATACCCGAGACACTCAATTATTATGACAATTGTGGTTTCTTTCGCGGCTTTAATAAGACAGGAAAACGTACAAATGGGTGGTAATAATGACTACGTTATGAATTGTGTCACGTACTAATTGACAAAAGACACACTTTTTTAGGTTACTTAATGTTTTTAAAAGTTTTAAGCCCTATATTTACAAGCACTTCAAAACTAGACACCTCTCTAGATTATCCAGACTTCGTTCACTGGTCATTTAGCCAAACAACGGGTGCTTGGTTTTCATACATAAGAAATTCCTTGGTTTTCATACATAAACAATTTCTTGTTTTCTTATAAATTCAACAGCGAATTCCTAAATGACGAAAAGTACTATTATTATACGCATATTAACTTGCATTGGTTGATTGATTGATGTTTTACGCCTCACTGAAGATTATTTTACTTATATGGCGGCGTTGCCAGATTTAATGAAGGGTGGGTGGGGGTCATTTTCTAGAGGACAACCCCGACCTTCGCTAACTCTTCAACATACGAACCAGTGAAAAATGTATAGAGATCTTCAATTTGATTTGGTCTGAGTGGGATTCGAACCAGCGCCGCATTGATGGGAGGCCTGTGTCTAACTATAACTGACTGAGGCGCGTCGAGGCATTGTAAAGCTGTCCTTAATTCTCAAACGATTTATGCCCGACGTAATTCTAACGCAAGGTTTATCTTCCAGTACATACCTACCTTCAACATTACGTTACGACCAGGGGAAAAGTTACGTCAGCGTAAATGGACACAGTTGATGACATAATATAAATTGATAAATTATAGATTTTTTAAAAATAAATTTGTGAATATAATTATAATGTTCGAATCCATGCCGATGAGTGTCTTCAACTGGAATAAAAGGCTAAACCAAAGTAAATGCAATTTGTGTCGGAAAAATAACAACATGGACGCAAGTGTTTCGTCTTCGTCCCGGAAAAAATGTATTTCTTTGTCGAATTTAATATTCAAAGTAAATGTAATTTGTGTCGGAAAAATAACAACATGGACGTAAGTGTTTCGTCTCCGTCCCGCAAAAATATGTCTTTGTCGAATTTAATATCCGCTCTAGTAACGAGAAAGCAGGTGCATAGGGAGATCGGAATATATGCCGATGGTAAATTATCCGAAACTTGAAACCCACTCCCTCGCTGTGTGTAAAACTGTCTGTCATAAACAACTGATCCAACATTAAACTTACACTCAAAGAAATACACCGTTAAATATTGTAGATCTACCCAACTTTTCGTCTACTTTACACTTAACCTACCTACTGTATAATGATATGGCCATTAAGTTGATTGCAACTGCCATGGGCCAAATAGGAAGTTAAATGCACTGTGTTCAGGTGGTATTGAAGAAGCCAATAACGGCGCATCAGAATAGCCTCATTTCACTCAACATATCGTAGACTATTGTTCGGTAAGATCGTAATGATATAAACCCTCGTAGATTAGTCAATATGTTGCAAGGATAAACGTAAAGAAGCCAATCCTTGCGTGTGAAACTCCAATAATCGACGGATCAAAGTTCTGACTGAGGCAGCTATTCGTTATTAAGTCAGGAGGAATCGTGCATCTACGAGAAAATATGTTTGTGTGGGAGATATCGTTTGTCAATATAAAACGTCTCCGTTTCATTAGCAACCTTCCAAAACAAATCTTATTGAGACATCAAAAACTGTGAATTTTAATTACAATATGATAATGGTGTAAGATTTTTTGGTTTATTTTAATCGTCAAAATAGTCATAAATTTCAAAACCTAATTTTTATGGATAAATTTTATAATCATCTCAGCTAGTCTTAAATTTATATAAAAACAATTTGGTTTAATGAGCTCGAATTGATTTCATTTTGTAATTTTTGAAATTAAATGGATTGAGCGAACTATAAATCCCGGGGTCATTTTTTAAATATTAACTTGACAAAGATGTTTTTGTAAAATAATGATTAATGATTTTTTTAAATCCCCAACGGTTATTGAAATACACTCCTTTTAGCTAACTATCCACTCCTTGTGGGATATCCATTTCAAGGATTCGCAATTAAAGTAAAGTCTTGCTGTGTGGATATTTCCGGTTTCAAAATAAATGTAAAAAAAAACAAAAAAACTTTACACTCCATTGGGAAAGATCGGATTAGATGTAGTCATTTGATGCATACGAAAAGTCCATAGATAATTGGATTTTGAAGGTTACATGTAAGAGAAAAAAACATGTATCTGAATTCAACAACGTTCGCTCTGGAGAAGTCAATCGTTGTTCTTTGCACTTTAAGATAATGAGTTATATATTTAGTAAATGCCCGATAGGTCAATTAGTATGACGATTCGCAGGTGAAAATATACCAGTTTGTCCTCCAAGAACAAAAGATCTTCTGCAATACACTCCTTAGCATAAACGATTAGGAGCCAATCATTGCGTGTGAATTTCCAATAATCGACGGATCAAAGTTTTGACTGAGGCAGCTATTCGCTATTTAGCCACGAAGGATCGTGTTACGAATATACGATATATGTTTGTGTAGGAGTGATCGTTTGTCAATATTAAACGTCTCCGTTTCATTAGCAACCTTCGTCCAAAACGAATCTTATTAAGACATCAAAGACTTGCTGTGAGTTTTAATTACAATACGTAAATGGCGTAAGAACCCATTAATTCACATATTTGTGTAATCGACGAAATTGTTGAGACGATAAGCACTCGATTATGTCATAAATATCCTTTCCGTATGGGAATGAAATATACATCCAATAGAACGATTGCCTTATGAAGTCATTTGATATATTTCGAGGTATGGAAACGGCTGACAAACAAAATTTAACTGATCTGCAATCATGCGTTTGGCAACAATGATATTGAACGAATTTCCAGATAAAAGGGACAACCTTAAATTCGGAAATGTGGCATGCTATAAATCTGTTATTTGAGAACTTTTGTGGTACAGTGTATTTTACAAGAAAAACATTGAATGTTGATCTGGATATGTTGAACTGCTTGCCAACAGTGTATCTTTAAGAATCATTGCACTTAAGCAGAGTTTGTTTTTACCAATAGACTCACAACAAGAACACATGAGAATTGTTTAGGTAATTTTGTTTATTCGTCAACTAATCATAAGTAGAAAACCTGTAAATAAAAACGTTATACATGTGGCTTAAATTTTCAAATTCAAAGTCTAAGTTAGCGGCTTTCTACTGGAGAAATGCTTCCTGATCCCCAACGACATCGGTGTACCTAGAGCAAAAGTCTCACATAGACTCAAAATTTCAAACCGTTAGTCGTGGGCTCGAATTTCATTCAGCTTAAAGTGAATCAAACAAAACAATGTGTAAGGATTGTTACAAGTGGAAGTTTCTGCTGGAATCAAGCTCGGTTTTCCGCCCCAAATGTGGCAATACCAACAATAAATCAAAATAGCCCTATGTGGATATATTTCAAAATCCAGCAGTTTTTTGTGGTGATAGTCAAAAAGCCAATCGAGAGTTTTGTACGTGAGACGAAAAGTGTGCAAAATAAGGATTGGTATTTAACCCTCAGAAAAGTTTAAAATTATCTTTTAATGTGGTCCCATTAAAAAAAACTTTTTTCGTGGTAAGGCCTTAATTATTCCTCATTAATTTGAAAGCTGTTTATAATGATACCGAATGTTAATACCGAGAGACGATACGGCAATCAAGATATATCAATAAACAACATGCTACATCTCTCTTATGATATTGACCGTTGAATGTTTGTCCAGTTCATTGAAATAACAGTTTTGACCGAAGAAAGAAAATAAACAAAGCAATAACAGCTTTTAATACTTTCTGACTTAATCCTTAATCCAGTAAATTTCAATAACGTTTATTATATCCTTGTCATTGATTAACTTTTATAGAATAGATAATTTTTGGTTTATTTCAGTCGTAAAAATACTCATAAATTTCAAAAAATCTAAATTTCATGGATACATTTTATAATTATCTCAACTCGTTTGAAATTTATATAAACAATTTGGTTTAATAAGTTGATAAGGTATATTTCTTTCCTTTTGCTAATTTTTGGAAGTAATTGATCGAGGAAACTATTAACTCCTGGTCATTTTTTTAAACATTAACTTCACAAGGACGTTTTTGTAAGATAATGAACAATAATGTTACATTAATGATGTTTTGAAATCTCCAACGGTTATTGAGATACACTCCTTTAAGTTAACTATCCACTCTTTGTGGGATATCCATGTCAAGGATTGGCAATTAAAGTAAACCCTTGCTGTGTTGATATTTCCGGATTCAAAACGAATGTAGTAAAAACTTTACACTCTATTGGGAAAGATCGGATCAATTGTGTGATGCAAAAAAGTCCATAAATAATGAGATTTTGACGATTACATATAAGAGAAAAAATACATCTCAACTCAACAACGTTTGCTCTGGAGAAATCAATCGTTTTTCTTTGCACTTCAGATAAAGCCTTGCTCGTCGTTAACGAGATGAGTTTACATTAGAACTGGGGCTTGTTAGATATTTATGACAGAGTGAAACAAGAAAAATGATAACTATGGTTATAAGTATACATCGAATAACTTGTTTCTCTAATTGAAAATAGAAAATGTGGCACAGAAAATCTGTCTAATCTCAACATACTTGAACTAAAGAAAAAAGAAACCCAATAAATACTCCAGTTCCCATGTGTTGATGAGAACTTCCATTTGTCCGACCTTTCAAAAAAAAAAAAACGACGAAAGAGAATGGAATCTCCTAAATTATATATATATAACGTATTGTAGAAGCTGGATAATATAACTTTTTTGCATCAAAACGAATAAATCATATTGAATAGAGACTTTAGCTCCACTTTCCAACAATTGCTTAAAATTTGTGATCGGATTTGTCCAAACCTTCTTTCATAGTGACGCTATTGAGGTGATATTTTCCTGACATACGTATTTATGTTTATTGTGAAGAAAGACCAACCCTTTATCATTTGGTATGTTTTATCGACATATATGAACTCGATTAATATAGAGATAGATACTTTCAGACACTGAGGATATGAGTTATACAGTGGATTTGTTTAACATGGCTGTCAACAGGTGGTGTTACTCAGTGAGCCAATCAACACTGATTTCTGTTTGTCTCGGAGGATGGAGATGAAGACTGGATTTAATAACAGCAGGTGGACTGAGGTATTAAAACCGTCTCGTATCGGTCACATTGAGCATATACCAGGCGGCATAATAAAACGGAGTCTCATTTCGTATACGAGATCCAAGCAGAGGGGAATTGAACTCAAATGATTTATACATATATTCTTTGACTGAGCGTTAAACCAGTGTGATAATTCACATCGATTTCATGTCAAACAAAATAGAGCTGGTTCAATGCCAATTGATGCATTATTTATCGACCATATGCAATTTAAATGACAAGAACAATACAATACCAAATTAAATGGGCAGGTCTTTGGGGAAATAGCAAGAAATGCGACCATTAAGGTAAAAAAAAAAACAAGGTAGAAAAGTCACATGGATTTTATTGTTATGTTTTGTGTTTGAGTGAATGTCCTATTTACACAACCATCCCGATAGCTCAGTCGATAGAGCGTCCGCTTCAGGCCTGGGAGATCCGGGTTCAAGCCCGGGTCGAGTCAGACCAAAGACTTTAACAGTGGTAGCTGTTACTGCTTCGCTTGGCGCTCAGCAATAGGAGTTAGAGCAGCGACTGGTTGGCCCGGTGTCAGTATACTGTGACTGGGTGAGGGGGCTTGCTGGTTGTCTTCGGCAAGTCGTCTCGGTGAGACAGCACCTAAAAGAGCGGTGGAAATCCGCCCTGTCACAAGGAGACAACGTCTTCATATAACCGAAATACTGTTGAGCAGGACGTAAAACCCCAATCACTCACTCACTCACTCAGTCGATAGAGCGTCCGCTTCAGGCCTGGGAGATCCGGGTTCAAGCCTGGGTCGAGTCAGACCAAAGGCTTTAACAGTGGTAGCTGTTTCTGCTTTGCTTGGCGCCCAGCAATATGAGTTAGAACAGCGACAGGTTGGCCCGGTATCAGTGTACTGTGACTGGGTGAGGGGGCTTGCTGGTTGTCTTCTGCAAGTCGTCTCGGCGAGGCAGCACATAAAAGAGCGGTGGAAATCCGCCCTGCAACAAGGAGACAACGTCTTCATATAACTGAAATACTGTTGAGCAGGACGTAAAACCCAAATCACTCACTCACTCCTATTTACACAATCTCAACACAAAAGGAATCCAAAATACAACTATTTAAATCATTTGTTTTGTTCAAAAGGAACGAAAGCTACTGATAAAGACCTTGTATTTTTTGTTTGACAGTGTTTCGGTTTTGATACTTAGGCCGTTATCAAGCCATGGGGTACTGTCACAAGTGTGGCTTGAGCCTTTTTCGTAGCTTTCATATGCTGTTACAGTTATGAGGGAATTTGTTTATTTTCACTATTTTTTTTGCCCTCGTCTTATTGTGGTTAGTTTTACTGGCAGTGGTGAAGTTGATAAACCAGTTGTCATACCTGTATAGTATAATTAGTACCTGGATACTCAACGCCGATTGGCCGGTAAGCCCCTAATGGAAACGACTGAATGCATCTGCCGGATAGTGTGAATCATTCCGGACTGAGATTCGGTGTGCTGCGCACATAGCCCTTGCAGACGTTTTAGGCGGGGCGGCCATACATTGTTTTAGTGGCGTTCTACCTATTCTCAGGTATGATTTTTGACTGATATTTATTGTAACCCCGAATCTGTATATATATATTAGTAGTCAAACGTAATCTTAAATCTGGAATAAGTAGCATATTACCCATTTGTTTATTGTTAGGATCTCAAAGGTGTTTAGCGCAAACCAATTGGTTTGCTTATGTGCATTAACGTACATTAATATGTATTGTTGGCATTCTTTAACGTTTCATTCCGTAGTCTTACCTATTCAATGCGGTGTGGAGCCCTAAATATTTCATAGCGTTACCTGTATTACTTTAAGAGTTGGTAGGTCAACCGACCGTCACCCAAATTAACCTTATGTTTGGTTAACTGTGGTACTTCCTTCATGCTTTCCATTCTCAGAGAGGACGGACTCTTGGAAGACAATGTGATGTCCGAAGTGCGGGTACACTTTGCCTTGGGTGATCTTTTATTAACCAGGAGGGAGCCAGGAAGGAATCAGTACCTTTCAGACACCGGAGTTTTTCTTGGACTATTCATCATTAGTATGTCCTGGAATAGCCGATGTATCCAGGTATCGGGGACTTGATTATGGACTGGCCGCTGAGTATATAGGACATATAAGTGCAACTTCAGATTGACTCGTGTCGTCGTTCTTCAGGACTTTTCTTTTTTTCCCTTTCTTTTCTCTTAGTATAGTTGCAACTATAAAGGTGTTCTTGTCGCGTGTCTCACTTTCATGTATTGTTTTTTTTATGTATTAAGTATATATATATTTTTTCAAATCCCGTGCCTTGTGTTTTCCTTTCGTTAGTAGAGTTCGAACAACAACCCGTTCCTTATTTCAGTTTTTTTCATTATTTCGTAATCACGCAAAGTCTCGCGTGACAGGTACTAAGCAGTATATGTTTACATGGTGTTAGTTGAATAAAATACAATAAACAAGCCTTGTCTCTTTCAGTACTTATCCCAAGCTCTAAATATCACACAAATTACTTACGCCACCTTAAGTAATTTGTGTGATATTTAGAACTTGTGATAAGTACTGAAATAGACAAGACCTTGTTTCTTGTATTTTATTTTATTCCATTAACATTTTGTAAACATATACTGCTTAGTACCCTATGGCTTGATAACGGTCTAAGTATCAAGACCGAAACACTGTCAAACAATAAAATACAAGGCTTTATCAGTACCACTCCTTCCTTTTGTAAGGTTTCATTTCAGGAGACGTTTGTGAGTCAGTGGGACAAATTTCCAGGGGTCAAAGTGGCCCCTGCTCTAAGAACATCCTGACATTACAGTTGTATGAGGTTTCCTAATTTGCAGGCTATCAAAATATTGCAATTTTCGGGTGAAACAAATTAGATCATCACCATCTTTACTCAAGAAGGTTGCTTTTAGAATAACTAGTCAAGAGAATGTATAAATTATACAGTGATCGTGAAAAAAATAGTGATTTAAGAAGGACGTTTGTCCCTTTAAAAAATTATTTTAACTTTTCGAACGCTTTTTTAGTTGATATAGGTCACATTTAGGGTTTTCCAATCGGCATTTCTCAAGTTTTGCCAGTCACAGAATTATGTGAAAATATGTTGTAAAACGATTTCTTAAATATGTCAACTTGATTCAAAATGGACATTTTAGACAACAGTTGATTTAATGATACACTTTAAAGGCACTTCTGCTATCAATCTGCTGAAATCCACTAATTACACAGAGAACTTCTAATGTAAAGTTATGAAATTGTCACTTTAATACTCATCAATTATCAATAAATGGAAGCTGAACGTAACGGAATGTCCGCTGTTACCAAGAAACACTAAATCATAAGCGATATATTCCTATTAGATTGGACATACTAACGTAGGGAATACCCGAGACAGTCGATTATTGTGACAATCGTGGTTTCTTTCTTGGCTTTTAATAAGACAGGAAAACGTACAAATGGGTGGTAATAATGACTACGTTATGAAATGTGTCACCAATTAATTGACAGAAGACCCACTTAATTACTACAGCTTTAACAAACTTTTAAGCCCTATATTTTATGACACCCCAAAACTGGTCATATGTCTCGATCTTTAGGAACCTTTATGTCCAATAAGTAAAACAATGGGATTTTTTCCCGTTGACTGGCATTATGTAAATGATTTTTTATGCCAAACAATGAATTCTCTTTTTCGGAAAACCGTCATTATTAAGATTACATCTAAGTTGCTTTCTTCTTACAAATTAAATCAACAGGCAATTCGGATAAACGGCGACACAAGTGTTCAGTATACTCATGTTAACTTACATCGGAGTCAAAGCTATGATGTTATGAAGCTGACCTAGTCTGAACCGCATAGTTTAGCACCGTGTTATTATATATCCGACGAAGTTGAATTGCTGACATAATGAGTCATAGATTTTTAACATGAAAACGTCTTTATCGGGATCAGAAATAAAGCATTTGTCTCTCTAGTAAACAAAATGACTGTGACTTGTCAAAGTGTCGGCGAGGCAACATGATGGATGTGATCATTTCGTCGTCGTCCCATAAATGTTGATAAATTTTCCTTGAATTTAATATCGTTTCTAGTAATGTCAAGCTGGCAGGTGCATAGAGAAAACGTGGATATATACAGAAGGTAGAATCTCGGATACTGGAAATGGACTCCCACGATGTTGATAAAACTGTCATAATGAACGACAACTGATCCAACATTAAACTTAAACTCAAAGGAATACACTACTAAATATTGTAGATCTATCCAACCTTCTGCACGGGCTTCGCCTACTTTAAATTGTGTCTACTGTATCATGAGGAGACCATTAAGGAAGTGCTTTTAACCAACTGATGCTTTAAATCAATAAACCCTTGTCCTGTTTTTTTTAATTTGTTTACTTTTCGAAGTACATGGATTTTACATATTCCATACTTCAACCCCTCTAAATGTTTATATCATCCGAATTTATGAAAAGTGTGAAATTTGATATTATTAAAATACACTGGGTCGCTTTTATAACTTGAATCGACTTTCAAAGTACAATTTAGAGTAGATTAACTCGTTGGAGACCTGAAAGCTGTGTGTACTTAGGTGTATGAACATCAGTTTTCTATGTTTATGATTATCCTACACTACGATTGCAGCCCTGTTTGTGGCTGCAGAATATAAATTATTCTTTGGGATATTCAAATTCTGCTCACATTTTGTTAAACTTGCAAATTCTTATTGTCAAGATAAAAAGAGGGTTGGATGTCGCAAAAAAGAATAAAGGACTGGAACTGCATTGTAGAGTAAGAAAACTCCATAGTCTCTAAGATATTCAAACTGAAATAGTGTTCGAAAGATAAAAAAAAATTAAGGCATGAGTTGCCTATACTGTTAATATTCTCCATTAAACTAAAACCAGGAAATTTTGGGTATTTCCCCAAAAAGTTCCCGAACGAAGCTTTTGTCTATTGGTGTGTATTTGTACGGAATAAAGGCAACGCGATCTCCCTGGAGTAGAGTACGGTATGGAGGGCAAGCACGATTTACCTCATCCGAATCCTACAGATTTGTCTAAAATATGGTAAAGACATATATTTTGTAGTCTATTTCTACATCCACCAGACGGCAGAGTACATTGCCTATAAACCACACAATACTGTGTTCTATGATTTTATTTTTATAGCCATTCTGTTGCCATGTGATGTTATAAGTGCATGGCGTATGTGTCGTCGGGAGGATGGTACAACAAAAGCAAACTAAATGAATAGCACATGTTCAAAATAAAGGGTTCAAAATCTGCATGGCTTCGAAATGTTTATGCCTTAAATGTATATAGCCAAATTGGTGGGGAGTATATTGCATACTTTAGCCAGAATGTACCTATCATTTGATGAAAACCGTAGTTGTAGACTGGCTAACAATAGAGCAAACAAAAACAAGAAACTGTATGTGGATATGATGATGAATCCATAAAAAAAACCATTTCTTATATTGATCCAAAATGTTTGCATCAGAAGCCCCTAAAATCACAGACAGTGTACCTTTACAGAGATATTGGACGATCTCTTTTATCAATGTCAAGCTTCATTTTGTCCCTTTTGTTAACAGACCTTCTCATGCAATATTGGATATTTAGGCAAGATGTTAAATTTTTATTGTCCTTTGTTGAGAAAAACTTTACCTTTGAGTTCGTGATGTCCATAACATAACCATTACATGGTGAATGCAAAAATCAGACATGGGGTTCACTCCATGGCATCGGCTTACTCAAGAATACGAAAAATCTCAATATTCGACCCATTTACATACATGTAAAGTACTACAAGCTTCCTAAATGATATGTGTCCGTTGAAACAAAATTTGTTAAATTATAGTCTAGGCGTACAAATTAGAAGTCTAACAAAGCTGTTTATTACGGGAATTTATGTTAATGTATAGTTTGTTACTAATTTACGCCTAGAGTGAGTTAACTTTTTTTCTTGAGTTTTGAATTGTTTTATTATTTTCGAACACCTCATCAGTCCGTAAAGGCTTTAATGAACTTGTGTTTACAACGTTAATAATTTGTGTTTTTTTATAACCTTCAACCTTCTCTTTTCCCTGACAATCCGAATTTATGAAAACCAGTGCCACTTTATCTGATACCAATAAAATTTGTTTTAACGAACGTCAACATATATAAATTCAATCGTTTGAATATATCCGTAGCTTGTAGGCACAAACCATCATTTTACCCTATTTTGACAGATACACTTTATGCGCCTTTTTACCTCCGTTTATGCTTGAGCACAAAAATGATGACTAACACATATTGTACATATAATGTTCTCTTATTAAAGTTAGATTGAAGAATTGCAAGGATAGACAAGTGTAACCAATATAATCATATCTAGTGTTAATCGATTGACGAATTTTGACGTTTATAACTTAGCTTCGACGAATGGGGCCTCAGTGGCTTAGTCAGTTGGAGGGATAGTTCCTCAGTCCAACACAGGCGTCGATGCGGAGTGGAAGGGGTTTAATCCCACTCAAATAACATTTTTGCGGCATCTGAAAGAATTACCAGGTACTCAAAGGTCGAAGTTTACTCCAGGCAAAAAAGCTTAGTTTTCTCCTGAATAAGCCTGGCGATGCCGCCATATAGTGAAATAATCTTGAATGAGGTGTAAAACATCAATCAACACAATGCTAAATGGCACAGCTTTCAGTGATGTCACTTGCATGCCGAGTATCAGATAACCACCAAGGGACAGAAAGTAACAATATGTAACATATCCGATAATTGTCTACACGTATCAGAATTTAAAACTGATGCTAGGACATTGCAGAGGGATTTCAACTAATGCATCACAGTGGAACTATGGCGTGTGTCTACATGATTTCCGTGAGATTTTCACTGTCAGTTTTATGTACCCAGCGGAGCTCAGTCAAATCGAACATGTATCTCGACAAGTCATCAATGCAACACTGGTTATATACTGCTTGATCTACAACTTTGGTAGAGAAAAACATTAATCAAAACGACGTGAACAAGTAAAAGAAAAATGGATATTAGAAACAACGATGGGTCAAATGTAATATGCAAATAGTTCATTTTGATTTTCTGATTAATCTCTCCTGTTTTAAAAAAAACTGCCCAGCCTTTTTCTACTTGTCCGTTAGTACACAGATAAATAGTAAAAGTTATATTGAATATCACAATAATGTAGGCCTACTAAAAAACTACGTTACCTATTCCTCCCCGTTTATGCTGGAATCTCAATATTGGTACTTGAGCGTAAAAAGAAACGCACATGGAAGAAGTACTACTTGAACTGTTCTTGAAATGCAAAAAATAGACAAATACAAAATCTATAACCACTGGCTATGTACAAAGATTAAAAAACTACAATGTTTATGACATAGTTAAACCACACCAAAGGCGAAGCTAAACGATATAGATCCTACTATATTAATCATGTGAGAAAATAATCTCAATCTCGTTAAGGCTTTCCCTTTACATTTTCAAATATATCAACGTAAGAGCCGTCCTTGATAACCTCAAATAAGTTGAAATAATGCATGCCGGTTTCACGCTACACACGGTTTAACATGTAATCCCCTTCCTAGATCTAGCCTAACCGTGGAAGAGCTGCCAGGTACTCGCCGTAAGTCTGGGTTTCCCCCCGGCAAGGAGCCCGGTTTCCTCCCCCGCTAAACCTGACAACGCTGTCATATACGTGAATTGAGGAGTACTTGTCAAATCTTCCACACAGAGAGCGATCAAGTGACGACATCCAATGCATCATGTTGCCTGTAGATGTATTTGTAAGGTTGGTTAATTGATTGATGTTTTACGCTGCAATTTAGCTTATTATATAGGGCGATTCTTCGGCGAGTACCTGCCAAATCTTCCACAGAGAGCGGACAATGAAACATGTTACCTGTATATGTATAAGGTTTATTGTTCGGTTGATGTTTTACGCTGCACTTGAGGTTATTATAAAAGGTGGGTTCTTCGATGAGTACTTTGCAATTCTTCCACAGAGAGGGCAGTCAAGTGACGACATTCAATGCATCATGTTTCCTGTAGATGTATTTGTAAGGTTGGTTGAATGTTTGATGTTTTACGCAGCACTTGAGGTTATTATAAAGGGGGATTTTCGACGATTACCTAGCAATTCTTCCATAGATGTCGATCAAGTGAAAAACTTCGCTCAGAAGCATTTGATAGGTAAGATCAAGATGAAATAACTACAGCTGTACCAGTTGTCCCAGGAGATCAATAGATCTGCTGGAACACAATCTTTAGTACAAACGTTTAGAAGTCAACAATTGCGTGTGAAACTCCAATAATCCACAGATCAAGGTACTGTTTGAGACAGTTATTGACGATTTAGACACGAATAGACGATATGTTTGTGTAGGAGAGATCGTTTGTAAATATAAGATGTCTCCGTTTCATTAGCAACCTTGATCCAAAACAAATCCTATTAAGACATCAAAGACTTGTTGGGAGTTTTAATTACAATACGAAAATGGCGTAAGAACCCACTAACGAACATATTTGTGTAATCGATTGATAATGTTGTGGCGGCAGAAACCCGATTTGGTGAAAAATATCCTTCCCATGTGTAAATAAAATATACATCCAATAGACCGATTGCCTTACGACGTCATTATGAGTACATATCGCAGAATAATAAACATGGTTGAAAAAAAATATTGTGCAGTTATGATTGATGTTTTACGCCGCTTATATGGCGGCGTTGCCAGGTTTCGTGGGGCAGGAAACCGGGCTCATTGCCTTGAGGAAACCTCTGACCTTCGGCGAGTACATGGCAACTCTTCCACACAGTGCGACCTAGTAAAAATCCACTCGGAAACATTTCAATTTTTATTTGATCTGAGTGTGGTTCGAACCCGCGTCGCGCCGACCAATAGATCACCCTTCCCACCCATCCAACAACATCCAGTTTTCGGCATTAGGCTCCACAGACCATAGAACGTCGGGATGTCTTGCTAGGTCAGCATGCATGGCCAATTTAGAGCCACAATGCTCCAGCTCGATGGTCCATTGTTTTAAAATCTACTTCAACGGATACAGAATGTGAATACGGAAGAAAGATAAAGCGATCAAGATATAAAGATAAACACCATGTTAGGTGTATCTTATTGGGTTGAATTTGGCCGTTGAATGTTTGTCCATCTCAATGAGATAACAGTTTTGACCAACAAAAACAGCAACTCAACTGTAAATACTTTGTCATACTGTTGTGCAATAAAATAACGTTTACAGCCCTATCATATAAAAAGTCTGGTTTATTCGCAATTGGTTTAAAAGCCATGAATTGCATAATCCAATTTTCATAGGTAAAGTTTATAACTATGTCAGCTCTTCTTAATTGAAAAAAAAATGTATTTAATGAGCTTGGATTGATGAAGAAAACGGATTTTTCTTTTGCAAATGTTTGTATGGAACGAAATGAATTGAGTTATCTATTAACCCCCCGATCATTTTTTTAAAGTTCAACTTTACAGAGACATTTTTATACAATAGATAAAACATTAATGATGTTTTCACAGTTCCTTGTGCTACACTCCTGTAAATTAACTATCCATTCCTTGTGGGATATTCATGTCAAGAATTTGCTATTAAAGTAAATCCCTGCTGTGTTCATGTTTCTGAATTCAAGATGAATTAAAAAAAAATTGCTCTACATTGGAAAAGATCGGATCAATTGTGCGATGCTTAAAGGGACAGCTCTTACATAATAGGGTTGTAAAGATTGCATGTTATAAGCTAACAAATCTCCAAATTCAACAGCTCTTTGCAACTCAATCACTTTTTCGTATACACTTTTGAAACTCCCTACCTTCGGCTAGTACCTGGCAAAAATTCCACTCAAAATTTTTTATTATTTATTTTTAATTTGATCTGAGCAGGATTCGGACCCGCGCCGCATCGATGGAAGGTCTGAGGAACTATCACTATACCTAACTGAGCCACAGATGCCCCCTAAAATGAATATGAATTTTTCCCGGTTATCCGTATGGACGTTTCAGATGTTATTGCCATAGTTTGGGGAATGTGTTGTATCTACAGCAGCCAGACAAATCGATTGTCTACAACATTTCACAACAGCACATTCCGTAGCAGCTGTGTGAGATTTTATCATATAGTAATTTGTTCTGAGGAGAGACAGTTTTTTGTCGAAGCAGATTGACCGAGGAATGTGAATTTATTGTCCATCTGTGGGATTCTTAGACGAAGAAGTCGTTCTATTCTTGGATGATGTATTTAAGTGTTAATAGCTAAAAAATCTATTAAACATATTAGTGTGATTTATCATTAAATGGATCACTGGGGATCACAATATATATGGCGCAAATTACTATTTTTTTTAGATTCGTATTAAGGCAAACAAAACCTGGCTTATGTTAGCTTAAATTTGGACAGTTTTCAATGAGCCAGCCCTTTGAGCCAACAGATTTTATATCTTCTATATTATTTCACATAACCTATATTCTGACCCCCACCCCTCCGCTACGGCACACAAAACCAGATTGAGCTGTGTAATCAAAACGATGGAAGTCTAGTACGCACAAAACGACACATATTCAAGTCGATTTGTTCTCACCTCCACTGCAGATTCGAAACACAAACGTTTAAATAGGTGATTGTTTGGTGTTTCACGCCGCGCTCAAGATTATTTCACTTATATGGCGGCGTTACCAGTTTTATTGTGGGAGGAAACCCACGACCTTCCGGTGGTCATTGGCAACCACTCCAACGCGTACAACGCTCTACCTACTGAGCCACGGAGGCCCCTAAAACGTTTAGAAAGGGAAGCTTTTTTAATTTAAACGTTACAAGCTGTTTATCCTTTGTGTTCGATTGATCGATGTTCTTATTCAATCAGCTGAGAGTCATTGATTACTGGGAGAACCTAAGATTAGAAAGCTGTCACTTTAAAATTCACCAATTATCAATAAATGAAAGTTTAGCATAAAATAATGTCCGTTAGTACCCAGAAACGTTAAATCATAAACGATATTTTCCTATTAGATTGGATATAATAACGTAGGAAATACCCGAGACAGTCAATTATTATGACAATCGTGGTTTCTTTCTCGGCTTTAATAAGACAGAAAAACGTACAAATGAGTCACACATTAATTGACAAAAGACACACTGTTAAGGTTACTTAATGTTTTTATAAGTTTTAAGCCCTATATTTACAAGCACGTCACATCTAAAACCTCTCTAAATTATCAAGACTTCGTTCACTGGTCATTCAGCAAAACAACGGGTGCTTGGTACATACAAAAATCCTTGTTGTTTTGTTTTCTTTCTAATTCACGCCTAGAGGACAACCCAGACCTTCGGTAGGTCCCCAACATACGATCGATTGAACAATAAACTCAGAAATCTGTAAATTCTTAATTGATCTAAGTGGGATTCGAACCATCCATTAATAGAAGGCCCGTGTCTTACTCTAACTGACTGAACCACTTGCATTGGAGTCACTGAGGCGTTGTAAAGCTGCCTTGTATTCTCAAACGATTTATACCCGACGTAAGTCTAACGCAAGGTTTATCTTCCAGGGTAGCATATACCTTCAACATTACGCTACGATCAGGGGCAAAGTTACGTCAAAAGTAAATGTTTTGAAAATAGTCCCCTGGGCCCTGTCTTACAAAGCTGGCGTAAAGTTGCGCATAGGCCTACAACATGAACCAGTTGCGACTAGGGCGTAAGTTCCTATAGCTTTAACACTGATTTACGCCCAACGTAACTTTCGCCGCTTTGTAAGACAGGACCCTGAACTCGACCGCCCCGGTGGACAGAGCTTGTGACGGAAAGTTTTAACTCACTGCCTAGTAATTTACTGAGATGCCCAACGAAAGTGACTGCGATTTGGGTCAGAAAAATAACAACATGGACATAACAGTTTCGTATTCGTCTCGGAAAAAAATTGATAAGTCTTTGTAGAATTTAATATCTTCTCTAGAAATGAGAAAGCAGGTGCATAGAGAGATCTGAATATATACCGATGGTAAAATATCCGACACTTGAACTGTGTAAAACTGTCTGTCATAAACAACGACAACTGATCCAACATTAAATTTACACCCAAAGAAATCCACCGTTATAAATTGTAGATATACCCGACTTTACGTATCAGTTTTCGTCTACTTTAAAGACGAAAAAAAAAAACTCACTTTAGGGTTCAGAAGAAGCGCGCTAATGTTTCCATTCCAACGGTATCAAAAACATAATTTTGCGATTCTTTATACCTGACAGTGAAGTTAATAAAAGATCACAATAACCAAAAGAAATTGGTCAACTTTCAAAATCTCCCATTTAAGCCTGTTAAATTCATCCTCTTGAAGGCCTTCGTAACTCACCAATACGACCCCTAGACCAGTTTTTCGCTAGTCACATTTTCCTCAAAGCTTCCTTTGTATTTAAATGTACGTTTAGAGGAACTGAAAAAAATTTTTCTTGAGATAGGATTACTTTGAAGAAAATGAAATTAACCTAGGTTTAACTAGGAGATTTTGAAAGTTGGCCAACATGTTTTGTGTATGTAACATGATACGGTATTTTATAAATTGCATCATGCCCCATGAACAAATCGTAACAATGTGTGTTTTGTACCGTCGGAAAGAAAAATAAGCGAGCATCTTCTAAACCATAAAGTATTTTTAGTTTTCTTCCCCTTTAAATGTAGCCTATGTTTATATATAATAATTTGACCATCAAACAGATGTTGAGATGGTATTAAAGAAGCCACTGAATAAACTTAATCCACTCAACATATTGCCGACTATTGTAAGGTAAGATCGTAATGATATTCACCTTGGAAGATCAGTCAATATATTGCATCACACTCTTATAAAGCATAAACGCTTAGAAGCCAATCATTGCATGTGAAACTTCAATAATCGACGGATTAAAGTTCTGATTGAGACAGCTTTTCACTATTTAGCCACGAAGAATCGTATTACTACAAGACAATATTTTTGTGTGGGAGATATAGTTTGTCAATATAAAACGTCTCCGTTTAATTAGCAACCTTTATCCAAAACAAATCATATTAAGACGTCAAAGACTTGTTGTTAGTTTTAATTACAATACGTAAATGGTGTAAGAACCCATTTATTAACATATTTGTGTAATCGACGAAATTGTTGAGGCGGTAAGAACTCGATTATGTCATAAATATCCTTTCTGTATGGGAGTAAAACATACATCCACTAGACCGATTGCCTTGTGACGTCACTAGGGGTACATGTCGATGAATAAACATGGTTAACATAACGTATTTTGCCACAAGAGCTTGTAATAGCGCGGTCGTTTCAAACAATATTCCATATTTTGCAAGTGACGTATTTAGTCTGTACCTCTATTTAATGACTTTTGATTAAAGGGGGTATAACCTTGGAATCAACAATTTGGCATTCTAAAAAAACCTATCGAATTGGTAATTAGTTCACTGTCTTTAGGGAACATTTTTAGCTATAATATAAGAACAGCGTGAATGTGAATCTGCTTATTCTCGGCTGCTTGCAAACAGTTTTCCTTTAAGAATCTTGCACGCATGCAACACATTTGTTTTACCAACAACACTCACAGCAAAAACGTATGAGAATGGTATACGGTAGGTAATTTGGTTTATTCGTCATCTAATAATAAGTAGAAAAAAGAGTAAACGGAACTGTTAAACTTGTGGCATAAATTTTCAAATTCAATGACTAAGTTAGCGGCTTTCTATTGGAGTTGAGGGGAAATGTTTCCATATACACGGGGAGCTCGATGTTCCTAGATCAATAGTCTGAATAAAGGGAAATAAATTAAAAAAATGTTATGTGTAATAATTGCCAAAAGTCCCTGCTGGGCATCATGCTCTGTTTTCTTCCCCATATGGAGCAATATCAACAAAAGAGTGAAATAAATGTGCTAAACATCAAAATGTATGCGGTTGAATTTAAAAATCCAGCTGTTATTTTTTATGGTCACATAGGTAATTGAAAGTTTGTGTACGATAGGCGGGAAGTGTGCAAAAGAAGCAACGAATTTTTTGGGAATGAAATGAATTGAGTCAACTCTTAACTCCCGGATCATTTTTTAAAGACTAACTTTACGGCGACGTTTTTATACAATAGATAAAACATTAATGATGTTTTGACAGTTCCATGAGGTACACTCCTATAAATTAACTATCTATTCCTGGTGGGATATTCGTGTCAAGACTTTGCAATTAAAGTAAATCCCAGCTGTGTTGATATTTACGAATTCGAAATGGATGTTAAAAAACATTTACAATGCATTTGCAAAGATCCGATCAATTGCGCGACGCTTAAATGTCCAACTCCTACATAAAAGGATTGTAAAGATCACATGTTATAAGCGAAAACAATCTTCAAATTCAACAGCGCTCTGCAACTCAATCATTTATTTTCTATAAACTTTTGAAAACACTTCTCGTATAATAAAACTGATGAGTTTTATCAGCAGTATGTTGGCACGTGGCTTTACCATACATGTATATTGAACATTTCTGGAAGAGTAATGCAAGAGAATTATATAGAATACCATTTTTGGTTTTGAACGCATTTATGATTTTTTAATCTAATGACTTAGGCTCTAATTTAACATTCCTTATTTAAGCCTCGAGATACACGGGGCTTGAATATAAACGGTCTATTATGGTCACCTTTTAACCAAGGTAAATTTCTACAGGTCTTAAGATATAGAAAACGTGTCACATAAATTCATTTCAATTAGATATAATTGAACACTAAATTGATTGATGCTTTACGTCATATACAAGATTATTTCACTTATATGGGAGCGTTATGGAAACTGGGTTATTTGCTCGGCGAAAACCCCTGTAACGTTCGCTGAAATGCTCTCTGAAGTTATCCCCCTTGACCAAGAACTCTCTATCGTTAGCCATACCACGTTAAATAATTGCAAGCGTTATTTGTTGCTGTAAGAAAATCCATGGTGGTTAGTATGCTCTCCGAGATATTTATTCGTTGTAAACATACACTCAGCTTTATTGTAACTCTGTTAGAATGACTTAATCACGTTTTAATTAATAGTTTCCACCGCACTAAATTTTATCTAAACGTAAAGGTAACGTTAAGTAGGTATGACAATCACGTGACCAAAACGTTCATCTTGTCAACAGAAACCTCACCATAATGCAAAGATATTTCCTCCCAAAACAGAAACAAAGCCAGCCCCCAGGCCAAAATCTTTGCACCATACTTATAATTCAACAGAAGCTGAACGAAATAAGACCATTGACAGCTTCCAAATCTTTGAAATAAAGTAGAAATATTGACCAAAGTGTTACGGCCTTTCAACGCAATCCTGAGTCCGCCATGTTTGCTGGGCATATGGAAATGGTAGAAATAGCCGCATTGACGTACTTTTTTCAAATTACAGCGCGCGTACCTAGCAACGTGCCATTGCAGAGACAGCACAGCCAAGCTGGCAGATCAACACAAAGCGTAGGCTTGAATGGATCATGAACGGTTTTAAGTGACTTTGACGATAGATCTCCGCTTTAGGATTGTTTATGAGGTATGGCCCAACATATATCTTATTTTCTTGACAAACGGTAGGTAAAATTGCAAAATACAGAAATGAAATTCATACAGATGTAACTTGGAAAGGGACGATTTCTATCAGAAATGGGCTCCCAAAGACGTAGAAAGACTGGTCATTGAGAAATGTGCACCTGGTGAGTTTAACAATAAAGAATTATGTTAATAGATTGCTTAAGTATTTGGTAATTTATATAATATCGCTCCTTTTTCTGATCCCAACCTAATGAATATTCATGAAATGTTATATTTACCGATAATAACCTGTACTGAGGGTACCAAGGAGGTCTCTTTAAAACACAATTGCAATATTATATATATTTATGATCACTAAAACACACGGGCACAGGGAAAATCTTCTTGTCTAAAATAACCATGGAGACAAGTTTCTAATTGTGTTAAAAAGAGGTATACCATTTAGACCTTTATACCACATAAATTGTTTTAAAAAACCAAACCTATGATATTTCATTAGGTTGACGACTGACAGGAGCTTGGCCTTAGTCAGTAGAATTTTGTGGAACACTTTGTATTACCTTGACAATGGTTACGCATCTTAACTATGGCAAGAACATCGGTGGACTGAGATTGAACCCCATCATTTTTGCTTCCTCCATCCCCCACCCACCCACACCCGGCACAGACAAAACTATGTAACAAACAACAAACAAAACAACCATAAACTCCATCTCATAACCTACTTCCAGCAAACAACAAGGTTATGAACTTTATCTTACAACCTACAACCAGTAAACAACCAGGTTATAAACTCCATCTGATAACCTACTTCTAGCAAACAAGAAGGTTATAAACTCCATCTCATAACCTACTTCTAGCACTCCCTCCCCGCATCCCCGGTAAAAAACTAAAAGAAAGAAACCAATTATCAGGTCCTAACTTGTACCCTTTTTAAGAAATGAATAAGAATTTATGTGTGTTAAGAACGACATAGTTCTAAAGTGGGTGTTGTGATGAAATTTCAGATAATTAACTCCAAGTTCTCATACATGCATCTAATTTCAAATGTTTTGTTTTATAATCTGCTATGTGGAAAGCAGGAGGTGATGCCGCATGACCTTATTCTTATTTTCTTTCATCATAAACATACACTCAACTTAACACACATGTGTGTACGGGTTGATGGAAAGATAAATAAGTTTTTCCAAGTTGTATTGACTATTCTTGTTTATTAAGGATAGAGAGGCCCGAAGAATATGGGGATAATTTTCCCTTTTTTAATAGGTAGTAAAATTGGTATTTTGTTTTATTCGTTTTTGTTGAGGAGGGGTGGTCGATATTTGTGGCTGTGTATTGTTGACGTTAAGTTCTACATTTCGAATCCGATATGTTTTAGGTTTCCGACATTTAGGCCTACAAATCATCATTAGCTTATGCCTTCGTCTGCCGCCCCCCCCCCCCACACACACACACACACACCCGCGCACGCACGCGCGCGCGCACACACGCGCGCGCGCACACACCGGCACATACACTTTCAACTGCTCCCCGGCACAACTGGGCCTGTCTTGACCCCAGTGACAGATGCCATCAAAAAACTAAAATCTGTACATTAAATTAGGCCAAATTTCGGGTAAATTAACATGTCTGGCTTGTTCTTTGGAACACTTGTCGTCTAATAAAGCAGATAACGCCATATTTCATTCAGAAAATGATGTACAATTTCTAAGAGTTATATTGATACTCACAAGCAGTATTTAGTCATTCACTTTCTAGGCGAACACGTCGCAAAGCCAAACAAGATAGACAGGTTGTAGACTGTGGCCGATTTTTCGAGCTACTTGTAAAATTTATCGAGTCGCAAATATGAACTTAAATCGCACAGGAAAACCTATGTTACCATTTTCTGGAATTTGGACCACAGCAAAATAACACGAAGTGTTGGGAACTTCATGTTTAGCCACTCCGGTGGCCCTCGCTTTAGCAATAATAATATACTGATAGGGTCGGGAATGAAATTTATGCGGTTATTTATCTCTATTTGGCGCAAGAGTACTAACGTCATTTTAATGCAACTATATTTTTACAGACTTCTGGAGGATGGGCACAGAGATATCTAATGGGCTACTAGCAGACATTATAAGATGTATGGAGCATCAAGGTATGCCTATGACAAATAACTCCTTATTACCCATCCTGCATGTTCTGAACGCTGGAATAACGGCCAGTAGTATGCCCAAATTTCCCAATATCGGACAAAAACTCAGAAAAAAATCTTTTAACCCCCAAGAATTGGTGGAATGGACAATAGCTGGTCCAAAAATTGAAGGACCAATTTGCCAAAAACACGGCATAACAAGCCACCAGCTATCAAAAAATCCTGATGATATACCTTACGTCTCTGTAATTACAAACGGGCTAATTATAGAGCTGAGAAAATTTTGGTTCCAAAATAAATTCACGTGGGCTGTTTTTTCCAGATGGTTAAAATTTTTAACAAGCAGCCAATATACTCTACAAGATTATGTCCTCCGTAAACGAATTACTAAGCTACATACACTGTACTTGAAGACTCTTGGTAAGAGAAAGCCAGAAGACCCGGAAGAATTGCTGGATTTAGAGTTTAACTGGAAGTCAACCAAAGAAGGAAACAGTTTAGAGTTCGCTACAGTTGGCAGGTCGGGTATTAATGATGTAGGAGAAGGTGTAGGCGACGATATATCTGCTGAAAGCGATTTGCCCCAGTTGTACGCCTGCTCTATAGACAATTTAGAAGACCTCAATGATGAAATATCAAGTCTCTGCTCAAAAAAGGAATATACAGATGGAACACGTCGGGAATACAATATTCTTAAAAGGCGATTTGCTGACCTTCAAGAAAAAATGAAAGACCAGCGACTTTCGTTGCAAAAAATAAAAAAAAAACAGCAAACAGCGCGAGACAAGACGGGACATATCAATTTTTAAGCAAAAACAAGAAATAGTTTCTTTGAAATCTTCATTAGACGGTGCTATTAAAAATTTAGAAGAGTCCAGGAAAGAAAAGAAAAAAATGAGAAACATGGTTTATTATTACAAAAACAAAACCCAGGAACCACTGAAATCAGAAATAACTGAATTAAAAAAAAACCTTTCTGGCCGCGAAGAGGAAATTTCTAGACTGACGGAACACATTCACACTATTTTACAAGGACACTTAGCCATTGACACAAAGGTTGAGAACCGCTTCACTGACGATATTCCGCGAACTGTTATGGGCCTTGGGAGTGTTGGTGTCAGCACCACCAACATTTCCAAAGTCATGGAAATTGTGGCGGATAACCTATTTGGGATATCGCTTGCTCCATTACCATCGATGACCACAGTAAAACATTTTTTAGCGGAGGCGAATATCGTTTGTAAAATTCAACTTTGTGAAAAAATGTTAACGGCGGGAAATAGTACATTACATGTGGACGGCACAACAGACCATCAGCAACATTTTTTAGGATATCAGGTTACAACAAATGAAGCCACCTACGCCATGGGGATGGTAGAGACCACGCGAGGAGATACAGAATCCCAGGTGAGTGAAATGCTTTTGCAAGTAAAAACGCTGGCTAGTTTGGTTGCCACTGACCAGGATGAACAAGGGGAAATTGAAGAACAACTTTTAATGTCAATAAAAAACCTAATGACGGACCAACACTCGGTGAACAAGAAGTTTAAGGAAGCGTTTGAGGAAATACGAGGGAAAATACTGAAAAAAGCGAGGCCAGGTGGGAAACATTCACGCATGAGGAAAAAGAAAAAGCCCTTCATCTTAATCAGTTTTTCTGCCTACTCCATGTGCTGCTGGGATTGGCTGAGGCAACAGAGGATGCCCTTAAAGATTACCAGGAGCTGTTAACTGTCAGCGGAAAAGTTCCTCTTGGCAGAGAAAAACTTAAAACTAGCGCGGGATGGAAAGGGAACTCCGCCGTCTCTGAAAGCATAAAGGCCGCTACTGTTCTGGTCTGCTCAAAAGGTCACCCTTCCGCTGAAGTTTTTGCAGACTTCAAGGCATGGCTTGAAAACAGTAACAGACCACCACATAATTTTGAGAACCATGCCCACAACAGATTTAATGTTTTCATTCAGAATGCCTCCGCTTTATGGCTTCACAGGGAAGACTTGCGTTCTTTTTTAGTTGATATCACCGGTAAAAACCAATTAATAGAGTCAGTGCAAGCCGATATAAATGACTCGGTCCTATTAGCTTGTGTCCGGGGCGTTGCCATGTTTCATGTGCTGTTTACTCGACCGTTCCATGGCATTATATTGAGTAAACAGACTGCCCACATATTAGACGTAAATCCTCGCTTACTGAAAATGAAGACCCGACTGGAAGAAGTCAGCGCTGATCCATGGATCGTTATTAAACCAAATTTCCATCTATGGTCCGACCATCCTTTCAATAAAACTGAACATCTCTTCAGTAGTGTAATGCCTCAGTCAGATGGAGAAGAGCATTTAGAAATATCGCTGGAAGTTTTGGGATTGGTTGCCACTCATTGTCTGGTGACATTTACAAGACAAGTTGCCTCACATCTTCCTGGTGGCGAGCATGCGGTAAATTGCGTTGCTATACGTCACGAGTCGACATCTGTGCCAACAAGCAATTCCGTTGGAGAATCACAATTCGCCCTATTGAAACATTTAAAGGCCCGCTCACACGGTGCGATTTGTCGTGCCGACTTGTAGCATGCGATAAAAATGGATGTATTTGATTGGTTGGCAAATCGTATCAACCAATTAAAAGCATCCATTTTAATCGCATGTACAAGTCTGTACGACAAATCGCACTGTGTGAACGGACCTTAGGGCGTATAAGACCTAACGCGAATATAGAAACCCTTGAAGCATCAGTTATGTGGGTCTATAACAAAACATTGGGCTGGTTACAAGGTCTGCCAGAAAACCACAGGGAAGATATTCTTCTAAAAGCTCGGTTGAAGACTCCCGAGTTTAAAGCCCAATGGGCCGAAAGACGGAAAAAACTTTCCTTTCAACGCTTTTCGGAATTTAAAGAAAAGCAACAACTTCAAATTGAAAAAAAATGGTGATGGCTATTGTCGGCAAGTTGATGAAGTCGAATCAATTTGCGAGAAATATCCCAACGAGAAAGAGAAAGTTACAGATTTGAAAAGCCAACTGAGATATTACAAAACTATAACTAAATCCCCGGCTGTCGATAAATCTTTATATTTATTCAGCCACCATGGAAATCAGTATAGCTGGAGGAAATTAAAAAGCAACCTGGTGAAAATAATTGTCCAACATAACAGTTATTTTCAGGGCGGTCCATCAACATCTTCCGCTCAGGACATTCCTGAAATTTCAGTGAGGAAACAACAGTTAGAAGGGTTGAAAAAAGCTGCATTATGTAACTACACACAGACCCCAGCTGCCACATCCCAACCTTGTCGAAAAGGAAACAAGAGGCAAGGCGATTTCCCAAATCCCGTTGGGAAACGTATCAAACACAAATGGAAGGTCGGGAAAAGACATCGTTGGTACAACGGTTCTGTTGTTCGAGTTTGTAACGCAGAAGAGAAACCATCTTGCACTGATGACGAGGAGGAAACTGAGGCTACTGGCAATATGTATGGACTGTATGCTGTCAAGTATGAAGGAGACGAAGAAACATACAAGCTGAGAGTGGAAAAGGACTGGTTCCGTGGTGACCTCCAGTTTTTGGACTGGTAAATATTTGACATTCAAACCATGTTATATCGTTCCGGACTAATTGCTTTTCCTTCTACAACGTGCACATGGCAAAACCCAAGTACCTGATTTTCGTCCTTTCCAAGGCGTCGTTTAATGCTTACATTTTTGGACACCCATTTATCTTTGTTACCGCACCACCTACCTGATGCCTATTCACAACGCGAGCAGTGTATACCCTCTGCATCTCCTTACAACTGAAACATGATACACTGGAACCACATGTTCACCTTACAACACAAATCGGTTCCTCCGATTCATGTGCACTTTCCTCTGTTTTGTGCACTGCATTATAGGCTAACACAGTTATACCCAACAAAAGTCTTGAAGGCGAAGAAAACCCCAAAGCACTTTCATGTTCAATGTCGGCGCGGCAATTTCTCCTTTCTAACGGTAAAAAATACATATCTTGCCTATATATTCTGCGACACAGGCAAATTTATAATCGACCACTTTGCATAAGCACATCGGTTGGCAAGACTCGCATTCAAGCCCACTCAGTCCAAAAAAAGAATTGGAAAATTTTCTGACTGGGTTTTCACTCAAACGACCAATGTGGGATGGTTGGCAGTTACCAGCGGAAGGTCGTGGGTTTCCTCCCACAATAAAACTGGCAACGCCGCCATATAAGTGAAATAATCTTGAGCGCGGCGTAAAACACCAAACAACAAATAAGCCCACACTAAATTCACATAGAGTGGAGAAAGCCACAAACAACTGGTGTTATTTAACAGGAATAAAACACATCGCTGAAATATATATAAAGTGGCGTCCAAAAACTTCAATCAACCGCGCATTTAGTGAACTGAAGCATTAGTGTTTCTTATGGGGTTTCCTTCGACTAATCAGACTTGAACCCTCGAATGTGAGCCATTTTGTTTTCATTTTCAGTACAGATTTGAAAATATTGTTCAGCGTTTCCTTTATTGGTGCATTTTCACGCGCCTGGTATTATTTCGCTGAGGTCAGAAACAGTGAAGGGCAAACTAAAATTTTAGAAACTGCTTTATCTGAATGGGTATCAAACCCGATGTACATTCCTGCAATTAAAGATAAGACATAAATGAAGGTGAAATAAACCACTGCCGAAAACCTCATGTGCAATCCATCAATCTGCGTCTAATATTCTTAATTCCATTTTTATTTCACACACTCACAAATACAATACAAACACTGAAAGAGATGTACATGTATATTTGTAAATATTTGGATGGTATTTGAGATGGTTTTCCTCATATTTGGCTTCATATCCTTCAGCTGTTGGGCGCTGGTGAGTTCTATTTCATACATTCGTTGTTTTCTACTTTTTCTGTTTGGCATAGGCCTATTAACGAACAATGTAGTCTGTGATGACCGTTTTCTTTTTCAGACTATGGATGCTAATAGATAACTTAGGAGACATGATCATACCAGATTTCTTTGGTGGATTTGACTTCGCCGTATGCAGATTTCCAAAATTAGGTTTATTCCACCAAGGTCCGCAATTTATTTACAAGCATTAAAGGGGCATGAGCTGCCAAAATTCACAGTTTTTTCGTAACTTCTGATCGTCACGACAGTAAGAGGCTTTGAAGGTTATCGAAAAACTAAATGATTGGCGTTGGAATGAGAAAAATCCATACAGTATGTGGCCTGTATGAACCGAAAACGTGTTCAAAAGTAAACAAAATTTAAATAACCGGGACGACCATTCATTCATTCTAAGCCAAAGTTAGTTTAAAACAGTACTTTATCGTACATTTTCGAGACTTGAAGCATTAAAAAGCTTCTGAATTCTACCTCTTGAGAAAAATAGCCAATAATTTCAGCATTCTGTTTTAACGTCAAAATATCAACATTTTGGCAGCTCATGCCCCTTTAATGTTTATGCATTTATAATATTGTGAATATATAGGACTTATCATGTGTTGCTCTAGGCGAGTGAGAAAACTATATTTCTACCTTCTGCTTTGTTTTGTACATTAAGTGATTTTTGATTATTTTTTGTGTGTTCTATAACGTATTCTTTTGGATTTTTTAAGCTCTTGACATTAAACAAAATTATATGTGTTTGCTTGACGGTATTTTAAAGCGGATTTGTGCCAGACATTTTTGAAAGCATTCAGATCAAACGTTTTATTACTTAACCAGTTGACTGCTTACACAATATAACATTTTTTTTTAATAAATCATTTTCAGGCTGGTGGGACCTTATCCTATAGAGCCTCATTGTGTTTCAACTAGCTCCAAACAAACCCACGTGGCGACTGACCTATATCTGACTTAAAGTACGTGGCTGAAGAGACAGAGTAGCCCCCCTTTTCACAACTTCCTGTTTACTGTCCAAACCACCATTGTCCTGTCCAAGCTTGGTGAACGTAATGGGGTTGTGGCTGAACTTTGAGGCCGAAATGCAAACTTTGAATGACAGTACTGTTGTAGTTTGTTACTGTTGACTACCAACATTTCTCTGGGAAGTAAATGCATCGTGTGAGTATCGTTTGCAGTGATAATATTAACTTTTAATTGAATATTGTGAAAGTACATGACATCCCTACGTTAAGACCATTCGTGGTCCTGTTTTCGTGTTAGTTAGTTATTTACGACCTTTCGTCTTTCTTTCGTTGTAGTTTCACGGAGCTTACTATTGTAAACTAAGCCTTTCATGTAAAGTTATTCAATTACCAACGATGGGTGCATTGAACGCAGACAACTTGGATGTCTCACAATAAAGCTGCTGTATTAAACACAAACGGAATTTCTTCGATTATTGACGACGCACGAACCCAACGTCAGTTTGCGCTTGGCTGACGTCATAACCCCCGACCTTCGGCTGGCACCTGGCAACACTTTAACATACGGCGATCGAGTGAAATATCCACTCAATTTGATCGGAATGGGATTCGAATCCGCGCCGCATCGATGGAAGGTCTGTGCCGGCTGAGGAATTATCACTATAACTGACTGAGCCACAGATGCCCCCTAAAATGATTGCTAATTTTTCTCGGTTATCCGTATGAACGTTTCAGATGTTATTGTCATAGTTGGGAGAATGTATTGTATCTGCAGCAGCCAGACAAATCGATTGTCTACAGCATTTCACAACAGCACATTCCGTAGCAGCTGTGTGAGATTTTATCAATTAGTAATTTGTCCTGAGGAGAGACAGTTTTTTGTCAAAGCAGATTGACCGAGGAATGTGAATTTATTGTCCATCTGTGAGATTCTTTGACGAAGAAGTCATTCTATTCTTGGATGATGTATTTAAGTGTTAATAGTTATAAAATCTATTAAACAAATTGGTGTGTTTTATCATTAAGTCGATCACTGGGGACCACGATGTATATGAATAGCCAATTACTATTTTTTTAGATTGTTATGGAGACAAATAGAACCTCGCTTACTTTAGCAGGAATTTCGACAGTTTCCAATGAGCCAGCCATTTGAGCCAACAGACGTTATACCTTTAATATCAGTTCACATAACCTATACTCAGACCCCCCCCTCAACGGCATTCAAAACCTCAGATTGAGCTGTGTTATAAAAACGATGACAGTCTAAGAAATTTCTGAAACTCTCTTTAAACGTGGGTTCCATATTCATAATAACAAATTAAGACATCAACACGTAGTACTTAAGTTGTTTTGAACAACACGAGCTTTCGACACCTACACCGGTGTCTTCGTCAAGTGTAACAATGTCAATGTGTCTTAATTTGATATCATTAGGATGAAAGTCTAGTTTGAATAAAACCAGACATACCCAATTCGATTTGTTTGTTCTCCCCTCCGCTGCAGATTCGAACCACAAACGTTTGGAAAAGGACACAGTTTTAATCTAAACGTTACAAACTGTTTCTCTTACAGGTTTGATTGATTGATTGATTGATGTTTATCGCCTGACTCAAGATTCTTTTAATTATATGACCGAGTTGCCTGGTTTAGTGGGGAAGGAAACCACGCGCGTTGCCTGGAGGATACCATCGACCTTCGATTTATTTTTATACGATGAGCCCTAAATGCTTTCATTGAAATTACACTCAAGTTTTAAGAAAAAAGTGCGATTTTTTCCAGCTCAAGCCATCTTAAGGTCACTTATTAAATCGGTTGAGAACCATTGAATACGCGGAGATAATGTCTACCGTTAGGTAAGTAACTTGATACTTTAAAACCCACGAATTATTAGTAAATGAAAGTCTAGCATGATGTCCGTTAATACCCAGAAACGTTAAATCATAACGGGCATTTACCTATTAGATTGTACATACTAAGGTAGGAAATACCTGAGACAGTCAATTATTGTGACAATCGTGGTTTCTTTCTCGGCTTTAATAAGACAGGAAAACGTACAAATGGGTGGTAATAATGACTACCTTATGAATTGTGTCACGTACTAATGGACAAAAGACAGACCTTGTTTTATCTTACTAAATGTTTTTAAAAGTTTCAAGCCCTATATTTACAAGCACCTCAAAACTAAATTATCTAAATTATCCAGACTTCGTTCACTGGTCATTCAGCCAAACAACGGTTGCTTGGTTTTCATAAATAAACTATTCCTTTTTTTGTTTTCTTACTAGTTCAACAGCGAATTCCTAAATGACGAAAAGTACTATTATTATACGCATATTAACTTGCATTGGTTGATTGATTGATGTTTTGCGCCTCACTGAAGATTATTTTACTTATATGGCGGCGTTGCCAGATTTAATGAAGGGTGGGTGGGGGGTCATTTTCTAGAGGACAACCCCGACCTTCGCTAACTCTTCAACATACGATCCAGTGAAAAATGTATAGAGATCTTCAATTTGATTTGGTCTGAGTGGGATTCGAACCAGCGCCGCATTGATGGGAGGCCTGTGTCTAACTATAACTGACTGAGACGCGTCGAGGCATTGTAAAGCTGTCCTTAATTCTCAAACGATTTATGCCCGACGTAATTCTAACGCAAGGTTTATCTTCCAGTACATACCTACCTTCAACATTACGTTACGACCAGGGGAAAAGTTACGTCAAGCGTAAATGGACACAGTTGATGGCAGAATATAAATTGATAAATTATAGATTTTTTTAAAATAAATTTATGTGAATATAATTATAATGTTCGAATCCATGCCGATGAGTATCTTCAACTGGAATAAAAGGCTAAACCAAAGTAAATGCAATTTGTGTCGGAAAATTAACAACATGGACGCAAGTGTTTCGTCTTCGTCCCGGAAAAAAATGTATTTCTTTGTCGAATTTAATATTCAAAGTAAATGCAATTTGTGTCGGAAAAATAACAACATGGACGAAAGTGTTTCGTCTTCGTCCCGGAAAAAAATATGTCTTTGTCGAATTTAATATCCGCTCTAGTAACGAGAAAGCAGGTGCATAGGGAGATCGGAATGTATGCCGATGGTAAATTATCGGACACTTGAAACCCACTGTGTGTAGAACTGTCTGTCATAAACAACGACAACTGATCCAACATTAAACTTACACTCAAAGAAATACACCGTTAAATATTGTAGATCTACCTAACTTTTCTTCTACTTTATACTTAACCTACCTACTGTATAATGATGTGACCATTAAGGTGATTTCAACTGACATGGGCCAAATGTGAAGTTTAATGCACTATGTGTTCAGGTGGTATTGAAGAAGCCAATAACGGCGCATCAGAATAGCCTCATTTCACTCAACATATCGTAGACTATTGTTCGGTAAGATCGTAATGATATAAACCCTCGTAGATCAGTCAATATGTTGCAAGGATAAACGCTAAGAAGCCAATCCTTGCGTGTGCAAACTTCAATAATCGACGGATCAAAGTTCTGACTGAGGCAGCTATTCGCTATTAAGTCAGGAGGAATCGTGCATCTACGAGAAATTATGTTTGTGTGGGAGAGATCGTTTGTCAATATAAGAGGTATCCCTTTCATTAGCCACCTTCCAAAACAAATCTTATTGAGACATCAAAAACTGTGAATTTTAATTACAATATGATAATCGTGTAAAATTTTTTGGTTTCTTTTAATCGTAAAAATAGTCATAAATTTCAAAACCCAATTTTTATGGATAAATTTTATAATCATCTCAACTAGTCTTAAATTTACATAAAAACAATTTGGTTTAATGAGCTCGAATTGATTTCATTTTGTAATTTTTGAAATTAAATGGATTGAGCGAACAATAAACTCCTGGGTCATTTTTTAAACATTAACTTGACAAAGATGTTTTTGTAAAATAATGATCAATGATGTTTTGAAATCTCCAACGGTTATTGAAATACACTCCTTTTAGCTAACTATCCACTCCTTGTGGGATATCCATTTCAAGAATTGGCAATTAAAGTAAAGTCTTGCTGTGTGGATATTTCCAGTTTTAAAATAAATGTAAAAAAACAAAACAAAAAAACTTTACACTCCATTAGGAAAGATCGGATTACATGTAGTCATTTGATGCATTAGAAAAGTCCATAGATAATTGGATTTTGAAGGTTACGTGTAAGAGAAAAACACATGTATCTGAATTCAACAAAGTCCGCTCTGGAGAAGTCAATCGTTGTTCTGTGGACTTTAAGATAATTAGTTATACATTTAGTAAATGCCCGATAGGTCAATTAGTATGACGATTCGCAGGTGAAAATATACCAGTTTGTCCTCCAAGATCAAAAGATCTTCTGCAATACACCCTTTAGCATAAACGATTAGGAGCCAACCATTGCGTGTGAATCTCTAATAATCGACGGATCAAAGTTTTGACTGAGGCAGCTATTCGCTATTTAGCCACGAAGGATCGTGTTACGAATAGACTATATATGTTTGTGTAGGAGTGATCGTTTGTCAATATAAAACGTCTCCGTTTCATTAGCAACCTTCGTCCAAAACGAATCTTATTAAGACATCAAAGACTTGCTGTGAGGTTTAATTACAATACGTAAATGGCGCAAGAACCCATTAATTCACATATTTGTGTAATCGACGAAATTGTTGAGACGGTAAGCACTCGATTATGTCATAAATATCCTTTCCGTATGGGAATGAAATATTCATCCAATAGAACGATTACTTTATGACGTCATTTGATATATTTCGAGGTATGGAAACGGTTGACAAACAAAATTTAACTGATCTGCAATCATGCGTTTGGCTACAATGATATTGAACGAATTTCCAGATAAAAGGGACAACCTTAAATTCGGAAATTTGGCATGCTATAAATCTGTTATTTGAGAACGTTTGTGGTACAGTGTATTTTACAAGAAAAACATTGAATGTTGATCTGGATATGTTGAACTGCTTGCCAACAGTGTATCTTTAAGAATCATTGCACTTATGCACAGTTTGTTTTTACCGATATACTCACAACAAGAACATATGAGAATTGTTTAGGTAATTTTGTTTATTCGTCAACTAATCATAAGTTGAAAACCTGTAAATAAAAACGTTATACATGTGGCTTAAATTTTCAAATTCAAAGTGTAAGTTAGCGGCTCTCTACTGGAGAAATGCTTCCTGATCCCCAACGACATCGGTGTACCTAGAGCAATAGTCTCACATAGACTCAAAATTTCAAACCGTTAGTCGTGGGTTCGAATTCCATTCAGCCTAAAGTGAATCAAACAAAACAATGTGTAAGGATTGTTACAAGTGGAAGTTTCTGCTGGAATCAAGCTCGGTTTTCCGCCCCAAATGTGGCAATACCAACAATAAATCAAAATAGCCCTATGTGGATAGATTTCAAAATCCAGCAGTTTTCTGTGGTGATAGTCAAAAAGCCAATCGAGAGTTTGTGTACGTGAGACGAAAAGTGTGCAAAAGAAGGATTGGTATTTAACCCTCAGAAATGTTTAAAATTATCTTTAAATGTGGTCCCATTAAAAAAAAACTTTTTTCGTGGCTTTAATTATTCCTCATTAATTTTAAAGCTGATTATAATGATACCGAATGTTAATACCGAGAGACGATACGGCAATCAAGATATAGCAATAAACAGCATGCTACGTCTCTCTTATGATATTGACCGTTGAATGTTTGTCCAGTTCATTGAAATAACAGTTTTGACCGAAGAAAGAAAATAAACAAAGCAATAACAGCTTTTAATACTTTCTGACTTAATCCTTAATCCAGTAAATTTCAATAACGTTTATTATATCCTTGTCATTGATTAACTTTTATAGAATAGATAATTTTTGGTTTATTTCAATCGTAAAAATACTCATAAATTTAAAAAAATCCAAATTTCATGGATACATTTTATAATTATCTCAACTCGTTTGAAATTTATATAAACAATTTGGTTTAATAAGTTGATAAGGTATATTTCGTTCCTTTTGCTAATTTTTGGAAGTAATTGATCGAGGAAACTATTAAATCCTGGTCATTTTTTTAAACATTAACTTCACAAGGACGTTTTTGTAAGATAATGAACAATAAGGTTACATTAATGATGTTTTGAAATCTCCAACGGTTATTGAGATACACTCCTTTAAGTTAACTATCCACTCCTTGTGGGATATCCATGTCAAGGATTGGCAATTAAAGTAAACCCTTGCTGTGTTGATATTTCCGGATTCAAAACGAATGTAGTAAAAACTTTACACTCTATTGGGAAAGATCGGATCAATTGTGTGATGCAAAAAATTCCATAAATAATGAGATTTTGACGATTACATATAAGAGAAAAAATACATCTCAACTCAACAACGTTTGCTCTGGAGAAATCAATCGTTTTTCTTTGCACTTCAGATAAAGCCTTGCTTGTCGTTAACGAAATGAGTTTACATTAGAACTGGGGCTTGTTAGATATTTATGACAGAGGGAAACAAGAAAAATGATAACTATGGTTATAAGTATACATTGAATAACTTGTTTCTCTAATTGAAAATAGAAAATGTGCCACAGAAAATCTGTCTAATCTCAACATACTTGAACTAAAGAAAAAAGAAACCCAATAAATAGTCCAGGTCCCATATGTTGATGAGAACTTCTATTTGTCCGACCTTTCAAAAAAAGAAACGACGAAAGAGAATGGAATCTCCTAAATTATATATATAACGTATTGTAGAAGCTGGATAATAGAACTTTTTTGCATCAAAACGAATAAATCATATTGAATAGAGACTTTAGTCTGTTTCGCTCCACTTTCCAACAATTGCTTAAAATTTGTGATCGGATTTGTCCAAACTTTCTTTCATAGTGACGCTATTGAGGTAATATTTTCCAGACATACGTATTTTTGTTTATTTTGAAGAAAGACCAACCGTTATCATTTGGTATGTTTTATTGACATATATGAACTTGGTCAATATATAGATAGATACTTTCAGACACTGAGGATATCAGCTATACAGTGGATCAATATAACATGGCTGTCAACAGGTGGTGTTACTCAGCGAGCCAATCAACACAGATTTCTGTTTGTCTCGGAGGATGGAGATGACGACTGGATTTAATACGGCAGGTGGACTGAGGCAGTAAAACCGTCTCGTATCGGTCACATTGGTCATATACCAGGCGACATAATAAAACGGGGTCTCATTTCGTATACGAGATCCAAGCAAATGGGAATAAAAAGCAAATTGTTTATAAATAGATTCTATGCCTAAGAGCTGAACTAGTGTGATAATTCGCATCAATGTCATGTCAAACAAAATAGAGCTGGTTCTATGTCTACTAATGCATTATTCATCGACCATATACAATTTAAACGACAAGAACAATACTTATGATTTTCCCCGAGTTAAAAGATTCACAGAAACGGTAGTTTTCTTTTATCAAATTGAGTTGGCAGCTAGTTAGGGAAATGATAAGAAATGCGACACTTTAAGTAAAAACACTGAAGAACAGACTGTCTGGACATGACGTCACACAAAACCAGCCGAATCCAAACGACATCTCTCCAGTTTTACCAGAGCGACAAACTTATATGACAATATGAATTAAAGCGATTGCTTAAATGTGTCAACTTGTTCGATTCAAAATGGACATTTTAGACAACAGTTGATATAATGATACACTTTAAAGGCACTCCGGCTGTCAATCTGCTGAAATCCACTAATTACACAGAGATAACTTCTAATGTAACGTTATAAAATTGTCACTTTAATACTCATCAATTATCAATAAATGGAAGCTGAACGTAACAGAATGTCCACTGTTACCAAGAAACACTAAATCATAAGCGATATTTTCCTATTAGATTGTACATACTAACGTAGGAAATACCCGAGACAGTCAATTATTGTGACAATCGTGGTTTCTTTCTCGGCTTTAATAAGACAGGAAAACGTACAAATGGGTGGTAATAATGACTACGTTATGAAATGTGTCACACATTAATTGACAAAAGACCCACTTAATTACTACAGCTTTATGGACGTCTAAGCCCTATATTTTGAAATACCTCAGAACTGGAAACATATCTCGATGCTCAACAGCCCATATTATGGGTTTTAATCCAGGCAATGGATTCTTTTTTCATTGCTTGGCATGATGTAGATGACACCTATGTTGCTTTCTTTTTGCAAATTAAATCAACGGTCAATTCGGAAAAAAAACGGCAACACATGTTTCCAGTATACTCATGTTAACTTACATCGGAGTCATTGTCATGAATGCTATGCTCAAGTTATGAGGTTATGAAGCTGACCTAACCTGAACCGCATAGTTTGGCACCGTGCTATTGTATATCCGACGAAGTTGAATTGCTGACATAATGTAAATGAACGAGCTATAGATTTTTAACATGAAAACGTCTTTATCGGGATCAGAAATAAAGCATTTGTCTCTCTAGTAAACAAAATGACTGTGACTTGTCAAAGTGTCGGCGAGGCAACATGATGGATGTGATCATTTCGTCGTCGTCCCATAAATGTTGATAAATTTTCCTTGAATTTAATATCGTTTCTAGTAATGTCAAGCTGGCAGGTGCATAGAGAAAACGTGGATATATACAGAAGGTAGAATCTCGGTTACTGGAAATGGACTCCCACGATGTTGATAAAACTGTCATAATGAACAACTGATCCAACATTAAACTTAAACTCAAAGGACTACACTACTAAATATTGTAGATCTATCAAACCTTCTGCACGGACCTCGCCTACTTTAAATCGTGTCTACTGTATCATGAGGAGACCATTAAGGAAGTGCTTTTAACCAACTGATGCTTTAAATCAATAAACCCTTGTCCTGTTTTTTTTTTAATTTGTTTACTTTTCGAAAACTAAAAAATCCGATTTGCACAGATCCCCCACTACATGGATTTTACATATTCCATACTTCAACCCCTCTAAATGTTTATATCATGTGAAATTTGATATTATTAAAATACACTGGGTCGCTTTTATAACTTGAATCGACTTTCAAAGTACAATTTAGAGTAGATTAACTCGTTGGAGACCTGAAAGCTGTGTGTACTTAGGTGTATGAACATCAGTTTTCTATGTTTATGATTATCCTACACTACGACTGCAGCCCTGTTGGTGGCTGCAGAATATAAATAATTCTTTGGGATATTCAAATTCTGCTCAACTTTGCTTAAGACACATTTGTTAAACTTGCAAATTCTTATTGTCAAGATAAAAAGAGGGTTGGATGTCGCAAAAAAGAATAAAGGACTGGAACTGCATTGTAGAGTAAGAAAACTCCATAGTCTCTAAAATATTCAAACTGAAATAGTGTTCGAAAGAGAAAAAAAATTAAGGCATGAGTTGCCTATACTGTTAATATTCTCCATTAAACTAAAACCAGGAAATTTTGGGTATTTCCCCAAAAAGTTCCCACACGAAGCTTTTGTCTATTGGTCTGTATTTGTACGGAATAAAGGCAACACGAGCTCCTTGGAGTAGAGTACGGTATGGAGGGCAAGCACGATTTACCTTATCCGAATCCTACAGATTTGTCTAAAATATTGTAAAATAACTATTTTGTAGTCTATTTCTACATCCACCAGACGGCAGAGTACATTGCCTATAAACCACACAATACTGTATTCTATGATTTTATTTTTATAGCCATTCTATTGCCATGTGATGTTATTAGTGCATGGCGTATGTGTCGTCGGGAGGATGGTACAACAATGGCAAACTAAATGAATAGCACATGTTCAAAATAAAGGGTTCAAAATCTGCATGGCTTCGAAATGTTTATGCCTTGAATGTATATAGCCAAATTGGTGGGGTGTATATTGCATACTTTAGCCAAAATTTACCTATCAATTGATGAAGACCGTAGTTGTGGACTGGCTGACAATAGAGCAAACAAAAACAAGAAGCTGTATGTGGAAATTATGATGAATCCATAAAAGCGCCATTCCTTATATTGATCGAAAATGTTTGTACCAGAAGCCCCTAAACCGCAGACAGTGTACCTTTACAGAGATATTGGACGATCTCTTTTATATGATGTCAAGGTTCATTTCGTAGCTTTTGTGGACAGACCTTCTCAGGCAATATTGGATATTTAGGCAAGATATTAAATTGCTATTGACTTTTGTTGTGTAAAATTTTACCTTTGGGTTAGTGCTGTCCGTAACATAACCATTACATGGTGAATTCATGTAGAAACAATAACAGACATGGGGTTCACTCCATGGCGTCAGTTTACTCAAGAATACGAGAAATCCTAAAATTCGACCCATTTTCATACATGTAAAATACTACAAGCTTCCGAAATGATTTGTCCGTTGAAACAAACTTTTGAAATCTTAGGCTAGGCGTACACATTAGTAGTCTAACAAAGCTGTTTATCTGCCGAAATTCACACTTTTTTCATAATTTCTGATCGTCACGACAGTAGGAGGCTTTGAAGGCTATCGAAAAACTAAACGATTGGCGTTGGAATGAGGAAAATCCATACAGTATGTGGCCTGTACGAACCAAAAACGTGTTCGAAAAGTAAAGAAAATTTAAATAAACGACCATTCATTCATTCTAAGCCGAAGTTAGTTCAAAACAATACTTTATCGTACATTTTCGAGACTAAAAGCCCTAAAAAGCTTCTGAATTATACGTCTTGAGAAAAATAGGCTTTAATTTCAACATTCTGTTTCAACCTCAAAATATCAAAATTTTGGCAGCTCATGCCACTCTAATGTATAGTTTGTAATTAATTTACGCCTAGAGGGAGTTAACTTTTGTCCTGGGTTTTGAGTTGTTTTATTATTTTCGAACACCTCATCAGTCTGTAAAGGCTTTAAGGAATTTTCTGATGACTACGTTAATAAGTTGTGGAGTTTTTTGATAACCTTCAACCTTCTCTTTTCCCTGACAATCCGAATTTATGAAAACCAGTGCCACTTTATCTGATACCAATAAAATTTGTTTTAACGAACGTCAACATATATAAATTCAATCGTTTGAATATATCCGTAGCTTGTAGGAACAAACCATCGTTTTGCCCTATTTTGACAGATACAATCTAAGCGCCCTTTTGCCTCCATTTATGCTTGAGCACAAAAATAATGACTAATACATATTGTATATGTAGTGTTCTCTTATTAAAGTTAGATTTAAGAATTGCAAGGATAGACACGTGTAACCAATATAATCATGTCTATTGTTAATCGATTGACGAATTGTTACGTTTATTAATTAGCTTCGACGAACGGGCCTCAGTAGCTTAGTCAGTTAGACGGATAGTTCCTCAGTCCAACACAGGCGTCGATGCAGGGTGGAAGGGGTTTAATCCCAATCAAATAACATTTTTGCGGCATTTGAAAGAATTACCACGTACTCGCCGAAGGTCGAAGTTTACTCCAGGCAAAAACTTGGTTTTCTCTTGAATAAGCCTGGCGATGCCGCCATATAGTGAACTGATCTTGAATGAGGTGTAAAACATCAATCAACACAATGCTACATGGCACAGCTTTCAGTGATATCACTTGCATGCCGAGTATCAGATAACCACCGAGGGACAGAAAGTCAAAAATATGTAATATATCCGATAATTGTCTGCACGTAACAGAAATTAAAACTGATGTTAAGATAACGCGGAGGGATTTCAACTAATGCATCACAGTGGCACTATGGCGTGTGTCTACATGATTTCCGTGAGATTTTCATTGTCAGTTTCATATACCCAGCGGAGCTCAGTCAAATCGAACATGTATCTCGACAAGTCATAAATGCAACACTGGTTATATACTGCTTGATCTACAACTTTGGTAGAGAAAAACATTAACCAAAACGACTGAATAAATAAAAGAAAAATGAATATTAGAAACAACGATGGGTTAAATGTAATATGCAAAAAGTTCGTGTTGATTTTCGGATTAATATTATCTGTTTTCAAAAACTGTCTAGCCTTTTTCGACTTGTTCGTTAGTACACAGATAAATAGCAAAAGTTACATTGAATATCACAATAATGTAGGCCTACTCAAAAACTACCTTCCCGTTTATGCTGAAATCTTTATATTGTTACTTGAGCACAAAAAGAAACGCACCTGGAACAAGTATTACTTGAACTGTTCTTGAAATGTAAAAATAGACAAATACAAAATCTATAACCACGTGTTATGTACAAAGATTGATAAACTACAATGTACATGCAAGCCCATTCCTAGCTCTAACATAACCAAACCCCCCCCCCCCGAAACTAGGACCTTTGACTTATTGCGTTTAGTTAATCATCTAAATGACAGGTTTAAAGTATATAACCAACAGTGGCTATGGTGTAACATAGCCGATATTTGCAGACTCTTATCATAGTTCAAAACTGACTTTAGGATAGCGCAGAGGGATTCCAACTGATGCAGTGCAGTGGAACTGTGTCTGCATAATGTCTCAGTTTGACAAACCCAACGGGATTACCGATGTTCGGTGAAATCCGACATGTGTTTCGGCAAGCCATCAATAACAAGTGGTTCTGTGATATTCAGCATTGGTTTCGCAAACCTAATTAAACCGGCTCGATTAAATAAGAAATGCATAAAAGAAACCGAAAACGTTCTGCTACACATTACAAGGGGGAAGGGTTCATTTTGATTTTCGGGCCACAATCAAGAACTGCCGGCATTTAAATCTACATTGTAAACATCCAACTGCCTGAGTGGAAATAACAAACCAAGACTGTTTAGGTAGCCAGTGCAAATGTGAGCGTGCAATGTGATGGGTTAATTGTTGTTTTCGGTAGGAGTCATACTTGTGAACGTGAATAGATACACCATTACAGAATACAGAATTTCCTTGGGGTATGTAATTAAATAAGTACACTAATTAGTATAACGTTGGATTAAAAAAAACATGCATTAAACATTATTTAAGAAAACCACAGTAATATGACAGGAAGATGTTTGATAATTTCGTCATGTATGGGGGTTTAAAGAATATAAATTTATTCCCCACCACCCTTATATCTAATGCGGCATGATCAAAATCAAAGATTGCAGGTAATTTTCTTCCTAATAAATTCAACGTCTCCGTTTCATTAGCAACCTTCATCCAAAACAAATCCTACCAAGAAACCAAAGACTTGTGAGTTTTAATTACAATATATAAAGGGTGTAGGAACCCATTAAGTAACATATTTGTTTAATCGACGAGAATGTTGAGGCGGTAAGAACTCAATTATGTCATCAATCCTTTCCGTATAGGAGTGAAAAATACATCCACTAGACCGACTGCCTTATGACGTCATAGGGTACATTTCGAGGTACAAAGCACGGCTGACAAAAATGTTTTCCTTTGGTCTGCATGCAATTATGTGTTTGACTGCAATGATATTGGACAAATTTCAAGATGAAAGGGCCAACCTTGAAATCGACAAATTGGCATGCTAGAAATATGTCTTGTTGAGGAAGACCTCTAAAGAGCCACGTGACTGCGGGTCATGCAATACGTTGTCGTTGTACGAGGGAGTTTGAAATTTAGCATATTAACAGCGAAGTTTGAACAAATTAACGTGTACAATGAAAAGAGGAATGTTTAAAACGTGTGTTAGAGGTAATAGTTTAAAGATAATTGAGATAATTGCATATTTAAGACATGGCTGAAATCTGTAAACCTAATTCATTCGATCTATTTTAATTAAATTACCCTAGGGGCGTAACTCAAGTTTATAGATAACACAGATATATAAACATCAATAGATCGTCTATGCAGATAGACTTCAAAATCCGGCGGTTATTTTTCTTGGTGTCATAGTCACCAAATTAATTGAGAGTTTGTGTACGTCAGACAGAACGTATCCAAAGAAGGATTGGTTTAAAAACTACGAACACTTTGAACCTTTCTTTATATGTGGGCTCCGGAATTTTTATTTTCTTGGTAATACTTAAATTATTTCCCATTGATTTGAAAGCCGTTTACAAGAATACAGAATGTTAATGCGGAGGAACAGTCAATACATAGCGATAAACAACATACTACGTCTCTCTTATGAGATTGGTTTAACCAATGGGTATCGGGTTGGAATCCCACTCAGTTAAAAAAAAATAGAAAAATTTTCTGACTGGGTTTTCACTCGAACGACCTATGTGAGATGGTTGCCAGTTTCCACCGGAAGGTCGTGGGCATAGAGCCGGTTTCCTCTCAAAATAAAACTGGCAACGCCGTCATATAAGTGAAATAATCTTAAGCGCGGCATAAAACACCAAACTACCAATCATCTTTATGGGATTGGCTGTTGAATGCTTGTCCAGTTCATTGAAATAACAGTTTTTACCAAAGAAAGAAAATAAACAAAGCAACAACAGCTCTTAATCCTTAACCCAGTACATTTAAATAACGTTTACTATCCTTCTCATTGATTAACTTTTATAGAATAGAAAGTTTTTGGTGTATTTCAATCGTAAAAATAGTCATAAATTTCAAAATCCGATTTTCCTGGATACATTTTATAATTATCTCAGTTCGTCTTAAATTTATATAAAAACAATTTGGTTTAATCAGCTTGATTGATAAGGGATATTCATTTTCTTTTGCTGATTTTGAAATTAAATGGATTATTAACTCCAGGTCAGTTTTTTTAAACATGAACTTTACAAGGACGTTTTTGTAAAATAATGATCAACGATGTTACATTAATGATGTTTTGAAATCTCCAACGGTTATTGAGATACACTCCTTTAAGCTAACTATCCTCTCCTTGTGGGATATCCATGTCAAGAATTAGCAATTAAAGTATTACCCTTGCTGTGTTGATATTTCCGAATTTAAAACGAATGTAGCAAAAACTTTACACTCCATTGGGAAAAATCGGATCAATTGTAAAAGTGTAAAAGAAAAGTGTCATAGATAATGACATTTTGAAGATTACACGTAAGAGTAAAAATACATCTCAACTCAACAACGTTTGCTCTGGATAAATCATTCGTTTTTCTTGCACTTCAGTCAATACCTTGGTTGTCGTTAACGAGATGAGTTTACATTAGAACTGGGGCTTGTTAGATATTTATGACAGAGTGATACGAGAACAATGGCAACTACGATTATGGGTTTTCATGGAATGACTCTCCTCTCTAACTGCTTTATCTCGATATACTTGAATACAAAAAAAAACTTGAATAGATAGTGCAGTTCGTATAGGAACACACTTGTTGATGGATTCTCCCATTTGTCCGACCTTTCCCAAAAAACGATGAAAGAAAATGGAATATTAAATGTCGGTGTTAATTGTTGGTTTAATTATAGATTAACATTAACTAACAACGTGTCTCAATTCATTTGCGTAATTTGAGTTTATTCAGTTATTCCAAATCTAGATTTAGTTTTAGGTTAAAAGCCTGTGTTACGATGTGTTTATTTCCCCAGGGTCGTTTTTTTTCTTTTACAATGACCCACGATTTGAATGGAATTTTGTTTCTTTGAAAATGTTTTATAGGGAAACCAGCGTAAACTTTTGTGTATATTTTCCAAAACCAGTAAGAAAAAAACGTTTTTGTTTAAGTCACGTGAGCTACCAAAACTGTCAAACGGTAATATCCGATTTGGAAATTGATAGCTATTTTTCTAAGGGAGTACAAATTAAAAACCTTTTAGAAATACTATACGAATAAAATGAATGTTTAAAGTAGTGTGTTAAAGCAACATAGGCATTTAGATAAAAGAACGTTCTGCATATTTTTTTTGTTCTGTTTACTATTTTGGCAAGTACAGACCCAAGATGAATATAGATATATGATCATTGGCGAAGCTTAAAGTGGCATGAGCTGCTAAAATGTTGGAATTTTGACGTAGAAACAGAACGTTAAAATCATTGGCTATTTTTCACAAGACGTATAATTCAGAAGCTTTTAAGTGCTTCTAGTCTCGAAAATGTACGATAGAGTGTTGTTTTGAACTAACTTTGGCTTAGAATGAATGAATGGTCGTCCTGGTTATTTAACTTTTGTTTACTTTTCAAACACTATTCCTCTTCGTATAGACCACATACTGTATGGATTTTCCTCATTCCAACGCCAATCGTATAGTTTTTCGATGGCCTTCAAAGCCTCTTACTGTCGTGGCGACCAGAAATTATGAAAAAAGTGTGAATTTTGGCAGCTCATGCCACTTTAAGGGACAAAAGGATTTAAGATAGCATACAATAATACCAAAGCAGTCTGTAGTCCGTTTTGCCCTCAAACTCATTTTCCCCTTTCGGGCGTCCGTACTTAACAGGTGTAATATATAGTTGGTCCGATCTGAACCTTGGTCATGAATAAAACCACGACGGATACATCCGATCTGAACCTTGGTCATGAATAAAACCACGACGGATACATCCGATCTGAACCTTGGTCATGAATAAAACCACGACGGATCTATTTGAAGTTTCTTTCTTCGGCGGCTAAACCAAACACCGATGAAAGGATGTCCAAAATTATATAACTGTGTATTGTAGACGATGGATGATATAACTTCTTCACGTTGTGCCCCACTTTCCAACTATTTGAGAAGTGCCTCGCTTAATATTCGTAACCGGATTTATCCGAGCCTTGTTTCATAGTATACACTATTGAGGCAATATTTTCCAGGCATATACGTCTTTATGTTCATTGTGAAGAAAGACCAACCGTTTATCATTTGGAATGTTTTGTCGCCATATATGAAGTCGATCAATATAATGATAAATACATTCAGACACTGAGGATATCAGTTATACAGTGGATTTGTTTAACATGGCTGTCAACAGGTGGTGTTACTCAGTGAGCCAATCAACACAGATTTCTGTTTGTCTCGGAGGATGGAGATGACGACTGGATTTAATAACAGCAGGTGGACAGAGGCAGTAAAACCGTCTCGTCTTGGTCACAATGATCATATACCAGGTGACATAACAAAACGGAGTCTCATTCCGTATTCGAGATCCGAGCAAATGGGAATTGAACTCAAATGATTTATACATATATTCTTTGACTGAGCGTTCAACCAGTGTGATAATTCACATCGATTTCATGTCAAACAAAATAGAGCTGGTTCTATGTCTACTAATGCATTACTCATCGATCATATGCAATTTACATGACAAGAACAATACTTCTGATTTTTCCCCTAGTTAAAAGATTCACCGAAACGGTAGTTTTCTTGTATCAAATTGAGTTGGCAGCTAGTTAGGGAAATAATAAGAAATGCGACACTTAAGTAACACCACTCAAGAACAGACTGTCTAGACATGACGTCACACAAAATCAGCCGAATCCAAACGACATTTCTCCACTTTTACAAGAGTGACAAACTTATGTGACAATATGAATGAAAACGATTGCATAAATGTGTCAACATGTTCGATTCAAAATGGACATTTTAGACAACAGTTAATATAATGATACACTTTAAAAGCACTCCTGCTGTCAATCTGCTGAAATCCACTAATTACACAGAGATAACTTCTAATGTAACGTTATAAGATTGCCACTTTAATACTCATCAATTATGAATTAATGAAAGCTGAACGTAACGGAATGTCCGCTGACACCGAGAAACACTAAATCATAAGCGATATTTTCCTATTAGATTGTACATACTAACGTAGGAAATGCCCGAGACAGTCAATTATTATGACAATCGTGGTTTCTTTCTTGGTTTTTAATAAGACAGGAAAACGTACAAATGGATAAAAATAATGAATACTTTATGAAATGTGCCACCAATTAATGGACAAAAGGCCCACTTAATTACTACAGTTTTACGAACTTTTAAGACCTATATTTCACAAATAATTCAAAGTGGACATATATCTCGATCCTCAAGAACCCACACTATATCCATTAGCCAAACAATGGGTTCTTTTTTTCAGAAACCGGCATGATGTAGAATTGTAGATGACATCTATGTTGCTTTCTTATTACAAATTAAAGTAACAGTCAATTCGGAAAAAGACAAATGTTTTTAGGATACTCGTGTTAACTTACATCGGAGTTAATGTCAAGAATGAGGGACCCAAGTTATGAGATTATGAAGCTGACGTAATCTGAACCGCATGGTTTGGCACCGTGTTATTGTATATCCGACGAAGTAAAATTGCTGACATAATGTAAATGAATGAGTTATAGATTTTTAACATGAAAACGTCTTAATCGGGATCAGAAATAAAGCATTTGTCTCTCTAGTAAGCAAAATGACTGCGGCTTGTCAAAGTCTCGGCGAGGCAACATGATGGATGTGACCGTGTCGTCTTTGTCCCGTAAATGTTGATAAATTTTCTTTGAATTGAAATATCGTTTCTAGTAATGTCAAGCTGGCAGGTGCATAGAGAAAACGTGGATATACACAGAAGGTAAAATCTCGGATACTGGAAACGGACTCCCACGATGTAAATAATACTGTCCGTCATAATGAACGACAATTGATCTAACATTAAACTTAAACTCAAAGGAATACACTGTTCAATATTGTAGATCTATCCAACCTTCTGCACGGCCTTCGCCTACTTTAAATTGTGTCTACTGTATCATGAGGAGACCATTAAAGAAGTGCTTTTAACCAATAAACCTTTGTCCTGTTTTCTAAGTTTGTTTACTTTTCGAAAACTAAAAAATCAGATTTGCATAGACCCCCCACTACATGGATTTTACATATTCCATACTTCAACCCCTCTAATTGTTTATATCATCAGAATTTATGAAAAGTGTGAAATTTGATATTAAAATAGACTGGGTCGCTTTTATAACTGGAATCGATTTTCAAAGTACAATTTAGAGTAGATTAACTAGATGAGGACCTGAAAGCTGTGTATGCTTTCATCAGTTTTCTATGTGTATGATTATCCCTATAACCTGTTTGTGGCTGCAGAATATAAATTATTCTTTGGGATATTCAAATTCTGCTCAACTTTGTTCAAGACAAATTGTTAAACTTGCAAGAGTTGCCGAACTTTGTTGGCGATTGTCAAGGTACATGTAATATGAACAGGGTTTGAACTTGGGCTACATTGTAGAAAAAGAAAAACCCAAACAGTCTCTGACGTACATGAGCTGGAATAATGTTCGAAACATAAAAACAATTAAAGGGACAGAGACTCATTCATTGTAGGTCAATGTATATGAAAACACAACTTTTCTAGAGACCGACAGTTCTAAAAAGTGTCTTCTTGGGCCCGTTTGATTGTTTAATTTAATTTAACTTTAAAAAATGTATCAAGTGGCACAAGATGCCTACTGTTGACAATTTCCATTAAACTTAAATCAGGAAATTTCGGGTATTTCCCCCAAACGTTCCCAAACGAAGCCTTTGAGAGATGGCAAGTCTGCCCTATAATAAGCTTCATGGTTGTCGGGAAATATTCATTCCCGGAAAATATGGTCCGTATCTGTAAGGAGTAAAGCAGTGCGAGGTGCCTGAAGCAGAATACGGTATGGCGGCAAACGCGATTTACCGTATCAGAATCCTAAAGGTTTGTCTTAAATGTTACAAGAGTATATATTTTAAAGTCTTTTTTACACTTACCAGATACATTTGTAACCAGGTGGCAGAATACGTTGCATGTAATCGACACAATCTTGAATTCTATGATTATATTTTTGTAGCCATGTGATGTATTTTGTGCATGGCATATATGTCGTCGGCAGGATGGTACAACAAAAGCAAACTAAATGAATGGTAAATGCTTAAAATGAAGGCTTCAAAAACATCTGAATGGCTTCGAAATGTTTATGCCTTGAATGTATATAGCCAAATTGGTGGTGTGTATTTTGCATAATTTAGCCAAAATTTACCTATCATTTTATGAAGACCGTAGATGTGGACTGGCGAACAACAGAACAAACAAGAAGCTGTATGTGGATATGATGAGGAATCCATATAAGCGCCATTTCTTATATTGATCGAAAATGTTTGCGCCAGAAGCCCCTAAAATCACAGACAGTGTACCTTTACAGAGATATTGGACGATCTCTTTTATATGACGTCAAGCTTCATTTCGTCGCTTTTGTGGACAGACCTTCTCAGGCAATATTGGATATTTAGGCAAGATGTTAAATTTTTATTGTCCTTTGTTGAGAAAAACTTTACCTTTGAGTTCGTGATGTCCATAACATAACCATTACATGGTGAATGCAAAAATCAGACATGGGGTTCACTCCATGGCATCGGTTTACTCAAGAATACGAAAAATCCTAATATTCGACCCATTTACATACATGTAAAGTACTACAAGCTTCCTAAATGATATGTGTCCGTTGAAACAGAATTTGTTAAATTATAGTCTAGGCGTACAAATTAGAAGTCTAACAAAGCTGTTTATTACGGGAATTTATGTTAATGTATAGTTTGTAACTAATTTACGCCTAGAGTGAGTTAACTTTTTTTCTTGAGTTTTGAATTGTTTTATTATTTTCGAACACCTCATCAGTCCGTAAAGGCTTTAAGGAACTTGTGTTTACAACGTTAATAATTTGTGTTTTTTGTTATAACCTTCAACCCTCTCTTTTCCTTGACAATCCGAATTTATGAAAAACCAGTGCCACTTTATCTGATACCAATAAAATTTGTTTTAACGAACGTCATTATACATAATTTCAATCATTTTGAATATATCCGTAAACAAACCATCGTTTTGCCCTATTTTGACAGATACACTATATATAAAGCACCTCTTTACCTCATTTTATGCGTGAGCACAAAAATAATGACTAACACATATAATGTTCTCACACATATTGCACATACAATGTTCTCTTATTAAAGTTAGATTTAAGAATTGCAAGGATAGACAAGTGTAACCAATATAATCATGTCTATTGTTAATCGATTGACGAATTGTTACGTTTATTAATTAGCTGCGACGAACGGGCCTCAGTAGCTTAGTCAGTTAGAGGGATAGTTCCTCAGTCCAACACAGGCGTTGATGCGGGGTGGGAGGGATTTAATCCCACTCAAATAACATTTTTTCGGCATCTGAAAGAATTACCACGTACTCGCCGAAGGTCGAAGTTTACTCCAGGCAAAAACTTGGTTTTCTCTTGAATAAGCCTGGCGATGCCGCCATATAGTGAACTGATCTTGAATGAGGTGTAAAACATCAATCAACACAATGCTACATGGCACAGCTTTCAGTGATATCACTTGCATGCCGAGTATCAGATAACCACCACGGGATAGAAAGTAAAAAATATGTAACATATCCGATAATTGTCTACACGTATCAGAATTTAAAACTGATGCCAGGACATTGCAGAGGGATTTCAACTAATGCATCACAGTGGAACTATGGCGTGTTTCTACATGACTTTCATGAGATTTTCATTGTCAGTTGTATATACCCAGCAGAGCTCAGTCAAATCGAACATGTGTCTCGACAAACCATCAACGCAACACTGGCTATAGTTGGAGATCTCCAAACTTTATTGATGATGGGTGACGTACAGAGTCGGAGGACCTGCTATATCGAAACATGTACATTCGGAGAAACAACACAACACATGAACTTGGGAAATGTATGAACACAAGTTGACCTCTGAGCCTCGCTTTCGGATTAAACAACTATGAAAATCCGAAAGCGAAGCTCAGATGTCAACTTGTGTTCGTGCATTTCCCAAGTTCATTTTGAAGGAAGATTTGGACAGTTCTTGGCAAAACGACGAGGATGCAACACAAATGTGAGTGTTTGAACGCTTTTTTTTGGTGAAACGACGAACTAAAAGATCGAATTGAATGAGTGTTAAGTTTGGACCGGTCGCGCTGCTTGAATTATGAGAAATTGAGAGAAATTGTATCAGAATTTAAAACTGATGCTAGGACATTGCAGAGGGATTTCAACTTATGCAACACAGTGGAACTATGGCGTGTGTCTACATGACTTTCATGAGATTTTCCCTGTCAGTTTTATATACCCAGCGGAGTTCAGCCAAATCGAACATGTATCTCGACAAGTCATCAATGCAACACTGGTTATATACTGCTTGATCTACAACTTTGGTAGAGAAAAATATTAATCAAAACGACGTAAACAAATAAAAGAAAAATGGATATTAGAAATAACGATGGGTTAAATGTAATATGCAAAAAGATTATTCTCAGCCTTTTTCTACTTGTCCGTTAGTACACAGATAAATAGCAAAAGTTATATTGAATATCACAATAATGTACGCCTACTCAAAAACAACGTTACCTATTCCTCCCCGTTTATGCTGAAATCTCAATATTGGTACTTGAGCGTAAAAAGTAACGCACATGGAAGAAGTACTACTTGAACTGTTCTTGAAATGCAAAAATAGACAAATACAAAATCTATAACCACGGGTTATGTAGAAAGATTGATAAACTACAATGTTGATGACATAGTTAAACGATACCCAAAGAGAAGCTAAACGATATAGATCCTACTGTATTAATCATGTGAGACAATATTAGCGATTAAATTTATGGCTAATTATCTAAATCTCGTTGAGGCTTTTCCTTTCCATTTTCAAATATATCAACGTAAGAGCCATCCTTGATGACCTCAAAAAGTTGAAATAATGCATGCTACACATGATTCACCATGTACATTTAAGCCCCTTCCTAGCTTTATCATAACCAAAAAAATCCCGAAACTAGGACCTTTGACTTATTGTGTTCAGTTAATCAGCTAAATGATAGGTATTATATTATATAAGCAACAGTGACTATAATGTGACATAGTCGATACTTGCTGACTCTTACCATAGTTAAAAACTGAGGTTAGGATAACGCAGAGAAATTTGAACTGATGCATTGCAGTGGAACTGTGTCTGCATAATTTCTCAGTTTGACAAACCCAACGGGATTACTCATGTTCGGTGACATCCGACATGTGTTTCGGCAAGCCATCGACAATCCATCAATAACAAGTGGTTCTGTGTTTCGCAAACCCAATTAAACCGGCTCGATCAAATAAGAAATGCATACAAGAAAACAAAATGTTCTGCTGTGCATTACAAGGGTGGGGGGGGGGGTCATTTTGTTTTTCGGGCAACACTCAAGAACTTCCAGCATTTAATAGTATATCGTAAACATCGAAATGCCAGAGTGGAAATAACAAACCAAGACTGTTTAGGTAGCCATTGCAAGGGTGAGCGTACAGTGTGATGGATTAATTGTGCTTTTCGGTAAAAGTAATACTCGTGAACATGAATAAATACACCATTACAGAGTTACAGAGTACAGAATTTTATTGGGGTGTGCAAATATATAAGTACATTAATTAGTATAACGTGGGATTAAAAAAAACGTGCATTAAACATTATTTAAGAAAACCACAGTAATTGTTAATTTCGTCGTGTATGGGGGCTCTAAGAAAATCAATTTATTCCGCATTACCCTTATATCTAAAGCGCCATGATCAAAGTCAAGGGTTGCAGGTTGTTTTCTTCCTAATTGGAATTGAGAGGGCCTTCGTTGATTCCAATCCCGAGAATGTACGTTTACGGATTTCGATGATTTAATTTCTGTCGAAAATGAAACGCAATTTTTGACTCCTTCATTTAAAAACAGCAGCCATTTTCCCTCGTTTTCTAGGCCTCTTTAACCTAAGAAAAACGAAACCAAAAGTCAATTCGCCATGCGATCTAGTAGTTCTCGTAAACCATATACCGATTATTTAATTTCTGGCGAAAACGAAACGAAATTTCAGACACCTTCATTTCAAAACAGCAGGTATCAGGTCAATTCTCCAAACGATCTAGCAAATCTCGTAAACCAATGTTTTGGTTAAGAAATAATGGAGTCAATTGACTCTTCATTGTTATAAAAAATAAATACCCACTGATATAATGCAACTGCCAGACCGCAGAAATTGTGTCATTGATAAGCGTCTGTCGGGGCACAGGAGCCAGTTTCACGAAGCGAGGTAGCGTAAGTTTTTACGTAAGTATCATAGTAACCCTTACGATAGAGAAACGTTGCTATTGCAGTTACATAAAAACGCTACGCCGCTTTGTGAAACAGTTTTCCTGGTCACTATCACTTTTTCTTACGCCAAGGTTTTCAGCGATATGAATTTCTCTCTGTTTTCCACGCCTTTAACCTTCAATTATTTATCAAACTGATTTGATATAAAATTTAATATCACCAACGAACTTAAAGATATCCTTTTTCAAAGGTATGAAATGTCAAACCTTTGAGTCGGTTTGCGCAGATGTGGTTTTAAGAAACAGAATGGATTACACATTGTACTTAGTTCATTAAATAGAATGTCTTCAGAAGAAAAGTCCTTAAACCCACACAGTACGTGTCAGCCTTTCACAAAGTGTCAAAGGGACATGCCCGAAAGGAATATCGTTAAAATGCGTGCTATTCTACCTTTGTTTATATAAAGATGAAGTTTTCAGATGGCTATTAACTCTCACGGACAGCAGGATAGGGAGTTTAGTTTTCGGATTCCAGTGTCTGCTTCCTTTTGGTAAAAATAATCGAGTGTGCAGTGGAGCCCTTTGTGGCTGTGCGTGTGGTGTACTTTCGGCTGTTTGTTTACTAACAGCCATACAGAAAACAATAGCAGCAGAGAATTTCCTAAATAACTCGTTAAAGGATTTATGAACAACCTTTGGAAATATTTTCTAATTTGTGTTAAGTGTGTTGTAGAACATGTACTTTAAAAGTCTGACCAAAAAGAAAATTAAATTTCGGTCGTAGCACAAAAATTCAAACTACGTTTGCCGATCTACAATGCTTACGAAAGTTAATTATCTCAGAGATTTATGACGTCAAACACGACCTCCGTTGTGTACGTACATGTACCCTCACAGCGATGACGTAATAAACAATTTCTGCTTTCTCAGTTCGTCTTCGTGGCAGTTTGTACACATCGAAGGTCGTATATGACGTCATTTTTCCGAGTAGTAACGAAAAATACGGAAAATATGCATATTTCCTCCCCAGTTCTTTTTTTGACAACCAGGAAACTAACGCGAAGGTTGTTTCGTTTCAACTAATGTTTTTCAAATATACATTTAGTCCATAAACAAACACAAACCAGCTGTAAAGTCCTGTTCATAAATCCTTTAAATGTACATTTTTTTGTGGAAGGTCGATTTGCAGCCTTTTATCTGAGATACTTGTTTGGTCACCACATTCAAATTGACCTGCAACCTGTCCTCGGGAATTTGAAAGAAAATTCCCGAGGATATCCGACTGACTGCCCAGATGGCCGGTTTTAACAAAGGGCAAGAATATTGGGCATACGTAATTAAACGGTCCGACTTCAACTGTTGTTACCACATGCAGTTTCCTCGATCATATCTTTGTGTATGGTAGACATTTTGGTCGTTCAAATTGGGAGTTTTGAGACAGGTTAGTTAATATATATTTTGGTGTTTCCGATGGCCGACCAGTATTTCAGGGTGTAATCAGGTAAACAATCTAGTTTCAAAGGTTTACCCGTAAACCCTTCGCAGTTTTTTTTTCAAAGCTTGCGTAATTTGTATTTTAACAGAATTACATTTCAAACAATATATCGGTTTGCATTAGACATATTTAAACTAAAATTTAGCATCAAAACTGTTCATGAGAGATGACACTTATTAATTTAGGATTTACGATTTTAAAGTAGTTGACCGATGCGTTTTACTCAGATAGTGGTACTGCGTTTCAGGTGAAATTGCCTTCCGTTTTACAAATGTTCATGAAAGGTCATAGATGAGTGGACACGTTCAAAACGAATAAACTGATATAACGTCAACGTGGGCTGTCAGAAGCTTTATTTACAAAGAATGAAAATTCGGTTTCAGAGTTTTTTTCTCAGCGATCAAAAAAGTAATTTTATTAACACGACACCATTTGTCCATTTGTCTGTAAATCCCGTTTTTCCAAACATGATAATAAGTTAAAAAATATCAAATAAATCACTGCCCCACAATGGGGGTTACGTGCAGGTGTCTCCAATTTTGATTCAGAAACATTGTAACCAGCTACGAGTTTTAACAAGGACAATTCCATTCCAAAAACAAGGCTAAATGAACAAGAATACTTTTACTAAATCCTACAGGGAAATATTTATAGCATCGCGTCAATCAGTATGAGGGGGATATTTTAGAAAACTGTATTACATCCTCATGGTTCGAAATTGTAAGAAACTGTCCTTTTCCTTGTCGCTTTGAGCTTTCTGGGTTTCTGGCATTGGCAGATTATGTTTATGATACTTGGATTGATTTTAGTGCCATTGGCGGCGAAATGTCACTAAATAAGACGGTCTCAACAGTCAAAATATATTGAAGTCAAAAACTGACAGAAACTAAAAAGAGACAAAGAAAAGATATAATATCACATACAGATCTGTACCACAAGATCTTTAAAAAAAATATCAACAATTTAAATGTAAAAGGTTAGTTACGATCATGTTTGCCTAGGGAGTGTGGTTCAGTGGTTCAGTTCATATTTCCCGGAACTCATGCGGACCCAAGGATTAGTCGCATCTTACGATCAAGAACCTTGAGAACATAAAACTTGAGCGACCATAACTGGACCCCAACCAAAATCTTGATGTCAATCATCCGAATAAATAGACAATCTATTTGAAGGTATCAACCTTTTCCCGTTCTTTTCCCATGGTCCTGTGAGGCTTAATCTCAGTCTGCCGACATCCTACCATAGCTAAGATGCGTAAGCATTATCAATGCATTACAAAGTGTTCTAGAAAATTCTACTGACTAAGGTCAAGCTCCTGTCAGTCGTCAACCTAATGAAATATCATAGGTTTAGTTTATTGCAACAATTTATGGGGTATAAAGGTCTAAATGATATTCCTCTTTTTAACACAATTAGAAACTTGTCTCCATGGTTATTTTAGACAAGAGGATTTCCCTGTGCCCGTGTGTTTAGTGTTCATAAATATATGCAGAAAAACTAACAATTGGGCGTACACGAACTATAGACAAACATGATTGATTGATTGATGTTTTACGCCGCACTCAAGATTATTTCACTTATATGGCGGCGTTGCCAGGTTTAGTAGGAGAGGAAACCGGGCTTATTTCCAGGAGGAAACCCTTGACGTTCGGCGAGTACCTGGCAACTCTTCCACAAACAATGTACGGCGACCGACTGGACACAAATGAAAAGACGATAGGTTAAAAACAGAAATCCATGTTGTACTTTGAACTAATGTGTGTGACTTCTACACAACCCACTTCAACTGAGGTAATTAACAAATCATCAAAAGATCGGACTACAATGGGCACAAAAAATAAAAGAGAAAGCAAGTCTGAAAGAAAGCGATGCTGGACGGATCATGTCAATGGGACAATTGAACAATGCATCCTCTCCCAATTGCCATTGAATACTGAACGTTAAAGATGCAGTTATTTCTTTGATCTATTTTAGAAATTGGTATTCAGAAACCTTCCCATCCATAGAAAAGGTTTACAAAGGTAAAGAAAACGCTTAATTGTGGGTAGCTTATAATCTTTTTTGAAAGGTAGATCAATGTTATTTGGAAAATATAGCAGCCATATTCCCCACGCGCATTGAACGGTGTTTTCGTTCAAACACCTTTATTACCCACCGGGGGCACTATATTTAGAACATAAAGAATTTTGTAGTTCCCCTGAGTGCTCACCTTATGGCTATCGTTTCTCCCAAACAGGCAAACAGCACACCTTTACAGATTGTTGGCATGTACTGGGTGGTATAAACAAATTATTAAAAAAAAAAAAAAATTTTTTCACAATGGCTTCCACATGCAACTGGCAAGTTGGCTTTCCTTGTAATGTTTGCTGTTCGCGATTTATGTTTTTGTTGTTTTAGAAGGCCTATGTTATTGAATACGCATAAAGTCCACTTTTAAACACTTTACAAAGGATATATTGAGATATTTGTTTACTGTAATTCACTTGTACTTTGGTTGATTTAAGCTTGAGCAAATCACTTGTGCTTTGGTTGATTTAAGGTTGAGTAAATCACTTGTACTTTTGTTGATTTAAGCTTGAGCAAATCACTTGTGCTTTGGTTGATTTAAGATTGAGTAAATCACATGTACTTTGGTTGATTTAAGCTTGAGCAAGTCACTTGTGCTTTGGTTGATTTAAGCTTGAGCAAATCACATGTGCTTTGGTTGATTTAAGGTTGGGTAAATCACTTGTACTCGGGTTGATTTAAGCTTGAACATATCACTTGTGCTTTGGTTGATTTAAGCTTGAGTAAATCACTCGTGCTTTGGTTGATTTAAGCTTGAGTTAAAGTCGGGGACATAATTTAAATGTCTTTTCTGGTCGACTTGACGTTAGACTATTTCATATGTATGGTTGCGAAAACGGGTTAAAGAATATTTCTTTCCAACAAGAGCTAAACATTTAGACAAATCGTAAAAGCAGAGAAAATATGTGTAAGGGTAAAAGCATGATTAACCTAGCCAGGCCTCTGGACATAATCTTGTGAGAGCATTAACATTAAGAAATAGAGGTTGGTTTTCGAGTCTATATTGCTGAATGGGGACCTGGGAGATTTGTGTGAGTTAAAATTTAGACTGAGGGACGAAGCTCCGAGGTTAGCAGACCCATTTCAATACGTCAAAAACACTCCCGGTTTTGCGCATGGACCAGGTTGGCTGTAATGCGTGACCTCAGCTGTCCAAATGTTCGTAGGGGGTTGGGGTTGTGCTACAAGGAGGTAAACTTGAATCATTAGTTCGCATGTCGTTGCCATGGTAACATAGCTTTGTCGGCCAAAATTTGTACAGTATCAATGTAAGGGTAAGAGATATTGGTCAACATGGGTTGACCACCACTACCCCATGTTTAACATTATCAAGACTTAAAGTGGCATGAGCTGCCAAAATTCACACTTTTTTCATAATTTCTAATCGCCAAGGACGACCATTCATTGATTCTAAGCCAAAGTTAGTTAAAAACAATACTTTATCGTACATTTTCGAGACTAGAAGCACTAAAAAGCTTCTGAATTATACGTCTTTAGAAAAATAGCCAATAATTTCAACCTTCTGTTTTAATGTCGAAATATCAACATTTTGGCAGCTCATGCCACTTTAAGTACAGCGCTTATATTTGTGTCTTGACAAATGCTTGTTGTTTGAAATTGATCCGCATGTTGATTCGAGATTCAATAACATAAGATGAAAGAAACTATTCACCCGAAATTGGAGAAAAAAAACTTAACCATCTTTCAGTATTTAGTTGCAGCTTTAAATTGAAATAGATCCGTGGAGTTCGTTATTCAGATTTTCGACAAGTCTAAACTATCATTAATCACCTTTTAGCCTTTACCACCAATCATACATTTTAAACATTCGTCTTTTCAATGCACCAGTTGATTTCTTCGAATTTCGTTATTAATCTGCTAAACCCCCCTTTGTAAAAAACAGTGTAAAAATTTTTCGGACAGATTTCCAAGTATCCTCTTGCAACGGCAACGTGTCACATGGTCCGCAGTTTGTCCAAGGATTCCCCAAGTCACGTGGGTTTTTAGAGGGCTTCTGTAGTCTTTTTTGCACACGACCCCAACCCAATTTGACTCTTATATACTTGTTCATAGGCTTGAATTGATTTGACGTCACCGACGAAATCCTCGCGTCACGTGACTGCAGGGTTTTGGAAAGTCAGTCGATCCCGTCCAACCATGTAATAGCGGCTTAATGTGTGAAATCTTTCACAGCATACATGCAGTTTTAGCTCTCCGATAGATAGAAACACCGGTGAGCATTTCCTGCTTCCGTTTTTTGGTGGGAAGGCAGGAGTGCCAGAAATTCTTAGTCTATATTTTTTCTATTATCTCCCCCCCCCCCTATGTCCCCCCCGCCCATACAATTAAAAAAATATAGTCTGTACTCGTCTGTACGTGGCAAGCTATATGCAAATCTTAAAGGCACACTCGCCGCGAAAATTCAGAATACTGATTATATAAAAAACAGTTAGTGGTCTTGTGTATTTTCTCTAGATAAAACAAGTTAGGAACTTTCTACTTTTACCAAAAATGGTTAGTTTTGGCATCATTTAGTATTTTGAATTTGAAATTAAAAATTAGATTTATCAGGTACCCGCAATGTAAACTCTCCAAATCTGACGTTCCTGACGTTTTGGTTAATCTAAATATTCACAAGGCTACAGGACCAGACTTACTTGGTAATAGAGTATTGAAACAGTTTGCCAGGTCCCTCGATACACCACTTACAACAATATTCATTAAGTGTTTACAACAGCAAAAAATGCCAAAATGTTGGAAAGAAGCTAATGTCACACCAATCCATAAAAAGGGAGATAAGCACGATGTCACAAACTACCGCCCAGTGTCTTTGACCTGCTGCCTTAGTAAAATCTTCGAAAGATGCATCTTTAAATACGTGTTCAATTTTCTGACTGACAATAATTTGCTTTCCAAGTCACAGTCAGGCTTTATGCCTGGATATAGCACTGTTTTTCAGTTGATTGACATTTATAATTTCATATGTAAATCACTAGACCAGGGTAAGTTTCAATTTGTTTATTCAATCCACTCCAAGCCACAGGGTGGCACGGGAGGTAACCAGACAATTGTAATACATTTACAAACATGGCGGGCATAATACAGTAGTTATCGTATAACACACACACACACACATCAGATACAGATAGTATATATATATACACACAACTTTTTAGACTGAACACAATTTTAATTGTATTGCTCAAAGCAGCCAGAAAATACACGGGAAGGGAACAATACATATTACATAATTACATTCCAGTAGTTATCTTTAGAGATTTACCTATAAATCTTACAAGATTATTCAAAATTAGATGTTTGTTGGTTTGGAAGAGATCTCGACATTTGAGAGCACTTGGATTGGTATAACAATACCTTGGTAAAAACATATGGCGTAGTTTATTTAGACTTTTACATTTAAACAATAGGTGATATTCATCGCCGATAGAAGAGGAATCACAAGCTGAGCAAAGACGTCCATTTGGCAGTGTATTATACCATCTCCCTGTGTCAATTGGGAGTCTGTGTTCGTTGTTCTAAATCGTGCTAATATCTTACAACTTCTATTATCTATCAATCTAAAATAAGGTTCTAGTTGGAAATCAGTCTTAATAATGGAATAAAATAATCATTTTGAGGAACCTGCTATAACAGAGAAAAATTGTTGTACATATTGATCTTGAAGTGTTTTTTTCACCACATTTATCAGACAATTTCTGTTACCAACTGTCTGCGAATCCCAGACGTAATTTAGGCCACTTTGATATAACATTGATTTAACACATCCTAACCATGGAAAATCATTGTTCTGAGCATTGAGACTTGTGATAAATCTATATACAATTGAGGAAAGTTTTTCTTTCTTGCCCTGTACCAATTTAATCCAGTATGACAATATGCGAATAAAAATCTTTATGCGTAAAGGGTAGACACCAAGCTCACCATAAATCATATAGGACGGAGTTAACTTTTTGAGTCCAATAATACTTTTACAGAATTGAAGGTAAAATGTCTCTATTAGATCTAGTTTGCCTACATCCCACACTTCAAAACCATATAACAGGATAGGTAGGATAACCTGATCGAACAGTTTTAGCTGAAGATCTATTGGGAGATATAAATTGGTTATCTTCCTACGTAAACCAAACAATGCTTTGGATGCTTGGTTGATTGGGTGCTTAATAACGTACATAAAATTTCCATTATATCTCATTACTATTCCCAGATATGTATAATTTTCTACAACATCAACATCCCTACCATATAAATAAAAAGATGGATAGATTCTTGGTTTTCGTTTACAGAACATCATGATTTTTGTCTTGTCTACGTTAACATTAAGTTGCCATACATACCAGTATTTGTCAAATGCAGTCAAGGCATTTTGTAAACTTAAAGAATTCTCAGCCAGTAAGCCAGTAAGACAGTATCATCTGCATACAACAACACAAGCATATGTACGAAACATTCAATCTGCATTTGAATTTCAGTAGATAATGATATACAACCTATGATATTTCTATTTACAAGGAACTCTTCAAGATCATTTAAAAATAACGAAAACAATATAGGTGATAAGTTCTCACCCTGGCGGACGCCCGTTTTACACGATTGCTTGTTACCTTGACTGACACATGACTTAATAGAGCTATACATATTTTTGATAAGTTTTAAACAGTTACCATCGATTCCTTCCTTAATTAATTTTGACCACAGTCCGCCTCTCCATACAGTGTCAAACGCCTTAGAGAAGTCTATAAAAAGTACTGCATAATTTGGCTTAAAACAAATAGATGGTAGAATAGCCTTTTCTAAATCCAGCTTGTGATTCTGTTAATACATCATGACTGTTACAGTATTCCGATAGTCTTTTATTAATTATTTGGGTGAAAAGTTTACCAAGGCAGCTGCAGATCGTGATAGGTCAATACTTATCTGGGTTGCTTATTTCCCCCTTGTTCTTATAGATTGGTCGTATCAGGCCAAGAAGCCATTTATCAGGCATACAACTGCATTGTTGATATGTTTACATTTATCGTCATGGTTAGTCAAGACTTCACATTTTTCCAACTCAGTGTAGATATTGCTGACTAGATTAAGATCCAAATGCTGAACAAATGTTTCACCTTGACCAGGGGTTCAATTACGTGTTACACGTTGTGCTCCGCAATGACTTCCTTTGTCAGGAGGCAATTCGCACACATTAACGGACAAGCGAATAGGACAGTGCATGTCAGATAGTAGGCTGTTAAATTCTAGAACACAAAAGTTATTGATAGTTTGAAAGAAGTTGGGGCTAGCTACAGCATAATCAATTAAACTAACGCATTTTGACGTTGCTTAGCCAACACCTAATTCATCACCAATTCGACTATTTACAATAAAGAGATTACAATTTTTGCACAAGTCAAAACTTTTGTAACCCCAGTTATTGACTTTACCAACATCCTTCGATTTTCTCACTAGTGGTATGTTGTGATCTACCAATATCTGGGGTCCAAGTATAAACTCAGATATATCGTCATCCAATTCCACAAGGTCTGTAATAGCTTCATCAATATAAACATAGTCAGTTAGAGTTTTAGTACGAGCATTGAAGTCTCCTAACAGACATATATTTGTAGTATTGTTAGTAACATTAAGTAAATCGTCCTGGAGGTCGTTGAAACAATTCTCATCCACATATTTTGAGGATTCTGGTGGAATATACACACCACCAAAGATAACAGTATCACCAAAAAAGGTGCCTTGAACCTCTTAGCCACATAACAGTGTCATTGTCGGTCTTAATTTCTGTGAAATATTTAACAAAATCTTTACGGATCGCAAATGCGATAGTTGATACACAGTTTTGGTGACGTTTGTTCGCTTTTGAAATCAATTCAAAGCCTTTCAGTTTTACAACGTCATGTTCACTAAGTTTTGTTTCACAAAAGCAAATTAAATCGAATTTTGAGAGGAATGATTCCAAGTCGGGCGACAAGAGTTTGGATTTTAATCCGCATACATTAATGCTACAATTGTTAAACTGACGCACGTTTTTAGACTTAAATTTATTGTCAGTAAATACTGGTGACGTGCCGCATGGTCAGTAGTGGGAGGCTCTTACCGGTGGTCGCCAACCCGGGTAACTGGCGGCGTCGCAGAGTGGATTGGCAGGGCAGGTCTAAAGGAGAAATGTATAGGCGGACTGGCACAAGGAGGAACTGGGCTTTTGTAGAGGATACCGTCTATGTAGAGTCTATCGACGACTAATTTTGCGGATCTACCTTCGTCTCTAGCTTGTCTCATAACTGGGAATAGTTGGCGTCTCCTGTCAACGATTTCTCTGGGGTATTGCTCGGTAACACTGAAAGATTTACCCAACAGGTTCTCTCTGGCTGAGCGACGTACGTTCTTCCGTTGTTTAAAACTGCTAAATTTAGCAACAAGAGGCCTTGGCCTAGAGGCTCCAGAGCGGGGTTTACCGATCCTATGGACACGTTTAAAGTTTATAATCTCTTCAATTTTCATTTCGGTCCTTAAAAAGTCAGATAGAGTAGCTTCTGGATTCTCTTGAGGCGGTTCCGGAATACCATGAAAAAGGAGATTATCCCTCATTGACCTTGACTCTAAATATAAGAAGTCTTCTTTGACTTGTGATAGCTCACCAAATAAAGTGCCATTTTCGGATTTTATTTCAGCCACGGCGGCGAGTCGGCCTATAACGTTGCCGCGAACCGAAGTTAAATCTAAGGGGATCTAAGGGAAGTAACTCTAACCCACATCTAGAAAAACAAGTCGTATTTTGACTTGCACAAAACTGCCTTTCTTGGAAAATAATTTTATACAAAATCAAAAGTAATCTAATCATAAAATTGACAGTATCTATTTGACACCCCCGTAAGCGGAAAACCAGTTAACATTTACCGCTTTCCGTTTTCAGAGACGATAAACGTTCTACATCTTAGATAGAGCCTACACTCTTAACGCATTACTTTTCGATCGGGACACTTTTGCGGTTCCAGTTTGATTTACAGTGAAATAATCTTGAGTGTGTAAAACACCAACCGCTCGAGGGGGAGCTTTTTGTGCAAAACTTCATTGTTAGAGAGATCAAAGGCGTAGGATCAACTTAGAGGAAGACGTTTACGTAAGATGCGTTGTCATACGGACTTATCCCTATTGAAGAGAACAGTGCGCCTGAACCTTACTGGAACACCCCCGTCTATGGATGATATTTATGACCTGTTCGAGAAAAACTGTTTACAGGCTGGTGTAACCGTCGACAAAATTGCCGCTATTGGACAGCTTAAAGGTAATCGGAATTGGCATGCTTGTTTTCACGATTCTGTTTCTTATGATTCTGTTCTCAAACTTTCTGACTTTCGCCTGGGTTCTTCTGACTGTGTTTGTTCTGTTGCTGCTTTTGATAATTCTACAGTAAATATTAAATTTCATTGGGTTCCCTGTACCGTTCGAGATGCCGGTTTTGCTAGTTTCTGTTCTCAATTTGGAAAAGTCATAAAAGTTGATAATATATCTCCCAACCAAAAACAGTACGCAAGCTCTGTACGTATTGTTACAATAGAGTGCAGTGAGGCCTCTAAGTCAAAAATACCCTACAATTGTGTAATCGACTCTATTTATCCAGCTTTAGTTTTAGTGCCAGGAAGGGAACCTAAATGTCTACGTTGTGGCTTATTGGGACACGTACGCAGGGACTGTGCCACGCCCCAGTGTTCAGTTTGTCGTGCGTTTGGACACACGGCAAATTATCATGAAAACCGGTTTGCCTCCTTTGTCGACCGTGTTCGAGCATAGCCTACGACTACAGACGGTGAGGCCGTCGCAGAAGAAATTGAACCGGTTGATATACAGGTCGAGCCTCCCGTTAGTGTGTCAGATGTAATGTGTGTACCCTCCAATCCCCGTCCTACTTAATCACGTCAAAATCTTCATCCGATTTCTCCTGTCCGCCCAACTCCCCGTGTTAATCACCAAGCCCCTTGTGTCAGCCCCAACTCCCAGAAGACATACATGAAGCCGACATGGACATTTCGTCAACCCCAAAACGTCAGCGATCTCCATCTCCAGTTTCTCAAACTTATAGAGATTTGGCCTAGGGAAATCGTCCTCTCTCACCCCGTCTCGTCCCCAACGTCCTCGATATCACCTTCACCAGATCATCAGACCCACATGTCATTTTTATCAGACCGGGAGTCTTGCTCTGACTCGGAGGGGTTTACCCTGGTGGAGGGACGGCGTCGCTCGCGGCGTGGTTCCCCTGTCGGGGGATCCCCTCTTAGGAAGAAGTAATTCTTCTGGTGTACAGTTTTTATACGCCCGGCTTGAAAAGCGGGCTGTATTATGGTATCATCTCCGTCCGTCCGGCAGTCCGGCGTCCGCTGTCCCTTCCGCTCCATAACTTCTAAAGTTTTGATTCCATCTGCACAATTTTTTCTGAGTATATACCTTATGGGTAGAAGGTGTGTCGCAAACTATTTTTAACATCACTGGTTACATAATATGGGAGTTATATTGGATTATGTAATATTCCCTTCCGCTCCATAACTTCCAATGTTTTGATTCCATCTGCACAATTTTTTCTGAGTATATACCTTATGGGTGGAAGGTGTGTCGCGAACTATTTTTGACATCATACATTGCGTAATATGGCAGCCATATTGGGTTATGTAATATTTACTTTTTCTCTCCATAACTTTAACAAATATGATCCGATGTTTTCAAATCTTTCATGTTACATACCATATAACAGACAGTGTGTAAAAAAATTGTTTATGATATCAACTATTGCAAATTATTGGATTATGTACATTCCCTTTTATTCTTACTTTCATTTTCATGAAAATAACCTTTAAATTATAAAATGGCTTCTACTTTTCCGATTCTCATCAAAAAAGGATTTTTTCAAATTGCAATAATGTTTCTAAATTGATTAAAACTATTCTTAAATCAATATATAACGTTTTAATCAAATGAAAAATACATATAAGGATTAAAGTTTTATCTACAGACCAAGAGATAAGTATCCCAGCTTTGGTCTATTTACCTTGTCAACTTACAGTTAGCTCTCAGTCTCTCTCGAGAGATTTATGGCTTTGTGGCTCCATAAAACAGTGGGTGACATTAGCAATGGACCCATAGCCAAATCTATTGTAAATCCATTTGGTCTATGATAAAATTAGAAGTAATAACCTGTAGGTATATGGGGAGATTTAGAATATTGTCAAGATGTCTATGGCCAAATAATAAAAAATATTATGAGAAAAATTGTCAAATCTACTTGAATTGGTGTGAGCTGCGAAATTGCCAATTAATTACATTTGTTTAAGTATGATTAGTAAATTATAAACTGCTTTTCTAAAAAATTGAAACATTTTAGTGCAACCTTTATTGACAACAAACAATTTTTAACATCGTGATTTAACAGCAGCGAGAATTGATGACTTGTACCGTGTACAAATCTTGTTAATAATTGTTGATCCAAATAGCCCATTTTAAATTTGATACAGATGGATTTTAATGGTTTAAGTGGCAAGATTTCATTTTGTTGACATAACATCACCTTTTACCAAGCTTCACATAATAAAACTGGCAACGCCGCCATATACATGTAAGTGAAATAATCGCAGCGTAAAACACCAAACAATCAATCAATCAATCATTTACCAAGCTTCAACCTCTTCCCTCTGAATTTTGAAAATTAAATTCAAATAAATATGGAAGGATTTGTTTTGGTAAGGCTGCAGTTACTGTGCCTTTCCGGGCGTATTTTGGGTTTCCCGAAACTCTTGTTTTTTCAAGTTAAGGACTTAATTTAAGACTAGTTAATGGAAAATTTTTCATTTCCATAATTGAATAATCATGCAGGATCTTTCGTTTAATTCTATTAATTGCAATGGTTTACTTTCTTTAAATAAGTTTTCTAATTTATCTACTATATGTAGATCTTTAAATTATGATATTATTTTCCTCCAGGAAACTCACCTTCATTCTTTTGATATCCAAAATTCCTGGGAGTCTTCCTTGGGGGGTAAAGGTTTCTTTTCCTTTGGTTCACATCTTTCGTGCGGTGTTGGTATTTTGTTCCATCCTCGTCTTTCTGTTGATGTCGCCAAAGTCCATAGAGATTTTGACGGTCGATTACTTTCTGTTGATTGTTTGGTTAATAACTTTTCATTACGTTTACTTTCTGTTTACGCTCCCTGCTCGGTATACGCCAGGCGGGAGTTTTTTCGTTCTTTGTTTCCTTATTTAGTTTGTAGCCGACCAATCATCATGGCCGGCGATTTTAATTGTGTTTTTGATTTGGACACTGACAAAGCTGGGGGTGACCCTACCCACGGTGTAGGGGGGTCGGAGGTCCTCATGTCGATTTGTCGTGATTTTTCCTTGGTTGATTCTTTCCGTTATCTGCATCCTTCTGATATTTCTTTTTCATGGTCTAATAATAGCAATATTAAGTGTTTATTAGATAGAATTTTCATTAGTTCCTCTTTAGTTAAATATTTACATAAATCAAACATAACTCTATGCTCCTTATCTGATCATTTATTCATAAATTCTTACCTTGTTTCATTGCCTGATTTGACCAGGGTCGGCCCGGGGTACTGGCATTGTAATGTTAGTACCTTGGACGACTTTGATTTTCTTTCTGATTTTTTAGATCTTTGGTCTGTCTTTTCGGCTGTGACAGATTATTCCTGTTGCTGGTGGGAGGAATTTAAACACGAAGTTAAGTTGCTCGATATTTCCCATAGCAAAAGACTGGCTAAAATTCGAAATTCAAGTGTTCGACTTCTCCGTAAACACATTTTGGAACTTTTGGATGCCTCCCGCTCTTCGCCCCAACTTTCGGACCTGAAAAACGAATTAAACGATTTAGTTTCCTTTTTTATTTCGGAGTTAAAATTCGTGCAAAAGCTGCTAACTTTAATTTTGACGAAAAACCCTCACGCTTCTTTTTGCAAAAGGAGAAGTCACGTGCTCAGCGTAAAACTCTTGATTATACTGACTGTAGAGGGTACAGTTATTGCTGATTCAGATGAGTTATTATTTTCAATTAGGAGTTTTTATAAGACTTTATTTTCTGCTGAGCCCGGTAGCGACACTTATCTAGATTATTTTTTCTCTGATTTGCCTTTTCTTTCTACTGATTCCAATCAATTGGAGGGTCCAATAACCCTGAATGGGGTAAAAACTGCTTTAGAGGGGATGGATAGATACTCTTTCCCTGGGTCTGATGGAGTTTTATTTAAAATTTCTGTATGTAATTGGCCCTGATTTTGTAATTTACCTCAATACATGTTTTTTGTTAAATACTTTATCTCCTTCTCAAAGATTGTGTTATATATCTCTTATTTGTAAAGATCACAAGCAAACCGACAACCTTAAGTTCTGGCGCCCTATCTCATTACTTAATTTAGATTATAAAATAATTTCTTAAGTTTTATGCAATCGTTTGAATTTAGTCATTAATCTTCTAGTTCATCAGGACCAGACATGTGCTGTTCCTGGTAGAAGCATCATTGATAACGCCCATTTGTTACGTAATGTTATTGATTATGTTGGATTGAAAAACATTCCTGCTTTGTTCCTTTGTATTGACAACGAGAAAGCCTTCGATCGCGTTTCTCATGAATATCTTTTTCGGCTTTTAGAAGTTTACAATTTCGGCCCCACCTTTCGGTTCTAGATAAAACTCCTGTATTCGGAGGTAAAAGCATCGGTTTTAGTCAATGGTTTTATTTCGGAGGAATTCAGCCTGGGGAGGGGCGTCCATCAGGGCTGTGTCCTTTCTCCATTACTCTACGTCCTTTCCTTGGAACCCCTCCTTAATAAGATTCGTACAAAACCAGGAATTCAGGGGGTTAGGGCCCCCGGCTCAAAACAAGGTCCGATCATCCGTTTGGAATATCTTGGCCAGATGTAATAAAGATAAATGGTGTATATTTTGGTAATAGTGATGCAAGCAATCTTAATTGGGAACCGCTGTACTTAAAATTTTGTGCGGTTTTAAACATTTGGAAAAACCAGTCTCTTTTATTGTTTGGAAAATGTTTAGTAATTAACAGTTTAGCCATCTCTAAAATTGTATATAGAGCAACTGTAATTGGTTTGCCTGTAGATTGCTAGCGTCGGTTAGAGAAGGAACTGTTTTGTTTTTTGTGGAAACGCTATGGTTTCCATCCTGTAACTAAAAATGTTAGCTTTTCTAAGGTTAAAGAAGGTGGTTTAGGTTTAGTAAGGTTAGCCACCAAGATACAATCTTTACGCTTATTTCATTTTACCAGTTTACAAGTGAACGAGATTGCAAATGGTTCTTTTTTAGCCAGATATTGGCTGGCCTTTAGATGTATTAATATTAAACCATCACTGATAAATAACAATCAGCCTCATTGTGATATTGTACCCTGTTTTTACTTAGAAGTTATGAATGCGTACAATACATTTTGTTCTATTTTCCCTGATTTTAACTGGTCGGTGTAGTTTCGGCTAAGATTTTCTACGAAATGTTACTGTCTGATTTATGTGAATTGCCTCCTGCAGTACATATTTTCCCTCAAGTCAATCTTAAGAAATCGTGGAAAACTATTCAAAATCGTGTACTGGATCCGATAACCAGAGATATTTGTTGGAAACTTACACATAATGTACTACCAACCAATCAGCTTTTATTTCATCGTCATATGACATCTAATATAACATGTTCATTTTGTCCCAATGCTTAAAGTCCTTACCAGTTATTTGTGCTTTGTTCATTTACTTCTGTCTTACGAGATGTCAATAGATTTTGGTTAAATGAAATTTCTGGATTTGTTTTTCTTTTCACCAGAAATGTGATACTTTTCAACATATCACCCGCTCTACCTAGAGACAAGCATGATTTGTGTTTGTTAATTTCAACAGAATTTAAATTTTGTATATGGCTTAGCAGAAATGATGCTAAATTTGCTAGCAATAATGTTACCCCAAGCTCTATTTTAATGACGTTTCTCGCTAGACTTCATGCACGTATTCGGGCCGATTTTGATAGACTACCGTACGATCGTTTCTGTAAGTTGTGGTGCTTTTGTTCCTTGTTGTGTTCCGTCCAGGACGGAGAGTTGCTGTTTGCTTTTGATTAATATCATTAGTATGAATACTTGTACAACTGTAAATCAAATGCTGGTTTCTTTTAATCTAATGTACATATTTGTTTCAAATATTGTAAAAATTGAACCAGCTATATATATTGTACAAATATTGTAAATTTTACCCGGAATAAACATATTTCAAAAGAAAAAAAAAGGAAAAAAAAAAACAGTTTTTGGACGGGAAACAGCAAATGACTGATTTCCCCAGCAAGAATTCTAAAGAACAGACCTCCTTTACATCTCCCCACCCTAGCCTGTATTCATAAGTAGAAATTGACCAAAAAAGACACACTGACCAATACATACATGAGAAATCTAACCACCCACAACAAACCAAGAAAGCTGTCATTACCACACTCACTAAGCGAGCCTTCAATATATGTTACCATGAACCCACACCTGAATTGAATCACCTCAGAAAAGGTTTCACAGAATTCAACGGTTACCAAGCCATCTATGTAAACAAGACAATGGAAAAAGCCACCTCCAAAAAGACAAGAAGCACTCCAGTTAAACCAGACTCACCCAACATCAGAATAGCCAAACCCATTTTAGGTAAAACCAGCCATCAAATCAGCAGACTCCTCAGAAAAACTACAGGAATAGAAACAATATTCAAAACAGACAAAAAACTTAAAGACTATCTGAAAGCCACAGGGAAGAGGAAAACAACCAAGTCCCCAGAAAACAAAGGTGCCGTCTACAAATCAAATGCAACTGCAGTAAAACATACACAGGTGAATCGGGCCGAACAATAGAAACCAGAATTAAAGAACACAAATCATCTGTTATAAACTTAGATGAAAAATCAGCCATTGCAGATCACATAAGAGATAATCCACAACACATTATCAACTGGGAAGCCACATCCTTGCTAACATGCAACAAAACTGATTGGAAGAAAAGAAAACTGCTGGAAGCCATCCACATCAAAAGAGAAAAACCTGCAATGAACAGAGATCAAGCACTCCGACAGTAATGGAAATAAACTTTCTGATTTCATAAACGATAACGACGTGGTACTTCTTAACGACGGCTCACCCACCAGATCTAATGATTCTAACGGACATGTATCTTGTCTAGATCTGACTTTCTGCTCACTTAATATATCGGGTAACTTTGAATGGTGGGTTGACTATGAGTCTAACTGTGGGAGTGATCACTTCCCTATAATTTTAACTCTCGGTTTTAAAGTTGACAGTGATCCACTAGAAACTTGCCAGAAATGGCTACTGAAAAAAGCAAACTGGCCTGCCTTTTCTGATAACTGTAAACAAACAATAACACCAGATATTTTCAGTCATGATGTGGACAATTTCAACGGTAATCTTATAAATGCTATAAACCAAGCAGCGTCTGATTCAATTCCAATGTCGACCGGTAGGCTTGGCATCAAACCTGCTGTACCTTGGTGGACACCTGAGTGTTCTATAGCGGTGCGCGAAAGGAAAAGGGCAAAAAATAGGGCTCGCCGCACTCGTTTGCCGGATGACATTATTTTATACAAACATCTGAAAGCCAAAGCCCAACGTACAATAAAAACAACTCAGAAGAAAAGTTGGCATTCGTTTTGTACCACTGTCAATTCGTATACTCCCATTAAACAGGTATGGAACAAAGTTAAGGCAATACAAGGGAAAGGCAACACAAAATTTTCGGTCCCAACCCTTTGTGTTGACGGGCATAAAGCTACTTCGGTGTCGGACAAGTGCCAAGTACTTGCTCAGCAATATGCTCATATTAGCAGTAACAGCAATTATAGTGAGGAATTCCTAGAGCGCAAATCCGAAATCGAAGGCGCTTTTGATGACAATATTTTATGGGATGATATGGTAATAAATGAAGATTTTACTCTTACTGAATTGAACATGGCACTCACAAAAACTAAAAATACAGCACCTGGAGAGGATAAAATCTCCAATGAAATGCTTAAACATATCCCCGAATCATGTCTAAATGTCGTTCTCCTCCTTTTTAATACAATCTGGGCAACAATGAAATTACCAACTGCTTGGAAAACCTCAAATATATGTCCTGTTTTAAAACCCAATAAAAACCCGTCCGATCCGGCATCCTATCGACCTATTGCTCTGACTTCCTGTTTGTGCAAATTGATGGAAAGGCTTGTGAACAACCGCCTCACATGGTTTTTGGATAAAAATCACCTATTAACCGATACTCAAAGTGGTTTTAGGAGAGGTCGCTCCACAACAGATCATGTTGTCACTCTAGAAACCGCCATTCGCCATTCACTTACTAACAAAGCGTATCTCTTAGCTGTCTTTCTAGATATTGAAAAGGCCTATGACATGATGTGGAAATATGGCCTGCTAGTGAAACTAAGAGAGATGGGCGTGGGTGGTAGGATGTTGGGTTGGATAAACGATTTTCTAAACAACCGATTATTTAAAGTCCGTATTGGTACTTGTTACTCACCTTTAACTGCTTTAGCAAATGGAGTCCCTCAGGGCAGTGTCATTTCGCCCACTCTGTTCAATATCATGATAAACGACCTTCCTTCTAGCCTAAATCCCAAGCTCAGGACCTGCTTATTCGCAGATGACAAAGTTATTTGGTTTTCAGGGCGTAATTTTAAAAATGTGGTAAATCATATACAGAGTGGGCTTGATGACATTGCCAAGTGGGCAAAGCTATGGGGATTTAGGTTTTCCTCTATCAAGACTGAGGCTGTTCTGTTTTCATACAAACACATACCATCACCATTAGTTTTGACCTTAGATCAGTCCCGTATCAAATGTTCCAAACAATTCAAATATCTAGGAGTTATATTTGACTGCCATCTTACTTGGAATCAACACATAAAAAGTCTCATAAACAAATGTAAATGTGGCCTTAACCTTCTGCGCTGCCTGTCAGCTACAACATGGGGCTCCGATAAAACTTGCCTAGTTTTATTATATCGGTCGTTAATTCGATCTCACTTCGACTACTGTTGTGAATCGTTCGATGCTAGTTCTGCCAGTGTCAAAGCGAGGCTGGACTCCATCCAATGCCAAGCATTGCGCCTATGCACCGGAGCATTACAATCCACCCCTTTGGCTGCCTTACAAATTATGTGTGGAGAATTTCCACTAGACATTCGACGTATGGAGCGAACACTGAAATTCGGTTTAAAGATAATATCTTCAAAACACAACTCAGCCTCTACCTGTCTTGAGTCATGGTTTAATGGGTGTTATAACAGCCAATGCATCTCGAAAACCCCCTTTAGTGTCCGCTTCCATACGTTAATCAACACCTTGAACATAAATCTAAATAACATACAGCTAGAGATTATCCCCAATTTTCCATCATGGAAGTTATTTGCTCCTTTCATTTCAACCGAACTAGAACATACTGTGAAAAAAACTGACCCAATTAACATAATCCGCCTGATTTCAATTGATCATATTGGAAAAAACTGGAGCCAATATTTAAAGGCTTATACAGATGCCTCATTTAACCCAGAGACTGGCAGAACAGGGATTGGTTTCTGTGTCCCGGAGCTCCATTATACATCGTCAAAAAGACTCTCTAATAACCTATCTATTTTTCACGCTGAGCTCTTTTCCATCTACTTAGCATTGGATTGGTTAAAAGATTTTAAACCCTTCAAAGCTGTTATATTATCAGACTCACTCAGTGGCCTTAAAGCTCTTAAAAACTTCTCTTTTTCAAAACCAACTGCAATTTTGTTTCAAATACTATTCTTAATAACCGAGATGTTTAACCTCGGCATTGAAGTTTGTTTTGAGTGGGTTCCGGGACACAGTGACATCTCCGGAAACGAACAGGCAGACGTATTAGCAAAGAATGCCACATTATTTAATAACATAACCCATAGCATCCCTCTAACTGTTTCAGAAATCATGACCAGTAGCCATCTATATTTTAAAAACCTTTGGCAGCAGAGGTGGAATAATTCTACAATCGGACGTTTTTTTTACAATTGTCAATCATCTGTGAATTTTAAAAACATTCCCCTTAGCAATCGAAGATCTGATGTGTTAATGTGCTGGCTATTAAGCGGACATATCCCCCTTAACACCCGATTCAACAGAACCTTTAATAACACTAATGGACAATGTGACCAATGCCATGTTCCAGAAAATATGGAGCACTTTATTTTTGACTGCATAAAATATCTTAGACAGCGTAATGAGTTATTTATTTCACTGAAAAATTGTGACATAACCATTTTAGATCTGAAACATATTCTAAATCCACCCGAAAGGCACCGAAGTAAAGTTCTGTCAGCTATTATAACTTTTGCTAAGAAAACAAATAGATTCCGTTGATTTAAGTTTTTCTGCATATTTGATTTAACTGTAATGTACATAGATACACATTTATTTATCTTTTTTTTTTTTTTTTTTAATTTTTTTTTTCTCTCTCAATTTTTTTATTTTTTTTTTATTTATTAATTTATTTATTTATTTATTTATTTATTTTTTATCTGATTTTTTTACCCCCCCCCCCCCCCTCCTCCGCCTTGTTTTATGTTTAATTATTATCTTGTAATACTGGTTTAGTATATATTCAGTTTTCTATGGTCACCTCTGGCTTTTTTCCTATATAACACTTATTATAAAAAAAAGTCAATTCACTAACTCAATCTCTTAACTAACAGCTCCATGTTAAGCTCTGGTGCGCATAGTCTTCATAGCTGTAAGCACCAACCAAACCAACTAAAGAAAGAAGAACAGAGATCAAGGATACCACATATCAAGTGCATATGACCTCCTCATTCTCAGCCAATCCAACTCCCACCAAGATTAAGCCCTACACGTATATACTGATACATCTAATCAAATCCATTGTTAAAATGTCTCAGTTCCATGACGTGTCTTACTCATAGCTCGCTTAAATACGCATGTTGTTCTCATTTTTGTTATGGACTTGAAAACGGTTTTAGTATCTACACCGAAACGTCGTCAGAAAAATAAACGAGGAAGTTTGTTATCCATACCAACCCCGTGTTTATTGTATTCATATAATTTATATCGTGAATTTGTGCAGTATGCTAAATACGACATCATTGCAATATTTTTACGATACTTTTTTTTCGTCGCGATTACACTGTTTACAGTTTGTATGCACTGTGATTGAAGAAGCGGAATTATTTCTACAAAACCATTCTCCTCCATCCTACACAATTACACGAACTGGGGACGTTTTCCTTCAAACGTTAGAGTTGGGATCAGCGAGGCACCAGTTGACTTTGTCCGCTCTGAAGAAAGTAAAAGGCTAGTGGTCCATTGCCCGTTACATATACAATAGTTTTGATAAAACTTTGAAAATGCGATTTATTTGATAAAACATTTACCATTTGGTTGGATGCGGTAAATCTTAGGGGCACCCTACATTGAAGACGATTGCACATGAGATATAAAGCTTAGTGTGTCTGATGCTTCTCAAGCGTCTTGCCCTTGGTGCATATACAGCATACATGCAGTTTTAGCTCTCCGATAGATAGAAACACCGGTGAGCATTTCCTGCTTCCGTTTTTTGGTAGGGACGGCAGGAGTGCCAGAAATTCTTAGTCTATATTTTTTCTATTATTATTATTAGCGGCCTGATGTTTTGAGTCGTGGGAGAGATCTAACGGCACAGTATAATTGATTTACTTATCTACGACGGCAAGTCGGCCTATAACGTTGCCGCGAACCGAAGTTAAATGGGATCTAAGGGAAGTAACTCTAACCCACATCTAGAAAAACAAATCGTATTTTGACTTGCACAAAACTGCCTTTCTTGGAAAATAATTTTATACAAAATCAAAAGTAAACTAATCATAAAATTGACAGTATCTCTTTGACACCCCCGTAAGCGGAAAAACAGTTAACATTTACCGCTTTCCGTTTTCAGAAACGATAAGCGTTCTACATCTTAGATAGAGCCTACACTCTTAACGCATTACTTTTTGATCGGGACACTTTTGCGGTTCCATTTTGATTTACAGTGAAATAATCTTGAGTGTGTAAAACACCAACCGCTTGAGGGGAGCTTTTTTGTGCATAATTTCATTGTAAGAGAGATCAGAAGCGTAGGATCGACTTAGAGGAAGACGTTTCCTTAGGATGCCTTGCCATACCGATTTATCCCTATTGAAGAGAACCGTGCGCCTGAGCCTTACTGGAACACCACCGTCTATGGACCGTATTTATGACCTGTTCGAGGAAAACTTTTTACAGGCTGGAGTAACCGTCGATAAAATTGCAGCAATTGGACAACTTAAAGGTAATAGAAATTGGCACGCTTGTTTTCACGATTCTGTTTCTTATGATTCTGTTCTCAAACTTTCTGACTTTCGCCTGGGTTCTTCTGACTGTGTTTGTTCTGTTGCTGCTTTTGATAATTCTACAATCAATATTAAGTTTCATTGGGTTCCCTGTACCGTTCGAGATGCCGGTTTTGCTAGTTTCTGTTCACAATTTGGAAAAGTTATAAAAGTTGATAATGTATCTCCCAACAAAAAACAGTATGCAAGCTCAGTACGCATTGTCACAATAGAGTGCAGTGAGGCCTCTAAGTCAAAAATTCCTTATAATTGTATCATTGACTCCATTTATCCAGCTTTAGTTTTAGTGCCAGGAAGAGAGCCTATATTTGGCAAGTACGTCATGTAAGACAACTTCAAAACAGTATATATATGTATATATATATGATCGGCATTATATATATAGGCCTATAGATATATCTTTACGATATCAACTGACTCTCACCCATATGTATGTACGTATATGATATGTCAAATTGTTTGTGTTCTACTGTACATTGTATCATGGTTGCGGCGTTTTTCTTTTGATGAGCAGTTCTCGACAAATCCGATACCCAATGGACAGAGAGTGGGCGTGGCTTAAAAGCGTTGAATAACTTCCCGATCTGGAAGTTATTGTATGGCTCTCTTGACTGGGTATCACGACCCTCTGAATTCAAATTTTTCCCACGGCAAAAAATAGAAAGAAAAAAAAGTTGCCGCGGAAAAGTTTATTTTTCACGGCAAAAGTGATTTCACTACGGCATTTTTATCCAAACAATTCGCACTGCTCTGTTAACTAAAAGGTGCATTGACAAAAGAAAAAATGTCAAACACTGTTCAAGAAAGATTTTTTTAAATTTCTTCTTTGATTATCATAGAAACCAGCATAGAGAAAATGCTAACTTTGTCGTCTTACGTCTGACTCTGAACGGCCAATGAGACATAACTGACAGTTGGAGACATTCTGACGCCAGCCACCTGCAGAGTTGAACTTTGTTTCAAAGTTGTGTCAGTGTGGGAATTGAGGCATTTTGGCCAATGTTGTCTGATTGGTCAGCGTTTGAACACGGGCTAGTTGACTGACAACGTCAATCACTCGAACCATGATACAAGCACGTTATTGAATGGCTCCCTTGAGTATGGAAGACATTCTGAAAGGTGTGTCCTCGTGCTTCGCACTTGGCCAACCTTTCAAAATATCTTCAATACCCTCGGGAAGCCATTCAATAACTCTAACTTGTATATGTTCAAATAAATATATATCTAAGTATATAACGCTTATAAGTGGTATCGTTTACTGTGTATCATTTGCTCGTTACTATATATATATACCCATCTTCGAATCCCCGGTCCCCATTATCCCCACTAAAGTTTTTCTGCTACCCTGTTTATATGTCTGGAATATTTTACTTATTGATGTTTTTAAATAATGTGTATCTATACATCTGACTTCGCGTCCCCAGTCCCCGTTATCCCCACAAAAATTAGTGTGTTCGTTTCTATAGTGAGTCCACTTAAATCAAATAACGCTACATGTACATGCATATATTATTTCACTGTATATATTAAATCCGCGTCCCCAGTCCCCGGTATCCCCACAGACGCTGTGTTCGTGTTAATAGTGTGTCTACTCGAAATTAAAGCTACATAGGCCTATATATATACACGTATTAGTATATATTATAAATTCGCGTCCCCAGTCCCCGGTATCCCCACATACGCTTTCTCCTACATGTTCTGTCTATTCTCCAGTGTTGTATCACAGAGAGTAAATTGACAAGAGTGGTCACTTCCTCCAATCAGCATTGCCGGCATGTTCTTCTGGCCCCCTAGCGGAAGGGTGTTCCAACTGTACATGATTCGATCAGGGCGCCCCCTACAGGAAGGAGGTTCCTAATTGAATCGTGTCAGTTCAAATTTAACATGGCGCGCACGAAGTGACCACTCTTGTCAATCTTCTCTCTTTGGTTGTATGTCAGAATGTTTGCGGCTGTATGCATAGGGGCCTACAGTTGGAAGCTATTTAGTCATATCCAATAAGAAACTATCTCCAATATATTTGCAAGTTCACTGTGAAAGTTAGATAACTGTAAACTCGTATCATTATGAATAATTTGTAATTATCTATTACACTGGTAAAATAGCTTTGAATTTCTTGTTCGTTGACATTTTTTTATTGATAACAACAGTTCAGCAACCAACTTTCCGTTTATCAGAAACATCAGAACTTCTGACAACTTTCAATTATTTTATATTTTTTGGCCAAAAGACATCCCCCCCCCCCCACAAAAAAAAAAACGTTTTATCTAAAATTTCCTAACGAAGCCTAAAAGAATATTCCCCATAAAAAGATAAACTTAATACAAAAAACCCGATCATTTAGGAGCTTTTCGATTTCACATCAAATTTTCATAATAAATGCACATTCAAAGAAAAGGTGTTCGATATAATCCATTCTTCCACACGAGTTCCTCTCACAATAAAACAGGCAACGCCGCCATATAAGTGAAATAATCTTGAGCGCGGCGTAAAACACTAAACAATCAATCAATCCGCATGAGTTACATATTTTTTTTTGGGGGGGGGGAGAAAATGGGCAAGTTCGTCATGTAAGACAACTTCAAAACAGTATATATATGTATATATATATGATCGGCATTATATATATAGGCCTATAGATATATCTTTACGATATCAACTGACTCTCACCCATATGTATGTACGTATATGATATGTCAAATTGTTTGTGTTCTACTGTACATTGTATATGTTCAAATAAATATATATCTAAGTATATAACGCTTATAAGTGGTATCGTTTACTGTGTATCATTTGCTCGTTACTATATATATATACCCATCTTCGAATCCCCGGTCCCCATTATCCCCACTAAAGTTTTTCTGCTACCCTGTTTATATGTCTGGAATATTTTACTTATTGATGTTTTTAAATAATGTGTATCTATACATCTGACTTCGCGTCCCCAGTCCCCGTTATCCCCACAAAAATTAGTGTGTTCGTTTCTATAGTGAGTCCACTTAAATCAAATAACGCTACATGTACATGCATATATTATTTCACTGTATATATTAAATCCGCGTCCCCAGTCCCCGGTATCCCCACAGACGCTGTGTTCGTGTTAATAGTGTGTCTACTCGAAATTAAAGCTACATAGGCCTATATATATGCACGTATTAGTATATATTATAAATTCGCGTCCCCAGTCCCCGGTATCCCCACATACGCTTTCTCCTACATGTTCTGTCTATTCTCCAGTGTTGTATCACAGAGAGTAAATTGACAAGAGTGGTCACTTCCTCCAATCAGCATTGCCGGCATGTTCTTCTGGCCCCCTAGCGGAAGGGTGTTCCAACTGTACATGATTCGATCAGGGCGCCCCCTACAGGAAGGAGGTTCCTAATTGAATCGTGTCAGTTCAAATTTAACATGGCGCGCACGAAGTGACCACTCTTGTCAATCTTCTCTCTTTGGTTGTATGTCAGAATGTTTGCGGCTGTATGCATAGGGGCCTACAGTTGGAAGCTATTTAGTCATATCCAATAAGAAACTATCCCCAATATATTTGCAAGTTCACTGTGAAAGTTAGATAACTGTAAACTCGTATCATTATGAATAATTTGTAATTATCTATTACACTGGTAAAATAGCTTTGAATTTCTTGTTCGTTGACATTTTTTAATTGATAACAACAGTTCAGCAACCAACTTTCCGTTCATCAGAAACATCAGAACTTCTGACAACTTTCAATTATTTTATATTTTTTGGCCAAAAGACATCCCCCCCCCCCCCCCCCACAAAAAAAAAAACGTTTTATCTAAAATTTCCTAACGAAGCCTAAAAGAATATTCCCCATAAAAAGATAAACTTAATACAAAAAACCCGATCATTTAGGAGCTTTTCGATTTCACATCAAATTTTCATAATAAATGCACATTCAAAGAAAAGGTGTTCGATATAATCCATTCTTCCACACGAGTTCCTCTCACAATAAAACAGGCAACGCCGCCATATAAGTGAAATAATCTTGAGCGCGGCGTAAAACACCAAACAATCAATCAATCCGCATGAGTTACATATTTTTTCGGGGGGGGGGGGGGGGAGAGAAAATGTCAATAGGCATCTTCGAATAAAAGGCAAAATGTTATAAAAAGTTCTGATGCTTTGAGAGCAATGTAGAGTTCATAACTTATTCTTTAACCCAAAAATACATGTACAAGATTGCTTTTATCTGCATTCGAAGACAGTCACGTTATTCTGATTTGATTCTTTAACCGTTTCTGGGCATGTTATTAACATCAGTATTTTTTTTTTCATTCTGGTATGTTCACCTGAGGGACTGCTAATGGTGTGAATCTGTTCAAGCGATTTAAAGAATCAAAGCCAAAGAAAAGTCGCAAATACGACAAAAAATGTTTTCTACGGGATTGAAATGATACACGATTTCGAATATCGCTGTAGGCCTACGGGTACGTTATATTGCGTTGGTCATTTTTAAAGTCATCCTCTGCTAGGATTAAATGTAATTTCAAGGAAATTCCAGGCATTTGGGATACCCTTTGTTTTATCTCGAATTCTCGCTTCTCGGCATCGCGGTCTGGTTTCGAAAAAGACAATTTACCACGGCAACAATGATTTACTGCGGCATTTTTTTTATTTTTGTATCGCAGTTATCACGTGCGTTTCTCGCGGTCGATCGATCTCGCAGTATTACGATGGTTTTTGAAATGCGAGATCACTGGATGGCCTCTATCGGTGTAGACAGTATGCTCGCATAATCACCCTGGTGGCTATTAAAGCTTTCATGAATCACAAAGTTATAAATGCAAATCATGGCCTGTAATTTATTTGCTTTTTTTATCCACACTTTTAATTATTATACTTTTGTGATGGGGTTTCCAGGGTCCTAAGGTCTCGCATATAATCATGATTTTGATCATCTATTATTCTTGATCTCATAAGACGTTTCGATTGTGATTATCAAAATCCATTTTTCTCTTACATACGCTCATTTTCGCAGGCCTTTCGATTACAGAAACATAACAAATTTAAAAGAGACATTAGGCGAGGGTTTAATTTCCGGATTTTGCTTTCCTTAATTCTTAAAAAATAACAGTGAAGTCGTTATGTTCCCCAGCTTTAAGTGAAGCATTGTGGCGCATTAAAGCATGGAGAAGGGGGTGACTATTCCGAAGCTCTGGAGTTCATGATTGTCCGAGAAGCGTTCTGAGGGTGTTCTGCAACTAAAAATGCTAATAATTTCCGAATTTTGCTTTCCTTAATTCTTAAAAAATAACAGTAAAGTCGTTATGTTCCCCAGTGTTAGGTGAAACATTGTGACGCTTTAAAGCACGGAGAAGGGGGAGGGGGTTACTATTCCAACGCATTAGGTGAGGGTCCAGGGGCCGCCTAGGCCCCGGAAGCTCTGGAGTTCTTGATTCCCCGATAAGCGTTCTGAGGGTGTTCTGCAAATAAAAATGCTAATAATTTCCGGATTTTGCTTTCCTTAATTCTTAAAAAATAACAGTAAAGTCGTTATGTTCCCCAGTTTTAAGTGAAGCATTTTGACGCTTTAAAGCATGGAAAAGGGGGTTACTATTCCAACGCATCAGGTGAGGACCAAGGGGCCGCCTGGGCCCCGGAAGCGCAGGGAAAGCTAGATTGCCTGAGAAGCATTCTGAGGGTGTTCTGCAACTTAAAATACTAACAATTTCCGGATTTTCCTCTCCTTAATTCTTAAAAAATAGCAGTAAAATCGTCATGTTCCAAAGTTATAGATGAAGACTTGTAACGTTTTTGAAGCATGGGGGAGGGGATTACTATACCAACACATCAGGTGAGGACCAAGGGGCCGCTTAGGCCCCGGAAAATCAGGGGTTCTAGATTGCCTGAGAAACGTTCTGAGGCTGTTCTGCAAGTAAATAATTTCTGGAGAAGCGCCCGCGATTTGTTTTATATTGATTTGGGCAATTATATGGGAAAACTAAATACTTGTGCTACATAAAATCTCCCGTGGATAGTTTTCTTTATTGAAAGTGGCAGACTACAGAAACCCAGTAGGCCTATATACAGACGTGGGTCCACGGGCCACCTAGGCTCTTACAATCATCAAGCAAAACACTGTCCATGACTTTCGTTATACTTTCTTGAAAGTAACAGTTGCAGTACTGAAAACACTTTCTCAGAGAAATCTTGTATATAAATGATCGACGATCCGCCATATTTGAGGAAGCCCTATGGCTCTTCATGGCCGAAGATGTGTCTAAACAAAAAACGGTGTATATAGTTTTGTTCTCTATTCTTGAGTGCCATATTCCTGTTCAAAATGTTCAAAAGGAAACATATCACCATAGTTACCGTGGTTAGTGGTTACCGGCAAACTAAAGATGACATGGAACTGGCAGGCCTTGCATTAGATTGCATATATAATGATACGTTTTGGTCCTTTCTCCTCTCCCTACCTTTTTTTTCTCTCTTCTTTTTTTCTCTACTTTTTTTTGCTAAGAAGAAAGGGGGGGGGACCCAAAATAGTGTTCGAAAAGTAAACAAAATTTAAATAACCGGGACGACCATTCATTTATTCTAAGCCAAAGTTATAGTTCAAAATAATACTTTATCCTACAGGCTGCAGACTAGAAGCACTAAAATACTTCTGAATTATACGTCTGAATAATATGACGGCTCCTAGTTGTCAGTGATGGGAAGGTAATCTGTTCGATGTGATCGGTTCATTATATTACTGACACAATACACATGCCTGCAGATTACTTCCGCTCTCTCCGCTTTCGTTTTCTCATGCTTTAAAGCGTCAAAATGCTTCACTTAAAACTGGGGAACATAACGACTTTACTGTTATTTTTTAAGAATTAAGGAAAGCAAAATCCGGAAATTATTAGCATTTTTATTTGCAGAACACCCTCAGAACGCTTATCGGGGAATCAAGAACTCCAGAGCTTCCGGGGCCTAGGCGGCCCCTGGACCCTCACCTAATGCGTTGGAATAGTAACCCCCTCCCCCTTCTCCGTGCTTTAAAGCGTCACAATGTTTCACCTAACACTGGGGAACATAACGACTTTACTGTTATTTTTTAAGAATTAAGGAAAGCAAAATTCGGAAATTATTAGCATTTTTAGTTGCAGAACACCCTCAGAACGCTTCTCGGACAATCATGAACTCCAGAGCTTCGGAATAGTCACCCCCTTCTCCATGCTTAAATGCGCCACAATGCTTCACTTAAAGCTGGGGAACATAACGACTTCACTGTTATTTTTTAAGAATTAAGGAAAGCAAAATCCGGAAATTAAACCCTCGCCTAATGTCTCTTTTAAATTTGTTATGTTTCTGTAATCGAAAGGCCTGCGAAAATGAGCGTATGTAAGAGAAAAATGGATTTTGATAATCACAATCGAAACGTCTTATGAGATTAAGAATAATAGATGATCAAAATCATGATTATATGCGAGACCTTAGGACCCTGGAAACCCCTTCACAAAAGTGAAATAATTAAAAGTGTGGATAAAAACAGCAAATAAATTACAGGCCATGATTTGCATTTATAACTTTGTGATTCATGAAAGCTTTAATAGCCACCAGGGTGATTATGCGTGCATACTGTCTACACCGATAGAGGCCATCCAGTGATCTCGCATTTCAAAAACCATCGTAATACTGCGAGATCGATCGACCGCGAGAAACGCACGTGATAACTGCGATACAAAAATAAAAAAAAATGCCGCAGTAAATCATTGTTGCCGTGGTAAATTGTCTTTTTCGAAACCAGACCGCGATGCCGAGAAGCGAGACTTCGAGATAAAACAAAGGGTATCCCAAATGCCTGGAATTTCCTTGAAATTACATTTAATCCTAGCAGAGCATGACTTTAAAAATGACCAACGCAATATAACGTACCCGTAGGCCTACAGCGATATTCGAAATCGTGTATCATTTCAATCCCGTAGAAAACATTTTTTGTCGTATTTGCGACTTTTCTTTGGCTTTGATTCTTTAAATCGCTTGAACAGATTCACACCGTTAGCAGTCCCTCAGGTGAACATACCAGAATGAAAAAAAAAATACTGATGTTAATAACATGCCCAGAAACGGTTAAAGAATCAAATCAGAATAACGTGACTGTCTTCGAATGCAGATAAAAGCAATCTTGTACATGTATTTTTGTGTTGAAGAATAAGTTATGAACTCTACATTGCTCTCAAAGCATCAGAACTTTTTATAACATTTTGCCTTTTATTCGAAGATGCCTATTGACATTTTCTCCCCCCCCCCCCAAAAAAAATATGTAACTCATGCGGATTGATTGATTGTTTAGTGTTTTACGCCGCGCTCAAGATTATTTCACTTATATGGCGGCGTTGCCTGTTTTATTGTGAGAGGAACTCGTGTGGAAGAATGGATTATATCGAACACCTTTTCTTTGAATGTGCATTTATTATGAAAATTTGATGTGAAATCGAAAAGCTCCTAAATGATCGGGTTTTTTGTATTAAGTTTATCTTTTTATGGGGAATATTCTTTTAGGCTTCGTTAGGAAATTTTAGATAAAACGTTTTTTTTTTTTTGTGGGGGGGGGGGGGGGGGGGGGATGTCTTTTGGCCAAAAAATATAAAATAATTGAAAGTTGTCAGAAGTTCTGATGTTTCTGATAAACGGAAAGTTGGTTGCTGAACTGTTGTTATCAATAAAAAAATGTCAACGAACAAGAAATTCAAAGCTATTTTACCAGTGTAATAGATAATTACAAATTATTCATAATGATACGAGTTTACAGTTATCTAACTTTCACAGTGAACTTGCAAATATATTGGGGATAGTTTCTTATTGGATATGACTAAATAGCTTCCAACTGTAGGCCCCTATGCATACAGCCGCAAACATTCTGACATACAACCAAAGAGAGAAGATTGACAAGAGTGGTCACTTCGTGCGCGCCATGTTAAATTTGAACTGACACGATTCAATTAGGAACCTCCTTCCTGTAGGGGGCGCCCTGATCGAATCATGTACAGTTGGAACACCCTTCCGCTAGGGGGCCAGAAGAACATGCCGGCAATGCTGATTGGAGGAAGTGACCACTCTTGTCAATTTACTCTCTGTGATACAACACTGGAGAATAGACAGAACATGTAGGAGAAAGCGTATGTGGGGATACCGGGGACTGGGGACGCGAATTTATAATATATACTAATACGTGTATATATATAGGCCTATGTAGCTTTAATTTCGAGTAGACACACTATTAACACGAACACAGCGTCTGTGGGGATACCGGGGACTGGGGACGCGGATTTAATATATACAGTGAAATAATATATGCATGTACATGTAGCGTTATTTGATTTAAGTGGACTCACTATAGAAACGAACACACTAATTTTTGTGGGGATAACGGGGACTGGGGACGCGAAGTCAGATGTATAGATACACATTATTTAAAAACATCAATAAGTAAAATATTCCAGACATATAAACAGGGTAGCAGAAAAACTTTAGTGGGGATAATGGGGACCGGGGATTCGAAGATGGGTATATATATATAGTAAAGAGCAAATGATACACAGTAAACGATACCACTTATAAGCGTTATATACTTAGATATATATTTATTTGAACATATACAATGTACAGTAGAACACAAACAATTTGACATATCATATACGTACATACATATGGGTGAGAGTCAGTTGATATCGTAAAGATATATCTATAGGCCTATATATATAATGCCGATCATATATATATACATATATATACTGTTTTGAAGTTGTCTTACATGACGTACTTGCCAGAAAATGTCAATAGGCATCTTCGAATAAAAGGCAAAATGTTATAAAAAGTTCTGATGCTTTGAGAGCAATGTAGAGTTCATAACTTATTCTTCAACACAAAAATACATGTACAAGATTGCTTTTATCTGCATTCGAAGACAGTCACGTTATTCTGATTTGATTCTTTAACCGTTTCTGGGCATGTTATTAACATCAGTATTTTTTTTTTCATTCTGGTATGTTCACCTGAGGGACTGCTAACGGTGTGAATCTGTTCAAGCGATTTAAAGAATCAAAGCCAAAGAAAAGTCGCAAATACGACAAAAAATGTTTTCTACGGGATTGAAATGATACACGATTTCGAATATCGCTGTAGGCCTACGGGTACGTTATATTGCGTTGGTCATTTTTAAAGTCATGCTCTGCTAGGATTAAATGTAATTTCAAGGAAATTCCAGGCATTTGGGATACCCTTTGTTTTATCTCGAAGTCTCGCTTCTCGGCATCGCGGTCTGGTTTCGAAAAAGACAATTTACCACGGCAACAATGATTTACTGCGGCATTTTTTTTTATTTTTGTATCGCAGTTATCACGTGCGTTTCTCGCGGTCGATCGATCTCGCAGTATTACGATGGTTTTTGAAATGCGAGATCACTGGATGGCCTCTATCGGTGTAGACAGTATGCACGCATAATCACCCTGGTGGCTATTAAAGCTTTCATGAATCACAAAGTTATAAATGCAAATCATGGCCTGTAATTTATTTGCTGTTTTTATCCACACTTTTAATTATTTCACTTTTGTGAAGGGGTTTCCAGGGTCCTAAGGTCTCGCATATAATCATGATTTTGATCATCTATTATTCTTAATCTCATAAGACGTTTCGATTGTGATTATCAAAATCCATTTTTCTCTTACATACGCTCATTTTCGCAGGCCTTTCGATTACAGAAACATAACAAATTTAAAAGAGACATTAGGCGAGGGTTTAATTTCCGGATTTTGCTTTCCTTAATTCTTAAAAAATAACAGTGAAGTCGTTATGTTCCCCAGCTTTAAGTGAAGCATTGTGGCGCATTTAAGCATGGAGAAGGGGGTGACTATTCCGAAGCTCTGGAGTTCATGATTGTCCGAGAAGCGTTCTGAGGGTGTTCTGCAACTAAAAATGCTAATAATTTCCGAATTTTGCTTTCCTTAATTCTTAAAAAATAACAGTAAAGTCGTTATGTTCCCCAGTGTTAGGTGAAACATTGTGACGCTTTAAAGCACGGAGAAGGGGGAGGGGGTTACTATTCCAACGCATTAGGTGAGGGTCCAGGGGCCGCCTAGGCCCCGGAAGCTCTGGAGTTCTTGATTCCCCGATAAGCGTTCTGAGGGTGTTCTGCAAATAAAAATGCTAATAATTTCCGGATTTTGCTTTCCTTAATTCTTAAAAAATAACAGTAAAGTCGTTATGTTCCCCAGTTTTAAGTGAAGCATTTTGACGCTTTAAAGCATGAGAAAACGAAAGCGGAGAGAGCGGAAGTAATCTGCAGGCATGTGTATTGTGTCAGTAATATAATGAACCGATCACATCGAACAGATTACCTTCCCATCACTGACAACTAGGAGCCGTCATATTATTCAGACGTATAATTCAGAAGTATTTTAGTGCTTCTAGTCTTCAGCCTGTAGGATAAAGTATTATTTTGAACTATAACTTTGGCTTAGAATAAATGAATGGTCGTCCCGGTTATTTAAATTTTGTTTACTTTTCGAACACTATTTTGGGTCCCCCCCCCCTTTCTTCTTAGCAAAAAAAAGTAGAGAAAAAAAGAAGAGAGAAAAAAAAGGTAGGGAGAGGAGAAAGGACCAAAACGTATCATTATATATGCAATCTAATGCAAGGCCTGCCAGTTCCATGTCATCTTTAGTTTGCCGGTAACCACTAACCACGGTAACTATGGTGATATGTTTCCTTTTGAACATTTTGAACAGGAATATGGCACTCAAGAATAGAGAACAAAACTATATACACCGTTTTTTGTTTAGACACATCTTCGGCCATGAAGAGCCATAGGGCTTCCTCAAATATGGCGGATCGTCGATCATTTATATACAAGATTTCTCTGAGAAAGTGTTTTCAGTACTGCAACTGTTACTTTCAAGAAAGTATAACGAAAGTCATGGACAGTGTTTTGCTTGATGATTGTAAGAGCCTAGGTGGCCCGTGGACCCACGTCTGTATATAGGCCTACTGGGTTTCTGTAGTCTGCCACTTTCAATAAAGAAAACTATCCACGGGAGATTTTATGTAGCACAAGTATTTAGTTTTCCCATATAATTGCCCAAATCAATATAAAACAAATCGCGGGCGCTTCTCCAGAAATTATTTACTTGCAGAACAGCCTCAGAACGTTTCTCAGGCAATCTAGAACCCCTGATTTTCCGGGGCCTAAGCGGCCCCTTGGTCCTCACCTGATGTGTTGGTATAGTAATCCCCTCCCCCATGCTTCAAAAACGTTACAAGTCTTCATCTATAACTTTGGAACATGACGATTTTACTGCTATTTTTTAAGAATTAAGGAGAGGAAAATCCGGAAATTGTTAGTATTTTAAGTTGCAGAACACCCTCAGAATGCTTCTCAGGCAATCTAGCTTTCCCTGCGCTTCCGGGGCCCAGGCGGCCCCTTGGTCCTCACCTGATGCGTTGGAATAGTAACCCCCTTTTCCATGCTTTAAAGCGTCAAAATGCTTCACTTAAAACTGGGGAACATAACGACTTTACTGTTATTTTTTAAGAATTAAGGAAAGCAAAATCCGGAAATTATTAGCATTTTTATTTGCAGAACACCCTCAGAACGCTTATCGGGGAATCAAGAACTCCAGAGCTTCCGGGGCCTAGGCGGCCCCTGGACCCTCACCTAATGCGTTGGAATAGTAACCCCCTCCCCCTTCTCCGTGCTTTAAAGCGTCACAATGTTTCACCTAACACTGGGGAACATAACGACTTTACTGTTATTTTTTAAGAATTAAGGAAAGCAAAATTCGGAAATTATTAGCATTTTTAGTTGCAGAACACCCTCAGAACGCTTCTCGGACAATCATGAACTCCAGAGCTTCGGAATAGTCACCCCCTTCTCCATGCTTTAATGCGCCACAATGCTTCACTTAAAGCTGGGGAACATAACGACTTCACTGTTATTTTTTAAGAATTAAGGAAAGCAAAATCCGGAAATTAAACCCTCGCCTAATGTCTCTTTTAAATTTGTTATGTTTCTGTAATCGAAAGGCCTGCGAAAATGAGCGTATGTAAGAGAAAAATGGATTTTGATAATCACAATCGAAACGTCTTATGAGATCAAGAATAATAGATGATCAAAATCATGATTATATGCGAGACCTTAGGACCCTGGAAACCCCATCACAAAAGTATAATAATTAAAAGTGTGGATAAAAAAAGCAAATAAATTACAGGCCATGATTTGCATTTATAACTTTGTGATTCATGAAAGCTTTAATAGCCACCAGGGTGATTATGCGAGCATACTGTCTACACCGATAGAGGCCATCCAGTGATCTCGCATTTCAAAAACCATCGTAATACTGCGAGATCGATCGACCGCGAGAAACGCACGTGATAACTGCGATACAAAAATAAAAAAAAATGCCGCAGTAAATCATTGTTGCCGTGGTAAATTGTCTTTTTCGAAACCAGACCGCGATGCCGAGAAGCGAGAATTCGAGATAAAACAAAGGGTATCCCAAATGCCTGGAATTTCCTTGAAATTACATTTAATCCTAGCAGAGGATGACTTTAAAAATGACCAACGCAATATAACGTACCCGTAGGCCTACAGCGATATTCGAAATCGTGTATCATTTCAATCCCGTAGAAAACATTTTTTGTCGTATTTGCGACTTTTCTTTGGCTTTGATTCTTTAAATCGCTTGAACAGATTCACACCATTAGCAGTCCCTCAGGTGAACATACCAGAATGAAAAAAAAAATACTGATGTTAATAACATGCCCAGAAACGGTTAAAGAATCAAATCAGAATAACGTGACTGTCTTCGAATGCAGATAAAAGCAATCTTGTACATGTATTTTTGTGTTAAAGAATAAGTTATGAACTCTACATTGCTCTCAAAGCATCAGAACTTTTTATAACATTTTGCCTTTTATTCGAAGATGCCTATTGACATTTTCTCTCCCCCCCCCCCCGAAAAAATATGTAACTCATGCGGATTGATTGATTGTTTGGTGTTTTACGCCGCGCTCAAGATTATTTCACTTATATGGCGGCGTTGCCTGTTTTATTGTGAGAGGAACTCGTGTGGAAGAATGGATTATATCGAACACCTTTTCTTTGAATGTGCATTTATTATGAAAATTTGATGTGAAATCGAAAAGCTCCTAAATGATCGGGTTTTTTGTATTAAGTTTATCTTTTTATGGGGAATATTCTTTTAGGCTTCGTTAGGAAATTTTAGATAAAACGTTTTTTTTTTTTGTGGGGGGGGGGGGGGGGGATGTCTTTTGGCCAAAAAATATAAAATAATTGAAAGTTGTCAGAAGTTCTGATGTTTCTGATGAACGGAAAGTTGGTTGCTGAACTGTTGTTATCAATTAAAAAATGTCAACGAACAAGAAATTCAAAGCTATTTTACCAGTGTAATAGATAATTACAAATTATTTATAATGATACGAGTTTACAGTTATCTAACTTTCACAGTGAACTTGCAAATATATTGGGGATAGTTTCTTATTGGATATGACTAAATAGCTTCCAACTGTAGGCCCCTATGCATACAGCCGCAAACATTCTGACATACAACCAAAGAGAGAAGATTGACAAGAGTGGTCACTTCGTGCGCGCCATGTTAAATTTGAACTGACACGATTCAATTAGGAACCTCCTTCCTGTAGGGGGCGCCCTGATCGAATCATGTACAGTTGGAACACCCTTCCGCTAGGGGGCCAGAAGAACATGCCGGCAATGCTGATTGGAGGAAGTGACCACTCTTGTCAATTTACTCTCTGTGATACAACACTGGAGAATAGACAGAACATGTAGGAGAAAGCGTATGTGGGGATACCGGGGACTGGGGACGCGAATTTATAATATATACTAATACGTGCATATATATAGGCCTATGTAGCTTTAATTTCGAGTAGACACACTATTAACACGAACACAGCGTCTGTGGGGATACCGGGGACTGGGGACGCGGATTTAATATATACAGTGAAATAATATATGCATGTACATGTAGCGTTATTTGATTTAAGTGGACTCACTATAGAAACGAACACACTAATTTTTGTGGGGATAACGGGGACTGGGGACGCGAAGTCAGATGTATAGATACACATTATTTAAAAACATCAATAAGTAAAATATTCCAGACATATAAACAGGGTAGCAGAAAAACTTTAGTGGGGATAATGGGGACCGGGGATTCGAAGATGGGTATATATATATAGTAACGAGCAAATGATACACAGTAAACGATACCACTTATAAGCGTTATATACTTAGATATATATTTATTTGAACATATACAATGTACAGTAGAACACAAACAATTTGACATATCATATACGTACATACATATGGGTGAGAGTCAGTTGATATCGTAAAGATATATCTATAGGCCTATATATATAATGCCGATCATATATATATATATATATATACTGTTTTGAAGTTGTCTTACATGACGTACTTGCCAGAAAATGTCAATAGGCATCTTCGAATAAAAGGCAAAATGTTATAAAAAGTTCTGATGCTTTGAGAGCAATGTAGAGCTCATAACTTATTCTTCAACACAAAAATACATGTACAAGATTGCTTTTATCTGCATTCGAAGACAGTCACGTTATTCTGATTTGATTCTTTAACCGTTTCTGGGCATGTTATTAACATCAGTATTTTTTTTTTCATTCTGGTATGTTCACCTGAGGGACTGCTAACGGTGTGAATCTGTTCAAGCGATTTAAAGAATCAAAGCCAAAGAAAAGTCGCAAATACGACAAAAAATGTTTTCTACGGGATTGAAATGATACACGATTTCGAATATCGCTGTAGGCCTACGGGTACGTTATATTGCGTTGGTCATTTTTAAAGTCATGCTCTGCTAGGATTAAATGTAATTTCAAGAAAATTCCAGGCATTTGGGATACCCTTTGTTTTATCTCGAAGTCTCGCTTCTCGGCATCGCGGTCTGGTTTCGAAAAAGACAATTTACCACGGCAACAATGATTTACTGCGGCATTTTTTTTTATTTTTGTATCGCAGTTATCACGTGCGTTTCTCGCGGTCGATCGATCTCGCAGTATTACGATGGTTTTTGAAATGCGAGATCACTGGATGGCCTCTATCGGTGTAGACAGTATGCACGCATAATCACCCTGGTGGCTATTAAAGCTTTCATGAATCACAAAGTTATAAATGCAAATCATGGCCTGTAATTTATTTGCTGTTTTTATCCACACTTTTAATTATTTCACTTTTGTGAAGGGGTTTCCAGGGTCCTAAGGTCTCGCATATAATCATGATTTTGATCATCTATTATTCTTAATCTCATAAGACGTTTCGATTGTGATTATCAAAATCCATTTTTCTCTTACATACGCTCATTTTCGCAGGCCTTTCGATTACAGAAACATAACAAATTTAAAAGAGACATTAGGCGAGGGTTTAATTTCCGGATTTTGCTTTCCTTAATTCTTAAAAAATAACAGTGAAGTCGTTATGTTCCCCAGCTTTAAGTGAAGCATTGTGGCGCATTTAAGCATGGAGAAGGGGGTGACTATTCCGAAGCTCTGGAGTTCATGATTGTCCGAGAAGCGTTCTGAGGGTGTTCTGCAACTAAAAATGCTAATAATTTCCGAATTTTGCTTTCCTTAATTCTTAAAAAATAACAGTAAAGTCGTTATGTTCCCCAGTGTTAGGTGAAACATTGTGACGCTTTAAAGCACGGAGAAGGGGGAGGGGGTTACTATTCCAACGCATTAGGTGAGGGTCCAGGGGCCGCCTAGGCCCCGGAAGCTCTGGAGTTCTTGATTCCCCGATAAGCGTTCTGAGGGTGTTCTGCAAATAAAAATGCTAATAATTTCCGGATTTTGCTTTCCTTAATTCTTAAAAAATAACAGTAAAGTCGTTATGTTCCCCAGTTTTAAGTGAAGCATTTTGACGCTTTAAAGCATGAGAAAACGAAAGCGGAGAGAGCGGAAGTAATCTGCAGGCATGTGTATTGTGTCAGTAATATAATGAACCGATCACATCGAACAGATTACCTTCCCATCACTGACAACTAGGAGCCGTCATATTATTCAGACGTATAATTCAGAAGTATTTTAGTGCTTCTAGTCTTCAGCCTGTAGGATAAAGTATTATTTTGAACTATAACTTTGGCTTAGAATAAATGAATGGTCGTCCCGGTTATTTAAATTTTGTTTACTTTTCGAACACTATTTTGGGTCCCCCCCCCCTTTCTTCTTAGCAAAAAAAAGTAGAGAAAAAAAGAAGAGAGAAAAAAAAGGTAGGGAGAGGAGAAAGGACCAAAACGTATCATTATATATGCAATCTAATGCAAGGCCTGCCAGTTCCATGTCATCTTTAGTTTGCCGGTAACCACTAACCACGGTAACTATGGTGATATGTTTCCTTTTGAACATTTTGAACAGGAATATGGCACTCAAGAATAGAGAACAAAACTATATACACCGTTTTTTGTTTAGACACATCTTCGGCCATGAAGAGCCATAGGGCTTCCTCAAATATGGCGGATCGTCGATCATTTATATACAAGATTTCTCTGAGAAAGTGTTTTCAGTACTGCAACTGTTACTTTCAAGAAAGTATAACGAAAGTCATGGACAGTGTTTTGCTTGATGATTGTAAGAGCCTAGGTGGCCCGTGGACCCACGTCTGTATATAGGCCTACTGGGTTTCTGTAGTCTGCCACTTTCAATAAAGAAAACTATCCACGGGAGATTTTATGTAGCACAAGTATTTAGTTTTCCCATATAATTGCCCAAATCAATATAAAACAAATCGCGGGCGCTTCTCCAGAAATTATTTACTTGCAGAACAGCCTCAGAACGTTTCTCAGGCAATCTAGAACCCCTGATTTTCCGGGGCCTAAGCGGCCCCTTGGTCCTCACCTGATGTGTTGGTATAGTAATCCCCTCCCCCATGCTTCAAAAACGTTACAAGTCTTCATCTATAACTTTGGAACATGACGATTTTACTGCTATTTTTTAAGAATTAAGGAGAGGAAAATCCGGAAATTGTTAGTATTTTAAGTTGCAGAACACCCTCAGAATGCTTCTCAGGCAATCTAGCTTTCCCTGCGCTTCCGGGGCCCAGGCGGCCCCTTGGTCCTCACCTGATGCGTTGGAATAGTAACCCCCTTTTCCATGCTTTAAAGCGTCAAAATGCTTCACTTAAAACTGGGGAACATAACGACTTTACTGTTATTTTTTAAGAATTAAGGAAAGCAAAATCCGGAAATTATTAGCATTTTTATTTGCAGAACACCCTCAGAACGCTTATCGGGGAATCAAGAACTCCAGAGCTTCCGGGGCCTAGGCGGCCCCTGGACCCTCACCTAATGCGTTGGAATAGTAACCCCCTCCCCCTTCTCCGTGCTTTAAAGCGTCACAATGTTTCACCTAACACTGGGGAACATAACGACTTTACTGTTATTTTTTAAGAATTAAGGAAAGCAAAATTCGGAAATTATTAGCATTTTTAGTTGCAGAACACCCTCAGAACGCTTCTCGGACAATCATGAACTCCAGAGCTTCGGAATAGTCACCCCCTTCTCCATGCTTTAATGCGCCACAATGCTTCACTTAAAGCTGGGGAACATAACGACTTCACTGTTATTTTTTAAGAATTAAGGAAAGCAAAATCCGGAAATTAAACCCTCGCCTAATGTCTCTTTTAAATTTGTTATGTTTCTGTAATCGAAAGGCCTGCGAAAATGAGCGTATGTAAGAGAAAAATGGATTTTGATAATCACAATCGAAACGTCTTATGAGATCAAGAATAATAGATGATCAAAATCATGATTATATGCGAGACCTAAGGACCCTGGAAACCCCATCACAAAAGTATAATAATTAAAAGTGTGGATAAAAAAAGCAAATAAATTACAGGCCATGATTTGCATTTATAACTTTGTGATTCATGAAAGCTTTAATAGCCACCAGGGTGATTATGCGAGCATACTGTCTACACCGATAGAGGCCATCCAGTGATCTCGCATTTCAAAAACCATCGTAATACTGCGAGATCGATCGACCGCGAGAAACGCACGTGATAACTGCGATACAAAAATAAAAAAAAATGCCGCAGTAAATCATTGTTGCCGTGGTAAATTGTCTTTTTCGAAACCAGACCGCGATGCCGAGAAGCGAGAATTCGAGATAAAACAAAGGGTATCCCAAATGCCTGGAATTTCCTTGAAATTACATTTAATCCTAGCAGAGGATGACTTTAAAAATGACCAACGCAATATAACGTACCCGTAGGCCTACAGCGATATTCGAAATCGTGTATCATTTCAATCCCGTAGAAAACATTTTTTGTCGTATTTGCGACTTTTCTTTGGCTTTGATTCTTTAAATCGCTTGAACAGATTCACACCATTAGCAGTCCCTCAGGTGAACATACCAGAATGAAAAAAAAAATACTGATGTTAATAACATGCCCAGAAACGGTTAAAGAATCAAATCAGAATAACGTGACTGTCTTCGAATGCAGATAAAAGCAATCTTGTACATGTATTTTTGTGTTAAAGAATAAGTTATGAACTCTACATTGCTCTCAAAGCATCAGAACTTTTTATAACATTTTGCCTTTTATTCGAAGATGCCTATTGACATTTTCTCTCCCCCCCCCCCCCGAAAAAATATGTAACTCATGCGGATTGATTGATTGTTTGGTGTTTTACGCCGCGCTCAAGATTATTTCACTTATATGGCGGCGTTGCCTGTTTTATTGTGAGAGGAACTCGTGTGGAAGAATGGATTATATCGAACACCTTTTCTTTGAATGTGCATTTATTATGAAAATTTGATGTGAAATCGAAAAGCTCCTAAATGATCGGGTTTTTTGTATTAAGTTTATCTTTTTATGGGGAATATTCTTTTAGGCTTCGTTAGGAAATTTTAGATAAAACGTTTTTTTTTTTTGTGGGGGGGGGGGGGGGATGTCTTTTGGCCAAAAAATATAAAATAATTGAAAGTTGTCAGAAGTTCTGATGTTTCTGATGAACGGAAAGTTGGTTGCTGAACTGTTGTTATCAATTAAAAAATGTCAACGAACAAGAAATTCAAAGCTATTTTACCAGTGTAATAGATAATTACAAATTATTTATAATGATACGAGTTTACAGTTATCTAACTTTCACAGTGAACTTGCAAATATATTGGGGATAGTTTCTTATTGGATATGACTAAATAGCTTCCAACTGTAGGCCCCTATGCATACAGCCGCAAACATTCTGACATACAACCAAAGAGAGAAGATTGACAAGAGTGGTCACTTCGTGCGCGCCATGTTAAATTTGAACTGACACGATTCAATTAGGAACCTCCTTCCTGTAGGGGGCGCCCTGATCGAATCATGTACAGTTGGAACACCCTTCCGCTAGGGGGCCAGAAGAACATGCCGGCAATGCTGATTGGAGGAAGTGACCACTCTTGTCAATTTACTCTCTGTGATACAACACTGGAGAATAGACAGAACATGTAGGAGAAAGCGTATGTGGGGATACCGGGGACTGGGGACGCGAATTTATAATATATACTAATACGTGCATATATATAGGCCTATGTAGCTTTAATTTCGAGTAGACACACTATTAACACGAACACAGCGTCTGTGGGGATACCGGGGACTGGGGACGCGGATTTAATATATACAGTGAAATAATATATGCATGTACATGTAGCGTTATTTGATTTAAGTGGACTCACTATAGAAACGAACACACTAATTTTTGTGGGGATAACGGGGACTGGGGACGCGAAGTCAGATGTATAGATACACATTATTTAAAAACATCAATAAGTAAAATATTCCAGACATATAAACAGGGTAGCAGAAAAACTTTAGTGGGGATAATGGGGACCGGGGATTCGAAGATGGGTATATATATATAGTAACGAGCAAATGATACACAGTAAACGATACCACTTATAAGCGTTATATACTTAGATATATATTTATTTGAACATATACAATGTACAGTAGAACACAAACAATTTGACATATCATATACGTACATACATATGGGTGAGAGTCAGTTGATATCGTAAAGATATATCTATAGGCCTATATATATAATGCCGATCATATATATATACATATATATACTGTTTTGAAGTTGTCTTACATGACGAACTTGCCCTAAATGTCTCCGTTGCGGCGTATTGGGTCAGGTAAGAAGAGACTGTGACACGCCCCAGTTATCAGTTTGTCGTGCGTTTGGACACTCAGCCAATTATCACGAAAACCGGTTTGCCTCCTTTGCCGATCGTGTTCGGAGAAGGCCTACAGCTGCGGAAGGCGAGGCCGTCGCAGAACAACAAGAGGTTAATATAGAGGACGAGCCTCCCGTCAGTGTAATAGATATGCTATATGAAGTGTGTGTACCCTCCAAGTCCCGTCCTACTCAATCACGTAAAAACCCTCCTGTCCGTCCAACTCCCCGTGTTAATCGCCAAATCCCCCATGTCAATCCCCAACTTCCCGAGGACATACATGAAGCCGATATGGACATTTCGTCAACTCCGAAACGTCAGCGATCTCCATCTCCAATTTCTCCTATAGAGATTTGGCCCAGGGAAATCGTCCCCTCTCCCCCCTCTCGTCCCCAACGTCCTCGATATCACCTTCACCAGATCACCCAACCCTTATGTCATATTTATCAGACCGGGGTCTTGCTCTGACTCGGAGGGGTTTATCCTGGTGGAGGGACGGCGCCGCTCGCGGCTTGGTTCCTCTGCCGGGGGATCCCCTCTTAGGAAGAAGTAATTCTTCTGGTCTGCTGTTTCTAAGTTATTTAAGACTAGTTAATGTACAATTTTTCATTTTCTTAATTGAATAATCATGCAGGACCTTTCGTTTCATTCTATTAATTGCAATGGTTTACTTTCTTTAAATAAGTTTTCTAATTTATCTACTATATGTAGATCTTTAAATTATGATATTATTTTCCTCCAGGAAACTCACCTTCATTCATTTGAAATCCAAAATTCCTGGGAGTCTTCCTGGGGGGGTAAATGTTTCTTTTCTTTTGGTTCACATCTTTCTTGCAGGGTTGGTATTTTGTTCCATCCTCGCCTTTCCGTTGAGGTCGCCAAAGTCCATAGAGATTCTGACGGTCGATTACTTTCTGTTGATTGTTTGGTTAATAATTTTTCTTTACGTTTATTTTCTGTTTACGCTCCCTGCTCGGTATACGCCAGGCGGGAGTTTTTTCGTTCTTTATTTCCTCATTTAGTCTGTAGCCGGCCAATCATCATGGCCAGCGATTTTAATTGCGTTTTTGATTTGGACATCGACAAAGTTGGGGGTGACCCTACCCACGGTGTAGGGGGTCGGAGGTCCTTAAGTCGATTTGTCGCGATTTTTCCTTGGTTGATTCTTTCCGTTATCTGCACCCTTCTGATATTTCTTTTTCATGGTCTTATAATAAGAATATTAAGTGTTTATTAGATAGAATTTTTATTAGTTCCTCTTTAGTTAAATATTTACATAAATCAAACATAACTGTATGCTCCTTATCTGACCATTTATTTATTAATTCTTACCTTGTTTCATTGCCTAATTTGACCAGGGTCGGCCCGGGGTACTGGCATTGTAATGTTAGTACCTTGGACGACCCTGATTTTCTTTCTGATTTTTTAGATATCTGGTCTGTCTTTTCGGTTGTGACAGATTATTCCTGTTCCTGGTGGGAGGAATTTAAACACGAAGTTAAGTTGCTCATTATTTCCCATAGCAAAAGACTGGCTAAAATTCGAAATTCAAGTGTCCGACTTCTCCGTAAACAAATTTTGGAACTTTCGGATGCCTCCCCCTTTTCGCCCCAACTTTCGGACCTGAAAAACGAATTAAACGATTTAGTTTCCTCTTTTAATTTCGGAGTTAAAATTCGTGCAAAAGCTGCTAACTTTAATTTTGACAAAAAACCCTCACGTTTTTTTTTTCAAAAGGAGAAGTCACGTGCTCAGCGTAAAACTCTTGATTTTCTGACTGTAGAGGGTACATTTATTTCTGATTCCGATGAGTTATTATCTTCAGTTTGGAGTTTTTATTTTCTGCTGAGCCCGTTAGCGACACTTATCTAGATTATTTTTTCTCTGATTTGCCTTCTCTTTCTACTGATGATTCCAATCAATTAGAGGGTCCAATAACCCTGAATGAGGTAAAAAATGCTTTAGAGGGGATGGAGAGATACTCTTCCCCTGGGTCTGATGGTCTCCCTATGGAGTTCTATTTAAAATTTCTGGATATAATTGGCCCTGATTTTGTAATTTACCTCAATACATGTTTTTCGTTAAATACTTTATCTCCTTCTCAAAGATTGTGTTATATATCTCTTATTTGTAAAGATCACAAGCAAGCCGACAACCTTAAGTTCTGGCGCCCTATCTCATTACTTAATTTAGATTATAAAATAATTTCTAAAGTTTTATGCAATCGTTTGAATTTAGTCATTAATATTCTAGTTCATCAGGACCAGACAGGTGCTGTTCCTGGTAGAAGCATCATTGATAACGCTCATTTGTTACGTAATATTATTGATTAAGTTGGATTGAAAAACATTCCTGCTTTGTTCCTTTGTATTGACAACGAGAAAGCCTTTGATCGCGTTTCTCATGAATATCTTTTTCGGCTTTTAGAAGTTTACAATTTCGGTCCCACTTTTCGGTCCTGGATAAAACTCCTGTATTCTGAGGCAAAAGCATCGGTTTTAGTCAATGGTTTTATTTCGGAGGAATTCAGCCTGGGGAGGGGCGTCCATCAGGGCTGTGCCCTTTCTCCTTTACTCTACGTCGTTTCCTTGGATCCCCTCCTTAATAAGATTCGTACAAAACCGGGAATTCAGGGGGTTAAGGCCCCCGGCTCAAAACGTGAAGTAAAACTTTCAGCATTTGCAGATGATATTACCTGCACTCTTACATCAAGGCTTTCCGTTATTCATATCATTAATTTATGTGAACTCTTCGGGACTGGCTCTGGCTCTAATATCAACCTGATTAAAACGTATGGATTGTGGTTGGGCCGTTGGGCCAGCTCCGAAGAGCCCACTTTATACTCTGTTTCTATGTTTACTTCTTTCAAAAAAATTATTGGATTGAATTTATGTTCATCATTTCCATTGGATATCTCTAATTTTAATTTCAAACCTGTTGCAGATAAAATCAATGAGGTGCTGGCCTTGTGGAAATACAGGAATTTATCTTTTAGGGGTCGTTCTCTTTTGATTTCCGTTCTAGCATTATCCAAGTTATGGTATGTTGGTTTTGTTCTTCCTTTACCTCCTGATTTACTTAAAGTTATCAACCGTTCAGTTTATCAGTTTTTTGGGGGTGGGTCTCATGAATGCCTTAAGAGGGAGGTTTTAGTTAATCCTGTTCAGTTTGGTGGATTCAATTTGATCCATATTCCTTCTAAGCTAAAAGCTTTTTATGTTATGCATATCAAACGTTTAGTTCACTTATTTCAGTCTGATGATTTTCCTTCTTGGGGTTATTTTACAATTTACTTAATAGGTTTTCAGTTAAGATATCTATGTCCTGAGTTTGGTAGTAATTTAATTCCACATTCCTCTGTAAACACATATTTTTATTCTAATGTCATCTCAGCCTATAGAGAATTGTTAAATATTTGTCCAAATGTAAATATTTTATCTCTTACAACTAAGCAAACTTATATTATTTTCTCTAATTCTGTTGCTGTACCTCCAACCATTATTAAGTTGCATCCTAATGTTAATTTTAAGTTAGTCTATCAATCAATTAACTCAAACAATCTTGAATCTTCTGTTAAAAATTTTCTTTTCAAAACTGTAAATCATATTTTGTATACGGGTAGTTTCTTAAATAAAATCTGTAGAGCCCCAAGGAAACACCTATGTTTGTTTTGTAATGTTCAATGGGAAACCATTGAACATCTTTTTTCAGTTGTCCCTTTGTTAGTCCTCTTTGGGACTACTTGTCTACTTTTATTAAACGTTTTACCTTACTTTCCTTCGTATTTACTTTTATAAATGTTATTTTCCCGAGTGGAAACAGGTTTTATGATGATTTTGTTCTCTTTCTTATTTCTCAGTTAAAGTGGGTAGTGTGGAAGTGTAGGAATGAGGTTAAATTCCACAGTCGCACTTTTACACGCCCACGAATTATTTCTTTATTTGAATCTTCTGTTCGTTCACGTATTCGAATTGATTTCTATCGTTTACCTTTAAATTCTTTCTCTGATAAATGGTCATGTGACCTGAGACTATGTTCTGTCATGAATGATAAAGTGCATTTTTATTTTTAATCAACTGCCATTCAATATTACATGTACTTACCTTTTTGTTTATATCAAATATCCCATCTTCATGCAAGTTCTTCTCACGTGTATAGTTTCTTACCAAAAATAAATATTTGTAAATAATAAATGTATTAAGTTAGTTAAGTTAGTTAAGGTAGTTTAAGATTAATAACTATAACATAAAGTGCATATATGTAATTTAATATTAGATAAAAAGGTAATGTGTAAAAATGTTGTTTCAAATTAGTGTATATAATTAGTTAGTTTACTTTAAGTTAGTTTAGGATATAAAATAATGTAAATGGTAATTGTATATATAGTTAAGTTAGTTTAAGGTTATGTAAGGTTAAACATTAAATTGAGTTAGTTAAGGTATTTAAGGGTAACTTACATGGGATAATATGGGTAAAAGGGTGCGTCTGTTTGATAGGGTTGGGTAGTTAAGTAGTTAGTAATTAATGGAAACTATTGTTATATGTATATAAAGTTTCTTCTATAATTGATTCAAATATAATATTGTTTTCTTCATTCTTTCTTTGTAACTCTCAGCGCCTGGGGTACTCATGTGATGTTCTAATTTTAATCGCCCCAGGCTTATGTTGTACATAAATATGTGTAATATTATCTCTGTTGAATAAAGTTTATTAAAAAAAAAAAATTCAATCAAACAGTCTGTGTGGCCTTCTTACTTTGCTGGATCTGATTGGTGAGACTTTACTTCAATGCCGGTCCCCAACTGTGGGGTAATTATCATTTACGATGTCTTCTGCGGGTTATGCGCCTGGTGTTGACCAGGGAAGACTTATGCGATCCGTTAAAGTTACTCTGAGTGCTCCCTCAAAGAACCCTGTTACCACCAGTCAGTCTTTGTTGGATTACCTTTCCACACTGGACATTCCACATTCTTTAGTTGATGCAGTCGGTCAGTTAAGAAGCTCCAAGGAATGGTATCTAACAGTAGCCAATGTTTCAGCTAAGGCAATCCGTTTAAGCAAAAAAACTGTTCATTTGGACTCGTTAAACTGTGATGTCACGTTCTCTTCCGTTTTTGATGAAACAACGGAAATTAGGGTGCATTGGTTACCCTTTTCCATACGAGACTCTTCTGTTGGATCATTTTTCTCTCAATTCGGTGAGGTGAGAGATGTATTTTCCGAAAAAGTTCCTGGTATCAACACTTGTACAATGATAAGAAAAGTTTCGATTTCCATCACTCCTGGAAAGCGTAGCGCCATCCTTTACATCGGCGAGATTTCCGGGTATCCGATTCTTGTGACTGTTCCAGGACGCCAGCCTTTGTGTCTAAAGTGCAACACCGTCGGACATATTAGAAGGGATTGCAACGCCATTCAATGTGACAACTGTTGTTCATTCAGCCCTACAACATCTAAGTGTTCAAGGCAACGTTCTTATGCTGATCACTCAGAAACACTGTACCCTTTACCAGAGAATACAAAAACCAAAGTAATCCAAATGTACTGGACGACATCCCTGATGATTCTGTGCCAGATCCCGGAAATGCAATAGAACAGGGACAAGATGACGATATGGACTGTCTTTCCGACACTGGCGAGGAGGGCGAATCTTCGGATATAGTTCCACCAACTGGTTCGTTGCTAGATTTTAGAGGCCTCTCCACTCGAAAAGTATATGTCCGGGTGGAGGCAATTGCTGGGGCGTCACCGACGTCGGACTCTTCCACCACTCCTTCTCCTGAACCAGGTGAATCGGCTAATGTTGAATCCTTTTCACAGGTCATGCATTGCGACGAACCCGAATGGACTGTTGTGTCCGGAAAACGACACTCTAAGGAGTCTCCTGGTAATAATAAGAAGAAGTAAAAAAAATGTTGAAAATGGTTAACTGTAAAAACAGTTTGATAAAGGCTGACGACTATGTCTTATGACGCACAAAACATCCATGGACTTTTCTTTTTGGCTTAGCGATTTTTATATGTGTTCAGATCAGGGGGAAGCCGACTTGGACAATGCTTATACAACCCTAAGGGGTGTTTTTCATATCTGGTAAGACGTTTCTTTTTCTTTTCAATACTTTTGTCAATAATATCATTTGGTTCAATTAATTGATAACCATGATAAAAATCATATCAATTAACTGCAATGGTCTTAGAGACCCTGTACGCAGATCATTACTTTTTCCTTTTGTAAACAGACAAATGTTGACATCATTTTTGTCCAAGAATGTTACATTATAAATATAAAAGAAAAAAATGAATGGGAAAAGAAATGGGGAGGTCGTAGTGTTTGGTGTTTTGGGGAGGTATTAAGTAAAGGGGTTGGTATTTTGTCAACTGAAGAGATTTCTATGGAGATTTTTTTTACGAACATGAAGGTAGATATATTAGAGTTGATATATACAAAGATAATCTTAACTATCGTCATATAAATATCTATGCTCCTATCTGAGAGACGCGATTTTTTTTACCCCACTCTCTTCAGATTTTGTAACTAGTAAACCAATTATTTTAGGGGGCGATTTCAACTATGTTGAAAATGTTAACTTTGACAGATGTGGGGCATCATCGCATTATGGGTCTGGCAGGGCTGAAGTGTTAAAATCTGTTTGCAGAGACTTTGATTTAATTGATGTGTTCCGTGTCTTAAATGGTGACACCCGAACATATACTTTTCATAGAAATTCTGCTGCTTCTCGTTAAGGCAATTTTTCTGATCAAATTAAGGTTTTAAAAAAATAACTTAAGAAAATTAACTAATCTTAAAGGCACACTTGCCGCGAAAATCAGGAATATTGTTTACATTAAAAAAGAAAGACCGTATTCTGTATTTTTCCCAGACAATATAAGTTAGGAACTTTCTATTTTTACCAAAATTTAAAAGTTTGGACGTCACTTTGTATTTTTAATTTGAATTTGAAAATTTGAATTGTTACGTACCCGGAACGTAAACAAACCGATCTGCCCCCTATTGGCGATTTTATGTTTCAGTTGAGTGAGTGAACTAACGGCACAGTGTAATTTTACGTAGGCCTATTTATCTAAGAAATACAGACTGACGATCGGTTAACAGCGACTGGAAAAGCCTGCTGATAATTGTTTACGTGTAAACCACAGATACAAAGGCCTGAAAGGAGGGTAATCCAACACGAAAGTTGACCGACACTGATCGTTGTTGTTGTAATCAGGCTACGATTCTTCGTTTGTTTTTCACCCCATTTTTACAGTCTAAAGCTAACTAGACATGTTTTATGTGTCCTATGTTTAAGTTTAGTGGTATTAGTCGTAGTAAGCTCATGTAAATTGGTTTTCTTAGCAAATTTAAACAGGCTACGGCGGCAAGTGTGCCTTTAACTATCGTCTTATAAATATCTATGCTCCTAATTCCGTATCTGAGAGACGCGATTTTTTTTACCTCACTCTCTTCAGATTTTGTAACTAGTAAACCAATTATTTTAGGGTGCGATTTCAACTATGTTGAAAATGTTAACTTGGACAGATGTGGGGCATCATCCCATTATGGGTCTGGCGGGGCTGATGTGTTAAACTCTGTTTGCAGAGATTTTGATTTAATTGATGTGTTCCGTGTCTTAAATGGCGACACCCGAAAATTTACGTTTCATAGAAATTCTGCTGCTTCTCGTTAAGGCATGTTTCTGATCAAATTAATGTTTAAAAAAAACACCTTAAGAAAATTAAAATTAAATGTTTAAATGGTAGCAGGATTAGATCCCATTCTCATGAATTGACTTCACAAGAGAAACCAAGCAGATATTTTTATTCAAGAGAATTTAGAAAACAAAAGGCAACATTGATTCACTCCTTAAAAACTGAAAACGGTTAATACAAATGATGAAATCCTTGAAGAATATAGAGAGTTTTATTTTGATCTTTTAACCGAGGAACCCATTGATGAAAATGTCTGTAACTATTGTGAAAATTTACCTGTATTAACTCGTGATGAAGCTTCCCTCTGTCAGGGACCCATCACTAAAGATGAAATTCTACAAGCCTTAAATGAAATGAAGAGTGATAAGGCGCCAGGGAATGATGGGTTAACGAGAGATTTTTATTTACATTTTTTTTCAATTGTTATCCAATATTTTAGTTCATATAATTAACTTGTCTTTTACACTGAAAACATTGTCAGCATCACAGCGTTCAGGTTACATTTTATTAATATGCAAAGATAGGGCGAAAGCTGAAAACTTACGTTTTTGGCGCCCTATCTCTCTCCTGAATGTAGATTGTAAAATTATATCTAAGTGTTTAGCCAATCGTTTAAAGAAAGTAATATCCTCTGTTATCCACATTGATCAAACTTGCTGTGTTCCTGGAAGTTCAATTTTTGACAACTTGCATTTATGTCGTAATATTCTTGATTATGTTAATTTTAAAAATTTACCATGTTCATTTATATCTCTTGATCAGGAGAAAGCTTTTGATAGAGTGAGTCTCCAGTACATGTTTCATGTCTTGCAAAAATTTGGTTTCGGTCTATCCTTTATACAATGGATCAAACTCCTCTATAATAATATCTCAAGCTCTGTATTAGTTAACGGTTATTCATCAGATCCTTTCTTAGTAACCAGCAGTGTACGACAAGGGTGTGGGTTATCTCCCCTTTTATATATTTTGTGTCTGGAACCGTAGGCCTGTAAAATAAGACACTGTAGATATTGTTGGTATTACTATCCCTGGTTTGCATGAGCAGGCAAAAATATCTTTATACGCAGACGATTGAACTCTGTTAAGTATGTGTTATTTTTGGTGAAATTTGTTGGGAGGGCGTCTGGTTCCAAACTTAACGTTCAAAGTCAAGAGGTTTATGGACCGGTAAATGGCGTACCAGGTCCGATCACCCCTTTGGTATTTTATGGCCAGATGTTATCAATGTAGCCGGAGTGTATTTGGGTTATGGGGATGTTACTACATTGAATTGGGAACCTATTTTTGCTAAATTTTGTGCAGTTTTAAAAGCTTGGAAGACTCAAACTCTGTCCTTGTTTGGTAAAGGTTTAGTGGTCAACACCTTATGTATTTCAACAATTTTGTATAAAGCCACAGTTTTAGGATTACCCGCTATGTATCATCTAAAATTAGAAAAATAATTATTTTGTTTTTTGTGGGAAGCCTATAGTTTTCATCCAGTCACTAAAAACGTTTGTTTTTCAAAAGTGCAGGATGGGGGTCTGGGATTAGTAAGAATAGTGACTAAAATACAAGCCCTGCGCCTTTTTCATTTTCATCAGTTTGTTAATGAGAGAGATTGTAAATGGTTTTATTTTGCGAAGTATTGGCTGGCCTTAAGATGTCATAAGATTAATCCAACATTGTTTAATAATAATCAGCCTCATTGTGATGTTTTACCCTGTTTTTATCTAGAAGTTTACAACACATATAAGACATTTTCTGCCGCGTTTCCCAATTCTGAGGGGTTAGGGGTGGCAAAGTCAAAAGTCTTTTATGATTTTTTATGGTTTGACTTTTGTGAACTCCCTCGGGCAGTGCGTATTTTTCCAAACGTCAATCTTAAAAAGTCATGGAAAATTATTCAAAACCCTATTTTAGATCCTGTTACAAGAGATGTGGCCTGGAAAATCACCTACTAATCAATTGTTAAATCATCTGCATCTGCATTCAGATCCAATTTGTTCTTTCTGTCCATTTGTTGAGACAGCCTCGCATTTATTTATTTCTTGTCCTTTTACAGCAGTTCTGCGAAACTTAATATGTAAATGGTTAAGCATAATTTGTGGCTTTAATGTTTCTTTAACACCAGATATTATATTCCTCAATTTATTACCAAATTTACCAAAAGGACAATAATGATCTGTGCTTGTTATTAATATCAGAAACAAGATATAGTATTTGGTTAACAAGAAATGACGCAAAATTTGCGAGTAATTGTGTTACCCCAATCTCGATGTTATTGCTTTTTCTATCAAGACTTCGGAACAGAATCCGGGTTGATTTTGAAAGATATAGTGTAGATCGTTTTAAACAATTTTGGTGTTCCTTTAATTTATTTTGCTCCGTTAATGATAATAAACTCAGGCTTAATATTTAATAACAATTATATAGATATATGTATATATACATTTGTACAGTTTGGTGACGTTTTAAAAATATTGTAAATAAAAGCCAGCCAAGTTTTAATCAATTGTTAAAATAATATTTTATAAAGTGGCTGTGTTGTGAAATAAATACTTGTACATTTCAAAGTGTAATAAAATTCTTCAAAAAGAAAAAAGTATCAATCAAACAGTTTTTGGACGGGAAACAGCAAATGACTGATTTCCCCAGCAAGAAATCTAAAGAACAGACCTCCTTCAGATCTCCCCACCCTAGCCTGTATTCATATAATTTATATTGTGAATTTGTGCAGTATGCTAAATACGACATCAGTGCAATGTTTTTACTATACTTGTTTTCCTCACGATTTCAATGTTTACAGGTTGTATGCACTGTGATTGAAGAAGCGGAATTATGTCTCGCCATATGTCGTACCGGGATCTCACGAGAAAGTGCCGATGACCACGTGTTCTCATAGCGTACGACTGGTCCGTCTGGAATCAGACGTGTTCTGCTTAGCTCCTCTCAACTGAAATAAGGCGAACAATTTCACTTATTCCCGCTACATAATTGTAAGCTTGTGAGAGTTGAAAGATAGTCAATTAAAGGTATTTAATTTCTGTCTCTTCATCATTAGCAGCTTATTTCTGTATATTCATATGTTGAGCAATGGATGTCTGCGATAAATCGTAGACGGTATGGCATTTGTGGACATACCTGTCCTGAGTCTTACGGACTCGGACTTTACGTTACAAGGTAACAAACCCTATGTTACATGCACGCAGAGTTCTGCGGACAAAGGTAGTCTTCAAGGGACACTGCCATGTGGTCAAACAATTGTTGACCTTCATGCTGATACTCAACCGGTAAAAGCCGGATCGTCAGGCTTGGACTTCCCAAGGTTTGGTCACACAAAACCCGTTAGCTCCTGGACTGGACTTGATTCTATCAAAGCTGGGTAACATCGACTCTCGAATTTCGGCCCTAGAAAAACTATGCACACAACAGAGCACAGACTCTGAATCTCTGGCCGAGGAACCGCCTCAAAAGCGGCAAAAAGTGGACATAGATTCACGTATTGATGATTTGTTAGGAGACAAAGTTACTTCATTAAACCTCCCCATACTGGAAGGGGCAGATGTCCCAAACTCAGAAAGTGAACAACTACTCACGCAGTTAGCAGAGGACTTTAACCTAAATGACACTCCTGGTCAGCCTGTTTCCTCTAAATTGGGGGTATTATTAAAGGACACATTCAAATCTAAGAAGTCCGATGAGAAATTAAAACAGATAATGTCTTGCCAAAAAACACCGGCTAATGTTAACATTGTCACTTCACTGGTTAATAAAGAAGTTTGGGACATTATGACTCCCGAAACCAGGTCTGCCGACATAAAATCCCAGAAAATACAATCTCGGAAATTACTCTTAAACTTGTTTTGTTAATTGCACTTATAACTGGGCAGAGGGCCCAAAGTATCCATTTGTTGAACTTAGATAATTTAACTTGGACAGATTCCGGGTGTATTTTTGTTATAACAAGTTTGCTGAAAACTACTAGGCCAGGTTTTCATAACGGCAGTATAGAATTACCTGAATATCCCCCAGATCGGAGAATTTGTGTTTGTACTGTACTTAAAGAAGATGTGCTCAAAACTAAGAACATTCGAAATGACAATTTTCTTTTCATCAGTTATCACAAACCTCACAAAAGAGTGTCCAAGGAAACTATTTCAAGATGGATAAAGTACGGCCTTGGGAGAGCTGGTATTGGCATCACAACATTTAAAGCTCATTCGACCAGATCTGCTTCCACTTATTAAGCAATCAACGCTGGCCTCCCTTTATCCACTATACTCAAGGCGGCAGGTTGGTCGCGTGAATCTACTTTCACTACCTTTTATGGCAAACCAATTGAGAATAAAATTGAATTTGCTAAGGCCATTTTGACATAGAATCTTTGTCTGACAAACATGTACTGTATCTGCGATATGAATATGTAATACAGGCTGTCACTGCTTCACTCTAAATTATTTTGTTTGGCGTTAGTTACATGACTGTTCAGAACTTTGAACATCTCGTGAGATCTCGGTACGACATATGGCGAGACATAATTTACAAGTTGAAGTTTGATTGGAATTATGTCGAGCCATTTGTAGTACTTAGGGTTAAACGGCCCTCCCAGTGGCTCGACTTTGGCTGAACAGTCATTGATTTAAAGTATGAAAACACGTTGTCATCGGCGCTTTCTCGTTTTATCCCTAAGTACTCCAAATGGCTCGACATAATTTCAATCAAACTTCAACTTGTAAATAGGTATCGTTTAATTTATAAATTATTTCTACAAAACCATTCTCCTCCATCCTACACAATTACACGAACTGGGGACGTTTTCCTTCAAACGTTAGAGTTGGGAGCAGCGAGGCACCAGTTGACTTTGTCCGCTCTGAAGATTGATTGATTGTTTGGTGTTTTACGCTGCGCTCAATATTATTTCACTTATATGGCGGCGTTGCCAGTTTTATTGTGGGAGGGAACCGGGCTCTGTGCCCGGAGGAAACCCACGACCTTCCGCTGGTAACTGGCAACCATCCCACATAGGTCGTTCGAGTGAAAACCCAGTCAGCCGCTCTGAAGAAAGTAAAAGGCTAGTGGTCCATTGTCCGCTACATATACAATAGTTTTGATAAAACTTTGAAAAGGCGATTTATTTGATAAAACATTTACCAGTTGGTTGCATGCGGTAAATCTTAGGGGCACCCGACATTGAAGACGATTGCACATTAGATATAAAGCTTAGTGTGTCTTGACCTTGGTGCATATACAGCATACATGCAGTTTTAGCTCTTCGATAGATAGAAACACGGGTGAGCATTTCCTGCTTCCGTTTTTTGGTAGGGACGACAGGAGTGCCAGAAATTCTTAGTCTATATTTTTCTCTTATCTTCCCCCCATTGCACCCCCACCCCCCCTCCCCCCCGCCCCAACAATTTTTAAAAAGATATTATGTACTCGTCTGTACGTGGCGAGCTGTTTGCAAATCTTAAAGGCACACTCGCTGCGAAAATCCAGAATACTGTTTACATAAAAAACAGTGGGCGGTTTTGTGTATTTTCTCTAGACAGAAGAAGTTAGGAACTTTCTACTTTTACCAAAAATGGTTAGTTTTGGCATCATTTCGTATTTTGAATTTGAAATTGAAAATTAGATTTATCAGGTACCCCGCAATGTAAACAAACCCCGAACCTGAACACGCGCACAAGCGGCCTGAGGATTTGAGTCGTGTGAGAGATCTAACGGCACAGTATAATTGATTGTCTTACCTACGACGGCAAATCGGCCTATAACGTTGCCGCGAACCGAAGGTAAATGGGGTCTAAGGGAAGTAACTCTAACCCACATCTAGAAAAACGACGACGATGATGGACCCCTTCCGGTTGCGGAGTTCTGTAAGATTAACTTGGACAGGTCAACCTCCACCAGCTCTCGAAGTGATAGATGCAATTGTCGACCATTTTGGATCAATTGGAGTCTCTTCAGAACATATCGAAGCTATTGGCCATTTGAAAGGGAGTCGACAATGGCACGCCTGTATGCGGACAACTGAAGCCACTGGCGCAGTAATCAAGTCCCCGGAATTCCGAATCGGAAAGAGAGACTGTACGTGCGAAGTAACTTCTTTTAGTCAGTCTACATTTAAAGTCAAATTCTTCTGGCTTCCATATGGTATGCGGGACAGCTTTATAGCGAGTTATTGTGCCCAGTTTGGCAAGGTGATTAAGGTCGACACCCTCGCTCAACGTGGCCAGCCTTTTACGAATACTTTTAGGGTGGTGACACTTGAATGTTCTGAAGAAATGAAGAACAAAATCCCTTACAATGTCACTCTCGAGGATTAGAAGGCAGGGAGCCTAAGTGTCTCAGATGTGGGAAAATCGGCCATGTGAAAAGGAAGTGCAGAGCAGTTAATTGTCAAGCTGGCCATTTATTTGACCACTCTACAGAAAACCACCCTTCTCGTAATATTATGTTTGCCGACCGTGTTAGGTGAGCGGCCACAACAGCTGAGGAATCAGACCCCCCCCCCTTGACGAGCCCCCCATTGAGAGATTTGACTCTGAAATGATGTCAGATAGTGACCTGATGGAGTCACACCCTAATGACAACCCACCCCGTGAGACAGTTGAACGGCCTGAACCAGTTCAAGGTACTAGATCACCTCGACCAGCGAGAACACAGCCTAGTATACAGCCCACCAATATTCCAGCTATCAGTGGATTGATTCATTGGTTGATTGTTTGGTGTTTTACGCCGCGCTCAAGATTGTTTCACTTACATGGCGGCGTTGCCAGTTTTATTGTGGGAGGAAACCGGGCTCTGTGCCCGGTGGAAACCCACGACCTTCCGCTGGTAACTGGCAACCATCCCACATAGCTCGTTCGAGTGAAAACCCAGTCAGAAAATTTTCAAATTTTTGGACCGAGTTGGATTCGAACCCATGACCTATTGGTAAAAGTCTGTGTGGATTGAGCGTCCAACGTTCTACCTACTGAGCCACGGAGGCCCCGCTATCAGTGGAAAAAACAATATCGCTGGCTCGCAAACACCAAAGAGATCGAGATCTGTTTCACCCACACTTTCCCCAACATACAGAGACTTAGTTCGTGGGAATTGTGTTGCTTCCCCTAGCCCCTCACAAACGTCAACTTAATCTTCACCACAGCGAACATTATATTCTTATTTGTCTGACCATGAGCCTATTTCGGACTGATTATTTTTCAAGAATCAACGGCACGAGTTGTTTCTCCAACATAAACAACACATTTGTATGAACCAGAACAGTTGATTATTTTTCAAGAATGAACAGTTTAGTTTTAAGAATCGTCTGGTGTCATCTGAGCCTGGTGCCGTGTTACACGAAGTTCACTTCAAGTAAGCTTTGATATGGCATGACTTGAGCTGTAAATATTGGGAAATAATTTTCCAAAAATATTACTTTATTAGGTGTCCAAAAATATTGCCAGATTGTCAGTTCATTTATACTTGTAAAGTTTATCATGTGTGGGAAAAGTAAAATATTTTTTTTCTGAATATTTTAGAGTGGGGATTCAATTTTACTGTTCGTTTCCAATGCGCATATGTGGTAAATCATGTACATTTGATCTACTGTGTTGCAGTCTGCAGACGATTCGTGAAAATTAATCGTCCGCTAGAACAACAGGGTGAAGTCCTCGTCGTTGTTTAATTATGCAGAATTTTACTTTTCATTCTATTAATTGCAATGGTTTACTTGCTTTAAAAAAGTTTTCTAATTTATCTACTATATGTAGATCTTTACATTATGATATTATTTTCCTCCAGGAAACTCACCATTCATTTGAAATCCAAAATTCATGGGAGTCTTCCTGGGGGGTGGGGGTTGGGTGTAAATGTTTCTTTTCTTTTGGTTCACATATTTCTTGCGGGGTTGGTATTTTGTTCCATACTCGCATTTTCGTTGAGGTCGCCAAAGTCCATATAGATTTTGACGGTCGATTACTTTCTGTTGATTGTTTGGCTAATAATTTTTCTTAGCGTTTACTTTCTGTTTACGCTCCCTGCTCGGTATATGCCAGGCGGGAGTTTTTTCGTTCTTTGCTTCCTCATTTAGTCTGTAGCCGGCCAATCATCATGGCCGGCGATTTTAATTGCGTTTTTGATTTGGACATCGACAAAGTTTTCATGGTCTAATAATAACAATATTAAGTGTAGATACATAGAATTTTCATTAGCTCCTCTTTAGTTTAGATCTCTGGTCTGTCTTTTCGGCTGTGACAGATGATTCCTGTTACTGGTGGGAGGAATTTAAACACGAAGTTAAGTTGCTCATTATTTCCCACAGCAAAAGACTCGCTAAAATTTGAAATTCAAGTGTCCGACTACTCCGTAAACAAATTTTGGAACTTTCGGATGCCTCCCCCTCTTCGCCCCAACTTTCGGAGCTGAAAAACGAATTAAATGATTTAGTTTCGTCATTTAATTTCGGAGTTAAAATTCGTGCAAAAGCTGCTAACTTCAATTTTGATGAAAAACCCTCACGCTTCTTTTTTTAAAAGGAGAAGTCACGTGCTCAGCGTAAAACGTAAAAACTGATTTTCTGACTGTAGAGGGTACAGTTATTTCTGAATCCGATGAGTTATTATCTTCAGCTAGGAGTTTTTATAAGTCTTTATTTTCTGCTGAGCCCGTTAGCGACACTTATCTAGATTATTTTTTCTCTCTGATTTGCCTTTTCTTTCTACTGATTCCAATCAATTAGAGGGTCCAATAACCCTGAATGAGGTAAAAAATGCTTTAGAGGGGATGGAGAGATACTCTTCCCCTGGGTCTGATGGTCTCCCTATGGAGTTATATTTAAAATTTCTTGATGTTATTGGCCCTGATTTTATAATTTACATCAATACATGTTTTTCGTTAAATACTTTATCCCCTTCTCAAAGATTGTGTTATATATCTCTTATTTGTAAAGATCACAAGCAAGCCGACAACCTTAAGTTCTGATGCCCTATCTCAATACTTAATTTAGATTATAAAATAATTTCTAAACTTTTATGCAATCGTTTGAATTTAGTAATTAATCTTCTAGTTCATCAGGACCAGACATGTGCTGTTCCTGGTAGAAGCATCATTGATAACGCCCATTTGTTACGTAATATTATTGATTATGTTGGATTGAAAAACATTCATGCTTTCTTCCTTTGTATTGACAACGAGAAAGCCTTCGATCGTGTTTCTCATGAATATCTTTTTCGGCTTTTAGAAGTTTACAATTTCGGCCCCACTTTTCGGTCCTAGATAAAACTCCTGTATTCGGAAGCAAAAGCATCGGTTTTAGTCGATGGTTTTTTTTTCGGAGGAGTTCAGCCTGGGGAGGGGCGTCCATCAGGGCTGTGCCCTTTCTCCATTACTCTACGTCCTTTCCTTCGAACCCCTCCTTAATAAGATTCGTACAAAACCAGGAATTCAGGGGGTTAAGGACCCCGGCTCAAAACGTGAAGTAAAACTTTCAGCATTTGCAGATGATATTACCTGCACTGTTACATCAAGGCTTTCCGTTATGCATATCATTAATTTATGTGAACTCTTCGGGACTGGCTCCGGCTCTAAGATCAACCTGATTAAAACGTATGGATTGTGGTTGGGCCGTTGGGCCAGCTCCGAAGAGCCCACTTTATACTCTGTTTCTATGTTTACTTCTTTCAAAAAAATTATTGGATTGAATTTATGTTCATCCTTTCCATTGGATATCTCTAATTTTAATTTCAAACCTGTTGCAGATAAAATCAATGAGGTGCTGGCTTTGTGGAAATACAGGAATTTATCTTTTAGGGGTCGTTTTCTTTTGATTTCCGTTCTAGCATTATCCAAGTTATGGTATGTTGGTTTTGTTCTTCCTCTACCTCCTGATTTACTTAAAGTTATCAACCATTCAGTTTATCAGTTTTTTTGGGGTGGGTCTCGTGAATGCCTTAAGAGGGAGGTTTTAGTTAATCCTGTTCAGTTTGGTGGATTCAATTTGATCCATATTCTTTCTAAGCTAAAAGCTTTTTATGTTTTGCATATCAAACGTTTAGTTCAATTATTCCAGTCTGATGATTTTCCTTCTTGGGGTTATTTTACAATTTACTTTCTAGGTTTTCAGTTAAGATATCTATGTCCTGAGTTTGGTAGTAATTTGATTCCACATTCCTCTGTAAACACATATTTTTATTCTAATATCATCTCAGAATATAGAGAATTATTGAAATTTTTTCCAAATGTAAATATTTTATCTCTTACAACTAAGCAAACTTATATTATTTTCTCTAATTCTGTTGCTGTACCTCCACCCATTATTAAGTTGTATCCTAACGTTAATTTTAAGTTAGTCTATCAATCAATTAACTCAAACAATCTTGAATCTTCTGTAAAAAAAAATTCTTTTCAAAACTGTAAATCATATTTTGTATACGGGTAGTTTCTTAAATAAAATCTGTAGAGCCCCAAGGAAACACCTATGTTTGTTTTGTAATGTTCAATGGGAAACCATTGAACATCTTTTTTTCAGTTGTCCCTTTGTAAGTCCTCTTTGGGACTACTTGTCTACTTTTATTAAACGTTTTAACTTACTTTCCTTCAGATTTACTTTTATAAATGTTATTTTCTCTGTTTTCACCCCGAGTGGAAACAGGTTTTATGATGATTTTGTTCTCTTTCTTATTTCTCAGTTAAATTGGGTAGTGTGGAAGTGTAGGAATGAGGTTAAATTCCACAGTCGTACTTTTACACGCCCATGAATTATTTCTTTATTTGAATTTTCTGTTCGTTTACGTATTCGAATTGATTTCTATCGTTTACCTTTAAATTCTTTCTCTGATAAATGGTCATGTGACCTGAGACTATGTTCTGTCATGAATGATAAAGTACATTTCTATTTGTAATACACTGCCATGCAAGTTCTTCTCATGTGTATATGTTCTGACTAAAAATAAATATTTGTAAATAATAAATGTATTAAGTTAGTTAAGGTAGTTTAAGATTATTAACTATAACACACAATGCATAAATGTAATTTAATATTAGATAAAAAGGTAACGTGTAAAAATGTTGTTTCAAATTAGTGTATATAATTAGTTAGTTTATTTTAAGTTAATTTAGGATATAAAGTAATGTAAATGGTAATTGTATAAATAGTTAAGTTAGTTTAAGGTTATGTAAGGCTAAACATTTAATTAAGTTAGTTAAGGGTAACTTACATGGGATAATATGGGTAAAAGGGTGGGTCTGTTTGATTTGGTTGGGTAGTTCATTAATTAGTAATTAATGGAAATTATTGTTATATGTATATAAAGTTTCTTCTATAATTGATTCAAATATAACATTGTTTTCTTCATTCTTTCTTTGTAACTCTCAGCGCCTGTGATGTTCTAATTTTAATCGCCCCAGGCTTATGTTGTACATAAATATGTGTAATATTATCTCTGTTGAATAAAGTTTATCAAAAAAAAATCAATCAAACAGTTTATGGACGGGAAACAGCAAATGACTGATTTCCCCAGCAAGAAATCTAAAGAACAGACCTCCTTCACATCTCTCCACCCTAGCCTGTATTCATATAATTTATATTGTGAATTTGTGCAGTATGCTAAATACGACATCATTGCAATATTTTTACTATACTTTTTTTCCTCACGATTTCAATGTTTACAGGTTGTATGCACTGTGATTGAAGAAGCGGAATTATTTCTGTCACCCTGTTGTTTTTCTGTGATTCTCAGCTTATAATATATACTTTTTAGTCTTTTTTGAGACATATCAAGATATATAACAAAGCCATTAGATACTTCTTTTTGACGGACAAAAACATATTATTATTTCTTTCACAAAAAAACACGTCGTAGTTGTGTTTTCACCGTTGGTTTTTGAGAACTTCGAAGCGTATCCACGCGATATAAATAATTGTATTGACAGTCAACTGACAAAAACGCAACTGATAGCTTCTAGTGTGTTTCACACAAAAAATGGATAAAAGGAATGATTTAGAAATAAAGAATCAAAGACAAAACTACACGATAACCGCCGATCACCATAGACGCTAATGTTAAATGAACGGCTAGTCAGTGGAAGCTATACCCCTAAACTCATTTCTCGCGTGATCTCGCGGGGTTTTAGCCAAACTCGAAAGAGGCTTTTTACGTATGCAACTATGCTGAACGTCTGTAATGTTATGTTCAGAAGACAACTATATTTCTAAAAAAGACCTGAATTGTCATTTTACCTAACATTCCTTCTTTTACATACATTTGTATTTATGTGCTTTGGCGAATCAGGGGCTTAATACTTCATAGCCGCACACACGTGTCTCATCCTTTTTTACTTACTTGCCGATTAGAAAAAAACACATCAAAAACTTATTAAGCAATATAAAAGGTGAAGAATTACTTATGATAACAACTTCTTGGTGACGACGTTTTCTTCATCTTATTGTAACCTTTCAACTTCTAAATGCCATTGAAAGATTTCACACATTAAGCCGCTATTACCTGGTTGGACGGGATCGACAGACTTTCCAAAACCCTGCAGTCACGTGACACGAGGATTTCGTCGGTGACGTCAAATCAATTCAAGCCTATGAACAAGTATGTAAGAGTCAAATTGGGTTGGGGTCGTGTGCAAAAAAGACTACAGAAGCCCTCTAAAACCCCACGTGAGTTGGGGAACCCTTGAACAAACTGCGGACCATGTGACACGTTGCCGTTGCAAGAGGATACTTGGAAATCTGTCCGAGAAATTTTTACACTGTTTTTTACAAAGAGGGGTTGAGCAGATTAATAACGAAATTCGAAGAAATCAACTGGTACAATGTTAAGAGGAATGTTTAAAATGTATGATTGGTGGTAAAAGCTAAAAGGCAAGTGCGATTAATGATAGTTTAGACTTGTTGAAAATCTGAATAGCGAACTCCACGGACCTTTTTCAACTTAAAGCTGCAACTAAATACTAATTATATCGTAGATAATAATTATGTTTATACGGCATCAGGGGGATCTGAGTTATATCCCCTCTTCAATTGTCTCTTTGCAGCCAGCAGAGGGATACCATGGTTACGGCAGGAGGTCACGTCGTCCACTCCATCTTTTGAAGAGGGAAGAAGCACCTACATCTAAAAATTCCCACCCACCTCACCCAAAGTCTGTTGCTTCACTTTTAAATTAAAGGCCTTTTCTCCCTTTCCGCCTTAGCGGAATTCTAAATTTATCTTATCCATTGTATGATTTTCGATATAATTTGAAAACAATAAAACTGCCATTTGTGTAATGACCTTTTTCAGTCACTTCGGTTGTCCCAGTCTCATTCCGCTAACATAGCTCGTCTCTCACCAAAACTGTTTGAGTGTATAAATACTAAAGATGGTTTTTTCCCCCAATATTTGGCCAATATGTTATTGAATCCCGAATCAACATGCTAATCAACTTCAAACAACAAACATTTGCCAAGACACAAGCACGAGCGCTGTGCTCAAGAGTTGATAATGTTGAACATGGGGTACTGGCGGTCCATTCTTGACCCATGTTGACCAATATATCTTGGCCTTACATTGATACTATACAAATTTTGTCCGACAAAGCTATGTCACCATGGCAACGTCATGTGAGCTAATGATTCAAGTTCCCCGCATTGAACGTTTTGACCAAGTGTTTTTTAATATTGTCTCGATAGGTGTAAAACATTGTAAAACGTTGTCTCGAAAGGTGTAAAATATACGATAGAGACTTGTCTACATGTGGATGATGTCGCGTGTGAGCGAGCCGACGTAATGTTGTTAATGTTGTATCTGGGGGTGACACATTGACTCACCCAAATAAATGAAGCAGACATATGCTTGTCAAAATGACAACCCGATAAAACTTAAGTGCTGTGGGGAATTAGTTTAATTTAGGAGTATAACGTGTGTGATTCCATCTTTTTTTAACTTAATTGGCAGATATTTTAACTTTTACCTCCTTTTAGCACAAGCCCAACCCCCTACGAACATTGGGACAGCTAAAGTCGGCAAGGACAATCAATCTGGCGCATGCGCAAAACCGAGAGTGTTTTTGACGTATTGAAATGGGTCTGCTAACCTCGGAGCTTCGTCCCTCAGTCTACATTTTAACTCACATAAGTCTCCCAGGTCCCCCATTCAGCAATATAGACTCGAAAAACAAACTCTATTTCTTAATTTTAATGATCTCGCAAGATTATGCCCGGAGGCCTGGCTAGGTTAATCATGCTTTTACAATTGCACATATTTTCTCTGTTTTTACGATTTGTCAAATTGCTTAAAAATGTTTAAGTATTGGTGGAAAGAAGTATTCTCTAACTCGTTTTCGCAACCACACATATGAAATATTGTATAGATAAGTACAACTTCGTACAACAAAGTCTACCAGAGAAGACACTGAAATTATGTCCCCCACTTTTACTCAAGCTTAAATCAACCAAAGCCCAAGTGATTTACTCAAGCTTAAATCAACCAAAGCACAAGTGATTTACTCAAGCTTAAATCAACCAAAGCACGAGTGAATTACAGTTAAAAAATATCTAAATGTATAATTTTTAAAGTGTTTAAAAGTGGAATTTATGAGTATCAAATACCATAGGCCTTGTAAAACAACAAACACATAAATCGTGAACAACAAACATTACAAGGAAAGCCAACTTGCCAGTTATATGTGGAAGCCATTGTGAAACATGTTTGTTTTATTTTTTTCATGTTTTTTTTAACTAACTTGTTTGTACCACCCAGTACATGACAACAACCAGTAAAGATGTGCTGTTTGCTTGTTTGGGAGAACTGTACAGCCATAAGGTTAGCACTCAGGGGAACTACAAAATGCTTTATGTTCTAAACATAGTGTCATCGGTTGGTAATAAAGTGTTCGAACGAAAACACCGTTCAATGCGCGTGGGGAATATGGCTGCTATATTTCCAAATTACATTGATATACTTTTCAAAACTTCAAAGATTATAAGCTACCGACAAGTAACCTTTGTAAATCATTTTTCAATGGATGGGAAGGTATTTCAATAACAATGTCTATAATAGATCAAAGAAATAACTGCATATTTAACGTACGGTAGTCAATGACAATTGAGAGAGGATGCATTGTTCAATCGTCCCGTTGAAATGATCTGTCCAGCATCGCTTTCTTTCAGACTTGCCTTCTCTTTTCTTGTTTGTGCCCCCATTGTAATCCGATCTTTTGATGATTTGTTAATTACCTCAGTTGAAGTGGGTTGTGTAGAAGTCATACATTAGTATAAAGTAGAACAGGGGTTTTGGTTCTCAACCTATCGTCTTTTAATTTGTGTCCAGTCGGTCGCCGTACATTGTATGTGGAAGAGTTGTCAGGTACTCGCCGAAGATTGGGGTTTCCTCCTGGCAATAAGCCCTTTTTCCTCCCCTACTAAACCTGGCAACGCCGCCATATAAGTGAAATAATCTTGATTGCGGCGTAAAACATCAACCAATCAGTCATTTTTTTATAGTTCGTGTACGCCCAATTGTTAGTTTTTCTGCATATATTAATGAAGACTAAAATACACGGGCACAGGGAAGATCTAATTGTTTATATCATTTAGATCTTTAAATCATAAATTGTTGTAATAAACTAAACCTATGATTTTTTTATTAGGTCGACGACTGTCAGGAGCTTGACTTTAGTCAGTAGAATTTTTTGGAACACTTTGTAATGCATTGACAATGCATTAACAAAAACCCAGAAGCTGAAAGAGGAACAGTTTCTCAAAATGTCTAATATCCCCCTTATACTGATTGACGCGATGCTACAAATATTTCCCTGTGTGATATAGTAAAAGTATTCTTGTTTATTTAGCCTTGTTTTAAATGGAATTGTCCATGGAACTTGTAGCTGGTTACAACATTTCTGAATCACAATTGGAGACACTTACATGTAACCCCCATTGTGGGGCAGTGATTTATTTGATATTTTTAACTTATCATGTTTGAAAAACTGGATTTACAGACAAATGGACAAATGGTGTCGTGTTTAATAAAATCACTTTTTGGATCGCTGAGAAAAAAAACTCTGAAGCCGAATTTATATTCTCTGTAAATAAAGCTTCTGAGAGCCCACGTTGACGTTATATCAGCTTATCCGTTTTGAACGTTTCCAGTCACCTATGACCCTTACATTGGTAAAAACTGAGGACAATTTCACCTAAAACGCTGTACCACTAGCTGAGCCAAAGGTATCCGTCAACAACTTAAAACCCAAATCATAACTTAGTAAGAGTTATCTCCCATGAACAGTTTTGATACCAAATTTTAGTTTAAATATGTCTGATGCAAACCGATCTATTGTTTGAAATGTCATTCTGGGTAAAATGCAAATTGCGCCGCGCTCAAGATTATTTCACTTATATGGCGGAGTTGCCAGTTTTATTGTGGGGGGAAAGCGGGTTCTATACCCGGAGGAAACCTAAGACCTTCCGGTGGTAACTGGCAACCATCCCACATAGGTCGTTCGAGTGAAAACCCAGTCAGCGCAAATATATGATCGAGGAAACTGCACACGGTAACAACAGTTGAAGTCAGACAGTTTAATTACGTATGCGCAATATTCTTGCCCTTTGTTAAAATCGGCCATCTGGGCAGTAAGGAGGATATCCTCGGGACTTTTCTTTCAAATTCCCGAGGACAGCTTGCAGGTCAATTTAAACGTGGCGACCAAACAGATATCTCAGACAAAAGGCTGCAAGTCGACTCCTCGCCAAAAATGTACATTTGGTGAGTTATTTAGGAAATTCCCTGTTGCTATTGTTTTCTGTATGACTGTTAGTAAACAAAGAGCCGAAACTACACCACACGCACAGCCACACAGGGCTCCACTGCACACTCGATTATTTTTATCAAAAGAAAGCAGACACTGGAATCCTAAAACAAAACTCCCTATCCAGCTGTCAGTGGGGGCTAGAAAAAAAAAATATCAATGGCCGTCTAGAAACCTCATCTTTATATAAACAAAGGTAGAACAGCACGCATTTTAACGATATTCATTTCGGGCATGTCCCTTTAACACTTTGTGAAAGACTGACACGTGCTGTGTGGGTTTAAGGACTTTTATTTCTGAAGACATTCTATTTAATGAACTAAGTAATCCATTCTGTTTCTCAAAACAACATCTGCGCATCCAGAGTCGGTCGTATGAATAATTCATGGACTACTTTCTTTGACATTTCATACCTTTGAAAAAGGATATCTGGTGGTATTAAATTTTATATCAAATCAGTTTGATAAATAATAGAAGGTTAAAGGCGTGGAAAATAGAGAAAAACATTCATATCGCTGAAAACCTTGGCGTAAAAAAGCGATAGTGACCAGAAGACTGTTTCACAAAGCGGCGTAGCGTCTTTACGTAACTTCCATAGCAACAGTATTGGTTGCCATGACAGTTACGTAAAAACTTACGCTACTCCGCTTTGTGACTCCTGTGTCCCGACAGACGCTTATCGATGCAACCATTTCTTTGGTCAGGCAGTTGCATAATATAACTGGGAGACGATGACGAGTGAATTGACGCCATCAGTTCTCAGCCAAATCATTGGTTTACGAGAATTACTAGATCGCATGGCGAATTGACTTGTCCGATTTTGGTTTCGATTTTTTTAGGTTAAAGAGACTTAGAAAACGAGAGAAAATGGCTGCTGTTTTTAAACTAAGGTGTTTGAAATTGCGTTTCATTTTCGACAAAAATTAAATAATCAGAATTCGTTAAATGTACATTCTCGGGGTTGAATAAATTTGAAGCCCTCTCATTTCCAATTAGGAAAAAACAAGCTGCAATATTTGACTTTGATCATGCCTCGTTAGATATAAGGGTGAAGGGTAATAAATTAATATTCTTAGAACCACCATACATGACGAAATTAGCAAACATCTTCTTGTCATATTACTGTGGTTTTCTTAAATTATGTTAAATGCAATTTTTTTCATTACGCGTTATACTAATTGGTGTACTTATTTAATTACGTACCCCAATGAAATTCTGTACTCTGTTATGGTGTACTTATTCATGTTCACGAGTAAACCTTCTACCGAAAATCACACTGTATCCATCACATTGCACCCTCTCACTTGCGATGGCTACCTAAAAAGTCTTGGTTGGTTATTTCCACGCTGACGTTTCGATGGTTAGAATATTCATTTAAATGCCGAAAGTTTCTGAGTGTTGCCCGAAAATCACATTGAACCCTTTGCATCTTGAGTTACCCCCTCCACCCTTTCTCCCTTCCCCTTGTAATGCGTAGCAGAACGTTTTCGGTTTCTTGTATGCATTTCTTATTTAATTGAGCCGGTTTAATTAGGTTTGCGAAACCTATGTTGAATATTACAGAACCACTTGTTATTGATGGCTTACTGACACACACGTCGGATTTCACCGAACATCGGTAATCCCGTTGGGTTTGTCAAACTGAGAAATTATGCGACAAAGTTCCACTGCAATGCATCCGTTGAAATCCCTGTGGGTTCTCCTAACGTCAGTTTTGAAGTATGAAAACCGTCGGCAAATGTAGGATATGTCACATTATAATCACTGTTGGTTATATAACTACTTAAAAGCAAAATTGCTCGACCTCTGACCCAAAGGCCAGTCATTTCTTATAATAAGAACAAGTGTTTGAATGACATACTGGTCGGGGCTGGACTCCCCTGTCTGTCTTCTATCTAAGTTTTTCTGGAAAGGTGTGTGTGTTTCGGGGGGGGGGGGGGGGGGGGGGGCGGTGGTGGGGATGGGGAGCAAAATTTTCACTGTCTTTTCCCATGATCCTATGGGGTTCAATCTCAGTCTGACGATATTCTTGCCAAAACTCAAGATGCGTAAGAATTATAAATGTATTACACAGTGTTGCAGAAAATTCTACTGACAAAGGCCAAGCTCCTGTCAGTCGTAAACCTAATGAAATGTCATAGGTTTAGTTTATTACAACAATTTATGATGGGGCATAAAGGTCTAAATGATATACCTCTTTTTAACAAAATTAGAGACTTGACGCCATGGTTATTTTAGACAAGATGATTTCCCTTGTGCCCGTGTGTTTTAGTGTTCATACAAATATATAACCAGTCATTTAGGCGATAAACTGAACGCAATAGGTCAAAGGTAGCAGTTTCAGTTTTGGTTATGCTAGAGCTACATGTAGGAAGGGGCTCACATGTACATGTTGAACCGTGTGTAGAGTGAAACTGGCATGCATTATTTCAACTTTTTTTAGGTTATCAAGGATGGCTCTTACGTTGATATATTTGAAAATGGAAAAGAAAAGCCTTAACGAGATGTAGATAATTAGCCACAAATCGTTAATTGTCTCCCATGATTAATACAGTAGGATCTATATCGTTCAGCTTCGCCTTGGGTATCGCTTAACTATGTCATAAACATTGTAGTTTATCAATCTTTGTACATAACCCGTTGTTATAGATTTTGTATTTGTCTATTTTTGCATTTCAAGAACAGTTCAAGTAGTGCTTGTTCCATGTACGTTACTTTTTGCGCTCAAGTAACAACATTGAGATTTCAGCATAAACGGGGAGGAATAGATAACGTAGTTTTTTTAGTAGGCCTACATTATTGTGATATTCAATATAACTTTTGCTATTTATCTGTATACTAACGGACAAGTAGAAAAAGGCTGGACGGTTTTTGAAAACAGAAGAGAATAATATTTTTGCATATTACATTTAACCCATCGTTGTTTGTAATATCCATTTTTCTTTTATTTGTTCACGTCGTTTTAATTCCTGTTTTATTATACCACAGTTGTAGATCAAGCGGTATATAACCAGTGTTGCATTGATGACTTGTTGAGATACATGTACATGTTGGATTTGACTGAGCTCCGCTGGGTATATCAAACTGACAATGAAAATCTCACTGAAATCATGCAGACACACGCCATAGTGCCACTGTGATGCATTAGTTGAAATCCCACCGCGTTATCCTAACATCAGTTTTAATTTCTGATACGTGCAGACAATTATCGGATATGTTACATATTTTTGACTTTCTGTCCCTTGGTGGTAATCTGATACTCAGCATGCAAGTGATATCACTGAAAGCTGTGCCATGTAGCATTGTGTTGATTGATGTTCTACACCTCGTTCAAAATTATTTCACTATATGGCGGCATCGCCAGGCTTGTTCAGGAGAAAACCAAGCTTTTTTGCCTGGAGTTAATTTCGACCTTCGGCGAGTACCTGGTAATTCTTTCAGATGCCGCAAAAATGTTATTTGAGTGGGATTAAATCCCTCCCACCCTGCATCGACGCCTGTGTTGGACTTAGGAACTACCCCTCCAACTTACTAAGCTTCGTCGAAGCTAAGTAATAAACGTTACAGTTCGTCAATCGATTAACAATAGACATGATTATATGGGTTACACTTGTCTATCCTTGCAATTCTTAAATCTAACTTTAATAAGAGAACATTATATGTGCAATATGTATTAGTCATTATTTTGTGCGCTCAAGCATAAATGGAGGTAAAAAGGCGCTTAAAGTGCAAAACGATGGTTTGTGCCTACAAGTTACGGATATATTCAAAACGATTGAAATTATATATGTTGACTTTCGTTAAGACAAATTTCATTGCTATCAGATAAAGTGGCACTGGTTTTCATAAATTCGGATTGTCAAGGGAAAGAGAGGGTTGAAGGTTATCAAAAAACCCCACAAATTATTAACGTTGTAATCAGAAGTTTCTTAAAGCATTTACGCAGTGATGAGGTGTTCGAAAATAATAAAACAATTCAAAACCCAGGACAAATGGTTACTCACTCTAGGCGCAAGTTAGTTACAAACTATACATTAACATACATTCCCGTATGCTTTGTTAGAATTCTAATTTGTACGCATAGCCAATAAAAACACATTTTGTTATTTTCATTTCAACGGACACATCATTTCGGAAGCTTGTACTACTTAACATGTATGTAACTGGATCGAATTTTAGAATTTGTCGTATTCTTGAGTAAACCGATGCCATAAATTGAACCCCATGTCTGATATTGTTTCTACATGGATTCACGATGTAATGGTTATGTTATGGACATCACGAACTCAAAGGTAAAGCTTTACACAACAAAAGTCAATACTAACTTGATATCTTGCCTAAATATCCAATATTGCCTGAGAAGTTCTGTCCACAAAAGCGACGAAATGAAGCTTGACATCATATAAAAGAGATCGTCCAATATCTCTGTAAAGATACACTGTCTGTGATTTTTAGGGGCTTCTGGTGCAAACATTTTCGATCAATATAAGACATGGCGTTTTTATGGATTCATCATAATTTCCACATACAGCTTCTTGTTTTTGTTTGCTCTATTGTTAGCCAGTCCACAACTATGGTCTTCATCAAATGATAGGTACATTCTGGCTAAAATATGCAATATACACACAACCAATTTGGCTATATACATTCAAGGCATAAACATTTCGAAGCCATTCAGATTTTTAACCCTTCATTTTGACCATTTACAATTCACTTAGTTTGTCTCTGTTGTATCATCCTGCCGACGACAAATATGCAATGCACAAATAAAATCACATGGCAACAGAATGGCCACAAACATAATATCTTAGAATGCAAGATGGTTTAATTTATAGGCAATGCATTCTGCTACCTGGTTATAAATGTATCTGGTGAATCTAAAAAATACTTTAAAATATGTGCTCTTATAACATTTTAGACAAACCTTTAGGATTCTGATAAGGTAAATCGCGTTTGTCGCCATACGGTATTCTGCTTCAGGCAGCTCGCAATGCCTTTATTCCTTACAGATACGAACCATATTTTCGGGGAATGAAAATTTCCCATGATATCCATAATTCAGAAGCTTTCTGGGGCTTCTAGTCTCAAAAATGTACGATAAAGTATTGTTTTGAACTAACTCTCTCTTGAAGATCGAGATATATGACCATTTTTGGCTTATTTGAAAATAAAGGGCTTAAAAGTTCGTTAAAGCTTTAGTAATTAAGTGTGTCTTTTGTCAATTATTGTGTGACACATTTCATAACGTAGTCATTATTACCACCAATTTGTACGTTTTCTTGTCTTATTTAAAGCCAAGGAAGAAACCACGATTGTCACAATAATTGACTGTCTCGGGTATTTCCTACGTTGGTATGTCCAATCTAATAGGAAAATATCGCTTATGATTTAGTGTTTCTTGGTAACAGCGGACATTCTGTTACGTTCAGCTTTCATTTATTGATAATTGATGAGTATTAAAGTGACAATTTTATGACGTTACATTAGAAGTTATCTCGGTGTAATTAGTGGATTTCAGCAGATTGACAGCCGGAGTGCCTTTAAACTGTATCATTATATCAACTGTTGTCTAAAATGTCCATTTTGAATCAAAGAAGTTGACACATTTAAGAAATCGTTTTAAAACATATAACGTCAAATAATTTGAGAAATGTCGTTTGGATTTGGCTGGTTCTCTGTGACGTCACGTCCCGTCTAACACAGTTTGTTGTAATAACATGATTTGATCTAACGACTTTACCACAAATGCAGCTTGTCTCGAAGTGACGTAATAAACGCGCTATCCTATTGACGTACTGTGGAAAAAGCCACGAAAGCTAAATCACTATTTATATTATATTCTCCTGGCTAGTTTAATATTCTATAAACATATCTCTTAACAAAAGCAGGAGATAAAGTTATTTTTTTTAAATATTAGTATTTTGATAACCTACAAAATAAGAAACCTCATACAAATGTGATATATAATGTATTTACGACTGTATAATGCTCATGGTTCATTGATTGATTGGAGTTTTACGCCGCACTCAAGATTATTGCACTTATATGGCAGCGAAAAGAAGTTTTAATCAGACAGGCCCATTTACATCAAAATTACAATAAAATAAAAAAGACGGAAAAAAATTTATGAAATATGTTAAAAAGAGTGTAAATCACTATTTTGGAGGTTAAAAGGGCATGCAATTTTAAAATGATCTCCAAAAATAGTATATGAAAATATGTTTATTACAATAAAAATTCAATTTTTATGGTATAAACCAATCTGTTTTAAAAATTTTATAATAATAGGGCTTTTCACCTTGGTGAGATTTCACCTTGGTGAGATTAAAAATAACTTTGCAGAACATAGCTTCCTTTACACAGATGGATCGAAGGATGGCGGTCGGGTTGCTGCTGCGGCAGTGTTTGGCCGTAATGTTGCTTCCCTCTGCCTTCCTTCATCCAGTTCAATTTTTCTGCCGAGGCTCGAGCCTTGGTGAAAAGCTCATTCATGGAGTTTGCCATGGTGAGAAATCGCCTGTTCAAGGCAAACTCCACACACTCTAAAATAACAAGTTTGATGTCGAATTGGTCATCACAAGGGATGCACCACGGATGGGGATCCCCCGTGAGTACATGTCGGTGTGATAAAAAAGAATGGCCAATTCGACATCTGGATAAAACCACCTTTTCTTTCCTACAAAGAGAAGAAGGGAAAGTGGTAAGACCGATCTCTGCCTGGATTTGAGCCAGTTTATTATTTTGTCGTTTCTGTTCATCCCACGAAGTTTGCCAAATCTGTTTGATGTATTTGACTATCTTCGGTCTGAAGTCAGAATATGGTACTTCGACCGAAGATACTGGTTTGGTCAAAGCAGATTTGGCTTCACTGTCCGCGACTGTGTTACCATAGATGCCACAATGACTGGGCACCCAGCAGAACACAACTTCCTTACCCGCAGATGTTAACAAATCATGTATGTGTAGAATGTTACGAATTAGCGGGGTTTTTAAACATTCCTGTGTTCAATAGCCAAGAGGCTCGACAAAGAATCGCTACAGATGACGGACTTGTCCAAGTACAAGTGGAGCTTCCTGAGGTTACAGAAGTGCATGACTACGGTCTTGGTAGATGAGAAGCGAAACCCATTCTCATTGGCCCACTTCTCGATCTCATTGAGAGACGCCTGTAATTGTCTCTCAATAGTAGCCATGTTTCTGGAACTGTAACACACAAGAAGATCATCCACATACATGGACCCCTCTACATTGTCATGTAGGACGCCAGCCAAACTGTTAATTTTGATGCTGAACAGGGTTGGGGACAGGATGCTCCCCTGTGGGACTCCCATTTCTTGTTCGAATGAATCTGATAATGTGGAGCCCACTCGTACCCTGAACGAGCGATCTTGTAAAAAGTTTGCAACAAAGTTTGGTAGGCGCCCTTTGAGCCCCATACCAAAAAGATCTTTAAGAATGCCGTGTTTCCAGGTGGTATCATAGGCCTTCTCCAAATCGAAGAAGACCGACACGGCATGTTCCTTGCGCACAAAGGCATTTCTGATAAAGGTCTCAAACCGCACCAAGTGATCAGCAGTTGACCGACTTTGTCTGAATCCGCACTGAATGTTTGCGAGGAGCTTATTTTCCCCCAGATACCAGACAAGGCGGTCATTGATCATCCTTTCCATCGTCTTACAGACACAGCTCGTCAAAGCAATAGGTCTGTAATTCGATGGATCGGAATGATCCTTGCCGGGTTTGGGGACCGGGATAATGCACGCCTCCCTCCAGGAAGGAGGAAATGAACCAGTTGACCATATATGATTAAATAAATCCAAGAGGACGTTCAGAGATATTTTTGGAAGTTGTTTAATTAATTTGTAATAGATCTGGTCCGGACCACAGGCTGACTCATTGGCCTTTTCTAAGGAGGCATTAAGTTCCTCCAAGGAGAAAGGTTGATTGTAGTCTTCCAGATTCTGTGAAGAGAAGTTAAGAGGTACTGTCTCTTCCTGGGCCTTTATGTTCTGGAATTCTGTGGTGTAGTTCTCAGAAGAAGATTTCTGAGAGAAATTCCGGGCCAGACTATTACTAATATCTCTGGGAGAGGTTAAAGTTGTACCATCTCCCTTCAAGTTGTGGGTTCTGGGTTTATTATTCTTGTTTTTTAATTTTTGTATCCTGTTCCATACTTTTCTCATGGGAGTCTTGGGGGTAACAGAGGATACAAAATCACGCCAGCACAGGTGCCTCTTGGATTTAAGTAATCGGCGAGACTTTGCTCGCTCGATACGGAACTGGTCCAAATTCTCCTTCCTACCATGGTGTTTATAGCGACGCTCAGCCTTCTTTCGAGATCGAATAGAGGCTTTGCAGTCGCCGTCATACCATGGTTTACTACGTGTATTGGGATTTGTCGAAGTCTTAGGTATTGTTCTGTCTGCAATGGATGTTAAGATTCTCGTAAATTCCCCGATTGGATCCTCTCCTTCGTTGAGCTCTGGAGTGAGCTCAGCCTCACAAAGTGCCTAAAAGAGAGGCCAATCGGCTTTCTGGAATTTATAACGAGGAACTTTCTCTACACTCTTTGAAGTCAGATGTTCTAGGATGACTGGGAAATGGTCGCTACCGCAAATATCATCATGCACCCTCCATGTGAAATCTGAGAGGAGTGCAGGGTCTGTAATGGACAGATCTATAGCGGAGTAACGACCATTCCCAGAGTGTATGAAAGTGTCTGTGCCGTCATCAAGTATGCACAGACCTTCCTCGTCGAGAACCCTCTCTATTACCTTAGCCTTTTGATCGCTATTATCACAGCCCCACAATAGACTGTGGGCGTTGAAATCCCCAAGTAACATGTATGGGGCTGGAAGCTATGCCACCAATCCTCACAGTTGTTATATGTTTAACTGAGAGGAAGGTGGAATATATATGGAACATAAGGTTATTGTTTTATCCAAAGACACACGGACAGCCACAGCCTGTAAATCTGTGTTCAGAGGCACAGGACTGTGTGCAACACCAGAGTTGACAAATATAGAGGAGCCACCAGTTGCTCGCTCACAATCGCCAACAAAGGTGCTGTAGAGTACGTAGTTTTTCAGAGTTACTCTATCGCTGTCCGTCTGTCTGAGATGTGTCTCTTGCAGACAGAAAGCAACAGGATTAAACTGTTGAAGTAATAATGTTAGTTCATTATGATTGGTCCTAAGACCACGACAGTTCCATTGGATGATGGTATCCATTAAGGAGGGAGGCGTGCAGGTGAGCCATCGCCAGGTCTGGATCGATGGTCACCCTTTGAAGACCCACCCTTTTTCCGAGCCTTGGAGGATTTTGGTCCGGGTCTCTTTGACTTCGGTGAGCGGTCCCGGGATCCTCCAGGTTTTGGAGAGGGTGGGTCAACTTTAGGTCTCTGGGAGGAGGTCTCCATTTCCTCCGCGGATGACTCTGAGAGAGTGTGTACCTTTCTCTGTGAGGTACACTCCTGGGGACTGGAGCCCTGTGACTCCAATGATTCAAACCTATTAGTGGTCTGAACCAAGGGTCCCCAGATACTCTCATCAGAGTCAGGGGTGGGTTTTGGAGGATCAGTCCTCCCAGAGATCTGTATGTTTGATTTCGTGGCCCTGGAGGGACGCTCTGCAGGGCCACGGTTTAGACTGGATTCAAAGTGAAAGACCTTTAGGGCATCCCCGGTTGACTTTGATGGTCGAACCGAAGGCCCTGCAGGTCTTTGCACTTTTGATGGATTAACTGTTTTTGCAGAAAAAGTCTGAGTTTGAGTTGATGTTGAAGCTTGTGCTGGTTGTGGGGTCAACTCAACAGCTGTAGGCCTATCCTTGCCAATGGGCCAGGTAAGTGTAGTTTGCGCAGATGTTGAGACGCAAACTTTCTTTGCCACATTGGCATAAGACAGGCCAGGTGAACTTGGCAATGGGAGCTACCAACTTGCGGGCTTCTAAGTAGCTTACATTCTTCTCCGACTTGATCCTCTGTATCTCTCTTTCTCGAAGAAAGAGAGGACAGTCTTTCGAAGAAGACATGTGAGCTGCACTGCAGTTGGAGCATTTTGGTGTTACTTTACAATCATTACTATCATGATTTTGCCCAGAACACCTGCAACAAACTTGTTTGTTGCGGCATTGAGCGCTTCCATGACCAAATGTCTGGCAGTTGAAACACCGTATAGGGTTAGGGGATAAAAATGTCAACTTTAACCCTATACAGGCCGATGAAAATGTGGTCGGGGACGGTCAATGTGTTGAATGTCAAAAGATAGGTGTTCAGTTTGACAACATTGCCGTCCCGTTTTGTCGAGAAGCGCTTAACATTCGTGACCCCCTGGTCGCTGAGTTCCGAGCAGATAAGATCCTCGGACATCTCAGCGAGATCTTGATCTCGGTCACGAATTATGCCTTTACGGCTGTTAAGTGACTTATAAAGGGGGGACAACAATCGGTAAATCCCCGATCTTTTTTAAGCTTAATAAATTTACCGACTGTTGTTCCCGGAAGCATTCAATTAGAATGCTTCCATTCCTCAATTTGGATGCAGACTTGCACTTACCAGCAAAGCCTCAATGGACTTTTTCTGCAAAAAGTTATCTACTTTTGTAACCGGTCGATCGGTGGTACTAGATATCACAAGGAATCTAGGCCACCGATCAGACAAACTATTTTCAGTTGACTCACTTGGAGTCGCCTTACGTTTTTTTGGCGTTTTTGTTGAAGCCATGTGGTGTTATTTTTTTTGTTTCACCATCCCCGTTTCCCACCCGCCACGGAGCACCAACAAGGGCGATGCCGGGAGGGAGAGGCACCAGGAACTCCAGGAATGGTATACTCGAGCAGATAGAGACATATGTATTTATAGGTACCTTCTACTCGATTGACCCATTAGCCACCGCCTTCTACAATGATGTTTTACAGTAGATGTCAATAGTTGTCCTTGAAAATTAGGTTTGTCCAGGTTTACAAATACCGTGGAATGTTCATGTTGGATCATTGTAGGGCTTGACATGACCGGCCGATTGGTCGGTCGGGCCAATCCGACCTCCTGTTTAGGTGAAATCAGGGCCAAAGTGGAGTGTTGGGTTTTTGGAGCATTAATTGCCGAGCTCCTCAACCCTCAGCCACCAGGATCCCGTCATCGCCCGACACAGGTAGTCTGTCGACGGCCAACAGGCATCCCACGGTTTAGTCGCCTTTTACGAACAAGCTCCAAGGAAAGCTGTGGGCCTATTCTTAACCCCCGGAACCCACACGGAGGATAATGCTCATGGGACACCTAACTAGCAAATATCGACCAATCTGTCTATCTTCCTATTTCTCACCACTGTTTATTTGCATATCTGTAAATCTTGTATGGGTGTGGGCTCAATTGTGTTGCATGTTTTGATGTCGTGGGGGGAGGGGGGGGGGGGGCTGGTTCTCAGACGTATGCTCCCATACAGTATATTCAATATATTGTGCTAAAACATCACAGTTTTCTTAATCGCTCAAGGTAATAATCACTCACTAGTTTGGCGTACATCATTCATACGAATGGACACGCCACTAAGCTAAAGCAACCAACCAACCCACCATACAATTGTGACGTGGGAAGAGCAGGGATCACTTTGACCCCTAAAAATCTGCCACACTGACTCACATAGACGTAGATGCGTTCAGAAACTTTTCCTGAAATGAAACTGATCAGGGTTAGAAAGCATAAGTAATTTAAGTGATATTTAAAAATTGAGATAAGTACTGTAAGTGACAAGGCTTTCTTATTGCAATGTATTTTATTTTATTCAATTAAGGCCATGTACAAATACTGCTATGGGGAGTTGATAATCCAAACGCTACCATCCAATCAAAGAAACTGTACTGCCTGTACTCTAAAGCTCGATAACGGTATAAATATCAAGACCGAAACGCTGCCAACCAAATCATTGAAAAGTTGTTATACATAGCCTTTCTTCCTTTTGAAGGCTTTGTCTATTTTGTATTATGTGTAAAGGCTTTTTCTAAATATTTTTTCTTGAAATTACTTTGTGTTCAGATTGTGTAAATAGGACATTCATTCACACACAAAATATGACAATAAAATCCATGCCACTGTTCTACCTTGTTTTTACGTTCACGCTTGCGTTTCTTCTTATTCCACTTAAGAGCTGATAGCTCAATTTGATATAAAAAAACACCGTTTCTGCGAATCTTTTACCCAAGAGGAACAATTATATGTATTGTTCTTGTCCCTTAAATTGTATATGGACTATGAATAATGACTTAGAACCAGCTCTATTTTGTTTGACATGATATCGATGTGAATTATCGCACAGTCATAGAATATATGTATAAATCATTTGAGTTCAATTCCCATTTGCTTGGATTTCGTATACGAAAACAGATCCCGTTTTGTTATGTCGCCTGGTATATGATCAATGTGACCGATACGAGACGGTTTTACTGCCTCTGTCCACCTGATGTTATTAAATCCAGTCGTCATCTCCATCCTCCGAGACAAACAGAAATCTGTGTTGATTGGCTCACTGAGTAACACCACCTGTTGACAGCCATGTTATATGGATCCACTGTATAGCTGATATCGTCAGTGTCTGAAAGTATCTATCTCTAGATTGATCGAGTTCATATATGCCGATAAAACATACCAAATGGCAATGTGTTTGTTTTCCTTCACAATAAACAAAAATACGTATGCCTAGAAAATATTACCTCAACAGCGTCACTATGAAAGGCGGTTTGGACAAATCCGATCACAACTTTTAAGTTAAGTGCTTCTTAGATTGTTGGAAAGTGGAGCGAAACAGACTAAAGTCTCTATTCAATATGATTTATTCGTTTTGATGCAAAAAAGTTATATTATCCAGCTTCTACAATACAAAATATATATAATTTAGGAGATTCCGTTCTCGTTCGTCGTTTTTTTTTTCTTTTGAAAGGTCGGACAAATGGAAGTTCTCATCAACATATGAGAACTAGACTATTTATTGGGTTTCTTTTTTTGTGTTCAAGTATGTTGAGATTAAACAGATTTTCTGTGCCACACTTTCTATTTTTAATTAGAAAAACAAGTTATTCGATGTATACTTATAACCATAGTTATCATTTTTCTTGTTTCACTCTGTCATAAATATTTAACAAGCCCCAGTTCTAATGTAAACTCATCTCGTTAACGACAAGCAAGGTATTATCTGAAGTGCAAAGAAAAACGATTGATTTATGCAGAGCAAACGTTGTTGAGTTGAGATGTATTTTTACTCTTACGTGTAATCTTCAAAATGTCATTATCTATAAACTTTTCTTAAGCATCACACAATTGATCCGATCTTTCCCAATGGAGTGAAAAACTTTTTTTACATTCGCTTTGAATTCAAAAATATTAACACAGCACGGGTTTGCTTTAATTGCTAATTCTTGACATGGATATTCCATAAGGAATAGATAGTTAGTTTAAAGGAATGTAGCCTAAAAACCGTTGGAGATGTCCAAAGATGTTGTGTGTATTGTATGCAAATGTTCTTGTAAAGTTAATGTTTAAAAAAATGACCAGGGAGTTAATAACCGTTGGAAATGTCAAAACATAATTATCATCATCAATTGCAAATAAATCAGAAGGGTTTTTTTATGATATAAATACTCGTCAAAGGCTTACCAGGGCCAATACGAACCAAACTAGGCTAATACGAACAAAAAAGGCCAATGCAGACTGGGCCAATACGAGATTTAACATGGTAATCGTTCAAATGCTATCACTTCAAAATCTCAACGCCATTTTTCTTGAAATCACAAACAGAGAAAAGGAAATAGTCAATGTAAGCAAATATTGCGCCCATGGGTCCATCGCGTAAAAATTGCATTCATAATAATCTGTAAAAATAAAGAAATATGTTCCTATGTTGTACACTGTTGGCCATAAAGTTGGAATAAATCATTTTTACATCCGATTGTGGAATTATTGCAACAGTATGAGTTATTGAATGAACAGATTGGGCGTAGATATTCGCATAACTTGATAGATTGGCCTTTTCTGCACATATTACCTTATATTATGATGCAAAGAACCGCTTATGAAATGTTCAATGGGCCTAAAGCAAAAAATGGGCTTAAGGAGAGAAGAATTGAGGACTTTATTGTAATCGCTCATGAAGTTTATTTTGACAAACACCAAATTATCAGTGGAATTCAAACTCAAGAATTGTAATGACACAGTCTTTTTAAAGTGATCCAGGGTCTAATATTGAGTATGGCCACCCCTGGGCCTGAATCAGGGCACCAAGGCGTCGTTCCATACTGTCCACAAGGTTGTTGATGCTTTCAATGGACAGAGCGTCCCACTCATTAGTCAGTGCCTGTGCTAATTCCTGAACATTTTCAGGAATGTTCTCCCGCCCATAGATGGCTCGCCCTAACGCATCCCAGGCATGTTTGATTGGGTTAATATCAGGGGAACACGACGGCCACTGTAATTGCTCCACCCCTTCTGCCCCAAGGAATGCTCGTACTGCAGAGACCCTGTGAGGTGTAGCGTTGTCGTCTTGTAAACGGAAATTGTCTCCGTAAGGCATTCGTGCATATGGAAGAAAATGGTTTTCAAGAATACGAACATAGACGATGGCGTTGACGTTTTCACCGGGTATCTCCAAAGACGTTTATCCACCATAATGTACTCCAGCCCAAACCATTACTGAGCCGTCACCCCCTTGACTCATTTCTTGCACACAATCATCTCTGAGATTCCCCTCACGAAATCTACGGACCCTTTGCCTCCCGTCTACATGTTTCAGACAGAAGCGACTCTCGTCCGTAAAGATCACATGTTGCCAATGCCCGAGCTGCAATCCCCTGTGCTCCCTATCCAAGCGAAGTCTACGAACTCTGTGATGAACGGTTAGGCGTCGGCATTTGGTCATTCGCCTTGCTCAGTAACCATGGTTAAGCAGCCTCCGATTCACGGTTGTGCGTGAAACATGGATTCCATAGTGTCGTCGCCACAAACGACGAAGATGGCTCGTTGGCTTTTTCCGGTTCCTGCGACAGAGATTGACTAGTCCACGATGATCCCGTACGGTAGTCAATCGTGACCGTCCTGGAGATTGACGCGTGGACGCAAATCACCCACCTATCGATTGCGTCTGAGGATTTTACTGACTGTACTCTGTGATATGCCTGTAAAATTGGCGACATCAGATTGTTTGGAGCCTTCCCTTCGGAGCGCAACCACTCTTTGGCGTATTATCATCGGAGTTGCACGAAGCAGAGCCGAGATTCCTACTGCGTCACTTTTTGTTGCATAGTTGAAGAGGGAACTCAATATAATCAAGTTAGTTCCAGGTCGCCTTGGCGCACGAAAACTGGGATAATGTCAGACATATTTCTTTTATTGCACCAGCAGAGCGTCATGATATATTATTCCCATATTTGCATACAAATAGATTTCGCCAAGGTAACAGAGACGCAGTATGGATATATTCGTGTCTGCTTATATTATTTGTCTCATGATCAATACTATTAAACTTGTAGGGTAGATATGAAAATATTTTATTCCAACTTTATGGCCAACAGTGTATATCTAAAAACATAATAGGGGTGTAGCTTCCTGTTTTATGTTTTATTTTGTCTCTAATAACTTTTAGCTAAAATAATTTCCCTTTCCCATTTTGATAATGTGTATACTAGCATTATCCTACGTTTATGAGTTTGTTTAAAGGGCAAAAACAAGCATACAAAGCATACACCTGGTATCCAATCTTTCGTTTAGGCGATCCATGGACGTTGTGTTTATAAATCAGGTCACAAAAAATGTATAATGTTGATGTTCATAGTCAGATCCCCCTTAACCCGAGAGCGCACTGAGAAAACTTTATCTGGACCATTTCCCCCGGTATATGTTACTGATTTTAAAGCGCGGCTTTCATCGAATGACTGGACTTGATTTACGGAAGGTTGTCGTTGTAAAATTAAAGAAATATGTCCCTATGTTGTATGTATAATTCTTGGTACGCTACACCTAGCGCACCAAGAAAAAAAATATTTGTGTTGTTAAAAATTAACAACAAAAAGTAATAGTCAATTTTCCTTGCGAACGTGTCTATAAAAACTGTATAAACAATATAAATATTTTATTAAAAAAATAACATTGATAGAAATTTCATAAATCAGGATATTCCCTATTGGCATTGTCACAGGTCCTTGGACAGTCGTAATAGCCCCCGGCCTTCGGCCTCGGACCAATACGGCTATCCTCGGGCTCGTAGCAATGCCAATAGGGAATATCCCGATTAATAATCCTTTGTTGGTATTGCCACATTTGGTGAAGGAAACCGAGCCGAAACTGTCAGCAGGAAAACTCAGATTTTTGCAATCTTACACATTGTTTTATTTGTTTCAATTTAGGTTGAATGGAATTCGATCCAGACTAATGTATTGAAATGTTTGGTCGACGTGATAGATGTCTGTAGATGACATAGTCTATGTCCCGGTAAATCAGAAACATTTCCCCTCAACTCCAGTAGAAAGCCGCTGATTTAGACTTTGGATTGGACAATTTAAGCCACATGTATAATGCGTTCGTTTATAATTGTATTTACTTATGATTAGTTGACGAACAAACAAAATTACTTAAACAATTCTCATATGTTCTGGTTGTGAGTATGTTTAGTAAACAAATGTGCATAAGTGCAATGATTCTTAAAGATAAACTGTTGGCAAGCAGTCTAAAATATACAGATTAACATTCAATGTTTTCTAATAAAATACATTGTACCACAAAAGTTCCCAAATAACAGATTTATAGCATGCCAAATTGTCCATTCCAAGGTTGTTATTTACTTCTTGAAATTCGTTAAATGTCATAGTAACCAAACGCACGATTGCAGACCAATACAATACCCTTTGTCAGCTGTACCCGTGACATCACAAGACAATCGGTCTATTATATTTATATTTTACTCCCATACGACATAATCGAGTTCTTACCGTCTCAACCCTCTCATAGATTACACAAATATTTTACACCATTTACGTATTGTAATTAAAACTCATAGCAAGTCTTTGATGTATTTAATAACATTTGTTTTGGATGAAGGTTGCTAATGAAACGGAGACGTTTTATATTGACAAACTATCACTCCTACACAAACATATATCGTCTATTCGTAACACGATCCATCGTGACTAAATAGCGAATAGCTGCCTCAGTCAAAACTTTGATGCGTCGATTATTCGAGATTCACACGCAATGATTGGCTCCTAATCGTTTATGCTCAAGAGTGTACTGCAGCAGATCTTTTGATCTTGGAGGACAAACTGGTATAGTTGTAGTTAGTTTCACCTGCGAATTGTCATACTAGTTGACCTATCGGGCCTATACTAAATGTATAACTCGTTTATCTTAAAGTGCACAGAAAAAGGATTGATTTGTCCAGCGCAAACGTTGTTGAATTCAGACACATGTGTTTTCTCTTACATGTAATCTTCAAAATCCCATTAATTATGGATTTGTCTTATGCATCAAACGACTACATGTAATCCGACCTTTCATATTGGACTGTAAAGTTTTTTTTTTTTTTTTTTTTTTACATTTATTTTGAAACCGAAAATATCCACACAGCAAGACTTTACTTTAATTGCTAATTCTTGACATGGATATGCCATAAGGAGTGGATGGTTACCTTAACGGAGTATATCTCAATAACCGTTGGAGATTTCAAAACATCATCAATCATTATTTTACAAAAAACATCTTTGTCAAGTTAATATTTAAAAAATGACCCCGGAATTTATAGTACGCTCAATCCATTTAATTAAAAAAAATAGTAAAATTCAATCAAATCGAGCTTATTAAATCACATTGTTTTTATATACATTTAAGACGAGCTCTATTATATAAAAACTGGTAAATTACAAGGATAGATTATTAAAATGTACTTGATTAAGGATTAAGACAGAAAGTATTTAGAGCTGTACATTCTGTGTTTAGTTTTCGTCGGTCAAAACTATTATTTCAATGAACTAAAACAACGCCGGTGACGTCACCATATTGTTCGAGCGGACGATTAGTTTTCACGAATCGTCTGCTACTGTAACAAGCAACACAGTACACCAAATGTACATGATTTACGACACATGCGCATTGGAAACGAACAATAGCTGCTTCATAATATAGAGTGATGTTTGCCTTATAAAAGGGGATCACAGCCGGTTTGTCTTAATGGAGCGCTTTAAGGATTCAGTTTGTTTTATATGTAGGATTTTAAATAAGAGAGTAAATAAATGCGGATTGTTTGCATTTGGAGACACAATTTGTAGATTTTTTTAAATACAATAATATTTTTAATACTATAAAAAAATATTTAAATTACCGTATTTTATCAAATCGCTCAGTTAAGAGAAGCCAATATAACTAGACGTGAAGATTTAAGTGAAATTTAAAGCAAAGCAGACTTGTTTTATATGGTGTGTAGCGGAACAAAGACTGTTTTATCGGAAGAAAATCTGATTTATGTAGGGAAAGGGCATCTAACTTTTGGGTCAAATTAATACCTCACTTAAATGCTTTCCTTCGTTAAAAAAAAATCGTTGTACCGTAACGCCATTCAAACGAAATCATAGCGAAATGAGTAGAGTAGGTTACAGTAAAATTGAATCCCCACTCTAAAATATTCAGAAATCAACGGTCACTGTTTGTTTCTCCGACTTAAACAACACATTTGTATGGACCAGAACAGTTCAGTATTAAGAATCGTCTGGTGCAATCTGAGCCTGGTGCCGTGTTACACGAAGTTCACTTCTGAACAAACATTCAACAGCCAGTCCCATAAGAGAGACGTAGCATGTTGTTTATCGCTTATCGCTATGTCTTGATTGCCTTATCGTTTATCCGTATTAAGATTCTGTATCATTATAAACAGCTTTAAAATCAATGGGGAATAATTAAGGCATCACCAGGAAAAATGTTTTTTTAACAGGACCAACATTTAAAGTGAATTTCGAACAGATGATATTGACTCCAATGTAAGTTAAAGCGGCATGAGCTGCCAAATGTTGATAGTTTGACGTTGAAACAGAATGTTGAAACTATTAGCTAGTTTTCTAAGGACGTATAATTCAGAAGCTTTTTAGGGCTTCTAGTCTCAAAAATGTAATATAAAGTATTGTTTTGAACTAACTCTCTCTTAGAATGAATAAATGAAATCAACATACATAATACCGGTTTCCAAAAAAAAAAGAACCCATTGTTTGGCTTAATACCCAGAGTGTAGGTTCTTGAGGTAGATATATGACCAGTTTGGGGGTATTTGAAAATATAGGGCTTAAAAGTCGGTTAAAGCTTAAGTAATTAAGTGTGTCTTTTGTCAATTAATGTGTGACACATTTCATAACGTAGTCATTGTTACCACCCATTTGTATGTTTTTTCTGTCGTATTAAAAGCCAAGAAAGAAACCAGGATTGTCACAATAATTGAGTGTCTCGGGTATTTCCTACTTTAGTATATCCAATCTAATAGGAAAACAACGCTTATGATATAGTGTTTCTTGGTAACAGCGGACATTAATTCATAATTGATGAGTATTAAAGTGACAATTTAATAACGTTACGTTAAAAGTTATTTCTGTGTAATCAGCGGGTTTCAGCAGATTGATAGCAGAAGTGATCTAAACTGTATCGTTATTATCAACTGTTGTCTTAAATGTCCATTTTTAGACATATTTAAGAAATTGTTTTAAAACATATTTTCACAAAAGTTTGTGACTGGCAAAATTTGAGAAATGCCGAGTGGAAAACCCTAACTGTGACCTGTAAAAACGAAAATAGCGTTCGAAATGTTAACACAATTTTATAAAGGGACAAACGTTCTTCTTAAATCACTATTTCTTTTCACTATCACTATATAATTTATACATTCTCTTGACTAGTTATTCCTAAATTGTTGGAAAATAGGACAACACGGACTTCAGTCTCTATTCAATCTGATTTATTTGTTTTGAGGCAAAAACAATCCAAGAAATAGACATGCAAAACGTAAAGAAGGTATATCATCTAGGTTCTACAATATGTAATGGTTATGTTACGGACATCACGAACTCAAAGGTTAAGTTTTACACAATAAAAGTCAAGAGCAATTTAATATCTTGCCTAAATAAACAATATTGCCTGAAAAGGTCTGTTAACGAAAGGGACACAATGATGATTGACGTCATATAAAAGAGATCGTCCAATATCTCTATAAAGGTAAACTGTCTGCACCAGAAGCCCCTAAAACCACAAACATTTTCGATCAATATAAAAAATAGCGTTTATATGGATTCATCATAATTTCCACATACAGCTTCTTGTTTATGTTTGCTCTATTGTTAGCCAGTCCACAATTACGGTCTTCATCAATGATAGGTATATTCTGGCTAAACTATGCAATATACACACCACCAATTTGGCTATATACATTTAAGGCATAAACATTTCGAAGCCATGCAGATTTATTTTGAACATGTGCTATTCATTTAGTTTGCTTTTGTTGTACCATCCTCCCGACGACACATATGCCATGCACTAATAACATCACATGGCAACAGAATGGCTATAAAAAATAAAATCATAGAATACAATATTGTGTGGTTTATAGGCAATGTACTCTGCCGTCTGGTGAATGTAGAAATAGACTACAAAATATATGTCTTTACCATATTTTAGACAAATCTGTAGGATTCGGATAAGGTAAATCGTGCTTGCCCTCCATACCGTACTCTACTCCAGGGAGATCGCGTTACCTTTATTCCGTACAAATACAGACCAAAAGACAAAAGCTTCGCGTTGAGACTTTTGGGGGACATACCCAAAATTTCCTGGTCTTTAAGACTAAACTAATAGTTTAATGGAGAATATTACCAGTAGGCAACTCATGCCACTTGAGACAATTTTTAAAGTTAAATTAAATTAAACAATCAAACGGGCCCAAGAAGACACTTTTTAGAGCTGTCGGTCTCTAGACAAGTTGTGTTTTAATATACCTTGGCCTACAATGAATGAGCCTCTGTCCTGATAGACCCTCCTGCGCCGAACAGGGAAGACGTGATTTTCAGGTCAGCCGAAAACAAAGTATATCCGATGTCTTTGTGAAGGAATCTGCGTGCCTCTGGGTATGATTTCATTGTGTACATGTAAAGACAAATGTAGGTGATTTGGAACATGTCGTCTTTCTGCTATAATTCTCCTATATTTTACCCATTTTGACTTGTATGTGATGTTGTTGTAAAACCGTCGAGTGGACTTGCAGATTCAAATATATACCGCCTCGGATTTCGGAGTAAGATATTTGTCTTTGGTTGCCTTGTCTGTTGACTTATTCCCTATATAGTAAATAAATTAAACAATAAAAAAAAATTGTTATCGTAGTTTTGAACTAGATTTGGAGATTATTGTTGTTGCACAGTGTGATTCTTGCTCTCTCAGGCCGGCTCCTATTGTACTTCACTGACCTTGAGTTGCCCAGGGTTGATATGCACTAACTGTCTTGTAATAACTACCCCTGCAGGTTAAAAGCATAGAGAGCCTTCACAATGTTGTAACTATAGGCGCTGAATCAGGTCAGTTGGCCTTTGTTCTATTGTTTGCTTCACCGCGTGAGACTTTGCTTCAGGTTCTTCTAGGCAGTAGCTCATAATGTAGTTGGCAGCCAAACTGACCAGACGCAGGTTGAAGGGCTGATTATTGTTTCCTTTTTTTTTCTGTACTCCGTCTTTCCTGTCTAGAGTAGCCCCTAGACGCCACCCGCCTCTCTCTTAACTGTCTTGTAGTAACCCTTCGTTTCGGCTTAATTAACTATTCCTTTTCAGTGTAGTTAGAATATAAATTTAGGTTTCGCTGTCATGGACGGTGACCCAGGAGGAACAGAAGCCTCGATGGACTTCTATGAAGTCCAGTCGAGTACACGTGGCAGGCGTTTCAGCGGAAGTAGCGATGATGAGACTCAGAAAAAGGTAAAGTGTACTTCAGTTGTTCCCCCACCTCGACCAACTGATCCTATTTCAAGTCTAGAGGTTCTCTTATCTTCAGTAGGAGGCCTCCCCATTACCGCCTGGAACAACATCAAACTCGGACAAGCTGTACACCAGGTTATCGGTAACGTGTCGAAATTCAAACGTATACACAATAAGAGTATAAAGTTACTGTATTCGATCCAATTCAAGTAAGGAAAGCCCTTAAAATAACAACTTTAATGGGTCGTGATATTAAGTTCAGTCTTCCTAAGTCCAATGCTATTGCAAAAGGGGTCATCTCCCGCGTGGGCCTAGAGCTTTCCAATGATGAGGTTTTGTCTGTCCTTAAATCCAAAAACTGTGTGAAAGTGGAACGGATGTTTAAAGGCCCTCACAAAACCAGTACTAGCTGTATGCTTCTTCATTTCGAAACCAAAGATCTACCGTCTGAAGTTGTATTGAGATATGAAGTATTTGATGTCCGCCCCTATGTCCCCCCGGTAGTTAGATGTTTTAAATGTCAACACTTAAATCACTTTGCCTCTGAATGCAGGGGAAAATTGTGCTGTCCCGCTGTGCTGGTCCTCATAAATTTGAGGACTGTGATCAATTGAACCGACCCGAATGTGTCTACGATAACCATTCCTCTGCTCTCCTCGGATGTCCATATTTCAAACAGGTCAGTAAGGCTCAATATATTGAAGTTAATGAGAAAAATTCATTCTCCCAAGCCCTACATAATGTTCGTCAAAATCAAGTTACTAAAAATCTTCCTGATGTTGAACTCCCCAAAAATCCTGATGGTAAGTCGGAGGTTGATTCACCACCATCACCGAATGCCAGGCAACCATCAACTTCTATATTATATGTTAAAGTCATGCCTGTTATGAAATCTGTCTCCACTCAAACTATTTCTACATCCTGCTCCCAAACTGACGATATCTCTTCCACGACTGCTGCTAAACTTATATCACTATTTACTGATGTTATTGTTCAAACTTGTGAACTATCTAACCCTAAAGCTTTTGCTACCTTAGTCTTTCACGCTACCACAAAAATGTTTGGACCTGAACTAATCAATTTTAAAAAATTGAATGCTGCTTTAAAAGAATGTCTTAGAAAAAGAATGTCTTAGATCTGATAGTAATGAATAATGTATTCTTATGTTTTCTCGTTTACTAATATTCTTTCTCTGCTGTTAACAATGGCGGTGAACATTTTACAATATAACATCAATGGTATTGGTTCTCATGGACAAGAGTTCAAGTTCTATGTTTCCAATTTAAATGCTTTGCCTGGTGTCATTTGTTTACAGGAAACCAGACTTAAATCTAATATTTCTTTTAAGATTCCTGGTTATTTTATTAGTCGCAAAGACTATCTGATCATATTTCTGTTTTTAAAGCTGAATTATATGCTATTGTAGCTGTCTTGAATTTTCTGCTTGACTTAAAGCCGATGAATGTTGTTATCGTTACAAACTCCTTGAGTTCCTTACAGGCAATTGTAAACTATTCTTGGCAGAAATCTTCAATTGTAATATTTGAGATTTTACATCTGTGTACAGCATTAGGGTACCAGGGGGTTTCCGTGGCGTTGAGTGGGTTCCTGCTCACATTGGTTTACCAGATAATGAGCATGCCGACTCTCTCGCTAAACGGGACCTTCTGTTGCCCACAGTATCTGTTTCGTTACCGCTCTCTCTTAAAGAGGCTTTTAGTGTTATTACACCCAGGTTTATTCAACTATGACAGGGCCATTGGGATACCGATGATACTGGTAGATTCTTCCATTCTTTTAACAACAATGTATCACTTAAATACTATCTGTCATTGTCATCTCGGTTGCATGAAATTCGCGTGTTTAAACTTGTATCTGGGCGGTTATCTACTAATACATTTCTCCATAGAATTGGAAGACATGATACTGGTCTTTGCGAGGAATGCCTCGTCCCGGATACTGTTTCTCTTATTCAGATGTAGACGTCATACTGATGCGCGTGCTCTGCTGTACAAAGCTCTTTCCAACGCTGGTGTTTTACAACCTGATGATATTACCTCTGTCTTAAGCCCAAGGAAAAACCACAACAAAGTTTTCCAAGCTGTTGGAGATTTTTTACAGCGTTGTTACCGATTTTAAGTTTTTTTACTTATGACCCTTTTTTCCAATCCAGACAGTGATGAAGCCAACTCAATGTAATGTAAGTTGCGCAATCCCATAGTGGTTGCTCTGATATTAATGCTAATCTTGTCTTTCTCCTAGCATTGTGTCTACGTAATGTTTTTGGCGTGCATCATCCTCATGGATGGGTAAGCGCCAATAACAATTCAAATCCCCCCCCCCCATGAGCCTCTGTCCCTTTAATTGTTTTTATCTTTCGAACACTATTCCAGTTCAAGTACGTCATAGACTGTTTGGGTTTTTCTTTTTCGACAACGTAGCTCAAGTTCAAACCCTGTTATCACATGTATCTTGACAATCACCAACGAAGTTCGGCAACTCTTGCAAGTTTAACTAATTTGTCTTAAACAAAGTTGAACAGAATTGGAATACCCCAACTGATAATTTATATCCTGCAGCCCAAACCAGGTAATTGAGACAACCACACATATATAGAAATGATCTCCATAGACCGAAGCAGACCCAGATTTCAGTTCTCTATTCGGTTCATCCTTTCTTAATTGTACTTTGAAAATCGATTCCAGTTTTAAAAGCGACCCAGCCTATTTCAATAATATCAAAGTTGACACTTGTTCATAAATGCTGATTATATAGACAATTTGGGAAAAATGGATTATGTAAAATCCATATAGTGTAAGGTCTGTCTGTACAAATCAAAATTGCTAGTGTTCGAAAAGTATGTTTATTAATTTTACAACATCAGTTTAATAGTAAAATCACTTCCCTCATGTTATCGTCATTATACAGTAAGCCAAATGTAAAGTTGGCGAAGCGCGTACAAAAAGTTAGATAGATCTACAATATTCAACAGTGTATTCCTTTGAGTTTAAGTTAACTGTTAGATCAGTTGTCGTTCATTATGACAGTTTTATCAACATCTTGGGAGTCCGTTTCCAGTATCCGAGATTCTACCTTCTGTATATATCCCCGTTTTATCGTTGCACCTGCCAGCTTGACATTACTAGAACATATATTAAATTCAGGGAAAATTTATCAACATTTATGGGACGAAGACACCGTCACATCCATCATGCTGCCTCATTCATTTATATTATATCAGCAATTCTTGTCTGTCGGATATGCAATACCATGTTGCGAGGCTATACGGTCCAGGTTTGTTCAGCTTCACAACGTTCATGACATTGACTCCGATGTAAGTTAAAGTGGCCTCCCACAATAAAACTGGCAACGCCGCCATATAAGTGAAATAATCTTGAGCGAGGCGTAACACACCAGACAATTAATCAATCAATCTAGTCTCGAAAATGTACGATAAAGTATTGTTTTTAACTAACTTTGGCTTAGAATGAATGAATGGTCGTCCCGGTTATTTAAATTTTGTTTACTTTTCGAACACGTTCTCTGTTCGTACAGGCCACATACTGTATGGATTTTCCTCATTCCAACGCCAATCATTTAATTTTTCCAAGGCCTTCAAAGCCTCTGTCTTGACGATCAGAAATTATGAAAAAGGTGTGAATTTTGGCAGCTCATGCCACTTTTACATGAGTATACTGAAAACATGTGTCGCCGTTTTTTTCCGAATCGACTGTTGATTTAATTTGTAAGAAGAAATCAACATACATAATACCGGTTTCCAAAAAAAGAACCCATTGCTTGGCTTAACACCCAGTGTGTAGGTTCTTGAAGATCGAGATATAAGATCAGATTTGAGGTATTTGAAATTGTAGTTCTTAACAGTTCCATAAAGCTGTAGTAATTAAGTGGGTCTTTTTTCCATTAATTTGTGGCACATTTCATAACTTAGTCATTATTACCACCCATTTGTACGTTTTCCTGTCTTATTAAAGCCGAGAAAGAAACCACGATTGTCACAATAATTGACTGTCTCTGGTATATCCTACGTTAGTATGTACAATCTAATGGGAAAATGTAGTTTATGATTTAGTGTTTCTTGGTAACAGCGGATATTCTGTTACACTCAGCTTCAATTTATTGATAATTGGTGAGTATTAAAGTGACATTTTTATAACGTTACATTAGAAGTTGTATTTGTGTAATTAGTGGATTTCAGCAGATTGACAGCAGAAGTGAATTTAAAGTGTATCATTATATCAACTGTTGTCTAAAATGTCCATTTTGAATCGAACAAGTTGACACATTTAAGGAATCGCTTTCATTCATATTGTCACATAAGTGTGTCGCTCTGGTAAAAGTGGAGAAATGTCGTTTGGAAATAAACACACCGTAACACAGGTTTTTAAAGTGGCCTTTAAAGCTGTCAAAATGTTGATATTTTGACGTTAAAACACAATGTTGAAATTATTTGCTATTTTTCTCAAGACGTATAATTCAGAAGCTCTTTCGTGCTTCTAGTCTCGAAAATGTATGATGAAGTATTGTTTTGAACTAACTTTGGCTTAGAATGAATGAATGGTCGTCCCGGTTATTTAAATTTTGTTTACATTTCGAACACGTTTTCGGTTCGTACAGGCCACTTACTGTATGGATTTTCCTCATTCCAACGCCAATAATTTATTTTTTCGATGGCCTTCAAAGCCTCTCACTGTCGTGTCGATCAGAAATTATGAAAAAAGTGTGAATTTTGGCAGCTCATGCCACTTTAACTTAAAACTAAAATTAGATTTCATTTCAAAGATTGGGAATAACTGAATAAACTCAAATTACGCAAATTAATTGTGACACGTTGTTAGTTAATGTTAATCTATGATTAAACCAACATATAACACCCACATTTAATATTCCATTCTCTTTCATCGTTTTTGGGAAAGGTCGGACAAATGGAAGTTATCATCAACAAGTGCTTTCCTATGGGAACTGCACTATCTATTCAGGGTTTTTTTGTATTCAAGTATATTGAGATAACAGATTTCCTGTGTCACCTTTTCTGTTTTGCAGTTAGAGAAGAAAGTCATTCCATGAAAACCCATAACCGTAGTTAACATTGTTCTCGTATCACTCTGTCATGAATGTTTAACGGGCCACAGTTCTAATGTAAACTCATTTCTTTAACGACAAGCAAGGTATTGACTGAAGTGCAAAGACGACTGATTTCTCCAGAGCAAACGTTGTTGAGTTGAGATGTATTTTTACTCTTACGTGTAATCTTCAAAATGTCATTATCTATGAACTTTTCTTTTGCATCACACAATTGATCCGATTTCTCCCAATGGAGTGTAAAACTGTTTTTACATTCGTTTTGAAATCGGAAATATCAACACAGCAAGGGTTTACTTGAATTGATCCCACAAGGAGTGGATAGTTAGCTTAAATGACTATATCTCAAAACATGTTGGAGATGTCAAAACATCATTATTGTAACATAATTAATCAACAAAAACGCTATTGTTAAGTTATTTTTTTTAAATGACCCGGGAGTTTATAGTTCGCTCAATCCATTTAATTTCAAAATTAGCAAAAGAAAAAGAATATTCCTTATCAACTCAAGCTAATTAAACCAAATTGTTTATATAAATATTTAGGACACTCTGAGATGATTATAAAATTTATCAATGAAAATTGGATTTTAAAATTTATGACTATATACACGATTGAAATAAATTTAAAAATCTCTATTATAAAAAACTGGTAAATGACAAGGATAGATTATTTAAATGTACTGGATTAAGGACTAAGAGCTGTTATTGCTTTGTTTATTTTCTTTCTTCGGTCAAAACTGTTTAAATTTAATAAAAGCATTTAAGGCTCATCGTAAAAATAAATCTTTTGCGTTGGAGTTAGGATAGCCCATACAGTCTTTGACATGTAAAAGACAAAGTAGTGTTCAAAAAAGTAAACAGACAGAAACTTTCAATTTTTTTAAGCTAAAGTTAATTCTTTACTTTTGATACTAGAATTAAGACAAACAGTAGATGATTTCGCAATTTATTATACCGAAAAATATCAACATTTTGGCAACTCTTTTCAGAAAGATTAATTCAATTTGCGTCTTTATAAATAAAACTTTGGAACGAACTCTCGTGTAAAATGAGTCAAGTAGAAGGTACGAACCAAAAGAGTAAAACCATTTCGAAATAAATTGAGATCTAGTAGTTCCACTGATTAGTTTAACGTAGTACACAAGTAGTGTTATTCCGAAAAACGAAAACTTCATATTGACTCAATATTTCGACTTTTATTCAGTCATCATCAGGATGATGACTGAATAAAAGTCGAAATATTGAGTCAATATGAAGTTTTCGTTTTTCGGAATAACACTACTTGTGTACTAAATTGAGATCTATTTTAATTTTCGATCATTCCCACACCTATTCTATTTCATAAACTCAAAATCCACGACTGGTAAGTTTACAATAATGATCAGTATACAAGTATTTATATATTGTCGGAGGGTGTATTAATCTGCTACTATGTCTGCTCTAGATATAACAGGAGCTGCTAAATTTGAATTTTCGATTTGTGAATAACTTAAACTGATTCAAAACTTGCAAGGGTTAGTTTATTCCCAACTGACCGATGCTGTCAATATTAATATGTGAAGAGTTTTATATATCGAGACAGACTTTAAAAAAGCATACCCAAACCACTTACCATGATCTCAAACGTCTTCACAAACATCTGTGTTATGAGACTTGTCAGTATTTTAATAAATACTGAAAGGGATTTGGATGATATTACGTAATACTTTACACATGGACGCCATGTCTCCAAAACCGTAACAGCATTAATTTTTCATTGCATACCTATCCAAAAAGAAACCTCTGTTGCTAAGTAACCACAACTGTTGAAAGCCATACCAATAAATCATATCTATCATGTTGCATCGCCGACACTTTGACAGGTCCCAGTCATTTTGCTTACTAAAGAGACAAATGCTTTATTTCTAATCCTGTTAAAGTCCTTCATTGTAATGTAGTTGAATAGTATATTCATATTATGATACTCTTTTGCTCATTTAAGAAATCTATAGCTCATTCATTTATATTATATCAGCAATTCTTCTCAGTTGGATTCGCAATACCATGTTGCCAGGCTATACGGTCCAGGTTGGTTCAGCTTCACAACGCCATAACTTGGGCACAGCATTCATGACATTGACCCCGATGTAAGTTAACATGAGTATACTAAACACTAGTGTCGCCGGTTTTCCGAATTGACTGTTGATTTAATTTGTAAGAAGAAAGCATCATAGATGTAATCTACATAATGATGGTTTTCCGAAGCAAAGAACCCATTGTTTGGCATAAAAAATCATTTACATAATTCCAGTCAACGGGAAAAAATCCCATTGTTTTACTTAATGGACATAGTGGAGGTTCTTGAAGATCACGAAACATGTCCACCTTGAGGTATTTGAAAATATAGTTCTTACAAGTTCCATAAAACTGTAGTTATTAAGTGGGTCTTTTGTCCATTAATTGGTGGCACATTTCATAACGTAGTCATTATTTCCATCCATTTGTATGTTTCCCTGTGTTAATAAAGCCGATTGTCATAATAATTGAGTGTCTCGGGTATTTCCTACGTTAGTATGTCCAATCTAATAGGAAAATATCGTTTATGATTTAGTGTTTCTTGGTAACAGCGGACATTTCGTTACGTTCAGCTTCCATTTATTGATAATTGATGAGTATTAAAGTGACAATTTTATAACGTTACATTAGAAGTTATCTCTGTTTAATTAGTGGATCTCAGCAGATTGACAGCAGGAGTGCATTTTAAGTGTATCATTATATCAACTGTTGTCTAAAATGTCCATTTTGAATCGAACAAGTTGACACATTTAAGCAATCGCTTTTTTTCATATTGTCATATAAGTTTGTCGCTCTGGTAGAACTGGAGAAATGTCGTTTGGATTCGGCTGATTTTGTGTGACGTCATGTCCAGACAGTCTGTTCTTGAGTGGTGTTACTTAAGTGTCGCATTTCTTATCATTTCCCTAACTAGCTGCCAACTCAATTTGATAAAAGAAAACTACCGTTTCTGTGAATCTTTTAACTAGGGGAAAATCATAAGTATTGTTCTTGTCATTTAAATTGTATATGGCCGATGAATAATGCATTAGTAGACATAGAACCAGCTCTATTTTGTTTGACATGAAATTGATGCGAATTATCACACTAGTTGAACACTCAGTCATCGAATATATGTATATATTATTTGTGTTCAATTCCCATTTGCTTGGATCTCGTATACGAAATGAGACCCCGTTTTATTATATCGCCTGGGATATCATCAATGTGACCGATACGAGATGGCTTTACTGCCTCTGTCCACGTGCTGTTTCCATTCGTTTGTTGGATGCCTTAAGCAAATTGACCTCCGACCTTGTTTTTCTCCCTGTGTTTTTGTTCCTGGATAAGTAGAGAATTTTCTTCCTCTTGAGCTGTCCTAAAACGGCTATCAGATTCACTTACAGTAGTTATTTCTTCCAACTCTAGTGTCCCGTCAATAAGACCTTGTACAGCGCGACATTTTGATATCAACATCTGTCGTCTGCTTCTGTATAACTCTGAGACGTCACATGTTAATTGCGTCTTTCAGCCGCACTCCGTGAACTCGGCAAATGAGACTTGAACTCGGCAAATGAGACTTGAACTCGGCCAATATGACTTGAACCCGGCCAATACAGCCCTATGGCTAATACGAACTTGATTCGTCTGCTAATATTACCCGGCCGCGAAGGTCATATTCGAGCAATAACTTGCACAGCCAATTAATAAACGGTTTTTTGTTTTTGGACATTCTTTAATCAGTGTTTGTTTTAGCCGCCGAAGAAAGAAACTTCAAATAGAAACATGTATTCGTCGTGGTTTTATGCGTGATAAAGATTCAGATCGGACCAACTGTATATTACACCCGTTAAGTACGGACGCCCGAAAGGGGGGAAATGAGTTTGAGGGCAAAACGGACTACGGACTGCTTTGGTATTATTGTATGCTATCTTAAACCCTTTTGTCCCTTAAGCTTGGCCATTTATCATATATCTGTATTCATCTTGTCATCTTGGGTATGTACTTGCCAAAATAGTAAACAAAATAAAAAAAACTATGCAGAACGTTCTTTTACTTAAGGCCTAAGTTGCTTTAACCCGCTATTTAAACGTTCATTTTATACGTATAGTATTTCTAAAAGGTTTTTAATTTTTACTTCCTTAGAAAAATAGCTAACAGTTACCAAATTGGATTTTACCGTTTGACAGTTTTGGTAGCTCACGTGACTTAAACAAAACCTTTTTTTTCTTAATGGTTTTGGGAAATATACACAAAAGTTTACGCTGGTTTTCCTACCAAACATTTTCAAAGAAACAAAATTCCATTTAAATCGTGTGTCATTGTAAAAGAACAATAACGACCCTGGGGAAATAAACACAACCTAACACAGACTTTTAACTTAAAACTTAAATTAGATTTCAATTCAAAGATTTGGAATAACTGAATAATCGCAAGTCATGCAAATTAATTGTTTATCAAATGACGTTAGTTAACGTAAATAGTTAGTTAATCTAATATTCCATTTTCTTTCATTATTTTGTTTATTTGAAAGGTCGGACAAATGGAAGTTATCATCAACAAGTGCTTTCCTATGGGAACTGCACTATCTATTCCGGGTTTTTTGTATTCGAGTATGTTGGAGATAAAACAGATGTCCTGTGTCACCTTTTCTATTTTGCAGCTAGAGAAGCATATCATTCCATGAAAACCCATAACCGTAGTTAAGACTCTTCTCGTATTATTCTGTCATGAATGTTCGACTGGTCACAGTTTTAATGTAACGAAAAACGACTGATTTCTCCAGAGCAAACGTTGTTAAATTGAGATATATTTTTTTTCTCTTACATGTAATCTTCAAAATCCAATTATCTACATCACACAATTGATCCGATCTTTTCCAATGGGGGTATAAAACTTTTTGTACATTCATTTTGAATCCGGAAATATCAACACAGCAAGGGTTTACTTTAATTGCCGATTCTCGAAATGGATATCCCACAAGGAGTGGATAGTTAGCTTAAAGGAGTGCATTTCAATAACCGTTGGAGATTTCAAAACATCATTAATGTTACATCATTTATCCTTATTTTACACAAAAAAAACGTCCTTGTAAAGGTAATGTTGAAAAAATTGAACCGGAGTTGATAGTTCGCTCAATCCATTTAATTTTTAAATTAGCAAAAGAAAATGAATATTCCTTAACAACTCAAGCTGATTAAACCAAATTGTTTTATATAAATTTAAGACCCGCTGAGATGAGTATGAAACGTATCCATGAAAGTTGGATTTTAAAAATTTGATTTATGACTATATACACGATTGAAATAAATCAAAAATTCTTTATTATATAAAAAAAACTGGTTAATGAAATGGATAGAAAACGTTATTTAAATGTACTGGATTAAGGATTAAGAGCTGTAATTGCTGTAAAATTGAACGCAATAGGTCAGAGGTAGCAGTTTCGGTTGTTGGTTATGCTAGAGCTAGGAAGGGGCTTGTATAGCTTAAAACCAACATGCATTATTTCGACATTTTATTAGGTTATCAAGGATGACTCTTACGTTAATATATTCGAAAATGGAAAGGAAAAGCCTGAATGAAATTTAGGTAATTAGCCCCCAAATTAAATCGTTTCAAGTCGTACTTGTTCCATGTACGTTTCTTTTCAAGTAACAATATTTACATTTCGGCATAAATGGAGAGGTAATGTTCAATATTAATTTTCACTAAACAAACTCTTTCTGGATTTACAACTTCTGTTATATTTAGGCGCAACGTTTCAATGTCTATTCGGACATCGTTTTCAAGCATATGATCAACATAGAAGGAACAGAGAATATATATACAGGTGAATGGGTGTGTAAATAAACATTAAGTTAAGTAGTGTACTGAATATGGAAACTTTTAAGGTTTATGAAGTTATGAAAACATCACTGTGTAAAGTGATAACAGCTTAGTAAACAGATGACTAATGATGGACAGAAAATTACATAACGTTTAACAACAGAACCTGACTGAATAATTACAGGAAAACATAAAGTTTTAAATATGATTACAAATATAGTGAGAAAAACAAAAGACGCAGGCAACGTGATAAAGCATTGGATATGATTAACTAATTAACAGATGCACAGTTGGATGAAACAGTTTGTGTCTAACGAATTAAATCATTGTAGGCATAAGGGATAAAGAAACCTTGATCTCTGTTCATTTGTGGATTGTGTCTTCTAATTTGAACAGCTTCAGTCAATTTACGAGAGGTTAAGTGAGAAATGTTTACATTAAGAGTTTTTACATTTTCCCATTGAATTGAATGGTCGGAGACGTTTTATATTGACAAACTATCACTCCTACACAAACATATATCGTCTATTCGTAACACGATCCTTCGTGACTAAATAGCGAATAGCTGCCTCAGTCAAAACTTTGATGCGTCGATTATTCGAGATTCACACGCAATGATTGGCTCCTAATCGTTTATGCTCAAGAGTGTACTGCAGCAGATCTTTTGATCTTGGAGGACAAACTGGTATAGTTGTAGTTAGTTTCACCTGCGAATTGTCATACTAGTTGACCTATCGGGCCTATACTAAATGTATAACTCGTTTATCTTAAAGTGCACAGAAAAAGGATTGATTTGTCCAGCGCAAACGTTGTTGAATTCAGACACATGTTTTTTCTCTTACAGAGTCGGTCATCTGAAATATAAAATGACAAAATCGTTGATTTTTTTCAGAGCGAAAACACACAAGATGAACCAACACAGGAACCATCGGAAGAAGATGGAGCTGAAAATGAGGAGTTACTTCACGAAGACGAAAACAGTTATACAGAAACCGGGACCAAACAAACGAAAAATACTCAAACAATCTCAGAAAGAATCTGAATTTCTCGAAACCATAGCGAAATCGATATCAGAGCCGCTTCCAGAGCTACCAGAACTAGATGAAGATGATCTCTTTGGCCAGTATATAGCAAAAAAAAATGAAAAAGCTTAAAAATATACGTATTAAACATCAAGTGACATCGAGGATAATGTCCGCCTTATCTGAAGGCGAAATAGGGGACGTCGAGCTTCAAGCCCCAGTTACATCAGGGCCTTTTCTAGCGATGATGGGTGACAATTCTGGCTATTTTCAGCAGTTTCCGAAAAGTCAAAACAATTGAGTTTACACCATTTATTTGCGAACTTTGAGACTTCTTTGTCATTTGAGAAAATAATTAATTTTCTATCATTTCAATTTAATGTTTTTCAAGCTATATTACCTTCATGAACTCTTTTCTCATTGTTGAGTAAATGGCTTCACATGTTTCTGGGACTATTTCCCCAATGGTAGACGATCCAAGTCGGAAGGAGTAGGACAAACTTCTGTAGGACTCACCTGAAATTATTTTTTCTCGTTATCCATCATTTGTTGTATGAAATTATGCAAAATTAAACGTATCGTTTATCAGTATTAAGCCCTGGGGAATTTATACAAATTTAACTAAAAGGCACACTCGCCGCCAAAATGTCGAAAACTGTTTACATATACCAAAGCAAAACACGTGTCTTTGTACTTTTCAAAACTTAAATATGTTAAACGTTCTCATATTTGGGGAAAATCGAAGGTTCATAACTTCTTGTTTCTGAAGAAAACAACACAGAAACCCATGGATGTTTTGGGCTAAATGTAACCAGTTTTCGACAGTTTGGCGGCGAACGTGCCTTTAATTTCTTTAAATTTATTATATAGGGCTGTTTGCTTACCAGTACTGATTTCATATTTTTATTCGCCGCCATATGAGTGAAAGTCTTGAGCGCGACGCAAAACACCAATCAATCAATCAATCAAATTTCTAAAAATGTTCTAAAATTGAAAATGACTCTAATTACCAGTTGCTAAAAACCGTAAGGTGACGGCTACTCTCTCCGCTGGTGTAATGGCCATATGGAAATTGGTGTCTTCTTTTTGAATGATTGGTGTAACTCTTTGTACGACCTCATGGAAATTTTCTGGACTCATTCGAAAGAAGTTACAGAATGATGCTGTGTCCTGCGACTCTAGCTCCTTAACCAGATTCATATAGCAGCCTTGGTCATCATGCTGGTATAACCATGGTTTTTTCCATTCTTTTCTGCACTTTCTTTTTTCCTTTCGTTTAATATATGGACTACAGCGGCTGCTGCTAACCTTTTCCTCCACATGGCGGTTCGATGTAATCTGAATTGTTGGTGATTTTTCATGTGTGTTAAATTGAAGAATACATTTATAGCATTGAATTGGCGTATTGTGTCTTCTGAGTGAAAGATCGTTTAAAGTGGCATGAGCTGCCAAAATGTTCATATTTTTACGTTAAACAGAATGTTGAAATTATCGGCTATTTCTCTCAAGACGTATAATTCAAAGCTTTTTAGTGCTTCTAGTCTCGAAAATGTACGATAAAGTATTGTTTTGAACTAACTTTGGCTTAGAATGAATGAATGGTCGTCCCGGTTATTTAGATTTTGTTTACTTTTCGAACACAATGTCGGCTCGTACAGGCCACATACTGTATGCATTTTCCTCATTCCAACGCCAATCATTTAGTTTTTCGATGGCCTTCAAAGCGTCGTACTGTCGTGACGATCAGAAATTACGAAAAAAGTGTGAATTTTGGCAGCTCATGCCCCTTTAAGTGAACATCGATTTGATTGAATCGACAGATAAACTAGATGCTAGTGAGATGCAAGAAAGTGTGGGTTAACTAGAAAATATGCAAACCTACACTGGCGCAATTATCTATATTATCTAGAAAGCTCATTTATATACTTGTCTCCATAGTTATTTTAGTCAAGAAGATATTCCCTGTGCCAGTGTGTTTTAACTTTAAAATATATTATCTATAAATATCAGTACGTCGGCTTTATACGGCACAATGAACCAAAAATGATTAAAAGGAATACATGTGTTACCGTGTATCTGGGCGCCGCCATTTTTCATCAGCCACGTGTTATGTGTCTGCCGACGAGTAATCTCAGTGACTTAAGGTACGTTCACACTATCCAGCGAATTCGGATTGATGTACGAACCGGATTTTGGACAGGTCCGCGTTTTCGGTGTGTTGTGTTCACACTGCAACGAATAATCGACCGATTTTATCAAATCAGTTCATACTGATACAACAACAACATAACTCAACAAGAATTGAGAGCGGTTTGGAAGATGAGATTCGTTTGCTTGATTTTTTTTAGGAAAAGGGACACCTGTTGTCATTATCCTTCAGAAATCATGGGAAAATTTATTCAACTCCATTTCTACACGAAACCGCTCGATTGTTTCATCTCCAAATCCCTATGTAGGTCACTGTGTTTTTGATTGCCATGTTTTTACAGGTCGATTCTGATTGGCCAGAATGGAAAATCGTGGACGATTTTGACCCCGGACCGAATAAAATGGCTCTGTGAGCCATTTATATTCGTGCTGTCCGAATCCGGTGTCCGTAGAGAATTCGGATCAAGCTTGTGTGAACAAATGTACTGATAAACATTGAAGCCATTTTGGTACGGAAAACGTTTCGGACCCCGAACCGAATTCGGGGTATAGTGTGAACGTACCTATATGCTGCTTGAGCGATCGGTTCTATCCAGAGGCGGCGAATCTTTCCGAGTCGAGCGATTGGCCCCGGTAACCGACCTATGCACTCGAAAAACTAGTTGAGTCGAGTCGAGTCGTCGAATCGCGGCGACCTGACACGGCCTTAATAGTACTGAATGGCTGTATAGCAGACCTAGATGACTGGCCAGCCTAAATTACTGATTTAATACAAAAATAAGGTACCTTTTCAGTTGACAATATATCAATGAATATCAAACTCATATGAAGGCTGTGTCATACCATATGAATGACCCAGGTATCTCTAACCGATAGTTAATTTATACTTATTACAGGGTATTAGTGTCAGACTCCGAAAGATCACTGGTTTTGTTTATCTTGTGTATTTCGCTCTCTTGTTTTTACTGGTGTTATTTTTTTTTCTAGTTTGTACTACTCCAGAAGTATGGCGATATCAGTTAGCTAATTGTAACCTAGATTGTCACCAAACCCAAAACTTGTAATTAATTTTATAATTTTTTTCCAATGCTCTATTTTGCACACAGATTTCATTCACCATAATTAAGACACTAAGAATCCACTAATTACAGGTCCATTGATTAGTAAAAAAAAAACAAAAAACAAACCCTGAAAAACACTTTTGAAACACTTTTGTCAGGCCGTGAAGCATGTCTGAATATAAATTTTCTAGTCTCCATTTTAATTATATTTTTTTTTCCTTTCTAGTCTACTGGTGTTATTAATTTTTTTTTAGTTTGTACTACTCTAGAGGTATAGCAATCTCAGTTAGCTAATTGTAAACTAGATTGTCCCCAAACCCAAAATTTGTAATTTATTCTACAATTTTTTCCAATGCTCTATTTTGCACACAGATTTCATTCACCATAATTAGGACACTAAGAATCCATTTATTACAGATCCATTGATTAGTAAAAAACAACAACATGAAAAACACTTGTCAGTCCTTGAAGCTCATTGTAGCCAATTGGCATGTCTAAACATACACTTTCTAGTCTCCCTTTTAATTATAATTATTATTTTTACTTATTTATTTATTTTTTTTTTAAATCTAGGTGTTGACTAGTAGAGAGTTTGTGTTGACCACTATTCAGTTCAGTATTTTGAATTCATGCTTCCAGTTCCAATGTATCTCAGTTTATGTTTTTCTATTTTTATATACTGGTACTTACTGTTACTCAACACCTTGAATTCAACACAGTTCTCAGGTTGCTGGGTTCAAACACAATGTTAATGTTTTGTATTCCAATATACTAACAGAAAGGTTGTACCATAGCCATCAATCGACTATAACTTATTAATCTGATTATTATGGATGAAATGTCTTCAGCTGCTATAGATTTTTTTTTTTTTGATTATTATTATTTTTTTTAATGATTCAATTCCGCCATATAAATATAAGTAAAATGATCTTGAATGTGGCGGGAAAAAAGATTGCTCAATTTGCTATTTATACCACCCGATTTAAAAATTGGAGAGTTAGCCAAATGTGACGTTTACATTATGAGTTGTTGGCCACTAACTACTCCATTTTTTATTTACTGTTTTTTATTTATATTTACCGTATGTATTTTGTTCTATATATCCAACCAGCTTGTCCCCGTCCTCACCACACATTATGGCATTATATAAGGATTGACTTCAATGTTTCTTCGGTTCATCGAGTTATGAACGAACTTGCCTCTGTGCAAACTAATTAAATCCGCGAAGCGGTTTATGAAAAGTTTGCACAGGGGCCAGTTCGTTCATAACTCCACATATTACTTATTACTATCACATATACTGCGTAAAACAATAACAAAATATTCACAGGGAGTGATAATCAAAAGAATCAAAACAAACCAACGCGCGCAAAGCTACACTTGATTTCAAAGATCTCTACCAAGTGACGTCACAATCACAGGCAAAGGGACTGTACAACGTGATGACGTCATCTCGCGTCATAGCGTTGAGTCTATCAGTGCACTGTGCTGACATGAGTGGAAACGTTTTCGTAAGCTGACATAACAAGTTGTTCTTTATTTCTTTGAAATCTGATCGAAATGAAAAATAAATATAACCAGGTATTAAATCAACATATTTTCAAAGTTATTGCTTTCTCCATTTCAATAATTAGCAGTAGGCATATTGTTGTTTCGTCGGGGATTCAGGTATATCGTTGTAAAAATAGTCCGGAGCTGGTTCGTTCATCGGGTTATGAACGAAAGCAGATTAGCCAATCAAATTGCCGTATTCACTGTAAACACACTGGAAATTAAATTATATGAATATAGATACTTATATCCGTAACTCCCCAAATGACTAGAAATGATGAAACTGAAGTCGATTCCATATCAACCTTAAAAGAATTACCTTTCTTTTCCTGTGTGGATCTTGATAAAAATAACCAACCAATGCTTGATAAACTGGAACATTGTTTGGATGATCTTGATAAAATGTGCTTTGATCCACTGCAATTGAACCATAGCAATAATTCGGATAAATATGTAACTGATGATTCCATTTTTGAAGAATCACACTGGCAAAATATATCTGTTCATAATTCTGATTATCACATTGAAACCACCTTTAATGAATTCATTGAGGAAAAAAATATTTCCGACGATAATTCTTTATCCTTCATCCATTTCAATGCCAGAAGTTTAAAAAAAACACTATTTAGAAATTTTGGGACACATTAAAAATCTTAAGCTAAATCTTTCAGTTATTTGAATATCCGATAGTACTACTGAACATTTATATGATATCCCAAATTATACTCCCCATATATCTTCACGCTCCAAAAGAAAGGGCGGTGGACTCGTGCTTTATCTTAATAATGAAATTTCCCAATTTTCGTTTATACGGGAATACCTTTCTGTATTAGACGATAATGGTCAGTACGAATCTCTCTTTATAGAAGCCGTACATAATCTGAAGACATATGTTTTCGGAATCATCTATCGACCACCGGGCAAAGATTTTAACCATTTCAATACAGCCCTCTCGAGCATTCTCCTTACTATTTCCAAAGAAAAAAGAATTGTATATTAATGGGTGACTTTAACATTGATTTATTTAAAGCTGAAAAACATCTACCATCAAAGGAGTTTATGGAGATAATAAAAAGCCATTATTTTTTCCCAAAGATTACCAAACCTACCAGAGTCAAATCTAATTCGGCAACACTTATAGATAATATATTCACAAATTTCCATGATAGGGATCTTTATTCTGGAATATTCCTCACAGACGTTACCGACCATTTTCCTGTATTTCATTTATTAAATAGTAAATGCATAAATAAATTCCAAAGCCATTACCAATTTCGAAAAGTTAATGCTGAACAAAAGAGAGTCTTTGCAGAAAAGGTTTCTTTGACCGACTGGTCAATAAACCCAGATTTATCTATGAATGAATCTTTCCACACATTCTCGGAAACATTCGATAAGATATATAACTCCACATTTCCACTGACAAGCAGCATTCTGAAAGCGTGCAAAATATCAAAGCCTTGTATAAGTTACAGTATTTTGGTATCTATTAGGGGAAAAAATCGATTATATCGTGAATATTTAAAGAAAAATTCAAACGCGACAAGAAAAACATTTCGGACGTATAGAAACAGACTAAATCATACCTTGCGCTTAGCCAAAATAAAATATTACGAAGTTAAGTTTAACGCCGTAAATAACAATATTCGAGGAACCTGGAAAATTATAAATTCTTTATTGAATCGCAATAAACATAAACAAAGTAATTAATCGTTTAACATTGAATGGCAACAAACAACTAATCCAGATATCATTTCAAACGAATTTAATAAATATTTTGGGAATATTGCAAAGCAATTGGATGAAAACTTGCCCGTGATTGACAAAAATTTCAGGGATTATCTGGACAATGATCAGTTTCCAACATTTGACTTTCATCCAACAAACCCATCTGAGGTCAAAAACATAATTATGGCTTTCAAAAGCTCTGCTGCAGGAATTGACAGCATCAGAATATCCCTTGTAAAACCCGTAGCTGATTGGATTGCTGAACCTCTTTCACTTCTAGTTAATCTTTCTTTTCAAATCTGGCGAAAAATCCCGAGTAGAAAACTATCGACCTATCTCTGTATTGCCGTTTTTTAGCAAAGTTTTTGAAAAATTACTCTCTACTTGGATGATTGATTTTTTTAACCAATCAAATATCCTCTCGCCAAACCAGTTTGGTTTTCGACCAAATTATTGTACTATCTCCACCGCTCTTCTTTTGCAAACAGCCCTTATCGAAAACAAAGAAACAGACAATTACAGTATAGCAACCTTCTTAGATTTATCAAAAGCTTTTGATACGGTTAACCATAAAATTCTTCTCCATAAGCTTAAACACTACGGATTTCGAAATAACATTTATGACTGGTTCCAAAGCTATTTGACATCACGAATTCAGAGAACAAGCTACAATAATTCACTGTCTAATCCTGAAAAGGTCTGTTGTGGGGTACCCCAAGGGTCGATTCTGGGGCCCATTATGTTTTTAGTATACATCAACAACTTAACCAGGACATTTAACTTGCCTAATATTATTCTATTCGCGGACGACACTTGCGTTCACCTTTCAGGAAAAGACCCACTCGTTCTTGTTGACATTCTGTCAAGCGAACTTGATAAAATTCACACATGGCTGGTCTCTAATCGTTTAACTCTTAATATCACAAAAACTAAGTTTATGTTGGTTAGACCTAATAAAAAATCTAAATCACTTAAACAGATATCCATTGAAATATGTGATACAGAGATAGAGAGAGTCTCTTGCTAAATTTTTTTAGACATTTACTTTAGTGATACATTGAAATGGGACATCCATATTGCAGAAGTATCAAAAAAAATATCTCGTAATATAGGTATTCTCAGTCATTTAAGATATTGTCTGAATCAGAAAACCCTTTATATCCTTTATTATGCTCTAATTTATCCATACATATCTTATTGAAACATAATTTGGGGCAATACTTACCAGACTCATTTAAACCCATTAATTAAGCTCCAAAAAAAATCCATCAAGATCATAACGTTATCCCATAGATTAGAACATAATGCCCCCCTGTTTAAAAAATTAACGATATTACCACTTGAGGCATTAAACGACTACCATTCCATTTTATTTGCCCATAGGTTTTTCCATCATCTTGATTTAGTCCCCGTTAAGCTCCGCAGTACACTTCGGAAAACGTCTGAAGTTCACCGTCATGTAACCCGTAACAGATCCCACAACTTTTATAGACGTATTATAAAACCGATATGTCTTTGCACAGCATACGCATTAAAGACCCAAGGGTGTGGAATCGGCTCCATCAAATATAAAAACAATTAAGTCTATCTCTCTCTTGAAGAATAAAGTAAGGGAGTATCTCTCGGATAATGTCACTGTGCAGGCGGCGGATGATGACTGGTTGGATAATAGCATTTCAATGACCAACCAAAAAAAAACTGTTATATCTACGTGTCTATTTATCTATAAAGTTATACATAACCCACAATATTATTTCTATTATTTAATGTATTATGGGATGGAACAAGCCTTTCGAGGTTTTATTCCCACCATCTTTTGTTAATATCAGTTTTACACTTCTGTATAAAATTATATGGTCAATAAATGAAATGAAATGAAATAGAGCCTACACTCTTAACGCATTACTTTTCAATCGGGACACTTTTGCGGTTCCATTCTGATTTACAGTGAAATAATATTGAGTGTGTAAAACAGCTGACTTCCCGGACTACTTTGATTTTTCTTTTGGATTTACTTACCTGGATGTGCTTTTCTTTCTTTGAATTCTGTGTGGATTTTTTACCTTGCTGGATCTGATTGGTGAGACTTTACTTCAGTGCCGGTCCCCAACTGGGAGGTAGGTATCCGGCACTGATACCTTTCATTTACGATGTCATCTGCGGGTTATGCGCCTGGTGTTGACCAGGGAAGACTTATGCGTTCCGTTAAAGTCACTCTGAGTGCTCCCTCAAGGAACCCTGTTACCACCAGTCAGTCTTTGTTGGATTACCTTTCCACACTGGACATTCCACATTCTTTAGTTGATGCAGTCGGTCAGTTAAGAAGCTCCAAGGAATGGTGTCTAACAGTAGCCAATGTTTCAGCTAAGGCAATCCTTTTAAGCAAAAAAAATGTTCATTTGGACTCGTTAAACTGTGATGTCACGTTTTCTTCCTTCTGTGATGAAACAACGGAAATCAGGGTGCATTGGTTACCCTTTTTCATACGAGACTCTTCTGTTGGATCATTTTTCTCTCAATTCGGTGAGGTGAGAAATGTATTTTCCGAAAAAGTCCCTGGTGTCAACACTTGTACCATGATAAGAAAAGTTTCGATTTCCATCACTCCTGGAAAGCGTAGCGCCATCCCTTACATCGGCGAGATTTCCGGGTATCCGATTCTTGTGACTGTTCCAGGACGCCGGCATTTGTGTCTAAAGTGCAACACCGTCGGACATATTAGAAGGGATTGCAACGCCATTCAATGTGGCAACTGTTGTTCATTCGGCCATACAACATATAAGTGTTCAAGGCAACGTTCTTATGCTGATCACGTCAGAAACACTGCACTTTACCACAGAATACAATAACCAAAGTAATCCAAAAGTACTGGACGACAACCCTGATGATACTGTGCCAGATCCCGGAAATGCAACAGAACAGGGACAAGATGATGATATGGACTGTCTTTCCGACACTGGCGAGGAGGGCGAATCTTCGGATATAGTTCCACCAACTGGTTCGTTGCTAGATTTTAGAGGCCTCTCCACTCGAAAAGTATATGTCCGGGTGGAGGCAATTGCTGGGGCGTCACCGACGTCGGACTCTTCCATCACTCCTTCTCCTGAACCAGGTGAATCGGCTAATGTTGAATCCTTTCCACAGGTCATGCATTGCGACGAACCCGATTGGACTGTTGTGTCCGGAAAACGACACTCTAAGGAGTCTCCTGGTAATAATAAGAAGAAGTCAAAAAATGTTGAAAATGGTTAACTGTAAAAACAGTTTGGTAAAGGCTGACGACTATGTCTTATGACGCACAAAACATCCATGGACTTTTCTTTTTGGCTTAGCGATTTTGATATGTGTTCAGATCAGGGGGAAGCCGACTTGGACAATGCTTATACAACCCTAAGGGGTGTTTTTCATATCTGGTAAGACGTTTCTTTTTCTTTTCAATACTTTTGTCAATAATATCATTTGATTCAATTAATTGATAACCATGATAAAAATCATATCAATTAACTGCAATGGTCTTAGAGACGCAGATCATTACTTTTTGGTTGGTATTTTGTCAACTGAAGAGATTTCTATGGAGATTTTTTTTACGAACATGAAGGTAGATATATTAGAGTTGATATATACAAAGATAATCTTAACTATCGTCTTATAAATATCTATGCTCCTAATTCCGTATCTGAGAGACGCGATTTTTTTTTACCCCACTCTCTTCAGATTTTGTAACTAGTAAACCAATTATTTTAGGGTGCGATTTCAACTATGTTGACAATGTTAACTTGGACAGATGTGGGGCATCATCGCATTATGGGTCTGGCAGGGCTGAAGTGTTAAAATCTGTTTGCAGAGACTTTGATTTAATTGATGTGCTCCGTGTCTTAAATGGCGACACCCGAACATTTACTTTTCATAGAAATTCTGCTGCTTCTCGTTAAGGCAATTTTTCTGATCAAATTAATGTTTAAAAAAAATAACTTAAGAAAATTAACTAATCTTAACTATCGCCGTATAAATATCTATGCTCCTCATTCCGTATCTGAGAGACGCGATTTTTTTTACCTTACTCTCTTCAGATTTTGTAACTAGTAAACCAATTATTTTAGGGTGCGATTTCAACTATGTTGAAAATGTTAACTTGGACAGATGTGGGGCATCATCCCATTATGGGTCTGGCGGGGCTGATGTGTTAAACTCTGTTTGCAGAGACTTTGATTTAATTGATGTGTTCCGTGTCTTAAATGGCGACACCCGAAAATTTACGTTTCATAGAAATTCTGCTGTTTCTCGTTAAGGCAATTTTTCTGATTAAATTAATGTTTAAAAAAAACACCTTAAGAAAATTAAATGGTAGCAGGATTAGATCCCATTCTCATGAATTGACTTCACAAGAGAAACCAAGCAGATATTCTATTCAAGAGAATTTAGAAAACAAAAGGCAACATTGATTCACTCCTTAAAAACTGAAAACGGTACTGTTAATACAAATGATGAAATCCTTGAAGAATGTAGAGAGTTTTATTTTGATCTTTTAACCGAGGAACCCATTGATGAAAATGTCTGTAACTATTTTTGTGAAAAGTTACCTGTATTAACTCGTGATGAAGCTTCCCTCTGTCAGGGACCCATCACTAAAGATGAAATTCTACAAGCCTTAAATGAAATGAAGAGTGATAAGGCGCCAGGGAATGATGGGTTAACGAGAGATTTTTATTTACATTTTTTTTCAATTGTTATCCAATATTTTAGTTCATATAATTAACTTGTCTTTTACACTGAAAACATTGTCAGCATCACAGCGTTCAGGTTACATTTTATTAATATGCAAAGATAGGGCGAAAGCTGAAAACTTACGTTTTTGGCGCCCTATCTCTCTCCTGAATGTAGATTGTAAAATTATATCTAAGTGTTTAGCCAATCGTTTAAAGAAAGTAATATCCTCTGTTATCCACATTGATCAAACTTGCTGTGTTCCTGGAAGTTCAATTTTTGACAACTTGCATTTATGTCGTAATATTCTTGATTATGTTAATTTTAAAAATTTACCATGTTCATTTATATCTCTTGATCAGGAGAAAGCTTTTGATAGAGTGAGTCTCCAGTACATGTTTCATGTCTTGCAAAAATTTGGTTTCGGTCTATCCTTTATACAATGGATCAAACTCCTCTATAATAATATATCAAGCTCTGTATTAGTTAACGGTTATTCATCAGATCCTTTCTTAGTAACCAGCAGTGTACGACAAGGGTGTGGGTTATCTCCCCTTTTATATATTTTGTGTCTGGAACCGTAGGCCTGTAAAATAAGACACTGTAGATATTGTTGGTATTACTATCCCTGGTTTGCATGAGCAGGCAAAAATATCTTTATACGCAGACGATTGCACCTGTTTTTGCTCGTCAGAGAACTCTGTTAAGTATGTGTTATTTTTGGTGAAATTTGTTGGGAGGGCGTCTGGTTCCAAACTTAACGTTCAAAGTCAAGAGGTTTATGGACCGGTAAATGGCGTACCAGGTCCGATCACCCCTTTGGTATTTTATGGCCAGATGTTATCAATGTAGCCGGAGTGTATTTGGGTTATGGGGATGTTACTACATTGAATTGGGAACCTATTTTTGCTAAATTTTGTGCAGTTTTAAAAGCTTGGAAGACTCAAACTCTGTCCTTGTTTGGTAAAGGTTTAGTGGTCAACACCTTATGTATTTCAACAATTTTGTATAAAGCCACAGTTTTAGGATTACCCGCTATGTATCATCTAAAATTAGAAAAAGAATTATTTTGTTTTTTGTGGGAAGCCTATAGTTTTCATCCAGTCACTAAAAACGTTTGTTTTTCAAAAGTGCAGGATGGGGGTCTGGGATTAGTAAGAATAGTGACTAAAATACAAGCCCTGCGCCTTTTTCATTTTCATCAGTTTGTTAATGAGAGAGATTGTAAATGGTTTTATTTTGCGAAGTATTGGCTGGCCTTAAGATGTCATAAGATTAATCCAACATTGTTTAATAATAATCAGCCTCATTGTGATGTTTTACCCTGTTTTTATCTAGAAGTTTACAACACATATAAGACATTTTCTGCCGCGTTTCCCAATTCTGAGGGGTTAGGGGTGGCAAAGTCAAAAGTCTTTTATGATTTTTTATGGTTTGACTTTTGTGAACTCCCTCGGGCAGTGCGTATTTTTCCAAACGTCAATCTTAAAAAGTCATGGAAAATTATTCAAAACCCTATTTTAGATCCTGTTACAAGAGATGTGGCCTGGAAAATCACCTACTAATCAATTGTTAAATCATCTGCATCTGCATTCAGATCCAATTTGTTCTTTCTGTCCATTTGTTGAGACAGCCTCGCATTTATTTATTTCTTGTCCTTTTACAGCAGTTCTGCGAAACTTAATATGTAAATGGTTAAGCATAATTTGTGGCTTTAATGTTTCTTTAACACCAGATATTATATTCCTCAATTTATTACCAAATTTACCAAAAGGACAATAATGATCTGTGCTTGTTATTAATATCAGAAACAAGATATAGTATTTGGTTAACAAGAAATGACGCAAAATTTGCGAGTAATTGTGTTACCCCAATCTCGATGTTATTGCTTTTTCTATCAAGACTTCGGAACAGAATCCGGGTTGATTTTGAAAGATATAGTGTAGATCGTTTTAAACAATTTTGGTGTTCCTTTAATTTATTTTGCTCCGTTAATGATAATAAACTCAGGCTTAATATTTAATAACAATTATATAGATATATGTATATATACATTTGTACAGTTTGGTGACGTTTTAAAAATATTGTAAATAAAAGCCAGCCAAGTTTTAATCAATTGTTAAAATAATATTTTATAAAGTGGCTGTGTTGTGAAATAAATACTTGTACATTTCAAAGTGTAATAAAATTCTTCAAAAAGAAAAAAGTATCAATCAAACAGTTTTTGGACGGGAAACAGCAAATGACTGATTTCCCCAGCAAGAAATCTAAAGAACAGACCTCCTTCAGATCTCCCCACCCTAGCCTGTATTCATATAATTTATATTGTGAATTTGTGCAGTATGCTAAATACGACATCAGTGCAATGTTTTTACTATACTTGTTTTCCTCACGATTTCAATGTTTACAGGTTGTATGCACTGTGATTGAAGAAGCGGAATTATGTCTCGCCATATGTCGTACCGGGATCTCACGAGAAAGTGCCGATGACCACGTGTTCTCATAGCGTACGACTGGTCCGTCTGGAATCAGACGTGTTCTGCTTAGCTCCTCTCAACTGAAATAAGGCGAACAATTTCACTTATTCCCGCTACATAATTGTAAGCTTGTGAGAGTTGAAAGATAGTCAATTAAAGGTATTTAATTTCTGTCTCTTCATCATTAGCAGCTTATTTCTGTATATTCATATGTTGAGCAATAGATGTCTGCGATAAATCGTAGACGGTATGGCATTTGTGGACATACCTGTCCTGAGTCTTACGGACTCGGACTTAGCCGCGGAAGTTACGAAAAAACAACTCCCTTCAGTTATGTCCAAGCGGTTTACGTTACAAGGTAACAAACCCTATGTTACATGCACGCAGAGTTCTGCGGACAAAGGTAGTCTTCAAGGGACACTGCCATGTGGTCAAACAATTGTTGACCTTCATGCTGATACTCAACCGGTAAAAGCCGGATCGTCAGGCTTGGACTTCCCAAGGTTTGGTCACACAAAACCCGTTAGCTCCTGGACTGGACTTGATTCTATCAAAGCTGGGTAACATCGACTCTCGAATTTCGGCCCTAGAAAAACTATGCACACAACAGAGCACAGACTCTGAATCTCTGGCCGAGGAACCGCCTCAAAAGCGGCAAAAAGTGGACATAGATTCACGTATTGATGATTTGTTAGGAGACAAAGTTACTTCATTAAACCTCCCCATACTGGAAGGGGCAGATGTCCCAAACTCAGAAAGTGAACAACTACTCACGCAGTTAGCAGAGGACTTTAACCTAAATGACACTCCTGGTCAGCCTGTTTCCTCTAAATTGGGGGTATTATTAAAGGACACATTCAAATCTAAGAAGTCCGATGAGAAATTAAAACAGATAATGTCTTGCCAAAAAACACCGGCTAATGTTAACATTGTCACTTCACTGGTTAATAAAGAAGTTTGGGACATTATGACTCCCGAAACCAGGTCTGCCGACATAAAATCCCAGAAAATACAATCTCGGAAATTACTCTTAAACTTGTTTTGTTAATTGCACTTATAACTGGGCAGAGGGCCCAAAGTATCCATTTGTTGAACTTAGATAATTTAACTTGGACAGATTCCGGGTGTATTTTTGTTATAACAAGTTTGCTGAAAACTACTAGGCCAGGTTTTCATAACGGCAGTATAGAATTACCTGAATATCCCCCAGATCGGAGAATTTGTGTTTGTACTGTACTTAAAGAAGATGTGCTCAAAACTAAGAACATTCGAAATGACAATTTTCTTTTCATCAGTTATCACAAACCTCACAAAAGAGTGTCCAAGGAAACTATTTCAAGATGGATAAAGTACGGCCTTGGGAGAGCTGGTATTGGCATCACAACATTTAAAGCTCATTCGACCAGATCTGCTTCCACTTATTAAGCAATCAACGCTGGCCTCCCTTTATCCACTATACTCAAGGCGGCAGGTTGGTCGCGTGAATCTACTTTCACTACCTTTTATGGCAAACCAATTGAGAATAAAATTGAATTTGCTAAGGCCATTTTGACATAGAATCTTCATTTGTCTGACAAGCATCTACTGTATCTGCGATATGAATATGTAATACAGGCTGTCACTGCTTCACTCTAAATTATTTTGTTTGGCGTTAGTTACATGACTGTTCAGAACTTTGAACATCTCGTGAGATCCCGGTACGACATATGACGATACCTATTTACAAGTTGAAGTTTGATTGGAATTATGTCGAGCCATTTGTAGTACTTAGGGTTAAACGGCCCTCCCAGTGGCAAAAGTTTGCCTTTAAAATTCTCCCTCCCTATGGCTAGACTTTGGCTGAACAGTCATTGATTTAAAGTATGAAAACACGTTGTCATCGGCGCTTTCTCCCTCAGTACTCCAAATGGCTCGACATAATTTCAATCAAACTTCAACTTATAAATAAGTATCGTTTAATTTATAAATTATTTCTACAAAACCATTCTCCTCCATCCTACACAATTACACGAACTGGGGACATTTTCCTTCAAACGTTAGAGTTGGGAGCAGCGAGGCACCAGTTGACTTTGTCCGCTCTGAAGATTGATTGATTGATTGTTTGGTGTTTTACGCCGCGCTCAATATTATTTCACTTATATGGCGGCGTTGCCAGTTTTATTGTGGGAGGAAACCGGGCTCTGTGCCCGGAGGAAACCCACGACCTTCCGCTGGTAACTGGCAACCATCCCACATAGGTCGTTCGAGTGAAAACCCAGTCAGCTGCTCTGAAGAAAGTAAAAGGCTAGTGGTCCATTGTCCGCTACATATACAATAGTTTTGATAAAACTTTGAAAAGGCGATTTATTTGATAAAACATTTACCAGTTGGTTGCATGCGGTAAGTCTTAGGGGCACTCGACATTGAAGACGATTGCACATAAGATATAAAGCTCAGTGTGCCTGATGCTTCTCAAGCGTCTTGCCCTTGGTGCATATACAACATACATGCAGTTTTAGCTCTTCCATAGATAGAAACACGGGTGAGCATTTCCTGCTTCCGTTTTTTGGTAGGGACGACAGGAGCTATATGCAAATCTTAAAGGCACACTCGCTGCGAAAATCCAGAATACTGTTTACATAAAAAACAGTGGGCTGTCTTGTGTATTTTCTCTAGACAGAAGAAGTTAGGAACTTTCTTCTTTTACCAAAAATGGTTAGTTTTGGCATCATTTCGTAAATTGAATTTGAAATTGAAAATTAGATTTATCAGGTACCCGCAATGTAAACAAACCCCGAACCTGAACACGCGCACAAGCGGCCTGAGGATTTGAGTCGTGGGAGAGATCTAACGGCACAGTATAATTGATTGTCTTACCTACGACGGCAAATCCGCCTATAACGTTGCCGCGAACCAAAGGTAAATGGGGTCTAAGGGAAGTAACTCTAACCCACATCTAGAAAAACGACGACGATGATGGACCCCTCCCGGTTGCGGAGTTCTGTAAGATTAACTTTGACAGGTCAACCTCCACCAGCTCTCGAAGTGATAGATGCCATTGTCGACCATTTTGGATCAATTGGAGTCTCTTCAGAACATATCGAAGCTATTGGACAGTTGAAAGGGAGTCGACAATGGCACGCCTGTATGCGGACAATTGAAGCCACTGACGCAGTAATCAAGTCCCCGGAAATCCGAATCGGAAAGAGAGACTGTACGTGCGAAGTAACTTCTTTTAGTCAGTCTACATTTAAAGTCAAATTCTTCTGGCTTCCATACGGCATGCGGGACAGCTTTATAGCGAGTTATTGTGCCCAGTTTGGCAAGGTGATTAAGGTCGACACCCTCGCTCAACGTGGCCAGCCTTTTACGAATACTATTAGGGTGGTGACACTTGAATGTTCTGAAGAAATGAAGAACAAAATCCCCTACTATGTCACTCTCGAGGATACTTATCCTGCATTGATAATGTTAGAAGGCATGGAGCCTAAGTGTCTCAGATGTGGGAAAATCGGCCTTGTGAGAAGGGAGTGCACAGAAGTTAATTGTCAGGTTTGCCATTTATTTGACCACTCTACAGAAAACCACCCTTCTCGTAATATCACGTTTGCCGACCGTGTTAGGGGAGCGGCCACAACAGCTGAGGAATCAGAACCCCCCCCCCCCCCCCCTTGACGAGCCTCCCATTGAGAAAGTTGAATCTGAAATGATGTCAGATAGTGACCTGATGGAGTCCCTCCCTAATGACAACCCACCCCGTGAGATAGTCCCTTGAACTGGTTCAGGCCGTTCAACTAAGTCACCTGGACCAGCGAGAACACAGCCTAGTATACAGCCCACCAATATTCCAGCTATCAGTGGATTAATTCATTGGTTGATTGTTTGGTGTTTTACGCCGCGCTCAAGATTATTTCACTTATATGGCGGCGTTGCCAGTTTTGTTGTGGGAGGAAACCGGGCTCTGTGCCCGGAGGAAACCCACGACCTTCCGCTGGTAACTGGCAACCATCCCACATAGCTCGTTCGAATGAAAACCCAGTCAGAAAATTTTCCAATTTTTGGACTGAGTGGGATTCGAACCCATGACCTATTGATAAAAGACTGTTTGGATTGAGCGTCCAACGCTCTATCTACTGCGCCACGGAGGCCCCGCTATCAGTGGAAAAAACAATATCGCTGGCTCGCAAACACCAAAGAGATCGAGATCTGTTTCACCCACACTTTCCCCAACATACAGAGACTTAGTTCGGGGGAATTGTATTGTTTCCCCTAGCCCCTCACAAACGTCAACTGAATCTTCACCACAGCGAACATTATATTCTTATTTGTTTGACCAGGAGCCTGTTTCGGACTGATTATTTTTCAAGAATCAACAGTTTAGTTTTAAGAATCGTCTGGTGTCATCTGAGCCTGGTGCCGTGTTACACGAAGTTCACTTCAAGTAAGCTTTGATATGGCATGACTTAAGCTGTAAATATTGGGAAATAATTTTCCAAAAATATTACTTTATTAGGTGTCCAAAAATATTGCCAGATTGTCAGTTTATTTATACTTGTAAAGTTTATCATGTGTGGGAAAAGTAAAATATTTTTTTCTGAATTTCCTTCTGAGTGGGGATTCAATTTTACTGCAACCTACTCTACTCATTTCGCTATGATTTCGTTTGAATGGCGTCACGGTACAACAATTTATTTTAACGAAGGAAGTCATTTAAGTGAGGTATTAGTTTGACCAAAAAGTTAGATGCCCTTTCCCTGCATAAATCAGATTTTCTTCCGATAAAACAGTCTTTGTTCCGCTACACACCATATAAAACAAGTCTGCTTTGTTTTAAATTTGACTTAAATCGTCACGTCTAGTTCTACTGGCTTCTCTTAACTGAGCGATTTGATAAAAGACGGTAATTTAAATATGTTTTATTGTACTAAAAGTATTTATTGTATTCAAAAAATCTACAAATTGCGTCTCAAAATGCAAACAATCCGCATTTATTTACTCGTTTATTTAAAATCGTACATATTCAACAAACTGAATCCTTAAAGCGCTCAATTAAGACAAACCGGATGTGATCCCCTTTTATAAGGCAAACATCACTCTTTGTTATGAAGCAGCTATTGTTCGTTTCCAATGCGCATATGTGGTAAATCATGTACATTTGATCTATGTGTTGCAGTCTGCAGACGATTCCTGAAAATTAATCGTCCCCTCGAACAACAGGGTGAAGTCCTAGTTGTTGTTTAATTATGCAGAATTTTACTTTTCATTCTATTAATTGCAATGGTTTACTTTCTTTAAAAATCTTGGATACAATAAAAGGTTGCTCCATAGAATTAATTGAGAAGCCTTGGCAGTTCGGGATCTAGCCTTTCCTTGAAAATATCATTGATAATGAAATTGTTAAACTCCTTACAAAAGGCGTCATAACCAGTTCTTTTCACGAAGAAGGGGAGATAATTTCCCCATTTTTTACAAAGCAAAGGCCAAATGGAACCTACAGGTTTATTTTAAACCTAAAATATTTCAACAAAGATGGAAACGCTCCATTGTCACACAATTGCTATATGGCTTCAGTTGATTTAAAAGACGCGTACTTTACGGTACCCATAAAAGAAAACTTTCAAAAATTCTTAAAGTTTCAATGGAAAGGGAAACTTTATCAGTTTACAGCTTTACCTAATGGGCTCTCGAGCGCCTCGAGAATTTACACCAAAATTTGCATAACAATATTCTCGACCTTGAGGAAAAAAGGTCATAAAATTGCGTCATACATTGATGACTCCATTGTAATAGCTGATTGAGTAGGGGAGGGTAACCAAGCTCTTCGAGACACATTAAACATTTTTAAATTGGCAGGGTTTACCGTTCATCCAAATAAATCAGTGTTCAGCCCAAATCAGCAAATTGATTATTTGGGCTTTGTTTTGAACTCTGTCACAATGTCGGTGCCCATGACAGCTCTAAAGGCAGATAAGGTCAAAATTGCTTGCAAAAAGCTTTTACCTGGTAAACTTTTCTCTATAAGGGATGTGGCTCAAGTTATTGGCTTACTAGTTTCAACCTTTCCTTCTGTAACCTATGGGCGCTTATTGTACAGGGTCCGGGACAATGAGAGATCACTTGCACTGAAGGTTAACAAAGGTAACTACCAAGCTCTCAACGCTGTCAAGGAAAGCGGCAGCTGTCTCGCCGCCAGTCGTCGCCTATAGTACGGGGAATACCCTTTTGGCTAGCTCCGCTGTTAGCAACATGTGTGTAGAAATGTTTGTTGGTGCAGAGAATTGTTTTAGTTCTATGGTTGGTGTAGAAAACTATATTCACTGTTTCAAAACCGATATGTCTTTCATTCCTCTTGATTAAATATTTATTTAAACCTCTTGCAACATTTTAAACGTCCCTGTTGCAGTTTGCATAAGCGCCAACCCGAGGATTGTAGGTCAATCAGGGGAGGTAATTCATTCGAGTTTTAACGTACAGCCGGGGGGGCAAAAGTGGTGTTCGCAAACTACTGTTTTGTGCAGGACGACTGAAGTAACAATTATGGAAACAGATGGAAAGTCAAATCAGCATATTTCTTAATTCAGTATATTTCCGCCATGAAAATATAAATATATTTATTATAAAGGCATTTTTCCTTAACACTTTTGATATATAATCCGTCTTTAGATTCTCTTTAAAGGTACATCTTCATTTTTTAGTTCAGACTTCTAAACTTCCTGCACAATTCAATTTAATATACAACCTCCAAAACCAGGATTTTGGCCCCATATCCTAACATCCTAATATCCTAACAAAATATAATTCCCAAAGACACACCATTAAACATACATATCAATTAAAGGAGGGGAAATCTCTAGAAATACATAGGGATTATCGTCGATAACAACCTTCAAAGTACTTAAAACATTTCACGTCAATTACCTCCAGTGACACTCAAGCTAATAAAAACAGACAGAAGTATGTCCTTTCAGTGGGTTATCTGTGTAGCCATTATTCCGTTTTAGGATGACGTGATGTTGGTATAGCTATTTTTAGATCAATAATGACGTATTTTTGCCGCTCTCTAATGTATAAGGGTAGATTTAGGTCCAAAAAAACATGGCGACAAACTTGAAGTGGGAAGATTGTCTCCGAATATATAGGTCAGTATGCAACCTCGCGCCATTACTTAGCCAGCCATTGGCTAAATTGCATCACATGACTACTCTATACCGCACTTAAATTTTTATTCAACAATAATTGGATAAAACTGATGAAAAAATGGTGGCGGCCTTGTGAATGGCCTATGGAGCTTATTCTCTATTGTAACGCCACCTTCAAATTTCAATTATTCAGTTACGAGGGAATAAAACATACATTGGACAGTTGTTTTGGACTAAATGAACTCTGCTCTTTCCATCTAAACTAGTCTAAAGCTTAGATTTTCTTTCCCTTTAAGTATATTTTATGTGGAGAAGCTGTCCTTGACCGCGTTTAGCTATGATGGCCGTATCAGAACTCGCTAAATCTGACTTGAAGTGGTGGAGTATGTCAATTGACCGAGCCAACAAATCAATTTTAAAAGGCACCCCTCAACTTACGCTTCAGTCAGATGCCTCTAAAACAGGGTAGGGAGGAGTGCTTGGGACCTCTCACACCGGCGGCCTATGGAGCTCGCTGGAAGCAGCTTCCCATATTAGTGTCCTAGAACTACTTGCGGTCCTGTTCACATTAATATCCTTTGAGGAAAAAATTAAAGGAAAACACATTCTTATACAAACAGATAACACAACTGCAGTTTCGTATGTTAATAACATGGGCGGCAAATCGCCAAACTGTAATGCTGTGGCTTGGGATATCTGGTTATGGGCCATAGCCCATGGTACCTGGCTTCAGGCTTCTCATTTACCGGGGGTTGAAAACTTTAACGCTGACAAACAGTCCAGACAAAAAGACACTAACAAAGAGTAATTGCTTCATCCTGATGTCTTTCGAGTTGTAACTAAGCCCCTGGGTAAACCTAATATTGATTTATTCGCCTCACGTTTGAATGCTCAATTGGAAGCTTACGTAGCTTGGAGGCCTCATCCAGGTGCAACGCATATAGATGCGTTTACTCTGGACTGGGGGCAATTTTATTTGTATGCATTCTCACCTTTTAATCTGCTTGGCATAGTTTTACAAAAAATCGAAGAAAATAAAGCAAAAGGTATAGTGATTGCTCCATGGTGGAAGACACAACCTTGGTTTTCAAAGCTAATGTCAATCTTAACTGATTATCCATTATTACTCGGCAGGGGGAGAGAACTCCAACAGTTACCAGGCTGCGAACAGACGGAGAAACACGGTCTGGAGAAAATGCGGCTTCTAGCCTGCCAGGTGTCAGGGAATCCATTGAAGCCCGATGAGTTTCAAAGGAAGCTGCAGCTCTCATCTCACAATCCTGGCGATCAGAGACTCGCAAGCAATACAGGGTATATATTCAGAGATGGTTCGTATACTGTGCTGAAAGGAACTCGGATCCATTTTATCCCAATCTTGGAGTTGCGTTAGACTTTCTTACTCATTTATATCACCTTGGTCTGGGTTACAGTGTTTTAAATACAGCACGATCAGGCTTATCCACGTTCATAGTCTGTGATGGGTTTCTTTTGGGCTCACATCCTTGGTAGGGAGATTACTCAAGGGTGTATTTAACACCAGACCTGCACTACCTAGATATCAACACACTTGGAGTGTAGACACTGTTTTAGACATTCTGAAATCTCTAACGACAGATACAAATTTGTGTTTGAAAGAAATTACTCTTAAACTTGTTTTGTTAATTGCACTTATAACTGGGCGGAGGGCCCAAAGTATCCATTTGTTGAACTTAGATAATTTAACTTGGACAGATTTCGGGTGTATTTTTGTTATAACAAGTTTGCTGAAAACTACTAGGCCAGGTTTTCATAACGGCAGTATAGAATTACCTGAATATCCCCCAGATCGGAGAATTTGTGTTTGTACTTGTACTTAAAGAACATGTGCTCAAAACTAAGGACATTCGAAATGAAAATTTTCTTTTCATCAGTTATCAGAGACCTCACAAAAGAGTGTCCAAGGAAACTATTTCAAGATGGATAAAGTACGGCCTTTTGAGAGCTGTTATTGACATCACAAGATTTAAAGCTCATTCGACCAGATCTGCTGGCACTTCTTAAGCAATCAACGCTGACCTCCCTTTATCCACTATACTCAAGGCGGCAGGTTGGTCCCGTGAATCTACTTTCACTACCTTTTATGGCAAACCAATTGAGAATAAAATTGAATTTGCTAAGGCCATTTTGACATAGAATCTTTGTCTGACAAACATGTACTGTATCTGCGATATGAATATGTAATACAGGCTGTCACTGCTTCACTCTAAATTATTTTGTTTGGCGTTAGTTACATGACTGTTCAGAACTTTGAACATCTCGTGAGATCTCGGTACGACATATGGCGAGACATAATTTACAAGTTGAAGTTTGATTGGAATTATGTCGAGCCATTTGTAGTACTTAGGGTTAAACGGCCCTCCCAGTGGCTCGACTTTGGCTGAACAGTCATTGATTTAAAGTATGAAAACACGTTGTCATCGGCGCTTTCTCGTTTTATCCCTAAGTACTCCAAATGGCTCGACATAATTTCAATCAAACTTCAACTTGTAAATAGGTATCGTTTAATTTATAAATTATTTCTACAAAACCATTCTCCTCCATCCTACACAATTACACGAACTGGGGACGTTTTCCTTCAAACGTTAGAGTTGGGAGCAGCGAGGCACCAGTTGACTTTGTCCGCTCTGAAGATTGATTGATTGTTTGGTGTTTTACGCCGCGCTCAATATTATTTCACTTATATGGCGGCGTTGCCAGTTTTATTGTGGGAGGGAACCGGGCTCTGTGCCCGGAGGAAACCCACGACCTTCCGCTGGTAACTGGCAACCATCCCACATAGGTCGTTCGAGTGAAAACCCAGTCAGCCGCTCTGAAGAAAGTAAAAGGCTAGTGGTCCATTGTCCGCTACATATACAATAGTTTTGATAAAACTTTGAAAAGGCGATTTATTTGATAAAACATTTACCAGTTGGTTGCATGCGGTAAATCTTAGGGGCACCCGACATTGAAGACGATTGCACATTAGATATAAAGCTTAGTGTGTCTTGACCTTGGTGCATATACAGCATACATGCAGTTTTAGCTCTTCGATAGATAGAAACACGGGTGAGCATTTCCTGCTTCCGTTTTTTGTTAGGGACGACAGGAGTGCCAGAAATTCTTAGTCTATATTTTTCTCTTATCTTCCCCCCAATTGCACCCCCCCTCCCCCCGCCCCAACAATTTTTAAAAAGATATTATGTACTCGTCTGTACGTGGCGAGCTGTTTGCAAATCTTAAAGGCACACTCGCTGCGAAAATCCAGAATACTGTTTACATAAAAAACAGTGGGCGGTTTTGTGTATTTTCTCTAGACAGAAGAAGTTAGGAACTTTCTACTTTTACCAAAAATGGTTAGTTTTGGCATCATTTCGTATTTTGAATTTGAAAATTAGATTTATCAGGTACCCCGCAATGTAAACAAACCCCGAACCTGAACACGCGCACAAGCGGCCTGAGGATTTGAGTCGTGTGAGAGATCTAACGGCACAGTATAATTGATTGTCTTACCTACGACGGCAAATCGGCCTATAACGTTGCCGCGAACCGAAGGTAAATGGGGTCTAAGGGAAGTAACTCTAACCCACATCTAGAAAAACGACGACGATGATGGACCCCTTCCGGTTGCGGAGTTCTGTAAGATTAACTTTGACAGGTCAACCTCCACCAGCTCTCGAAGTGATAGATGCAATTGTCGACCATTTTGGATCAATTGGAGTCTCTTCAGAACATATCGAAGCTATTGGCCATTTGAAAGGGAGTCGACAATGGCACGCCTGTATGCGGACAACTGAAGCCACTGGCGCAGTAATCAAGTCCCCGGAATTCCGAATCGGAAAGAGAGACTGTACGTGCGAAGTAACTTCTTTTAGTCAGTCTACATTTAAAGTCAAATTCTTCTGGCTTCCATATGGTATGCGGGACAGCTTTATAGCGAGTTATTGTGCCCAGTTTGGCAAGGTGATTAAGGTCGACACCCTCGCTCAACGTGGCCAGCCTTTTACGAATACTTTTAGGGTGGTGACACTTGAATGTTCTGAAGAAATGAAGAACAAAATCCCTTACAATGTCACTCTCGAGGATTAGAAGGCAGGGAGCCTAAGTGTCTCAGATGTGGGAAAATCGGCCATGTGAAAAGGAAGTGCAGAGCAGTTAATTGTCAAGCTGGCCATTTATTTGACCACTCTACAGAAAACCACCCTTCTCGTAATATTATGTTTGCCGACCGTGTTAGGTGAGCGGCCACAACAGCTGAGGAATCAGACCCCCCCCCCCCCCTTGACGAGCCCCCCCATTGAGAGATTTGACTCTGAAATGATGTCAGATAGTGACCTGATGGAGTCACACCCTAATGACAACCCACGCCGTGAGACAGTTGAACGGCCTGAACCAGTTCAAGGTACTAGATCACCTCGACCAGCGAGAACACAGCCTAGTATACAGCCCACCAATATTCCAGCTATCAGTGGATTGATTCATTGGTTGATTGTTTGGTGTTTTACGCCGCGCTCAAGATTGTTTCACTTACATGGCGGCGTTGCCAGTTTTATTGTGGGAGGAAACCGGGCTCTGTGCCCGGTGGAAACCCACGACCTTCCGCTGGTAACTGGCAACCATCCCACATAGCTCGTTCGAGTGAAAACCCAGTCAGAAAATTTTCAAATTTTTGGACCGAGTTGGATTCGAACCCATGACCTATTGGTAAAAGTCTGTGTGGATTGAGCGTCCAACGTTCTACCTACTGAGCCACGGAGGCCCCGCTATCAGTGGAAAAAACAATATCGCTGGCTCGCAAACACCAAAGAGATCGAGATCTGTTTCACCCACACTTTCCCCAACATACAGAGACTTAGTTCGTGGGAATTGTGTTGCTTCCCCTAGCCCCTCACAAACGTCAACTTAATCTTCACCACAGCGAACATTATATTCTTATTTGTCTGACCATGAGCCTATTTCGGACTGATTATTTTTCAAGAATCAACGGCACGAGTTGTTTCTCCAACATAAACAACACATTTGTATGAACCAGAACAGTTGATTATTTTTCAAGAATGAACAGTTTAGTTTTAAGAATCGTCTGGTGTCATCTGAGCCTGGTGCCGTGTTACACGAAGTTCACTTCAAGTAAGCTTTGATATGGCATGACTTGAGCTGTAAATATTGGGAAATAATTTTCCAAAAATATTACTTTATTAGGTGTCCAAAAATATTGCCAGATTGTCAGTTCATTTATACTTGTAAAGTTTATCATGTGTGGGAAAAGTAAAATATTTTTTTTCTGAATATTTTAGAGTGGGGATTCAATTTTACTGTTCGTTTCCAATGCGCATATGTGGTAAATCATGTACATTTGATCTACTGTGTTGCAGTCTGCAGACGATTCGTGAAAATTAATCGTCCGCTAGAACAACAGGGTGAAGTCCTCGTCGTTGTTTAATTATGCAGAATTTTACTTTTCATTCTATTAATTGCAATGGTTTACTTGCTTTAAAAAAGTTTTCTAATTTATCTACTATATGTAGATCTTTACATTATGATATTATTTTCCTCCAGGAAACTCACCATTCATTTGAAATCCAAAATTCATGGGAGTCTTCCTGGGGGGTGGGGGTTGGGTGTAAATGTTTCTTTTCTTTTGGTTCACATATTTCTTGCGGGGTTGGTATTTTGTTCCATACTCGCATTTTCGTTGAGGTCGCCAAAGTCCATAGAGATTTTGACGGTCGATTACTTTCTGTTGATTGTTTGGCTAATAATTTTTCTTAGCGTTTACTTTCTGTTTACGCTCCCTGCTCGGTATATGCCAGGCGGGAGTTTTTTCGTTCTTTGTTTCCTCATTTAGTCTGTAGCCGGCCAATCATCATGGCCGGCGATTTTAATTGCGTTTTTGATTTGGACATCGACAAAGTTTTCATGGTCTAATAATAACAATATTAAGTGTAGATACATAGAATTTTCATTAGCTCCTCTTTAGTTAAGATCTCTGGTCTGTCTTTTCGGCTGTGACAGATGATTCCTGTTACTGGTGGGAGGAATTTAAACACGAAGTTAAGTTGCTCATTATTTCCCACAGCAAAAGACTCGCTAAAATTTGAAATCCAAGTGTCCGACTACTCCGTAAACAAATTTTGGAACTTTCGGATGCCTCCCCCTCTTCGCCCCAACTTTCGGAGCTGAAAAACGAATTAAATGATTTAGTTTCGTCATTTAATTTCGGAGTTAAAATTCGTGCAAAAGCTGCTAACTTCAATTTTGATGAAAAACCCTCACGCTTCTTTTTTTAAAAGGAGAAGTCACGTGCTCAGCGTAAAACGTAAAAACTGATTTTCTGACTGTAGAGGGTACAGTTATTTCTGAATCCGATGAGTTATTATCTTCAGCTAGGAGTTTTTATAAGTCTTTATTTTCTGCTGAGCCTGGTAGCGACACTTATCTAGATTATTTTTTCTCTGATTTGCCTTTTCTTTCTACTGATTCCAATCAATTAGAGGGTCCAATAACCCTGAATGAGGTAAAAAATGCTTTAGAGGGGATGGAGAGATACTCTTCCCCTGGGTCTGATGGTCTCCCTATGGAGTTATATTTAAAATTTCTTGATGTTATTGGCCCTGATTTTATAATTTACATCAATACATGTTTTTCGTTAAATACTTTATCCCCTTCTCAAAGATTGTGTTATATATCTCTTATTTGTAAAGATCACAAGCAAGCCGACAACCTTAAGTTCTGATGCCCTATCTCAATACTTAATTTAGATTATAAAATAATTTCTAAACTTTTATGCAATCGTTTGAATTTAGTAATTAATCTTCTAGTTCATCAGGACCAGACATGTGCTGTTCCTGGTAGAAGCATCATTGATAACGCCCATTTGTTACGTAATATTATTGATTATGTTGGATTGAAAAACATTCCTGCTTTCTTCCTTTGTATTGACAACGAGAAAGCCTTCGATCGTGTTTCTCATGAATATCTTTTTCGGCTTTTAGAAGTTTACAATTTCGGCCCCACTTTTCGGTCCTAGATAAAACTCCTGTATTCGGAAGCAAAAGCATCGGTTTTAGTCGATGGTTTTTTTTCGGAGGAGTTCAGCCTGGGGAGGGGCGTCCATCAGGGCTGTGCCCTTTCTCCATTACTCTACGTCCTTTCCTTGGAACCCCTCCTTAATAAGATTCGTACAAAACCAGGAATTCAGGGGGTTAAGGACCCCGGCTCAAAACGTGAAGTAAAACTTTCAGCATTTGCAGATGATATTACCTGCACTGTTACATCAAGGCTTTCCGTTATGCATATCATTAATTTATGTGAACTCTTCGGGACTGGCTCCGGCTCTAAGATCAACCTGATTAAAACGTATGGATTGTGGTTGGGCCGTTGGGCCAGCTCCGAAGAGCCCACTTTATACTCTGTTTCTATGTTTACTTCTTTCAAAAAAATTATTGGATTGAATTTATGTTCATCCTTTCCATTGGATATCTCTAATTTTAATTTCAAACCTGTTGCAGATAAAATCAATGAGGTGCTGGCTTTGTGGAAATACAGGAATTTATCTTTTAGGGGTCGTTTTCTTTTGATTTCCGTTCTAGCATTATCCAAGTTATGGTATGTTGGTTTTGTTCTTCCTCTACCTCCTGATTTACTTAAAGTTATCAACCATTCAGTTTATCAGTTTTTTTGGGGTGGGTCTCGTGAATGCCTTAAGAGGGAGGTTTTAGTTAATCCTGTTCAGTTTGGTGGATTCAATTTGATCCATATTCTTTCTAAGCTAAAAGCTTTTTATGTTTTGCATATCAAACGTTTAGTTCAATTATTCCAGTCTGATGATTTTCCTTCTTGGGGTTATTTTACAATTTACTTTCTAGGTTTTCAGTTAAGATATCTATGTCCTGAGTTTGGTAGTAATTTAATTCCACATTCCTCTGTAAACACATATTTTTACTCTAATATCATCTCAGAATATAGAGAATTATTGAAATTTTTTCCAAATGTAAATATTTTATCTCTTACAACTAAGCAAACTTATATTATTTTCTCTAATTCTGTTGCTGTACCTCCACCCATTATTAAGTTGTATCCTAACGTTAATTTTAAGTTAGTCTATCAATCAATTAACTCAAACAATCTTGAATCTTCTGTAAAAAAAAATTCTTTTCAAAACTGTAAATCATATTTTGTATACGGGTAGTTTCTTAAATAAAATCTGTAGAGCCCCAAGGAAACATCTATGTTTGTTTTGTAATGTTCAATGGGAAACCATTGAACATCTTTTTTTCAGTTGTTCCTTTGTAAGTCCTCTTTGGGACTACTTGTCTACTTTTATTAAACGTTTTAACTTACTTTCCTTCAGATTTACTTTTATAAATGTTATTTTCTCTGTTTTCACCCCGAGTGGAAACAGGTTTTATGATGATTTTGTTCTCTTTCTTATTTCTCAGTTAAAGTGGGTAGTGTGGAAGTGTAGGAATGAGGTTAAATTCCACAGTCGTACTTTTACACGCCCATGAATTATTTCTTTATTTGAATTTTCTGTTCGTTTACGTATTCGAATTGATTTCTATCGTTTACCTTTAAATTCTTTCTCTGATGACCTGAGACTATACTATGTTCTGTCATGAATGATAAAGTACATTTCTATTTGTAATACACTGCCATGCAAGTTCTTCTCATGTGTATATGTTCTGACTAAAAATAAATATTTGTAAATAATAAATGTATTAAGTTAGTTAAGGTAGTTTAAGATTATTAACTATAACACACAATGCATAAATGTAATTTAATATTAGATAAAAAGGTAACGTGTAAAAATGTTGTTTCAAATTAGTGTATATAATTAGTTAGTTTATTTTAAGTTAATTTAGGATATAAAGTAATGTAAATGGTAATTGTATAAATAGTTAAAGGCACACTTGCCGCCGTAGCCTGTTTAAATTTGCTAAGAAAACCAATGTTAATGAGCTTACTACGACTAATACCACTAAACTTAAACATAGGACACATAAAACATGTCTAGTTAGCTTTAGACTGTAAAAATGGGGTGAAAAACAAACGAAGAATCGAAGCCTGATTACAACAACAACGATCAGTGTCGGTCAACTTTCTTGTTGGATTACCCTCCTTTCAGGCCTTTGTATCTGTGGTTTACACTCAAACAATAATCAGCAGGCTTTTCCAGTCGCTGTTAACCGATCGTCAGTCTGTATTTCTCAGATAAATAGGCCTACGTAAAATTACACTGTGCCGTTAGTTCACTCACTCGACTGAAACATAAAATCGCCAATAGGGGGCAGATCGGTTTGTTTACGTTCCGGGTACGTAACAATTCAAATTTTCAAATTCAAATTAAAAATACAAAGTGACGTCCAAACTTTTAAATTTTGGTAAAAATAGAAAGTTCCTAACTTATATTGTCTGGGGAAAATACAGAATACGGTCTTTCTTTTTTAATGTAAACAATATTCCTGATTTTCGCGGCAAGTGTGCCTTTAAGTTAGTTTAAGGTTATGTAAGGCTAAACATTTAATTAAGTTAGTTAAGGTATTTAAGGGTAACTTACATGGGATAATATGGGTAAAAGGGTGGGTCTGTTTGATTTGGTTGGGTAGTTCATTAATTAGTAATTAATGGAAATTATTGTTATATGTATATAAAGTTTCTTCTATAATTGATTCAAATATAACATTGTTTTCTTCATTCTTTCTTTGTAACTCTCAGCGCCTGTGATGTTCTAATTTTAATCGCCCCAGGCTTATGTTGTACATAAATATGTGTAATATTATCTCTGTTGAATAAAGTTTATCAAAAAAAATCAAACAGTTTATGGACGGGAAACAGCAAATGACTGATTTCCCCAGCAAGAAATCTAAAGAACAGACCTCCTTCACATCTCTCCACCCTATCCTGTATTCATATAATTTATATTGTGAATTTGTGCAGTATGCTAAATACGACATCATTGCAATATTTTTACTATACTTTTTTTCCTCACGATTTCAATGTTTACAGGTTGTATGCACTGTGATTGAAGAAGCGGAATTATTTCTGTCACCCTGTTGTTTTTCTGTGATTCTCAGCTTATAATATATACTTTTTAGTCTTTTTTGAGACATATCAAGATATATAACAAAGCCATTATATACTTCTTTTTGACGGACAAAAACATATTATTATTTCTATCACAAAAATAACACGTCGTAGTTGTGTTTTCACCGTTGGTTTTTGAGAACTTCGAAGCGTATCCACGCGATATAAATAATTGTATTGACAGTCAACTGACAAAAACGCAACTGATAGCTTCTAGTGTGTTTCACACAAACAATGGATAAAATGAATGATTTAGAAATAAAGAAGCAAAGACAAAACTACACGATAACCGCCGATCACCATAGACGCTAATTTTAAATGAACGGCTAGTCAGTGAAAGTTATACCCCTAAACTCATTTCTCGCGTGATCTCGCGGGGTTTTAGCCAAACTCGAAAGAGGCTTTTTACGGATGCAACTATGCTGAACGTCTGTAATGTTATGTTCAGAAGACAAAGATATTTCTAAAAAAGACCTGAATTGTCATTTTACCTAACATTCCTTCTTTTACATACATTTGTATTTATGTGCTTTGGCGAATCAGGGGCTTAATACTTCATAGCCGCACACACGTGTCTCATCCTTTTTTACTTACTTGCCGATCAGGAAAAAACACATCAAAAACTTATTAAGCAATATTAAAGGTGAAGAATTACTTATGATAACAACTTCTTGGTGACGACGTTTTCTTCATCTTATTGTAACCTTTCAACTTCTAAATGCCATTGAAAGATTTCACACATTAAGCCGCTATTACATGGTTGGACGGGATCGACAGACTTTCCAAAACCCTGCAGTCACGTGACGCGAGGATTTCGTCGGTGACGTCAAATCAATTCAAGCCTATGCACAAGTATGTAAGAGTAAAATTGGGTTGGGGTCGTGTGCAAAAAAGACTACAGAAGCCCTCTAAAAACCCACGTGACTTGGGGAATCCTTGGACAAACTGCGGACCATGTGACACGTTGCCGTTGCAAGAGGATACTTGGAAATCTGTCCGAGAAATGTTTACACGGTTTTTTACAAAGAGGGGTTGAGCAGATAAATAACGAAATTCGAAGAAATCAACTGGTATAATGTTAAGAGGAATGTTTAAAATGTATGATTGGTGGTAAAAGTTAAAAGGCAAGTGCGATTAATGATAGTTTAGACTTGTCGAAAATCTGAATAGCGAACTCCACGGACCTTTTTCAATTTAAAGCTGCAACTAAATAATAATTATATCGTAGATAATAATTATGTTTATACGGCGACAGGGGGATCTGAGTTATATCCCCTCTTCAATTGTCTCTTTGCAGTCAGCAGAGGGATATCATGGTTACGGCAGGAGGTCACGTCGTCCACTCCATCTTTTGAAGAGGGAAGAAGCACCTACATCTAAAAATTCCCACCCACCTCACCCAAAGTCTGTTGCTTCACTTTTAAATTAAAGGCCTTTTCTCCCTTTCCGCCTTAGCGGAATTCTACATTTATCTTATCCATTGTATGATTTTCGATATAATTTGAAAACAATAAAACTGCCATTTGTGTAATTACCTTTTTCAGTCAACTTCGGTTGTCCCAGTCTTATTCCGCTAACATAGCTCGTCTCTGACCAAAACTGTTTGAGTACATAAATACTAAAGATGGTTTTCCCCCCAATATTTGGCCAATATGTTATTGAATCCCGAATCAACATGCTAATCAACTTCAAACAACAAACATTTGCCAAGACACAAGCAGGAGCGTTGTGCTTAAGTGTTGATAATGTTGAACATGGGGTACTGGCGGTCCATTCTTGACCCATGTTGACCAATATATTTTGGCCTTACATTGATACTATACAAATTTTGTCCGACAAAGCTATGCCACCATGGCAACGTCATGTGAGCTAATGATTCAAGTTCCCCGCATTGAACGTTTTGACCAAGTGTTTTTAAACATTGTCTAGATTGTCTCGATAGGTGTAAAACATTGTAACAACGTTTAACGTTGTCTCGAAAGGTGTAAAATATACGATAGATACTTGTCTACATGTGGATGATGTCGCGTGTGAGCGAGCCGACGTAATGTTGTTAATGTTGTATCTGTGGGTGACACATTGACTCACCCAAATAAATGAAGCAGACATATGCTTGTCAAAATGACAACCCGATAAAACTTAAGTGCTGTGGGGAATTAGTTTAATTTAGGAGTATAACGTGTGTGATTCCATCCTTTTTTAACTTAATTGGCAGATATTTTAACTTTTACCTCCTTGTAGCACAACCCCAACCCCCTACGAACATTGGGACAGCTAAAGTCGGCAATGACAACCAATCTGGCGCATGCGCAAAACCGAGAGTGTTTTTGACGTATTGAAATGGGTCTCCTAACCTCGGAGCTTCGTCCCTCAGTCTAAATTTTAACTCACATAAGTCTCCCACGTCCCCATTCAGCAATATAGACTCGAAAAACAAACTCTATTTCTTAATTTTAATGCTCTCGCAAGATTATGTCCGGAGGCCTGGCTAGGTTAATCATGCTTTTACAATTGCACATATTTTCTCTGTTTTTACGATTTGTCAAATTGCTTTGAAATGTATTGATGGAAAGAAGTATTCTCTAACCCGTTTTCGCAACCACACATATGAAATATTGTATAGATAAGTACAACCTCGTACAACAAAATCTACCAGAGAAGACATTGAAATTATGTCCCCCACTTTTACTCAAGCTTAAATCAACCAAAGCACAAGTGATTTGCTCAAGCTTAAATCAACCAAAGCACAAGTGATTTACTCAAGCTTAAATCAACCAAAGCGCAAGTGAATTACTCAAGCTTAAATCAACCAAAGCACAAGTGATTTACTCAAGCTTAAATCAACCAAAGCGCAAGTGAATTACTCAAGCTTAAATCAACCAAAGCACAAGTGAATTACTCAAGCTTAAATCAACCAAAGCACAAGTGATTTGCTCAAGCGTAAATCAACCAAAGCACAAGTGAATTACAGTTATAAAATATCTAAATGTATAATTTTTAAAGTGTTTAAAAGTGAAATTTATGCGTATCAAATACCATAGGCCTTGTAAAACAACAAACACATAAATCGTGAACAAAAAACATTACAAGGAAAGCCAACTTGCCAGTTATATGTGGAAGCCATTGTGAAAAATGTTTGTTTTATTTTTTTCATGTTTTTTTTTTTTAATAACTTGTTTGTACCACCCAGTACATGACAACAACCTGTAAAGATGTGCTGTTTGCTTGTTTGGGAGAACTGTACAGCCGTAAGGTTAGCACTCAGGGGAACTACAAAATTCTTTATGTTCTAAATATATTTTCATCGGTTGGTAATAAAGTGTTCGAACGAAAACACCGTTCAATGCGCATGGGGAATATGGCTGCTATATTTCCAAATTGCATTGATCTACTTTTCCAAAACTCAAAGATTGTAACCTTTGTAAATCCTTTTTCTATGGATGAAAAGGTTTCTCAATACCAATTTCTAAAATAGATCAAAGAAATAACCGCATCTTTAACGTACAGTATTCAATGACAATTGAGAGCGGATGCATTGTTCAATCGTCCCATTGAAATGATCTGTCCAGCAGCGCTTTCTTTCAGGCTTGCTTTCTCTTTTCTTTGTTGTGCCCCCAGTGTAATCCGATCTTTTGATGATTTGTTAATTACCTGAGTTGAAGTGGGTTGTGAAGTCATACATTAGTTCAAAGTACAACAGGGGTTTCTGTTCTCAACCTATTATCTTTTCATTTGTGTCAAGTCGGTCGCCGTATATTGTTTGTGGAAGAGTTGTCAGGTACTCGCCGAAGGTCGGAGATTTCCTTAGGGCAATAAGTCCGGTTTCCTCCCTACTAAATCTGTCAACGCCGCCATATAAGTGAAATAATCTTGAGTGCGGCGTAAAACATCAATCAATCAATCGTTTTTGTCTATAGTTCGTGTACGCTCAATAGTTAGTTTTTCTACATATATTTATAAACACTAAAACACACGGGCACATGGAAAATCTTCTTGTTTGAGGGGCATATAGAAGTTGAAACTCCCTTCTGGATTTACAACTTCTGTTATATTTAGGCGCAACGTTTCAATGTCTATTCGGACATCGTTTTGATGTCCGAATAGACATTGAAACGTTGCGCCTAAATATAACAGAAGTTGTAAATCCAGAAAGAGTTTGTCTAATGAAAATCGTCTTGTCTAAAATAACCATGGAGACAAGTTTCTAGTTGTGTTAAAAATAGTTATATCGTTTAGATCTTTCTACCCAATCATAAATTGTTGTAATAAACTAAGCCTATGATATTTCATTAGGTTGACGACTGACAGGAGTTTGACCTTGGTCAGTAGAATTTTCCGGAACACTTTGTAATGCATTGGCAATGCATCTTAAGCTATGATAAGATATCGGCAGACGGAGACTGAAACCTCACAGGATCATGGGAGAAGAAAGTGAAAATGTTGGTACCCTCAAATAGATTGTCTATTTATTCTATTGTCTGGTTGGGGTCCAGTTACGATCGCTCAAGTTTTATGTTCTCAAGGTGCTTGGTCGTAAGGTGTGACTAATCCTTGGGTCCTAATGAGTTCCGGGATATAGGGACTGAACCACACTTCCTAGGCAAGCATGATCGTAAAGTCGACTAACCTTTTTCATTTAAATTGTTGATAGTTTTTTTTCAAGGATTTTGTGGTACAGAACTGTATGTGATATTATATATTTCCTTTGTCTCTTTTTATCTTCTGTCAGTGTTTGACTTCAATATATTTTGACTGTTGAGACTGTCTTATTTAGGGACATTTCGCCGCCAATGGAGTATAATAAACATAATCTGCCAATGCCAGAAACCCAGAAAGCTCAAAGCGACAAGGAAAAAGGACAGTTTCTTACAATTTCGAACCATGAGAATGTAATACAGTTTTCTAAAATATCCCCCTCATACTGATTGACGCGATGCTATAAATATTTCCCTGTAGGATTTAGTAAAATTATTCTTGTTCATTTAGCCTTGTTTTTGGAATGGAATTGTCCTTGTTAAAACTCGTAGCTGGTTACAATGTTTCTGAATCAAAATTGGAGACACCTACACGTAACCCCCATTATGGGGCAGTGGTTTATTTGATATTACTATCATGTTTGGAAAACGGGATTCACAGACAAGTGGACAAATGGTGTCGTGCTTAATAAAAAACTTTTTGGATCGCTGAGAAAAAAACTCTGAAGCCGAATTTATATTCTCTGTAAATAAAGCTTCTGAGAGCCCACGTTGACGTTATATCAGCTTATCCGTTTTGGACGTTCCCAGTCACCTATGACCCTTACATTGGTAAAAACTGAGGACAATTTCACCTAAAACACTGTACCACGGAGCAAAAGGTATCGGTCAACAACTTCAAACCCAAATCATAACTTAGTAAGAGTTATCTCCCATGAACAGTTTTGATACCAAATTTTAGTCTTTAATATGTCTGATGCAAACCGATCTATTGTTTGAAATGTCATTCTGGGTAAAATGCAAATTGCGCCGCGCTCAAGATTATTTCACTTATATGTCGGCGTTGCCAGTTTTATTGTGGGGGGCCTAAGACCTTCCGGTGGTAACTGGCAACCATCCCACATAGGTCGTTCGAGAGAAAACCCAGTCAGCGCAAATATATGATCGAGGAAACTGCACACGGTAACAACAGTTGAACTCAGACAGTTTAATTACGTATGCGCAATATTCTTGCCCTTTGTTAAAATCGGCCATCTGGGCAGTAAGGAGGATATCCTCGGGACTTTTCTTTCAAATTCCCGAGGACAGCTTGCAGGTCAATTTAAACGTGGCGACCAAACAGATATCTCAGACAAAAGGCTGCAAGTCGACTCCTCGCCAAAAATGTACATTTGGTGAGTTATTTAGGAAATTCCCTGTTGCTATTGTTTTCTGTATGACTGTTAGTAAACAAAGAGCCGAAACTACACCACACGCACAGCCACACAGGGCTCCACTGCACACTCGATTATTTTTATCAAAAGAAAGCAGACACTGGAATCCTAAAACAAAACTCCCTATCCAGCTGTCAGTGGGGGCTAGAAAAAAATATCAATGGCCGTCTAGAAACCTCATCTTTATATAAACAAAGGTAGAACAGCACGCATTTTAACGATATTCCTTTCGGGCATGTCCCTTTAACACTTTGTGAAAGACTGACACGTGCTGTGTGGGTTTAAGGACTTTTCTTTCTGAAGACATTCTATTTAATGAGCTAAGTAATCCATTCTGTTTCTCAAAACAACATCTGCGCATCCAGAGTCGGTCGTATGAATAATTCATGGACTACTTTCTTTGACATTTCATACCTTTGAAAAAGGATATCTGGTCGTATTAAATTTTATATCAAATCAGTTTGATAAATAATAGAAGGTTAAAGGCGTGGAAAATAGAGAAAAACATTCATATCGCTGAAAACCTTGGCGTAAAAAAGCGATAGTGACCAGAAGACTGTTTCACAAAGCGGCGTAGCGTCTTTACGTAACTTCCATAGCAACAGTATAGGTTGCTATGACAGTTACGTAAAAACTTACGCTACTCCGCTTTGTGACTCCTGTGTCCCGACAGACGCTTATCAATGCAACCATTTCTTTGGTCAGGCAGTTGCATAATATAACTGGGAGACGATGACGAGTGAATTGACGCCATCAGTTCTCAGCCAAATCATTGGTTTACGAGAATTACTAGATCGCATGGCGAATTGACTTGTCCGATTTTGGTTTCGATTTTTTTTAGGTTAAAGAGACCTAGAAAACGAGAGAAAATGGCTGCTGTTTTTAAACTAAGGTGTTTGAAATTGCGTTTCATTTTCGACAGAAATGAAATAATCAGAATTCGTTAAATGTACATTCTCGGGGTTGAATAAATTTGAAGCCCTCTCATTTCCAATTAGGAAAAACAAGCTGCAATATTTGACTTTGATCATGCCTCGTTAGATATAAGGGTGAAGGGTAATAAATTAATAATCTTAGAACCACCATACATGACGAAATTAGCAAACATCTTCTTTTCATATTACTGTGGTTTTCTTAAATTATGTTTAATGCAATTTTTTCATTACGCGTTATACTAATTGGTGTACTTATTTAATTACATACCCCAATGAAATTCTGTACTCTGTTATGGTGTACTTATTCATGTTCACGAGTATACCTTCTACCGAAAATCACACTGTATCCATCCCATTGCACCCTCTCACTTGCGATGGCTACCTAAACAGTCTTGGTTTGTTATTTCCACGCTGACATTTCGATGGTTAGAATATTCATTTAAATGCCGAAAGTTTCTGAGTGTTGCCCGAAAATCACATTGAACCCTCTGCATCTTGAGTTACCCCCTCCACCCTTTCTCCCTTCCCCTTGTAATGCGTAGCAGAACGTTTTCGGTTTCTTGTATGCATTTCTTATTTAATCGAGCCGGTTTAATTAGGTTTGCGAAACCTATGTTGAATATTACAGAACCACTTGTTATTGATGGCTTGCTGAAACACACGTCGGATTTCACCGAACATCGGTAATCTCGTTGGGTTTGTCAAACTGAGAAATTATGCAGACAAAGTTCCACTGCAATGCATCCGTTGAAATCCCTGTGGGTTCTCCTAACGTCAGTTTTGAAGTATGAAAACCGTCGGCAAATGTAGGATATGTCACATCATAATCACTGTTGGTTATATAACTACTTAAAAGCAAAATTGCTTGAACTCTGACCCAAAGGCCAGTCATTTCTTATAATAAGAACAAGTGTTTGAATGACATACTGGTCGGGGCTGGACTCCCCTGTCTGTCTTCTATCTAAGTTTTTCTGGAAAGGTGTGTGTGTGGGGGGGGGGGGGGGGGGCGGTGGGGATGGAGGGCAACATTTTCACTGTCTTTTCCCTTGATCCTATGGGGTTCAATCTCAGTCTGACGATATTCTTGCCAAAACTCAAGATGCGTAAGAATTATAAATGTATTACACAGTGCTGCAGAAAATTCTACTGACAAAGGCCAAGCTCCTGTCAGTCTTCAACCTAATGAAATGTCATAGGTTTAGTTTATTACAACAATTTATGATGGGGCATAAAGGTCTAAATGATATACCTCTTTTTAACAAAATTAGAGACTTGACGCCATGGTTATTTTAGACAAGATGATTTCCCCTGTGCCCGTGTGTTTTAGTGTTCATACAAATATATAACCAGTCATTTAGGCGATAAACTGAACGCAATAGGTCAAAGGTAGCAGTTTCAGTTTTGGTTATGCTAGAGCTACATGTAGGAAGGGGCTCACATGTACATGTTGAACCGTGTGTAGAGTGAAACCGGTATGCATTATTTCAACTTTTTTTAGGTTATCAAGGATGGCTCTATATATATTTGAAAATGGAAAGGAAAAGCCTTAACGAGATGTAGATAATTAGCCACAAATCGTTAATTGTCTCCCATGATTAATACAGTAGGGTCTATATCGTTCAGCTTCGCCTTGGGTATCGCTTAACTATGTCATAAACATTGTAGTTTATCAATCTTTGTACATAACCCGTTGTTATAGATTTTGTATTTGTCTATTTTTGCATTTCAAGAACGGTTCAAGTAGTGCTTGTTCCATGTACGTTACTTTTTGCGCTCAAGTAACAACATTGAGATTCCAGCATAAACGGGGAGGAATAGGTAACGTAGTTTTTGAGTAGGTCTACATTATTGTGATATTCAATATAACTTTTGCTCTTTATCTATATACTGACGGACAAGTAGAAAAAGGCTGGACGGTTTTTGAAAACAGAAGAGAATAATATTTTTGCATATTACATTTAACCCATCGTTGTTTGTAATATCCATTTTTCTTTTATTTGTTCACGTCGTTTTAATTCCTGTTTTATTCTACCAAAGTTTTAGATCAAGGTATATAACCAGTGTTGCATTGATGACTTGTCGAGATACATGTTCGATTTGACTGAGCTCCGCTGGATATATGAAACTGACAATGAAAATCTCACGGAAATCATGTAGACACACGCCATAGTGCCACTGTGATGCATTAGTTGAAATCCCTCCGCGTTATCTTAACATCAGTTTTAATTTCTGATACGTGCAGACAATTATCGGATATGTTACATATTTTTGACTTTCTGTCCCTTGGTGGTTATCTGATACTCGGCATGCAAGTGATATCACTGAAAGCTGTGCCATTTAGCATTGTGTTGATTGATGTTTTACACCTCGTTCAAGATTATTTCACTATATGGCGGCATCGCCAGGCTTGTTCAGGAGAAAACCATTTTGCCTGGAGTAAACTTCGACCTTCGGCGAGTACCCCCCCCCCCTGTGTGGGTTCCGGGGGGATAAGAATAGACCCACAGTCTTCCCAAGGTGCTTGATCGTAAAAGGCGACTAATCCTTGGGCCTCCGTGGGCGTTCCGGAGGATCAGAATTGGCCCACAGTTCACATGCAAGCTTGATCGTATGAGGCGACTAACCTGTGGTAAATTTTTAATTATGGTATAAATCAATATGTTTTTAAAACACTCTTTAAGAATTAGTTGGATATAATATATGTATTTACACAATTTTGTAAAGATGAAAACAAATATTTATTTATATGGATTGTTTATATTTCTAGGACGTACTTGTGCTGAAAACATTTGTCATTTTGGAGATTGTTGTGATATAACATGTTTTTATACTCCCAAAAATAATTTACACATTTTTTACCAGTTTTTAACTATTAAGTTTCTGTCAAGTTTGGGTTAATTTGTATTTTTGATGTAATAAAGGATTGTCTGATTCAACCTCTTTTCGCCGCCATATAAGTGAAATAATCTTGAGCGCGGCGTTAAACCCCAATCAATCAATCAATCAATCAATCAATCGGCGAGTACCTGGTAATTCTTTCAGATGCCGCAAAAATGTTATTTGAGTGGGATTAAATCCCTCCCACCCCGCATCGATGCCTGTGTTGGACTTAGGAACTATCCCTCTAACTTACTTAGCTTCGTCGATGGTAAGTAATAAACGTTACAGTTCGTCAATCGACTAACAGTAGACATGATTATATTGGTTACACTTGTCTATCCTTGCAATTCTTAAATCTAACTTTAATAAGAGAACGCTATATGTGCAATATGTGTTAGTCATTATTTTGTGCCCTCAAGCATAAATGGAGGTAAAAAGGCGCTTAAAGTGCATCTGCCAAAATAGGGCAAAACGATGGTTTGTGCCTACAAGTTACGGATATATTCAAAACGATTGAAATTATATATGTTGACTTTCGTTAAAACAAATTTCATTGCTATCAGATAAAGTGGCACTGGTTTTCATAAATTCGGATTGTCAAGGGAAAGAGAGGATTGAAGGTTATCAAAAAAAAACCCCACAAATTATTAACGTTGTAATCAGAAGTTTCTTAAAGCATTTACGCACTGATGAGGTGTTCGAAAATAATAAAACAATTCAAAACCCAGGACAAAAGGTTATTCACTCTAGGCGCAAGTTAGTTACAAACTATACATTAAGATACATTCCCGTATGCTTTGTTAGAATTCTAATTTGTACGCATAGCCAATAAAAACACATTTTGTTATTTTCATTTCAACGGACACATCATTTCGGAAGCTTGTACTACTTAACATGTATGTAACTGGATCGAATTTTAGGATTTGTCGTATTCTTGAGTAAACCGATGCCATAAATTGAACCCCATGTCTGATATTGTTTCTACATGGATTCACGATGTTATGTTATGGACATCACGAACTCAAAGGTAAAGTTTTACACAACAAAAGTCAATACTAATTTGATATCTTGCCTAAATATCAAATATTGCCTGAGAAGTTCTGTCCACAAAAGCGACGAAATGAAGCTTGCCATCATATAAAAGAGATCGTCCAATATATCTGTAAAGGTACACTGTCTGTGATTTAAGGGGCTTCTGGTGCAAACATTTTCGATCAATATAAGAAATGGCGTTTTTATGGATTCATCATAATTTCCACATACAGCTTCTTGTTTATGTTTGCTTTGTTAGCCAGTCCACAACTACGGTCTTCATCAAATGATAGGTACATTCTGGCTAAAATATGCAATATACACACAACCAATTTGGCTATATACATTCAAGGCATAAACATTTCGAAGCCATGCAGATTTTGAACCCTTCATTTTGACCATTTGCCATTCACTTAGTTTGTCTCTGTTGTATCATCCTGCCGACGACTTATATGCCATGCACAAATAACATCACATGGCAACAGAATGGCCACAAAAATAATATCTTAGAATGCAAGATGGTTTAATTTATAGGCAATGCATTCTGCTACCTGGTTATAAATGTATCTGGTGGATCTAAAAACTACTTTAAAATATGTGCTCTTATAACATTTTAGACAAACCTTTAGGATTCTGATAAGGTAAATCGCGTTTGCCGCCATACGGTATTCTGCTTCAGGCAGCTCGCAATGCCTTTATTCCTTACAGATACGGACCATATTTTCGGGGAATGAATATTTCCCATGATTCAGAAGCTTTTTGGGGCTTCTAGTCTCAAAAATGTACGATAAAGTATTGTTTTGAACTAACTCTCTCTTGAAGATCGAGATATATGACCATTTTTGGCTTATTTGAAAATAAAGGGCTTAAAAGTTAGTTAAAGCTTTAGTACGGTAATTAAGTGTGTCTTTTGTCTTAATGTGTGACATTTTTCATAACGTAGTCATTATTACCACCCATTTGTACGTTTTCCTGTCTTATTTAAAGCCAAGAAAGAAACCACGATTGTCATAATAATTGACTGTCTCGGGTATTTCCTACGTTAGTATATCCAATCTAATAGGAAAATATCGTTTATGATTTAGTGTTTCTTGGTAACAGCGGACATATTCTGTTACGTTCAGCTTTCATTAATTCATAATAGATGAGTATTAAAGGGACAATTTTATAACGTTACATTAGAAGTTATCTCTGTGTAATTAGTGGATTTCAGCAGATTGACCGCAGGAGTGCCTTTAAAGTGTATTATTATATCAACTGTTGTCTAAAATGTCCATATTGAATCGAACAAGTTGACACATTTATCAAATCGTTTTGATGCATATTTTCAAATAACTTGTGAAATGCGGTTTGGATTCGGCTGGTTCTACGTGACGTCAGGTCCAGTCTAACAGAATTTGTTATTATAACATGATATGATCTGACGACTTTATCACAAATGCAGCTTGTCTCGAAGTGACGTAATGAACGCGCTACCCTAAAGACGTACTGTGGAAAAAGCTCATACTCATGCTACATGTAAATCACTATTTATGTTATATTATCCTGACTAGTTTAATATTCTAAAACATATATCTTGACAAAAGCAGGGGATAAAGCGAATTTTTTAAAATATTAATATTTTGAAAACCTACAAATTAGAAAACCTCATACAACTGTGATATATGATGTATTTACGACTGTATATTGCTCATGTGACACCTAACTACCAAAATCGAACAATTTATCTATCGTCCTATTTCTCACCACTGTATATTTGCATATCTGTAACTCGTGTGTGGG